>JASDDO010000019.1:493310093-494567883 GCA_030015575.1 Agapanthus africanus | reverse complement strand
TACCTACCAGTAAATCTCCTGCCTCGGCCGAGGGCTTCGTGTAATGGCTCTCCTAGACACAGCGCGACCTCACCCCCAATACCGGGAGAGACGAACCCCTGAAGATCCGCTCACTGCCTCCATGTGGCTCGGGACTGTACCCAACTAAAACCTGTTTGCACGTCTCCTTTGAGTGTGGTAGGGTAGTAATCAAAGTACAGTGGGAACTCACACGAGACAAATGACGATCCTCAGGTCGATGAACTAACCTGTACACATGTCACCTAGGAACTGCTATCTGACGTCTGGTATAATCCCAACTAGCAGGTTCCCGGCGAGTCCTGTCCGGTGTACTCATAACCCAATGAGCACCTGTATACATCTTAGGTGAACCAACTGACACCAGTGGCTTGTGAGACCGGCCACCGCCCCTCGTCGGGGTCTCGACTGTATACACTAGTCTACTCTGGAGTATCGATGCCCTGTCTCGAAACTCCCACGACTAGGGACCATTTAAGGATGTGCTTATAGACTACCAGCTCCCGCGTATATGATCGCCCTCATACTGCTGGCAGTCAAGCAAGAATCCTAGGGGCTCTATCAACGTGTAATAGCGACATATCAGGTCACCTAAAGCAGTACACGATGATAAAGATAAACCAGATAGCATACTATCATCTTAAGTAAGACTGTCCTACCGGGATAGGTCCTCCCTCAATCATTGCAATCACGTGCCTGTGATCCAATAATTGACTCTGAGGGCACTATCTCCAACAATCTCCCACTTGCACTCAAGGCTAATTATTGCGATGTCGCATACTCACAGCCCGTGTGATACCGAACACCCAACTCCTCTACTAGTCAGTCTCACAAAGCTCGTTTGCGAAACTATTGCGTTCGAAGAATAACCTCAGTGAGTGGATCCGCTTTGATGTTTCTTTCTATGTCTCTCTATATCTCAAGTTCGCGGAGAAAGCCATCTCCCGAAATGAGCAATACCTGTCTTAGAATGTGTCTGGATGTCTGATGGGACCTAGCTCATAAATGAACTCCAAATCCAAACTTCTTAGACTGTATCGTCAACTGAACTTAATCAGTATCCTGCGCCATGCCTCCCTCAGTATTTCCTTGGACCACCTGTCCAAAATACTGCCCCTCGTCAGAAGGAAAACTATAACTCTGACAACCTCCTTGTCGTCCAGGTCACCTTGGAAGCCTGGAATGATAACTGTCTCCCGAAAGAGGCTGTCGTTATCATATCCTTAGAACATGCGCTTATGTTCTAAAACTGCTCCCGACTGTTTCTCCAGGATTGGATCAATGTCAACTTACTTGCATCTACTGCAAAAACAACATCTGGTGTGGTACTTGACATCTCATGATTGACTCAATTGCCTAAGCAAGTGATCTGCCAATCATGCGCATCCCTCTCCTCTTTAGTCTGTAAGACACCTTTAGAGAGGGTGACTCCATCACCTGCAGGTACACTACCGTGCCGGGAGTCATCCATTCTAAATACTCTTAGAATACTGTCTAAGTACCCTTAATTGGGAAACCACCCAAATCTAGATCCAAAACCATAGATCTAGTAACCAGTATGTCTGATATAATGTCTAAGTCCCATGTGGAGAAACCACTGTGTGACGACCAAAGTATAACCGATCGTAGTAAAGGAATATCACATCCTACTCTGTTTATGTCATCTAAATACGATGACACCACACCCTACTACCTTCTCAACAGATCCATCCCCTATTCTGATGAAGTCAAACCTATGGCTGTCACATCAGAAATTGATGATCTATCTCCGCTATATCTGCTTTAGTCTATAAATAGACATAAGCCACCTGTCCACCAATGCTCCCACTGCTCCCACTGATCATGACAACCCTCTGGCAGAGTCATATAGACGTACACTTCTAAAGCTGGTTTAGAACGACGCTATACTCATCCTCCCGCCGGGTCTCGCAACCTGGAACAACAGCAATGGCAATTGTGGGTTAACAAGAAATTCCCTGTCACCGTCCTTGAGGCTACCGGAGTACCTCTCGGGTGCCTGAAGTTACCCACCTTATCTGCGGAGTGGCCAATGGAATGTCAAACCAGATTGAATCTTTAGGTTCCTATTAAATCTTCAGTAATCGTTTGTGGTTCTGGAATCACTTCCAGTTCTACCATACTCCCACTACTGTTTTTTCTGAAAAAATCCATTTTTAATAAAACTGTGGCGAGTCAAGAACAATATCACTATTGATCTTCCAGATGGTAGAAAGTCAACCCTCGTCATAGCCTGGGTCAACCCACAAACAGCCATTACAGAAACATGCCTTGAGTTATCCAGAGTCTGGTTTTAATCATAAGCCAGACAACTCCCCGTACCTTAACATCGTTAAGATATGAACTGTTCTATATCCAATATAGAACCAGAGGCACAGATTTAATTGAACCAGATTCAAAACATGCAGCTGTCCCCAGTGCATGTCAGCTAAATGGAAGGAGGTCGATCAGCGTTACTCAACTTAGGAATGCTTCCAATTATGAGTAACCTGAAAGAGAAGCAAGTTCTCTTAACCATTACTATCAACTGAATACCATACTCAAGTATCTACATCTTCGATCAACTTGAAGAATCCCGATACTTGCAACACCTGGTTCTCTACTTTATTCAAATACCTATAACTTCTCAAAATTCGGACCCTGTGTTTCCGCGAAACACCTGTCTAAAAACTAGAGAAGTCATAAGTAAACCAAATATAGTACGAGGACCAACCCCTCTGTCCTGATGGACCCTGGACAACATACAATACTCTGTATAAGTCCCTTGAGTCAGATAACTCATTCACTGTGTGTCGTAGGTTGAAAACTGTACTATGGTTATGAAGAATTACACCGCTGTTTAATGCTCCTTACCTAACCATCCACTGATATAGGTAAATGTCATAGACATAATTTCAAAAGGTATATCTCACTCTATGAAAATAGACGTACAGATATATCAATTTGAAATTGGTGCACAACAGCGGATATTCAAAACCAAATATTTGCCGTCTAGCAAACAACCCAGGTGAATTCCTCAAATATCACCGATTACAACGAATCCCGATATAATGAGGATGATCACCCAATTCCCAATAACTTACTCCCACTCATCATCTGTAAAACCATACAGATGTGAGAATCATACCTGGTAAATACATACCCTGGAGCAAGTGTTTAATTGGGAAATCAGTTTTCCTTTAACAGCACACACAGTGAAACTGAAACATTGAAATGTTTCGATGGGGTATCCGGTATTCCTAGTAATGCCTCTTCCAGATTCACGACTGTAACCGTATAATTCTTTGCCACCTCTCCAAATCCCTTTATATGTCTTTAGCCATTACCTTCTGCACACCCCTTTAGGCCAAATGGCTTTCTTCCTTCCCTACCGTTCGGCACCAGCCTATGGTTTGGAAGAAGACTATCCAATAAGCATAATGGGTGCACTGTCCTAATACTAGGAACACTCGCAATGCGAGAGGAGGTGAGGATAAAAGACAACCGAATAAACCTTATTCCTATTTCTCCTGAACCAGAATCCATCCCCGAACTGGAACAAGTTCCTTTCGAGTTCGTATATAACCATACGATGGAGTATCCAATAAACTGTTGATTTTCGTAGTGATACGGAGTGTCCTGGAGAAATACAAAGGTGAAGTGGGAGTGGTAATGAAATACCTGGTTTGGTCGTGAATATCAGTTGCAATTTACTTTGCCCTCTTACTAATCCCTTGCTTTGTCTTAACTTAATACCTTCTGCACACCATCGTTATGCTAATTGGTTTTCTTCATTCCCCACCGTTCGGCACCAGCCTAAGGTTTTGAAGAAGACTATCCAATTTGCGTAATAGATGTACTATCTCCTAAACCAAGGAGTACTCGCAACCTGAGAGAAGGTAAAAGGAAAAGACAACTGAATAATCCTATCCGTTTTCTCTAGAACCTGAAACCATCCTCGAATAAATTCCTTCGAGTTCGTATATAACCATACGATGGTTTTGTCCAATGGAAGTGGACGTTCGTAGTAATACGGGGTGTCCTGGAGAAAAGGGTAAAAGTAGGAGTGGCAATGAGGTTCGCAACTCTGACAATCCAAAAGCCAGTGTTAAGAAGGTTCGGTCAACTTGGTCACTGAGTCATAGTCTTAGGGTCGGGTCAATGGTCGTTGCCGAAGAGAGAGAGAGAAAAGAAACACTCAGCGTGCATTCTAA
Organism: Agapanthus africanus; assembly: GCA_030015575.1. NCBI lineage: Eukaryota > Viridiplantae > Streptophyta > Magnoliopsida > Asparagales > Amaryllidaceae > Agapanthus > Agapanthus africanus. Next base: position 494,563,654 of record JASDDO010000019.1, on the reverse strand, counting down.
CCTAGATCAGAATGGTTACCAATTTATCTAATCTGGAAACCTCCCACTGTACCGTCAAATTCTCCTCCAAACCTAAAAGAAGAATTAGTCGGTATCACCCGAGGAGTAAACCAACTCATCAGTGGGAATCGGGATCCAACTATCATCGCATGATAACGTGACGGAATCCGCTCACGGTGTCACACTCCAGAAGGTATGAGCATATCTGGCAAGTTTCAGTTTCTTTAGAAACTCCCGATGTGATTTTTACCCCATGCTCTTATGACCTTGACTTTGGCCAACAAATCATAAGTCACATGTCAAGTTCTACCCGTCATTCTTCAGGTTGATTTGAATCCACCCGTACCTACCCTTGACTTTGGCCAACAAGGCAGTACGACTGTTCCAAACCAACGCATCTATCTATGCTGCATATGAATAACCAACAGCTACCAAACACTGTGCCTTGACTTTGGCCAACAAACACAGCTTGAATACTATTGACTACCCATATGAAACGACGGAGGGCTACGAATGGTTTCTGGCGAAAACCTTTAACGTAATGAACTTGATATCGTTGAAGGAACGGATAGCTTTTTTAAAAAAAAATATAGTGACGAAAACCATTGCTAAAGAGGTTACTCCCGGTGAAGGGATCTCGGCTCTTTCCCCGTAGAATGAGGTGCAGGATATTCCAACTGAATACCACGGTGCAAAGCAAAAGTAATCGGCTATAGTGAAGTCATTGCCCTGACGCAAACTTTTTGTCCAAGGGGTCACTCCCAGTGAAGGGATCTCGGCCCTTGCCTCGTCGACTGAGGAGCAGGATATTCCAACTGAATACCACGATGCAAAACAAAAGTGAACGTCCTTGCAATAACAGCCTTTTGAAAAGTGTTCCAACAACATCAGATAAGGTTTGTTTTAAACTTGCATTGATCCGAATCAACGCGGTCCCATCAATTGATCACACCAAAAAGAACGAAAATATACTGATGTACGTATATGCCATCCGCATTCGCCACTGGGTCCCGTCATTACCCGTTAGGTTAGCTAACTAACGACAGAGCGGGGACTGGACTTGTGCGGATGCAAAACATATACAACATCTACTAATATATATACCAATATATAATTTTCGCTCAAGGCGTTATAAAATGCAACATCACAGAAATGTACAGCATCACAGAACATTACAGATATCTGGGATCCCCGGGTTTCACAGAGCCACTACTGAAACCCGACGTTCCCCTGGTCGTGTGGATAGCCTGTGCAATGAAATCCTAGACCCCTACGGGCGCGGCAAGTTACCCGCCAAAACCTGAAGCGAGGCAGCCCCTTTCAGCAACGTGAATGGACCACCCAGCACTTCACGGAATCCGGTAACTTGGGCACCCCTCCTGGGTCAACCTGTACCCCCTACGAGTGCGGCGAATAGCCCGCCAATTCTAGAGTAAAGCCCTCTCCGTCTCAATGCCATGAGATGCGGGCTTGTTGCCCTCTAGAACCCGGCTATCCGTGCACCCCTCCGTGGGGTAATCCTAGTACAGAAAGTAAAATATATATACAACGGGTACATCGACCGCAACCTGGTCGTGCCCTAAAATAATAATACAAACAGGCAGTGACGGCAGTCCACATGTCGGACGCTCGCCCCGCAATATCAAATGTACATAATACAACAAAACTGTACTACCACTGCAACCAGGCTATCCCCACGACCGATCCGCAACATCACAGCAATATACAGAACATCAACGTGAAAGTCACGTTCGCAAATCCGTCTAACCGGGCTATAGCAGTTAGACAGGATTTACCAATCAAGTGACATTCACGGTCGCAGATATAATATAAATACTGTGAACTAATGTGTTTAAAATATCCGATCGATCAAATTTACCAAGTGGGCCCCCAAGTACTACTGTAGCACATCAAGAAATCTGGGCCCAAAGAATAACATTCCAGAAAACCTATTTTCCACTCAGGAGCATTCTGTAGAATTTTGGGGGACTGAACAGTTCAAGTCGCGGCGGAACCGCGGCCCAAGCATGGGTTTGGCCGCGGTTCCGCGGTGGTTTGGACTGTTCACGAGCCCAAATTTTCACAGAACTCTTAGAATGTCCTACACATCATTCTGAAACAACCTGAAAAATTTTTGGACTTCAAAAAATTTCGACAGAAACTGATGTGAAGAAAAATACGGTTTTTGGAAAATTATTCGATCGGAAATGTAAAACACATTAGACAAAGCTAGACTATTTTAATGGCGAGGCTCTGATACCACTGTAAGTGCACGACGGCGCCCCGGCCTCCATCCCGAGGCCAAATGCGGAAGCGATGGTTAACTTTAATTTTTCAAACCGGCACCACCGCGCACTAAAACCCGGATCGGGCCATTAACTAGTTCTAGCTAACTACAAGATGGGGAAGAGAGATATACCGAGCGATCCATGTCCTCCGGTCTTTTCGTCGTCGTCCCGATCTCCCGCGGAATGTCCGGTCACCACATTCTCGCCGGAAAGGGCACCACGTCGCCGGCTTCTTTTACGGGCTCCCACCTTTATACCGAGGCAACTCGGGCACGAAGCTGGCGAGTCGACGTGCCCAAGATTTGCTGTAGAATATAGTGTAGAATCATGTCTCATTTTGGGGTTGTGGAGGTTGCCATTTGGTGGAGGAATGATATAAACTTTTGGAGATGGAACTTGTGGGGATTTTGTGAAGCCAAAAGACTAAAAATCCCACACATGAAAAATGAGCAGCCCCTCCTCCAAATATGGCCGGCCATGGTGAATGGGAAGAGTGAGAATGAGAGTGTGTGTCAAAGAAAAATGAGAGAGGCCACACAATAATGCATGAGGGAATCAAAATGATATCATGAAAGAACATGATCATCAAACAAAAACCACACTCAACCACAACCATCATAAAAACCATGTCATATAAAAGTAAAGCCATGATGGATGAAGAAGTCAAATGGTCCAGGGATGGTTCACCATCATGATACAATAAAATGCAAAGAACACCCTCCACAAATGCTTATTTGCACAAATGCAAATAAGCCCTCCTCCACCAATCTTCGGCCAATGAAGGATACAAAGAAATATGGCCGAAACGGAAAGCAAATTGGCAACTCCAGAAAACTGGTCCCGTAATAAATTACAGGAAAACCCCGATACTGTGTATACACACCCGCATATGTATTCCGACCGAAATACAAATGCAATGAGACAAAATCTACACTATACAATACTAGGATCCGGCTTAAACTAAAGCCTGCAAGTATTATCCGTCCGATCCTGATCCGTGCAATACCGCACGTATCTGATCGAACCCTGCCATATCTCCATAATGCCTCTACAGCGTTTCGCCCGAAAACTTGAGCAACTGAATGTGGGGGACTCTAAAGACTCGTCAACACCTTGGTTTTGGATTTAACCACTAGCACGTCAGAGGTATAGGCCAATACGTAACGGGCTAACAGGTATTGACCAAAAGGGACGTCGATGAGCGAACTCATCCTGACACCCTACTGAGCCTGTCAGTGACAATATCCGTACAGTCCGGTCCGTTCGTCTATGAGCATCGCATGGCGGGCCTAGGGGGTTGGTAAAAGTCAGACCCCTAAAAGCGGTACAAGTCGTGTCGGAGTGTAGCCCAGAACACCCTGAGATACTACTGGAATACCTACCAGTAAATCTCCTGCCTCGGCCGAGGGCTTCGTGTAATGGCTCTCCTAGACACAGCGTGACCTCACCCCCAATACCGAGAGAGACGAACCCCTGAAGATCCGCTCACTGCCTCTATGTGGCTCTGTACTGTACCCAACTTAAACCTGTTTGCACGTCTCCTTTGAGCGTGGTAGGGTAGTAATCAAAGTACAGTGGGAACTCATACGAGACAAATGATGATCCTCAGGTCGATGAACTAACCTGTACACATGTCACCTAGGAACTGCTATCTGACGTCTGGTATAATCCCAAGTAGCAGGTTCCCGGCGAGTCCTGTCCGGTGTACTCATAACCCAATGAGCACCTGTATACATCTTAGGTGAACCAACTGACACCAGTGGCTTGTGAGACCGGCCACCGCCCCTCGTCGGGGTCTCGACTGTATACACTAGTCTACTCTGGAGTATCGATGCCCTGTCTCGAAACTCCTACGACTAGGGACCTTTTAAGGATGTGCTTATAGACTACCAGCTCCCACGTATATGATCGCCCTCATACTGCTGGCAGTCAAGCAAGAATCCTAGGGGCTCTATCAACGTGTAATAGCGACATATCAGGTCACCTAAATCAGTACACGATGATAAAGATAAACCAGATAGCATACTATCATCTTGAGTAAGACTGTCCTACCGGGATAGGTCATCCCTCAATCATTGCAATCATGTGCCTGTGATCCAATAATTGACTCTGAGGGCACTATCTTCAACAATATTAGCGTCCCTTTCCACTAATATTGGTGTAAGGGCATATATAACAGCGTCCCATTCCACTTTTATATATACAAAAAAGTAAAAAGAAATATCATGAAAACAATGTGTCAAGCATCGACACAGAAATACTGATCTATCAGGTACTGTCACCAAGACTGGCACCCTGATAGGTACGTATCACACGCTATCCGAAAAGCACGAGTGCCTATCTCTGACCCTCGTCTTTCCACGTATCTATACGTACATGACTCCCGTCAGTATCCCCATGATAACCGCTGAGTCATTGGTAATGTCACCGGATGGTATGGTTCCCCCACTAAATCATCGTCTAGCTCCACGAAATTCTTGCCCCAGGGTACCTCCGGGCCCCACCTGTAGGGTTCCTAGGCACACTAATGTGGTCTCACAACAGATCAAACATGCCCAATTCAAATTTTTTCATGTGACCACAAACCCTAATAAGGATCGTTAACAAGATGATAAGGCGATAAAGATGTAAGTAAACAACTTTAACTTAAAGGAAAGTGAATACAACCTTTGTAGATCCGGTCCTCCACCTCTCTAGCTCCATGATGACATCCCTCCGCTGTACCCATCGGAATCCTAGACTCTCGCGGTGGTTTCATCGGAAAAAAGAACGGGCTAGGTCATAGACTTCGATGCCGAAGATGATCTACGTCGAGGCAACTCAAGATCAAACTCCAACTTCACCAAGTCATGAAACTTGTGAAGAAAACACCCTATACTACTTGGCAAGTGGTAGAGGATGAAGAAATAGGAAGTGGGTTCACTTTAGAATTGGATTTCTCACTCTTTTTCTCATTTCACCATTGAAGCTAGCAAGCTTTTTGAAGCTTGATGAAGATGATGAAGATGAAAGAAAAAAATGGATTATTCTAAAATAGAAAATCCAACTCATTCTTATCATAATGCAACCTTGGTTAAGTGTAGAGAATCAACTAGGGTTAGGTGAATGGTTAGGTTTAGGAAAAGAACAAGAGTGGTCAAAGCTTCTTGAAGTTTCAAAGAAACAAACAAAATAAGCAACCATATCTTTTCTTTCCCTAAAATAAATAAATGAATAAGTAAATAAATCAAACCCTAACCAATCACTTAATCATGGTTTAAAGTAAACCTACACCCAAGCTTGCATGTATCATCAAACATGATACAAACTAGTGCACAAAACTATATCATATATACAATGTGCACATCAAGTGAGAAAATCCATCTTAAGTGAACAAATACTAGTTAATGTAAAGTAATATATCAAATATATAATTATACATTAAATCATTAAATCAACACTTGATTTAACGATCCGGTCATATCGCATATGACCGACTAATATCCAATGTATCGACTTATCGAATCAATCTTCGATTCGATAACTAGGTTATATCGCATACAACCATTCAATACATTCATCGCGAGAATAGAATACGGTATCACATACACGCATTATTCTCGGTCCCGTACATATCTCATATGCGCTCCTATTTCGTTTCGCTTGATCCAGGAAACCGCTGTGTAGGACTCTAAAGACTCGTCAATACGCCGGCAGTAGGTGATGATCATATCAAACACCCACAAACCGCAAGCGGTCTGCTAAACGTAACGGCCACCCGGGTATTGAGCGATCAGAAGATCGACGAGCAAGCCCGCTCACACTCCTGTGAATCCAACCAGTAACACTTACCGTACAGTCCGGTCTGTTCGTCTGATATGTCGCATATCTCGCCTAGGGATGGTAAACGTCAGACCCCAGTAGCTTGATAAGTCATGCCGACGTGAGGTCCATAACAATCGTGAAACTACTGATAACTCTTACCAGTATATCACTGCAACCCTGTCCAGGGATTTCCTGTTATGGCCAGTCGAGCATAGCGCAACATCAACCCCCAATACCGGGAGAGAAGAATCCCCTCCTATCGCTCATTGCCTCCATGTGAATCAGGACTGTACCCAAAAACCACCTGTTTGCACGACTCAGTAGAGCCGTGGTAGGGTGGAAATCAAAGCACAGTGGGAGACACACAAGACTCTATGACGATCGGGTCAACAAACTAAGCTGTACCAGTGTCACCAGAGAACGGCCATCTGACGTGAGGTATAATACCATCTGGGAGTTCTCGGCGAGTCCGTTTAGTGTACCCAGTCTCCACTGAGCACCCGCATACCATCTCTGATGTCAAACACCAATGGATATGGGATCATCCATCGCCCATCACATGGGTCTAGAAGATATACACTAGTTTACTCTGGAATATCGATGCCCCGTCTCGATATTCCCACGACTAGGAACATTGAAGGATGTACTCATGGACTACCCAGGCCCCACTAGTATGATCTGCATCACAGTCCTGGAAGTCGAGTATACATCCTAAGAGCTTTATCAACATGTAACAGAGAGACAGAGAGTATACATGTTAAGATAAAGAGCAACCAGATAGCTTACTATCATGTCGAGCAAGAAAGTTCTACCTATATATGTCCCAGCATCCACTACAATATACATCCAATGTACAGTAATGGCCTCTAGGGCATACATATAACTAACAATCTCCTACTTGCACTAGGGCCATCTGTAGCAGTGGTTGCAGTATCACATACTCAACCATCCCATATAAGTCTCTCTCTGGGAAAAAGCCTTTGTGAGTGGATCCGCCGTGTTGTCCTCTAAGTCTACTCTCCTAACCTCGATCACCCTGGAGATCATCTATCTCCATGATCAGGTGATGCTGCCTTAGAATATGTCTGGGTCACTGATGGGACCAGGGTTCCTGGGCCAAAGCCACACTTACATTGTCATACAATGGTAGGAACCTAGTTCATCTCATGAACAAATATTCACCCAGAGAGCCTCTTTGGTAACATCTCAAGTAGCGATGTATCCAGCCTTAATTGTCCAGTATGCCACGGTATCTAGCTTGGAACTCTTCCAACATACCGTCCCTCCACTGAGGGTAAAGACAATGCCTGCGACTGACACTCAGTCGTCCTTATCACCCTGGAACCTTTCCAGTGATTCACCTTTATCCTATTTGGAGAATCCTTGTGATAAGAGGAGATTGACCGTTCGTAGCATAGGAAACCCCTTTCCTATCAAAAGCATGTCATCCACGTACTCTACGAGGATCATCACCATACTCCATACTACCTTTTTGTATATACAAGGTTCATCTACCATTTTGATGATGTCAAACTCTTTGACTACCACATCAAAACAATGTTCCAACTCTGCGATGCCTGCTTTATCCTGTAAAGCAACTTGCACACGTTTCCGCTGCTCCCACTGTTTACGAAGCCCTCTGGCTATGTTCTTATAGACGTTCACTTCTAAATTAGTATTTAGAAAAGTAGTCATAGCACCCAACCACCAGATATCGTAGTCATTGTATGTAGCAATGGCAAGTAGGATCTGGATGGACTTAAGCATAGTCCCTGTAAAGGTTTGATCATTATCCATGCCTGGTTGATGACGAAAACCTTTAACAAGTCTAGCTTTGAAAGTCTCAACTTTTCCATCTACACCAAGTAATCTTCTCAAGATATACTTGCTCCTGATGGGGATTTAACCCTTCAGATATAGCAACCAAAGTCCATAATTTGTTGGTGTACATGGATTCCATCTCAGATCGCTAAGCATCCTGCCATTCTTACAGAGTCCCTACTCTCGATGGCCTGCTCGAAACTAGTTGGGTCATCATCTCATGATGCATTCCTCGCTCCCACTGTCATCGAGAAACCGAGGTATCTCTCAGGCGGATGAGGAACCCTACCAGATCGGCGGAGAGGCTGAGGTTCATCGGAAACTATTGAATCCTTTGGTTCTGTCAAATCACCAGCTGCAGTTTTGTATAGCTGGAACCTTTCCAATTCTACAGATCTGACCTTGCCTCGATTTTGTCCGGATTTTTCTTTAGACGTAGGCCGGACAATCCTAAATCTTAACTTACTTAAGAGATAGGCTCTTCCCATACCATATTTTATATGGAGTGGTAGGCAGTGAACTGATTCGAACCTAATTCAATAGGTATGCAGCTTCTCAAGTGCACAACCCTAAAATGAAATAGGTAACTCAGTAGTACTTATCATAGAGCACACCATATCTAATATGGTACGATTGCTCCGCCCCGATACACCGATGGGCTGTGGTGCATTAAGAGGAGTAACACTGAGAGAGAATCTCATTCTCCTTTAGAATAGTCCAGGAATGTCATGCACAAGTATTCTCCTCCCTGATCTTATCATAGGACTTAATACTTATACCCGTATTTTGGTTCTCTAATTCTAACTTATATTCTGTGAATATCTCAAAAGGTTCGGACTTATGTTTCTGTAAGTCCATGCTACCTCTCCCGGTACTTTCGGGAATGCGGAATTTGGTAAAAAACGATTTTTATGGAGGTGGTAACATGGACCTAAAACCCGGATCTTGGTTAAACATCTATCTAACAACCTAACTACGAGTTTCTATCTACTCGGTTAGGGGGTTATACCTTGCTTGTCTTGAACTCCTTCGTCTTCAAGCTCCGATGGTGGTTCGGAATGGCTTCTTCCCGTCGTCTCCGTACGCCGAAGATAGATCCACCTGAAAGCTCCAACCTTTGGCTCCTTCTTCGTTCTTTGAAGAAACTAGTTCACTCGGTTTGCTAAACCTTGTGAACTAGAGTGAGTAGAGAAGAGTTTGTATGGGATTTTATCTATGGTTCTTGATTCTCAACTCATGAGACAAGAGAACCATAGATTAAAGAGAGGGAGCAAGAGCAAGAGGGTGAGAGCAAAACAAGAGAGCTCAAGAACAAGAGAGAGAATGAGCAAGAAAGAATCAGCAACTCTTTTGTCTCTCACCCTCTCATAATCCAAAGTCATGATAACTCATCATACCAAAAAAGTCTTATGTGATGGTTGAAGCAACCATAACCATATCATTTCATGCACTCATTTTACACAAATGAGCAAGCAAATAAAAGTCTTTGCCCTGAAATGATGGCTATGGTTATCATGATGGTCAACTAGTCAAGGCTAGTCAACCGGTCAACAAAGTCAACAAGTCAACAAAAGTCAACAAGTCAACAAAGTCAACAAAAGTCAACAACCATGTCACCATAATACTTAATTAATATAATAGTTAATCATATATCATATTCTCATTAGGGTTGAGCAAAAAGTCAAATAGTCAACGGTCAACTGTCAACAACCCTAATGAGAATCCGCTGCCTCTGCCTCCCTGTCAACTGTGCATACACACCCGCATCCGCGTTCCGAGGAACACGTATGCACACTGGATAAATCCAATCCCAAAACGGACACTAGGATCTGGCTTAAACCAAAGCCCGCTAGTGCAAACTGTCCGGACACTGTACGTGCACAAGTGCACGGATTTGACCGAACCCTGTCGCAAAACCATGCGACCTGTCGCAAAACCATGCGACCTCTACTCTTTTGCCTAAAGGCGAAAAGCTTTCTGTATGGGACTCTAAAGACTCGACACTACGCTGGCAGTGGGTTTAACCACAGACCGCAAGCGGCACTAGCTGTGCGTAACGGTCCCCAGGTAATGCCGACAAGAAGACCGACGAGGCGAAACCCATCTGAACTCCTACTGAGCCTGAGTGTGACATTCTCCGTACAGTCCGGTCTGTTCGTCTGATACATCGCATGGCGGGCCTAGGGGGCGGTAAACGTCAGTCCCCCAATAGCGGTACAAGTCGTGCCGGAGCGAAGCCCAAAACACCCTGAGATAACACTGGAAGCCTACCAGTATATCTCGTTTGCCCTGGCCAGGGACTACTCGTGTAATGGCTCTCCTAGACACAGCGCGATGTCAACCCCCAATACCGGGAGAGACGAATCCTGTCTAACCGTCACTGCCTCCAAGTGCTTCGGGACTGCACCCAACCACCACCTGTTTGCATGACTCCTTTGAGCCGTGGTAGGGTAGTGATCAAAGTACAGTGGGAACACACTCGAGGCGAAGTGACAGTGTCAAGTCAGCGGACTAAGCTGTACTCATGTCACCTAGGAACTGATAACTGACGATAGGCATAATACAACTAGTCAGTTCCCGACGAGTCCTGTCCAGTGTACCCGTAACCTAACGAGCACCCGCATACTATCTCAAGTACGACGTACTGACGGCTGTGGGACAGACCGTCTCCCACACTGGGACGAGAAGCGCATGCGCTAGTCTACTCCGGAGTATCGATGCCCTGTCTCGATAGTCCTGCGACCAGGGAGCTGCATAAGGATGTGCTTATAGATTACCCAGCCCCCACTAGTGTGACTGCCATCACAACGCTGGTAATCAAGCAAAGATCCTAAGGGCTCCACTAATGTGTATAGGTGATATACAAAAATAAACACATGTACACATTGAAGTAGAAACAAACCAAGTAGCATACTACTATTTTGAGCAAGATTGTATATACAAGGTGAATATCCCAAGCTTCTATTAAGTAATATACAAACTAGTATGATACAGTAATGGCCTCTAGGGCATATACACTAACAATCTCCCACTTGCACTAAGGCCATGTACTGGCGTATCGAAGACCTATCATCTCGATCAGCCGCTCGAACTGAGTCTGGGGCAGGGCCTTGGTGAATGGGTCTGCAGTGTTATCTTCTGAAGCGACTCTCCGAACCTCGATCTCCTGGCGATCTACGATCTCCCTGATCAGGTGATACCGCTTCAAGATGTGTCGGGAACTCTGATGGGACCTGGGTTCCTTCGCTAAAGCTATAGCCCCGTTGTTGTCGCAATACAGAGGTATTGGATCAACAATGGACGGAACCACCTGAAGTTCTTTCAAGAACTTCCTCATCCAGACAGCTTCTTTTGCGGCATCAGATGCAGCGATGTATTCCGCTTCCATCGTCGAGTCTGCAACGGTTTCTTGTTTGGAACTCTTCCAACACACCGCCCCTCCATTGAGGGTAAAGACAAAACCCGACATGGACTTGGAATCATCCTTGTCACTCTGGAAGCTGGAGTCAGCAAAGGCCTCGATCTGGAGGTCTTTTCCGCCATACACCAAGAACATCTCCTTAGTCCTTCTTGTTGGAGATAGTGCCCTCATAGTCAATTATTGGATCGCAGGTACGTGATTGCAATGATTGCGGAGGACCTATACCGGTAGGACAGTCTTACTCGAGATGATAGTATGCTATCTGGTTTGCCTTTATCAGTCGTGTACATGTTCAGGTGACTGATTACATGTTACACTTTGATAGAGCCCTTAGGATCTTGCTTTACTACCAACTGTATGATGGCGATCATATACGTGAGAGTTGGGTAGTTTATATGCATATGCTTAATTGTGGTCCCTAGTCGTGGGAGTTTCGAGACAGGGCATCGATACTCCGGAGTAGACTAGTGTATACAGTCGAGACCCCAACGAGGGGCGGTGGCCGGTCTCACAAGCCACTGGTGTCAGTTGGATCACCTAAGATGTATACAGGTGCTCATTGGGTTATGAGTACACCGGACAGGACTCGCCGGGAATCTGCTAGTTAGTACTATACCTATCGTCAGATAGCAGTTCCCTGGTGACATGTGTACAGGTTAGTTCATCGACCTGAGGTCGTCATTTGTCTCGTGTGAGTTCCCACTGTGCTTTGATTTCTACCCTACCACGGCTCAAAGAAGTCGTGCAAACAGGTAGCTTTTGGGTACAGTCCCGAGCCATATGGAGGCACGTGAGCGGATCGGCAGGGGATTCGTCTCTCCCGGTATTGGGGGCGAGGTCGTGCTGTGTCTAGGAGAGCCATTACACATAGTCCATGGCCATGGCAGGAGATTTACTGGTAGGTACTCCAGTAGTATCTCAGGGTGTTATTGGGCTACACTCCGACACGACTTATACTGCTATTGGGGGTCTGACGTTTCTAGCCCCCTAGGCAGATATGCGATACTCATAGACGAACGGACCGGACTGTATATACATTGTCACTGTTAGGCTCAGTAGGGTTTCCCGATGAGTTCGCTCATCGGCCTCCCTTGAGGTCAGTCCATGGGCAGCCGTTATGCATAGCTAGTGCCGCTGACGGTTTGTGGTTAAACCCACTGCCAGGGTACTGACGAGTCATTAGAGTCCTCCACAGACAGTTTCCCAAGTTCGGGCGAAACGTTGTAGAGGCCGTATGGTTTTATGGCAGGGTTCGGAAAATGCACGTGCGTTTACGCACGTGTTATTTTTCGGGCAGATGATACTGGTCGGCTTTGGTTTAAGCCGGATCCGAGTATTATATTGAGTAGATATAATATCTTTGTCTCAGTTGCATTTGTATTCGGTCGTAATACAAATGCGGGTATATTTATACAGTTACGGGGTTATCCTGAAAGTCGTTTCAGGATCACTTTTGCAAGTTGCCAGTTTCCAGTTTTCTATCAGCCGTCTTTTAACATTCGGTTAAAGACGGATTTATCTTTTCTTGGATGAGGGTGAGTCATGCTTCTAGAAGGTTCTAGAAGGTGATGACTTGGCTATTTGGTGTTGTGTTTTCATTGGTTGCATTAATGAATGGATGACTAGGTTTAGTGAGTCATTCATTTCATTAATGAGTTTTGTTTACTTAAGGATATTTCTTCATGATCTTTGTTTATGGTCACCTCCTTATTTGCTCCTACACTCACCCTCCTCCTCCTTTAAAGTGGCTGGCCCTCTCTCTCCTCCTCCATTCACTCACTTGAGAGAATTATGGTTGCTAAAAAGAAAAGACTAAAGTTTTGGATGCATGGAAATTTCATAGTTCATTTCTTGTTCCATTTCATTTCCATCGGCAACTTCATTAACCGTTCGTCCATGGTTTTGGACGAAGCGAGACAAAGTATTCCACTCATTCTCTACATCAATCTTAGTCGTCTCTTTTAGCAAACTTGACGACCGAGTTGCCTCGAGTCAGAGGCGGGAGCCCGTTTAAAGAATCAGTGATGTGGTGCCACCTGGATGAGCAGATCGGAGATCGACGAGATCGGAGCAGCCGCAACGGAGCGTGGGATGATAGTTAAAGAACGAAGGACTCGGATCGTTCGGTATAACCTTTCTACACTCTTTACAGTTTGTTAGTTTAGCAATAATGGCAGATCCGGGTTAAAGTATACGATAGCGCCAGATAAAAGTTTTTGTTCCGCATTTGGCGTCTGTAGACGGCCGGGCCGCTAGCGTAGACTTACAGTGGTATCAGAGCCTCACCATTTTGCTATACTAACTTGGGCTAACGCGTTTAAAACATTGATCGAACCGGAAATCAAAAACTGCAAAATCCAAGCTTGACAGTTTCTGTGGATTTTAATTGGTGTCCTAAAAATATTTCACATATCACAGAAAGTTGTGCAGGGTTTTATAAGAGCGCCGACAAAATTTAGGCACTTGATTCCACCAAACCGCCGCGGAAGCGCGGCCAAACCCATGGTTTGGCCGCGCATCCGCGGCCACTTGGTGAGATCATGCTCCCAAATTTGTACAGTGTGTTCCCTTCTGGAAATTGGGGTTTTTGGTATATATCTTTTGGGCCCAGGTTTTGTTACTGTTCTCCAGATTTGCGTGGGGCCCACTTTGTGATATTTAGTCGATCGAAATTTAAACATTTTAGTTTACAGTGCTTACATTATATCTCCGACCGGGAATGTCATTTGATCGGTAAACCGCGTCTGATTGCTATAGTTCTTTTAGACGGGTTTGCGAACGTGACATTCGCGTTGATGTTCTGTGTTGTGCTGTGATGTTGCGGATTTGTCATGTTGGATAGCAGTGTGCAATGATAGTGCAGTTTGAGTTTATTTGTACATTTGATATTGCGGGGCGAGCGTCCAACATGTGGACTGCCGTCACTGCCTATTGTATAATATTCTTTTGGGGCACCACCAGGTTGCGGTCGATGTACCTGTTGTACTATTTTTCATTACTGTACTAGGTTTTGTCCCGAGATGGAGTGCACGGATAGCCGGGTTCTGGGGGGCAATGGGTCCGCGTCTCATGGCTTTGAGAGGCAGAGGGGTCCCACTCTAGAATTGGCAGACTATTCGCCGCACTCGTAGGGGGTACAGGTTGACCTAAGAAGGGGTGCCCAAGATTACCGGATTCCGTGAAGTGCTGGGTGGTCCATTCACTTTGCTGTAGGGGGCTGCCTCGCTTCAGGTTTTGGCGGGTAACTTGCCGCACCCGTAGGGGTCTAGGTTTCATTGCACAGGCTATCCACACGATAGGGGAACGTCGGGTTTCAGCAGCGGCTCTGTGAAACTCGGGGATCCCAGATTATCTGTATTGTTCTGTGATGCTTATTACTTTTCTGTAATGTTGCATATTATCACGCCTGGAGCGATTATTGTATATTGGTTTATATACTATTAGATGTTGTATATGTTTTACACCCGCGCTAGTCCAGTCCCCGCTCTGTCGTTAGTTAAGTAACCTAACGGGTGATGACGGGACCCAGTGACGAATGCGGATGGCATATACGTACATTTTTATTTTCGTTCTTTTCTGGTGTGATTGATTGATGGGACTGCGTTGATTCTGATCAATGCAAAAAGTTAAACAAACCTGTTTGATGTTGTTGGAACAAATTTAAAAAGTGTTATTGCAAAGACGTTTTCTTTTGTTATGCATAGCGGTATTCAGTGGAATATCCTGCACCTCATTCGACGGGGCAAGGGCCGATATCCCTTCACCGGGACTGACCCCTTGGGCAGAAGTTTGCGTCAGGGTAATAACTTCACTATAGTCGATTACAATTTGCTTTGCATAGCGGTATTCAGTGGAATATCCTGCACCTCATTCCACGAGGAAAGAGCCGAGATCCCTTCACCGGGAGTGACCTCTTTAGCAAAAGGTTTTCGCCACTATATTTTAAAAAGCTATCAGGTTCCTTCAGCGATATCAAGTTCACTACGTTAAAGGTTTTTCGCCAAAAACCATCCGTAGCCCTCCGTCACTTCTTTTGGGTATTCAGTAGTATTCAAGCTATGCATTTTAGCCAAAGTTAAGGCATAGTGTTTGGTAGCTGCTGGGTATTCAATTGTTGCATAGATAGATGAGTTAGTTTGGGACAGTCGTTCTGCCGATTGGCCAAAGTCAGGGGCATGTGCGGGTGGGTTCAAATTGACAAGATAGTGACGGGTAGAACTTGGCATGTGACTTATGACATTTTGACCAAAGCCAAGGTTATAAGAGCATGGGGCAAAAATCAGATCGGGAGTTTCTAAAGAAACTGAAACTTGCCAAGTATGTGCATACCTTCTGGAGTATGAGTAACGTGGATGCATTCCATCACGTTATCATGCGATGAGAGTTGGATCCCGATTCCCACTGATGAGTTGGTTTACTCTTCGGGTGATCCCGATTGATTCTTCTTTAGGTTTGGAGGAGAATTTGACAGGACAGTGGGAGGTTTCCGGATTAGATAAAGTGATAACCATTCTGATCTAGGTTAGAGTGCACGCAGAGTGTTTCTTTTCTCTCTCTCTTTGGCAGCGACCTTTGACCGACCCTAGACTATGACTCAGTGACTAGGTTGACCGAACCTTCTTAAAATACTGGCTTTTGGATTGTCTATGTTGCATAAGTCATTACCACTCCTTCTTTTACCCTTTGAATTTCTCAGAACACCCGTATTACTACGGATATCCACTTCCATTGGATAGATCCATCGTATGGTTATATACGAACTCGAAGGGACTTCTTCGAGGATGGATCCAGGTTCAGGAGAAATAGAATTGGTTTATTCAGTTGTCTTTTATTATCACCTTCTCTCAGGTTGCGAGAGCTCCTTGGTTTAGGAGAGTACACCTATTACGCTTATTGGATAGTCTTATTCCAAACCATAGGCAGGTGCCGAAAGGTAGGGAATGAAGAAAACCAATTAGCCTAAGTAGGGTGTGCAGAAGGTAATATGTAAAGACAAAATAAAGGGATTAGAAAGAGGGCAAAGTAAATTGCGAATGTTATCATTCACGATAAAACCGCGTACTTCATCGCCACTCCTATTTCACCTTTAAAAGAATAAGGTATTATTCAGTTGTCTTTTATCATCACCTTCTCTCAAGATACGAGTACTCCTTGGTTTAGGAGGGTACATCTATTATGCTTACTGGATAGTCTTCTTCCAAACCATAGGCTGGTGCCGAACGGTAGGGAAGGAAGAAAACCATTTAGCCTAACGATGGTGTGCAGAAGGTAACGACTAAAGACAAATAAAAGGATTTGGAGAGATGGCAATAAAATATACGGTTGAAGTCATGAATTGGATTATGGAAAAGGCATTACTATGAATACCAGGATACCCCTACGAAACATTTTCATGTTTCAGTGCATTGTTAAAGAAAAACTGTTTTCCCGATTAGACACTTACTCCAAGGGTATGTATTTACCAGGTTTCATTCTCATATCTGTATGGTTTTACAGATGATGAGTGGGAGTAAGATATTGGGAATTAGGTGATCATCCTCATTATATCGGAATTCGTTGTAATTGGTGATATTTGAGGAAATCGCCAGGGTACAGTTTTTAACCTACGACGCACAGGTTTTGAGTTGTTTAACTCAGCGGACTTATACAGAGTATTGTATGTTGTCCAAGTGTCCATCAGGACAAAGGGGTAGGTCCTCGTACTATGTTCTGTTTACTTATAACTTCTCTAGTTTTTAGACAAGTGTTTCGTAGAAATACAAGGTCTAAGTTTTGAGAAGTTGTGGGTATAAGAATAAAGTAGAGAACCAGGTATCACAAGTATCGGGATTCTTCAAAGAGATCGAAGATGTAGATTCTTGTGATTGGTATTCAGATGATAATGATGGTTTTGAGAAACATGTTTCTCTTTCAGGTTACTCATAATTGATGGATTCCTAAGTTGAGTAATGCTGATTAGCCTCTTTCCATTAAAGTGATATGCACTGGAGACAGCTGCATGATTTGAATATGGTTCCAATTAAATAAGTGCCAAAGTTTCTATATTAGATATAGAATGGATCGTACCTTAAAAGATATTAAGGTATGGGGAGTTGTCCAGTTTATGCTTAAAACCAGACTCTGGATAACTCAGGGCACGTTTCTGTAATGGCTGTTTGTGGGTTGACCCTGGCTATGACGAGGGTTGATATTCTACCATTTGGAAGATCGATAGTGATATTGTTCTTGACTCGCCACAGTTTTAGTAAAATGGATCTTTTTCAGAAAACAGTAGTGGGAGTATGGTAGAACTGGAAGTGATTCCAGAACCGCGAACGATTACGGAAAATTTAATAGGACCTATATATTCAATCAGGTTTGACATTCTAATAGCCACTCCGCAGATATGGTGGGTAACCTCAGACACTCTAGAGGTACTTCGGTAGCCTCAAGGACGGTGACAGGGAGGTTCTTATCTACCCAGACTTGACACTACTGTTGTTCCAGGTTATGAGACCCGGTAGGAGGGTTGTCGTATTCAGTGGGAGCAGCGGAAGCATGGTGGGCAAGTAGCTTATGTCTATTTATAGACTAGAGCAGTTATAGCGGAGATAGATCATCTAATTTTGATGTGACAGTCATGGGTTTGACTTCAATCAGAATAGGGGATGGATCTGTTAAGAAGGTAGTAGGGTGTGATGTCATGGTATTTGGATGACATACACAGAGTAGGAAGTAAAATTGCTATACTACGATCGGTTGTACTGTGGTCGTCACACAGTTGTTTCTCCAGACAGGATATGGATATAATATCAGATATTATGGTTTCTAGATCTATGGTTTTAGATCTGGATTTGGGTAGTTTCCCAATGTGGGTACTTTGACAGATATTCTAATGGTTTTTAGAATAGTTGACTCCTAGCATGGTGGTGTACCTGCAGGTGATGGAGTCACCCTCTCTAAAGGTGTCGTATAGACTAAAGGGGAGAGGGAAGTGCATGATTGACAGATCACTTGCTTAGGCAATAGAGTCAATTATGAGATGTCAAGTACCACACCAGATGTTGTTTTTGCACTAGATGCAATAAGTTTGTATTAATCCAATCCTGGAGAAACATAAGGAAGCAGTTTTAGAACATAAGTACATGTTCTACGAATTTGATGACGGCAGCCTCCTTCGGGAGACGGTTATCATTCCAAGCTTCAAAGGTGACATGGATGACAGAGTAATTGTCAGAGTTATAGTTTTTCCCTCTGACGAAGAGGGACAGTATTATGGACAGGTGGTTCAAGAGGATACTGTGGGTGGCATGGTGCCGGATACTGATTAGGTTCAGTGATCGATACAGTCTAAGAAGTTTGGATTTGGAGTTCATTTATGAACTAGGTCCCATCAGATATCCAGACATATTCTAAGACAGGTATTACTCAATTCGGGAGATGGCTTTCTCCGCGAACTTGAGATTAAGAGAGATATAGAAAGAAACATCTAGGCGGATCCACTCACTGAGGCTATTTCTCGAACACAATAGTTTTACAAACGGGCTTTGTGAAACTGATTAGTAGAGGAGTTGGATGTTCGGTTTCACACGGGCTGTGAGTAGTCGACATCGCAATAATTAGCCTTGAGTGAAAGTGGGAGATTGTTGGAGATAGTGCCCTCATAGTCAATTATTGGATCGCAGGTACGTGATTGCAATGATTGCGGAGGACCTATACCGGTAGGACAGTCTTACTCGAGATGATAGTATGCTATCTGGTTTGCCTTTATCAGTCGTGTACATGTTCAGGTGACTGATTAGATGTTACACTTTGATAGAGCCCTTAGGATCTTGCTTTACTACCAACTGTATGATGGCGATCATATACGTGAGAGTTGGGTAGTTTATATGCATATCCTTAATTGTGGTCCCTAGTCGTGGGAGTTTCGAGACAGGGCATCGATACTCCGGAGTAGACTAGTGTATACAGTCGAGACCCCGACGAGGGGCGGTGGCCGGTCTCACAAGCCACTGGTGTCAGTTGGATCACCTAAGATGTATACAGGTGCTCATTGGGTTATGAGTACACCGGACAGGACTCGCCGGGAATCTGCTAGTTAGTACTATACCTATCGTCAGATAGCAGTTCCCTGGTGACATGTGTACAGGTTAGTTCATCGACCTGAGGTCGTCATTTGTCTCGTGTGAGTTCCCACTGTGCTTTGATTTCTACCCTACCACGGCTCAAAGGAGTCGTGCAAACAGGTAGCTTTTGGGTACAGTCCCGAGCCATATGGAGGCACGTGAGCGGATCGGCAGGGGATTCGTCTCTCCCGGTATTGGGGGCGAGGTCGTGCTGTGTCTAGGAGAGCCATTACACATAGTCCATGGCCATGGCAGGAGATTTACTGGTAGGTACTCCAGTAGTATCTCAGGGTGTTATTGGGCTACACTCCGACACGACTTATACTGCTATTGGGGGTCTGACGTTTCTAGCCCCCTAGGCAGATATGCGATACTCATAGACGAACGGACAGGACTGTATATACATTGTCACTGTTAGGCTCAGTAGGGTTTCCGGATGAGTTCGCTCATCGGCCTCCCTTGAGGTCAGTCCATGGGCAGCCGTTACGCATAGCTAGTGCCGCTGACGGTTTGTGGTTAAACCCACTGCCAGGGTACTGACGAGTCATTAGAGTCCCCCACAGACAGTTTTCCAAGTTTGGGCGAAACGTTGTAGAGGCCGTATGGTTTTATGGCAGGGTTCGGAAAATGCACGTGCGTTTACACACGTGTTATTTTTCGGGCAGATGATACTGGTCGGCTTTGGTTTAAACCGGATCCGAGTATTATATTGAGTAGATATAATATCTTTGTCTCAGTTGCATTTGTATTCGGTCGTAATACAAATGCGGGTATATTTACACAGTTACGGGGTTATCCTGAAAGTCGTTTCAGGATCACTTTTGGAAGTTGCCAGTTTCCAGTTTTCTATCAGCCGTCTTTTAACTTCGGTTAAAGACGGATTTATCTTTTCTTGGATGAGGGTGAGTCATGCTTCTAGAAGGTTCTAGAAGGTGATGACTTGGCTATTTGGTGTGTGTTTTCATTGGTTGGATTAATGAATGGATGACTAGGTTTAGTGAGTCATTCATTTCATTAATGAGTTTTGTTTACTTAAGGATATTTCTTCATGATCTTTGTTTATGGTCACCTCCTTATTTGCTCCTACACTCACCCTCCTCCTCCTTTAAAGTGGCCGGCCCTCTCTCTCCTCCTCCATTCACTCACTCGAGAAAATTATGGTTGCTAAAAAGAAAAGACTAAAGTTTTGGATGCATGGAAATTTCATAGTTCATTTCTTGTTCCATTTCATTTCCATCGGCAACTTCATTAACCGTTCGTCCATGGTTTTGGACGAAGCGAGACAAAGTATTCCACTCATTCTCTACATCAATCTTGGTCGTCTCTTTTAGCAAACTTGACGACCGAGTTGCCTCGAGTCAGAGGCGGGAGCCCGTTTAAAGAATCAGTGATGTGGTGCCACCTGGACGAGCAGATCGGAGATCGACGAGATCGGAGCAGCCGCAACGGAGCGTGGGATGATGGTTAAAGAACGAAGGACTCGGATCATTCGGTATAACCTTTCTACACTCTTTACAGTTTGTTAGTTTAGCAATAATGGCAGATCCGGGTTAAAGTATACGTTAGCGCCAGATAAAAGTTTTTGTTCCGCATTTGGCGTCTGTAGACGGCCGGGGCGCTAGCGTAGACTTACACTTCTCAGGTACTTGAGAATGTTCTTTACCGCTATCCAGTGTTTCTCCCCAGGGTTTGACTGATACCGGCTTACCACACTCAGTGCATAAGCTACATCCGGTCTGGTACACAACATCGCATACATTATAGAGCCTACCGCAGAAGCGTAGGGTATAATAGACATGCGATCCCTCTCCAAATCAGTCTTGGGAGATATCTCTTTAGAGAGGGTGATCCGTGACAAGCCGGTAGGTTACCGCGCTTGGAATCTTCCATACTGAATCTTTTCGGTATGGTGTCGATGTACCTGGACTGTGAAAGTCCTAATATCCTCTTGGATCTATCACGATGGATCCGGATCCCCAGGATGTATGAGGCATCACCCAGGTCTTTCATGGAGAACCTGTGTGACAAGAACCCCTTGACAGATTGTAGCATAGGAATGTCATTTCCTATTAAGAGAATGTCATCCACGTATAAAACGAGGAATACTACAGTTCTCGCTACAAATCTACTATAGATGCATGGTTCATCTGGATTTTTGATAAAGCCAAATTCTTTGACAGTCTCATCAAAGCAGATGTTCCAACTCCGCGATGCCTGCTTTAGTCCATAGATGGACTTAAGTAACTTGCACACCTTTCCGCTGCTCCCACTCTGAATGAAACCCTCTGGTTGGTCCATATAGACACACTCCTCTAAATTTCCATTTAGAAAAGCTGTCTTTACGTCCATTTTCCAAATCTCATAATCGTGGAAGGCAGCAATGGCAAGAAGGATCCGAATGGATTTCAGCATGGCTACTGGAGAGAAGGTTTCGTCATAGTCCAAGCCAGGTCTTTGACGAAAACCCTTTGCTACCAGCCTAGCTTTATAGGTCTCAACCTGTCCATCTACACCAATCTTCCTTTTGAAGATCCACTTGCATCCTACGGGTTTTACCCCGTCTGGAGCAATGTCCAACGTCCATACCTTGTTGGTGTACATGGACTCCATTTCGGTCCGCATTGCATCCAGCCATTTCACTGAGTCAACGCTCTGAACGGCCTGCTGGAAGCTAGTAGGCTCATCATATTCTATGATGCAATCCTCTCTATCCCCGTCTATGAGAAAACCGTAGTATCTCTCGGGCGGATGAGACTGCCTACTGCTCCTGCGGAGCGGCGTAGGATTGTCCTGTTCTGTTGAACCCTCTGGTTCCACTAACCTTTCAGTAATAGTCTGTGGTTCTGGAATTTCTTCCAGTTCTACTGCGCTCCCACTAATTTCTTTTTCCAAGAACTGGTGTTCTAGAAAGTGAGCATTACGAGAAACAAGGACTTTTTGTTCCTCTGCGTAGTAGAAAAGATACCCCCTGGTGTTCTTTGGGTATCCCACAAACTTGCACAGTACTGAGCGTGCCTCGAGTTTGTCCGCATGCTGCTTTTTGACAAAAGCTGGACATCCCCAGATCTTCAGATATTGAAGATAGGGTTTCTTCCCACTCCACATTTCATATGGTGTGGTAGGCACAGTCTTAGTCGGAACTCGGTTCAAAAGATATGCGGCTGATTCTAGCGCATATCCCCAGAATGATCGCGGTAACTCAGCGTTACTCATCATGGACCGCACCATATCCAATAGGGTGCGGTTCCATCTCTCTGATACACCGTTATGTTGCGGGGTGTATGGAGGAGTAAGCTGAGAGAGAATTTCGTTCTCTTTTAAATAGTCCAGGAACTCGGCACTTAAGTATTCTCCACCTCGATCCGATCTTAGAATCTTAATACTTTTGCCGGTCTGTTTCTCTACTTCATTCTTATACTCCTGGAATTTTCCAAAGGCTTCGGACTTATGTTTCATTAAGAAGACATAACCGTACCTTGAGAAGTCATCCGTAAAAGTAATGAAGTAAGAATAGCCGCTTCGCGCATGTGTAGACATTGGACCGCACACGTCACTGTGTACGAGTCCCAAGAGCTCGCTCGCTCTTACTCCATGTCCAGTAAACGGAGTCTTTGTCATCTTTCCTTTGAGACAGGATTGACAAGTGGCATACGACTGATATTCGAACACATTCAAATATCCTTCTGTATGTAACTTCGTCAACCTTCTCTCATTGATGTGACCCAGTCTACAATGCCACAAGAAAGTCTGATTTATTTCTGGAGACTTTCTTTTGTGTGTATTCTGGACATTGAAAATCTGTGGTTGGTTTAATACGTATATACCATTACTCAATGTACCTGACCCAATCAAAACTTGATTAAGGTGAATGTTTACATCATTACTTACAAACGCAAATTCATAACCTTCTTTAGAAACTAAAGATACAGAAATGATATTACAAGTTGCGTTGGGTACAAAAAAGCAATTACGCAAAACCAAAACATGTCCATCTGACATTCCCAGGTGATAGTCCCCCACGGCTTTAGCATCCATGCTAGCTCCGTTCGCAACTCTGAGGGTCATGTCACCTGCCTTCAAAACCCTACGGTTTCTCAACGCCTGCAAAGAATTACAGATATGAGATCCTGATCCGGTATCCAATACCCAGGAAGTAGAGTTTATTGAAAGACAGTTTTCAATAACATACACACCTGAAGCTGAAGCTGCAACCTGCTTCAATTCCTGTGTTCTGGCCTTCCAGGCCCTGCAATCATTCTTCCAGTGTCCTTTCTTATGACAATAGAAGCATTCTTCCTTATCCACAAGCTTCCCCGCTTTCTTTGTTGCTTTAGCTTTTCCCTTCGTATCCACTTTACTAACACCGCCCCTTGGTTTGGCGGGGGCTTTCTTCTTCTTTCCCTTGGCTTTCGCCTTGGACCTAGAAGAAGATGATCCTCCTACAAAAAAAGTGGATGTTTCCCTACCTTTTTGTAGGGTGCCCTCTGCGCTCCTCAGCATGTTGAGGAGCTCTGAAAGTTCAACCTCTTTTTCTTGTAAGTTGAAGTTCAGTATAAACTGGGCGTAAGTGGAAGGAAGGGACTGGAGAACTATATCCGTATATAGCTCACTCTCCAATGTGGTTCCCAGGTCCGCGAGCTCCTCAATGTAGCCGATCATCTTTAGCACGTGCTCGGCTACTGATGATCCGACGGCCATCTTTGCCGAAAATAGCTTTTTCGACGCTTCGTATCTTGCGATACGAGATTGCTCTCCATACAGTTCTTTTGTATGGAGAAATATGGATTCAAGGTCCATATTCTCGTGCCTCCTCTGATGTTCGTTGTCCATCGAGGCAAGTACGAGGCACTTGGCCTTCGCGCTATCAATCTCCCAAGTCTTGCGGATTTCCTTATCCGCGACGCTGGAAGTGGGACCAGGGACAGAGGGAGCTTTGGTGGTAAGAAGATACCCCAGCTTGTCGTAAGTGATTGCTATCTTGACATTCCTGAGCCAATCTTTGTAGTTTGGCCCTGTCAGTTTGTTTTTATCTGGGAGTAACTTAAGTCCAGTCATGTCGATTAGGTCGCTGCAATTAGGAGAGAGAAGAAGAAACACTCAGCATGATGCTCTTGCAAGTTTAGAGTGGTTTTTAGTTTGTCTAAACAGGATGGCTCCCACTGTTTCTCGAATCCCTCCTCAAACCATAAAGGAAGAATTAGTCGGGATCAATCCCACCGCACAATACTTGCTTAACCGTTCAGCCAGGCTGGTGTCAATACTTCGAGGGAGGTTTTCCAACGCTTTCGCGAAGTTCCTTAATTAAAGAACCACTTTTCCCTGGGGGCGTAGCCCCGCTAACACCTTTCTAGGCACCTACCAGGTTTATAGCATTGATCGTTTAGTGAGAAATTTCCCGAGGAGTAGCATATACTCACAGTAGGATCGGGATCCAAATATCATCGCGTGACGAAACTGAAGGAATCCTACCAGAATCATAACACTCCAAATGGTATGCAAATCTAGCAAGTTTCAGTACTTATGAAACTCCCGATGTGGATTTTTGCCCCATGCTCTTATGACCTTGGCGTGAGGTCAAAATGTCATAAGTCACATGTCAAGTTCTTCCCATCATTATCCAGGTTAATTTGAATCCACCCGTACCTACCCTTGACGTAGGCCAAAATGGTAGTACGACTGTCCCAAACCAACGCATTCTATCTATGCAACAGATAAATATCCGGCAGCTACCAATCACTATGCCTTGGCGTGAGGTCAAAATACATAGCTTGAATACTACCGAATATTTAACTGAAATGATGGAGGGCTACGAATGGTTTTGGCTAAACCGTGAACGTAGTGAACATGATATAGTCGATGGAACGAGATAGCTTTTAAAAGGAGTGGCTCAAGCTCCGCATTTAAAAGTTGGTTTTGAAAAGAACCGAGTGGTTTTTCGAAAGTGTTCCAACGACTTTAACTTGGTTTATTATCTTGCATTAGTTCTTTTAATGCGTGATATTCTTGCATTAGTTCTTTTAATGCGTCCCATCATTTAATCCTACCATTGCAGAAAACAACCAAAATATGACGTACGCTTATACCATTCGCATTCGCCACGGGGCCCCGTCATTACCCGTTAGGTTACTTAACTAACGACAGAGCGTGGGCTGGGCTAGCGCGTCTATAAAACATAAGCAACGCCTAAATAATATCATATATAGATATACTGCAATGATAAACATTTCAGATCACAGATGAATACATTGGATATACTAGGAATCTGTAATTCGCACGAGCCTGTAACGAAAAACAGATTACACGGTCGCGGTGAATAGCCAATACCCCACCCAAGACCCCTACGGGTGCGGCAAACTACCCGCCAAGTACCCGAAGCGTAGCAACCTCCCTCATCTCCATGAGTAGGCCACTCGACACTTCGGCATACCCGGTAGTTTGTGCACCCCCTCCATGGGTCTATCCTAGGAGCAAAAACAGTAAAAAGAAATTATACAATGACGGCTACAACCCCGACCCGGTTGTGCGGCCATACAAATAATTATTACATCAATTTACAAATTTACATGAATTGAAAGAAAGGAAAACTCTCGTCTCACAACCCCCGGCTATTCACACGCGACAATCCAACATATTCATATACACATTCCAGCAACATTACAGATCACAGATTTGTATAACCCCCTCTAATCGACATATAGCGATTAGTAGACGTTCAATACAAATATCACATTACAGAAAAACCCGTTAGCTTAAGTCTTTTAGAAGTTCGATCAAAAATACGGATTTTCGGGACCCTAAAAATAAAATTTTCGTTCTGGAAAATCTGGGCAGAAAATATATATTCCAAAAATCCTAAAATACCCCTGCAAGTACACTGTAGCAAAGAAACACCAGAGAGGGGCCAAGGAGGCCGCGGAACCGCGGCAATAGCAAGCTATTGCCACGTTTCCGCGGTCGTTTAGTGGGAACTCTTGGTGATTTTTCTACAGTGGCTTTTAAAAATCCTGAGCCGATTTTAGGTGTGAAAATAATCAACTTTTGAACAGTATAAAAATCGACAGAAACTCGAATTTTTGGGGTTCGTTTTCGGGACATTTTCTTTGATCGATCTTCTAGTTACTTGCTAACATGTTAGATAGAGTTTAACAAGGCTCTGATACCACTGTAAGTCCATGCTACCTCTCCCGGTACTTTCGGGAATGCGGAATTTGGTAAAAAACGATTTTTATGGAGGTGGTAACATGGACCTAAAACCCGGATCTTGGTTAAACATCTATCTAACAACCTAACTATGAGTTTCTAGCTACTTGGTTAGGGGGTTATACCTTGCTTGTCTTGAACTCCTTCGTCTTCAAGCTCCGATGGTGGTCCGGAATGGCTTCTTCCCGTCGTCTCCGTACGCCGAAGATAGATCCATCTGAAAGCTCCAACCTTTGGCTCCTTCTTCGTTCTTTGAAGAAACTACTTCACTCGGTTTGCTAAACCTTGTGAACTAGAGTGAGTAGAGAAGAGTTTGTATGGGATTTTATCTATGGTTCTTGATTCTCAACTCATGAGACAAGAGAACCATAGATTAAAGAGAGGGGGCAAGAGCAAGAGGGTGAGAGCAAAACAAGAGAGCTCAAGAACAAGAGAGAGAATGAGCAAGAAAGAATCAGCAACTCTTTTGTCTCTCACCCTCTCATAATCCAAAGTCATGATAACTCATCATACCAAAAAAGTCTTATGTGATGGTTGAAGCAACCATAACCATATCATTTCATGCACTCATTTTACATAAATGAGCAAGCAAGTAAAAGTCTTTGCCATGAAATGATGGCTATGGTTATCATGATGGTCAACTAGTCAAGGCTAGTCAACCGGTCAACAAAGTCAACAAGTCAACAAAAGTCAACAAGTCAACAAAGTCAACAAAAGTCAACAACCATGTCACCATAATACTTAATTAATATAATAGTTAATCACATATCATATTCTCATTAGGGTTGAGCAAAAAGTCAAATAGTCAACGGTCAACTGTCAACAACCCTAATGAGAATCCGCTGCCTCTGCCTCCCTGCCAACTGTGCATACACACCCGCATCCGCGTTCCGAGGAACACGAATGCACACTGGATAAATCCAATCCCAAAACGTACACTAGGATCTGGCTTAAACCAAAGCCCGCTAGTGCAAACTGTCCGGACACTGTACGTGCACAAGTGCACGGATTTGACCGAACCCTGTCGCAAAACCATGCGACCTGTCGCAAAACCATGCGACCTTTACTCTTTTGCCTAAAGGCGAAAAGCTTTCTGTGTGGGACTCTAAAGACTCGACACTACGCTGGCAGTGGGTTTAACCACAGACCGCAAGCGGCACTAGCTGTGCGTAACGGTCCCCAGGTAATGCCGACAAGAAGACCGACGAGGCGAAACCCATCTGAACTCCTACTGAGCCTGAGTGTGACATTCTCCGTACAGTCCGGTCTGTTCGTTTGATCATCGCATGGCGGGCCTAGGGGGCGGTAAACGTCAGTCCCCCAATAGCGGTACAAGTCGTGCCGGAGCGAAGCCCAAAACACCCTGAGATAACACTGGAAGCCTACCAGTATATCTCGTTTGCCCTGGCCAGGGACTACTCGTGTAATGGCTCTCCTAGACACAGCGCGATGTCAACCCCCAATACCGGGAGAGACGAATCCTGTCTAACCGTCACTGCCTCCAAGTGCTTCGGGACTGCACCCAACCACCACCTGTTTGCACGACTCCTTTGAGCCGTGGTAGGGTAGTGATCAAAGTACAGTGGGAACACACTCGAGGCGAAGTGACAGTGTTAAGTCAGCGGACTAAGCTGTACTCATGTCACCTGGGAACTGATAACTGACGATAGGCATAATACCAACTAGTCAGTTCCCGACGAGTCCTGTCCAGTGTACCCGTAACCTAACGAGCACCCACATACTATCTCAAGTACGACGTACTGACGGCTGTGGGACAGACCGTCTCCCACACTGGGATGAGAAGCGCATGCGCTAGTCTATTCCGGAGTATCGATGCCCTGTCTCGATAGTCCTGCAACCAGGGACCTGTATAAGGATGTGCTTATAGATTACCCAGCCCCCACTAGTGTGACTGCCATCACAACGCTGGTAATCAAGCAAAGATCCTAAGGGCTCCACTAATGTGTATAGGTGATATACAAAAATAAACACATGTACACATTGAAGTAGAAACAAACCAAGTAGCATACTACTATTTTGAGCAAGATTGTATATACAAGGTGAATATCCCAAGCTTCCATTAAGTAATATACAAACTAGTATGATACAGTAATGACCTCTAGGGCATATACACTAACAGTTTCAAC
Organism: Agapanthus africanus; assembly: GCA_030015575.1. Classification (NCBI taxonomy): domain Eukaryota; kingdom Viridiplantae; phylum Streptophyta; class Magnoliopsida; order Asparagales; family Amaryllidaceae; genus Agapanthus; species Agapanthus africanus. The sequence continues at coordinate 494,534,868 of JASDDO010000019.1, read as the reverse complement.
AGGAACATATGACTGAATCTTGAGAGATTATCAGAGAATGTAATGAAGTACAAAGAACCGGTCATGGCATGTGTAGACAGGGGACCTTACATACATCATCATGTATCAGTCCCAAGAGTTTACTAACTCTTTCTCTGTTTCCAATAAACAGAGATATGGTCATTTTATCTTTGTGGCATGACTGGCAAGTTTCACAAGATGTAAATTCAAACTGATTTAAATATGCATCTAAAATGTAACTTAAGCTGGTCGGGTCACATTGATATGACCTAGTCTACAATATCTCAAGAAGGAATCGATCATATCTGAACTCTTCCTCTTGTGTGTGTTCTGTATACTAGGAACTGTAGTTTGATATAGAACGTCAGTGCTTTTAGATAACGTGCCTGAACCGATCAACTTTTGATATAGGAAATGTTCAAAACAATATCCAACAATACAAAATTATATCCTTCTTTACTAATAAAGAGACTGATATGATTTTGTATATCAGGTTCGGTATCTAATAGCATTTGTTCAGAATCAATGTATTGGTAATACAGGGTGATAGTGACCAACAGACTTGGCTGCAACACTTGCCCCATTTTCTGTCTCATGAAACTTATCACCCGTTCTCAGTTTTCTACCTTTCTGTAGCCCTATGTAACAAATTACATATCTAGGATGCTGATACGGTATCAAATACCCAGGATGCAGAGGATACTGAGAAACAGTTCTTTGCAATGAACATACCCGAAGGAGGTGCATCATATGCACTTTCTTCGTTTGGGCAGCATAGGAATTCTGGTATTCCCCTATTTCCTGCTCGGTCTTATAACAATTATAAGTTGGAGCGGGACCAACGTTCCCCAGCCCAGTATAACAAGCGGGTTCGGTCAATACATCCATATTATTATCTTCATTAAGGCGTGATATGGTCGCTACCTGGAGAGAGAGAAGAAAACACTCTGCGTGCGCTCTTGCAAGATTAGATTGGTTATATATTTTATCTAATCAGGATGGCTCCCACTATTTTTATCAAATCTTCCTTCAAACCCAAAAAGGAAAGACTAGCCGGGAATAATCACACTCTACAAGTTCGCTAATCTTTCAGCCAGGCCAGTGTCGGTACTTTGAGGGAGGTTCCCCGTGCTTTCGCACGGACCTAATTACAGTAATCCTCGTTTTCCCAGAGGCGTAACCCCGTTGACACCTTTCTAGACACCTACTTGATCGGCTAATTGCAAAGTGCAAAACTCTCCCAGGAGTAACAATTACTCGCAGTGGGTATCGGGATCCAACTATCATATAGAAGGTATGCAATCTCATTGCAAGTTCCAACACTTGAAACTCCCGATAATAGTTTTTACCCCTAGCACTTATGACCTTAACTATGGTCAACAAATCATAAGCACTAGTCAAGTTCTACCCGTTATTTCGTGATTAATTAGACCCACCCACATGACCCTTAACTAAGGTCAACAAAGTCACGCGACTGTCCTAACTAATCGCATCATATGCGGTGTAGGAAGACATCACTTAGCTACCGTACACTGTGCCTTGACTATGGTCAACAAACACAGCACGAATACTAAGTACTCTACTTCCTAAAATGACGGAGGGTTGCGAATGGTTTTTAAGAAAACCTTTAACGCTTTGAACTTGATCTCGTTGCGGAATCAAATGGTTTTAAATGGAATGTTTTTGAAGCTTTTCTAGTTTTGCTAAAGAGGTCACTCCCGGTGAAGGGATCGTCGGCCCTTTCCTCGTCGAATGAGGTGCGGGATATATCATATATATCACTGTGCAAAGCGGAAACTATAGAAGCGATCGAAATACAAACCGAGGGTTGTAGCATCTGCCAGTTATTGCTAAAGGAGTCACTCCCGGTGAAGGGATCTCGGTCCTTTCCTCATCGAATAAGGTGCAGGATGTTCTATAAGGAACACCGCGATGCAAAGCAAGAACTGTAGCTACCTGTTGTTTTTTTGAAATTCGATTCCACAACATCAATTAGGTTTATTTTCTTTCATTAATCTCATTAATAAATGTCCCATCATTTAAGTTCACCTAAACATCACAGATAAATATAATGTACGCTTATGCCATCCGCATTCGCCTCGATGTCCCGTCTGCACCGTTAGGTTAGGTAACTAACGCCAGAATGAGGCAGGGCTAGCGCGGGTGTAAAACATAAGCAACGTCTATATAATATATCATATATACTATATATAATATCTATCTGAACATATCACATGATCACATCACAGATAACGCAGCAGAAAATATCATATGAAATATTGGATCTACTAGGACGTCCGTGTTTTCAATATGAGCCAGTATAAAACACGGATTCCACGGTCGTGATGAATAGCCAATTCCACACCCCTAGACCCCTACGAGAGCGGCAAGCAACCTTACCAATTCTAGGGTTAGGAGACCCGGACTCGACTCCTCGAGATGGTCTCCCACTGGACCCTAGAACCCGGTTACTTATGCTCCCCTCCTTGGGTCTATCCTAATGCGGAAAAGTAAATAATATACAAATGGTGACATCATCCGCAACCTGGAAGTGCCCCAATAAAAGAATATTACATACAAGTTTTTACATGAATGAAAATGAAAAACACTCGTCTCACATAAAAAAAACCCGGCTATTCAAACACGACGATCCAATATAACATATCCAGCAATACATAACATCACATGACATCAACGTAAGTAAATATGCGCATCCCAATTGTCGTTGACATATAGCAACGAAACCGGCGATATCACATATTACACTTACGGTCACAGAAAAGAAAGTGTAAAACTACAACAGTTGGAATCCGCAACCTCTTTAGACATCGCATGCCTAATCAAATGAAATACTTAGACATCGCATGCCTAACAATTATAAACCCCGCATTTTAGTCTTATTATCGAAAACACTTTTCAACATCAAGTCGGGTAATTCAACAAGATTCCCGACATCCTGATCGAATGCTCGTCGCAAACTTCAGTAGGCGGCCGCACCCCCGACGCCGTCGACGAAGTGCACCAAGGCGGAACACCGTTGCCACGAGCACCCGAACGGATGCTTTCGGCGACGGGGTTCTCCTACAGTCACTTGGTCGGGGCTATGGGGTGAGGCTGTCTATTAAGTTTACCCGGCGAGTATCCGCGTACGCTACGTGATTGCGACGGACTTTTGATCGCATCAAAATTCCGTGGCAACCGATCAAGTGAGACTAAAGTGCTATGTTTATAACATTCATTCAGTTATCTCATAACTACTTGTGGATTCCGAGTATTGTATCACATTCCAGATAAATAGAAAATGTTAAACTTTCCAATCGAACAATCGAACACCCAAGTTTTCCCGAAACAGCTCAACACATGAAATAAGTTTAAAAACATTCATTTCATGCCTCAGTACCAACGGTCCAGTCGTAGAAGGGTCAAGCCAACGCCTCACATGTGGCACACGTACTGCACCAAACCCTAAGGTTCAAAGGGCGGTTCAAGACGGTCACATAATCGAGTTAAGGTTTGTTGTCTTCTAGAGGGACCATCGCGTTACTTGCACTACTTAGAATGTGAGTAAACTACGGAAAAATCCAACAACTGGAAATTTTCCGGCTGGGGAAAAAGTGGGTATTTATATCCGGTCGAACTTTTTAACATATTCTAAAATTACCCGGAAAAACACATAGACAAAGTTTGATAATCCGATCGAATCTTCGAGTCCCAATACAACCCCAGAACACTCAACTCTTGAGTCAGATTTAAAAATTCCCAGAAAATACAGCACCAAAATATAAGAATTACTGTGCAAAAATTAATAGAAGAAGAGACCTTACGGCCGCGGAACCGCCGCATAAGGCAGGCTCTTGCCGCGGTTCCGCGGCGGTTTAATTGATTCATGAGCTCGTTTTGCACAGTGTTTCTTAGAATAGCCTGCTGATTTTTCTGCATATTTTTAATTTGAAAAATCTCACTGTTTTTAAAAATGTACAAGGAAGGGGTCGGATTAGGGTTTCGTGTTTCGATCGGACTTAAAACATCGTCTACGCATCGCCTAAGGCTCTAGCTAGGCTCTGATACCACTGTAGGGTTCCTAGGCACACTGATGAGGTCTCATAAGAGATCAAACATGCCCAATTCAAATTTTTTCATGTACCTACAAACCCTAATATGGATCGTTAACTAGATGATAAGGCGATAAAGATGCAAGTAAACAACTTTAACTTAAAGGAAAGTGACTACAACCTTTGTAGATCCGGTCCTCCACCTCTCTAGCTCCGTGATGACGTCCCTCCGCTGTACCTATCGGAATCCTAGACTCTCACGGTTGTTTCATCGGAGAAAAGAACGGGCTAGGTCGTCGACTTCGATGCCGAAGATGATCTACGTCGAGGCAACTCAAGATCAAACTCCAACTTCACCAAGTCATGAAACTTGTGAAGAAAACACCCTATACTACTTGGCAAGTGGTAGATGATGAAGAAATAGGAAGTGGGTTCACTTTAGAATTGGATTTCTCACCCTTTTTCTCATTTCACTATTGAAGCTAGCAAGCTTTTTGAAGCTTGATGAAGATGATGAAGATGAAAGAACAAAAAGGATTATTCCAAAAAAGAAAATCCAACTCATTCTTATCATAATGCAACCTTGGTTAAGTGTAGAGAATCAACTAGGGTTAGGTGAATGGTTAGGTTTAGGAAAAAAACAAGAATGGTCAAAGCTTCTTGAAGTTTCAAAAAAACAAACAAAATAAGCAACCATATCTTTTCTTTCCCTAAAATAAATAAATGAATAAGTAAATAAATCAAACCTTAACCAATCACTTAATCATGGTTTAAAGTAAACCTACAACCAAGCTTGCATGTATCATCAAACATGATACAAACTAGTGCACAAAACTATATCATATATACAATGTGCACATCAAGTGAGAAAATCCATCTTAAGTGAACAAATACTAGTTAATGTAAACTAATATCTAAAATATATAATTATACATTAAATCATTAAATCAACTATTGATTTAACGATCCAGTCATATCGCATATGACCGACTAATATCCATTGTATCGACTTATCGAATCAATCTTCGATTCGATAACTAGGTTATATCGCATACAACCATTCAATACATTCATCGCGAGAATAGAATACGGTATCACATACACGCATTATTCTCGGTCCCACACATATCTCATATGCGCTCCTATTTCATTTCGCTTGAGCCAGGAAAACTCTGTGTAGGACTCTAAAGACTCGTCAATACGCCGGCAGTAGGTGATGATCATATCAAACACACACAAGCCGCAAGCGGTCTGCTAAACGCAACGGCCACCCGGGTATTGAGCGATCAGAAGATTGACGAGCAAGCCCGCTCACACTCCTGGGAATCCAACCAGTAACACTTACCGTACAGTCCGGTCTGTTCGTCTGATATGTCGCATATCTCGCCTAGGGGTGGTAAACGTCAGACCCCAGTAGCTTGATAAGTCATGCCGACGTAAGCTCCAAAACAATCGTGAAACTACTGATAACTCTTACCAGTATATCACTGCAACCCTGGCCAGGGGTTTCCTGTTATGGCCAGTCGAGCATAGCGCAACATCAACCCCCAATACCGAGAGAGACGAATCCCCTCCTATCGCTCATTGCCTCCATGGGAATCGAGACTGTACCAAAAAACCACCTGTATGCACGACTCAGAAGAGCCGTGGTAGGGTGGAAATTAAAGCACAGTGGGAGACACACAAGACTCTATAACGATCTCGAGTCAACAGACTAAGCTGTACCAGTGTTACCAGAGAACTGCCATCTGACGTGAGGTATAATACCATCTGGGAGTTCTCGGCGAGTCCGTTCAGTGTACCCAGTCTCCACTGAGCACCCGCATATCATCTCTGATGTCAAACACCAATGGATATGGGATCATCCATCGCCCATCACATGGGTCTAGAAGATATACGCTAGTCTACTCTGGAATATCGATGCCCCGTCTCGATATTCCCACGACTATGAACATTGAAGGATGTACTCATGGACTACCCAGGCCCCACTAGTATGATCTACATCATAGTCCTGGAAGTCGAGTACACATCCTAAGGGCTTTATCAACATGTAACAGAGAGACAGAAAGTATACATGTTAAGATAAAGAGCAACCAGATAGCTTACTATCATGTCGAGCAAGAAAGTTCTACCTATATATGTCCCAGCATCCACTACAATATACATCCAATGTACAGTAATGGCCTCTAGGGCATACATATAACTAACACCACCATGTACCCGCACACGGACCCCTCCTTTCCTCGCGTGGGGTATATATATATCAGAACCGATAAATCTCATGGTGGCTGCTGAAATATTAAATTAAGGGAAACCGGGTTTTTCAAATAATGCATAATTTCATGAACTCCACGGTCCCCAAATCCAGAAAACATCATGAAAAATCCATATCACAATGCGAAAATCCATGAATATAATATATGCAACATTAACAGAAATGTAAGCATATAAAGGAAAAGCCGCTAATTAACTGCAACAAGTTAATATAAATATCATGCGGTTCTTAATTTTCTCCAATTCTAGAATAACATCATGTATAGGTAAACATGTAGCTATAACCAGATGTATGTGAAAACATAAAGGTATAGCAAGATATATGTATCTACCTATAACTAATGATGTAGTATACCCCCTGGGTATAAGTGAAATAGGTGTGTAAGGTATACCTGTAGCTATGTCATAAAGTGTGCATGTATCTATCACTAATGGTATAATACTCTATAGGTATACAGGTAACGAGCATGTAAGTATGTCAGAGCATATGTGTAAGCATGTAGGTATATAGGTATGCTATAAGTCAATGCGTAAAGAAATATGAATCAAAGTCTCAATATCCCTAACCAAGCAATATCATATTTATAAGTGGGTTGTGCGTGATATGGTAATTATTGACGGTGTGTGTAGCATACAATCAGTGCTCGTGCAACATGAATCGTCAATAATATGTGCAGTGCCCTAAGGATACTAGTCCAAGCACAACAATATCTAAGTAATAGGGTAAATGCACAATTCTAACTATGACATAGAATATGCGACATAAATAACATCTCTAGCCCAGACGCATAACACCATGCGGGCGATTCCCCTGTAGATATTAAATCTACTCACCAACGCTCCAAGCTAGATGAATCCTACCACCTGTTTTCCCTTTGTAGTAGTGTCCGTAGTCCCCTCCTACGAACCTAAAATTTCACAAACACAACACATAAGAAAAACATCCTACAATGAAGAAAAGACAACGAAACACGATGAAAACACCCGGAAAATTACACTGCGCGCTTAGCGCATCAATCGCGTACGACATCGGCCAAAAACCCTATAACTGGGGTCGCTAAACTACAAAACACCAAGTCTAGACCCCGATCGTCCCAATCGCGCAACACAACACAAACAATTATGAGGAATAAAATAGATATAACCTCGGAACGGCCAATCGAACCCACGTCGGAAAAACCACGAAACCTAGTAAGCAACTTATCGCAATATTTCGCACTAGTTTCAAGCTAACGCATATCGAGCGATTACAAACACCTTATAATAGTTTAACTAAGCTATCTAAACCATTTCTAAATTTTTAACACTTGCTAAATAAATTTTAACAAAAACCTAGTAAGCAAAATTGCATAATTAAACAAAGTTTTCATTAACAATAATTAACATTTTTAACTAGGCTAAGCTATTCCTAATCACAAATTAACACTTCAATAAAATATTAAACACTTAAATCAAGTTTTAAACTTAACTTGAATTTCTAAAACCATTTCTAGAATTTTGAAACATGAAATTTAAAGCTTAAATTAGCATCTAATTAAGCTAGCATAAAGATTTAAACTTAACAATTAGAGATTAGGGTTAGGATTTTATACCTCCAAATGATTCAAAAACTTGCAACAAGAAAACCAAGATTCGCCTCCAAAATCAAGACTTCATGAAGAACCAAGCATGGTTTAGGGTTAAGGAAATGAAGGAAAATGATTATATTTGAATTTTTGTGATTTTATTTGGATTTTTCATGATTTATTTGTGCAGGAAATGATGAAAATGGAGTGAGAAAAGAAAAGGGCAGCCAAGAACAAGAAGTGGCCGACCATGAGGTTGTGGGGGGGTGTTTTTGTGAATTTTTGTGAAGAAAGTTCTAGTAAAAAAACAATAAATGCTTCATTAAATGCATTTTGCCACCTTTTTTTCTTGTTCTTTTTCTTTTAAAAAGAAATTAAAACCCTTGACCAAAAAATCTAGATATTTAAAAAGAAGGTTATAAAATAATTGTAGTGATGAATTCCAAAAAAATTTATTTAGAAGAAATTTCCCGATTTACGTGCATATTTTACCGGCTAAAATAATATTTTATTTGGGAAAAATTCTTTCTGAACCAAAATCTTCCAAATACCCCCAAAGTTCATGCACAGCTTTATTTTAGCTAAAATAGGTGCCGGCAAGCATATACGGACGTTTGACCGAAATCAGGTTAAAACGGAAAATAACGACAATTTTGCCCTAAAACGGAAAAGTTCGCAAAATGATTTCTGAAACGTTACACTATGGTCAACAAATCATAAGCGCTAGCCAAGTTCAACCCGTCATTTCTTGATTGAATTAAACCCACCCGTACGACCCTTGGCTAAGGTCAACAAAGCCGCACGACTACCCTAACTCAATCGAATCATATGCTTGCAGATAAGCACTAATTAGCTACCGCACACTATGCCTTGGCTAAGCTCAACAAACCCAGCACGAATACTAAAAATTACTTATCTGAGATGACGGAGGGCTACGACAGGTTTTTAAGAAAACCTTTTGCGTAATGAACTTCATATCGTTGTAGAATCGAGTGGATTTTAAAAAGGAGTGTTTTTTAGGCCCTTACTAGTTTTGCTAAAGAGGTCACTCCCGGTGAAGAGATCTCGGCTCTTTCCTTATCGAATAAGGTGCAGGATATTTCACAAATACCACTATGCTAAGCAAAAACTATAGAAGCAATTAAAAGACAAACCGAGTTTGTAGCATCTGATAGTTTCGCTAAAGATGTCACTCCCGGTGTCACGACCCAAAATTGGGCACATGACCGGCACGTAAACTACGTAACGTCAACAGGCGTAACGCAATTAAGTAAGTCGAAAAACCCAGCAATCTAAACCATTACAAGAAGAAATAAATATCACTTTGAAAAATGTCGATGCAAAACTTTAAACTTAAGTTTGTTTTTCATAAAAATTTCGGCAGCACCTCATTTGTAAAAGCTAGCCCCGAAGCGGGTACAAACATAAGATAAAAGTAAAACATCCCCAAACGGGAGCAAATCTCGCCCAACGGAGGAAACAACCACCACAACAGATATACGACGTCGTAGCGAAGAAAAGATAATCCACATATATAAAAAGGCCGGCTCACACGAGCCCGACAACCAAAGTCAAAAGAATATACAACATCGATCCTCACAACTCGTCTCTAAGTCAATACATGAAGGTGGTAGATGGAGAGTACTAGATACAAGAAATAAAAAATGTACATCATCGGATAACCACAACCCACCTATAGCAAACGGCTTCACAGCCAACCGTAGCGGTATCCGCAAAAGTAGAGATAATAAGGCGCCCTGCCGTGACCACTCTGATGATCAGACCTGAAAAACCCTGCGGCACAACGGGGGTGAGTTGCCAACTCATGAATAGTAAATAACATCATAAAGTAATCACAAGTATGTACTAACAACGATAATCTATCACATGTAATCTGATAGTATAAGTATGACAACATGTATATGCAACGGCCATGAAAGGTACTCTATCAGGTACTACTAATACATGAAGCAAATGCATATCAAATAAATGCAGAGTAGGGGATAAAACATGTCATCCTCAAGAAATCCTCATCATGGCGAACCAGTGTCCATCAAGACAATCTAAATCCCCAAATTCCCTCAAATCGGCCCCCATATCGGGCATATCGACCCCTCACATCCGGCATATCAACCCCTCATATCGGGCACATCATCCCCTCAACCCCTCATATCGGGCACTTCAGCCCCTCATATCTGGCACATCAGCCTCTCAAATCGGGCACATCAGCCCCTCATATCATATCGGGCACTTCAGCCCCTCATATCGGGTACCTCAGCCCCTGATATCGAGCACAACACCCCCTCATATCGGAATGAATAAGAATACACGCACAGATCATTTTGATGATATATATTATATAGCTATACATATATATAGCAGCGTCCCATACCACTGATATATATACATGTATATATATCAGCGTCCCATACCACTGATATGTATACCCAGGAGCAAAACATCCAGGAAACATCATATGAAATCCATATATCAATGTAAAATCCAGGAAATATAATATATGCAACATGAAACAGTAATATGAGCATATAAAGGAAAAAACACTATTTAACTGTGACAAGTTATTTAAATATATCATGCGGTTTCCTAATTTCTCCGAAACCAAACGCAACATCATATAAAGGTGAACATGTAGCTATAGCCAAGTATGCGTTGTAAGTCAACGTTACACATCCCACAAGATGCGGGGAGGCGGAATAGGTAAAACAATCATTTTGTTCAAAGTAACATCGACTATCAAATGGATCTTAGCTAAACCCTAACTAACTGTTAGTTATATGTATGCCCTAGAGGCCATTACTATACATAGGATGTATATTGTAGTGGATGCTGGGACATATATAGGGAGGACTTTCTTGCTCGACATGATAGTATGCTATCTGGTTACTCTTTACCTTAACGTGTATACTGATTGTCTCTCCGTTACATGTTGGTAAAGCCCTTAGGATGTGTACTTGACTACATGGACTATGATGCAGATCATACTAGTGGGGACATAGTAGTCCATAAGTACATCCTTCAAGGTCCCTAGTCGTGGGTGCATCGAGACGGGGCATCGATATACCAGAGTAGACTGGCGTATACCTTCTCGACCCATACAGATGGGCGATGGATGATCCTATATCCATTGGTGTTTGACATCAGAGATGATATACGGGTGCTCAGTGGAGACTGGGTACACTGGACGGACTCGCCGAGAACTCCCAGATGGTATTATACCTTACGTCAGATGGCAGTTCTCTGGTGACACTGGTACAGAGTAGTCTGTTGACCCGAGATCGTCATAGAGTCTTGTGTGGTTCCCATTGTGCTTTGATTTCCACCTTACCACATCCAAGAGGGCGTGCAAAACGGTGGTTTTTGGGAACAGTCCCGAATCACATGGAGGCAATGAGCGATAGGAGGGGATTCGTCTCTCCCGGTATAGGGAGTTGATGTTGCGCTGTGTTCGATTGGCTATAACCGGAAATGCCTGGCTAGGATTGCTGAGATTTACTGGTAAGTGTTACCAGTAGTTTCTCGAATTGTTATAGACCTCATATCGACACGACTTATCGAGCTACTGGGGTCTGACGTTTACCACCCCTAGGCAAGATATGCGACATATCAGACGACGAGACCGGACTGTACGGTAAGTGTTACTGGTTGGATTCACAGGAGTATGAGCGGGCTTGCTCGTCGATCTTCTGATCGCTCAATACCCGGGTGGCCGTTACGTTTAGCAGACCGCTTGCGGCTTGTGGATGCTTGATATGATCATCATCTGCTGCCGGCGTATTGACGAGTCTTTAGAGTCCTACACAGAGGTTTCCTGGCTCAAGCAAAACGAAATAGGAGCGCATATGAGATATGTGCGGGACCGAGAATAATGTGTGTATGTGATACCGTATTCCATTCTCGCGATGAATGTATCGATTGGTTGTATGCGATATAACCTAGTTATCGAATCGAGGATTGATTCGATAAGCCGATACATTGAATATTAGTCGGTCATATGCGATATGACCGGATCGTTAAATCAAGTGTTGATTTAATGATTTAATGTATAATTATATATTTGATATATTACTTTGCATTAACTAGTATTGGTTCACTTTAAATGGATTTTCTCACTTGCATTGCACAAGTTGTATATGTGATATACTTTTGTGCACTTGGTTGCATCATGTTTGATGATACATGCTTACTTGGTTAAGTGTAAAGAATTAAACCATGGTTATATTAATAATTAGGTTTTTTTTTTACTTATTCATTTATCTTATTTAGTTATTCATTTTGGAAAAATTAAAAGATAAATGTTGGCTTTGTTTGTTTGCTAGTTGAAGATTCATGAAGCTTTGACTGAGTCACCATTTTTGTTTTCATGCTTAACCCTAACCATTTAAACTAACCCTAGTTCATTCTCTACACTTAACCATGGTTGCAACATGATAAGGGTCACTTGTTTTTCCATTTTAATTAATTCATTCTTATTCATTTCTTTCTTCTTCTTCTTCATAAGCAAGAAAGAAAAGCTTTCTACATCAATGGCAAGTGATGAAATTTAGTGAGAAATCCAATTCTAAAGTGAACCCACTTCCTATTTCTTCATCCTCTACCTCTTGCCAAGTAGTATAGGGTGTTTTCTTCACAAGTTTCATGACTTGGTGAAGTGGGAGCTTGATCTTGCGATGCCTCGACGTAGATCATCTTCGGCATCGTAGTCGATGACCTAGCCCGCCCATTTCTTCGATGAAGCCGACGCTAGAGCCCGGGATTTGATTTGGACAGCATGGGGACTTCATCACGGAGCTATGGAGGTGGAGCACCGGATCGACAAAGGTTGTATTTCCGTTCACTTAGAGTAAAGTCGTTTACTTGTATTTGTTTCGCCTAAAATCTAGTTAACGATCCGTATTAGGGTTTCTCGGCACTTGTAATTTTTGAAATTGGCATGGTTGATGCCTTGTGAGACCAAATTAGTGTGCCTAGGAACCTTACAGTGGTATCAGAGCCTAGCTAGAGCCTTAGGCCATGCTTAGACGATGTTAGAAACCCGATCGAACCGAAACCCTAAACCCAAAATTGCTCTCTGTACATTTTTGAAAATTGTGGATTTTTGAGAATTAAAAATATGCAGAAAATTCAGCAGGGAATTGTAAGAATTACTGTGAAGCCCGTACCCATGATTCCCTTAAAGCGCGGCGGAACCGCGGTATTAGCATGGCTAATGCGGCGGTTCCGCGGCCATTTTGTCTTTTCTTTAGTTGGTCTTTGCACAGTAATTCCTATATTTGGGTGCTGTATTTTCTGGGAATTTTTAATTTAAACTCAAGAGTTGTGTTTTCTGGGTTGTATTGGGAGTTCGTAGATTCGATCGGATTTTCAGACTTTGTCTATGTGGCTTTCCGGATAATTTTTGAATATGTTAAAAAGTTCGACCGGATATAAATACCCAATTTTTCCCCTGCCGAAAAATTTCCAAGTGTTGGATTTTTCCGTGGTTTGAAGACGTTCTAAGTAGCGCAAGTAACGCGATGGACCCTCTAGAAGACAACAAACCTTAACTCGATTATGTGACCGTCTTGAACTGCCCTTTGAACCTTCGGGTTTGGGGCAGTACGGCATGCCACATGTGAGGCGTTGGCTTGACCCTTCTACGGCTGGACCGTTGGTACTGAGGCACGAAGTGAATGTCTTTGAACTTATTTCATGAGTTGAGCTGTTTCGGGAAAACTTGGGTGTTCGATTGTTCGATCGGAAAGTTTAACATTTTCTATCTTATTCGGAATGTGATACAATAATTGGAATTCACAAGAAGTTATGAGATAACTGAATGAATGTTATAAACATAGCAGTTTAGTCTCACTTGATCGGTTGCCACGGAATTTTGATGTGATCAAAAGTCCGTCGCAATCACGTAGCGTACGCGGATACTCGCCGGGTAAACTTAATAGACAGCCTCACTCCATAGCCCCGACCAAGTGACTGTAGGAGAACCCCGTCACCGAAAGCATCCATTCGGGTGCTCGCGGCAGCGGTGTTCTGCCTTGGTGCACTTTGTCGACGGCGTCGGGGGTGCGGCCGCCTACTGAAGTTTGCGACGAGCATTCGATCAGGATGTCGGGAATCTTGTTGAATTGCCCGACTTTATATTGAAAAGTGTTTTCGATTTTGAGACTAAAATGCGGGGTTTATAATTGTTAGGCATGCGATGTCTAAGGAATTCATTTGATTAGACATGCGATGTCTATGCAAGTTGCGGATTCCAACTGTTGTAGTTTTACACTTTCTTTTCTGTGACCGTAAGTGTAATATGTGATATCGCCGGTTTCGTTGCTATATGTCAATGACAATTGGGATGCGCATATTTACTTACGTTGATGACATGTGATGTTATGTGTTGCTGGATATGTTATATTGGATCGTCGTGTTCGAATAGCCGGGGTTTTTTATGTGAGATGAGTGTTTTTCATTTTCATTCATGTAAAAACTTGTATGTAATATTCTTTTATTGGGGCACTTCCAGGTTGCGGATGATGTCACCTTTTGTATATTATTTACTTTTCCGCATTAGGATAGACCCAAGGAGGGGAGCACAAGTAACCGGGTTCTAGGGTCCAGTGGGAGACCATCTCGAGGAGTCGAGTCCGGGTCTCCTAACCCAAGAATTGGTAGGGTTGCTTGCCGCTCTCGTAGGGGTCTAGGGTGTGGGTTTGGCTATTCATCGCGACCGTGGAATCCGTGTTTTATACTGGCTCGTATTGAAAACACGGACGTCCTAGTATATCCAATATTTCATATGATATTTTCTGTTGCGTTATCTGTGATGTGATCATGTGATGTGTTCAGACAGATATTATATATAGTATATATGATATATTATATAGACATTGCTTATGTTTTACACCCACACTAGCCCTGCCTCGCTCTGGCGTTAGTTACCTAACCTAACGGTGCAGACGGGACATCGAGGCGAATGCGGATGGCATAAGCGTACGTTATATTTATCTGTGATGTTTAGGTGGACTTAAATGATGGGATATTCATTAATGAGATTAATGAAAGAAAATAAACCTAATTGATGTTGTGGAATCGAATTTCAAAATAAAACAGGTAGCTACAGTTCTTGCTTTGCATCGCGGTGTTCTTTGTAGAATATCCTGCACCTTATTCGATGAGGTAAGGACCGAGATCCCTTCACCGGGAGTGACCCCTTTAGCAATAACTGGCAGATGCTACACACTCGGTTTGTTTTTGATTGCTTCTATAGTTTCTGCTTTGCACAGTGATATATATGATATATCCCGCACCTCATTCGAGGAGGAAAGGGCCGACGATCCCCTCACCGGGAGTGACCCCTTTAGCAAAACTAGAAAAGCCTAAAAAACATTCCATTTAAAAACCATTCGATTCCGCAACGAGATCAAGTTCAAAGCGTTAAAGGTTTTCACAAAAACCATTCGCAACCCTCCGTCATTTTAGGAAGTAGAGTACTTAGTATTCGTGCTACGTTTGTCAACCATAGCCGAGGCGTAGTGTGCGGTAGCTAAGTGATGTCTTCCTACACCGTATATGATGCGATTAGTTAGGACAGTCATGTGGCTTTGTTGACGTTAGCCAAGGGTCATGTGGGTGGGTCTAATTAATCACGAAATGACGGGTAGAACTTGACTAGTACCTATGATTTGTTGACCTTAGCCAAGGTCATAGGTGCTAGGGGTAAAAACCATTATCAGGAGTTTCAAGTGTTGAAATTTGCAATGAGATTGCATACCTTCTATGTGATAGTTAGATCCCGATACCCACTACGAGTAATTGTTACTCCTGGGAGAGTTTTGCACTTTACAATTAGCCGATCAAGTAGGTGTCTAGAAAGGTGTCAACGGGGTTACGCCTCTGGAAAAACGAGGTTTACTGTAATTAGGTCCGTGCGAAAGCACGGGAAACCTCCCTCAAAGTACCTACACTGGCCTGGCTGAAAGATTGGCGAACTTATAGAGTGTAATTAATCGCGGCAAGTCTTCCCTTTTATGGTTTGAAGGAAGATTTGATAAAAACAGTGGGAGTCATCTTGATTAGCTAAAATATATAACCAATCTGATCTTGCAAGAGCGCACGCATAGTGTTTTCTTCTCTCTCTCTCAAGGTAGCGACCATATCACGCCTTAATCAAGATAATAATACGGATGTATTGACTGAACCCGCTTGTTATACTGAGCTGGGGAACGTTGGTCCCGCTCCAACTTATAATTGTTATAAGACAGAGCAGGAAATAGGGGAAAACCAGAATTCTTATGCCGCCCAAACGAAGAAAGTGCATATGATGCATCTCCTTCAGGTGTGTTCATTACAAAGAACTGTTTCTCAGTATCCTCTGCATCCCGGGTATTTGATACCGGATCAAGATCCCAGATATGTAATCTGTTACATAGGGCTACAAAAGGGTAGAAAAACTGAAAACGGGTGATAAGTTTCATGAGGCAGAAAACGGGGCAAGAGTTGCAGCCAAGTCTGTTGGTCACTGTCACCCTGTATTACCAATACATTGATTCTGAATGAATGTTATTAGATACCGAACCTGATATACAAAATCATATCAGTCTTTTTATCAGTAAAGAAATGATAAAATTTTGTATTGTTGGATAATGTTTTGAACATTTCCTATATCAAAAGTTGATCGGTTCAGGCACGTTATCTAAAAGCGTTGATGTTCTAAATCAAACTACAGTTCTTAGTATACAGAACACACACAAGAGGATGAGTTCAGAAATGAACGAATTTTTCTTGAGGTATTGTAGACTAGGTCATATCAATGCGACCTGACTAGCTGAAATTACATTTAGATGCATATTTAAATCTGTTTGAATCTACATCTTATGAAACTTGCCAGTCATGTCACAAAGATATAATGACACCAGCTCTGTTTATTGGAAACAGAGAAAGAGTTAGTGAACTCTTGGGATGATACATGTTGATGTATGTAAGGTCCCCTGTCTACACATGCCAAGACCGGTTCTTTGTACTTCATTACATTCTCTGATAATCTCTTTAGATTCAGACATATGTTCTTGTTGAAACACAAGTCCGAACCTTTTGAGATATTCACAGAATATAAGTTAGAAGTAGAGAAGCAAAACGGGTATAAGTATTATGTCCTTTGATGTGATCAAGGAGGAGAATACTTGAGCATGGAAATCCTGGACAATTCTAAAAGGAGAATAAGATTCTCTCTCAGCATTACTCCTCCGTATACACCATAGCACGATGGTATAACGGGGCGGAGCAATTGCACCCTATGCGATATGGTGTGCTCTATGATGAGTACTACTGAGTTTCCTATTTCCTTTTGGGAGTTATGCACTTGAGAAGTTGCATACCTATTGAATTGGGTTCAAATCAAATCAGTTGCCTACCACTTCATATGTGATATGGAAAGGGTAGAGCCCATGTCTAAAGCTAGTTAAGATTTGGGGTTGACCGGCCTATGTCTGAAAGCAAAATCCGGACAACCTCGAGGCAAGGTCTGTAATGTAGAACTGGAAAGGTTCCAGCTATACAAACTACAGCAGATGATTTGATAAAACCAAAGGATTCAATAGTTACCAACGAACCTCAGCCTCTCCGCCGATCTAGTAGGGTTTTCTCACCCACCTGAGAGATACTTCTATTTCTCTATGACAGTGGGAGCGAGGATTGCATCATGAGATGATGACCCAACTAGTTTTGAGCTGGCCATCGGGAGTGGGACTCTGTAAGAATGGCTGGATGCTTATCGATCTGAGATGGAATCCTTATACACCAACAAAGTATGGACTTTGGTTGCTATATCTGAAGGGTTAAATCCCCATCAGGAGCAAGTATATCTTGAGAAGATTACTTGGTGTACATGGAAAGGTTGAGACTTTCAAAGCTAGACTTGTTAAAGGTTTGCATCATTGACCAGGTGTGGATCATGATGAAACTTTTTCTAAAGATCTATGCTTAAGTCCATCCAGATCCTATTTGCCACGGCTACATACCATGACTACGATATCTGGTGGTTGGGTGTCATGACTGCTTTTCTAAATGATGTTTTAGATGAGAACGTCTGCAAGTACACAGCCAGAGGGCTTCGTAGACTGTGGGAGCAGCGGAAACGTGTGCAAGATGTTTTATAAGATAAAGCAGGCATCGCAGAGTTGGAACGTCTGTTTTGATGAAGTAGTCAAAAAGTTTGACATCATCAAAATGGTAGATGAACCTTGTATAAACATAAAGGTAGTAGGGAGTATGGTGATGATCCTCGTAGAGTACGTGGATGACATGCTCTTGATAGGGAAGGAGTTTCCTATGCTACGCTCGGTCAATCTCCGCTTATCACAATGATTCTCCATATAGGATCAAAGTGATACCTCCTAAATCCTGGATTTTGGTTCTATGAGATAGATCTAAATGGATGTTAGGATTCTCACTAGTTGTAGTGAGATGGTATCAATAGATTCTGGGGAGAATCACTGGAAAGATTCCAGAGTGATAAGGACGACTGAATGTCAGTCACAGGCATTGTCTTTACCCTTAGTAAAGGGACGGTATGTTGGAAGAGTTCCAAGCTAGATACCGTGGCATACTAGACGATAAAGGCTGGATACATCGCTACTTAAGATGCTACCAAAGAGGCAGTCTGGGTGTATATTAGTTCATGAGATGAACTTCGTTCCGCCCATTGTGTGACAATGGAGTTGTGGCTTATCCTAAGGAACATCCGTCCCATCAGTGATCCAGACATATTCTAAGGCAGTATCACCTGATCATGGAGATGGATGATCTCCAGGATGATCTAGGTTAGGAGAGTAGACTCAGAGGACAACACGGCGGATCCACTCACATAGGCCTTTTCCCAGAGAGAGACTTTTATGGGATGGTTGAGTATGAGATACTACAACCACTGCTATCTGATGGCCCTAGTGCAAGTGGGAGATTGTTAGTTATATGTATGCCCTAGAGGCCATTACTATACATAGGATGTATATTGTAGTGGATGCTGGGACATATATAGGGAGGACTTTCTTGCTCGACATGATAGTATGCTATCTGGTTACTCTTTACCTTAACGTGTATACTGATTGTCTCTCTGTTACATGTTGGTAAAGCCCTTAGGATGTGTACTTGACTACGTGGACTATGATGCAGATCATACTAGTGGGGACAAAGTAGTCCATAAGTACATCCTTCATGGTCCCTAGTCGTGGGTGTATCGAGACGGGGCATCGATATACCAGAGTAGACTAGCGTATACCTTCTCGACCCATACAGATGGGCGATGGATGATCCCATATCCATTGGTGTTTGACATCAGAGATGATATACGGGTGCTCAGTGGAGACTGGGTACACTGGACGGACTCGCCGAGAACTCCCAGATGGTATTATACCTTACGTCAGATGGCAGTTCTCTGGTGACACTGTTACAGAGTAGTCTGTTGACCCGAGATTGTCATAGAGTCTTGTGTGGTTCCTACTGTGCTTTGATTTCCACCTTACCACGTCCAAGAGGGCGTGCAAAACGGTGGTTTTTGGGTACAGTCCCGAATCACATGGAGGCCATGAGCGATAGGAGGGGATTCGTCTCTCCCGGTATAGGGAGTTGATGTTGCGCCGTGTTCGATTGGCTATAACCGGAAATCCCTGGCCAGGGTTGCTGAGATTTACTGGTAAGTGTTACCAGTAGTTTCTCGAATTGTTATAGACCTCATATCGACACGACTTATCGAGCTACTGGGGTCTGACGTTTACCACCCCTAGGCAAGATATGCGACATATCAGACGACGAGACCGGACTGTACGGTAAGTGTTACTGGTTGGATTCACAGGAGTATGAGCAGGCTTGCTCGTCGATCTTCTGATCGCTCAATACCCGGGTGGCCGTTACGTTTAGCAGAACTCTTGCGGGTTGTGGATGCTTGATATGATCATCATCTGCTGCCGGCGTATTGACGAGTCTTTAGAGTCATACACAGAGGTTTCCTGGCTCAAGAAAAACGAAATAGGAGCGCATATGAGATATGTGCGGGACCGAGAATAATGCGTGTATGTGATACCGTATTCCATTCTCGCGATGAATGTATCGATTGGTTGTATGCGATATAACCTAGTTATCGAATCGAGGATTGATTCGATAAGCCGATACATTGAATATTAGTCGGTCATATGCGATATGACCGGATCGTTAAATCAAGTGTTGATTTAATGATTTAATGTATAATTATATATTTGATATATTACTTTGCATTAACTAGTATTGGTTCACTTTAAATGGATTTTCTCACTTGCATTGCACAAGTTGTATATGTGATATACTTTTGTGCACTTGGTTGCATCATGTTTGATGATACATGCTTACTTGGTTAAGTGTAAAGAATTAAACCATGGTTATGTTAATAATTAGGGTTTTGTTTACTTATTCATTTATCTTATTTAGTTATTCATTTTGGAAAAATTAAAAGATAAATGGTGGCTTTGTTTGTTTGCTAGTTGAAGATTCATGAAGCTTTGACTAAGTCACCATTTTTGTTTTCATGCTTAACCCTAACCATTTAAACTAACCCTAGTTCATTCTCTACACTTAACCATTGTTGCAACATGATAAGGGTCACTTGTTTTTCCATTTTAATTAATTCATTCTTATTCATTTCTTTCTTCTTCTTCTTCTTCATGAGCAAGAAAGAAAAGCTTTCTACATCAATGGCAAGTGATGAAATCAAATGAGAAATCCAATTCTAAAGTGAACCCACTTCCTATTTCTTCATCCTCTACCTCTTGCCAAGTAGTATATGGTGTTTTCTTCACAAGTTTCATGACTTGGTGAAGTGGGAGCTTGATCTTGCGATCCCTCGACGTAGATCATCTTCGGCATCGTAGTCGATGACCTAGCCCGCCCATTTCTCCGATGAAGCCGACGCTAGAGCCCGGGATTTGATTTGGACAGCATGGGGACTTCATCACGGAGCTATGGAGGTGGAGCACCGGATCGACAAAGGTTGTATTTCCGTTCACTTAGAGTAAAGTCGTTTACTTGTATTTGTTTCGCCTAAAATCTAGTTAACGATCCGTATTAGGGTTTCTCGGCACTTGTAATTTTTGAAATTGGCATGGTTGATGCCTTGTGAGACCACATTAGTGTGCCTAGGAACCTTACACTAACAACCTATCTAGAAGTGCTAAACTACTATGATAGATGATTATACCCCATGATACCGGTCCTTCTTGTTCTTGTTGTTCACCTTCTCGTCGGCCTCCTCGATGTGATAGAAGATCCACCTGAGAGTTCCTTCTCCAAGCTTTAACCTCTAACTTCAGGAAACTAAGTGGCTAGGATTGCTAATCTAAGTGATCTAGAAGATACAGAAGTGGATTAAGGATCTATTAGTCTTTCCAACCTTTGAGATCTCAACACATGAGAGGATTAGGGTTAGGTTGAAGAAGAGGAGAGCTTGAGGAGAGCGAGTGTATATGTGAGAGTGAAATGAAAATATCACTCATTTCTATATTTCATGAAGCATGATAATTATCTAATAAATCAAGTTAGATAATTACAACCATGCTTAATTTAATACTTTAGGATGAATCATCCATGAGTCATTAAAACAATAAATGCTTCATTAACTCACTTTGGATGAATCATCGCATGAGTCATTAAATCATTTAATGCAAATAACACATAAGCTCTCCACCTCATTTAGTTTTATTCATAAATGAATTAAATCTAAATGAGTCACCTTTCTTCTAGAAGCTTCTCGACTAATTACGAGAATGCCCCTCCCATCCGTATTTACGAAAAACACGGATATACCGAGACTGCATAAATCAAATAATCCAATACTAGAATCTGGCTTAAACCAAAGCCTGCTAGTATAAACTGTCCGAACATCATACGTGCACAAGTACACGTATATGTCCGAATCCTGTCGTAAAACCATACGACCTCTATATCGTTTTGCCTGAAGAAGGGAAACTCTCTGTGTGGTACTCTAAAGACTCGACACTATGCTGGCAGTAGGTTTAACCATAGGCCGCAAGCGGTACTAGCTGTACGTAACGGTCCCCAGGTAGATGTCGATAAGAAGGCCGATGAGGAAACCCATCCGAACTCCTACTGAGCCTGATGTGACAATCTCCGTACATTCTGGTCTGTTCGTCTAAGACTATCGCATATCGGGCCTAGGGACCGGCAAGCGTCGGTCCCCTAAAAGCGGTATAAGTCTTGTTGGAGTAAAGCCCATTACACCTTGAGAAACTACTGGAACACTTACAAGTAAATCCCTCTTGCCCTGTCCAGGGACCTTGCATAATGGCTCTCCAAACACAGCGCGATATCAACCCCCAATACTGGGAGAGACGAATCCTATCTAACCGCCACTGCCTCCAAGTGCTTCGGGACTGCACCCAACTGCTACATGACTCAGTCGAGCCGTGGTTGGGTAGCAATCTAAGACCAATGGCGACACACTCGAGGCGAAGCAGGAGTGGCAAGTCTACGGACTATGCTGTACTCATGTCACCTGGGAACTGTTAACTGACGACGGGTATAATACCAACCAACAGTTCGCTGCGAGTCCTATCCGGTGTACCCGTAACCCAACGAGCACCTGCATACTATCTCCAGTACAACGTACTGATGGCTGTGGGACAGACCATCTTCCCTGCTCGGACGAGAAGATTATACACTAGTCTACTCTGAAGTATCGATGCCCTGTCTCGATAATCCTACGACTAGGGACCTGAAAAAGGATGTGCTTGTAGATTACCCAGCCCCCACTAGTATGACTGCCATCACAACGCTGGTAGTCAAGCAAGATCCTATGGGCTCTATCAACATGTATTCGCGATATGCTAAAAGAAACATATACACATATTAAGATAGATATAAACCAAGTAGCATACTACTATGTTGAGAAAGTCTATTAATATAACTGTGAATATCCTAAGCTTCCATTAAGTAATATACAAGCTAGTATGATAAAATAATGGCCCCTAGGGCATATACACTAACAATCTCCCACTTGCACTAGGGCCATGTACTGGCGTATCGAAGACCTATCATCCCGAATAGCCTCTCAAACTGCGTCTGAGGTAAGGCCTTTGTGAATGGATCTGCAGTGTTCTCCTCTGTAGCAACTTTCCGGACCTCGATCTCCCGACAATCTATGATCTCCCGCCTCAAGATGTGTCTGGACTTTTGATGGGACCTGGGTTCCTTCGCTAAAGCTATACCCCGTTATTGTCATAATACAGAGGTATTGGATCAACAATGGATGGAACCTCCTAAAGTTCTGTTAAGAACTTCTTTACCCAGACTGCTTCTTTTGCGGCATCAGAAGCTGCGATATACTCCGCTTCCATCGTCGAGTCAGCAACGGTTTCCTGCTTGGAACTCTTCCAGCACACTACCCCTCCACTGAGGATAAAGACATAACCTGACATGGACTTAGAGTCATCCTTGTCACTCTGGAAGCTGGAGTCAGCAAAAGCCTCGATCTGGAGGTCTTTTCCACCGTAAACCTAGAACATATCCTTTGTCCTTCTCAGGTACTTGAGAATGTTTTTTACTGCTATCCAGTGCTTCTCCCCGGGGTCTGACTGATACCGGCTTACCACGCTCAGTGCGTAAGCAACATCTGGTCTGGTACACAACATCGCATACATTATAGAGCCTACCGCAGAAGCGTAGGGTATAACTGACATGCGATCCCTTTCCGAATCAGTCTTGGGAGACATCTCTTAGGATAGGGTGATTCCGTGACAAGCCGGTAAATTACCGCTCTTTGAATCTTCCATACTGAATCTTTTCAGTATAGTGTTAATATACCTAGACTGTGAAAGTCCCAACATCCTCTTAGATCTATTACGATAGATCTGGATCCCCAGAATGTAAGAGGCATCACCCAGGTCTTTCATGGAGAACCTGTGTGACAAGAATCCTTTGACAGATTGTAGCATAGGAATATCATTTCCTATCAAGAGAATGTCATCCACGTACAAGACGAGGAATATGACAGTTCGTGCTATAATCTTACTATAAATACATGGCTCATATGGATTTTTGATAAAGTCATATTCTTTGACCGTTTCATCAAAACAGATGTTCCAACTCCGCGATGCCTGCTTTAGTCCATAAATAGACTTAAGCAACTTGCACACTTTCCCGCTGCTCCCACTCTGATTGAAACCTTCTGGCTGATCCATATAGACGCACTCGTCTAAATTTTCATTTAGAAAAGACTTCTTTACGTCCATCTACCAGATCTCATAATCATGGAAGGCAGCAATGGCAAGAAAGATCCGAATGGATTTGAGCATAGCCACTGGAGAAAAGGTTTTGTCATAGTCCAAACCAAGTCTTTGACGAAAACCTTTTGCAACAAGTCTAGCCTTATAGGTTTCCACCTGTCCATCTACACCAATCTTCTTCCTGAAGATCCACTTGCATCCTATGGGTTTTACTCCATCTGGAGCAAAGTCCAAAGTCCATACTTTGTTGGTGTACATGAACTCCATTTCGGTCCACATTGCATCCAGCCATCTTACCGAGTCGTCGCTCTGGATGGCCTGCTGGAAGATAGTAGGTTCATCATTATCAATGACGCAATCCTCTCTATCCCTATCTATGAGAAAACCGTAGTATCTCTCAGGCGGATGAGACGACCTACTACTCCTGCGGAGGGGTGCGGGAATGTCCTGTTCTTTTGGAACTTCTGGTTCTACCAAGCTTTCAGTATTAGCTTGTGGTTCTGGAATTTCTTCCAGTTCTATTGCGCTCCCATTTGTTTCCTTTTCTATAAACTGCTGTTCTAGAAAATGGGCATTACGAGAAACAAAAACATTTTGTTCCTCTGCGTAATAGAAAAAATACCCCTTGGAGTTCTTTGGATATCCCACAAACTTACAATGTACTGAGCGTGCCTCGAGTTTGTCCGCATGCTGCTTTTTAATAAAAGCTAGACATCCCCATATCTTGAGATACTAAAGATAGGGATTCTTCTCACTCCACATCTGATATGGTGTGGTAGGCATAGTCTTGGTAGGAACCCTGTTCAAAAGATATGCAGCTGATTCTTGTGCATAACCCCAGAAAGATCACGGTAACTCAGCATTACTCATCATGGAACGTACCATATCCAATAGTGTTCGGTTCCGTCTCTCCAATACACCGTTATGTTGTGGAGTGTATGGAGGAGTAAGCTGAGAGAGAATTCCATTCTCTTTTAGGTAACCTAGGAACTCGGCACATAAGTATTCACCATCTCGATCAGATCTCAGTGTCTTGATACTTTTGCCGGTTTGGTTTTCTACTTCATTCTTATATTCTCGGAATTTCTCAAAGGCCTCGGATTTATGTTTCATCAAGAAAATGAATCCATACTTAGAGTATTCATCCGTAAAAGTAATGAAATATGAAAAACCGCTTCTTGCATGTGTAGACATTGGACCACATACATCACAGTGTATGAGTCCTAAGAACTCGCTCGCTCTTACTCCATGTCCAGTGAATGGAGTTTTTGTCATCTTTCCTTTGAGACATGATTGACAAGTGGCATAAGATTGATATTCGAACGTATTCAAGTATCCTTCTTTATGTAACTTGGTTAACCTTGTCTCATTGATGTGACCCAGTCTACAATGCCATAAGAAAGCCTGATTTATATCTGGAGACTTTCTTTTTAGTGTGTTCTGGACATTGAAAATCTGTAATTGGTTTAATACGTATATACCGTTATCTAGTGTACCGTACCCAATCAAACCATGATTAAGGTGGATGTTAACAACATCGCTTACAAACGTGAAATCATAACCTTCTTTTGATAACAACGATACTGATATGATATTACACGTTAAACTAGGTACACAAAAACAGTTGCGCAAAACCAAAATATGTCCACTCATCAATCCAAGGTGATAATCCCCTACGGACACAGCACCCACGCTCGCTCCGTTAGCAACCTGGAGGGTCATATCACCAACCTTCAATACTCTACGGCTTCTCAGTGCCTGCAATGAATTGCATATATGAGATCCTGAATCGGTATCCAATACCCAGGAAGTAGAGTTGATTGACAGACAATTTTCAATTACAAACACACCAGAAGCCGAAGCCACAACTTGCCTCGGGTCCTGGTTCTTGGCATTCCAAGATTTGCAATCCTTCTTCCAATGGCCTTTCCTACGATAGTGGAAGCATTCGTCATTTGCTACTACTAGCACTGCAACCTTTTCCTTTCCCCTGGCTTCCACCTTACCAACACCTCATCTCGGTTTGGTAGGGGCCTTCTTCTTCCTTCCTTTGGCTTTCGCCTTGGACCTGGAAGAAGAAGCACCACGAATAAACAGAGCGGGTGTTTCCCTTGATTTCTGCAAGGTGCCCTGTGCACTCCTTAACATGTTGAGAAGTTCTGGAAGTTCAACATCTTTACCTTTATTGTTGAAATTCAAGATAAACTGGGCGTAGGTGGAAGGAAGGGACTGGAGAATCAAATCTGTATACAGCTCGTTCTCTAATGCTGTCTCGAGGTCCGCGAGCTCCTCTATGTTGCCAATCATCTTGAGGACATGTTTCCCAACAGATGATCCGACGGCCAGCCTCGACTGAAACAAGTTCTTGGAGGTCTCGTATCTAGCTATACGAGATTGCTCCCCATACAGTTCCTTAGTGTGGAGAAATATGGATTCAAGATCCATATTCTCGTGCCTCCTCTGATGTTCATTATTCATAGAGGCAACCACGATGCATTTGGCCTTCGCGCAGTCAATCTCCCATGTCTTGCGGATTTCCTTATCCGCGACACTCGATTCTGGACCTGGGACGGCATGGGCCTTAGTAGTAAGGACATACCCGAATTTGTCATAAGTGATTGACATCTTGACATTTCGGAACCAATCTTTATAGTTTGGCCCTTTCAAAATATTTTTATCCAATAATAACTTAAGGCCCATCATGTTCTTGGTCGCTGCAATTAGGAGAGAGAGAAGAAAACACTTTAGCATGATGCTCTTGCAAGTTTAGAGTGGTTTTTAGTTTATCTAAACAGGATGGCTCCCACTGTTTTTCGAAGCCTTCCTCAAACCAAAAAGGAAGAACTAGTCAGGACTATTCTTACTGTACAATACTTGCTTAACCGTTCATCCAGGTCGGTGTCGGTACTTCGAGGGAGGTTTTACGACGCTTTCGCGAAGTTCCTTAATTAAATAACCTCTTTTCCCTGGGGGCGTAGCCCCGCTGACACCTTTCTCGGCACCTACTTGGTTCATAACATTGATCGTTAAGTGAAAGAATCTCCTGAATAGTAGCATATACTCACAGTAGGACCGGGATCCAAATATCATCGTGTGATAAGGCTGAAGGAATACTACCAAAATTATCACATTCCAAATGGTATGCAACTCTAGCAAATTTCAGTTTCTTTAGAAATTCCCGATGTGGATTTTTTCCCCATGCTCTTATGACCTTGGCGTTGGTCAAAATGTCATAAGTCACATGTCAAGTTCAACCCATCATTATCTTGTTAATTTGAACCCATCCGTACATACCCCTGACGTTGGCCAAATGGCAGTACGTCTGTCCCAAACCAACTCATCTATCAATGCAACAGATGAATACTCAGCAGCTACCAAACACTATGCCTTGGCGTTGGTCAAAATACATAGCTTGAATATTACTGAATACCCAAATGAAATGACGGAGGGCTACGAATGGTTTTGGCGAAACCGTAAACGTAGTGAACATGATATGATCGAAGGAACCCGATAGTTTTTAAAAGGAGTGGTTTAAGCTCCGCAATTAAAAATCTGCTGTTTCAAAAATAACCAAGTGGCTTCTTTTAAATTGTTCCAACGATTCAACATTAGTTTTTTTTCTTCGCATTAATTTAATGCGTCCCATCAATTAACCTATCATTGCAAAAAACAACGAAAATACAACGTCCGCTTATACCATCTGCATTCGCCACAGGGCCCCGTCATTCACCCGTTAGGTTACTTAACTAACGACAGAGCGGGGGCTGGGCTAGCGCAGATGCAAAATATAAGCAACGCCTACTAGATATCATATATATATATATATATATATATATATAGATATTGTACATTCGTCAGACGCAATAATAGGCATTCCAGATCACAGATGAACATATTGGATATACAAGCAATCCGCATTTCGTTTGAGCCTGCAATGAAAGACGGATTACACAGTCGTGATGAATAGCCAACCCCACCCTAGACCCCTACGGGTATGACAAACTACCCGCCAAGTACCCGAAGTGAAGCGGTCTCCGTCAACAACATGAGTAGGCCACTAAGCACTTCAAAGTACCCGGTAGTTTGTGCACCCCACATTGGGTCTATCCTAGGAGTAGAAAACAGTAAATGAAATAATACAACAGTGGCTACAACCACAACCCGGATGTGCCCCGCAAAAGAATATTACAAAAAATTACAATTTACATTTGAATGAAAGAAACACTCGTCACACAACCCCGGCTATCCATTCACGACAATCCAACAAGTTCAAATACACAAACATAAAGTAACCATTACAGAAATGTGCAACCCCCTACTAACCGACATACTAGCTGTAAGTCCATGTCACACACCCCACGAACTTGCGGGGAGGCGGAATATATGACAAACGATTATCAAAGCTTCGTAACACGGACTTTAGCGCATTAATCGTATCTAAACCGTTACTAGCAAACTACGAAAGGTTTAACTACTCAGATTCGAAGTTATACCTCACGTTACATGTCCTTCGGGTCTTCATCGTGGTCCTCCACTCCTCGTAGGCTGCTTGGAACATCGGCACCTCAACGGCCTCCTCGAGTCAAAGACGATCCACCCGAGAGCTCCTATGCAAAGCTTGATCTCTAACTTGAGATAATTAGGTTGCTCAAAGTGCTAATCTAAGCTACCTAGGGGATATAGAGTGAGGTTATGGAAGTATTAGTCTAGCTAACCCTTGATCTCAACACATGAGAGGTTAGGGTTAGGGTTTGAAGAGGGAGAGCTTGAGGAGAGAGAAGGTGAGAATATGAATTACTTTGGATGAATGAAATCATTTGTGTATATATGAAACATATGATATTATTAAGTAAATAATAAATAAAGCTTTATCATCATGTTTCATTAATACCCTAAGTGATTCATCATATGAGTCATATAAATCATTAAATGAATCACTAACTCATTGCATGAATCACTACATGACTCACTAATCCAATTAATGCAAATCCCACCTTAGCCTTCAACTCACCATGCTTCTAGAAGCTTCCCGGAAAATTACGAGAACGCCCCACAAATCCGTGAAAACACGGAAAAACTTTAGACTGTATAAATCCAATAACCCGATACTAGAATCTGGCTTAAACCAAAGCCGGCTAGTAAAAACTGTCCGAACGTCGTACAAGCGTAAACATACGTATGCGTCCGAACCCTTGTCGTAAAACCATACGACCTCTATATTGTATCTCCTGGAGCGGGGAAACTCTCTGTGTGGGACTCTAAAGACTCGACACTACGCTGGCAGTGGGTTTGACCACAGACCGAAGCGGCACTAGCTGTACGTAACGGTCCCCAGGTAGATGTCGATAAGAAGGCCGATGAGGAAAACCATCCGAACTCCTACTGAGCCTGATGTGACAATCTCCGTATAGTCCGGTCTGTTCGTCTAAGAATATCGCATATCAAGCCTAGGGCGCAGCAAGCGTCAGTCCCCTAATAGCTGTATAAGTCGTGTCGGAGCGTAGCCCATTACACCCTGAGAAACTTCTGGAACCTAGCAGTAAATCTCGCTTGCCCTAACCAGAGACTTTGCGTAATGGCTCTCTGACACAGCACGATGTCAACTCCCAATACCAGGAGAGAAGAATCCTGTCTAACCGCCACTGCCTCCAAGTGCTCGGGACTGCACCCAACTGCTACCTGTTTGCACGACTCAGCCGTGGTAGGGTAGCAATCTAAGAACAGTGGGACACACTCAAGGCGAAGTAGCAGTGTCAAGTCTGCGGACTATGCTGTACTCATGTCACCTGGGAACTGTTAACTGACGATGGTTATAATACCAACCAATCAGTTCCCCTGCGAGTCCTGTCCGGTGTACTCGTAACCTAACGAGCACCTGTATACTATCTCCAGTACGACGTACTGATGGCTGTGGGACAGACCATCTCCCCAACTGGGATGAGAAGCGTACATACTTAGTCTACTCCGGAATATCGATGCCCTGTCTCGATAATCCTACGACTAGGGACAAGTATAGGATGTTGCTTATAGACTACCTAGCCCCCACTAGTGTGACTGCCATCACAACGCTGGTAATCAAGCAAAGATTCTATGGGCTCTACGAATATGTATAAGTGATACGTTTAAAGAAACATATGCACATATTAAAGTAGACACAAACCAAGTAGCATACTACCAATTTTAGCAAGACTGTATATACAAGTGTGAATATCCCAAGCTTCCATTAAGTAATATACATACAAGTATGATACAATAATGGCCCCTAGGGCATATACACTAACAATCTCCCATTTGCACTAGAGCCATGAGCTGGCATATCGTAGATCTATCATCTCGAATAGCCTCTTGAACTGCGTCTGAGGAAGGGCCTTTGTGAATGGATCAGCAATGTTATTCTCCATCTCTACTCTCTTCACCTCGATCTCCCGGCGATCTACGATCTCCCGGCGATCTACGATCTCCCGGCGATCTACGATCTCCCTGATCAGGTGATACTTCCTTAAGATATGTCTGGACTTCTGATGGGACCTGGGTTCCTTCGCTAAAGCTATAGCGCCGTTGTTGTCACAATACAGAGGTATTGGATCAACACTGGTAGGAACCACCTGAAATTCTGTGAGGAACTTCTTCATCCAGACAGCTTCTTTTGCGGCATCGCAATCAGCTATGTACTCTGCTTCCATCGTTGAGTCAGCAACGGTCTATTGTTGGAACTCTTCCAATAGACCGCCCCTCCATTGAGGGTAAAGACATAACCCGACATGGATTTGGAGTCATCTTTGTCACTCTGGAAGCCGGAGTCGGCTAAGGCCTCAATCTGGAGGTCTTTTCCGTCATACACCAAGAACATATCTTTAGTCCTCCTTAGGTACTTAAGAATGTTCTTTACTGCTATCCAGTGATTCTCCCCTGGGTTTGCCTGATACCGGCTTACAACGCTTAATGTGTATGCTACATCTGGTCTCGTACATTACATCGCATACATTATAGAGCCTACTGCAGAAGCGTAGGGTATAATTGACATGCGATCCCTTTCCAAATCAGTCTTGGAAGACATCTCTTTGGAGAGGGTGATTTCGTGACAAGCCGGTAGATTACCGCGCTTAGAATCATCCATACCGAATCTCTTCACTATGGTGTCTATGTAACTGGACTGCAAAAGTCCCAACATCCTCTTTGATTTATCACGATAGATTCGGATCCCCAGAATGTAGGTGGCATCACCCTGGTCTTTCATGGAGAATTTATGTGACAAGAATCTTTTGACTGACTGTAACATAGGAATATCATTTCCTATTAGGAGAATGTCATCCACGTACAAGACGAGGAATACTACAGCTCTCCCTACAATCTTACTGTATATGCAAGGTTCATCTGGATTTTTGATAAAGTCGAATTCTTTAACAGTATCATCAAAACAGATGTTCCAACTCCGCGATGCCTGCTTTAGTCCATAAATGGACTTAAGCAGCTTGCATACTTTACTGCTGCTCCCACTCTGAATGAATCCCTCTGGCTGATCCATATAGACGCTCTCTTCTAAATTACCATTTAGAAAGGCCGTCTTTACGTCCATCTGCCAGATTTCATAATCGTGGAAGGCAGCAATAGCAAGAAGGACCCGAATAAATTTAAGCATAGCCACTGGAGAAAAGGTTTCGTCATAGTCCAAACCAGGTCTTTGATGGAAACCCTTTGCAACAAGTCTAGCCTTACAGGTTTCAACCTGTCTATGTACACCAATCTTCTTTTTGAAGATCCAATTGCATCCTACGGGTTTTACCCCATCTGGAGCAATATCCAAAGTCCATACTTTGTTAGTGTACATAGACTCCATTTCGGTCCGCATTGCATCCAGCCATTTTACTGAGTCACCGCTCTGAATGGCTTGCTGGAAGCTAGTAGGGTCATCTTCATCAATGACACAATCCTCTCTATCCCCATCTATGAGAAAACCGTAGTATCTCTCAGGCGGATGAGACGGCCTACTACTCCTGTGGAGGGGTATGGGAATGTCCAATTCTTCTTGAACTACTGGTTCTACCATACTTTCAGTTGTAGTTTGTGGTTCTGGAATTTCTTCCAGTTCTATTTCGCTCCCACTTGTGTCCTTTTCTAAAACTTGTTGTTCTAAAAAATGGGCATTACTAGAAACAAAATCCTTTTGTTCCTCTGCGTTATAGAACAGATACCCCTTGGAGTTCTTAGGATATCCTACAAACTTACACTGTACTGATCGTGCCTCGAGCTTGTCCGCATACTGTTTTTTAACAAAAACCGGACATCCCCAAATCATCAGATACAGAAGATACGGTTTCTTCCCACTCCACATCTGATATGGGGTGGTAGGCACTGTTTTGGTAGGAACCCTGTTCAGAAGATATGCCGATGATTCTAGCGCATATCCCCAGAATGATCGCGGTAACTCAGCGTTACTCATCATGGAACGAACCATATCCAATAGGGTTCGATTCCTCCTTTCTGATACACCGTTATGTTGTGGCGTGTATGGAGGAGTAAGCTGAGAGAGAATTCCATTCTCTTTTAAGTAACCCAGGAACTCGGCACTTAAGTATTCACTACCTCGATCAGATCTCAGTGTCTTTATACTCTTGCCTGTTTGTTTTTCCACTTCATTCTTGTATTCTTGGAATTTCTCAAAAGCCTCAGATTTATGCTTCATTAGGAAGACATATCCATACCTAGAGAAATCATCCGTAAAAGTAATGAAGTAGGAATAACCACCTCGCGCATGTGTAGACATTGGACAGCACACGTCACTGTGTACGAGTCCCAAGAGCTCGCTTGCTCTTACTCCGTGTCCAGTGAACGGAGTCTTTGTCATCTTTCTTTTGAGACAAGATTCACATGTAGCATAAGATTGATATTCGAACGGATTCAAATATCCTTCTCTATGTAACTTAGTCAACCTTCTCTCATTGATGTGACCTAGTCTACAATGCCATAAGAAAGCCTGATTTATTTCTGGAGACATTCTTTTAAGTGTGTTCTGGATATTGAAAACCTAAGCTTGACTTAATACGTATATACCGTTATCTAATGTACCGGACCCAATCATAACTTGATTTAGGTGGATGTTAACTACATCGCTTATGAATGTAAAATCATATCCCTCTCTCGAAAGTGAGGACACTGATATGATATTACATGTCATACTAGGTATATACAAACAGTTACGTAGAATCAATATATGCCCACTGGTCAAACCTAGGCGATATTCTCCGACGGATTCAGCGTCCACGCTCATTCCGTTTGCAATTCTGAGAGACCAATCACCTACCATTATAACTCTACGGTTTCTCAAAGCATGTATTAAATTACAGACATGAGATCCTGCTCCGGTATCTAGTACCCAGGAAGTAGAGTTAATTGACAAACAGTTCTCAATAACAAATACACTTGAGGCTGAAGCCACAACATGCTTCGAATCCTGGCTACTGGCTTTGCTAGCCCTGCAATCATTCTGCCAATGTTCATTCCTGTAACAATAGGAACGTCCCTCTTTTACTATATCCAGTCCCAAAACTTTTGCCGTTCTCTTTCCTTCTGCTTCCCTGGTTTCCTTCTGGGTAGGAGGCACAGACTGTAGAATCAAGTCTGTATCTGACTCGTTTCCCGACGCGGTCTCCAGGTCCTGGAGCTCATCAATACAGCTAGTCATTGTAAGGACGTTGTCCCCTACAGATGACCCGTCAGCCAACCTCGCTTGAATTAATTCGTTCGAGGTCTCATATCTTGCGATATAAGATTGCTCTCCATATAAATCTTTGTTATGGAGAAAGATGGAAACTAAGTCCATCTTCTCGTGCTACTTCTGGTATACACCATCAACTGAAGCTAACACGAGGCACTTAGCTTTCGCTTTATCTTTTTCCCTTGTCTGACGGATATCCATATCCGCGACAGTGGAAACTGGACCTGGGACGGCGGGATCTTGATTAGTAATAGGGTGGTCCAGCTTGTCATAGGCAATGGACATCTGGACAGACTTTTGCCACTCATATAAGTAAGATTCAGTCAAATTATTATCTAGATGTAACCTATGTGTGGTCACAAGGTCGCTGCAACTTAAGAGAGAGAAGAAAATACTATTAGCATGATGCTCAAGCAAGTTTAGAGTTGTTTTTAATTTATCTAAACAGGATGGCTCCCATTGTTTCTCGAATCCCTCCTCAAACCATAAAAGAAGAATTAGCCAGGACTATTCTCACCGTACAATTCTTGCTT
Organism: Agapanthus africanus; assembly: GCA_030015575.1. NCBI lineage: Eukaryota > Viridiplantae > Streptophyta > Magnoliopsida > Asparagales > Amaryllidaceae > Agapanthus > Agapanthus africanus. Next base: position 494,500,464 of record JASDDO010000019.1, on the reverse strand, counting down.
AACCATTCAGCCAGGTCAGTGTCGATACTTCGAGGGAGGTTTTCTAACGCTTTCGCGAAGTTCCTTAATTAAATAACCTCTTTTCTCTAGGGGCGTAACCCCGCTGACACCTTTCTAGGCACCTACTTGGTTTATAGCATTGATCGTTAAGTGACGAATCTCCTGTTAAGTAGTATATACTCATACTAAGATCGGGATCCAAAATATCATCGTATGATAATGTTGAAGGAATCCTACCAACATTCATCAAACTCCAAAATGGTATGCTCTCTCTGCAAATTTCAGTTTCTTTAGAAATTCCCGATATAGATTTTTGCCCCATGCTCTTATAACCTTGGCATTGGTCAAAATGTCATAAGTCACATGTCAAGTTCTACCCATCATTGTCCTAGTTAATTTGAACACATCCATACATATCCCTGACGTTGGCCAAATGATAATACGTCTGTCCCAAACTAACACATCTATCTATGCAAACAAATGAAATACCCCAGCAGCTACCAAACACTATGCCCTTGCGTTGGTCAAATGCATAGCTTGAATACTACTGAATATCCAAATGAAATAACGGAGGGCTACGAATGGTTTTGGCAAAACTGTGAACATAGTGAACTTGATATAATCGAAGGAACCTGATACTTTTTTAAAAGGAGTGGTTAAAGCTCCGCAATTTAAAAAATTCTGATCTTTTAAAATAACCGAGTGGTTTCTTTTAAAGTTGTTCCAACGATTAAACTTTGGTTCATTTTCTTTGCGTTATAATAATGCGTCCCATCATTTATCCTATCATTGCAGAAAACAACGAAAATCCCATGTCCTCTTATGCCATCCGCATTCGCCACGGGGTCCCGTCATCACCCGTTAGGTTACTTAACTAACGACAGAGCGGGGGCTGGGCTATCGCGGGTGTAAAACATAAGTGACGTCTAATAGCTATCATATATAGATATTGTACATTCGTCAGACGCAATAATAAGCATTCCAGATCACAGATGAACTTTATTGGATTTACTAGCAATCCGCATTTGCTTTGAGCCTGCAATAAAAGACGGATTACACAGTTGTGATGAATAGCCATTACCCCACCCTAGACCCCTACGGGTACGGCAAACTACCTGCCAAGTACCTGAAGTGAAGCGGTCTCCCTCAACGACGTGAGTAGGCCACTAAACACTTCAACGTACCCGGTAGTTTGTGTACCCCAACTTGGGTCTATCCTAGGAGCAAAAACAGTAAAAGGAAATAATACAACGGTGGCTACAACAGCAACCTGGATGTGCCCCGCAAAAGAATATTACATCATATTACAATTACATTGAATGAATGAATATTAAACCCATCTCAAACCCCGGCTAATCATCACAACATTCCAATCAAGTCCATATACACTAACAGTAAACATTACAGAAATGTGCAACTCCCTGCCAACCGACATACTAGCAGTTAAGGGAGATTTACGAACACATTAAACATTACAGATAATAACCCGATTAGCAAATATCTTAGAACATCGATCGATTACCATATTCCGTGTTTACCCCAAAAGCAAACCAGCAAAGAAGCAACCTGGGTAGAAACAGAACATACAGGAAAACAGAAAACCACAAAATAGGAATTACCACGCAAATTCGAGTCAACTCGGAGTTGACTCGGCGGCGGATCCGCGGCACAAGCACTCTATTGCCGCGGATCCGCGGCCGTTTTGCCGATTTACTGACTCGTATTTTCTCATTATTCTTAAAATACCCAGCTGTGAATTTTAAGGTATGTCAAATATTTTTTTAGACACTTTTAAAATTAACAGAAACATGGGATTTCTGGGGTTTCGTTTTCGCGTTTTCTGACGATCGAAGTTCTAATCAGTTGCTAACAAGCTAGTAATAGTTTAGCTGGCTCTGATACCACTGTAAGTCCGTGTCACAAACCCTACGAACTTGCGGGGAGGCGGAATATATGAAAAAAATTTATCAAAGTATCGTAACACGGACTTGAGCGCATGAATCGTATCTAAACCATTACTAGCAAACTACGAAAGGTTTAACTACTCGTATTCAAAGTTATACCTCACGTTATATGTCCTTCCGGTCTTCATCACGGTCCTCCACTCCTCGTAGGCTCCTTGGAACATCGACACCTCAACGGCCTCCTCGAGTCAAAGACGATCCACCCGAGAGCTCCTACGCCAAGCTTGATCTCTAACTTGAGATAACTAGGTTGCTCAAAGTGCTAATCTAAGCTACCTAGGGGATATAGAGTGAGGTTATGGAAGTATTAGTCTAGTTAACCCTTGATCTCAACACATGAGAGGTTAGGGTTACGGTTTGAAGAGGGAGAGCTTGAGGAGAGAGAAGGTGAGAATATGAATTACTTTGGATAAATGAAATCATTTGTGTATATATGAAACATATGATATTATTAAGCAAATAATAAATAAAGCTTTACCATCATGTTTCATTAATACCCTAAGTGATTCATCATATGAGTCATATAAATGATTAAATGAATCATTAACTCATTGCATGAATCACTACAAGACTCACTAATCCAATTAATGCAAATGCCACCTTAGCCTCCAACTCACCATACTTCTAGATGCTTCCCGAAAAATTACGAGAACGCCCCTCCAATCCGTGAAAACATGGAAAAACTTTAGACTGTATAAATCCAATAACCCGATACTAGAATCTGGCTTAAACCAAAGCCGGCTAGTAAAAACTGTCCGAACGTCGTACGCGTGTAAACACACGTATGCGTCCGAACCCTTGTCGTAAAACCATACGACCTCTATATCGTTTCGCCTGGAGCAGGGAAACTCTCTGTGTGGGACTCTAAAGACTCGACACTACGCTGGCAGTGGGTTTAACTACAGACCGCAAGCGGCACTAGCTGTACGTAACTGTCCCCAGGTAGATGTCGATAAGAAGGCCGATGTGGAAAACCATCCGAACTCCTACCTAGCCTGATGTGACAATCTCCGTACAGTCCGGTCTGTGTTAGTTATATGTATGACCTAGAGGCCATTACTATACATAGGATGTATATTGTAGTGGATGCTTGGACATATATAGGGATGACTTTCTTGCTCGATATGATAGTATGCTATCTGGTTACTCTTTACCTTAACGTGTACACTGATTGTCTCTCTGTTACATGTTGGTAAAGCCCTTAGGATGTGTACTTGACTACCTGGACTATGATGCGGATCATACTAGTAGGGACATGGTAGTCCATAAGTACATCCTTCAAGGTCCCTAGTCGTGGGTGTATCGAGACGGGGCATCGATATACCCGAGTAGACTAGCATATACCTTCTCGACCCATACAGATGGGCGATGGATGATCCCATATCCATTGGTGTTTGACATCAGAGATGATATACGGGTGCTCAGTAGAGACTGGGTACACTGGACGGACTCGCCGAGAACTCCCAGATGGTATTATACCTTACGTCAGATGGCAGTTCTCTGGTGACACTGGTACAGGTTAGTCTGTAGACCCGATATCGTCATAGAGTCCTGTGTGATTCCTACTGTGCTTTGATTTCCATCATACCACGTCAAAGAGGGCGTGCAAAAAGGTGGCTTTTGGGTACAGTCCCGAATCACATGGAGGCAATGAGCGATAGGAGGGGTTTCGTCTCTCCCGGTATAGGGAGTTGATGTTGCGCAGTGCTCGATTGGCTATAACAGGAAGTCCTTAGCCAAGGCTGCTTTAGGGATTTACTGGTAAGTGTTACCAGTAGTTTCTCGACCCGTTATAAGCCTCATATCGACACGACTTATCGAGTTATTGGGGTCTGACGTTTACCACCACTAGATGAGATATGCGACATATCAGACGAACAGACCGGACTGTACGGTAGTGTTACTCGTTGGATTCACTGGAGTGTGAGCGGGCTTGCCCGTTGATCTTCTGATCGCTCAATACCCGGGTAGCCGTTACGTTTAGCAGACCGCTTGCGGGTTGTGGGTGTTTGATATGATCATCACCTGCTGCCGGCGTATTGACGAGTCTTTAGAGTCCTACACAAGGGTTTCCTGGCTCAAGCGAAACGGAGTAGGAGCGCATATGAGATATGTGCGGGACCGAGAATAATACAAGTATGTGATACTGTATTCTATTCTCGCGATTTGTATCATTAGTCGGTTATATGCGATATAGCCGGGTTACCGAATCAAGTGTTGATTCGATACATTGATACACTTGATATTAGTCGGTTATATGCCATATGACCGGATCGTTAAATCAAGTGTTGATTTAATGATTTAATGTATAATTATATATTTTATATATTACTTTACATTAACTAGTATTGGTTCACTTAAGATTTGTTTTCTCACTTGAAAGTGTACATTGTTTATATGTGATATATGCAAGTGTACATGTTTGTATCATGCTTGATGATACAAACAAGTTGCGTGTATGAGACTTGAACCATATCAAGGTTAGATTAGGGTTTACTATTTTTCATTAGCATATAACAAAAGAGTGTGACTTTTGTTAAAATTATCAAGCTTCATGAAGCTTGATGAACATTGACAAAGTCAACTCTTTTGTCATTTGCTTAAGATATTAGCTAACCCAATCCTTAACCTTATGCTATGGTTAATTCTCTACATGAGTTAAGCATGAGGGCTTAACTCAACCATGGTGCCATGATTAAAAGGATAAGTGTTCATATTATTCTTTTAATGGATATCATTCTTTTCTTCTTCTTCATCTTCATCAAGCTTGAAAAAGCTTGCTAGCTCCAATGGCATCATGAGAAAAAGAGTGAGAAATCCAATTCTAAAGTGAACCCACTTCCTATTTCTTCATTCTCTACCACTTTCCATGTAGTATAGGGTGTTCTCTTCACAAAGTTATCGACCAAGTGAAGGAATAGCTTGAGTTTGAGTCTCCCCGACGTAGATCATCTTCGGCATCGAAGTCAATGACCTAGCCCGATCATTTCTCCAACGAAACCATCGCTAGAGTCCGGGACCCGGTGATCGCAGCGGAGGGACGTCAACACGGAGCTAAAGAAGCGGTGGACCGGATCTACAAAGGTTGTAATCCCTATCACATATTAGCAAAGTTGTTTGCTTGCTCGCTTTTCGCCTTTACTTCTAGTTAACGATCTAGTTTAGGGTTTCTCGGCACGGTAAAATTTTTGTTTCGCATGGTTGATGCCTTGTGGAACCTCTTAAGTGTGCCTAGGAACCCTACAGTGGTATCAGATCCTAGCTAGAGCCTTAGGCGATGTGTAGACGATGTTAGAAATCCGATCGAACCCCGAAACCCTAACTTTTAACCCTCTCTGGACATTTTCTGAAAATGTGGATTTTTCCAAATTAAAAATATCCAAAAAATACAGCAGGGTATTATAAGAGTTACTGTGAAGCACGTGAGCGTAACTCAACTAAAGCGTCGCGGAACCGCGGCCCCACCCTAGCATGTGCGGCGGTTCCGCGGCCAAAAAGTTGGTTCTTGGCACGTGCTTTGCACAGTAATGTCCTATATTGATTACTGTATTTTCTGGGAATTTTTAAAGTTTGCTCAAGAGTTGAGTTTTCTGGGTTGTATTGGGAGTTCGACGATTCGATCGGAATCTTTAACTTTGTCTGTGTTTTTCCGGATATTTTTGAATATGTTAAAAAGTTCGACCGGATATAAATACCCACTTTTTCCCCTGCCGGGAAATTTCCAAGTGTTGGATTTTTCCGTAGTTTGAGAACGTTCTAAGTAGTGCAAGTAACGCGATGGTCCCTCTAGAAGACAACAAACCTTAACTCGATTATGTGACCGTCTTGAACTGCCCTTTGAACCTTTGGGTTTGGGGCAGTACGGCGTGCCACATGTGAGGCGTTGGCTTGACCCTTCTACGGCTGGACCGTTGGTACTGAGGCATGAACTGGATGTTTTTAAACTTATTTCATGTGTTGATCTGTTTCGGGAAAACTTGGGTGTTTGCTTGTTCGATCGGAAAGTTTAACATTTTCTATTTATCTGGAATGTGATACAATATTTGGAATCCACAAATAGTTATGAGATAACTGATTTGGATGTTATAAACATAGCAGTTTAGTCTCACTTGATCGGTTGCCATGGAATTTTGATGTGATCAAAAGTCCGTCGCAATCACGTAGCGTACGCGGATACTCGCCGATAAACTTAATAGACAGCTACACCCCATAGCCCCGACCAAGTGACTATAGGAGAACCCCGTCGCCGAAAGCATCCGTTCGGGTGCTCGCGGTAGCGGAGTTCCGCCTTGGAGCACTTAGTCGACGGTATCCGAGGTGTGGCCGTCTACTAAAGTTTGCGACGAGCATTCGATCAAAATGCCGGGAATCTTGTTGAATTGCCCGACTAGATATTGAAAAGAGTTTTCGATAAATGAGACTAAAATGCGGGGTTTATAATTGTTAGGCATGTGATGTCTAAGGAATTCATTTGGTCAGGCATGCGATGTCTGAGGAGATTGCGGATTCCAACTGTTGTAGTTTTACACTTTCTTTTCTGTGACCGTAAGTGTAATATGTGATATCGCCGGTTTTGTTGCTATATGTCAACGACAATTGGGATGCGCACATTTACTTACGTTGATGACATGTGATGTTATGTGTTGCTGGATATGTTATATTGGATCGTCGCGTTTTGAATAGCTGGGGGTTTTCATTCATGTAAAATTTATTGAATGTAATATTCTTTTATTGGGGCACTTCCAGGTTGCGGAAGATGTCACCCATTGTATATTATTTACTTTTCCGCACTAGGATAGACCCAAGCAGGAGGGCACAAGTAACCAGGTTCTGGAGTCCAGTGGGAGACCAACTCGAGGAGTCGAGTCCGGGTCTCCTAACTCTAGAATTGGTAGGGTTGCTTGCCGCTCTCGTAGGGGTCTAGGGGTGTGGGATTGGCTATTCATCGCGACCGTGGAATCCGTGTTTTATACAGGCTCGTATTGAAAACACGGACGTCCTAGTATATCCAATATTTCATATGTTTCTTCTGCTGCGATATCTGTGATGTGATCATTTGATGTTCTTTGATAAATACTGTATATAGTATATATGATATATTATGTAGACGTTACTTATGTTTTGCACTCGCGCTAGCCCTGCCCCGCTCTGTCGTTAGTTACCTAACCTAACGGTGCACGAGGGGACATCGAGGCGAATGCGGATGGCATAAGTGTACGTCGTATTTATCTGGGATGTTTAGGTGATTTAAATGATGGGACTTCATTAATGTGATTAATGAAAGAAAATAAACCTAAAGATATTGTGGAATCAAATTTTCAAAAACAGGTAGCTACAGTTCTTGCTTTGCATCGCGGTGTTCCTTGTAGAACATCCTGCACCTTATTCGATAAGGAAAGGACCGAGATCCCTTCACCGGGAGTGACTCCTTTAGCAATAACTGGTAGATGCTACACACTCGGTTTTTCTTTTGATAGCTTCTATAGTTTATGCTTTGCACAGCGGTATATGTGATATATCCTGCACCTCATTCGACGAGGAAAGGGCCGACGATCCCTTCACCGGGAGTGACCCCTTTAGCAAAACTAGAAAAGCCTCAAAAATACTCCATTTAAAATCATTTGATTCTACAACGATATCGAGTTCATTACGCAATAGGTTTTCAGAAAAACCTGTCGTAGCCCTCCGTCATTTCAGATATGTACTTGTTAGTATTCGTGCTACGTTTGTTGACCTCTGTCAAGGCGTAGTGTGCGGTAACTGATTAGTGCTTATCTGTATAAGCATATGATGTGATTGATTTAGGGTAGTCGTGCGACCTTGTTGACCTCTGTCAAGGGTCGTGCTGGTGGGTTTACTTCAATCAGGAAATGACGGGTTGAACTTGACTAGCAGCCTATGGTTTGTTGACCTCTGTCAAGGTCATAGGACGCTTGGGGCAAAATATTATCGGGAATTTCAAGTGTTGAAATTTGCAATGAGATTGCATATCTTCTATGAGATAGTTGGATCCTGATACCCACTGCGAGTAATTGTTACTCCTGGAAGAGTTTTACACATTACAATTAGCCGATCAAGTAGGTGTCTAGAAAGGTGTCAACGGGGTTACGCCTCTGGGAAAACGAGGTTTATATTAATTAGGTTCGTGCGAAAGCACGGGGGACCTCCCTCAAAGTACCGTCACTGGCCTGGCTGAAAGATTGGTGAACTTGTAGCGTGTAATTAATCCCGGCTAGTCTTTCCTTTTAGGGTTTGAAGGAAGATTTGATAAAAACAGTGGGAGCCATCCTGATTAGATAAAATAATAACCAATCCGATCTTGTAAGAGCGCACGCAGAGTGTTTTCTTCTCTCTCTCTCCAGGTAGCGACCATGTCACGCCTTAATCAAGATAATAAAACGGATATATTGACCGAACACGCTTATTATACTGAGCTGGGGAAAGTTGGTCCCGCTCCAACTTATAAATGTTATAAGACAGAGCAGGAATTAGGGGAATACCGGATTTCCCGTGCCGCCCAAACGAAGAAAGTGCATGTTGATGCATCATCTTCGGGTGTGTTCATTACACAGAACTGTTTCTCAGTATCCTTTACATCCTGGGTATGTGATACCAGATCAGGATCCCGCATATGTAAATTGTTACATGGGCTACAGAACGGTAGAGAACTGAGAACGGGTGATAAGTTTCAAGAGGCAGAAAATGGGACAAGTGTTGCAACTAGGTCTGTTGGTCACTGTCACCCTGTATTACCAGAATACATTGATTCTGAACAAATGTTATTAGATACCGAACCTGATATACAAAATCATATCAGTCTCTTTATTAGTAAAGAAGGATATAATTTTGTATTGTTGGATAATGTTTTGAACATTTCCTATTTCAAAAGTTGATCGGTTCAGGCACGTTATCTAAAAGCATTAACGTTCTAAATCAAACTACAGTTCTTAGTATACAGAACACACACAAGAGGAAGAGTTCAGAAATAAACGAATCCTTCTTGAGGTATTGTAGACTAGGTCATATCAATGCGACCCGACTAGCTGAAGTTACATTTAGATGCATATTTAAATTAGTTTGAATTTACATCTTGTGAAACTTGCCAGTCATGTCACAAAGATTAAATGACCATAGCTCTGTTTATTGGAAACAGAGAAAGAGTTAGTGAACTTTTGGGGTTGATACATGTTGATGTATGAAGGTCCCCTGTCTACACATGCCAAGTCTGGTTCTTTATACTTCATTATATTCTCGGATAATCTCTCAAGATTCAGACATATGTTCCTGTTGAAACACAAGTCCGAACCTTTTGAGATATTCACAGAATATAAGTTAGAAGTAGAGAACTAAAATACGGGTATAAGTATTATGTCCTTTGATGAGATCAAGGAGGAGAATACTTGAGCACGGGATTCCTGGACTATTCTAAAGGAGAATGAGATTCTCTCTCAGCATTACTCCTCCGCATACACCACAGCACGTCGGTGTATCGGGGCGGAGCAATAGCACCCTATGTGATATGGTGTGCTCTATGATGAGTATTACTGAGTTTCCTATTTCCTTTTGGGAGTTATGCACTTGAGAAGCTGCATAACTATTGAATAGGGTTCAAATCAAATCAGTTGCCTACCACTTCATATGTGATATGGAAACGGAAGAGCCCATATCTTAAGTTTGTTAAGATTTGGGGTTGTCCGGCCTATGTCTAAAAGCAAAATCCGGACAAGCTCGAGGCAAACTCAGTTCGGTGGAAGTTTGTTGGATATCCCAAGCATACGCAAGGGAATATCTTCTACCTAACCGAGCAACAAAAGATGTTTTGTTTCTCAGCATGCCACCTTTGTGAAAGGGAATTTCCTGTGAAGAAATTAGTGGACATGAGGTAGAACTGGAAAGAGTTCCAGCTATACAAACTGCAGCTGCTGATTTGGTAGAACCAAAGGATTCAATAGCAACCAACGAACCTCAGCCTCTCCGCCGATCTAGTAGGGTTCCTCACCCACCTGAGAGATACTTTGGTTTCTCTATGACAGTGGGAGCGAGGATTGCATCATGAGATGATGACCCAACTAGTTTCGAGCTAGCCATCAGGAGTGAGACTCTGTAAGAATGGATGGATGTTTATCGATCTGAGATGGAATCCTTATACACCAACAAAGTATGGACTTTGGTTGCTTTATCTGAAGGGTTAAATCCCCATCAGGAGCAAGTATATCTTGAGAAGATTACTTGGTGTACATGGAAAAGTTGAGACTTTCAAAGCTAGACTTGGTAAAGGTTTGCATCATTGACCAGGTATGGATTATAATGAAACATTTTCTAAGTAGCTATGCTTAAGTCCATCCAGATCGTACTTGCCACGGCTACATACCATGACTACGATATCTGGCGGTTGGGTGTCTTGACTGTTTTTCTAAATGATGATTTGGAAGAAAGTGTCTATAAGTACACAGCCAGAGGGCTTCGTAGACAGTGGGAGCAGCGGAAACGTGTGCAAGATGTTTTATGTGATAAAGCAGGCATCGCGGAGTTGGAACATCTGTTTTGATGAGTTAGTCAAAGAGTTTGACATCATCAAAATGGTAGATGAACCTTGTATATACAAAAAGGTAGTAGGGAGTATGCTAGTGATCCTCGTAGATTACGTGGATAACATACTCTTGATCGGGAAAGAGTTTCCTATGCTACGCTCGGTCAATCTCCGCTTATCACAAGGATTCTCCATATAGGATCAAAATGATACCTGCTAAATCCTGGGTTTTGGATCGATGAGATAGATCTAATTGGATGTTAGGATACTCACTAGTTGTAGTGAGATGGTATCAATCGATCCTGGGGAGAATCACTGGAACGGTTCCAGGGTGATAAAGACGACAGAATGTCAGTCGCAGGCATTGTCTTTACCCTCAGTGAAGGGACGGTATGTTGGAAGAGTTCCAAGCTAGATACCGTGGCATACTAGACGATAAAGGCTGGATACATCGCTACTTAAGATGCCACCAAAGAGGAAGTCTGGGTGTATAATAGTTCATGAGATGAACTTCGTTCCTACCATTGCGTGACAATGGAGTTGTGGCTTATACCAAGGAACGCCTGTCCCATCAGTGATCCAGACATATTCTTAGGCAGTATCACCTGATCGGGGAGATGCTTGATCTCCAGGGGATCGAGGTTAGGAGAGTAGACTCAGAGGACAACACGGCGGATCCACTCACGAAAGGCCTTTTCCCAAAGAGAGACTTTTATGGGATGGTTGAGTATGAGATACTACAACCACTGCTATTAGATGGCCCTAGTGCAAGTGGGAGATTGTTAGTTATATGTATGCCCTAGAGGCCATTACTATACATAGGATGTTTGGATATATATAGGGATGACTTTCTTGCTCGATATGATAGCATGCTATCTGGTTACTCTTTACCTTAACGTGTACACTGATTGTCTCTCTGTTACATGTTGGTAAAGCCCTTAGGATGTGTACTTGACTACCTGGACTATGATGCGGATCATACTAGTGGGGACATGGTAGTCCATAAGTACATCCTTCAAGGTCCCTAGTCGTGGGTGTATCGAGACGGGGCATCGATATACCAGAGTAGACTAGCGTATACCTTCTCGACCCATACAGATGGGTGATGGATGATCCCATATCCATTGGTGTTTGACATCAGAGATGATATACGGGTGCTCAGTAGAGACTGGGTACACTGGACGGACTCGCCGAGAACTCCCAGATGGTATTATACCTTACGTCAGATGGCAGTTCTCTGGTGACACTGGTACAGGTTAGTCTGTAGACCCGATATCGTCATAGAGTCTTGTGTGATTCCCATTGTGCTTTGATTTCCATCATACCATGTCCAAGAGGGCGTGCAAAAAGGTGGCTTTTGGGTACAGTCCCGAATCACATGGAGGCAATGAGCGATAGGAGGGGTTTCGTCTCTCCCGGTATAGGGAGTTGATGTTGCGCAGTGCTCGATTGGCTTTAACAGGAAGTCCTTGGCCAAGGCTGCTTTAGGGATTTACTGGTAAGTGTTACCAGTAGTTTCTCGACCCGTTATGAGCCTCATATCGACACGAATTATTGAGTTATTGGGGTCTGACGTTTACCACCCCTAGACGAGATATGCGACATATCAGACGAACAAACCGGACTATAAGGTAGTGTTACTCGTTGGATTCACTGGAGTGTGAGCGGGCTTGCTTGTTGATCTTCTGATCGCTCAATACCCGGGTGGCCGTTACGTTTAGCAGACTGCTTGCGGCTTGTGGGTGTTTGATATGATCATCACCTACTGCCGGCGTATTGACGAGTCTTTAGAGTCCTACACAGAGGTTTCCTGGCTCAAGCGAAACGGAGTAGGAGCGCATATGAGATATGTGCGGGATCGAGAATAATACCAGTATGTGATACTGTATTCTATTCTCGCGATTTGTATCATTAGTCGGTTATATGCGATATAGCCGGGTTACCGAATCAAGTGTTGATTTGATACATTGATACACTTGATATTAGTCGGTTATATACCATATGACCGGATCGTTAAATCAAGTGTTGATTTAATGTATAATTATATATTTGATATATTACTTTACATTAACTAGTATTGGTTCACTTAAGATTTATTTTCTCATTTGAAAGTGTACATTGTTTATATGTGATATATGCAAGTGTACATGTTTGTATCATGCTTGATGATACAAACAAGTTGTGTGTATGAGACTTGAACCATATCAAGGTTAGATTAGGGTTTACAATTTTTCATTAGCATATAACAAAAGAGTGTGACTTTGGTCAAAGTTATCAAGCTTCATGAAGCTTGATGAATATTGACAAAGTCAACTCTTTTGTCATTTGCTTAAGATATTAGCTAACCCAACCCTTAACCTTATGCTATGGTTAATTCTCTACATGAGTTAAGCATGAGGGCTTAACTCAACCATGGTGCCATGATTAAAAGGATAAGTGTTCACATTATTCTTTTAATGGATATCATTCTTTTCTTCTTCTTCATCTTCATCAAGCTTGAAAAAGCTTGCTAGCTCCAATGTCATCATGAGAAAAAGAGTGAGAAATCCAATTCTAAAGTGAACCCACTTCCTATTTCTTCATCCTCTACCACTTGCCATGTAGTATAGGGTGTTCTCTTCACAAAGTTATCGACCAAGTGAAGGATTAGCTTGAGTTTGAGTCTCCCCGACGTAGATCATCTTCGGCCTCGAAGTCAATGACCTAGCCCGATCATTTCTCCGACGAAACCATCGCTAGAGTCCGGGACCCGGTCATCGCAGCGGAGGGACGTCAACACGGAGCTAAAGAAGCGGTGGACTGGATCTACAAAGGTTGTAATCCCAATCACTTATTAGAAAAGTTGTTTGCTTGCTCGCTTTTCGCCTTTACTTCTAGTTAACGATCTAGTTTAGGGTTTCTCGGCACCGTAAAATTTTGTTTGGCATGGTTGATGCCTTGTGGAACCTCTTGAGTGTGCCTAGGAACCCTACAGTCTGTTCGTCTAAGAATATCGCATATCAAGCCTAGGGGGCGGCAAGCGTCAGTCCCCTAATAGCTGTATAAGTCGTGTCGGAGCGTAGCCCATTACACCGTGAGAAACTACTGGAACCTACTAGTAAATCTCGCTTGCCCTGGCCAGGGACTTTGCGTAATGGCTCTCTGACACAGCGCGATATCAACTCCCAATACCAGGAGAGACGAATCCTGTCTAACCGCCACTGCCTCCAAGTGCTCGGGACTGCACCCAACTGCTACCTGTTTGCACGACTCCTTTGATCCGTGGTAGGGTAGCAATCTAAGAACAGTGGGACACACTCGAGGCGAAGTAGCAGTGTCAAGTCTACGGACTATGCTGTACTCATGTCACCTGGGAACTGTTAACTGACGATGGGTATAATACCAACCAATAAGTTCCCCTGCGAGTCTTGTCCGGTGTACCCGTAACCTAACGAGCACCTGTATACTATCTCCAGTACGACGTACGGATGGCTGTGGGACAGACCATCTCCCCAACTGGGATGAGAAGCGTACACACTTAGTCTACTCCGGAATATCGATGCCCTGTCTCGATAATCCTACGACTAGGGACAAGTATAGGATGTTGCTTATAGACTACCCAGCCCCCACTAGTGTGACTGCCATCACAATGCTGGTAATCAAGTAAAGATCTTATGGGCTCTACTAATATGTATAAGTGATACGTTTAAAGAAACATATGCACATATTAAAGTAGACATAAACCAAGTAGCATACTACCATTTTTAGCAAGACTGTATATACAACTGTGAATATCCCAAGGTTTCATTAAGTAATATACATACAAGTATGATACAATAATGGCCCCTAGAGCATATACACTAACACTAGCAATTAGTGGAGGTTTACAAACACATTAAAACACAACACACATATAATCCAGTTAGCCAAAGTTCATAGAATTTAGATCAAGAAACACATATGAATCTACTCCAAATAATTCTCTGTGCACATAAAACCTGAGCAGAAACAAAACATCCCAGAAAACACAACATCAACACAGAAGAATAACTGAGCAAATTTGGATTGACTAGGTGTCAACTCGGCCGCGGATCCGCGGCGGATCACTTGGATCGGCGGCGGTTCCGCGGTGGTTTGGACGAGTCACGATTCCAAATTTCATCACAATTCTTAAAAAACCCTGCTTGTATTTTTAAGGGTCCCTGAAAAAATTTTAGACCCCAATTTAAAATCGGCAGAAACTTGGTGAAAATGTTGTTTTTTCGGGATTAAATCGCGATCGAATTTCTAAAGACTTTGCTACCATGTTAGTTATGGTTTATCTAGGCTCTGATACCACTGTAATTCAACGTTACACATCCCATAAGATGCGGGGAGGCGGAATAGGTAAAACAATCATTTTGTTCAAAGTAACATCGACTATCTAACGGATCTTTGCTAAACTCTAACAAACAACCTATCTAGAACTGCTAAACTACTATGACAGATGATTATACCTCAAGATACTAGTCCTTCTTATTCTTGTTGTTCACCTCCTAGTTGGCCTCCTCGATTTGATAGAAGAACAACCCGAGAGTTCCTTCTCGAAACTTTAACCTCTAACTTGAGGAAACTAAGTAGCTAGGATTGCTAATCCAAGTGACCTAGAAGATATAGAAGTGGATTAAGGATCTATTAGTCTTTCTAACCGTTGGGATCTCAACACATGAGAGAATTAGGGTTAGGTTGAAGAAGAGGAGAGCTTGAAGAGAGAGAGTGCGAATGTGAGAATGAAATGAAAATATAACTCATTTCTATATTTCATGAAGCATGATAATTATCTAATAAATCATGTTAGATAATTACAAGCATGCTTCATTTAATAGTCTAGGATGAATCATCCATGAGTCATTAAAACAATAAATGCTTCATTAACTCACTTTGGATGAATCATCACATGAGTCATTAAATCATTTAATGCAAATAACACATAAGCTCTCCCCATCATTTAGTTTAATTCATAAATGAATTAAATCTAAATGAGTCACTTTTCTTCTAGAAGCTTCTCGACTAATTACGAGAATACCCTTCCCATCCGTATTTACGAAAAACACGGATATACTGAGACTGCATAAATCCAATAATCCAATACTAGAATCTGGCTTAAACCAAAGCCTTCTAGTATAAACTGCCCGAACATCATACGTGCACAAGTACACGTATATGTCTGAACCCTGTCGTAAAACCATACAACCTCTATATCATTTCGCCCGAAGCAGGGAAACTCTCTGTGTGGGACTCTAAAGACTCGACACTACGATGTCAGTGGGTTTAACCACAGGCCGCAAGCGGTACTAGCTGTACATAACGGTCCCCAGGTAGATGTCGATAAGAAAGCCAATGAGGAAACCCATCCGAACTCCTACTGAGCCTGATGTGACAATCTCCGTACAGTCCGGTCTGTTCGTCTAAGACTGTCGCATATCGGGCCTCGGGGGTGGCAAGCGTCAGTCCCCTAAAAACGGTATAAGTCGTGTTGGAGTGAAGCCCATTACACCTTGAGAAACTACTGGAACACTTACCAGTAAATCTCGCTTGCCCTGGCCAGGGACCTTGTGCAATGGCTCTTCAAACACAGCGCGATATCAACCCCCAATACCGGGAGAGACGAATCCTATCTAACCGCCACTGCCTCCGAGTGCTTCGGGACTGCACCCAACTACTACCTGTTTACACGACTCAGTCGAGCCGTGGTAGGGTAGCCATCTAAGAACAGTGGGGACACACTCGAGGCGAAGCAGCAGTGTCAAGTCTACGGACTATGCTGTACTCATATCACCTGGGAACTGTTAACTGACGACGGGTATAATACCAACCAACAGTTCCCTGTGAGTACTGTCCGGTGAACCCGTAACCCAACGAGCACCTGCATACTATCTCCAGTACAATGTACTGATGGCTGTGGGACAGACCATCTCCCCTGCTGGGACGAGAAGTGTATACACTAGTCTACTCCGGAGTATCGATGCCCTGTCTCGATAATCCTACGACTAAGGACCTGAAAAAGGATGTGCTTGTAGATTACCCAGCCCCCACTAGTGTGACTGCCATCACAACACTGGTAGTCAAGCAAGATCCTATGGGCTCTATCAACATGTATTCACGATATGCTAAAAGAAACATATACACATATTAAGATAGATATAAACCAATTAGCATACTACTATGTTGAGCAAGACTGTTAATATAACTGTGAATATCCCAAGCTTCCATTAAGTAATATACAAGCTAGCATGATACAATAATGGCCCCTAGGGCATATACACTAACATGCGTACCCGTGCCGGTATAGCCAGATGTGTGTATCTACCTATCAATAATGATGTAATACCCTCCAGGTATGTGTGTAGCTATATCAAGCTAGGTATATGTATATACATGTCAATAATGATACAATACCCTCCAAGTATATGTGTAGCTAATAAGTAGGCATGGCAAGGCATATGTGTAAGCATGTAGATATACAGGTATGCTATATGTCAGATGCACAATGGAATATTAATCAATGTCTCAAAGTCCCTAACCATACAGTATAACGTATGTATAGGTATTGTGCGTGTCATGGCAATTATTGACGGTGTGAGTGGCGTACAATCAGTGCTCGTGCAACATGAACCGTCAATAATAGTGCAGTGGCCAAGCACATCAAATAATAGTTTGCAATGAAGTTTTATGCACAATCTCTATATGTGCAATATAAAAATACGGCTAATATCATATCATATCTAGCCCTGACGCATAACGCCATGCGAGCGAATTCCCCGTAGATGTTAAATCTACTTATCGACAATCGCGGGCTAGGTAAATCCAATCACCTTCTTCCCCTTCTTCGCTGCGTCCGAAGTCCCAGCATGCGATCCTATTAACACAAAACATAGCCAGTGCAAAAATCTCAAAAATCGATCAATATCATGTACACACTACGTTTGACCAACGCACCAACTCCAATCCGACCCACAAGTGTTCGTCTAACGGCTAACGTGTATGACGACACACCAACACCAGCCTAAGTGGAGCAGCACACCAGATCACGAACCGTGTCGGATAACGTAACAAGCGTACTCAAAACACTAGAATATAGCAAAGTGGTCCCATATTTTGATACACTAAAAATTGGTGAATGTTGCAAGTACAACGAGACCACAAACAACCCCAGAGACCCCACGACAAAGATTTACCACCCTAGCCCCCACTCTGGCCGCAATTTGCAGCCAGAACCATTAAATTTGCGGCCCAAAAATGAAGGGGCGGTCTCAGGTTTTTATGGTGGGTTCTAAACCTCAACACTATATCGCTGTGATGGGAACTTTTCCAACAAACACCTGGTTCTACGGCAGATCACAGAAACACAAAGTTGACACTAAAAATACGATATTTTGCACAAAATGCTACCTTTAGTGTTACAATTCATAACAACAAGGCAACACAACAATATAACTCCTAATTATCGGTTTGAGGTCATTACCTAGCCACTCTTGCTCAAAAATCCTTGCTTTCCAGGCTCCAAGGCAACCTAGTGGCTAATCAAGATATTTGAAGTGTTTTCCATGGATTTTTGTGAAATTTTTGCAAGGATTTGTGAAGAAGGAGTGAGGGTTCAGTTTAGGGTTGAGGGAAATGAGAAATGATTGAGAGAGATAGAGTGAGAGAGAATGAAAGGGTGAGGTGAACTAATGGTGTGGAGTGAGTGTAGGGTGAAACCAAACCTTATGCTCACTCTCTCCCTCACCTCTATTAATGCCACCATTAATTCATCTTGACTCATCTTGCCACCTCTCTCTCATCCAAACAAGATATTTCCTCACACAAAAAGTTATAGGAAAAGGTTAAGGCGGGATTAATTGGGCAAGGTTTAGCCTAAGGTGTTATGGTTGCTAAACAAGGTTAACACTAAATATACAATCACATTAACATGCACGTGTGTGCGCAAGCCATATCTAATAAAAATAAAATATTAATTAATTGATATAAAATGTAAGGAACCCGATTTGGTAAACTTTTCCTTAAAAACCAGCACTAACGCTTAATTAACACTAATCGCATTCCAAGGCGTTACAATCTCCCCCCTTAAAGAAAATTCGTCCCCGAATTAAAATTTCATACAAGCGTACCTTCAAAGAGATGAGGGAATTTCTTCTTTATTTCTCTCTCAGCCTCCCAAGTGATCTTCTCACTATTCGGGCTACGCCAAAGAGCCTTCACAGATGGCAAGACCCTTGACCGATGTTTCTTCATTTGACGATCCAATATAACTACCGGTTGCTCGGTGAACGAAAGATCGCGCTCAAGCTGAACGGTCTCGTGCTGAACCATGTGAGAAGGGTCATGAAGGTATCTACGAAGCATCAACACATGGAACACGAGGTGATTATCCGGAAAACCGGGCGGGAGCGCCAAACGGTAAGCAACGGTACCAACTCACTCAAGGATCTCGAAGGGACCTACAAATCTGTGACTGAGCTTCCCCTTCCTCCCAAATCTCATAACGCCCATCATCGGAGAAATCCTCAGGAATACATGATCTCCCACTGCGAACTCAAGTCTGCGACGATGACGGTCGGCATAAGATGTCTGTCTGCACTGGGCTGCTCTCATCCTGTCCTGAATCAGCTGGATCATCTCCGTAGTCTCCTGAACTAGCTGGGGTCCCAAAACCCTACTCTCACAGAGTTCGGTCCAACAGACCGGCGATCGACACTTCCTACCATACAAAGCCTTGAAAGGCGCCACCTGAATAGTCTCCTGAAAACTGTTGTTGTAGGAGAACATAATCAACGGCAAGTGACGATCCCAACTGCGACTAAAATCAAGCACGCACGCCCGAAGCATATCCTCTAGAGTTTGTATCTGTAATACCCCAGGTGAAGTTGGGGTTGAATACCACCTACCTAGTGAGAAATGAGATGTTATCCGGTATCGAGGTGGGGATGTAACCGATACGGATGCACACGGGGACCCACCAGAACAATGGGGAGTATCGAATTCCATTCCGAAAGAGGGCACGATCTGAACTATAAATGGAATGATACCACTCTTATAACACTGAGGCGCCTTTTGGATGAATCAGAACTCCGGAGTTTGAAAAACTCCGTAGTTAAGCGTGGTTGAGCAAGAGAAATTCTGGGATGGGTGACCTACTGGGAAGTAGCCTCGGGTTCATTCAAAGCGAGAAAACAGTGCGGTTTCGACCAGAGCGGACAATACCATCTGTGTTTGGGGGTGGGTCGTGATAAATATGGCAATAGAGCTTGTCCCTCAAAAGTAGGTTTGTGGTTCAAGGACGAACCATTGTTCTAAGTGGGGGTGGGGGAATGTAATACCCCAGGTTGAGTTGGGGTTGAATACCACCTACCCAGTGAGAAGTGAGATGTTATCCGGTATCGAGGTGGGGATGTAACCGATACGGATGCAACGGGGACCCACCAGAACAATAGGGAGTATCGAATTCCATTCCGAAAGAGGGCACGATCTGAACTATAAATGAAATGATACCACTCTTATAACATAGAGGCGCCTTTTGGATGAATCGGAACTCTGGAGTTTGAAAATCTCCGTAGTTAAGCGTGCTTGAGCCAAAGAAATTCTGGGATGGGTGACTTACTGGGAAGTAGCCTCGAGTTCCTTCAAAGGGACAAAACCGTGCGGTTTCGACCAGAGCGGACAATACCATCTGTGTTTGGGGTGGGTCGTGACAGTATCGTCCGCTCTGACTGACCATCGGTCTGCGGATGGAAAGCGGTGCTAAAACTCAACCGGGTACCCAAAGCTTCTTGAAGCTTCTGCCAAAGACGGCTAGTAAACTGGGTGCCCCTGTCGGATACAATACATGTGGGAACGCCGTGCAAACGCACAATCTCATCTATATACAACTGAGCATACTGAGTATAACCGAAAGTGGTCTTCACTGGAAGGAAGTGAGCCGCTTTCGTCAACCGGTCAACAATCACCCAAATGGAGTCGTACAACCGACTGGTCCTGGGTAGACCCACAACAAAGTCCATGGAAATCTGCTCCCATTTCCACTCAGAAACGGGTAAAGGCCGCAACTCTCCAGCCAGTCTCTGATGCTCAGCCTTGACTTGCTGACAAGTCAGGCACCTCGATACGAAGTCCGAAACATCATGCTTCACGCCTTCCCACCACTAAATGTCTCTCAAGTCACGGTACATCTTGGTGGAACCTGAATGAAAGCTAAAGGCTAACTGATGTGCCTGCTTTAGGATCTCGCGTCTCAACCCATCAATTTCTGGTACACACAAGCGAGTCCCGCAACGTAGCACACCTTGGTCATCAATCGTGAACTCCGAAACTGTACCGTGTCGAACAAGCTCAAAAATCTCAACCAAACGGGCATCACGGGGCCGCGCCTCGCGGATACGATCCTCATAAAGCAGACGGGCACGGACATGAGCAAGCTTTTCCCCAGTGGAAGTGAACTCAAACTGTACTCTACCATCGCACAAGGTCTGCCATTCCGCAGAAGACTGCCTCTGAACTGCACTCAACTGGTATAAGCTACCCCTGGGCCTACGACTCAAAACGTCAGCTACCACATTCTCCTTGCCCGGGTGATAAAGTGTCTCACAATCATAATCCTTCACAAGCTCCATCCACCGGCGTTGTCTCAGATTCAGATCCCGCTGCTGTAAGATGTACTTCAAGATCTTGTGGTCCATGAAAATCTGACACGACTCCCTATACAAGTAGTGTCTCCAAATCTTCAACGCAAAGACCACCGCAGCCATCTCAAGATCATGAGTGGGGTAATTCTGCTCGTGCTTCTTCAGCTGCCTAGAAGAATAAGCAATCACTCTATCGTACTGCATCAGTACAAACCCGAGCCCCACTCGAGACGCATCACAGTAAACTACAAAGCCTCCTGATCCATAAGGCAAAGTTAGAACGGGTGCAGTCGTCAACAGAGTCTTCAACTGCTGAAAACTCTGCTCGCACGCATCAGTCCAAAGAAAAGGAACCCCCTTCCGGGTCAGTCCGGTCAACGGTGCAGCGATACTCGAAAAATCCTGCACGAAATGGCGGTAATAACCAGCTAAGCCCAATAAGCTGCGGACCTCTGTCACGGATACAGGTCTGGGCCAAAGCTGCACAGCCTCGATCTTCCTCGGGTCCACAAGAATACCGTCTCCCGCCACCACATGACCTAGGAAGTCAACTCGATCAAACCAAAATGCGCACTTTCAGAATTTAGCATACAGCTGGTACTCTCTCAATATCTACAAAGCAATTCTCAAGTGCTGCTCGTGCTCCTCTCGACTCCTAGAGTAGACCAGAATGTCATCAATAAACACAATAATTAACTGATCGAGGAACGACCTGAAAATCTGGTTCATCAGATCCATGAATGCTGCTGGGGCATTAGTGAGTTCGAACGACATCACTAGAAACTCATAATGCCCGTAGCGTGTACGAAAAGCAGTCTTCGGAATGTCAACATTCCGAACCCGCAACTGATGATAACCCGAACGTAAATCAATCTTAGAAAAATGTTTCGCACCTTGGAGCTGATCAAACAAATCGTTAATGCGTGGTAAATGATACTTGTTCCGCACCGTAACTCGGTTCAATTGACGATAATCAATACACAACCTCAAACTGCCGTCCCTCTTCTTGACGAACAGAACAGGAGCTCCCCACGGCGAAACACTCGGACGCACAAGTCCCTTATCAAGTAATTCTTGCAATTGATCTTTGAGCTCTCGAAGCTCCGCCGGAGCCATCTGGTAAGGCGGTATAGAAATAGGCCCCATGCCAGGAATCAGATCAATGCAAAACTCAATATCACGCTCTGGCGGAAAACCAGGTAACTCATCGGGAAAAATGTTGGGAAACTCTCGCACGATAGGAACCCGGTCCAACGACCCTACTGTGGCCACAGTATCATAAATGAAAGCCAAGAATCCCCGACATCCCCTCCTCAAAATCCGACTAGCGCAAAGGGCAGAAATCAAACTGTGAGGGGACGGCACCACGGTCCTCCTTCACAACCCGAACAGACTCGCTCGGAAAACTGAAACTGACTATCCATACCAAGGAGAACGTCGAAGTCCAACATATCTAGAAGGATTAAATCGATGGATGACTCTCTATCTCTAATCTAAACGGCACACGACCGAAACACGTAATGCGCGACAGAAGAATCGCCAACAGGTGTAATCACGACAAGCGGCTGATCTAGCAAACACGACTCTAGGCCCAAACTCGGCACGAAGTGCATAGAAATATACGAATGCGTAGATCCCGGATCAAACAAAACATGAGCCTCAAAAGAACATACAGAAAGAGTACCTAAAACCACTGCATTGGACGCCTGTGAGTCCCGATGAGTCAAGGCAAACACCTGAGCCTGTCCTCTACCGGAGACTAGCAGACCTCTGCCTCTACCACCCCGCCCTCTCGGCACAAAACTACTGTGTCCTAGACCTCTCTGCACAAGAGTCTGACGCGGAGCAACAACAGGCATAAGGGGCAACGCCCTCTTCGGTGGAGAAGGTAGTAAGGTAACCTGCGGTACAGCTGCCTCGCGCTCACGTGGCTCAGTACAATCTCGAACTCGATGACCCAAACTCCCGCACCGGTAACATCCAGATGAAAAATGCCAACTCCCTTGAGAATAAGAGCTAAAAAGCTGTCCTCGTCCCAGACCTCCACTACCTCCAGTATCTGAACGGGAACAGTCACGACGTCTAAATGCCCTCCTCCCTACTGAATCACCAGTACGAACCCTCTTTGGTTCCGGAGCAACCGACGTCTCAGAAAGACGCTCCTCAACCAACAGGTCTGCGTCCACCGCTGCTGCATAGGTGTTGCAATGCTGAACGCTGATAGCAAGGAACAAATGGGTAAGCAGGCCTTGAACAAACCTATTGACCCGCATCTCCTCCGTAGACACCAAATACAGAGCTTACACAGACAGCTCGGTAAACAGCACATCATACTCGGCCATCGTCATACCCAGAGTCTGGCGTAATGACTCGAATCTGCACGCTCGAGCATCCCTGACGCTCAGCGGAAGAAAACGCGCAAGAAACACTGTCACGAACTCAGCCTAGGTCATATGAGAAAGACCTGCGGCTATGCCCTTCTCTAAGGACTCGCACCACTTCTGGGCCAGACCCTCCAGACAAAAGCTCGCGAACTCTACCCATCTCGCATCGGAGCATCTAAGAGAACGACATATCCTGGCCATCCGGTCGATAAACGATTGTGGATCCTCAGCTGCATCGGTGCCAGTGAAAACCGGAGGCCTCAGCCTCATGAACTCCGATAACGATACGGTGATCACCTCCGTAGCTGCAGGTACAACCGCCTGAACAGTAAGCACCGACACGGTCCCCGCAACGGGTGGAACAACTGCCTGCCCCTGCGCTCGAATGGCCTCAACTAACAACCCCATCATCTGGCGCAAATCCTGCATACCAGCCTCTAGCATAGCCATATGGTCTGTCGAAGGTGGAACAATCTGCTCCTGCACAATGGGCGTACCGCCCTGGTCAGTCCTCATCTCAGACGAGTCAACTCTGACCTTCGCCCTCGCGGCCGCTCTCTGCGCCCTCGTAGTCTTCGGTGGCATAAAGGCTGGAAATGGAAACATGATTCGATAAGGACACAGAAATTGGATCACAAGGATATATATATCACGGAAGGAATTTCAAGCAATAAGTCCTAAGGTCAATTAGGCGGAGCACTATGCCGCGGAATATATGCACGCTACGTTACTCTTCTTAAGCTACCAACTCCATCATACCAAGGTCAAGCTACACTCCGAAAGGTAAAACTTAGCGCTCTGATACCAACTTTGTCACGACCCAAAATTGGGCAAATTACCAGCACTTAAACTACATAACGTCAACAGGCGTAACACAATTAAGTAAGCCGAAAAACCCAGCAATCTAAACCATTACAAGAAGAAAAATATATCACTTTTAAAAATCTCGATGAAAAACTTTAAATTTAAGTTTGTTTTTTATAAAAATTTTGGCAGCACGTCCTTTGTAAAAGCTAGCCCCGAAACGGGTACAAACATAAGATAAAAGTAAAACATCCCCAAACGGGAGCAAATCTCGCTCAACGGCGGAAACAACCACCACAACAGATATACGATACCGTAGCGAAGAAAAGATAATCCACATATATAAAAATGCTGGCTCACACGAGCCCGACAACCAAAATCAAAATAATATACAACATCTATCCTCACAACTCGTCTCTAAGTCAATACATGAAGAGGGTAGATGGAGAGTACTAGATACAATAAATAAACAATATACATCTTCGGATAACCACATCCCACCTATAATAAACGGCTTCACAGCCAACCGTAGCAGTATCCGCAAAAGTAGAGATAATAAGGCGCCCTGACGCGACTACTCTGATGATCAGACCTGAAAAGCCCTGCGGCACAATGGGGGTGAGTTGCCAACACATGAATAGTAAATAACATCATACAGTAATCATAAGTATGTACTAACAACGATAATCTATCACATGTAATCTGATAGCATAAGTATGACAATATGTATATGCAACGGTCATGAAAGGTACTCTATCAGGTACTACTAATACATGAAGCAAATGCATATCAAATAAATGCGGAGTAGGGGATAAAACATGTCATCCTCACGGAATCCTCATCGTGGTGAACCAGTGTCCATCAAGGCAATCTAAATCCCCAAATTCCCTCAAATCGGCCCCCATATCGGCCCTCATATCAGACACATCGGCCCCTCATATCGGGCACTTCCGCCCCTCATATCGGGCACATCAGCCCCTCATATCGAAATGAATAAGAATACATGCATAGATCATTATGATGATATATATTATATTGGTGTAAATATATATAACAGCGTCCCATACCACTGATATATATATACATGTATATATATCGGCATCCCATACCGCTGATATATATACCCTGGAGCAAAACATCCAGGAAATGCCATATGAAATCCATATATCAATGCGAAATCCATGAAATATAATATATGCAACAAGAAACGGTAATATGAGCATATAAAGGAAAAACCACTATTTAACTGCAACAAGTTATTTAAATATATCATGCGGTTCTTAATTTCTACGAAACCAAACGTAACATCATATAAAGGTGAACATATAGCTATAGCCAGGTATGCGTACCCATGTCGGTATAGCCAGATGTGTGTATGTACCTATCAATAATGATGTAATACCCTCCAGGTATGTGTGTAGCTATATCAAGCTAGGTATATGTATATACATGTCAATAATGATACAATACCCTCTAGGTATATGTGTAGCTAACAAGTAGGCATGGCAAGGCATATGTGTAAGCATGTAGATATACAGGTATGCTATATGTCATATGCACAATGGAATATGAATCAATGTCTCAAAGTCCCTAACCATACAATATCACGTACGTATAGGTGTTGTGCGTGTCATGGAAATTATTGACGGTGTGAGTGGCATACAATCAGTGCTCGTGCAACATGAACCGTCAATAATAGTGCAGTGTCCAAGCACATCATATAATAGTATGCAATGAAGTTTTATTCACAATATCTATATGTGCAATATAAAAATGCGGCTAATATCATATCATAACTAGCCCTGACGCATAACGCCTTGCGGGCGAATTCCCCGTAGATGTTAAATCTACTCACCGACAATCGCGGGCAAGGTAAATCCAATCACCTGCTTTCCCTTCTTCGCAGCATCCGATGTCCCCGCATACGATCTTATTAACACAAAACATAGCCAGTGCAAAAATCTCAGAAATCGATCAATATCACGTACACACTACATTTGACCAACGCACCAACTCCAATCCGACCTACAAGTGTAGTCTAACGGCTAACGTGTGTGACGACACACCAACATTAACCCAAGTGGAGCAGCACACCAGATGACGAACTGTGTCGGATAACGTAACACGCATACTAAAAACACTAGAATATAGCAAAGTGGTCTCAGATTTTGATACACTAAAAATTGGTGAAAGTTGCAAGTACCACGAGACCACAAACAACCCCGAAGACCCCACGACAAAGATTCAACACCCCAGCCCCCACTATAGCCGCAATTTGCGGCCAGAACCATTAAATTTGCGGCCCAAAATTGAAGGGTTGGTCTCAGGTTTTTATGGTGGGTTCTAAATCTCAACACTATATCACTGTGATGGTAACTTTTCCAACAAACACCCGGTTCTACAGCAGATTACAGAGACACAAAGTTGACACTAAAAATACGATATTTTGTGAAAAATGCTACCTTTAGTGTTCCAATTCATAACAACAAGGCAACACAACAATATAACTCCTAATTATCTGTTTGAGGTCATTACCTAGCCACTCCTAGCTTTTCAAGCTCCAAGGAAACCAAGATGCTAATCAAGACAATTGAAGTGTTTTCCATGGATTTTTTTGAAGTTTTTGCAAGGATTTGTGAAGAGGGAGTGAGGGTTCAGTTTGGGGTTGAGGGAAATGAGAAATGATTGAGAGAGATAGAGTGAGAGAGAATGAGAGGGTGAGGTGAACTAATGGTGAGGGGTGAGTGTAGGGTGAAACAAAACCTTATGCTCACTCTCTCCCTCACCTCCATTAATGCCACCATTAATGCATCTTGACTCATCTTTCCACCTCTCTCTCATCCAAACAAGATATTTCCTCACACCAAAAGATCTAGGAAAAGGTTAAGGCAAGGTTAATTGGGCAAGGTTTAGCTTAAGGTGTTATGGTTGCTAAACAAGGTTAACACTAAATATACCCTCAAATTAACATGCACGTGTGTGTGCAAGCATATCAGATAATAATAAAATATTAATCAATTGATATAAATTGTGAGGAGCCCGATTTGGTAAACTTTTCCTTAAAACCCGCAATAACACTTAATTAACACTAATCGCATTCCAAGGCGTTATGTTAATATCAGATTTTTGCATTTTCATACCACCCAATTTTTATCACATTGCATATCGGTAGGTACTCTTGAGCCGTGTTTGCTAGTCAATTACAGGATACAGGTTCTTGGCTCTAAACAGTGAAATTCATGGAAAAACACGACAAAACCCGGGTTCCAGCCAACCACATATAAAACACGGATCTCCGCTCTTTATCCGTCTGTTGCCACACACCAGTTTAAGAGACAAAATGGCAAATCAATGTCATTTTCATGCACAAGGCTCAATGGCAACACAAGATCCAAGAAATCTACGCGGAGCTCGAGGAAATCATGTCAAAAAGATCCACATCAAATCACCTTTTGCTCAACAGAAATTCTGGAAAAATCGTGAAGAAAATCTGACAAAACACATATACCAGAATAAAGTACAGAGAAAACCAGGGAAGCACAGAAAGTTGGAGGGCCCAACTCCTCCATACGGCCGCGGAACCGCGGCCAATGGGGGGTCTAGGCCGCGGTTCCGCGGCCATACTGGCGCCGCAGTCGGCCAAACTTCAGGGGTATATTTGTATTTTCGTGAAGGGTCAAAATTTTGCCCTAGGTTTCCATCCCCCTGCCTATAAATAGTCCAGAACCTTGTGAAGCCAAGGGTGCTTAATCTTGTATTTTTTAGGATTTAGAATACTTGTTCTTCTTCCTCTTCTCATCTCTCCTCCATTGAAAAACTTGTAGTGAGCTTTTGTGAGTGAAGAATGATGAATAAAGAAGTTCATTTTGTTATTATACTTGTCTTGCTCTTTTTATGTTAATCGCTTTTAATCGTTAATTGATAAGTAGTTGTTGTTATTTATTGTTGTTTCTTTCTTTTCTCTTTTTCTTTATCCTTAAAAAAACCATGATGCTTACGCTTGATCCTTGCCAAGGTGAGGTCGCAAATTGCTAGTTGTTATCTTCTAATCTCTTTCTTTCTATCTTCCTCTTTGTTTTATTTTCTTTTCATTATGATGTGTGAGTAGTTTCCATACTTGTTGGGGTAGGATAAGGGAAGTTTGAGAGAAGGAAATCTCTCTCACTCTTTCCTTGCCCAACATCTTAAATCAACTCCCGTTAATTGAACCACAATCCGCTCCCTACGGCACCCTATCCTACATGATAACGGTGATTCCGTAGTGAGACCGGTTGTGGTTGAATTAACCGGAGGTTATGGCTAAGAGCCAAGAACGGACGGACAAGCACCAAAAGGAAGAACTTAAGCGTTGGAAAGCCTAGCTTATACTCGCAAGTTCCTTCCTAGTCGTGCTAATCCCCGTTGTTGCCGATTACCGTAACACCGATATTAAGAGTGGCAACGAAAGAAGTGAGCTACTCCTAACTCAGACTAACCTAATCCTAACCCTAACAAGCTCTCTTTACATATCATTTTAACACTTAGATAATCACAAACAAATCTGGAAAATTGGACTTAACTCGTTAAAGCACATAGAAAAAGATTCCCATCTCCCTGCGGACGACCCGTACTCAATCGGCTAGCTACAAGCGAAACCGTTTTGATTGCGGTAATTAACTAAACTTAAACACGCAGAATCTCTACCAATCAAATGGCGCCGTTGCCGGGGAGACGGTAGTTTATTTCTTTGTGTAATTTCGGGTTAACTTGTGAATATAAATATAACCAAAAAACAAAACAAAAAAATATATACTTTGTAAAGAAAAATCATCTTGTTATTTTTGATTAGTTTTTATGCAAGTGTGCTGGATAATACGGAGTTCGAGTTCAGTGCCAAAGACGTGGGAAGATAGACCCACATTTCGCGGCTACACCGCGACGGATCAAAACGAAGCAAACGGTCTACTGTAAAAATCTGGAGCAGATACAGTAAGCAAGTCAAAATTCCGCACATCCAGACAAGCAGAGGACACCCAACAGAGCACACCAAAAATTTCAGAAGCCCAACTCCACCCTACTGCCGCGGAACCGCGGCATAAGCAGGCTTAGGCCGCGGATCCGCGGCCATTTGGTGGCCTCACGGTGCCAAAATCCCTGTAAGTGTTTCTCTCCTCTCTCCCACTCCTCTGGACTCCAATAAACTGTGTTTTCTGCAGCATTCTTTGCGCAAATTCTCTTCCCCCTTCCAATAAACTGTTCTTGTGCAGAATTCTTTGCGCCGCGCTAAAAAATAAAAATTGTTTGCAGTTGATTTGTTACCGCTTTGCATTCATTAATACGGACTTAAGGGGCTTGAAACCAATTCAGATTGGGTGGGAATTTCATCACCCTTCCCAGGACCCCAGAAATCACAAAAAGCATATGCATTGACCATTGTTAAATTAAAAAAATACTAGACTCAGCCCTAAGGACTTCGCGCTCAATAGGACAGAGGACTAGTTACAGGAATCGGCCGTTTATCCTATCTGACTTTTGCGATGTCTAGGCAAGTGTGTCGAAGGCAAGTGGTTATTTAATTAAGGAACTTCGCGAAAGCATTGGACAACCTCCCACTTACCTGGCACTTACCTGGTCGCAATTGGCGGAGAAGAGGTGGTTTGAGGTCCTATTTCTAGCCCTCTGGAACAGTTAGGAGCTGTCTAGCAGACCTAGGTGACCCTAGATCTAGGTGTGATTGTGCATATCTTGTTTGTGATTGCTTAAAACCGTAAGTCCGTACATATTTCTGTAAAGCTCTTTCTAAAAATAAAATAAAAAAAAGGAAAAAATCAAAAACTTTTATAAAAACTTGCCCTTTGTCGCCAAAATCCATTTTTCACCCACCACCCATCGCCTTTCTCCATTGACGTTTTCTTACCCTCACCTTCTCCGCTTTGACTATACTAAACTCGTTTAGTGTATGTCCGCTTGGACTCGGGACACTAGCGCCCGCCTAGTCCGCGTTACGTTAGTCGCTACCGACTACGCGATCGACTCAGACGTCGAAACTCCGTCCACTCCTCTTTCACCTTTACCTTTGCCGGCCAACTCCGACGTTGACCGGAATTCTGTTCATACATCTTCACCTTCACCATCACCAACCTCTTCTTCTGCGATGTCAGGATTTAATCCGAACATCTCTTTGACTACCCCTGGATTGGCTCCACCTCCTACGGAGACCAATAACCCACCACCACCGCCTGTTGTAGCGCCGCAGCGAATCGCGCTCCAGGATCGTTTCTATCCCACCCGTTCTGCACTTCCCACCTGCCTTTCTCTTCCACCGGCTAATGGGGATAATTTTGAAATTAAGCCCCACTTCATCAACATGCTTCCACGATTTCATGGGCTTGAATCTGAAGATGCCTATATCTTCATCAATAAATTTCAAAACGTTTGTGCCATGATGAAAACTACCCAACTGTCGGACGATGCTATACGTCTACGGGTCATTCCGTTCACTTTATGCGATCTTGCTGAAAAATGGCTGTATAGCACCGCTTCCCACTCCATAACCAGTTGGGACGAGTTTGTTAAAGCATTTCTCAAAAAGTTCTATCCGAATCATAAAACCGCAAGGATTCGCAATGAAATCAACCAATTCTCTCAGCTTCCTTCTGAACCCTTCTGGAAGTGCTTTGACCGGTACAAAGACCTTCTTGTTCAGTGTCCTCACCACGGTATAGAGAAATGGCAACTTTGCCAAACTTTATACGAGGGCCTGAACCCAGCAACGAAGCAGTTGTTGGAAACCATCTGTCAGGGCCACTTCCTATCAAAATCTGACGAGGAAGCGTGGCAATTCTTTGACGACCTTGCGGAGCAAACGCTACAATGGGAAAGCACCAGACCGACTTCTTCTTCTTCTACCTCCACTTCTACCGGTCAGTCTAGGGTAGGAATTCACCAACTTGATGTCTCTATTGATATGAAAGCTAAAATGGCTGCAATAACGAGAAAGCTTGAAGCCATAGAGAGCAAATTTTCTTCTCCTGCTCCTGCCCCTGTTCTTCCCCTTCGTACCATCTG
This sequence comes from Agapanthus africanus, assembly GCA_030015575.1. Classification (NCBI taxonomy): domain Eukaryota; kingdom Viridiplantae; phylum Streptophyta; class Magnoliopsida; order Asparagales; family Amaryllidaceae; genus Agapanthus; species Agapanthus africanus. Next base: position 494,469,095 of record JASDDO010000019.1, on the reverse strand, counting down.
CGCTTGTTGTTCCGATCCTTCTCACTTAACCGAAGAGTGTCCTTACAATCCACCATCGCAAGGACAGGATCAGGTTAATGCTGCATTCCAGCAAAGACCGAGGAATGATCCATACTCTTCCACCTACAATCCCGGTTGGAGGAACCACCCCAATTTCGCCTGGAATCAGAATCAATTCCAAGGCAACAATTTCCAAAGGCCCCCTCCGCCGCGACAGCAAGCGCAACAACAAACTCAACATCAATTTCAGCAGCCCTTCCAACCCCAACCTTTTCAAAATCAGACGAACAACTTTGCACCCAACAATTCTTTTCCACCAAACAACTTTGTTCCGTCAAACAACGATAATGTTTCCTCGCTCGAACGAAGTCTGGAGGCGTTCGTTAAACAATCGACACAATCCACTGCCAACATCCAGTCTTCCATTCAGTCCTTAGTGCAACACACTGCCGCTCACAGGCAAATCATCAAGACCATCGAGGCCCAGATTGCACAGCTGAATGCGGCCTTAAGCGAGCGAGAGAAGGGGAAGCTCCCGTCCCAGCCACTCCCAAATCCCGGTCACCCACAGAATGTACATGTTGCTCTTGAACAACAGAACCATAATGTGAGTGCCGTGACCACATTGAGATCGGGAAGGATGCTGCAAAACAACATTGGCACACGGATCAACGATGACACCCCGGCCGCTTCTTCTTCTTCTTCTTCTCCTGCTTCTTCATCTTCTGAGCCTATTCTCCATTCTTCAAAAGGCTCTCCTTCTTCTTCTTCTTCTTCTTCTGCTCTGAACGGACCCACTTCTCACTCCACGAAAACACCTGTTTTAGGATCCGTTCCAACTCCACAATCTCCTCCACAACCATTAGACTCAACCAATTTTAAAAACGTCCCATTTCCAAACCGGTTGAGGTCTAATAAACAAAATCCTCAAATGGAGAAGATTCTGGAGTTATTTAAGCAGGTTAACATTAACATTCCTCTTTTAGATGCCGTCCAACAAGTCCCATCCTACGCGATAATCTTAAAGGACTTGTGCACGAAAAAGAGGAAGTCTCAGGTACCAAAGAAAGTTTTCTTGGCTAGTGCTGTGAGTGATGCTCTTACCCAATCTTTACCACAAAAACGGAAGGACCCTGGCTGTCCTACGATTTCTATTACCATTGGGGATAAGAACATCAACCGCGCACTATTAGATCTTGGTGCCAGTGTTAACCTGCTTCCGTACTCAGTATACGAGCAATTAGGCGTAGGAGAGCTGAAACCCACACACTGTACTCTCCAAATGGCCGACCGATCGATCACCCATCCTAGGGGTGAGCTAAAGGATGTGTTAATCAAAGTCGGGGACTTCATATTCCCCGTTGACTTCATTGTATTAGACACACAGCCTGTAGCTAACCCCCGGAATCAAATTCCGGTGATACTCGGTCGCCCATTCCTTGCAACCTCAAATGCTGTGATCAATTGTCGCAATGGTTCGATGAACCTCTCTTTTGGAAACATGACAATTGAACTCAACATTTTTAGGTTGGGGAATCAGCCCTCCGAACCTAATGCTCATATACTGGACGTCTGCTCGATCCAGGAGATCACCCCTGAAGAGTGTGAATTCGAGGAGTTTCTGTTCGATCATGCTAACCTTAACGCCACTAGTGCATTCCTCCTCGAACCTGCTGCTGTTTCTGTGCCCGACAACGACTACGAGTGTTTCACGTTCTTGAATGATCTTAGCCGCTCGCAACCCGAGTTTGAATCATTCGAATTTCCGGATGAGTTGCCTGAACCATCCGACTCGGTCGCTTACACTCGTTTTGAACCTTTGCTAGAGTCCTTTGAGTTCGAGACCTCTACACCAATCTTGCCTTCAATCGTTTCACCTCCGACGCACGAACTCAAGCCTTTGCCGTCTCACCTTAAGTACGCTTACTTAGGTGAGAACGAGACCTTCCCTGCCATCATCTCGGCTTCTCTAGCTCCAGAGCAAGAGAAAGCCCTTCTCGCGGTCTTGCACAGCAACAGGCAAGCTTTTGGCTGGTCCATGGCGGACATCAAGGGGATTAGTCCCCTGATCGTTGAACATCAATTCATCTGATGGATGATGCCAAACCAGCCCGGGATCCACAAAGACGTCTCAATCCAGTCATGAAAGAGGTTGTGAAGAAGGAGATCGTAAAATGTCTGGATAGTGGTATCATTTACCCTATCTCTGATAGCCAGTGGGTTAGCCCCATTCACGTTGTCCCCAAGAAATCAGGTATAACGGTCATCACTAACGAGGCGAACGAGTTAATCCCTACTCGCACCCAAACTGGGTGGCGAGTATGCATCGATTACAGAAAACTCAACGCCGCAACGCGGAAGGACCACTTTCCGCTACCTTTCATTGACCAAATGCTTGAACGATTGGCCGGACATGAGTACTACTGCTTTCTTGATGGCTACTCCGGTTATAATCAGATTCCCATCGCCGAAAAAGACCAGGACAAGACCACATTCACTTGTCCTTTCGGCACGTTTACATATCGTCGCATGCCCTTTGGGTTATGCAATGCGCCCGCTACCTTCCAGCGGTGTATGATGGGAATCTTCTCAGACATGGTGGAAAAATTTCTGGAGATCTTCATGGATGATTTCTCCATCTTCGGCGATTCCTTCAACGAGTGTTTGCTGCATCTTGACGCTGTCCTTACCCGATGTAAGGACAAGAATCTCACTTTGAATTAGGAGAAGTGCCACTTCATGGTGCGCGAAGGTATTGTCTTAGGACATATCATCTCGCAAAATGGCATAGAAGTTGACAAAGCGAAGATTGAGGTCATTTCCAATCTCCCTCCTCCCCAATGCGTCAGAGATATCCGAGCCTTCCTTGGCCATGCCGGTTTCTATAGACGGTTCATCAAGGACTTTAGCAAGATTGCTAGGCCCTTGACTCTTTTGCTGGCCAATGACACGCCATTCGACTTCAACTCGAGCTGTGTGACTGCGTTCGAGTCACTAAAAAGCTCACTCACTTCTGCTCCCGTTCTTTCTTCACCTGACTGGACGCACCCATTTGAGATTATGTGCGATGCATCCGACTTTGCCATTGGTGCTGTCCTTGGACAACACATCAACAAGATGCCGCACGTAATCTATTATGCGAGCCGAACCCTGAACGACGCCCAACTCAATTATACAACAACTGAGAAGGAATTCTTGGCTGTGGTATTTGCTTTAGAAAAGTTCAGGCCCTACCTCATCGGCTCTCCAGTCATTGTCTACACAGACCATTCTGCTCTGCGCCATCTTTTTGCGAAGAAAGATGCAAAATCTCGGCTAATACGTTGGATCTTCTTGCTTCAAGAGTTTGACCTTGTCATTAAGGACAAACGAGGATGTGAAAACGTAGTTGCCGACCATCTCTCACGACTGCCTTCTTCGCCTTCGCTTCCAATTCCGATCAACGACGTTTTCCCGGATGAACAGCTCTTGACAGTATCTTGCGAACCCTGGTTCGCAGATATTGTGAACTATTTGGCCACAGGATTACTACCGACTGAATGGTCAAGTCAGGACAGACTTCGCTTCTTATCCCAAGTAAAACACTTTTACTGGGACGAACCCTATCTGTTCAAGTACTGTCCCGACCAGATTATTCGTCGGTGTGTCCCTGATGATGAATTCAAGAGTGTGCTGTCGTTTTGCCACGATCGAGCGTGTGGCGGGCATTTTGGCCCCAGAAAGACAGCTGAGAAGATCTTGCAATGTGGTTTCTACTGGTCACAACTCTTCAAAGACGCTCATGACTATTGCAAGACTTGCTCCCGGTGCCAACACTTGGGCCAGATATCCCGGAGGAACGAGATGCCGCTCCAACCGATTTTGGTTGTGGAGATTTTCGACGTTTGGGGGATAGATTTCATGGGGCCGTTTCCCAGCTCTTTCGGGAACTTGTACATTCTTCTCGCTGTTGATTACGTCTCTAAATGGGTCGAGGCTGTGCCCAGCTGGACTAATGACAACAAGGTTGTCGTTAGGTTTCTTAAAGAAAACATTTTCTCCTGTTTTGGGCACCCCCGAGCGATCATTAGCGACAATGGAATTCATTTCTGCAATAAGACTTTCGAGGCCTTGATGTGGAAATATTCCATTAATCATAAGCTCTCTACGCCCTACCACCCCCAAACTTGCGGGCAGGCCGAAGTTTCAAATCTGTAAATCAAGCAGATATTGGAGAAGACGGTTTCCAAGAACCGTAAGGATTGGTCGCTGAAACTCACTGATGCCCTTTGGGCATTTCGAACCGCTCATAAGACCGATCTTGGCATGTCTCCCTATCGGCTTGTGTACGGAAAAGCTTGCTACCTACCTGTCGAAATAGAGCATCGTGCATTTTGGGCGATAAAGGAGCCGAATCTGTCTCTCGAAGATGCGGGCAGCCATCGGAAGCTACAGTTGAACGAATTAAGCGAGCTTACGGATGAGGCTTACGATAACGCGGTTGTCGTTAAAAATCGAACGAAGGTGTTTCACGATAAACACCTTTTGCGCAAAACCTTCGTACCTGGTCAGCAGGTACTGCTTTACGACACCCGGCTACACTTCCATCCAGGAAAGCTCAGATCTCGCTGGAAAGGGCCGTATTTTGTGCGGAATGTGTATCCGCATGGCGCTGTGGATTTGGAGAATCCAAAGGACGGTTCATTTTTCAAAGTGAATGGACACCGACTAAAACCGTACCTTAGCGCCGAACCAACAGAGGAGCTCCTGTTCTTACAGGAGCCGGTTTACCCTGCATAATCTTCCTCTGCCTACCTCCAAACTTCGGTTATCCAGCCAAGAACAAGTGGACACTTTTCCAAATAAGTTTGGGGGTATGTATATACCATTTTGTATATTTTTGTGGATATTCTTTTCCATTTTTGCTTTTCTTTTCTTTTCTTTAAAAAAAAAACAAAAAAAATGTGTGTATAGCTAACCGACAATTTTGACCCTTCAAATAATCTCTTCATGCAATGACAGTGAGGACACTGTCCAGTTTAGGTTTGGGGGTACGCTCGGTACGCATTTCTTACCTTCGCATTCATATGTATATTTTGCATCTGCATATTTAATTCCATAAATCCATAAAAATCATAATATTTTATAAAAACATAAAAACTTTTTGTCAAGTTAGCTAGTGGGAAAACTCTGATTCAACATTTCGACGGTTTTGTTTGATAAAATAAAAATAACTAAATCTTATTTTTAGATTTTGAAAACCTGAAAGATAACTCTCCTTTGAAGTTAACTATAGCTGATATACGTCTTTACATCACACTACACGTGTCGTGAGTTTTGGAAATTAGATGACAAGTCTTTTATGTCTAAAAACTTTTAAATGGATAAATGATTTTCTGAGGATCAAATAGGTTTGTTCTGAAATAAGTAATATCAAGAATAGTTTATGAAGTGAAGTGAATATGAAGGAATATTATTGATGCCTTAATTGGAGCTAAGTTTGAAAAATAACCCATCTGAAACTTGATTGGAATGATTACACACCGAACCCACTAAACACGTCTTTTATCCAAAAAATAATTGAACTGCCGGTTATGTCTCCGTTCGTATTGAATCATCATGATTTTCACGCCAAACTGTCTTTTGTTTTTGGACCTAGGTAACTTGAGTAATTAAGTCCGCTGGGGTGTTTCTACACCTAATGCCCTAAAGCCAACTGGTTTGGGAGCATTGGCCCAAAGCTCGGTAAGAAGCCTAGAAAGTCCAGATTAAAACAAAGTCAAGCAAGTGTTCTCTCCGAGTTAAAAATTCCTAACGGTTTTTTGTGTGAGAATAATCTTGATATAAGACAGGCTTTTATAAAAATTTTAGCGGAGATATGAAGGTTTTATTCTATGATAAAGACTATTGCACGTTCACAGAGGTGTGTATGAAATGAAAACAAGAAAAAGGTGGAGTGAAAAAATAAGACCTAGTTTCCTGTTAAGGAAGATAGAAATTCTGAAGTTGAAACCTTACTGGAAAATGAAACTTGAAAATTGCTTAACTCTTTATAAAACTTATGTGATCCTTTCAAAATTTTTATCTGGGCTTTATTGTGTGATATGATGACTTAAATCGATCCTTCTGGAAACTTAACGACACTATTTGCACTGCACGTAAAGACATATAAAATCTGTGGTTAAATAAGAAGCGAGGTGTGAAAAATAAAGGTTCGATAGTCTAGACATAGGATAATAGAATTGTTATTTTCTGAAACAAAACTTTAGGGTTTGAATCTTAGTTATTTTACAAAACCAACTTGACCGGATTTTGTGGGTAGTATCCGCTGAAAACCCTAAGAAGACAACACTCCTCCTACTAGGGATACCTAGAGGTTTAACGGCTTGTTGCACATGCTCAGTGCAATCGCGTTCCCTGCGAAAGTGAGGTTAGGAAAATTTTTGTGAATAAATTGGCTTTGCTCGGGACGAGCAAATGATAAGTTTGGGGGTATTTGTTCATATCAGATTTTTGCATTTTCATACCACCCAATTTTTATCACATTGCATAACGGTAGGTACTCTTGAGCCGTGTTTGCTAGTCAATTATAAGATACAGGTTCTTGGCTCTAAACGGTGAAATTCATGGAAAAACACGACAAAACCAGGGTTCCTGCCAACCACAGATAAAACACGGATCTCCGCTCTTTATCCGTCTGTTGCCACACACCAGTTTAAGAGACAAAATGGCAAATCAATGTCATTTTCATGCACAAGGCTCAATGGCAACACAAGATCCAAGAAATCTACGCGGAGCTCGAGGAAATCATGTCAAAAAGATCCACATCAAATCACCTTTTGCTCAACAGAAATTCTGGAAAAATCGTGAAGAAAATCTGAGAAAACACATATACCAGAATAAAGTACAGAGAAAACCAGGGAAGCACAGAAAGTTGGAGGGCCCAACTCCTCCATACGGCCACGGAACCACGGCCAATGGGGGGTCTAGGCCACGGTTCCGCGGCCATACTGGCGCCGCAGTCGGCCAAACTTCAGGGGTATATTTGTCTTTTCGTGAAGGGTCAGAATTTTGCCCTAGGTTTCCATCCCCCTGCCTATAAATAGTCCAGAACCTTGTGAAGCCAAGGGTGCTTAATCTTGTATTTTTTAGAGTTTAGAATACTTGTTCTTCTTCCTCTTCTCATCTCTTCTCCATTGAAAAACTTGTAGTGAGCTTTTGTGAGTGAAGAATGATGAATAAAGAAGTTCATTTTGTTATTATACTTGTCTTGCTCTTTTTATGTTAATTGCTTGTAATCGTTAATTGATAAGTAGTTGTTGTTATTTATTGTTGTTTCTTTCTTTTCTCTTTTTCTTTATCCTTAAAACAACCATGATGCTTACGCTTGATCCTTGCCAAGGTGAGGTCGCAAATTGCTAGTTGTTATCTTCTAATCTCTTTCTTTCTATCTTCCTCTTTGTTTTATTTTCTTTTCATTATGATGTGTGAGTAGTTTCCATACTTGTTAGGGTAGGATAATGGAAGTTTGAGAGAAGGAAATCTCTCTCACTCTTTTCTTGCCCAACATCTTAAATCAACTCCCGTTAATTGAACCACAATCCGCTTCCTACGGCACCCTATCCTACATGATAACGGTGATTCCGTAGTGAGACCGGTTGTGGTTGAATTAACCGGAGGTTATGGCTAAGAGCCAAGAACGGACGGACAAGCACCAAAAGGAAGAACTTAAGCGTTGGAAAGCCTAGCTTATACTCGCAAGTTCCTTTTTAGTCGTGCTAATCCCCGTTGTTGCCGATTACCGTAACACCGATATTAAGAGCGGCAACGAAAGAAGTGAGCGACTCCTAACTCAAACTAACATAATCCTAACCCTAACAAGCTCTCTTTACATATCATTTTAACACTTAGATAATCACAAACAAATCTGGAAAATTGGACTTAACTCGTTAAAGCACATAGAAAAAGATTCCCATCTCCCTGCGGACGACCCGTACTCAACCGGCTAGCTATAAGCGAAACCGTTTTGATTGCGGTAATTAACTAAACTTAAACACGCAGAATCTCTACCAATCACGTTACACCCGGTGAAGGGATCTCGGCTCTTTCCTTATCGAATTAGGTGCTGGATATTCTGCAAGGAATACCGCTATGCAAAGCAAGAACTAAAGCTACCAGTTTTTTTTAAACAAGTTTCTACAACATCTTTTAGGTTCTTTTATTTCATTAATCTCATTAATGAAGTCCCATTCAAATTATGCTTCCCAAGTATCACAGAAGAAACGAAAGCAGCAATATTTATTATATCTCATATATATAATATGTAAGGTTAGTAAAGCACCCTATGAAGTGTTTTGAAGCATCAAATGACCCAAAGTTATAATTTTTAAGGTGCTAAACTAACATGCAAGTGGATCGATCCTAGAAAATTAGGGTTATTTAACTTTTAGCTAGAAAAGATTAGGGTTTGAAGGCTACAACCTTTGTAGCTCCCCTTAGCTAGACTCCTTGGTGTCTTGGGTGTTGAGTCGAGGTCCTCTCGATGTTCCCTTGCGTCCACGACGATCCACCACGGAGCACTCCGTCCAAGCTCGCAATTTCGACAAACGGAAAAGAACACTCTAAACAAAGCGGCTAAGCTTGTGTAGAATGATGTTGTGGTTGGGTTTCTCACTTCAAAAACCTTTCTTTTGTTGTATTTCACTTACTAGAAAAGACTAGAGAAGAAAAGATGAAAGAAGATGAAGATGGTGGCTAATATTATCAAGAGATAAAAAGATAACCATGAGGTTAAGCTTGCAAAAGAAAATAAATATCACTATATATATTTATTCCTTCTTGACTCCAACCATGATTAAATGATAGATGATTAATTTAACTTGGGTTTAGAATGATAAAGGAAAAGATAACCATGGTTTAGTGGTGGGTGAGAATGGTTAGGTTAAAAGAAGCATGTAGAAACTAGCATAATTATCCTTTCCTTTTCATTTTATTTTTAAAACCAAAATTAAATAATTATCCATTGTATAATCTATGGTGTGAGGCTTATATTGCCACCATTTCCATATATAATCAACCATGATAGTTTGATGTATGTATGTGTACATGTATGCACATCTACATGTGCATAAAACTAGAAAAGAAGAAAGAAACACATGCATGCATGCATACATCCATCAAACCCTAGAAAGGTTTCAAGTGAGATAACTTATGGTTAGATGATAAATCAACACTTGATTTATCAATCCGGTCATATCTCATATGACCCCACCAAAAGCAATTCACCCGATCAATGTTCGGTATCATATACGCATATTTCAATCGGGTGCATGCGCATATCGCATATGCGCACCACAACGTTTCGCCTGGACTGGGTAACTCCTCTGTGGGACTCTAAGACTCGTCAATACGCCGGCAGAGGGTAATGATCATATCAAGTGCCCTCAAGCCGCAAGAGGTCAGCTAAACGTAACGGCCACCCGGGTATTGAACGATCAGAAGACAACAAGCGAACCTGCTACAACTCCCGTCGAGCCATCCGGCAACACTACCGTACAGTCCGGTCTCTTCGTCAGATATACTGCATATCGAGCCTAGGGATGGTCACGTCGACCCCAATAACTCAATAAGTCGCGTCGGTGAATGGTCTATAATAGATCGAGAAACTACTGATAACACTTATCAGCAAATCTCAGCAGCCCTGGCCAGGGACTTGCTGTTATAACCAGTCGAACACAGCACAGCATCAACTCCCAATACCGGGAGAGACGAAACCCCTCCTATCGCTCATTGCCTTCGTATTTCTGGGGACTGTACCCAACGGCCACCTGTTTGCACGACTCAGTAGAGCCGTGGTTGGGTGGCAATCAAAGTACAGTGGGAGAACACACAAGGCTCTATGACGATCTCGGGTCTACAGACTAACCTGTACCAGTGTCACCTGAGAACTGCTATCCGACGATAGATATAATTCCATATAGGAGTTCTCGGCGAGTCCGTCCAGTGTACCCAGTCACCACTGAGCACCCGTATATGATCTTGATGTCAAACATCGATGAATGTGGGAACATCCATCGCCCATCACATGGGTCTAGTATCATATACGCTAGTCTACTCTGGTATATCGATGCCCCGTCTCGATACACCTGCGACTAGGGACATTTCAGGATATGCTTATAGACTACAGATGTCCCACTAGTATGATCTCCATCATAATCAGAGTAGTCAAGCCGATATCCTTAGGGCTTTATCAGCATGTATGAATGAATAGAAGCATGATCAGATGAACATGTCAGATAAAGAAGTACCAGATAGCATACTATCATGTCGAGCAAGAATGCAAACTGAATATATATACATGTATAGATACATCCACTATCACATAATGGCCTCTAGGGCATACATATATCCAACAATCTCCCACTTGCACTAAGGCCAGTTATTGGCGTATCTCATACCCAACATCTCAAAAAGTCGCTCATGCTGCGGCTGAGGGAGAGCCTTGGTGAATGGATCCGCGGCGTTTTTCTTTGTGTCTACTCTCTTAATCTCGATCTCGCGGCGATCTACAATCTCCCGGATCAAATGAAAGCGCCTCAGGATATGTCTGGACCGCTGATGGGATCTGGGCTCCTTGGCTAACGCCATCGCCCTATTATTGTCACAATACAAAGGTATTGGATCAATAATGGTTAGAACTACTCCTAGCTCCGAGAAGAACTTCTTCATCCAGACGGCTTCCTTGGCGGCATCATTTGCAGCAATGTACTCAGCCTCCATCGTAGAGTCTGCAACGGTATCCTGTTTGGAACTCTTCCAACTTACCGCCCCTCCATTGAGGGTAAATACAAACCCTGAGATAGATTTGCTGTCATCCTTATCGCTCTGGAAGCTCGAATCGGTAAAGGCCTCCATTTGGAGATCTTTATTACCATACACCAAGAACAATTCTTTAGTCCTTCGTAAGTACTTAAGAATGTTCTTCACAGCTGTCCAGTGGTTCTCCCCTGGGTTGGATTGATACCTGCTTACAACACTAAGTGCATAAGCTACATCTGGGCGTGTACATAACATCGCATACATTATAGACCCTACTGCTGAAGCATAAGGTATAATGCTCATGCGAGCTCTCTCTTCATCGGTCTTTGGACAAGAATCCTTGGAGAGAGTGACTCCATGGAAAGCGGGTAAGGCACCCCGCTTGGAGTATTCCATACTAAACCTTTTTAGGATGGTGTTGATGTACCTGGTTTGGGACAATCCCAATAACTTTTTGGATCTATCTCTATAGATCCTTATGCCCAGGATGTATGTGGCATCACCCAGGTCCTTCATGGAGAACCTCAGTGATAAGAATCATTTGACCGACTGTAGCATAGGAATATCATTTCCTATTAGAAGAATGTCATCCACGTACAATACGAGGAATGTAACAGCTCTTCCTACGGCCTTCCTATAAACACAAGGTTCATCTGGATTTTTGATGAAATCAAACTCTTTGATAACATCATCGAAACAGATGTTCCAACTCCGAGACGCCTGCTTTAACCCATATATGGATTTAAGCAATCTACATGCCTTCTCGCTGCTCCCACTGTCAATGAAGCCCTCTGGCTGATCCATATAAACACATTCTTCTAAATCTCCATTTAGAAATGCTGTTTTAACGTCCATCTTCCAGATTTCATAGTCGTAGTGAGCAGCAATAGCAAGTAGGATCCGAATAGATTTAAGCATGGCTACGGGCGAAAAAGTTTCGTCATAGTCCAAACCTGGTCTTTGACGAAAACCTTTCGCCACAAGTCTTGCCTTATAGGTCTCTACCTGCCCATCCACACCAATCTTTCTTTTAAAGATCCATTTGCACCCTACAGGTTTTACCCCAGGGGGTACAACGTCCAAAGTCCATACTTTGTTGGTGTACATAGACTCCATTTCGGATCTCATGGCATCCAGCCACTTCACAGAGTCACCACTCGTGATAGCTTGCTGAAAACTGGTAGGATCATCATCTTCCATGATACAGTCTTCTCTGTCACCATCAATGAGGAAACCGTAGTACCTCTCCGGTGGGCGAGAAGTCCTACCAGACCTACGGAGTGGCTGAGGTTCTTTAGTTTCTGTTGCAACAGCCGGTTCAACCAAATCGTCATTTGTAGTTTGTGTCACCAGAACCTCTTCTAGATCTACCACCTTGCCATCATCTCTATCCGTGAAAAACTCTTTTTCCAAGAATGTGGCATACTGAGAAACAAACACTTTTTGTTCCTCTTTGTGGTAGAACAGATATCTATAAGAATTCTTTGGATATCCCACAAAGTTACATATGACTGACCGTGTCTCGAGTTTGTCCGGATTCTGCTTTTTAACATAGGCCGGGCAACCCCAAATCTTAATTCTCTTAAGAGATGGTCTCTTCCCATGCCATATCTCATATGGCGTGGTAGACACGGCTTTGGTTGGAACCCTGTTTAGTAGAAACGCTGCAGTCTCTAATGCATGCCCCCAAAACGAGACTGGTAACTCAGTGTCACTCATCATGGACCGGACCATATCTAATAGGGTCCTATTCCGTCGTTCTGACACACCGTTGTGCTGTGGTGTGTAAGGAGGAGTGAGCTGAGAGAGAATCCCATTCTCTTTTAGGAAGTTTGCAAATTCTGTGCTGAGATACTCTCCACCTCGATCTGATCGAAGCATCTTAATACTCAAGCCGGTTTGTTTTTCTACTTCTTGTTTATATTCAATGAATTTCTCGAAAGCGTCGGACTTGTGCTTTAATAAAAATACATGACCGAATCTTGAGAAATCATCAGTGAATGTAATGAAGTATGAAAAACCGCCTCTAGCCTGTGTAGACATAGGCCCACATACATCACTATGTATGAGGCCCAGGAGCTGAGTAGCTCTTTCTCCGTGTCCGGTAAACGGAGTTTTGGTCATTTTACCCTTGATACAAGACTGGCAAGTCGCATAAGATTTATATTCAAAAGGATTTAAATATCCATCTTTGTGTAACTTGTTTAGTATTGTTTCGTTAATATGACCAAGTCTACAGTGCCAAAGAAAAGCTTCATTTAATTCTGAAAGTTTTCTTTTATTAGTGTGTTGTATACTGAAAACTGTGTGTTGATTTAGGACATATATTCCGTTATTAAGTGTACCATACCCAACCAACATTTGATTCAGGTGAATGTTCATAACATTGTTTTGCAATACAAAATTATACCCTTCATTGTCCAACAAAGAAACGGATATTATATTACATAGCATATCAGGTACAAAATAACATGGATTGAAAATCAAAATACATCCAGACGGCAACCCCAAGTGATACTCTCCCACTGCGACTGCATGTACATTGGAACCATTTCCAACGCGGAGAGTATGGTCACCTGTCTTCAAAACCTTGCTATTTCTCAGCCCCTGCATAGAATTGCAAATGTGAGAACCTGAACCGGTATCCAATACCCAGGAAGCAGAGTTTATAGAAAAACAGTTTTCAGTCACAAACGCACCTGAAGCAGAAGCATCACCATGCTTCTTCTTGAGACTTAGGTACTCCGTGCAGTTGCGCTTCCAATGTCCTGTCTTGTGGCAATGAAAACACTCGCCTTTCCCTGGGTCTCCAGCCGTGGACTTTCCCTTTCCCTTCACCTTTTTGACTCCGCCCTTAGGATTAGTGGGTTTCTTCTTTTTCTTTCCCTTGGTTTTAGCTTTCGGGCGAGAAGAAGAAGACTGTCCAATAGTCATAACGGGAGTCTTTGCTGACTTCATAGTGCTCTCTGCACTCCTTAACATATTAAGGAGTTCAGGGAGGTCCTTCTCCATGCCATGCATGTTGAAGTTCACTATGAACTGAGCAAAGGTGGAGGGGAGGGACTGCAGAATAATATCTATATATTGTTCATTGTCCATTGTCCATCCAAGGTCCTCAAGCTCTTCTATAAGAGCTATCATCTTCAACACATGGTCTCCTACTGGTGTGCCAGGGGCCATTCGCATGTGAAACAGTTTCCTTGATGCTTCGTATCGTAATACGCGGGACTGTTCCCCATACAACTCCTTTGTATGGAGCAGTATCCCGTGAATGTCCATGTCCTCGTGCTGCTTTTGATGTGTGTTGTCCATCGATGCAGGCGCGAGGCATTTTGCCGTGGCACAGTCAGCGTCCCATGTCTTGCGGACTTCAATGTCCGCAACTGAGGATTTTGGGCCTGGGACGGGCGGGGCTGAAGCCGTGAGGACATATGATACTTTATCATAAGTCAAGGCGATCTTCAGATTCCTTAGCCAGTCTTTATAGTTGGTCCCATTCAGTTTGTTCTTATCTAGTAGAAGCTTAAGTCCAGTCATTGGTATCTGCCATTAAGAGAGAGAAAAGAATACACTCAGCGAAAGCTCTTGCATAGATTAGATTGGTTTATTATCTTGTCTAATCGATGTTTCCCACTGCTTTTTATCAAGTTTTTCTTTCAAACCTTAAAAAGAAAAACTAGCCAGGATTAATTACAGTCTACAACTTCGCTAACCGTTCAGCCAGGCCAGTGTCGGTACTTTGAGGGAGGTTCCCCGTGCTTTCGCACGGACCTAATTAGAGTAAACCTCGTTTTCCCAGAGGCGGAGCCCCGTTAACACCTTTCTAGACACCTAATGAGTTAGCTAATTGTAAACTGTAAAACTCTCCTAGGAGCAACTATTGCCCACAGTGGGATCGGGATCCAACCATCATATGGAAGGTATGCAATCTCATTGCAAATTTCAACACTTGAAATTCCCGATGTAATTTTTACCCCTAGTACTTATGACCTTAACTATGGTCAACAAATCATAAGTACCAGTCAAGTTCTACCCGTCATTTCTTGATCAATTAGACCCACCCATATGACCCTTAACTATGGTCAACAAAGTCGCATGAATGTCCTAATTAATCTGCATCATATGCAGTGTAGGAAGACATCACTTAGCTACCGTACACTACGCCTTAACTAAAGTCAACAAACGTAGCACGAATACTAAGTACTCTACTTCCTAAAATGACGGAGGGTTGCGAATGATTTTTAAGAAAATCTTTAACGCTTTGAACTTGATATCGTTGCAGAATCAAACAGTTTTCAAAAGGAGTGGCTTAAGCTCCGCAGTTTTGAAATGTAGCTTTTTTATAAATAGCCGAGTAGTTTTTAAATCCGATTCTACAACATCTTTTAGGTTTATTTTCTTTACATTAATCACATTAATGTAATCCCATCATTTAAGTCCTTAAGCCAATCACAGAAAAGAAACGAAAATAACACGTACGCTTATGCCATCCGCATTCGCCGCAATGTTCCGTTATGCACCGTTAGGTTACTTAACTAACGGCATACCGGGACGGGACTAGCGCGGGTGTAAAACATAAGCAACGTCTACTATATATCATATATATAATATGTCATTCGTCTCAGATATCACAGAACACAGGCAGCAGAAATATAGATATAACGTGGGATATACTAGGACGTCCGTATTTAGTATTTAGCCAGAATAGAAAATACGGATTTCACAGTCGCGATGAATAGCCAAGCCCACACCCTGGACCCCTACGAGAGCGGCAAGTGACCCTACCAATCCTGGAGTTTAGGAGACCCGGTCTCGACTCCTCGAGATGGCCTCCCACTGAACCCCAGAACCCGGTCACCTGTGCTCTCCTCCTTGGGTCCATCCTAATGCGGAAAAGTAAATAATATACAACACTGGTGACACAACCGCAACCTGGAAGTGCCCCAAATAAAAGAATATTACATTACATTTGAATTTACATGAATGAAAATATAAAACTCTCATCTCACAAAAACCCCCCGGCTATTCGATCGCGACAATCCTGCACATCATATCTCAGCAACACAAAATATCACATATCATCAACGTAAGTAAGTATGCGTACCCCGATTGTCGTTGATGTATAGCAACGAAACCGGCGATATCTAACATACTACACTTACGGTCACAGAAAAGAAAGTGTAAAACTACAATATTTGGAATCCAGATTCTCTTTAGACATCATAAATGCGAAATATCACATATTTCGTATTTCATGCCCACACTATATGAATTCCACATATTGTATCACATTCCAGACAAACAGACAGTATTGAAGTTTTCGAACGAACAATCAAGCACCCAAGATTCACTAAAGCTCAACACTTGAGCAGGGTTCAAAAGATCCGGAGTGTGACACAGTAGCGGCGGTCCAGCCGTAGAAGGGTCAAGCCAACGCCTCACATGTGGCACGCCGTACTGCCCCAAACCCTAGGGTTCAAAGGGCAGTTCGAGACGGTCACATAATCGAGTTAAGGTTTGTTGTCTTCTAGAGGGACCACCGCAAAAAGACTTGCACGTATCTCCAAACTATTTAAACCCCGTGAATATTGAGTAAATGATATTCGTTCAAACACTTCAATACTTTCTAGTTTACCCGGAAAAGCTACGAAATGAAAGTCCCGATCGAATCGATTAATCCAAAAACATCTCCAGAATTTTTCAAAACTTTATTCAGTTTAAAAATACCCAAAAAATTAAACATGCAGAAAGTAGAATTACTGTAGAAACAGTATACCCTAATTCATATGTACGGCCGCGGAACAGCGGCCTAAGCAAGCTTAGGCCGCGTTTCCGCGGCTATAACTACTGTTCATGGGAATATTTTTCTGCCGTAATTCTTATATTTTCCTGCTATGATTTTTACATATTTTTAATTCTGCAAAATGTCAAGTTTTAGAAAATTTCCAGAGAGCATCAAAAAATACGGTATTTTTGTCCGATCGGGGTTTTCACTTCGTCAAAACGTCGCCTAATGTTCTAGGTCGGCTCTGATACCAATGTAAGGTTAGTATAGCACCCTATGAAGTGTTTTGAAGCATCAAATGACCCAAAGTTATAATTTTTAAGGTGCTAAACTAACATGCAAGTGGATCGATCCTAGAAAATTAGGGTTATTTAACTTTTAGCTAGAAAAGATTAGGGTTTGAAGGCTACAACCTTTGTAGCTCCCCTTAGCTAGACTCCTTGGTGTCTTGGGTGTTGAGTCGAGGTCCTCTCGATGTTCCCTTGCGTCCACGACGATCCACCACGGAGCACTCCGTCCAAGCTCGCAATTTCGACAAACCGAAAAGAACACTCTAAACAAAGCGGCTAAGCTTGTGTAGAATGATGTTGTGGTTGGGTTTCTCACTTCAAAAACCTTTCTTTTGTTGTATTTCACTTACTAGAAAAGACTAGAGAAGAAAAGATGAAGGAAGATGAAGATGGTGGCTAATATTATCAAGAGATAAAAAGATAATCATGAGGTTAAGCTTGCAAAAGAAAATAAATATCACTATATATATTTATTCCTTCTTGACTCCAACCATGATTAAATGATAGATGATTAATTTAACTTGGGTTTAGAATGATAAAGGAAAAGATAACCATGGTTTAGTGGTGGGTGAGAATGGTTAGGTTAAAAGAAGCATGTAGAAACTAGCATAATTATCCTTTCCTTTTCATTTTATTTTTAAAACCAAAATTAAATAATTATCCATTGTATAATCTATGGTGTGAGGCTTATATTGCCACCATTTCCATATATAATCAACCATGATAGTTTGATGTATGTATGTGTACATGTTTGCACATCTACATGTGCATAAAACTGGAAAAGAAGAAAGAAACACATGCATGCATGCATACATCCATCAAACCCTAGAAAGGTTTCAAGTGAGATAACTTATGGTTAGATGATAAATCAACACTTGATTTATCAATCCGTTCATATCTCATATGACCCCACCAAAAGCAATTCACCCGATCAATGTTCGGTATCATATACGCATATTTCAATCGGGTGCATGCGCATATCGCATATGCGCACCACAACGTTTCGCCTGGACTGGGTAACTCCTCTGTGGGACTCTAAGACTCGTCAATACGCCGGCAGAGGGTAATGATCATATCAAGTGCCCTCAAGCCGCAAGAGGTCAGCTAAACGTAACGGCCACCCGGGTATTGAACGATCAGAAGACAACAAGCGAACCTGCTACAACTCCCGTCGAGCCATCCGGCAACACTACCGTAAAGTCCGGTCTCTTCGTCAGATATGCTGCATATCGAGCCTAGGGATGGTCACGTCGACCCCAATAACTCAATAAGTCGCGTCGGTGAATGGTCTATAACAGATCGAGAAACTACTGATAACACTTATCAGCAAATCTCAGCAGCCCTGGCCAGGGACTTGCTGTTATAACCAGTCGAACACAGCACAGCATCAACTCCCAATACCGGGAGAGACGAAACCCCTCCTATCGCTCATTGCCTTCGTGTGTCTGGGGACTGTACCCAACGGCTACCTGTTTGCACGACTCAGTAGAGCCGTGGTAGGGTGGCAATCAAAGTACAGTGGGAGAACACACAAGGCTCTATGACGATCTCGGGTCTACAGACTAACCTGTACCAGTGTCACCTGAGAACTGCTATCCGACGATAGATATAATTCCATATAGGAGTTCTCGGCGAGTCTGTCCAGTGTACCCAGTCATCACTGAGCACCCGTATATGATCTTGATGTCAAACATCGATGAATGTGGGAACATCCATCGCCCATCACATGGGTCTAGTATCATATACGCTAGTCTACTCTGGTATATCGATGCCCCGTCTCGATACACCTGCGACTAGGGACATTTCAGGATATGCTTATAGACTACAGATGTCCCACTAGTATGATCTCCATCATAATCAGAGTAGTCAAGCCGATATCCTTAGGGCTTTATCAGCATGTATGAATGAATAGAAGCATGATCAGATAAACATGTCAGTTAAAGAAGTACCAGATAGCATACTATCATGTCGAGCAAGAATGCAAACTGAATATATATACATGTATAGATACATCCACTATCACATAATGGCCTCTATAGCATACATATATCCAACATAATATAGGCATTCATCTCAGAACATATCAAGTGATCACATCACAGAATATCAGCAGCAGAAGAATAACATATGAAATACTGGATATACTAGGAATTCCGTGTTTTATTTATGCCAGTAAAAACGCGGATTCCACGGTCGTGATGAATAGCCAAACCCACATCCCTAGACCCCTACGAGAGCTGCAAGCAACCCTACCAATTCTAGAGTTAGGAGATCCGGTCTCGACTCCTCGATACGGTCTCCCACTGGACCCTAGAACCAGGTTACTTGCGCTCCCCGCCTTGGGTCTATCCTAATGCGGAAAAGTAAATAATATACATCATTGGTGATATCATCCTCAACCCGAAAGTGCCCCAATAAAAGAATATTACATACAATGAATTTTACATGAATGAAAATAAAAACCCTCATCTCACATAAAACCCCCGGCTATTCAAAACACGACGATCCAATATAACATATCACAGCAACACATAAAAACACAAGTCATCAACGTAAGTAAATATGCGTATCCCAGTTGTCGTTGACATATAGCACCGAAACCGGCGATACACCTCATATTACACTTACGGACGCAGAAAAGAAAGTGAAAAACTACAATAGTTGGAAACCGCAACGACCTTAGACATCATAAACCCAATGTATCACATACTTTGGATTTCATGCCTAACCAAATGAATTCCTTAGACATCGCATGCCTAACAATTATAAACCCCGCATTTTAGTCTCGGTATTGAAAACACTTTCCAATAACCTGTCGGGTAATTCAACAAGATTCACGATAACCGGATCGAATGGTCGTCGGAAACTTTAGTAGACGTCCGCACCCCCCGGTGTCGTCGACAAAGTGCACTAAGGCGGAACACCACAGCCGCGAGTACCCGAACGGATGCTTTTGGCGACGGGGTTCTCCTACAGTCACTTGGTCGGGGCTATGGGGCGTGGCTATCTAGTATGGTTACCCGGTGAGTATCCGCGTACACTATTTAATTGCGACGGACGTTTGATCAACATCAAAACCCCGTGGCAACCGATCAAATGAGCCTAAACTTCTAGATTTACAAAATTCAAACTATTTATCACATAACTAATTATAGTGGATTCCAAATATTGTATCACAATCATAGATAGCTAGGCGACGTTAAATATTTCGATCGAATCAACGAATGCCCAAAATTCCCAGAGAGCTCAACACTTAAGCAGAATTAAAAATGCCCAGAAGCATGCCCCAGTACCTACGGACCAACAGCTGAAGGGCCCGACCCAAGCCTCTTAAGTGGCGCCGCGGATCCGCCGCCAAAACCATTTTTAGCAGCGGATCCGCAGTCACTTAGACGAGTTAGGGTTTCGTTCTTCAGCTGTGTCCATAGAATTACCTGCATGATTTTCTGAATATTTTTAACATGAAAAATTTCAACTTTTCGAAAAATTTCCAGAAAGTGAGAAAATTATGATTTTCGGAGTTCGATCGGACTTATAATTTTGTCTACGCAACGCCTAATACTCTAGCTAGGCTTTGATACCACTGATGGGTTTCTTAGCACCCTTACTGTGTTTACTACGGCATCGAACATGCCATTTCAAAATTTTTTAGAGAGCTAAAGAACCTGAATGAGGATCGAACTAGAGACTTAGGGTTATCAAGATTGTAAACACTTTACAAACTAAAAAGAGAAGAAGGAATAAAACCTTTGTAGACCGGTCCTTCACTTCAATATCTCCGGTCCTTCACTTCAATAGCTCCGTGTAGTAGTCCCTTCGCTGCGAACACGAACATCCGGACACTAGA
The DNA here is from genome assembly GCA_030015575.1 of Agapanthus africanus. Classification (NCBI taxonomy): domain Eukaryota; kingdom Viridiplantae; phylum Streptophyta; class Magnoliopsida; order Asparagales; family Amaryllidaceae; genus Agapanthus; species Agapanthus africanus. Next base: position 494,448,376 of record JASDDO010000019.1, on the reverse strand, counting down.
GATGCTCCACAAGATGTACGGAACAAGCTTGCATCGAAGTCTTCGAGACCGAAGATGATCTACGTCGAGGAGACACTTGCTCATGATATCTCTTCACTAATCGTGAGATAAGTGAAGAAAACACCCTAAACTAAATGGCAAGTAGTAGAGGATAATGAAGTAGGAAGTGGGCTCACTTTAGTTTTATTTTTCTCACAAGGTTTCCATCACTTAGAAAAAACTAGCAAGCTTTTTCAAGTGAGGAAGAAGAAGAAGTGATGAAAAAAATGAATGAGAGAGTGAGGTTAGAATTGCAACCATGGGTGAGTTAGTGTCATGCCTAACTCATATAGAGAATAAACCAAAGTCTAAGGTTAAGGGTTGGGTTAACAAATATCTAAAGTTAGACAAAAGAGTGGACTTGGTCAATGTTTTCTACAAGCTTCTCCAATTTTCAACCACGACTCATTCCAAATCTTTTGTGAATTACTTAACTATAAATAAAACCCAAACATAAACCCTAGCATGGTATAAGTCTCTTACATACATGTTGCAAGTGTAACGTATCATGACACAACAATATATATCACATATATATTTTGTGTACAAAAAGAAAATAATACAATTAACATATATCACATATATATTAATGTATCATCAAGTGAGAAAAAGTAATACTTAAGTGAGCTAATATTAGTTAATGTAATGTAATATATCAAATATATAATTATACATTAAATTATTAAATCAACATTTGATTTAATATTCCGGCTATAGTGTGTATAACCAACTAATATCATTTGAATCAACTTATCGAATCAACACTTGATCCGATAACCCGGATATATCATATATAACCGACCGATATCACATATCGTGAGAATGGAATGCGGTATCACATACTCGCATTAATCTCGGTCCCGCACATATCACATATGTGCTCCTACTCCGTTTCGCATGAACCAGGAAACCTCTGTGTAGGACTCTAAAGACTCGTCAATACACCGGCAGTAGGTGATGATCATATCAAACACCCACAAGCCGCAAGCGGTCTGGTAAACGTAACGGCCACTCGGGTATTGAGCGATCAGAAGATCAACAAGCAAGCCTGCTCACACTCCTGCGAATCCAATTAGTAACACTACCGTACAGTACAGTCTCTTTGTCTGATATGTCACATATCACGGCCTGGGGGTGGAATAACGTCGGACCCAAATAGCCTGATAAGTCATGCCAATGCAAGGTCCATAACTATTCGAGAAACTACTGGTAACACTTACCAGTAAATCTCAGCAACCCTGGCCGAAGATTTCCTGTTATGGCCAATCGAGCATAGCGCAATATCAAGTCCCAATACCGGGAGAGACGAAACTCATCCTATCTCTCATTGCCTTCATGTAACTCGGGACTGTACCCAAAAAGCACCTTTTTGCATGATCTCTTGACCTTGGTATGGTGGAAATCAAAGCACGGTGGGAATCACTCAAGACTCTATGACGATCTTGGGTCTACAGACTAACCTGTACCAGTGTCACCAGAGAACTGATATCCGACGATATGTATAATACCATCTAGGAGTTCTCGGCGAGTCCGTCCAGTGTACCCAGTCTCCACTGAGCACCCGTATACCTTCTCTGATGTCAAACACCAATGTATATAGGATCATCCATCGACCATCATATGGGTCGAGAAACGTATACGCTAGTCTACTCTGGAGTATCGATGCCCTGTCTCGATACTCCCACGACTAGGAACATTTGAAGGTGTACTTTCCGAATACCCATGTCCCCACTAGTATGATCTGCATCATGGTCTTGGTAGTCGAGTAATCATCCTAAGGGCTTTATCAACATGTAATAGAGAGACAATAAGTGTACATGTTAAGATAAAGAGCAACCAGATAACATACTATTTTGTCGAGCAAGAAAGTCCTCCCTTGTCACGTCCCGAAAGTACGGAACATGACCGGCACTTACACTACGAAACGTCTCGAGGAGTACGTAATCCAAGTAAGCCGAAAACCCAGAAATGCAACCCAAGAAAAGTAGTAGAGTGAAGGAAAACCAATTTAAATAAGTAGTTTTAAAAGCATAAGCCGAATTATGCGGGTTTCTAAAAACATCAAAAATTTCCTGAAAATTTCGACAGAGTCTCCTTTGTAAATACTGGCCCCCAAACGGGATACAACATGAATAGTATACGAAATCAATAAAAATGCATCCCCAAGCGGGAGCTAGCTCTTCGTTAATCGACGGTCACAACCACACAAGCAATATAATATACAACGCCAAGGGCGAGGATCAAAACTCAAAAGGAAACTCAAAACAGCAAGAAATCCATAAAAATACAACGCGCGACTCTAAGGTCGAAAGAATAAACATCACTGGTCTCTATCTCAAATAAATACATGTTTGGTTGATGGAACTTCTAGATACAACAGAATAATGATATACAAGATATATAATGGGGGTACGATACAAGTAAACCCACCTACTAGCAAGTCACCCGGAAATGGGAAGCAGTGCCAGCAAAGCCGTAATGAAACCTGTATGGCAAAACCTGCAAGAAACTGTGGCACAACGCGGGTGAGTTTCCAACTCGTGAGTAGAAAAACATCTACGGACAGAAACCGCATGAACAACGCAATCCTAGGTCAACGATTATAATATATCCTCAAATATATATAACATGCAGCCTAACAATGGCTAGGGTAATATCTAACCCGAGTGTGATCTCATGTGCCCGTGTCAGTGCCTCAGGTAGCAATATATCATATGAATGAGGTATGAATGCATGGAACAGAATGGATGTACTGACGAAAACTGCTTTCATAAATCAGTGAGATTTCTGTATTTTAAAAGTGAGGTACCATAAATGAAATCAGCATAAAACAGTGCCCAGCATCGACACAAAACAAGTGTCCAAATATCTCGATATCTCTGTATCACAATCTCTGTACCTCAATATCTCAAAATCTCAATATCTCAATCACAATATCTAGGGCGCCGTCAATCCAGACCGGCCCCTACCATCCATCTCAAGACCACGACGGTATCCTCCGGATATCCGACGCGTCGGGTAATATCACCGGTCGGTAGTGCTCCCCTGCCAGGCTCAACGTCAACAATACGATCCTCTTACCCCGGGGTACCGCACCGGGCCCACCATGTACCCGAAACGGTTCCTCCACTCCTCGAATCGGGTCTCGAAATCCATCAGCAAACTCATGGTGGACGACTCAAACATCATGGGAAACCCGCACTTTTTATTTTAAAAGAGAGAAAAGGTTTATTTATATTTTTGCGGTTTTCCTCCAAATCCAGAAAATCTCATGGAAATACGAATCCAAAATCTCAATAACACGTAAAATAGTGAATATATGCATGAGAATCCATGAATGCGGCATAACAATGAATAACAGTATGCATGAAGTAGCAGGTAATAACTACAATGTCTAAACTAACATATAAGGCAAGTACGCTAATATCATGTCTAAACTATTAGCTAACAGGCTATGTCAAGCAACAATATTTCCTAAGGTGTACGTAACATGGCAATTACCGATGAAGATGTGTGTGAGCCGGCAAGTAAGTGTACGTCGTACATACGCATCATCGGTAATGGTGCTGGTGTCCTAACAGCATGATATCAATAATGGAGTATGAAACATAATATAAGCATGCGATGCGAAGCGAACCACAATAATGAGCGGGAGCTGAATACTAGACGCAACTGTAACTAATCTGCATTAATCTAATATAAGTCCTATAAAAGGTGCCTTTTGAAATAACACGAATCATAGGGTTTTGAAAATAGCGGCTACGGTGTTTTTATGAAAAGATACGTCTTTTAAAATATCCGTAGGATCCCTTAGGCTGTCTTTTAAAATACCCACGATTCGTTAGTTTTTGAAATAGGTAAGAATCGAATCTAATCTAACAACTAAACTAAACTAAAGGGCTAAGCTAACAAGCTGGACTACAGGTAAGGAAACCACCTAACATCTGAGTCGATCCATATACATACCTGTATATATAATAGTCGGTGATCCCGCCTCAATAATATCATATCCGATACCATATCTATAATCAGACATTCCAAGTCAAGAGTGCGGATCAATCATCAAAATATAGCTCGTACGTAAATCCGTCGTACGGCATCCCAAAATCTGGGTACGGGTCAATATCATATTCCTCACACTATTCCTCTGGTATCCTCTTTATCCAAGATCATAGTCTAGGGTACTGACCTATGTCTAGTACAATACTAATATCCTCAATATACTCATGATCTGACTACTGATCGACAATCTCGTACAAACCGATATCGTCAGCACATATCATCATCAAGGGGTATACATCGCCCGATACGGCCTAATATCAATATCCTAGCATATCATGCCTCATATCACGATCACATGTCGACTATTTTATTTATAACACTATTCACCCGTATCGCCGCCCCAAGATCCGCTATAACACCAGGACGTACCTCAAGTACGAATCTTGCCATATCACCGATATCACAACCACAAAACAAATCTCATCGACTCAGCTCAATCCCAAGTATCATCCTCAAATCCGTATGTGAACACATAGTCCCATACCCATGTGAACACATAACTATAAAGAATCCTATGAGCACATATAAATAGGAATGTATGTATGTGTGTATGTCTAGTGCAACACTACCCTAGGGTTCGCAACACTAAAGTAATCCAACACACCAATATCCATCCTAACATAGTTATTAATCCCAAATAACATATAATAATTGTTGGTGTGTATACGCATCCGTATACACCACCACGGACTGCGGGGGTGCTATACGCCATCCACCCGACTTCTCCCCATAGATATAAATCTACTCACCTGGTCCTCGCTAGCCGGTGCCGACGTCGCCACGCGCTTGCTTGTCGTCTCGAAGTCCAAATGGGTTACCTACATATCATAATGCACTGTATCACATTAGAATCCGACTCATGACCAAAACGACTCACGACTCCCACATAGGTCAAAACCTATGGTTGCTTTCACAAATCAACCCAAAAACCCTCGACGTCGGCGTACAAACGCCGATTGATCGAGAAAAACACCAAACATACCAATCATGGTTTCAAAAATCACTAATCGCATAAGAAATAGGGTTTAATTCGTCAAAACCATAAAATTAAACCAATCGTTTTGTTTTCCAAAAACCTAGTTAGCACAATTTCTCATTTCGGTTAAAAACTTGATGTTCTAACCAATCTACCAATTTTAATGATTCAAATGGCCAAAATGCTCATTAAATAACATAATTAGGTCATATAAATCACTTTCATAAATTAAACTCATCAATCTGTATAAATTTCAAATTCCTAGTTTGCAAAAATACCGATTTTAACTCTTTTTAAAGTAAAATTCACAATTTTACAATTATGCTTGGTTTCGCATGATCTAAACTATTAAACTATAACTTATAATGTTAATAATGTGATAAAAACCCTAACCATATTTTTAATCTCACATATAAATGTATTTCATAAAACCCTAGTTTGCACAAAAAGCTTAATTTGGACATTTTACAAGTAACGAATTGTAATTAGTAACTAGATTAGTTTTCAACAAGTCTTAAGATGCTAATCCACATCACATAACCATGCACAATTGATCACAACCCAATTCCAAAACAAAACCCTAACTTGAATTCCTTAATCATGCAATTGAACCCATTTAAAACCCAATTAACACTTAATTAAGCTAAACACAAGCAATTAACAACCAATTAAGTAAAATGGTTAGAATTTACCCAAACAATTTGAAGATCCCACAAGCACACTTAGCCTCGCAAATTGAAATCTTGTTCCTTAGATCCATACTAGAATAGCCAATAAGAAATAGGTAGGGATTAGATTTTGATTTTTGTGGGTTTTTTGATGAATTTGTGAGGTTTTTAGCACAAGAATTGAAGAAGCAAAAATGGGGGCTGTTGCAAGAGGGAGGCTCGGCCAGATTAGGGAGGGGGAGGAGAGAGAGTGAGGTGGGGAAAGTGATTGGTTAAGTCAAAGACCCATATCACAAGTCAGCCCATTCTCATTTCTTTATTGTTTTCATTTTCTTTTCTTTTCTTTTCTTTTCTTTAGCCTTAGAAGTGGGGACAAATTTTGGGGATGGGGAAGCTAGGCTCGGCCAGCACATAGGGAGGGGGGTGAGAGGGTGTGGGTGAGTGTGGGTGAAGAAAGAAAATGATAAATATTATACCCCAATTTCTATTTACACTAATTTCACTAATTAAGCCTTTTTCTTCGATATTTTCTAAACCGTTTTAGCAAACGATTTCATTTCAAAAACAACATGATAAAATTTTATTTAATTTTTTATGATGCACAAAATTTTTTTCAACTCATTCCAATTTGTAATTTTCCCTAATTAAATGTATTAGTGACGGCTTAAAATAATATTAAAATAATATTTTTTTCAGAAAATTTGAAATTTAACCAGTGGCTCAATAAACACCAAATACTAGCAATTATATAGCTAGAATTTGTATATTTAATTTTATAATAAAGATATTTGCATTTTGAATTTTTACAGAAAACGCCCTTATTTTACCGTTTTTTCGAAATTTCACCGAAACGATTTTCAAAACGTTACAATCTTCCCCCCTTAAAGAAATTCGGTCCCCGAATTTAAATTGAAACTCCCCCCAAATACAAAAACATCTAAGCAAAACCATCAAGTCATAGGGGCTCCGAAATCATAAATATATCAAACAAATCGTAGCGCAGCGCATGCGCATGAAAAATGAGCATATAACTCCAAAATCAAAACTCCGTCAAGCATCCCGCAATCATCAGAGTCATGGTAAAGACATAAATTTCAAGATCCAAAACGAAAATTAATATGATATACATCATTAAAGCATCTAGAAGCAATGCATGACAAACCTTTTTCAAATCGCTGTGCGATGCTCGCAGCACTGCATAGTGGCGGACGTCTATTGTAAGAAAATAACTACATATATATATATATATATATATATATATATATATATATATATCCTTTGTTTAATATGTACGTTCCACCGTTCCGGAAACAATTTAGAAGGGTCTCCTTGTTTTAAACATTTCGTGTCATATCAGACACGTAGGTAAAGACTGAGACTATAGCTCGCTTTTTTTTTTGAATTCCCTTCAATAGCTATCAATGCATGCAAAATACATTCAGGTACTGTCCTCTGACTAGTCCTGCTTAGTACGAAAACACATCGCAATTATCATAAAAAAAACGTACTGTTCTATAAGAAATCAATCCCAAAATACGCGTATGAATACTACGTGCGTCTGGTGCGCACGACAATCAAAATCCATATACGTGCCATATAAGTGCACAGAAACAAGATCTAAGTGCATCGGGTGTGCACAAAGCATCTGTCATAGGTAACATGTGTGCCTGACAGCAAAATCAGGTGCATCTGACATGCACGAAAAATCTCGATTTAGTGCATCTGGTGTGCACCAAAATCACACTTCAAAACATGCGCCCAACATGCGCGAAAATCCAAATCAGGTGCATCCATCGTGCACGAAATCATGAAATCCAATATCAAGTGTCGAATTTATGCAAAATCCAATCAGGTGCACAAGGTGCACAAAACAAATATCGAACATCACCATCGAAATCGAAGTCCAGGGCATCTAAATGCACAACATACGTAACACTGCACTGCAAGCATATATGAACTATACCGAGTGCAAAAACCAAATCGTGTGCGTATATACGCACAAATCAACTCAACTGTATGAAATCCATATAATCACAAACATGATAACCAAGGCACGAAAACGATATCAAGTGCAACAACCGTGCAAAAATCGTAAATACTCTGCAGGTGCAACCATGGTCCATGAAGACAAATATCATGAAACTCAATCATCAAAATCAATCATGCGAATAAATCGCCCAAAATACGCAAATCAAGTATGGAAGGAATAGTCCCGCTCAAGCACATCCTCCAAGAATCTCTGGCCAACTGCCGTGGTCACTCATAGCATGTCTCGTCGACGATCCTCAACTCTGGCCTGCCGGTGTGCATAACATGACCACTACTGGGTCCAAGTCTTCTCGTAATTTATTCCAGAAAGGTCATATCGAGATCTCTCCCAAATCTCATCTCTGCCGAACTGTCCGGAAGTCATCGTCCCTTACTAGATCTGTTCTCGTTCTGGAACGGCTGCATACTCAACGCGACTCTTTCTGGAAGGTATATCCAAGTACAATGCCTCGGCATACATATCGCATCTCTGATGTCGGCGGAGTGGAAAGTCGTTTCATCTAGATCTGGTACGAACCTCTTACTTCACCATTCTCTAATGTCGACCGCTTCGGACTCGTCTCGTCGTGGCTGCATGGACTGAGCTCCAACGGCTATCCTCGTATCGGGAGTCTCCTAAGAAATGCATCTCACCACCTAGCATCCGAATTAAGTCAAGCCATCCAATCGAGTCGTCAAAACCTCATAATCCCCCAAAAGCTCAACATCTTGGGCACAGTTTAATAGTATCGAGTACATACCACAGTATCGGTGGTCCAGCCGTAGAAGGGCAAACCCAAGCCTCACTAATGGCGCCGTAGAACTGCCGCAAACCCGAAGGTTCAAAGGCTTTCACAGGGTCATTAAGTCGAGTTAGGGTTTCATTCTTCTAGAGGGACCATGGAATTGCCCGCATGTCTTTCCGACTACTTTAAACTTGGAATAATAGGTTTCTGACATTCGATCGTCTTTGTCGACTCCCAACGTCTCCGCGTGAAGTCGTCTCTAGCTGGAATCAATCTATCTGATGACCTCGCATCGGGGTAGGCGAACAATCCACATGTCCTAGTTATTCATTCTCGATGACTAGCGACCTTCTATCATCTCTTAGTACAACTCATTCTGCACTAAATCCAGCATCTGGGGCAATATCTCGTCGTTCGCAGCAATAACTGGCTCGCTCGTCTGCACGCTGAACGGTGCCTCAATCATCAGGAGTAAGCAATACCTCAATGGTCATCAAAATCTGGCTGGCCTCTATCAGTGGCTCAATCCTCTAGTGCAAATCGGCACGTCCGATACAGCAATCCACCTAACGCTCGTGGCGCGGAGACACAATGAAAAGACACATCTCTGCAATCGTGTGTCGCCGGAATCATGCCCTGGTCAGTCCTCGTTCTTGACGAGCTCATGCTGACCGCAACTCTAGCCGTAGCTCTCCCTGCCCGTAATCGTGGCAGCAAAACCATAACTGCTGATGAGGCTAGATCGGAATGAATACAATACCGAGCAAAGAAATGTACATCCTAAGGCTTCTTAAGTGGAGTAGCGTATCGTAAATATGCCGCGGAACATACCTACGGTACGTCACTCTACTTTAGTCACCTATTCCATCAACCAAGGGTCATCCTACGCTCCGAAGGTAAAACCTAAATCTCTAATACCAACTTTGTCACGTCCCGAAAGTACGGAACATGACCGGCACTTAAACTACGAAACGTCTCGAGGCGTACGTAATCCAAGTAAGCCGAAAACCCAGAAATGCAACCCAAGAAAAGTAGTAAAGTGAAGAAAAACCAATTTAAATAAGTAGTTTTAAAAGCATAAGCCAAATTATGCGGGTTTCTAAAAACATCAAAAATTTCCTGAAAATTTCGGCAGAGTCTCCTTTGTAAATACTGGCCCCCAAACGGGATACAACATGAATTGTATACGAAATCAATAAAAATGCATCCCCAAGCGAGAGCTAGCTCTTCGTCAATCGACGGTCACAACCACACAAGCAATATAATATACAACGCCAAAGGCGAGGATCAAAACTCAAAAGGAAACTCAAAACAGCAAGAAATCCACAGAAATACAACGCGCGACTCTAAGGTCGAAAGAATAAACATCACTGGTCTCTATCTCAAATAAATACATGTTTAGTTGATGGAACTTCTAGATACAACAGAATAATGATATACAAGATATATAATGGGGGTACGATACAAGTAAACCCACCTACTAGCAAGTCACCCGGAAATGGGAAGCAGTGCCAGCAAAGCCGTAATGAAACCTGTACGGCAAAACCTGCAAGAAACTGTGGCACAACGGGGGTGAGTTGCCAACTCGTAAGTAGAAAAACATCTACGAACAGAAACCGCATGAACAACGCAATCCTAGGTCAACGATCATAATATATCCTCAAATATATATAACATGCAGCCTAACAATGGCTAGGGTAATATCTAACCCGAGTGTGATCTCATGTGCCCGTGTCAGTGCCTCAGGTAGCAATATATCATATGAATGAGGTATGAATGCATGGAACAGAATACATGTACTAACGAAAACTGCTTTCATAAATCAGTGAGATTTCTGTATTTTAAAAGTGAGGTACCATAAATGAAATCAGCATAAAACAGTGCCCAGCATCGACACAAAACAAGTGTCCAAATATCTCGATATCTCTGTATCACAATCTCTGTACCTCAATATCTCAAAATCTCAATATCTCAATCACAATATCTAGGGCGCCGTCAATCCAGACCGGCCCCTACCATCCATTTCAACACCACGACGGTATCCTCCGAATATCCGACACGTCGGGTAATATCACCGGTCGGTAGTGCTCCCCTGCCAGGCTCAACGTCAACAACACGATCCTCTTGCCCCGGGGTACCGCACCGGGCCCACCATGTACCCGAAACGGTTCCTCCACTCCTCGAATCGGGTCTCGAAATCCATCAGCAAACTCATGGTGGACGACTCATACATCTTGGGAAAACCGCACTTTTTATTTTAAAAGAGAGAAAAGGTTTATTTATGTTTTTGCGGTTTTCCTCCAAATCCAGAAAATCTCATGGAAATCCGAATCCAAAACCTCAATAACACGTAAAATAGTGAATATATGCATGAGAATCCATGAATGCGGCATAACAATGAATAACAGTATGCATGAAGTAGCAGGTAATAACTACAATGTCTAAACTAACATATAAGGCAAGTACGCTAATATCATGTCTAAACTATTAGCTAACAGGTTATGTCAAGCAATAATATTCCTAAGGTGTACGTGACATGGCAATTACCGATGAAGATGTGTGTGAGCCGGCAAGTAAGTGTACGTGGTACATACGCATCATCGGTAATGGTGCTGGTATCCTACAGCATGATATCAATAATGGAGTATGAAACATAATATAAGCATGCGAGGCGAAGAGAACCACAATAATGAGCGGGAGCTGAATACTAGACGCAACTGTAATTAATCTGCATTAATCTAATATAAGTCCTACAAAAGGTGCCTTTTGAAATAACACGAATCATGGGGTTTTGAAAATAGGGGCTACGGTGTTTTTATGAAAAGATACGTCTTTTGAAATATCCGTAGGATCCCTTGGGCTGTCTTTTAAAATACCCACGATTCGTTAGTTTTTGAAATAGGTAAGAATCGAATCTAATCTAACAACTAAACTAAACTAAAGGGCTAAGCTAACAAGCTGGACTACAGGTAAGGAAACCGCCTAACATCTGAGTCGATCCATATACATACCTGTATATATATTAGTCGGTGATCCCGCCTCAATAATATCATATCCGATACCATATCTATAATCAGACATTCCAAGTCAAGAGTGCGGATCAATCATCAAAATATAGCTCGTATGTAAATCCGTCGTACGGCATCCCTAAATCTGGGTACGGGTCAATATCATATTCCTCACACTATTCCTCTGGTATCCTCTTTATCCAAGATCATAGTCTAGGGTACTGACCTATGTCTAGTACAATACTAATATCCTCAATATACTCATGATCTGACTACTGATCGACAATCTCATACAAACCGATATCGTCAGCACATATCATCATCAAGGGGTATACATCGCCCGATACGGCCTAATATCAATATCCTAGCATATCATGCCTCATATCACGATCACATGTCGACCATTTTATTTATAACACTATTCGCCCGTATCGCCGCCCCAAGATCCGCTTTAACACCAGGACGTACCTCAAGTACGAATCCTGCCATATCACCGATATCACAACCACCAAACAAATCTCATCGACTCAGCTCAATCCCAAGTATCATCCTCAAATCCGTATGTGAACACATAGTCCCATACCCATGTGAACACATAACTATAAAGAATCCCATGAGCACATATGAATAGGAATGTATGCAAGTATGTATGTGTGTATGTGTAGTGCAACACTACCCTAAGGTTCGCAACACTAAAGTAATCCAACACACCAATATCCATCCTAACATCATTATTAATCCCAAATAACATATAATAATTGTTGGTCTGTATACGCATCCGTATACACCACCACGGACTGTGGGGGTGCTATACGCCATCCACCCGACTTCTCCCCATAGATATAAATCTACTCACCTGGTCCTCGCTAGCCGGTGCCGACGTCGCCACGCGCTTGCTTGTCATCTCGAAGTCCACATGGGTTACCTACATATCATAACGCACCGTATCGCATTAGAATCCGACTCATGACCAAAACGACTCACGAATCCCACATAGGTCAAAACCTATGGTTGCTTTCACAAATCAACCCAAAAACTCTCGACGTCGGCGTACAAACGCCGATTGATCGAGAAAAACACCAAACATACCAATCATGGTTTCAAAACTCACTAACCGCATAAGAAATAGGGTTTAATTCGTCAAAACCATAAAATTAAACCATTCGTTTTGTTTTCCAAAAACCTAGTTAGCACAAATTCTCATTTCGGTTAAAATCTTGATACTCTAACCAATCTACCAATTTTAATGATTCAAATGGTCAAAATGCTCATTAAATAACATAATTAGGTCTTATAAATCACTTTCATAAATTAAACTCATCAATCTGTATAAATTTCAAATTCCTAGTTTGCAAAAATACCGATTTTAACTCTTTTTAATGTAAAATTCACAATTTTACAATTAAGCTTGGTTTTGCATGATCTAAACTATTAAACTATAACTTATAATGTTAATAATGTGATAAAAACCCTAAACATATTTTTAATCTCACATATAAATGTATTTCATAAAACCCTAGTTTGCACAAAAAGCTTAATTTGGACATTTTACAAGTAACGAATTGTAATTAGCAACTAGATTAGTTTTCAACAAGTCTTAAGATGCTAATCCACATCACATAACCATGCACAATTGATCACAACCCATTCCAAAACAAAACCCTAACTTGAATTCCTTAATCATGCAATTGAACCCATTTAAAACCCAATTAACACTTAATTAAGCTAAACACAAGCAATTAACAACCAATTAAGTAAAATGGTTAGAATTTACCCAAACAATTTGAAGATCCCACAAGCACACTTAGCCTCCCAAATTGAAATCTTGTTCCCTAGATCCATACTAGAATAGCCAATATGAAATGGGTAGGGATTAGATTTTGATTTTTGTGGGTTTTTTGATGAATTTGTGAGGTTTTTAGCACAAGAATTGAAGAAGCCAAAATGGGGGCTGTTGCAAGAGGGAGGCTTGGCCAGATTAGGGAGGGGGAGGAGAGAGAGTGAGGTGGGGAAAGTGATTGGTTAAGTCAAAGTCCCATATCACAAGTCAACCCATTTTCATTTCTTTATTGTTTTCATTTTCTTTTCTTTAGCCTTAGAAGTGGGGATAAATTTTGGGGATGGGGAAGCTAGGCTCGGCCAGCACATAAGGAGGGGGGTGAGAGGGTGTGGGTGAGTATGGGTGAAGAAAGAAAATGATAAATATTATACCCTAATTTCTATTTACACTAATTTCATTAATTAAGCCTTTTTCTTCGATATTTTATAAACCGTTTTGGCAAACGATTTCATTTCAAAAACCATATGATAAAATTTTATTTAATGTTTTATGATGCACAAAATTTGTTTCAACTCATTCCAATTTATAATTTTCCCTAATTAAATGTATTAGTGACGGCTTAAAATAATATTTTTTTTCAGAAAATTTGAAATTTCACCAGTGGCTCAATAAACACCAAATACTAGCAATTACATATCTAGAATATGTATATGTAATTTTATAATAAAGATATTTGCATTTTGACTTTTTACAGAAAACTCCCTTATTTTACCGTTTTTTCGAAATTTCACCGAAAAGATTTTCAAAACGTTACATCCCTATATATGTCCAAGCATCCACTAGAATATACATCACATGTACAGTAATGGCCTCTAGGGCATACATATAACTAACAAAGTGCTCATTGGAGAATGGGTACACCGAACAGGACTCGCCGAGGACTCCTATATGGTAGTATACCTTTCATCAGATAGCAGTCCTCTATTAACACTGGTACAAGTTAGTCTGTAAACTCGAGATCGTCATAGAGTCTTGTGTGGCTCCCACTGTGCTTTAATTTCCTCTCTACCACGGCTTAAAGGAGTCGTGCAAACAGGTGGATTTTTGGTACAGTCCCGAGTCACATGGAGGCAATGAGCGATAGGAGGGGTTTCGTCTCTCCCGGTATTGGGGGTTGATGTTGCGCTATGCTCGATTGGCTATAACTGGAAGTCCCTGGCCAGGGCTGCTGCTGAGATTTACTGATAAGAGTTATCAGTAGTTTCTCGAACCGTTATAGGCCAGACATCGGCATGACTTATCACATTACCGGGGACTGACGTTTACCATTAGACATGATATGCGACATATCAGACGAAGAGACCGAACTGTACGGTAGTGTTACTGATAGGCTTCATGGAGAATATGGATGAGCTTGTTTATTGATCTCCATATCGCTCAATACCCGGGTAGCCATTACGTCCAGCTAGTACCGCTGACGGCTTGTAGGTGACTGATGTAATCATCACCTACTGCTGGCATATTAACGAGTCTTTAGATTCCCATACAGAAGTTTCCTGGTTCGCGCGAAACGAAGTAGGACACATATGCGATATGTGTGTGGGCCTGATTAAATACGTGTATGTGATACCGTATTGTAATCTGCCAGTTATCTGTTATCGGTTCAGTTATATGTGATATAACCAGATTGTCGAATCAAGTGTTGATTTGATAATGTGATATACAGATAAATGATATTAGTCGGTCATATGTGATATAACCGGATTATTAAATCGAGTGTTGATTTAATAATGTGATATATATTATATGTGATATAATTATATCTTAACTAATAGCATTAGCTAACTAATTATTCTTCATTATATATATATTACTATATATGATATATATATATATATAATAATAACAATGAAGCATGGCTTGATTTTCTATTTTTGAGAAAAATATAAAAGAGGTGGAAAATGAGAGCATGGTTGCAAGCATGGGGTTTATTCATAGTTTATTCATCTTGACTCACTATTCAAGCATGGTTGCAATTTTATATTGCAAAATTCCATGCTTGAATGAGTGGGGTCAAGAGTTGCCATTCATTCTAGTCTCATTCTCCACACTTAGCAGTTTTCTTGAGTTGCTCCAATGGTTGCTCTCTAGCCTCTTCTTCTTCCTCAATTGCTATAGTTCAAGCTTCAACCCTCACATGTGATGTGAACCATGAAGCTTGAACACAAACTTGTGAGCTTTTAACATCCCCTACTTCACCATCCTACACCAAACTAGCAATTTGGTGTGGTGTGTTTCCTACACTAAAGGAGCTTAGTGTAGAGTTATCTTAAGCTAGAAGAACTTCGGGTGGATCATCTTTGGCGCGAAGATCACGAAGGAGTTTCGTTCAACTCGAAGAGGAGCCTAGCAGCGTCGCGTGGACTTCAACCCGGAGCTTTAGAAGAGAAGGACTCGAACTACAAAGGTTGTATGCTCTTTTCATCTCTTGGTTTAATCACATCACAAAGGCAAACCCTATAATTCTAGTAATGGTCTTGTTAGTCTAACTTAGCACCTAATAAAAATTAAAATGTGGCATGCTTGATGCTTCTAGAACTACATGGTGGTATTAAGTTAGACTTTCAATTAAACCCACTGCCAGCGTATTGACGAGTCTTTAGAGTCTCACACAGAAGGCTTCCCTGCTTCGGGCGAAACGATGTAGAGGCCGTATGGTTTTGCGGCAGGGTTCAATCATATACATGCACTTGTGCATGCATCATGATTCGGATGGTTTATACTAGTGGATTTTGTTTAATCCGGACTCTAGTATTATATTGTTGGATTATTTTCATCTCTTTGTATTTGTATTTTGTCGGAATACGGATACAGGTATGTATATACTGATGAGGGGTATTCTTGTAATTTATTACAAGGTGCTTCTAAATGATGCCACCTCATTTAGTTTTAACCATTTAGGATTAAATGGTTATTGAGGTAGAGGATGAGGTGTGGCGTGCATTTATTGAAGCATGCTTTTGTAGTGACTCAAGGTAACTATTCAAGCATGCTTGATATTTTGTTTTGTTCTGAGATATTTTGGAGACTTAAGATATTTCGAGGACTTAAGATATTTTGGATACTTGAGATATTTATTGGATGCTTCATTATTGCTCACAAAACAACACAAAACACTTAGCGATTTTTCTTGAGTTGCCTCACACTCTCATCCTCAAGCATCTTCTTCTACCTCCACCCTTCAAGTCTCATGTGTTGAGAAACCTAGGATGTTATGAGACAAATTAATCCATCACTACACTCTACATCCTCTAAGCTATCTAGTTTAGCGGACTAGATACCCTAGTTACCTCTGCTATTGAGGTAGGAGCTCGAAATACAAATCCTCAGGTGGATCACCTTCGTTGGAGGGAGTCCGGAGATCAAGCTTGATCATGGAGGCCTCTAGGAGCTTAGGATGATTGTTAAAGACCGAAGGACACGGATCATTCGGTATAATCATTCTAAACTCCTTTTAAGCTAGCTTTAGGGTTTATGGTCGATCTATATTTCGGGTTATTCTAGCGCTAGTTTTGAAAAATTTTGTTCCGCAATCAGCCACGGTTTGATGGCCAGGGCCCTGGTATAACCCAACACATAGCGCAACATCAATTCCCTATATCGGGAGAGATGAAACCCCTCCTATCGCTCACCGCCTCCATGTGATTCGGGACTGTACCCAAAATCCACCTTTTTGCATGACTCTGAAGAGCCATGGTAGGGAAGAAATCAAAGCACAGTGGGAACCACAAAAGACACCATGACGATCTTGAGTCTACAGTCTAACCTGTACAAGTGTCACCAGAGAACTGCTATCTTACGATAGGTATGATACCATCTAGGAGTTCTCGGCGAGTCATGTTCGGTGTACCCATTCTTTAATGAGCATCTGTGTACAATCTTTGATGTCAAGCACCAATGGTTGTTGGATCAACCATCACCCCCATCCAGGGTCAAGAAACGTACACATTAGTCTACTCTGGAAATATCGATCCCCTGACTCGATATTCCCTAGACTAGGAACTATTAAAGGATCTGCTTGCGGACTAGGCAAGCCCCACTAGTATGATCTGCATCATATTTCTGGTAGTCAAGCGAACATCCTAAGGGCTTTATCAACATGTATACAAGATATGAAATACTAATTAGAACACATGACATGTTAAGATAAAGGTAAACCAAATAGCATACTATCATATTGAGCAAGATTGTTTCTATACATGCATATCCCTAGAATCCTATACAATAAAGACCTCTAGGGCATACATATCCAACAATCTCCCACTTGCACTAAGGCTTTTAGTTGGCGCAATAGGTACCCACTGTCTGCACTATAGCTAGTTGCTGGCGTATTGCATGCCTAACATCTCAAACAGTCTCTCGAACCGGACTTGATGGATGGCCTTGGTGAATGGATCGGGTGTGTTTTCTATTGTGTCCACTCTCGGCACCTCGATCTCCTGGCGATCCACGATCTCCCTGATGAGGTGATACCGCCTCAAGATATGTCTGGATTTCTGATGGGACCATGGTTCCTTTGCCAAAGCCATGGCTCCATTGTTATCATAATACAAAGGTATTGGATTAGCAATGGATAGAAGCACCTGAAGTTCAGAAATGAACTTCAACATCCAGACTGCCTCTTTTGCGGCATGATTAGTAGCAATATACTCAGCTTCTATCGAGGAGTCAGTGACGGTATCTTGCTTGGAACTCTTGCAACATACCGCCCCTCCATTGAGGGTAAATACAAACCCTGAGATGGACTTGGTGTCATCCTTATCGCTCTGGAAACTGGAAACTGGAATCGGTAAAGGCCTCCATTTGGAGATCTCCGTTACCATACACCAACATTTCTTTAGTCCATTATAGGTACTTAAGAATGTTCTTCACAGCCGTCCAGTGTTTCTCCCCTGAATTCGATTGATACCTGCTTACTGTACTCAGGGCGTAAGCTACATCTGGGCGAGTACATAACATCGCATACATTATGGATCCCACAGCTGAAGCATATGGTATAATGCTCATGCGAGCCCTCTCTTCATTTGTCTTTGGATACATCTCTTTGGAGAGGGTGATCTCATGACAAGCGGGTAAATTACCTCGCTTGGAATCTTCCATACCAAATCTCTTTAGTATGGTTTCTATATACCTTGATTGGGACAATCCCAACAATTTCTTAGACCTATCTCTATAGATCTTAATGCCCAGAATGCATGAGGCATCACTCAGGTCATTCATGGAGAACCTTTACGATAAGAATAGTTTGACCGATTGTAGCATAGGAACGTCATTTCCAATCAGGAGAATGTCATCTACATACAATACGAGGAATATGAATGTACTCTCTACAACCTTTTTATAAATTCAAGGTTCATCTATATTTTTGATAAAATCAAACTCTTTGATTGTATCATCAAAGAAGATGTTCCAATTACGTGACACCTGCTTTAATCCATAGATAGATTTAAGTAACCTTCATGCCTTCTCGTTGCTCCCACTGTCAATGAAGCCTTCCGGCTGATCCATAAAAAGACATTCATTTAAAGCACCATTTAGAAATGCTGTTTTAACGTCCATCTGCCAAATTTCATAATCGTAGAAAGCAGCAACAGAAAGTAGGATTCGAATGGATTTAAGTATTGCAACTGGAGAAAAGTCTCATCATAGTCCAATCCTGGTCTTTGACGAAATCCTTTCGCTACAAGCCTAGTTTTATAGGTCTCTACCTGTCCATCGACACCAATCTTTTTCTTAAAGATCCATTTTCACCCAATGGGTTTTACTCCAAAAGGTGCAACCTCCAAAGTCCATACTTTGTTGGTGTCCTTGGATTCAATTTCGGATCGCATGGCATCCAGCAATTTCACTGACTCACTACTCGTGATAGCTTGCTGAAAACTAGTAAGGTCATCATCCTCTATGATGCAATCTTCTTTATCACCATCAATTAGAAACCCATAGTATCTATCTGGTGGGCGAGAAGGTCTACTAGATTTATGGAGTAACTGAGGCTCGTTGGGTTCTATTGAAACTTCAGGTTCAACCAAATCGTCAGTTTTTGTTTGTGGCTCTGAAATGTATTCCAGCTCTACCGTATTGCAAACAATATCATTTGTAAAAAACTCATTTTTCAAAAATATGGCATATTGAGAAACAAACACTCATTGTTCCTCCTTATGGTAGAAAAGATACCTATATGAATGTTTGGGATACCCCACAAATTTGCACAAAATCGATCGTGTCTCGAGTTTGTCTGGATTCTGCTTTTTAACAAAAGCAGGACAACCCCATATCCTAACTCGTTTAAGAGATGGCCTCTTCCCATATCATATCTCATATGGAGTGGTAGGCACAGTTTTGGTCAGAACACTATTTAATAGATATATTGCAGTCTCCAATACATGTCCCCAAAAAGAAAGTGGCAACTCAGCTTCACTCATCATTGAGCGTACCATATCTAATAGGGTACGATTTCTCCATTCTGAGACACCGTTGTGTTGTGGTGTGTACGGAGGAGTGAACTGAGAGGGAATCCCATTCTCTTTTAGGAAATATAGAAACTCTGTACTTAAGTACTCTCCTAATCGATCTGATCGAAGTTTCTTGATACATAATCCAGTTAGTTTTTCTACTTCAAGTTTATACTCCTTGAATTTTTCGAAAGCTTCAGACTTATGTTTCAACAAGAACACGTGTCCAAATCTTAAGAAATCATCAGAAAAACTTATGAAGTATGAAAAACTACTACTTACATGTATAGACATTGGTCCACATACATCACTATGTATGGGGCCTAAGAGTTCAGTGGCTCTCTCTCCGTGTCCAGTAAATGGAGTTTTGGTCATTTTACCTTTGATGCAAAACTGACAAGTCGCATAAGATTTATATTCAAACGGATTTAAATATCCATCTTTATGTAGCTTGGTTAGTCTTGTTTCATTAATATGACCAAGTCTACATTGCCAAATGAAAGCTTAATTTATCTCTAAAATCTTCCTTTTGTGTGTGTCACGACCCAAAAATTGGCCCGTAACCGGCAATTAAACTACGTAACGTCTACAGGCATACGCAACTTAAGTAAGCCGAAACCCAGAAATCTAAACCACCACAAAACTGGATAAACGGAGAAAAACATAGTTTAAAACATTCGGAAATTCTTAAGTAAAAATCTTTAAGTTTAGTTTTCGTTCTTTAAAATTTTGGCAGCACCTCCTTTGTAAAAACTAGCCCCGAAAACGGGTACAACATAAATAATATATAAAGCATCCCAAACGGGAGCAAATCACGCCCAACGGCGGAGACAACCATCACAAGCAAAAATACGATGCCGAAGCGAAGAATATAAAGGAAAACGGCATAAAGAAGTAAAACTTTTCAACATAACCGGCTCCCACGAGCACGGCACCCAAAGTCACCAAATATAATACAACACAAAATCCTCACAACTCGTCTCTAAGTCAAATACAAGAAGTGGTAGATGGAGAATACTAGATCCAACAAAAAGATATACAATGTACAAACGGATAACCGCAAACCCACCTAAAAGCAAAGGCCTCACAGCCAATCGTAGCGGTATGCACAAAAGTAGAGATGATAAGACGCCCTGCCGTGACAAAACTGAGGGTGAGTACTGCAAAACACTGTGGCATAATGGGTGTGAGTTGCCAACTCGTGAATAGTAAATAACATCAAACTGAAATCGCAAGTATGCACTAACAACAATGATCAATATCATGTAAGCTGGTAGCATGAGTATTGATATATGAATATGCAACTATCATGATCATGATACACCACCAGGGTACTATATCTACATGAATCAAATGCATATCAAATGAATACTGAGTGTGGGATAAAAATAATCTCATGCATAAACCATAAGCATGGAAAAACCCGGTGTAAATCAACAACACCCCAAATCCCAAAATACTCAGATCGGCCCTCAAATCCTGAAAGTCTCATGGAACCTGAGTGTCAAATATTGACACTCTAAAACATCATGAAAACTAGTGCCTAACCTCGACACGTAAATACTCGTATTCATACGTTCCTCAAAACCCAAGTATCCCCTTCGACACATGTGTTCCACGTATCGGTCTTTTTGATATCCATAGGTTCTTCGAAACCCAAGTATCCCACCTCGACACTCGTGTTCCACGTATCGGTCTCCAAAATCCATATATCTCTCGGAATATAAGTGCCTAACATCGACACTTGAAATTCCCAAATCGCATGAAAACATATCTCAAATGCGTAAATCCATGTAAATTAGCATATGCATCATAAAATATCAATATGAGCATATCGCGGGAAAAGTCCGCTATTTAAATGCATCAGTCATTAAGTATATCTCGCGGTTCCCAAAAATCCAATTCAAAATACATATATATACAGCGTCCCATTCCACCGATATATATGTTATAAAAAGCTGATCATGTAACAATAGCAAAGCATATGTGCGAGCAGGTAGGTATAGTACGACATAAGTATAAGCATGTAGGTATAGAGATATGCTATATGTCATATGCGCTATCGCACAAGAATAAATGCCTCTATGTCGCTAACCATTAGCAAGGTATATTAATGAATATTTGTGTTGTGCGTATCATGGCAATTACCGATAGTGTGTGTAGCATATCATTGGTGCTCATGCAACATAGACTGTCAATAATAGTGCAGTGTACAATGGATACAGGTTCAGGCAGAACAAGTAACTACATGCAATGAAATTCATGCATCATCTCTATATGAGCATATAAACATGCGGCTAATATCATATCACATCTAGCCCTGACGCTTAACGCCATACGGGCGAATTCCCCGTAGATGTTAAATCTACTCACCGATGGTCTCGAGCTATGAAAATTCGACCACCTGCTTCCCCTTGTTCGCAGCGCCCGAAGTACCCGCTTGCGATACTATAATTTCACAAACACAAAGCCAGTGCAAAATCTCAGAAATCGACCAATATAACGTAAAATTACGTGTTAAACGACGCACCAACTCCAAACTAACTCACAAGAGTTCGTCTAGTGGCTAACGTGCGTGACGACACTATGACACCAATCCAAATACAGCAGCTGCACAAGATCACGATTCGTGTCGGATTACGTAACACGCGGACTCAAAACACTAGATTATAGGAAAAGGATCCCATATTTTGCATACTGTAAATTCTAAAAATTTAAACAGTACCAAACACCCCAAAATCACAGCAGACAACTACCCATCAAAACCAAACCCCAACACCCCCCTCAAAATCCGATGTCGCCGGATTTTCCCGTCGGGTTGCCGGCCAAAACTGGTGGGGTGGGTCCCGTGTCTCAGGTGGAATCTTAGGTTCATTAGTACAACACTACTATCTTGTTTGATTTTTCAATAAAATTTCCAGGTCACAGCAGATTATAGAGGCTCTAAAAAGACACTAAAAATACGATATTGCACTAATCGATACTTTAAGTGTTCTACACCATAACCAACGATCTATACATCATAAGAACTCCTATTTAACAGTTTAGGGATTATACCTATCAATACTTGCTCACAAGATCCAAGCTTTCCTAGCTCCAAGTGATAAAAGAGGCAAAAACAAGACTTAGTGTGTTTTGTGATATTATTTATGGAATTTTGGAGATTAATTGAGCTTGGATTGTTGCAATTGGTGAAAGAAAAAGACAAGGGCAGAAGACGGAGGAAGAGGCTCGGCCAAGTGAGGGAGTGGGGGATTTGTGAAGGCTTCTGTAGAGTTTTCTAGCTAAGTCTTGTGATAAATGCACATAAATGCACATACGTGCATGAAGCCACCTCTCCCATTCATTTCTTTTCTTTAAAAACTTAAATCCTTTGCACAAACAAATATCTAGATATTAGTTGGAAGGTTTTGTTTAACTCTAGCTTGATTTATTTGAAACGATACAATTTAAGAATAATTACCAAAACCCGATATGTAAATACCACATTAAAATAATATTTAAAAAGGGAAAATTTCTATTTGAACCAAAACATCCCATATACTCCCAAGGCTCGTGCACTAGCTTTATTTTAGCAAAACTAGGTTCCGGCAAGTCTATATGGGCATTTGATCACAGTCGGGTAAAAACGGAAAATACCGACTATTTTACCCTAAAACGGAAAAAAATTCGCATAACGATTTCTAAAACGTTACAATCTCCCCCCTTATAGAAATTCGGTCACCGAATTAAAATTTCATACTAAGCGTACCTTCAAAAAGATGAGGGAATTTCTTCCGCATCTCGCTCTCGGCCTCCCAAGTGATCTCCTCACTAGTAGGGCTACACCAAAGAACCTTCACAGATGGCAAGACCTTTGACCGAAGTTTCTTCACCTGCCGATCCAAAATAACTACCGGCTGCTCGGTGAACGAAAGATCGCTCTCAAGCTGAACGGTCTCGTGCTGAATTATGTGAGAAAAGTCATGAAGGTATCTACGAAGCATCGACACATGAAAAACAGGGTGAACATCCGGAAAACTAGGCGGGAGAGGCAAACGATATGCAACGGAACCCACTCGCTCAAGGATCTCGAAAGGACCTATAAATCTGGGACTGAGCTTCCCCTTCTTCCCAAATAGCATAACGCCTTTCATCTGAGAAATCCTCAGGAATACATGATCCCCCACTGCGAACTCAAGTCTGCGACGATGACGGTCGGCATAAGACTTCTGCCTGCACTGGGCTGATCTCATCATGTTCTGAATAAGCTGGATCTTCTCCGCAGTCTCCTGAACTAGCTGGGGTCCCAAAACTCTACTCTCGCTAATCTCGATCCAACAGACTGGCGATCGACACTTCCTACCGTACAAAGCCTCAAAAGGTGCCATCTGAATAGTCTCCTGAAAGTTGTTGTTGTAGGAGAACTCAATCAACGGCAAGTGATGATCCCAACTGCCACCAAAATCAAGCACACATGCACGGAGCATATCCTCTAGAGTCTGTATAGTCCGCTCCGACTGACCATCGGTTTGTGGATGAAAAGCGGTGCTAAAACTCAACCGGGTACCCAAAGCTTCCTGAAGCTTCTGCCAAAGACGGCTAGTAAACTGGGTGCCTATGTCAGATACGATGCATGTGGGAACACCGTACAAACGCACAATCTCATCTATATACAGCTGAGCATACTGAGCATAACCGAAAATGGTCTTCACAGGAAGGAAGTGAGCCACTTTTGTCAACCGGTCAACAATCACCCAAATAGAGTCATACCCTCTACTGGTCCTCGGTAGACCCACCACGAAGTCCATGGAAATCTGCTCCAATTTCCACTCCGGAACGGGTAAAGGCTGCAACTCTTCAGCCGGTCTCTGATGCTTAGCCATGACTTGCTGACAAGTCAGGCACCTCGAAACGAAGTTCGAAACATCGCGCTTCATCCCTTCCCACTAGTAAAAGTCTCTCAAGTCACGATATATCTTGGTGGAACCTGGATGAACGCTAAAGGCCGACTGATGTGCCTGCTCTAGGATCTCGTGTCTCAACCCATCAGCATCAGGTACGCACAAGCGAGTCCCACATCATAGCACACCCTGGTCATCAATCATGAACTCCGAAACTGTACCCTGCCGAACAAGTTCAAGAATCTCGGACAAACGGGCATCACTGGGTTGCGCCTTACGGATACGATAAAGTAGTAGTGGACGGGCGCGGACATGAGCATGCTGTCCCCCGGCGGACGTGAACTTGAACTTCACTCAACCATCACACAAGAGCTGCCAATCTGCAGAAGACTGATGCTGAACTGCGCTCAACTGGGACAAGCTACCCCCGGGCCTATGACTCAAAGCATCGGCTACCACATTCGCCTTGCCTGGGTGATAAAGGATCTCACAATCATAATCCTTCACTAGCTCCATCCAACGGCGCTGTCCTAGATTCAGATCTCACTGCTGGAAATGTACTTCAAGCTCTTATAATCCGTGAAGATCTGACACGACTTCCCGTACAAGTAGTGTCACCAAATCTTCAACGCAAAGACTACCGCGGCCATCTCAAGATCGTGAGTAGGGTAATTCTGCTCGTGCTTCTTCAGCTGCCTAGAAGCATAACCAATCACTCTATCATGCTGCATAAGTACACAACCGAGCCCCACTCGAGAAGCATCACAGTAAACAACTTAGCCTCCCGATCAAAAAGGTAAAGATAGAACTGGTGCCATCGTCAACCGAGTCTTCAACTGCTGAAAACTCTGCTCGCACGCATCAGTCCAAAGAAAAAGAACTCCCTTCCAGGCCAGTCCAGTCAGCGGTGCAGTGATACTCGAGAAATCCTGCACAAAACGGCGATAATAACCAGCTAAGCCCAAGAAGCTGCGGACCTCAGTCATAGATACAGGTCTGGGCCAAAGCTGTACAGCCTCGATCTTCTTCGGGTCCACAAGAATACCATCACCAGTCACCGCATGACCCCGAAAGTCAACACTATCAAGCCAAAAAGCGCACTTTGAGAATTTAGCATACAGCTGGTGCTCTCTTAATATCCGCAGAGTAATCCTCAAGTGCTGCTCATGCTCCTCACGACTCCTAGAGTAGACCAGTATGTCATCAATAAGCACAATAATAAACTGGTCGAGGAACAGCCTGAAATCCGGTTCATCAGATCCATGAACGCTGCTGGCGCATTGGTGAGTCCGAACGACATCACCAAAAACTCATAATGCCCATAGCGCGTACGAAAAGCAGTCTTCAGAATGCCATCATTCCGAACCCGCAACTGATGATAACCCGAACACAAATCAATCTTGGAAAAATGTTTCGCACCCTGGAGCTGATCAAATAAATCGTCAATGCGAGGCAAAGGATACCTATTCCACACCGTAACTCGGTTCAATTAACGATAATACACATACAGCCTCAAACTGCCGTCCTTCTTCTTGACGAACAGAACATGAGCTCCCCACGGCGAAACACTCGGACGCATAAGTCCCCTATCAAGCAATCCTTGCAATTGATCTTTAAGTTCTCTAAGCTCTGCCGGAGCCATCCGATAAGGCGGTATAGAAATAGGCTCCGTGCAAAGAATCAGATCAATGCAAAACTCAATATCACGCTCTGGTAGCATCCCAGGTAACTCATCGGGAAAGACGTTTGGAAACTCTCGCACGGTAGGAACCAGGTCAAACGACTCCACTGTGGCTCCAGTATCATGAATGAAAGACAAGAATCCCTGACATCCCCTCCTCAAAAGCCGACTAGCGCAAAGGACAGAAATCAAACTGTGAGGGGCGGCACCACGGTCCCCCTGCACAACAAACACTGACTCGCCGGGAAAACAAAACCTAACTGTCTTCTCGCGGCAGTCCACGGACGCGTAGCAAGTAGCTAACCAGTCCATGCCCAGCAGAACGTCGAAGTCTGACATCTCAAGAAGGATCAAGTCGACGGACAGATCTCTGTCACCTAAATGGACAGCACACGACCGGAACTCGTGTCGCGCAACAAACGACTCTCCAACCGGTGTAGTCACGACAAGCGGCTGTTCGAGCAAATGCGACTCTCGGCTTAACCTCGGCACGAAGTGCGTAGAAACATACGAATGCGTAGATCCCGGATCAAAAAGAACATGTGCATCAAAAGAACATACAGAAAGGGTACCTGAAACCACAGCATTGGATGCCTGCGCGTCCTGGTAAGTCAAGGCAAAAACCCGAACCTGTCCTTTACCGGCTACTGGATGTCCTCTGCCTCCGCCACCTCGTCCTCTCGGCACAAAACCACCGTGACCCCGACCTCTATGCACAAGAGTCTGACGCGGAGCAACAACCGGCATAAGGGGAAACATCCTCTGAGGTGGAGAAGGTGGTAAGGTAACCTACGGTATAGCTGCCTCGCTCACTCGTAGCTCAGCACAATCTCGAACCCGATAACCCATACTCCCACACCGGTAACATCTAGATGCAAACCGCTGACCCTCCTGAGGGTAAGAGCTAAAAAGCCGACCTCGTCCTGAACCTCCACTACCTCCAGTATCTGAACGGGAACTGTCACGACGCCTAAACACCCGCCTCCCCGCCGGATCACCAGTACGAACCCTCTTCGGTTCCGGAGCAACCGACGACTCAGAAAGACTCTCCTC
Organism: Agapanthus africanus; assembly: GCA_030015575.1. NCBI lineage: Eukaryota > Viridiplantae > Streptophyta > Magnoliopsida > Asparagales > Amaryllidaceae > Agapanthus > Agapanthus africanus. The sequence goes on along the minus strand of JASDDO010000019.1, from coordinate 494,420,940 downwards.
CACCAATAGGGTTGCATCCACCGCTGCGGCATATGTGTCGCAATGCTGAATGTTGATGGCTAGGAACAACTGGGTAAGCAGGCCTTGAACAAACCTCTTCACCCTCATCTCCTCAGTCACCACCAAGTACGGAGCATACACAGACAGCTCGGTAAACAGTACATCATACTCAGACACCGTCATCCCCGGAGTCTGGCGTAACGACTCAAATATATGCGCTCGCGCATCCCTGACGCTCGGTGGAAGAAAACGGGCGAGAAACACAGTCACAAAGTCAGCCCAGGTCATAGAACCAAGACCTGCGGCTCTGCCCCTCTCGAAGAACTCACACCACTTCTGGGCCAGACCCTCCAGCCGGAAACTCGCGAACTCCACCCATCTCTCGTCGGAGCATCGGAGCGAACGACAAATCCTGGCCATCCGGTCGATAAACGACTACGGATCCTCAGTAGCATCTGTGCCAGTGAACACCGGAGGTCTCAGCTTTATGAACATGGTCAGTGATACGGTAATAAGCTCCAGAGCTGTAACTGCGACTGCCGGAACTGTAGGTACCATCGTGGTCCCTTGAACGGGTGGAACAACTGCCTGCCCCTGCGCTGTAATGGCCTCAAATAATGTCCCCATCATCTGGCGCAGGTCCTGCATACAAGCCCCAAACATAGCAAGGTGCTCCGGTACAACAGGCGTACCCCCCTAGTCAGTCCTCGCCTCAGACGAGTCAACTCTGACCTCGGCCCTCGCGGCAACTCTCTGTGCCCTCGTAGTCTTCGGCGGCATATAGGCTGGAATTTGAAACAAGATTCGATAAGGATATAGAAATCGAATCACAAGGTTGAATATAATCACTGAAGGAATTTCAATCAATAAGTCCTAAGGTCAACTTAGGCGGAGTACCATGTTGTAAGTATGCCGCGGAACATGCATACGCTATGTCACCCTGCTTAAGCTACCTACTCCATCATACCCAGGTCATCCTACACTCCGAAAGGTAAAACCTAGCGCTCTGATACCAACTTTGTCATGACCCAAAAATTGGCCCGTAACCGGCACTTAAACTACGTAACGTCTACAGAAGTACGCAACTTAAGTAAGCCGAAACCCAGAAATCTAAACCACCCAAAACTGGATAAACAGAGAAAAACATAGTTTAAAACATTCGGAAATTCTTAAGTAAAAATCTTTAAGTTTAGTTTTTGTTCTTTAAAATTTTGGCAGCACCTCCTTTGTAAAAACTAGCCTCGAAAATGGGTACAACATAGATAATATATAAAGCATCCCAAACGGGAGAAAATCACGCCCAACGGCGGAGACAACCACCACAAGCAAAAATACGACGCCGAAGCGAAGAATATAAAGGAAAACTGCATAAAGAAGTAAAACTTTTCAACATAACCGGCTCCCACGAGCATGGCACCCAAAGTCACCAAATAATACAACACAGAATCCTCACAACTCGTCTCTAATTCAAATACAAGAAGTGGTAGATGGAGAATACTAGATCCAACAAAAAGATATACAGTGTACAAATGGATAATCGCAAACCCACCTAAAAGCAAAGGCCTCACAGCCAATCGTAGCGGTATCCACAAAAGTAGAGATGATAAGACGCCCGCCGCGACTAAATTGAGGGTGAGTCCTGCAAAACACTGTGGCACAACGGGGGTGAGTTGCCAACTCGTGAATAGTAAATAACATTATACTGAAATCGCAAGTATGCACTAACAGTAAGGATCAATAGCATGTAAGCTGGTAGCATAGTATTGATATATGAATATGCAACTATCATGATCGAGGTACACCACCAGGGTACTATATCTACATGAATAAAATGCATATCAAATGAATACTCGGGATAAAAATAATCTCATGCACAAACCATAAGCATGGAAAAACCGGATGTAAATCAACAACACCCCAAATCCCAAAATACTCAGATCGGCCCTCAAATCCTGCAAGTCTCATGGAACCTGAGTGTCAAACATCGACACTCTAAAACATCATGAAAACCAGTGCCTAACCTCGACACGTAAATACTCGTATCCATACGTTCCTTGAAACCCAAGTATTCCCTTCGACACTTGTGTTCCACGTATCGATCTTTCTGATATCCATACGTTCCTCGAAACCCAAGTATCCCACCTCGACACTCGTGTTCCACATATCAGTCTACAAAATCCATATATCTCTCGGAATATAAGTGCCTAACATTGACACTTGAAATTTCCAAATCGCATGAAAACATATCTCAAATGCGTAAATCCATGTAAAATAGCATATGCATCATAAAACATCAAGATGAGCATATCGCGGGAAAAGTCCACTATTTAAATGCATCAGTCATTAAGTATATCTCGCGGTTTCTAAATATCCAATCCAAAATACATATATATACAGCGTCCCATTCCACCGATATATATGTTATAAAAAGCTGATCATGTAACAATAGCAAAGTATATGTGCGAGCAGGTAGGTATAGTATGGCATATGTATAAGCATGTAGGTATACAGGTATGCTATATGTCATATGCGCTATCGCACAAGAATAAATGCATCTATGTCGCTAACCATTAGCAACGTATATCAATGAATATTTGTGTTGTGCGTATCATGGCAATTACCGACAGTGTGTGTAGCATATCATTGGTGCTCGTGCAACATGGACTGTCAATAATAGTGCAGTGTACAATGGATACAGGTTCAGGCACAACAAGAAACTACATGCAATGAAATTCATGCATCATCTCTATATGAGCATATAAACATGCGGCTAATATCATATCACATCTAGCCCTGACGCTTAACGCCATACGGGCGAATTCCGCGTAGATGTTAAATCTACTCACCGATAATCTCGGGCTATGAAAATCCGACCACCTACTTCCCCTTGTTCGCAGCGCCCGAAGTCCCCGCTTGCGATGCTATAATTTCACAAACACAAAGCCAGTGCAAAATCTCAGAAATCGACCAATATAAAGTAAAACTACGTGTTAAATGACGCACCAACTCCAAACTAACTCACAAGAGTCCGTCTAGTGGCTAACGTGCATGACGACACTACGACACCAATCCAAATACAGCAGCTGCACAAGATCACGATTTGTGTCGGATTAAGTAACACGCGGACTCAAAGCACTAGATTATAGGAAAACGATTCCAGATTTTGCATACTATAAATTCTAAAAATTTAAACAGTACCAAACACCCCAAAATCACAGCAGACAACTACCCATCAAAACTAAACCCCAACACCCCCCTCAAAATCCGATGTCGCCGGATTTTCCCGTCGGGTCTCCGGCCAAAACCGGTGGTGTGGGTCCCGTGACTCAGGTGGAATCTTAGGTTCACTAGTACAACCCTAATATCTTGTTTGATTTTTCAGTAAAATTTCCAGGTCACAGCAGATTACAGAGGCTCTAAAAAGACACTAAAAATACGATATTGCACTAATCGATACTTTAAGTGTTCTACACCATAACCAACGAGCTATACATCAGAAAAACTCCTATTTAACAGTTTATGGATTATACCTATCAATACTTGCTAACAAGATCCAAGCTTTCTTAGCTCCAAGTGATCAAAGAGGCAAAAACAAGACTTAGTGTGTTTTGTGATATTATTTATGGAATTTTGGAGATTAATTGAGCTTGGATTGTAGCAATTGGTGAAAGAAAAAGTCAAGGGCAGAAGAAGGAGGAAGTGGCTCGGCCAAGTGAGGGAGTGGGGGATTTGTGAAGGCTTGTGTAGAGTTTTCTAGCTAAGTCTTGTGATGAATGCACATAAATGTACATACATGCATGAAACCATCTCTCCCATTCATTTCTTTTCATTAAAAACATAAATCCTTTGCACAAACAAATATCTAGATATTAGTTGGATGGTTTTGTTTAACTTTAGCTTGATTTATTTGAAATGATACAATTTAAGAATAATTACCAAAACCCAATATGTAAATACCACATTAAAATAATATTTAAAAAGGGAAAAATTCTATTTGAACCAAAACTTCCCATATACTCCCAAAGCTAGCGCACTAACTTTATTTTAGATAAACTAGGTGACGGCAAGTATATATGGACATTTGATTACAGTCGGGTTAAAATGGAAAATACCGACTATTTTACCCTAAAACGGAAAAAAAAATTCGCATAACGATTTCTAAAACGTTACAGTTTGTGTGTTGTATGTTAAAAACTGTGTGTTGATTCAGGACGTAGATTCCTTTATTTAACGCGCCATACCCAATCAACTATTAATTTAGGTTAATATTTATTACATTACTTTGTAACAGAAAATTATATCCTTTATTGTCCAACAGAGATACGGATATTATGTTACAAAACATAGATGGCACAAAATAACATGGGTTCAAAACCAATATACACCTTGAAGGTAATCCCAGATGATACTCTCCTACGGATACAACATGAACATTTGATCCATTTCCAACACGAAGAGTATGGTCACATTTCTTCAAAACCTTGCTATTTCTCAATCCCTGCACACAATTGCAGATATGTGATCCTGACCCGGTATGTAATAGCCAGGAAGCAGAGTTAATTGAAAAACGGTTTTCGGTAACAAACACACCTGAAGCGGAAGCATCTATAAGTCGATGCCGCGCACCCCGCAGGTTCGCGGGGAGGCAGAATTTGCAAAAAACTATGTTTATACGCATCGCAACAACGACTTGAACTCCAGGATCGATACTAATCCCTAACTAGCAAAACTGTATGAGGTTAACTGCTCGGATAGAAAGTTATACCTCACATAACTATGTCTTTCAGGTCTTCTTGCTGTCCTCCTCGTCATAAGCTCCTCGGATCGTACACGGATCGGGCCTCCTCGTCGGTCTTCTCAAGTCAAAGATAATCCACCTGAGAGTCTATAGTCTGAGCTCCAATCTCAAATCCGAGGTAACTAAGTCATCTAGTTGCAGGATTGCTTGGTACGACAGCAAGGTTTCGGGAGGTATCGTCCATGCATTTTCAAAAATTTGCCGTACAAAACAATCCTAACCCTAGAATCTTAACTAATGATTTAGACAATACAATGTGTAAACAATTTTACAACTAAGTGAACTAGGAATACAACCTTTGTAGACCAGTCCTTCACTTCAATAGCTCCTTGTAGTTGTCCATTCGCTCCAAGTAGTGATCTTGTGGACTGTAGAGTAGCTCTACAAGAAGAAAGCAACGAGCTTGCATGATGTCTTCAAGGCCGAAGATGATCTACGTCGAGGAGATATTAACCCAAGCTACCTCTTCACTAATGTGGGATTAGTGAAGCTAACACCCTAAACTAAATTTCTAATCTAGTAGAGGATGATGAAGTAGAATTTTTGCTCGCTTTAGAATTACTTTTCTCACTAATTTTCCTCAACTCTCATAAACCTAGAGAGCTCTCTTAAGTGAAGAGGAAGAAGAAGAACATAATAGATGAGAGAGTGAATGGCAACCATGGGTGAGTTTGTATCATATACTAACTCATGTAGAGACATAACCATAGCTAAGTGATAATCGTTAGGTTAATAAATATCTTAGGTAAAACAAAATTAGTGGACTAAGTCAAAGTATCTACAAGCTTCCACAAGCTTCATGCATGTGACTAATTTCCATCTAATTTGGATTTACTTAAAATAAATAATCATCACAATTATCATAAGCATGGTGTAAGTCTCATACACCAATGTTGCATGTGGCATCAAGCATGACACAAAAAGAAAACATAATAAACATATATCACATATATATTAAGTGTGAACATGTGAGAAAAAGAAATGCTTAAGTGAGCTAATATTAGTTAATGTAAATTAATATATCAAATATATAACTATACATTAAATCATTAAATCAACATTTGATTTAATAATCCAGTTATATCTTATATGACCGACTAATATTATTTGTATCAACCCATCGAATGAACACATGAATCGATAACCCGGTTATATGTCTCATATAACCGACCGATACAGTATCGACTTATCGAATCAATATTTGATTCGATAACCCGGCTATATCTCATATAACCGATCGATGCCTTATATCGCTAGAATAGAATACGGTATCATATACTCGTATTAATCTCGGTTCCGCACATATCAAATATGTGCTTCTAATTCGTTTTGCCTGAGCCAGGGAAACCTCTGTGTAGGACTCTAAAGACTCGTCAATACGCCGGCAGTAGGTGATGATCATATCAAGCACCCACAAGCCGTCAGTGGTACTAGCTGGACGTAACGGCTACCCGGGTATTGAGCGATCAGAAGATCAACAAGCAAGACTGCTCCTACTCCATAAAAGCCTGTCAGAAACACTATCGTACAGTCCAGTCTTTTCGTCTGATATGTCGTATATCTCGTCTATGGGTTCAACGTCAGACCCCAGTAACCGATAAGTCGTGCCGATGTAAGGATTATAACTGGTCGAGTAACTACTGATAACACTTATCAGTAAATCACCGTAGCAGCCCTGGCCAGGGACTTATCGTTATGGCCAATCAAGCACAGCGCAACATCAACCCCCAATACTGGGAGTGACGAATCCCCTCCTATCACTCATTGTCTCCATGTGATTCAGGGCTGTACCCAAAATACACCGTTTTGCACGTTCTCATGAACGTGGTAAGGTGGAAATCAAAGCACATTGGGAATCACACAAGACTCTATGACGATCTCGGGTCTACAGACTAACCTGTACTAATGTCACCAGAGAACTGCTTGTCACGATTCGAAATAGCATGTGACTGGCACTTGAATCATATGAAGTCTATAGGACCCCATCTAATTCAAGTAAGCCAAAAATCCCAGAAATCTAAACCATTTTAAAGAAGAAGTGAAGAAATCTTATCTTTAAAGCAAGTTGTTTTAATAACATAAGCCGAAGTATTGTGTTTTAAAGTCTCAAGTCTTTTCTGAAAATTTCGGCAAAGTTTTCTTTGTAAATACTGGCCCCAAAAGGGGTACAACATGCATAATATGAATAAAGGCATCCCCAAGCGGGAGCTAGCTCTTCGTCAATTGACGGTCACAACCACGCAAGCAATATAATATACAATGCCTAAGGGCGATGATCAAAACTCAGAAGGAAACTCAAATCATCAAGAAAACCATAATCATACAACGCGCGACTCTAAGGTCGAAAGAATAAACAACCGGTCTTCTAAGGTTAAATAATATACAAGTCTGGTTGATGGAGTTTACCAGATACAACTGAAAAAAATACAATGGTGGTCACGATGCAAGTGAACCAACCTACCAAAGCAATCACCCGGAAAAGAAGTAGTGTGCCAGCAAAGCCGAAACGAAACCTGTACGACAAAACCTGCAAGAAACTGTGGCACAACGGGGGTGAGTTGCCAACTCGTGAGTAGAAAATATCACCGAGTAGAAATTGTATGTATAACTCAATCCCAGGTCAATACGATCAGTATTAATATATAACCTCAAAATGATAAAGTCTGAAGTATGATAGGGTGGCAAGGGTAAACATCTATACATAAGTGTAATACCAAGTGCTCATGTCAGTGCCTCAGGTAGCAACTGAAGGGATTCTATAGCACCACACTAGGTTTAAGGTTGCATCACACTTGCTATAAAAAATTTTTTAGAGGATGCTAAACAATTACAAACATGAATCGAACTAGAAAGATATAGTAACAAGATGCTCGTATCATATACTACAAGTGTCTAACACTTAGTGGGAGAGAATACAACCTTTGTAAACCTCCTCCTAGACTCCTTGGATCGATTAAGGTTTGAACCAGTTGGCTTGTGTCCTTCCGTGTCCATGATGATCCACCACGAAGTCTCTCTGCACCAAGCTCCAAGCTTCTCTTGATCAAGGAAGAAGAAGAAGCAAACACTCCAATCTAGTGGGTTAAACTAAAGTGGAATGGTGATTTGGGTTTGGGTCTCAATTAAAAACCTTTTCTTTTTAATCCTTTCTCTTTCTTTTGAAACCCTAGTGAGGTTTTAGGAGAGAGAGGAAGAAGGAGATGGCACAAGCTAAACTCAAGAGAATAATGAGAATAAATATCATAACCCTTGCTTAAACTCAAGAGAGTAAGAGAGAGCTATCATGATAAACTATGGTTACATAATATCTAGATATTTTGTAACTAGAGTTTAAGCAAAACCATGAGCCAAAACCATGGGCAAATGAAACCATGGTTTTGACTTGTGAACACAAGAAAATGAGAGTTGAATAGTCAACCATGATTTCATTTGTCATTTTGCTTAATCTCAAATTAACAAAATATATGTATAAATATGTAACCATGTGAGTCTTGCATTGCCACCACCAATGTATCATCAACCATGACATATCTATGCTTGCATGTGTGCATGCATATCAACATATACATACACTCATGCAAGCATCAAAAGAAATAGGTTTTTATAAATGAACTAATGGACTTAATATTAAATCAACACTTAATTTAATAACCCGGTCATATCACATACGACCTGTAGGGTTGCTATGCACACGCACAAGGGTCTATAAGGCATCAATCATGCCCGATTAAAATTTTAGCCGTGCCGAACAACCCAAAGCCGGATCTTTAAACTACGGTTTAGGCGAAAACAAGTATGTTAAACACTTTAACACTAAGTGAGAAGGATTACAACCTTTGTAGATCCGGTCCTTCACTTCAATAGCTCCGTGTAGATGTCCCCATCGCTGCGATCGTGAACTCCAGACTCTAGAGAAGCTTCACAAGAAGAACGAACGTGCTTGCTTCGATGACTTCGAGGCCGAAGATGATCTACGTCGGGGAGACATTAACTTAAGCTATTCCTTCACTAGGTCATGAACTTTGTGAAGAGAACACACTCTACTACATGGCAAGTGGTAGAGGAGGAAGAAGTAGGAAGTGGGCTCACTTTAGAATTGATTTTCTCACATTTTTTCTCATGGCACCATTAGAGCTAGTAAGCTTTTCATGGAGCTTGATGAAGAAGAAGAAGAAAGAATAATATCATCATATGAATTAATCCTTCTCAATAATGTAACCATGGGTGAGTTAAGCTATCATGCTTAACTCATGTAGAGAATTGACCAAGGTATATGGTTAAGGGTTGGGTTAACTAAATATCCTTAAGAATGACAAAAAAGTTGACTTTGTCAATGTTTCCACAAGCTTCATGAAAGCTTGAGAACTTTGACAAAGTCTTTCTCTTTTGTTATTCTTAAGATATAAACAAAACCCTAATCTTTACCTTAATCTTGGTATAAGTCTTATACACCCATCTTTGATGTATCATCAAGCATGACACAATCATATGTACACAAATATATATCACATATACACTTATGCACAATCAAGTGAGAAAATAAATCTTAAGTGAGCTAATACTAGTTAATGTAATGTAATATATCAAATATATAATTATACATTAAATTATTAAATCAACTCTTGATTTAATAATCCGGCTATAACCGACTAATATCATGTGTAACAACTTATCGAATCAACACTTGATCCGATAACCCGGCTATATCGCATACAACCGATCAATATCACGAATCGCGAGAATAGAATACGGTATCTCATATCGTATTAATCTCGGTCCCGCACATATCACATATATGCTCCTACTCCGTTTCGCTTGGGCCAGGAAACCCCTGTATAGGACTTTAAAGACTCGTCAATACATCGGCAGTAGGTGATGATCATATCAAACACCTACAAGCCGCAAGCGGATAACAGTTCGGGAAACTACTGATAACACTTACCAGTAAATCTCAGCAACCCTGGCCAGGGATTTCCAGTTATAGCCAATCGAACACAGCGCAACATCAACTCCCTATACCGAGAGAGACGAATCCCCTCCTATTGCTCATTGCCTCCATGTGATTCGGGACTGTACCCAAAAACCACCGTTTTGCACGCCCTCTTGGACGTGGTAAGGTGGAAATCAAAGCACAGTGGGAATCACACAAGACTATATGATGATCTCGGGTCTACAGACTAACCTGTACCAGTATCACCAGAGAACTGCCATCTGACGTAAGGCATAATACCATCCGGGAGTTCTCGACGAGTCCGTCCAGTGTACCCAGTCACCACTGAGCACCCGTACACCATCCTTGATGTCAAACACCAATGGATATGGGATCATCCTGTAAGTCGATGTACAACACCCCACGACTTGCGGGGAGGCGGAAATATGAGAAACGATCTTGTTTATATGCTAAACATCGACTAACCGCATGAATCGAAGCTAAACGATAACTAACAACAAACATAGAAGTTAACAACTACTATGTAAAGGGATTATACCTAAAGAACCGTGTCCTTCGTCTTTACGAACTCCACCTCCTCCTCGGCCTTCTCCAAGTAGTAGACGATCCACCACGAGAGCTAAACTCCAAGCTTTGCCTCTAAACTTGAGGCAACTAGGTATCTTTAAGTGCTAATCAAAGTACCTAGATGAAATAGAGTATGGTTATGGATTAAGTAGTCTAACTAATCCTTGTACTCAACACATGAGAGAGGAGGATTAGGGTTTGAAGAGAGAGAGCTTGAGGAGAGAGAAGATGAACATCATAATGAGAAGAGAAAATGAGTTATCATAATATATATCAAGCATTTTATTTTATCAAGAAAAGAAAAGAAAATGATTTACAACCATGCTTGATAAATATCTTGTGGTGATTCATCTCCATGAGTCATTAAGTAATTATGAAGTATTAATGACATGGATGAATCATCCATATGACTCACTAATCTCATTCAATGTATATGCCACCTAAACCTCCTTAGTCACCATCTTCTAGAAGCTTCTCGCGCAATTACGAGAACGCCCCTCCTATCCATGAAAACACGGAAAAACTTCAGACTGTATAAATCCAATAACCGGATACTAGTAACTGGCTTAAACCAAAGCCGACTAGTAAAAACTGTCCGAAAGTCGTACATGCGTAAACACACGTATGCGTCCGAACCCTTGTCGTAAAACCATACGACCTCTATATCGTTTCGCCTGGAGTAGGGAAACTCTCTGCGTGGGACTCTAGAGACTCGACTACTACGCTGGCAGTGGGTTTAACCACAGACCGCAAGCGGCACTAGCTGTACGTAACGGTTCCCAGGTAGATGTCGATAAGAAGGCCGATGAGGAAACCCATCCGAACTCCTACTTAGTCTGATGTGAAAATCTTTGTACAGTCCGGTCTGTTTGTCTAAGAGTATCGCATATCGGGCCTAGGGGGCGGCAAGCGTCAGTCCCCTAATAGCGGTATAAGTCGTGTCGGAGCGAAGCCCATTACACCCTGAGAAACTACTGGAACCTACCAGCAAATCTCGCTTGCCCTGGCCAGGGACTTTGCGTAATGGCTCTCTGACACAGCGCGATATCAACCCCCAATACCAGGAGAGACGAATCCTGTCTAACCGCCACTGCCTCCAAGTGCTCGGGACAGCACTCAACTGCTACTTGTTTGCACGACTCCTTTGAGCCGTGGTAGCATAGCAATCTAAGAACAGTGGGACACACTCGAGGAGAAGTAGCAGTGTCAAGTCTGCTGACTATGCTGTACTCATGTCACCTGGGAACTGTTCACTGACGACTGGTATAAAACCAACCAACAGTTCCCTGTGAGTCCTGTCCGGTGTACCCGTAACCTAACGAGCACCAGCATACTATCTCCAGTACGACGTACTGACGGCTGTAGGATAGACCATCTCCCCAACTGGGATGAGAAGCGTACACACTAGTCTACTCCGGAGTATCGATGCCCTGTCTCGATAATCCAACGACTAGGGACCTGAATAAGGATGTGCTTATAGACAACCCAGCCCCCACTAGTGTGACTGCCATCACAACGCTGGTAGTCAAGCAAGATCCTAAGAGCTCTATCAATACGTATACTCACAAATTAAGATAGAAAAACCAAGTAGCATACTACCATGTTTAGCAAGATTGTTATATACATGTGAATATTCCAAGCTTCCATTAAGTAATATACAAACTAGTATGAGACAATAATGGCCCCTAGGGCATATACACTAACAATCTCCCACTTGCACTAGGGCCATGTACTGGCATATCGAAGACCGATGATCTCGAGTAGCCTCTCGAACTGAATATGAGGTAGGGCCTTTATGAATGGATCAGCAATGTTCTCTTCAGAAGCAACTCTCCGAACCTCAATCTCCCGATGATCAATGATCTCCCTGATCAGGTGATACCGCCTTAAGATGTGTCTGGACTTCTGATGGGACCTTGGTTCCTTCGCTAAAGCTATAGCTCCGTTGTTGTCACGATACAGAGGTATTGGATCAACTATGGTAGGAACCACCTGAAGTTCTGTTAGGAACTTCTTCATCCAGACTGCTTCTTTTGCGGCATCGCAAGCAGCTATATACTCCGCTTCCACCGTCGAGTCAGCAACAGTGTCCTGCTTGGAGCTCTTCCAGCACACCGCCCCTCCATTGAGGGTAAAGACATAACCCGACATGGACTTGGAATCGTCCTTATCACTCTGGAAGCCGGAATCAGCAAAGGCCTCCAACCTGAGGTCATTTTCGCCGTAAACCAAGAACGTCTCCTTAGTCCTTCTCAGGTACTTGAGAATGTTCTTTACTGCTATCCAGTGCTTTTCCCCTGGGTCTGACTGATACCGGCTTACCACACTCAGTGCGTAAGCTACATCTGGTCTGGTGCACAACATCGCATACATTATAGAGCCTACCGCAGAAGTGTAGGGTATAATAGACACGCGTTCCCTTTCCAAATCAGTCTTGGGAGACATCTCTTTGGAGAGGGTGATTCCGTGACAAGCCGGTAGATTACCGCGCTTAGAATCTTCCATACTGAATCTTTTCAGTACAGTGTCGATATACCTGGACTGCGAAAGTCCCAACATCCTCTTGGATCTATCACGATAGATCCGGATCCCCAGAATGTAAGAGGCATCACCCAGGTCTTTCATGGAGAACCTGTGTGACAAGAATCCTTTGACAGATTGTAGCATAGGAATGTCATTTCCTATCAATAGAATGTCATCCACGTACAAGACGAGGAATACGACACTTCTGGCTACAACTTTACTATATATGCACGGTTCATCTGGATTTTTGATAAAGTCATATTCTTTGACTGTTTCATCAAAACAGATGTTCCAACTCCGCGATGCCTTTTTTAGTCCATAAATGGATTTAAGCAGCTTGCATACTTTCCCACTGCTCCCACTCTGATTGAAACCCTCTGGCTGATCCATATAGACGCACTCTTCTAAATTTCCATTCAGAAAAGCCGTCTTTACGTCCATCTGCCAGATTTCATAATCATGGAAGGCAGCAATAGCAAGAAGCACCCGAATGGATTTGAGCATAGCCACTGGAGAAAAAGTTTCGTCATAGTCCAAACCATGTCTTTGACGAAGACCCTTTGCAACAAGTCTAGCCTTATAGGTTTCCACCTGTCCATCTACACCAATATTTTTCTTGAAGATCCATTTGCATCCTATGGGTTTTACCCCATCTGGAGCAAAGTCCAAAGTCCATACTTGGTGTACATGGACTCCATTTCGGTCCGCATTGCATCTAGCCATCATACCGAGTCGCCGCTCTGGATGGCCTGCTGAAAGTCAGTAGGTTCATCATCATCTATGATGCAATCCTCTCTATCCCCATCTATGAGAAAACCGTAGTATCTCTCAGGCGGATGAGACGGCCTACTACTCCTGCGGAGGGGTGCGGGAATGTCCTGTTCTTCTTGAACTACCGGTTCTACCAAACTTTCAGTATTAGTTTGTGGTTCTGGAATTTCTTCCAGTTCTATTTCGCTCCCACTTGATTCCTTTTCTAAAAACTGATGTTTTAGAAAATGGGCATTACGAGAAACAAATACCTTTTGTTCCTCTGCGTAATAGAATAGATATCCCCTGAAGTTCTTTGGATATCCCACAAACTTACACTTTACTGATCGTGCCACGAGCTTGTCCACATGCTGCTTTTTAACAAAAGCTGGACATCCCCAAATCTTTATATACTGTAGATGGGGTTTCTTCCCGCTCCACATCTGATATGGAGTGGTGGGCACAGTCTTGGTAGGAACCATGTTCAAAAGATATGCCGCTGATTCTAGCGCATAACCCCAGAAAGATCGCGGTAACTCAGCATTACTCATCATGGATCGTACCATATCCAATAGGGTTCGATTCCATCTCTCCGATACACCATTATGCTGTGGAGTGTATGGAGGAGTAAGCTGAGAGAGAATTCCTTTCTCTTTTAGGTAACCTAGGAACTCGGCACTCAAGTATTCACCACCTCGATCAGATCTAAGTGTCCTGATACTTTTGCCGGTTTGGTTTTCTACTTCATTCTTATACTCTTGGAATTTCTCAAAAGCCTCGGATTTATGTTTCATCAGATAAATGAATCCGTATCTTGAGTAATCATCCGTGAAAGTAATGAAATAGGAAAAACCACCTCTTGCATGCGTAGACATTGGACCACATACATCGCTGTGTATGAGTCCTAAGAGCTCGCTCGCTCTTACTCCATGTCCAGTAAATGGAGTCTTTGTCATCTTTCCTTTGAGACAAGATTGACAAGTGTCATAAGTTTGATATTCGAACGAGTCCAAATATCCTTCTCTATGTAACTTAGTCAACCTTCTCTCATTGATGTGACCCAGTCTACAATGCCATAAGAAAGCTTTTTTTAAATCGGGAGACTTTCTTTTTAATGTGTTCTGGACATTAAAAATTTGGAGTTGGTTTAAAACATATATACCGTTATTTAGTGCACCGGACCCAATCAAACCATGATTAAGGTGGATGTTAACAACATCTCTTACAAACGTGAAATCATAACCTTTATTTGATAACAAGGAAACTGATATGATATTACACGTTAAGCTTGGTACAAAAAAACAGTTATGTAAAACCAAAATGTGTCCACTCGTCAATCCTAGGTGATAATCCCCGACGGACGCAGCTCCCACGCTAGCTCTGTTAGCAACCTTTAGGGTCATATCACCTTCCTTCAGCACTCTACGGTTTCTCAGTGCCTGCAATGAATTGCAAATATGAGATCCTGATCCGGTATCCAATACCTAGGAAGTAGAGTTAATTGACAGACAATTCTCAATTACAAACACACCTGAAGTCGAAGCCACAGCTTACTTCTGTTCCTGGTTCTTGGCGTTCCACGCCTTGCAATCTTTCTTCCAATGCCCTTTCCTGTGACAATGGAAGCACTCATCCTGGCCCACTACCGGTACCGCAAACTTTTTCTTGCCTTTCCCTCCCACCTTACTAACACCTCCTCTAGGTTTGGTGGCGGCCTTCTTCTTCATTCCTTTGGCCCTAGCCTTGGACCCGGAAGAAGATGCACCGCCAACAAACATAGCGGGTGTTTCCCTTATCTTCTGCAAGGTGCCCTCTGCACTCCTTAACATGTTCAGGAGTTCCGGAAGTTCAACTTCTTTTCTTTGAATGTTGAAGTTCAGGATAAACTGGGCGTAGGTGTGAGGAAGGGACTGGAGAATAAGGTCTGTATAGAGCTCATTATCCAAAGTCGTCCCAAGGTCTGCGGGCTCTTCAATATAGCCGATCATCTTTAGGACATGTTCTCCTACCGATGACCCGACAGCCAACCTCGCTCGAAACAAGTTCTTAGAGGTCTCGTATCTTGCTATACGAGATTGCTCTCCATAAAGTTCCTTTGTATGGAGAAATATGCCATCTAGTTCCATATCCTCGTGCCTCCTCTGATGTTCATTGTTCATCGAGGCAAGCACGATGCACTTGGCTTTTGCGCAATCTAAATCCCAGGTTTTGCGGCTTTCCTTATCAGCATTACTGGATTTGGGACCAGGGACAGCAGGTGCCGTAGCGGTGAGGACGTACCCCAATTTGTCATAGGTCAAAGCCATTTTGACATTCCGCAGCCAATCTTTATAGTTTGGCCCTGTCAGTATATTTTTCTCTAAAAGTAACTTAAGTCCAGTCATTTTCAGGGTCGCTGCAAATAGGAGAGAGAGAAGAAAACTCTTTAGCATGAAGCTCTTGCAAGTTTAGAGTGATTTTTAGTTTATCTAAACTGGATGGCTCCCACTGTTTCTCGAATCCTTCCTCAAACCATAAAAGAAGAATTAGCCAGGACTATTCTCACCACACAATACTTGCTTAACCATTCAGCCAGGCTAGTGTCGATACTTCAAGGGAGGTTTTCCAACGCTTTCGCGAAGTTCCTTAATTAAATAACCTCTTTTCTCTGGGTGCGTAACCCCGCTGACACCTTTCTTGACACCTACTTGGTTTATAGCATTGATCGTTAAGTGACGAATCTCCTGATAAGTAGTATATACTCACAGTAGGATCGGGATCCAAATATCATTGTATGATAATGTTGAAGGAATCCTACCAACATTCATCAAACTCCAAATGGTATGCAACTCTTTGCAAATTTCAGTTTCTTTAGAAATTCCCGATATATATTTTTTTGCCCCATGCTCTTATGACCTTGGCGTTTGGTCAAAATGTCATAAGTCACATGTCAAGTTCTACCCATCATTATCTTGTCAATTTGAACCCATCCGTATATATCCTTGACGTTCGGCCAAAATGATAATACGACTGTCCCAAACTAACTCATCTATCTATGCAACAAATGAATACCCAGTAGCTACCAAACACTATGCCTTGGCGTTAGGTCAAAATACATAGCTTGAATACTACTGAATACCTAGATGAAATGACGGAGGGCTACGAATGGTTTTGGCGAAACCGTGAACGTAGTGAACTTGATATAACCGAAAGAACCTGATAGCTTTTAAAAAGGAGTGGTTAAAGCTCCGCATTTAAAAATATCTGTTTTTAAAATTAACCGAGTGGTTTCTTTTAAATTGTTCCAACGATTAAACTTTTTGGTTTATTTTCTTTGCATTATAAATAATGCGTCCCATCATTAACCTATCATTGCAGAAAACAACGAAAATACAACGTCCTCTTATGCCATCCGCATTCGCCACGGGGTCCCGTCATCACCCGTTAGGTTACTTAACTAACAACAGAGCGGGGGCTGGGCTAGCGCGGGTGTAAAACATAAGTGACGTCTAAATAGCTATCATATATAGATATTGTACATTCGTCAGACGCAATAATAGGCATTCCAGATCACAGATGAACTTTATTAGATTTGCAAGCAATCCGTGTTTGTTTTGAGCCTGCAACAAAAGACGGATTACACAGTTGTGATGAATAGCCATTACCCCACCCAAGACCCCAACGGGTACGGCAAACTACCCGCCCGGCAGTTTGTGCACCCCACCTTGGGTCTGTCCTAGGAGCAAAAACAGTAAAATGAAATAATACAACGGTGGCTACAACCACAACCTGAATGTGCCCCGCAAAATAATATTACAACAAATTACATTTACATCAAATGAATTAAATAATAACCCATCACATAACCCCGGCTATACATCACAACAGTCCAACACAGTTCATATACACAAACAGATAAAATCCATTACAGAAATGTGCAACCCCCTGCCAACCGACATACTAGCAGTTAGGGAAGGTTTATGAACACATTATACAAACACAGATATAATCCAACAAGCAAATACCGTATAATTTCGATCGATTAAACACATTTAATTTTGCTCCAATACTTCTCTGTAAATCTGAAACCTGAGCAAAAATTAAAAATTCCAGAAAATACCAAATATCACAAAGAACCAGCACAGAAAAATTGGGCTTGTGAATCGGCAACTCGGCGGCGGAATCGCGGCGGATCGGGGGGATTCGCCGCGGTTCCGCGGCGGTTTAGTCGATTCACGAGCCCAGTTTTCTTGGGTGTTCTAATACTATCATTTTGGGCTTTCTGAACCTGCCTGAAAAATTTTTGGACTTCATTTAAAAATCGACAGAAACCATGATGTCGGGGTTTTCCGGTTTTGGTTTTTTCCGTTCGAAATTCATACAATTTTGCAAGTCAGTTATTTATTATTTAGCGAGGCTCTGATACTACTGTAAGTCGATGTACAACACCCCACGACTTCCGGGGAGGCGGAAATATGAAAAACGATCTTGTTTATATGCTAAACATCGACTAACCGCATGAATCGAAGCTAAACGATAACTAACAACAAACATAGAAGTTAACAACTACTATGTAAAGGGATTATACCTAAAGAACTGTGTCCTTCGTCTTTACGAACTCCACCTCCTCCTCGGCCTTCTCCAAGTAGTAGACGATCCACCACGAGAGCTAAACTCCAAGCTTTGCCTCTAAACTTGAGGCAACTAGGTATCTTTAAGTGCTAATCAAAGTACCTAGATGAAATAGAGTATGGTTATGGATTAAGTAGTCTAACTAATCCTTGTACTCAATACATGAGAGGGGAGGATTAGGGTTTGAAGAGAGAGAGCTTGAGGAGAGAGAAGATGAACATCATAATGAGAAGAGAAAATGAGTTATCATAATATATATCAAGCATTTTATTTTATCAAGAAAAGAAAAGAAAATGATTTACAACCATGCTTGATAAATATCTTGTGGTGATTCATCTCCATGAGTCATTAAGTAATTATGAAGCATTAATGACATGGATGAATCATCCATATGACTCACTAATCTCATTCAATGTATATGCCACCTAAACCTCCTTAGTCACCATCTTCTAGAAGCTTCTCGCGCAATTACGAGAACGCCCCTCTTATCCGTGAAAACACGGAAAAACTTTAGACTGTATAAATCCAATAACCGGATACTAGTAACTGGCTTAAACCAAAGCGGACTCGTAAAAACTGTCCGAAAGTCGTACGTGCGTAAACACACGTATGCGTCCGAACCCTTGTCGTAAAACCATACGACCTCTCTATCGTTTCGTCTGGAGTAGGGAAACTCTCTGCGTGGGACTCTAGAGACTCGACTACTACACTGGCAGTGGGTTTAACCACAGACCGTAAGAGACACTAGCTGTACGTAACGGTCCCCAGGTAGATGTCGATAAGAAGGCCGATGAGGAAACCCATCCGAACTCCTACTGAGTCTGATGTGACAATCACCGTACAGTCCGGTCTATTCGTCTAAGACTATCACATATCGGGCCTAGGGGGGCGGCAAGCGTCAGTCCCCTAATAGCGGTATAAGTCGGGTCGGAGCGAAGCCCATTACACCCTGAGAAACTACTGGAACCTACCAGCAAATCTCGCTTGCCCTGGCCAGGGACTTTGCGTAATGGCTCTCTGACACAGCGCGATATCAACCCCCAATACCGGGAGAGACGAATCCTGTCTAACCACCACTGCCTCCAAGTGCTCGGGACTGCACTCAACTGCTACCTGTTTGCACGACTCCTTTGAGCCGTGGTAGGGTAGCAATCTAAGAACAGTGGGACACACTCGAGGCGAAGTAGCAGTGTCAAGTCTGCTGACTATGCTGTACTCATGTCACCTGGGAACTGTTCACTGACGACTGGTATAAAACCAACCAACAGTTCCCTGTGAGTCCTGTCCGGTGTACCCGTAACCTAACGAGCACCTGCATACTATCTCCAGTACGATGTACTGACGGATGTAGGACAGACCATCTCCCCAACTGGGATGAGAAGCGTACACACTAGTCTACTCCGGAGTATCGATGCCCTGTCTCGATAATCCAACGACTAGGGACCTGAATAAGGATATGCTTGTAGACTACCCAGCCCCCACTAGTGTGACTGCCATCACAACGCTGGTAGTCAAGCAAGATCCTAAGAGCTCTATCAATACGTATACTCACATATTAAGATAGAAAAATCAAGTAGCATACTACCATGTTTAGCAAGACTGTTATATACATGTGAATATCCCAAGCTTCCATTAAGTAATATACAAACTAGTATGATACAATAATGGCCCCTAGGGCATATACACTAACACATCCATCGCCCATCATATGGGTCAAGATGCGTATACGCTAGTCTACTCTGGTGCATCGATGCCCTGTCTCGATACACCCTCGACTAGGAACAGTTATAGGATGTACTCGTCGACTACCGTGGCCCCACTAGTATGATCTCATCATAGTCCCAGTAGTCGAGTACATATCCTAAGGGCTTTATCAACATGTAACATAGAGACAATCAGAGTACATGTTAAGATAAAGTACAACGAGATAGCATACTATCATGTCGAGCAAGAAAGTCCTCCCTAGATATCTCCTAGCATCCACTACAATATACATCGTATGTACAGTAATGGCCTCTAGGGCATACATATAACTAACAATCTCCCACTTGCACTAGGGCCATCTGTTGAGGTATCACATACCCAACAATTAGCTGTGGTTGAAATATCTTATACTCAACCATTCCATAAAAGTCTCTACTGGGAAAAAGGCCTTTGTGAGTGGATCCGCGTTGTTGTCCTCTGTGTCTATTCTCCTAACCTCGATCTCCCTGGAGATCAACCATCTCTATGATCAGGTGAAACTGCCTAAGAATTATATCTGGATTTCTGATGGGACGGGGGTTCCTTGGCATAAGCCACAACTCCATTGTCATAAAATGGTAGGAACGAAGTTCATCTCATGAACTTATATATCCAGACTGCCTCTTTGGTAGTATCTTTGGTAACGATGTATCTTGCCTTTAATCGTATAGTAAGTCACGGTATCTAGCTTGGAACTCTTCCAACATACCGTCCCTCCACTGAGGGTAAAGACAATGCCTGCGACGGACATTCAGTCGTCCTTATCACCCTGGAACCTTTCCAGTGATTTTCCCCAGGATCGATTGATACCATCTCACTATAACTAGTGAGTATCCTAACATCCAATTAGATCTATCTTATAGATCCAAAACCCAGGATTTAGGAGGTATCACTGTGATCCTATATGAAGAATCCTTATGATAAGCGGAGATTGACCGAGCGTAGCATAGGAAATTCCTTCCCTATCAAGAGTATGTCATCCACGTACTCTACGAGGATCACCATCATACTCCCTACTACCTTTATGTATATACAAGGTTCATCTACCATTTTGATGAAGTCAAACTCTTTGACTACCTCATCAAAACAGATGTTCCAACTCCGCGATGCCTGCTTTATCATATAAAACATCTTGCACACGTTTCCGCTGCTCCCACTGTCTACGAAGACCTCTGGCTGTGTACTTATAGACGCTCTCTTCTAAAACATCATTTAGAAAAGCAGTCATGACACCCAACCACCAGATATCGTAGTCATGGTATGTAGCCGTGGCAAGTAGGATCTGGATAGACTTAAGCATAGCTTTGAAAGTCTCAACTTTTCCATGTACACCAAGTAATCTTCTCAAGATATACTTGCTCCTGATGGGGATTTAACCTTTCAGATAAAGCAACCAAAGTCCATACTTTGTTGGTGTATAAGGATTCTACCTCAGATCACTAAGCATCCAGCCATTCTTACAGAGTCACACTCCTGATGGCCAGCTCGAAACTAGTTAGGTCATCATCTCATGATGCAATCCTCGCTCCCACTATCATAGAGAAACCGAAGTATCTCTCAGGTGGGTGAGGAACCGTACTAGATCGGTGGAGAGGCTGAGGATCGTTGGTTACTATTGAATCCTTTGGTTCTACCAAATCATGAGCTGCAGTTTGTATAGCTGGAACCTTTCCAGTTCTACACAACAGACCTTGCCTCAAGCTTGTCCGGATTTTGCTTTTAGACATAGTCCGGACAACCCCAAATCTTAACAAACTTAAGATATGGGCTCTTCCCTTTCCATATCACATATGAAGTGGTAGGCAACTGATTTGATTTGAACCCTATTCAATAGGTATGCAGCTTCTCAAGCGCATAACTCCCAAAACGAAATAGGAAACTCAATAGTACTCATCATAGATCACACCATATCACATAGGGTGCTATTGCTCCGCCCCGATATACCATCGTGCTATGGTGTATACGGAGGAGTAATGCCGAGAGAGAATCTCATTCTCCTTTAGAATAGTCCAGGAATTCCGTGCTCAAGTATTCTCCTCCTTGATCACATCAAAGGACATAATACTTTTATCCGTATTTTGGTTCTCTACTTCTAACTTACATTCTGTGAATATCTCAAAAGGTTCGGACTTGTGTTTCAACAGGAACATATGTCTGAATCTTGAGAGATCATCAGAGAATGTAATGAAGTAAAAAGAACCGGTATTGGCATGTGTAGACAGGAGACTTTCATACATCAGCATGTATCTTGTTAGTGTATATGCCCTAGGGGCCATTATTGTATCATACTAGTTTGTATATTACTTAATGGAAGCTTGGGATATTCACATGTATATAACAGTCTTGCTAAACATGGTAGTATGCTACTTGGTTTTTCTATCTTAATATGTGGGTATACGTATTGATAGAGCTCTTAGGATCTTGTTTGACTACCAGCGTTGTGATGGCAGTCACACTAGTGGGGGCTGGGTAGTCTACAAGCACATCCTTATTCAGGTCCCTAGTCGTAGGATTATCGAGAGAGGGCATCGATACTCCGGAATAGACTAGTGTGTACGCTTCTCATCCCAGTTGGGGAGATGGTCTGTCCCACAGCTGTCAGTACATCGTACTGGAGATAGTATGCAGGTGCTCGTTAGGTTACGGGTACACCGGACAGGACTCGCGGGGAACTGTTGGTTGGTTTTATACCTGTCGTCAGTTAACAGTTCCCAGGTGACATGAGTACAGCATTGTCCGCAGACTTGACACTGCTACTTCGCCTCTAGTGTGCCCCACTGTTCTTAGATTGCTACCCTACCACGGCTCAAAGGAGTCGTGCAAACAGGTAGCAGTTGGGTGCAGTCCCGAGCACTTGGAGGCAGTGGCGGTTAGATAGGATTCGTCTCTCCCGGTATTGGGAGTTGATATCGTGCAGTGTCAGAGAGCCATTACGTAAAGTCCCTGGCCAAGGCAAGCGAGATTTGCTAGTAGGTTCCAGTTGTTTCTCAGGGTGTAATGGGCTACGCTCCGACACGACTTATACCGCTATTAGAGGACTGACGATTGCCGCCCCCTTAGGCCCGATATGCGATAGTCTTAGACGAACAGACCGGACTGTACGGATATTGTCATATCAGACTCAGTAGGAGTTCGGAAGGGTTTCCTTATCGGCCTTCTTATCGACATCTACCTGGGGACCGTTACGTACAGCTAGTGCCACTTGCGGTCTGTGGTTAAACCTACTGCCAGCGTAGTAGTCGAGTCTCTAGAGTCCCACATAGAGAGTTTCCCTACTCCAGGCGAAACGATATAGAGGTCGTATGGTTTTACGACAAGGGTTCGGACGCATAGGTTTGTTTACGCACGTACGACATCCGGACAGTTTTTTACTAGCCGGCTTTGGTTTAAGCTAGTTTCTAGTATCCGGTTATTAGATTTATACAGTCTAAAGTTTTTCCGTGTTTTCACGGATAGGAGGGGCGTTCTCGTAATTACACGAGAAGCTTCTAGAAGATGGTGACTTGGGGGTCAAGGTGGCATATGCATTAAATGAGATTAGTGAGTCATTTGAGTGATTCATCCATGTCATTAATGCATCATAAATGCTTAATGTCTCATGGAGATGAATCACCCTCTTGTATTTATGAAGCATGATTATTAATCCTTTATTTTCTTTTATTGGATAAATGATAATGCTTGATACATATTATGATAGATCATTATCTCATCTCATTCTCTTGCTCACTTTCTCTCTCCTCAAGCTCTCTCTCTTCAAACCCTAATCCTCCCCTCTCATGTGTTGAGACCAAGGATTAGATTAGACTACTTAATCCTTAACCATTCTCTATATCACCTAGGTTACTTAGATTAGCGATTTAAGAAACCTAGTTACCTCAAGTTATAGGTGAAGCTTGTAGTAAAGCTCTCGGGTGGATCATCTACTACATAGAGAAGGCCGGAGAGGACGTGAGAACGGAAAGACGAAGGACACGGTTCATCAGGTATAATCACTTTTCATAGTAGTTGTTAACTTCTATGATATTTGTTAGTTATAGTTTAGCAAAGATTCTCGGTTAGTCGATGTTTACGGATAAAACAAGATCGTTTTTCATTATTCCGCCTCCCCGCAAGTTGTTGGGTGTTGTACATCGACTTACAGTGGTATCAGAGACTCGCTAAACAATAATTAACTCATTAGCAAAGTCCTATGAATTTCGAACGCAAAAAGAACCAGAAAACGACATCGATATCACAAGTTTCTGTCGAATTTAAAACAGGCTCTAAAAATTTTTCAGGTTGCTGCAGTATAACCTACAGAGAATTGTAAGAACACTGGTGAAAAATAGGTTCCTGAATCGGCCATACAGCCGAGGAACCGCGGCCGATCCCACCGATCCGCCGCGGATCCGCGGCCGAGTTGGGGCCGATTCAACCCAGTTTCCACCAGTAACTCTTCTGTGATATTTTTGTATTTTCTGGAATGTTTATTTTCTGCTCAAGTCTCAGGTGCACAGAGAAGTTTTGGGAGTAGAATCTGATATGTTTGCTCGATCGAAATTATACGATGTTTGCTAATTTGATTATATCTGTGTTTGTATAATGTGTTCGTAAACCTCCCCTAACTGCTAGTATGTCGGTTGGTAAGGGTTTGCATATTTCTGTATTGGTTTTTACTGTTTGTGGTTGTGAACTGTATTGGACTGTTGTGATGATTAGCCGGGGTTTGAGATGGGTTGTTATATTCATTCATTCGATGTAATTGTAATATGTTGTAATATTATTTTGCGGGGCACATCCAGGTTGCGGTTGTAGCCACCGTTTTATTATTTCATTTTACTGTTTTTGCTCCTAGGATAGACCCAAGATGGGGTGCACAAACTACCGGGTACTTTGAAGTGTTTAGTGGCCTACTCACTTTGTTGAGGGAGACCGCTTCACTTCGGGTATTTGGCGGGTAGTTTGCCGTACTCGTAGGGGTCTAGGATGGGGTAATGGCTATTCATCACAACTGTGTAATCCGTCTTTTGTTGCAGGCTCTAAACAAACGCGGATTGCTTGCAAATCCAATAAAGTTCATATGAGATCTGGAATGCCTATTATTGCGTCTGAAGAATGTACAATATCTATATATGATAGCTATTTAGACGTCACATATGTTTTACACCCGCGCTAGCCCAGCCCCCGCTCTGCCGTTAGTTAAGTAACCTAACGGGTGATGACGGGACCCAGTGGCGAATGCGGATGGCATAAGAGGATGTTGTATTTTCATTGTTTTCTGCAATGATAGGTTAATGATGGGACGCATTATTTATAATGCAAAGAAAATAAACCAAAAGATGAATCGTTGGAACAATTTAAAAGAAACCACTCGGTTATTTTAAAACAGATGATATTTTTTAAATTGCGGAGCTTTAACCACTCCTTTTAAAAGCTATCAGGTTCCTTCGGTCATATCAAGTTCACTACGTTCACGGTTTCGCCAAAACCATTCGTAGCCCTCCGTCTTTTTATTTGGGTATTCAGTAGTATTCAAGCTATGTATTTTGACCAACGCCAAGGCATAGTGTTTAGTAGCTGCTGGGTGTTCATTTGTTGCATAGATAGATGAGTTAGTTTGGGACAATCGTATGATCGTTTTGGCCAACGTCAAGGATATGTACGGATGGGTTCAAATTAACAAGATAATGATGGGTAGAACTTGACATGTGACTTATGACATTTTGACCAATGCCAAGGTCATAAGTGCATAGGGCAAAAATATATATCGGGAATTTCTAAAGAAACTGAAATTTGCAAAGAGTTGCATATCATTTGGAGTTTGATGAATGTTGGTAGGATTCCTTCAACATTATCATACAATGATATTTGGATCCCGATCCTACTATGAGTATATGCTACTCATCAGGATATTCGTCACTTAACGATCAATGTTATAAACCAAGTAGGTGTCAAGAAAGGTGTCAGCGGGGTTACGTCCCCAGAGAAAAGAGGTTATTTAATTAAGGAACTTCGCGAAAGCGTTGGAAAACCTCCCTCGAAGTACCGACACCAGCTTGGCTGAACGGTTAAGCAAGTATTGTACAGTGAGAATAGTCCTGGGTAATTCTTCTTTTATGGTTTGAGGAAGGATTCGAGAAACAGTGGGAGCCATCCAGTTTAGATAAATTAAAAACCACTCTAAACTTGCAAGAGCATCATGCTAAAGAGTTTTCTTCTCTCTCTCCTAATTGCAGCGACCCTGAACATGACTGGACTTAAGTTACTTTTAGAGAAAAATATACTGACAGGGCTAAACTATAAAGATTGGCTGCGGAATGTCAAAATGGCTTTGACCTATGACAAATTGGGGTACGTCCTCACCGCTAAGGCACCTGCTGTCCCTGGTCCCAAATCCAGCAATGCGGATAAGGAAATCCGCAAAACCTGGGATTTCGATTGCGCGAAAGTCAAGTGCATCGTGCTTGCCTCGATGAACAATGAACATCAGAGGAGGGACGAGGATATGGAACTAGATGCCATATATCTCCATACAAAAGAACTTTATGGAGAGCAATCTCGTATAGCAAGATACGAGACCTCTAAGAACTTGTTTCGAGCGAGGTTGGCTGTCGGATCATCGGTAGGAGAACATGTCCTAAAGATGATTGGCTACATAGAAGAGCTCGCAGACCTTGGGACGACTTTGGATAATGAGCTCTATACAGACCTTATTCTCCAGTCCCTTCCTTCCACCTACGCCCCGTTTATTCTGAACTTCAACATTCAAAAAATGCAGAGGGCACCTTGCAGAAGGCAAGGGAAACACCCGCTATGTTTGTTAGCGGTGTTTCTTCTTCCGGGTCCAAGGCTAGGGCTAAAAGAAGGAAAAAGAAGGCCGCCACCAAACCTACAGGAGGTGTAAGTAAGGTGGGAGGGAAGGGAAAGAAAAAGTTTGCGGTACCGGTAGTGGCCCAGGATGAGTGCTTCCATTTTCACAGGAAAGGGCACTGGAAAATGGATTGCAAGGCGTGGAACGCCAAGAACCAAGAACCGAAACAAGCTGTGGCTTCGACTTCAGGTGTGTTTGTAATTGAGAATTGTCTGTCAATCAACTCTACTTCCTGGGTATTGGATACCGGATCAGGATCTCATATTTGCAATTCATTGCAGGCACTGAGAAACCGTAGAGTGCTGAAGGATGGTGATATAACCCTAATGGTGGCTAACGGAGCTAGCGTGGGACCTGTGTCCGTAGGGGATTATCACCTGGGATTGACGAGTGGACACATTTTGGTTTTACATAACTGTTTTTGTGTACCCAGCTTAACGTGTGATATCATATCTGTTTCCTTGTTATCAAATAAAGGTTATGATTTCACGTTTGTAAGTGATGTTGTTAACATCCACCTTAATCATAGTTTGATTGGGTTCGGTACACTGGATAACGGTATATATTCTTAAACCAACTCCAAATTTTCAATGTCCAGAACACACTAAAAAGAAAGTCTCCAGATTTAAATAAAGCTTTCTTATGGCATTGTAGACTGGGTCACATCAATGAGAGAAGGTTGAATAAGTTACATAGAGAAGGATATTTGGACTCGTTCGAATATCAAACTTATGCCACTTGTCAATCTTGTCTCAAAGGAAAGAAGACAAAGAATCCATTTACTGGACATGGAGTAAGAGCGAGCGAGCTCTTAGGACTCATACACAGCGATGTATGTGGTCCAATGTCTACATATGCAAGAGGTGGTTTTTCCTATTTCATTACTTTTACGGATGATTATTCAAGGTACGGATTCATTTATCTGATGAAACATAAATTCGAGGCTTTTGAAAAATTCCAAGAGTACAAGAATGAAGTAGAAAACCAAACCGGCAAAAGTATCAAGACACTAAGATCTGATCGAGGTGGTGAATACTTGAGTGCCAAGTTCCTAGGTTACCTAAAAGAGAAAGGAATTCTCTCTCAACTTACTCCTCCATACACTCCACAGGATAACGGTGTATCGGAGAGACGGAATCGAACCCTATTGGATATGGTATGTTCCAAGATGAGTAATGCTGAGTTAACGCGATCTTTTTGGGGTTATGCGCTAGAATCAGCGGCATATCTTTTGAACATGGTTCCTACCAAGACTGTGATTACCACGCCATATCAGATGTGGAGTGGGAAGAAACCCTATCTTCAATATATGAAAATATGGGGATGTCCATCTTTTTTTAAAAAGCAGCATGTGGACAAGCTCGAGGCACGATCAGTAAAGTTTAAGTTTGTGGGATATCCAAAGAACTCCAAGGTGTATCTATTCTATTACGCAGAGGAACAAAAGGTGTTTGTTTCTCATAATGCCCATTTTCTAGAATATCAGTTTTTAGAAAAGGAAATAAATGGGAGCGAAAAAGAACTGGAAGAAATTCCAGAACCACAAACTAATACTGAAAGTTTGGTAGAACAAGTAGTTCAAGAAGAACGGGACATTCCCGCACCCCTCCGCAGGAGTAGTAGACCGTCTCTGTCACGCCCCGAAAGAGCACGTGACTGGCCCTTGAACCATATAAAGTCTATAGGACTCCATCTGATCCAAGTAAGCCAAAAGCCCAGATATCTAAAACCATTTTAAGGATAAATAAAGAAAACTGGTTTTTAATAGGTAAAGAAAACATGTTTTGAAGTCAAGCTTTTTAAATAACTAAGCTGAATATGCATTTTAAAATATGTAAAGTCTTTTCTAAAAATTTCGGCAGAGTTTCTTTTGTAAATACTGGCCCCGGACGGGGTACAACAAGAACAATGTATATATGCAATGAATAAAAGGCATCCCCAAGCGGGAGCTAGATCTTTGTCAATCGACGGTCACAACCACGCAAGCAATAATATACAACGCCGAATAGCGAGGGTCAAATCCAAAAAGAAACTCAAAAAGCATGAAAACCGCAATACTACTAAGCGCGACTCTAAGGTCGAATAATACATCACTAAAGTCTAAGTCTGAAACAATATAAAAGTTTTGGTTGATGGAATTTCTAGATACAATGAATAATATAAGTACAATGGTGGTTCTTGATACTAAAGAACCCACCTACCAAAAGCAATTCACCCGCAAGGAAGCAGTGTGCCAGAAATGCCGCTATGGAACCTGTACGGCAAAACCTGCAAGAACTGTGGCACAACGAGGGTGAGTTGCCAACTCGTGAATAGAAAATATCTACAAGCAGAAATCGAATGCAAGACATAATCCTAAGTCAAAACGATCAGTATATGATATAAACCTCAAGAGTAAGTCTGAAGCATGATAAGGTGGCAATGTAACATCTAAACATATAGGTAGTGCCAGTGCCTCAGGTAATAACATGTCATAAATATAAGGTATGTCTGCATGAAGTATCAAAATGGATATCAATACACATATATTAGCGTCCCATTCCACTAATATTGGTGTAAGAGTATATATAACAGCGCCCTCATACCCTTTTATATATACAAATGAAGTATGATCAATGTAGTCGAAGTCTGTATGTAATCAATATCTGTATAAATGTGGATCCTGTCCACCTGTCACCCAATGACAATAAGCATCATGCATGCAAATATGAGGATATAATTAAAAATCATGGAAATCATCATGAAACCTGTGCCTAGCATCGGCACGTAAATCCTCATCCATATGGTGCTCCGTCTGCGGTATAGGCCCTCGGCCCCGGCAGTACGGGTCAACCCATGTCCATCTCTCAACTCCGGTCGGTATCCCCCGGATATCCGCCGAGCTCAAATACAATCACCGGTAGGTACTCGCACACCTCCAGGCTCAATCGGCATAATCCTTCGATCATCTTGCCTAGGGGAACCATACCGGGCCCCACCATGTACCCTCATACGACACACACTTCTCGTATGGGGTATATAATCAGAACCGATAAATCTCATGGTGGCTGCGCAAATATCATAATCAAGGAAACCGGGTTTTTCAAATAAGTACATACTCTCCTTTGAAAAATCCCCACGGTTCCTAAATCCAGAAATATCGTGAAAATGAATATCTCATTGCGTATAATCAGAAAGCATGATGTATGTGACATATAAATGAGATGCAAGTATAACAGTATGTCATGCAACACAGAATACTGGTATGCACATACAAAGTCATATCCTGATGCAATAATACTATGTGTAGTGACATGGCAATTATCGATGATGAATTGTGTGAGCCGGCAAGCAAGTGTACGTGGAACATATGCAATATCGATAATGGTGCTGGTATCCTAACAGCATGATTGCAATATAGAAATAAACACATGCAATGCGATGCGGAATAGAATAATCAATGCAACAGTGAAGAATCTACACCAATATGTACATGTCATGCGGTGGTGCCATTTGAAATAAGACGAATCGGGGTTTTGGTAAAATAAGGGTTACGGTGTTTTTAAGAATAGATACGTCTTTTGAAAATACCCGTAGAATCCCTTTACTTGTCCTTAAGATATTCCCGATTCGTTAGTTTTGAAATAGGTATGACTCGGGTCTAGTCTAACATCTACTAAGCCAAGTCCATCAGGAGGGGTATGGAAACCACCTAAATCTGAGTCGATATATATAAATAAATAATAGTCGGTGATCCCGCCTCAATAGTATCGCGTACGACACAGTATATCATCTGACATCCTCGAGTCATGTGTGCGGATCTATCATCAATATTAAAGCTCGTACGGTAAATCGTCGTACGGCATCCCAATAACTGGGTACGGGTCAGTATCACAATCAGCTCATCAATTATTTGGTATTCTCATCACCATATCACATAATCTGGGGTACTGATCTAAGTCTAGTACAAATCGATACCATCTATATACTGCGTGTGCAAGCACACGTGCCAAGGCCCGCTAGAGATCACATATCGTATCCCAAATATGAATCACATCAAATCACCGATCTCGCGGCAAAATGCCCAACGTCATCGACTCAACTCCAAAGTCATCCACTATCCATCAAACACAGTGGAAGTATAATGAATATGCAAAGGGTGTACGTGTAGGTGTAAATCTATTCTAGGGTTCGCGACTATGAACTACACTAGTAGCTTCTAACCCTAAACTATCCATAATACACCTAACACTATATGACACACTATAACTATCATATATATAGTTTACCAACAACGGACTGCGGAGGTGCTATACGCCATCCACCCGACTTCCCCCGTAGATATAATCTACTCACCTTGCGTCTTCATTTGTGGACGTCACCACGCGCTTGCTTGTCGTCCCGAAGTCTTCATGGGGTACCTACACATCAAAGTATCGTATATGCATATTAAAACCAAATCAAAGCTAACACGGCACACGAAAACCAAAACGATACGCTAAGGGGCCTATAGGTTAGAACCTATGGGTATGCCTTCAAAACCATCAATCAATCCTCGATATCGTCTTATAAACGCCAAATTGTCGAGGTAAAACACAATACACAATTGCAGAATTAAAAATACGGAATACGGAAACACGAATCCAAAACAGTAACTTAGGAAATAGGCTCCAGATTTCATCCTAGGTCAAACTAGACAAATCTGTACATACCAAGGGCCTAATTTACAGATAAGGGAACACCAAAACCAAAACGAGCAAGTTTGGTGGGGTCCAGGCCGCAAATTGTGGCCAAACAGAATAAATCTGCGGCCGGGTCATGGAGTTAGGGGTTGGGGTCTTAGTGGCAGCTTCCTGGATGCCTGCACATGTCACTGTCCAATTAATATAATTTTCAGAGTCTCGGATTGATAGCAGATCTCAAATAACCTTCACAGATTTCACAAATTTTCCGATATCGGTTTCTACAAATCCGTATTCTGGGTTTAAGCTTCAGGTTTGGGTCTCAATTCATGCACTAGGTTGTTGGTGTAGCCTCCACTGAGCTCAATTTCCCATCACAAATTATAATTCCTCAAACCCTAACTAGGTTTTCTTTAAGTCTACAAACACACACAATATCGGTTCTAAACTTACATGGGGGTAAAGGTAATGCATAAACTAAGCTAATAGTCCAGAAAATACCTCATTTGGCAACTCAAGAATTTTCTTGAGTTGCTCCTAGTGGCCAAAATCCTTGCTACCTTGGTCCAATGTGTAGATCTTGAGCTTGTGCACACTTTTTATGAAATGGGGGTAGGGTTTTGGTATTGATTTAGAGGTGATTTGGGGCTTTGAAGAGGGGAGGGAGATGAAGGAGCAGCAGCAACAGGAGGAGGGGAAGAGGGAGAGAGAAAATGAAAGAAGAATGAAGAGATGGCTAAGTCCTAAGTCAAAGTGAAACCATACCTCTCTCTCTCTCTCACCTACTACTAAATTCTTTATTCTAAACCCCTTTTTCCATTTTCTTTTCTTGTTCTCTCAAAATCCTTCTCCCAAGAATAGTAAACCCAAAGTGAACCATGGAAAGAAAAATGCTCAAGTGTGATAAAAATGATATGTGCATGTTTTGCACAAAAATGCTAAAAACCCGATTAGCAATTTTTAATCGCGATTAGCACTAAATTAGCATATAACTAATCATAAAAACTTAAAAATGGCTTAATTCTATAAAATACCCTATTTTATAATTTTCCAAAATTTTTCCAAAATTTTTCCCATTTATTTGTATTTAATAATACCGAAATATTAAAATATTCAATAAAATAATATTAAATTATAAAAATTCCCAAAAATAATATTTTATTATTTGGAAATGTTACAATCTGCCCCCTTAAAGAAATTCGGTCCCCGAATTTAAATTTAAACCCCCAATATTAAAACATTTCAGTAAAAAAAAATATCCAAATTGTCGGGGCTCCGAAAACATCAATACATAGCGAATATCATAAAAATGTACTGCTCTACTAGAAATCAATCCCCAAAATATATATATAAGAATATCCTGTGCGTCTGGTGCGCAAGAAATCAAAATCCATATTTGTGCCATACAAGGGCACAAAACAACATCCAGGTGCAACAGGTGTGCACGAAACATCTGTCATAGGCAACGTGTGTGCCTGACAGCAAAATCAGGTGCATATGATATGCACGAAGAATCCTGATTTAGTGCATCTGGCGTGCACCAAGATCGTATATCAAAACACTAAAGGTGCATGAAAACTATGCTAGAGGTGTAAATCAAATCACTGCATAAGATAGGCATGAAATCACAATCAATAGCTCAAATGTAATAACTATGCGCAAAATATAAATATCCAGTGGGTGCATGAAACAAATATCATGAAATTCAGTCATCAAAACTAAATCATGCAAACAGAACGCCTAAAATACCAAAATCCAAGTTGACGGATACGTGATAACCGAATCACAAACTCACAAATCATAAGTACCGTTGTCGGTAGTTTTTCCTGCAAGGTCGAGAAGGAGTTGGTGCATCCAATGCTAGCAGCGCAAGATATCTACTTGCCTCTTGCTCACGGTCTGGCGTCCTCTGACTCTGGGTCCTTATCTTTTCTGCGGATTACCTATCTCGCAGTCAATCGGCTCATCGGCCCTGTCAGGTATGCTAACGGGGACGATTCCGTTCTGGCACTTCTCTGGTCATCTCTCGGTCAATCCTCACGACCACTCATAAAGCAGCATATTACTGGCGTTAGCCTCTGGCTCTCCGAATGCACGTCACACATCTGATCCTGGGTGCAAACATCATTGAAGCAGTGTCCTGGAAGGAATCCTGCTCAGGGTCTCTTCCAATCATGCCTATGCCGATCTGTATGGAGGCTGGTACTCTTGCATAATCTCTTCTCGCTCAATGGACATCTGTGTCCTCGGCACAACATTTCTTGGAATCTGGTTGCGTCCTAATGCCTCTGTAAGCATATCTGACCTCTGATCTCGACGGGAAGTAATGACAGCTCGTCAGCGTCTCGCACGAACCTCTTGTCCGCTTGCCTGTATTTCCGTCCACTTCGACGTCACGTCTCAATTTGCGCACTGCAATGCTCTCGGCTACGGTCGATCTGAAGTCTCTCGCATATCTCTTTTCTGCCGAATTGCTCGGAAGTCATCGTCTAATGCTGAAGCTAATTCTTGTTCCGGAATGGCTGCATACTCATCGCGCCTCTTTCTGGAAGGTATATCCATATACAATGCCTCTGCGTGCGTATCGCATCTCTGATGTCAGCGGAGGGGAACGTCATCTCGTCGAAATCTCTAGCGAACTCTTTACTTCACTCTGCTTCAATGTCGACTGATTCGGACTCGTCTCATCGTGGCTGCATGGACCGTGCTCCAACGGCTATACTCGTATCTGGAGTCTCCCAAGCAATGCATCCCATCACATGATATCCGAATGATGTCGAATCATTCGATCGATTCGTCAGAACCTTATAATCTCCCAAGAGATCAACATCTTGAGTACAGTTTAATAGTATCGAGTACATGCCACAGCGTCGGTGGTCCAGCCGTAGAAGGGCAAACCCAAGCCTCACTAATGGCGCCGCGGAACTGCCGCATACCCTAAGGTTCAAAGGCTTTCACACGGTCATTAAGTCGAGTTAGGGTTTCATTCTTCTAGAGGGTCCATGGAATCGCCTGCATGTCTTTCCGTATACTTTAAACTTGGAAAATGGGCTCCTGACATTCAATCGTCTCTATCGACTCTCAACGTCTCCGCGTGAAGTCGTCTCTAGCTGGAAGCAATCTATCAGATGACCTCGCATCTGGGTAAGCGAACGAACACCCGTCCTAGTCATTCATCCTCAGGTGACTAGCGACTCACCATCATATCTATAAGTATATGCTCATGTTGCAGTAGCTCCAACCATCTGGGTGATATCTCGTCATTTGCAGCAACAACTGGCTCATTCGCCTGTACGCCGAACAGTGCCTCAATCCTCTAGGGAAGGCGATACATTGGCGGTCCTCTCTAAATCGGTCTGCTCTAGATCTGAGTATGACTCTCCACACTGGAAATCTTTAACTCAACTGGGCCTGCTCCGGCGCATAGATCGAACGAATCACCTTCGTCTCTCAAATCGGGTAGACTAGCTATCATCTGTCTCATATCCGCCTGGAAGCTCCGGCAATCTCAGCATCATAAGCTCCGGAAGCGACATCCTGTCAATCTCAGCAACAGCTGGTCCATCTGTCTGCACGGTAGGCGACATCATAATCTCTGAGCTATGCTGTACATCAACAGTCCTCTCTCAACTGACAGCTCTAAAAATGGCCCGATCATCCGGTGCAAAACCAAGCACTCGCCTCCACTAGAGGTCACAATCATCAATACTAACTTGAGACGTTCCCATGTCACCAGAAAACACAATGGTCGGCCCTCATACCAGACGAGCTCGCCCTGACCGTAACCCTAGCAGCAGCCCAAACTGCACTCAAACATGGCGACAGGAACCTCTATCGAGTATTGAAGAGAGCAGATCAATGGCAAGAAAGAAAACAACAAATCCAGAGTGGACACATGATCATAAGAAAGAACAGCATCAATGAAGGTATGATCATGAAACTAATAGAATCGAGGATCTCAAATGGATGTATAATCATGGATATGAAGAGAATCACTGATCTCGAAAATATGTACATCCTAAGGTTCCTTAAGCGGAGTGGCGTGTCGTAAGTATGCCGCGGAACATACCCACGGTACATCACTCTACTTTAGTCACCTATTCCATCAATCAAAGGTCATCCAACGCGACGAAAGTTCGGGTCTAATACCCCCTCGACTAAGTCTAAGTTCCGTAAGGTCAAACCTAAGTTCCGTATATATATAGACGCCCTAGGCTCCACATAGTCAAACTTAGACTCGAACCAAGGTCAACCTAGTGCTCTGATACAAACTTTGTCACGACCCGAAAGAGCACGTGACTGGCCCTTGAACCATATGAAGTCTATAGGACTCCATCTGATCCAAGTAAGCCAAAAGCCCAGATATCTAAAACCATTTTAAGGATAAATAAAGAAAACTGGTTTTTAATAGGTAAAGAAAACATGTTTTGAAGTCAAGGTTTTTAAATAACTAACCCGAATATGCATTTTAAAAGATGTAAAGTCTTTTCTAAAAATTTCGGCAGAGTTTCTTTTATAAATACTGGCCCCGAACGGGGTACAACAAGAACAATGTATATATGCAATGAATAAAAGGCAACCCCAAGCGGGAGCTAGCTCTTCGTCAATCGACTGTCACAACCACGCAAGCAATAATATACAACGCCGAATGGCAAGGGTCAAATCCAAAAAGAAACTCAATAAGCATGAAAACCGCAATACTACTAAGCGCGACTCTAAGGTCGAATAATACATCACTAAAGTCTAAGTCTGAAACAATATACAAGTTTTGGTTGATGGAATTTCTAGATACAATGAATAATACAAGTACAACGGTAGTTCTTGATACTAAAGAACCCACCTACCAAAAGCAATTCACCCGCAAGGAAGCAGTGTGCCAGAAATGCCGCTATGGAACCTGTACGGCAAAACCTGCAAGAACTGTGGCACAACGGGGGTGAGTTGCCAACTCGTGAATAGAAAATATCTACAAGCAGAAATCGAATGCAAGACATAATCCTAAGTCAAAACGATCAGTATATGATATAAACCTCAAGAGTAAGCCTGAAGCATGATAAGGTGGCAATGTAACATCTAAACATGTAGGTAGTGCTAAATACTCGTGCCAGTGCCTCAGGTAATAACATGTCATAAATATTAGGTATGTCTGCATGAAGTATCAAAATGGATATCAATACACATATATTAGCGTCCCATTCCACTAATATTGGTGTAAGGGTATATATAATAGCGCCCTCATACCCTGTTATATATACAAATGAAGTATGATCAATGTAGTCAAAGTCTGTATGTAATCAATATCTGTATAAATGTGGATCCTGTCACCCAATGACAATAAGCATCATGCATGCAAATATGAGGATATAATCAAAATCATGGAAATCATCATGAAACCTGTGCCTAGCATCGGCACGTAAATCCTCATCCATATGGGGCTCTGTCTACGGTATCGGCCCTCGGCCCTGGCAGTACGGGTCAACCCATATCCATCCCTCAACTTCGGTCGGTATCCCCCGGATATCCGCCGAGCTCAAATACAATCACCGGTAGGTACTCGCCCATCTCCAGGCTCAATCGGCATAATCCTTCGATCATCTTGCCGAGGGAAACCATACCGGGCCCCACCATGTACCCTCATAGGGCACATACTCCTCGTATGGAGTATATTATCAGAACCGATAAATCTCATGGTGGCTGTGCAAATATCATAATCAAGGAAACCGGGTTTTTCAAAAAAGTACATACACTCCTTTGAAAAATCCCCACGGTTCCTAAATCCAGAAATATCATGAAAACGAATATCTCAATGCGTATAATCAGAAAGCATGATGTATGTGACATATAAATGAGATGCAAGTATAACAGTATATCATGCAACATAGAATACTGGTATGCACATACAAAGTCATATCCTGATGCAATAATACTATATGTAGTGACATGGCAATTATCGATGATGAAGTGTGTGAGCCGACAAGCAAGTGTACGTGGAACGTATGCATCATCGATAATGGTGCCGGTGTCCTAACAGCATGATTACAATATAGAAATAAACACATGCAATGCGATGCGGAATAGAATAATCAATGCAATAGTGAAGAATCTACACCAATATGTACATGCCATGCGGTGGTGCCATTTGAAATAAGACGAATCGGGGTTTTGGTAAAATAAGGGTTACGGTGTTTTTAAGAATAGATACGTCTTTTGAAAATACCCGTAGAATCCCTTTACTTGTCCTTAAGATATTCCCGATTCGTTAGTTTTGAAATAGGTATGACTCGGGTCTAGTCTAACATCTACTAAGCCAAGTCCATCTGGAGGGGTATGGAAACCATCTAAATCTGAGTCGATATATATAAATAAATAATAGTCGGTGATCCCGCCTCAATAGTATCGCGTACGATACAGTATATCATCTGACATCCTCGAGTCATGAGTGCGGATCTATCATCAATATTAAAGCTCGTACGGTAAATCGTCGTACGGCATCCCAATAGCTGGGTACGGGTCAGTATCACAATCAGCTCATCAATTATTTGGTATCCTCATCACCATATCACATAATCTGGGGTACTGATCTAAGTCTAGTACAAATCGATACCATCTATATACCGCGTGTGCAAGCACACGTCCCAAGGCCCGCTAGAGATCACGCATCGTATCCCAAATACGAATCACATCAAATCACCGATCTCGCGGCACAATGCCCAACGTCATCGACTCATCTCCAAAGACATCCACTATCCATCAAACACGGTGCAAGTATAATGAATATGCAATGGTGTACATGTAGGTGTAAATCTATTCTAGGGTTCGCGACTATGAACTATACTAGTAGCTTCTAATCCTAAACTATCCATAATACACCTAACACCATACGACACACTATAACTATCATATATATAGTATACCAACTACGGACTGCGGGGTTGCTATACGCCATCCACCCGACTTCCCCCGTAGATATAATCTACTCACCTTGCGTCTTCATTTGTGGACATCACCACCCGCTTGCTTGTCGTCCTGAAGTCTTCATGGGATACCTACACATCAAAGTATCGTATATGCGTATTAAAACCAAATCAAAGCTAACACGGCACACGAAAACCAAAACGATACGCTAAGGGGCCTATAGGTTAGAACCTATGGGTACGCCTTCAAAACCATCAATCAATCCTCGATATCATCGTATAAACGCCAAATTGTCGAGGTAAAACACAATACACAATTGCAGAATTAAAAATACGGAATACAGAAACACGAATCCAAAACAGTAACTTAGGAAATAGGCTCCAGATTTCATCCTAGGTCAAACTAGACAAATCTATACATACCAAGGGCCTAATCTACAGATAAGGGAACGCCAAAACCAAAACGAGCAAGTTTGGTGGGGTCCAGGCCGCAAATTGCGGCCAAACAGAATAAATCTGCGGCCGGGTCATGGAGTTAGGCGTTCGGGTCTTGGTGGTAGCTTCCTGGGTGCCTGCACATGTCTCTGTCCAATCAATATAATTTTCAGAGTCTCGGGTTGATAGCAAATCCCAAATAACCTTCACAGATTTCACAGATTTTCCGATATCGGTTTCTAAAAATCCGTATTCTGGGTTTAAGCTTCAGGTTTGGGTCTCAATTCATGCACTAGGGTGTTGGTGTAGCCTCTACTGAGCTCAATTTCCCATCACAAATTATAATTCCTCAAACCCTAACTAGGTTTTCTTAAAGTCTACAAACACACACAATATCGGTTCTAAACTTACATGGGGGTAAAGGTAATGCATAAACTAAGCTAATAGTCCAGAAAATACCTCATTTGGCAACCCAAGAATTTTCTTGAGTTGCCCTTAGTGGCCAAAATCCTTGCTTCCTTGGTCCAATGTGTAGATCTTGAGCTTGTGCACACTTTTTATGAAATAGGGGTAGGGTTTTGGTATTGCTTTAGAGGTGATTTGGGACTTTGAAGAGGGGAGGGAGATGAAGGAGCAGCAGCAGCAGGAGAAGGGGAAGAGGGAGAGAGAAAATGAAAGAAGAATGAAGAGATGGCTAAGTCCTAAGTCAAAGTGAAACCATACCTCTCTCTCTCTCTCACCTACTACTAAATTCTTTATTCTAAACCCCTTTTTCCATTTTCTTTTCTTATTCTCAAAATCCTTCTCCCAAGAATAGTAAACCTAAAGTGAACCATTGCAAGAAAAATGCACAAGTGCGATAAAAATGATATGTGCATGTTTTGCACAAAAATGCTAAAAACCCGATTAGCGATTTTTAATCGCGATTAGTACTAAATTAGCATATAACTAATCATAAAAACTTAAAAATGGCATAATTCTATAAAATACCCTATTTTATAATTTTCCAAAATTTTTCCAAAATTTTTCCCATTTATTTGTATTTAATAATACCGAAATATTAAAATATTCAATAAAATAATATTAAATTATAAAAATTCCCAAAAATAATATTTTATTATTTAGAAATGTTACAGTCTCATGCGCCTGAGAGATACTACGGTTTTCTCATAGATGGAGATAGAGAGGATTGCATCATAGATGATGATGAACCTACTGGCTTCCAACGGGCCATCCAGAGCGGCGACTCGGTACGATGGCTAGATGCAATGCGGACCGAAATGGAGTCCATGTACACCAACAAAGTATGGACTTTGGACTTTGCTCCAGATGGGGTAAAACCCATAGGATGCAAATGGATCTTCAAGAAAAAGATTGGTGTAGATGGACAGGTGGAAACCTATAAGGCTAGACTTGTTGCAAAGGGTTTTCGTCAAAGACCTGGTTTGGACTATGATGAAACTTTTTCTCCAGTGGCTATGCTCAAATCCATTCGGGTCCTTCTTGCTATTGCTGCCTTCCATGATTTTGAAATCTTGCAGATGGACGTAAAGACGGCTTTTCTGAATGGAAATTTAGAAGAGTGCGTCTATATGGATCAGCCAGAGGGTTTCAATCAGAGTGGGAGCAACGGGAAAGTATGCAAGTTGCTTAAGTCCATTTATGGACTAAAGCAGGCATCGCGGAGTTGGAACATCTGTTTTGATGAAACGGTCAAAGAATATGACTTTATCAAAAATGCAGATGAACCATGCATATATAGTAAAGTTGTAGCACCAACTATCGTATTCCTCGTCTTGTACGTGGATGACATTCTTTTGATAGGAAATGACATTCCTATGCTACAATCTGTCAAAGGATTCTTGTCACACAGGTTCTCCATGAAAGACCTGGGTGATGCCTCTTACATTCTGGGGATCCGGATCTATCGTGATAGATCCAAGAGGATGTTGGGACTTTCGCAGTCAAGGTATATCAACACTGTACTGAAAAGATTCAGTATGGAAGATTCTAAGCTCGGTAATCTACCGGCTTGTCACGGAATCACCCTATCCAAAGAGATGTCTCCCAAGACTGATTTGGAAAGGGAACGCATGTCTATTATACCCTACGCTTCTGCGGTAGGCTCTATAATGTATGCGATGTTGTGCACCAGACCAAATGTAGCTTACGCACTGAGCGTGGTAAGCCGATATCAGTCAGACCCAGGGGAGAAGCATTAGATAGCAGTAAAGAACATTCTCAAGTACCTGAGGAGGACTAAGGAGATGTTCTTGGTTTACGGCGGAAAAGACCTCAGGATGGAGGCCTATGCTGATTCTGGCTTCCAGAGTGATAAGGACCATTCCATGTCCATGTCAGGTTATGTCTTTACCCTCAATGGAGGGGCGGTGTGCTGGAAGAGTTCCAAGCAGGACACCGTTGCTGACTAAACGATGGAAGCGGAGTATATTGCTGCTTGCGATGCCATAAAAGAAGCGGTCTGGATGAAGAAGTTCCTAACAGAACTTCAGGTGGTTCCTACCATTGTTGATCCAATACCTCTGTATTGCGACAACAACGGAGCTATAGCTTTAGCAAAGGAACCAAGGTCCCATCAGAAGTCCAGACACATCTTAAGGCGGTATCACCTGATCAGGGAGATCATTGATCGTCGGGAGATCGTGGTTCGGAGAGTTGCTACTGAAGAGAACATTGCTGATCCATTCACAAAGGCCCTACCTCAAATTCAGTTCGAGAGGCTACTCGAGATCATCGGTCTTCGATATGCCGGTACATGGCCCTAGTGCAAGTGGGAGATTGTTAGTGTATATGCCCTAGGAGCCATTATTGTATCATGCTAGTTTGTATATTACTTAATGGAAGCTTGGGATATTCACATGTATATAACAGTCTTGCTAAACATGGTAGTATGCTACTTGGTTTTTCTATCTTAATATATGAGTATACGTATTGATAGAGCTCTTAGGATCTTGCTTGAGTACCAGCGTTGTGATGGCAGTCACACTAGTGGGGGCTGGATAGTCTACAAGCACATCCTTATTCAGGTCCCTAGTCGTAGGATTATCGAGAGAGGGCATCGATACTCCGGAGTAGACTAGTGTGTACGCTTCTCATCCCAGTTGGGGAGATGGTCTATCCCACAGCCGTCAGTACGTCGTACTGGAGATAGTATGCAGGTGCTCGTTAGGTTACGGGTACACCGGACAGGACTCACGGGGAACTGTTGGTTGGTTTTATACCAGTCGTCAGTTAACAGTTCCCAGGTGACATGAGTACAGCATAGTCCGCAGACTTGACACTGCTACTTTGCCTCGAGTGTGTCCCACTGTTCTTAGATTGCTACCCTACCACGGCTCAAAGGAGTCGTGCAAACATGTAGCAGTTGGGTGCAGTCCCGAGCACTTGGAGGCAGCGGCGGTTAGACAGGATTCGTCTCTCCCGGTATTAGGAGTTGATATCGCGCTGTGTCAGAGAGCCATTACGCAAAGTCCCTGGCCAGGGCAAGCGAGATTTGCTGGTAGGTTCCAGTAGTTTCTCAGGGTGTAATGGGCTACGATCCGACACGACTTATACCGCTATTAGGGGACTGACGCTTGCCGCCCCCCTAGGCCCGATATGCGATAGTCTTAGACGAACAGACCGGACAGTACGGAGATTGTCACATAAGACTCAGTAGGAGTTCGGATGGGTTTCCTCATCGGCCTTCCTATCGACATCTACTTGGGGACCGTTACGTACAGCTAGTGCCGCTTGCGGTCTGTGGTTAAACCCACTGCCAGCGTAGTAGTCGAGTCTTTAGAGTCACACACAGCGAGTTTCCCTACTCTAAGCGAAACGATATAGAGGTCGTATGGTTTTACGACAAGGGTTCGGACGCATACGTGTGTTTACGCACGTACGACATCCGGACAGTTTTTTACTAGCCGACTTTGGTTTAAGTCAGTTTCTAGTATCCGGTTATTGGATTTATACAGTCTAAAGTTTTTCCGTGTTTTCACAGATAGGAGGGGCGTTCTCGTAATTACGCGAGAAGCTTCTAGAAGATGGTGACTTGGGGGTCAAGGTGGCATATGCATTAAATGAGATTAGTGAGTCATTTGAGTGATTCATCCATGTCATTAATGCATCATAAATGCTTAATGACTCATGGAGATGAATCACCCTCTTGTATTTATGAAGCATGATTATTAATCCTTTATTTTCTTTTATTGGATAAATGATAATGCTTGATATATATTATGATAGATCATTATCTCAACTCATTCTCTTGCTCACTTTCTCTCTCCTCAAGCTCTCTCCCTTCAAACCCTAATCCTCCCCTCTCCTGTGTTGTGACCAAGGATTAGATTAGACTACTTAATCCTTAACCATTCTCTATATCACCTGGGTTACATAGATTAGCGATTTAAGAAACCTAGTTACGTCAAGTTAAAGGTGAAGCTTGTAGTAAAGCTCTCGGGTGGATCATCTACTACATAGAGAAGGTCGGAGAGGACGTGGAGAACGGAAAGATGAAGGACACGGTTTATCAGGTATAAT
This sequence comes from Agapanthus africanus, assembly GCA_030015575.1. Lineage (NCBI taxonomy): Eukaryota > Viridiplantae > Streptophyta > Magnoliopsida > Asparagales > Amaryllidaceae > Agapanthus > Agapanthus africanus. The sequence continues at coordinate 494,377,595 of JASDDO010000019.1, read as the reverse complement.
CACTTTTCATAGTAGTTGTTAACTTCTATGATATTTGTTACTTATAGTTTAGCAAAGATTCTCGGTTAGTCGATATTTACGCATAAAACAAGATCGTTTTTCATTATTCCGCCTCCCCGCAAGTCGTGGGGTGTTGTACATCGACTTACATATCAATCCCAAGAGTTCACTAACTCTTTCTCTGTTTCTAATAAACAGAGCTATGGTCATCTTATCTTTGTGACATGACCGGCAAGTTTCACAAGATGTAAATTCAAACAGATTTAAATATGCATCTAAATGTAACATAGCTAGTCGGGTCGCATTGATATGACCTAGTCTATAATGCCTCAAGAAGGATTCGTTCATTTCTGAACACTTCCTCTTGTGTGTGTTATGTATACTAAGAACTGTAGTTAGATTTAGAATGTCTATGCTTTTAGATAACGTGCCTGAACCGATCAACTCTTGACATAGGAATGTTCAAAACATTATCCAACAATACAAAATTATATCCTTTCTTTACTAATAAAGAGACTGATATGATGTTGTATATCAGGTTCGGTATCTAATAACATTTGTTCAGAATCAATGTATTCTGGTAATACAGGGTGATAGTGACCAACAGACTTCGCTGCAACACTTGCACCGTTTTCTGTCTCATGAAACTTATCACCCGTTCTCAGTCCTCCACCTATCTGTAGCCTATGTAACAGATTACATATGCGGGATCCTGATCCGGTATCACATACCCAGGACGTAAAGGATACTGAGAAACAGTTCTCTGTAATGAACATACCCGAAGATGATGCATCAACATGCACTTTCTTCGTTTGGGCGGCACGGGAAATCTGGTATTCCCCAATTTCCTGCTCTGTCTTATAACAATTATAAGTTGGAGCGGGACCAATGTTTCCCAGCTCAGTATAACAAGCCGGTTCGGTCAATATATCCGTATTATTATCTTGATTAAGGCGTGATATGGTCGCTACCTGGAGAGAGAGAGAAGAAAACACTCAGCGTATGCTCTTGCAAGATTAGATTGGTTATCTAATATATCTAATCAGGATATCTCCCACTGTTTTAATCAAATCTTCCTTCAAACCCTAAAAGGAAATACTAGCCGGGACTAATTACACGCTACAAGTTCGCCAATCTTTCAGCCAGGCCAGTGTCGGTACTTTGAGGGAGGTCCCCCGTGCTTTCGCACGAACCTAATTAAAGTAAACCTCGTTTTTCCAGGGGCGTAACCCCGTTAACACGTTTCTAGACACCTACTTGATCGGCTAATTGTAATGTGTAAAACTCTCCCAGGAGTAACTCTTACTCGCAGCGGGTATCGGGATCCAACTATCTCATAGAAGGTATGCAATCTCATTGCAAATTTCAACACTTGAAATTCCCAATAATATTTTACCCCAAGCGTACTATGACCTTGACGGAGGTCAACAAACCATAGGCTACTAGTCAAGTTCAACCCGTCATTTCCTGTTTGAATTAAACCCACCCGCACGACCCTTGACGGAGGTCAACAAGGCCACACGACTACCCTAATCCAATCTGCATCATATGCATAAGAAGATAAATACTAGTCAGCTACCGCACACTACGTCTTGACGGAGGTCAACAAACGTAGCACGAATACTAAGTAGGACTTATCTGAAATTACGGAGGGCTACAACAGGTTTTTAAGAAAACCCTTTGCATAATGAACTTGATATCGTTGTAGAATCGAGTGATTTTAAATGGAGTGTTTTTTAGGCATTTCTAGTTTTGCTAAAGGAGTCACTCCCGGTGAAGGGATCGTCGGCCCTTTCCTCATTGAATAAGGTGCAGGGTATATCATATATACCGCTGTGCAAAGCAAGAATTATAGAAGCAATCAAAAGACAAACCGAGTTTGTAGCACCTGCTAGTTTCACTAAAGAGGTCACTCCCAGTGAAGGGATCTCGGCTCTTTCTTATCGAATAAGGTGCTGGATATTCTACAAGGAACACCGCTATGCAAAGCAAGAACTAGAGCTACCAGTTTTTAAACAAGTTTTTACAACATCTTAGGTTTCTTTTATTTCATTAATCTCATTAATGAAGTCCCATTTATATGCTTCACAAGCAACAGATATGAAACGAAATAAACAATATATAATATATATCTCATATATATAATATAAACATTCGTCTCAGGCAGTAATATGATCTCATCAGAGAACATTGCAGCAGAAGAAAATATACGAAATATTGGATATACTAGGACGTCCGTGTTTTCAATACGAGCCTGTATAAAATACGGATTCCACGGTCGCGATGAATAGCCAAACCCACATCCCTAGACCCCTACAAGAGCGGCAAGCAACACTGCCAATTCTAGGGTTAGGAGACCCGGTCTCGACTCCTCGAGATGGTCTCCCACTGGACCCTAGAACCCGGTTACTTGTGCTCTCCGTCTTGGGTCTACCTAATGCGGAAAAGTAAATAATATACAAATGGTGACAACGACCTCATCCCGGAAGTGCCCCAATAAAAGAATATTACATACAAAAGAATTTTACATGAATGAAAAAGAAAAAAACTCTCATCTCACATAAAACCCCTGGTTATTCAAAACGCGACGATCCAATATAACATATCACAGCAATACATAATATCTCATATCATCAACGTAAGCAATTATGCGTATCCCGATTGTCGTTGATGTATAGCAACGAAGCCGGCGATACACCACATACTACGCTTACGGTCACAGAAAAGAAAGTGTAAAACTACAAAAGTTGGAATCCGCAACCTCCTTAGACATCACATGCCTAACAATTATAAACCCCGCATTTTAGTCTGTATATGGAAAACACTTTTCAATACCAAGTCGGGCAATTCAACAAGATTCCCGATATTTTGATCGAATGCTCGTCGCAAACTTTAGTAGACGGCCGCACCCCCGGATGCCGTCGACGAAGTGCACTAAGGCGGAACACCGCTGCCGCAAGGACCCGAACGGATGCTTTTGGCGACGGGGTTCTCCTACAGTCACTTGGTCGGGGATATGGGGCGTGGCTGTCTGTTAAGTTTACCCTGCGAGTATCTGCGTACGCTACGTGATTGCGACGGACTTTTAATCGTATCAAAATCCCGTGGCAACCGATCATTTGAGACTAAACCGCTAGATTTATAACATTCAAATTAGTTATCTCATAACTACATGTGGATTCCAATTATTGTATCACATTCCAGATAAATAGACAATGTTAAACTTTCCGATCGAATAATCAAACACCCAAGATTTCCCCAATATATCTCAACACTTGAAATCAGTTTAAAAACATCCATCACATGCCACAGTACCAATGGTCCAGCCGTAGAAGGGTCAAGCCAACGCCTCACATGTGGCACGCCGTACTGCCACAAACCCTAAGGTTCAGAGGCAGTTCAAGACGGTCACATAATCGAGTTAAGGTTTGTTGTCTTCTAAAGGGTCCACCGTGTTACTTGCACGACGTAGAACGTTCTTAAACTCGAGAAAAAATCCAACTTTTGAAAAATTTTCCGACTGGGGAAAAAGTGAGTTATTCATATCCGTTCGAACTTTTTAACAGTTTCTAAAATTATCCGGACAAAACTAAACGAAGTTAAAATATCTGATCGAATCAACGAGTCCCCAATACAACCTTATAAAACTCAACACTTGAGTGGAATTAAACAATTCCCAGAAAAAAATAACAAGAAAGGACCTAATAATAAATATATGAAATTACAGGGACTAAGTCTAAATTTTGGCCGCGGAACCGCCGCCAAACCCTTTGTTTGGCCGCGGTTCCGCGGTCAAATAACTGACTTAGTGGACCGTACTTCACAGTAATTCTTATTTTTTCCTGCTTGTTTTTCTGAGCATTTTTAATTCATAAAAAATCAACATTTTGAAAATTATCCAGATAGGGGTAAACATCGGGGTTTACGGGTTCGATCAGACTTTAAACTTCGCTCAGACTTCGCCTAAAGCTTTAGCTTGGCTCTGATACTACTGTAGGGTTGCTATGCACACGCACAAGGGTCTACAAGGCATCAACCATGCCCGATTAAAATTTTAGCCGTGCCGAACAACCCAAAGACGGGTCTTTAAACTAGGGTTTAGGCGAAAACAAGTATGTTAAACACTTTAACACTGAGTGAGAAGGATTACAACCTTTGTAGATCCGGTCCTTCACTTCAATAGCTCCGTGTAGATGTCCCCATCGCTGCGATCGTGAACTCCGGACTCTAGAGAAGCTTCACAAGAAGAACGAACGTGCTTGCTACGATGACTTCGAGGCCGAAAATGATCTACGCCGAGGAGACACTAACTCAAGCTATTCCTTCACTAGGTCATGAACTTTGTGAAGAGAACACACTTTACTACATGGAAAGTGGTAGAGGATCAAGAAGTAGGAAGTGGGCTCACTTTAGAATTGATTTTCTCACATTTTTTCTCATGGCACCATTGGAGCTAGTAAGCTTTTCATGGAGCTTGATGAAGAAGAAGAAGAAAGAATAATATCATCATATGAATTAATCCTTCTCAATAATGTAACCATGGGTGAGTTAAGCTATCATGCTTAACTCATGTAGGGAATTGACCAAGGTATATGGTTAAGGATTGGGTTAACTAAATATCCTTAAGAATGACAAAAAAGTTGACTTTGTCAATGTTTCCACAAGCTTCATGAAAGCTTGAGAACTTTGACAAAGTCTTTCTCTTTTGTTATTCTTAAGATATAAACAAAACCCTAATCTTTACCCTAATCTTGGTATAAGTCTCATACACCCATCTTTGATGTATCATCAAGCATGACACAATCATATGTACACAAATATATATCACATATACACTTATGCACAATCAAGTGAGAAAATAAATCTTAAGTGAGCTAATACTAGTTAATGTAATTTAATATATCAAATATATAATTACACATTAAATTATTAAATCAACTATTGATTTAATAATCCGGCTATAACCGACTAATATCATGTGTAACAACTTCTCGAATCAACACTTGATCCGATAACCCGGCTATATCGCATACAACCGATCAATGTCACGAATCGCGAGAATAGAATACGGTATCTCATATCGTATTAATCTCAGTCCCGCACATATCATATATGTGCTCCTACTCCGTTTCGCTTAAGCCAGGAAACCCCTGTATAGGACTCTAAAGACTCGTCAATACGCCGGCAGTAGGTGATGATCATATCAAACACCCACAAGCCGCAAGCGGTATGCTAAACGTAACGGCCACCTGGGTATTCAGCGATCAGAAGATCAACAAGCAAGCCTGTACATTCTCCTGTGAATCCAATCAGTAACACTCTCGTACAGTCCGGTCTTATCGTCTGATATGTCGCATATCTCGCCTAGGGGTGGTAAACGTCAGACCCCAGTAGCTCGATAAGTCGTGTCGATATGAGGTCTATAAAAGTTCGAGAAACTACTGATAGCACTTACCAGTAAATCTCAGCAACCCTGGCCAGGGATTTCCAGTTATAACCAATCGAACACAGCGCAACATCAACTCCCTATACCGGGAGAGATGAATCCCCTCCTATCGCTCATTGCCTCCATGTGATTCGGGACTGTACCCTAATACCACCGTTTTGCACGCCCTCTTAGACGTGGTAAGGTGGAAATCAAAGCACAGTGGGAATCACACAAGACTCTATGACGATCTCGGGTCTACAGACTAACCTGTACCAGTGTCACCAGAGAACTGCCATCTGACGTAAGGCATAATACCATCTGGGAGTTCTCGGAGAGTCCGTCCAGTGTACCCAGTCACCACTGAGCACCCGTACACCATCCTTGATGTCAAACACCAATGGATATGGGATCATCCATCGCCCATCATATGGGTCAAGATGCGTATACGCTTGTCTACTCTGGTGCATCGATGCCCTGTCTCGATACACCCTTGTCTAGGAACAGTTATCGGATGTACTCGTCGACTACCGTGGTCCCACTAGTATGATCTCATCATAGTCCCAGTAGTCGAGTACATATCCTAAGGTCTTTATCAACATGTAACATAGAGACAATCAGAGTACATGTTAAGATAAAGTACAACCAGATATAATACTATCATGTCGAGCAAGAAAGTCCTCCCTATATATGTCCTAGCATCCACTACAATATACATCGTATGTACAGTAATGGCCTCTAGGGCATACATATAACTAACACGACCCGTCCAATAGTTAACGCCAGAATAAAATACGGTATCCCATACACGCATTTAATCGTGTAGGGTTCCTAAGCACACCCATGAGGTTCCACAAGTGATCAAACATGGCCAATTCAAAAAATTTCTATGTGCCAAGTGACCCTAAGCAAGATCGTAACTAGAGGTATAGGCGATGCAATGCAAGTAATCAACTTTACACTAAAGTGAATGAAAATACAACCTTTGTAGATCCGGTCCTCCACCTCCACAGCTCCGTGTTGACGACCCTCCGCTGTACCCATCGGAATCCTAGACTCTCACGGTGGTTTCATCGGAGAAAAGATCGGGCTAGGTCGTCGACTTCGATGCCGAAGATGATCTACGTCGAGGCAACACAAGATCAAGCTCTAACTTCACCAAGTCATGAAACTTGTGAAGAAAACACCATATACTACATGGCAAGTGGTAGAGGATGAAGAAATAGGAATTGGGTTCACTTTAGAATTGGATTTCTCACTCTTTATCTCAAGTCACCATTGAAGCTAGCAAGCTTCTTTCTTCTTGAAGAAGAAGAAGAAGAAAAAGAATATGATAAGAATAATCAAAATAGAAAATAAAGTGATTCTTATCATATTTGCAACCATGGTTTAGTGTAGAGAATAAACTAGGGTTAGGTGAGTGGTTAGGTTTAGGCAAAAGACAAAATGGTAGATAATCTAAAGAAGCTTCATGAAGCTAAAGCAAAGAAACAAAATTAGCCACCATTTTCATTTTGCCAAAAATGAATAAATAAATAAATGAATAAGTAAATAAACAAAACCCTAACCATTCACTTAAACATGGTTTAAACTAAACATACACCCAAACTTGCATGTATCATTAAACATGATACAATCAAGTGAACAAAAATATATCACATATACAATGTGCACATCAAGTGAGAAAATCCATTTTAAGTGAACAAATACTAGTTAATGTAAAGTAATATATCAAATATATAATTATACATTAAATCATTAAATCAACACTTGATTTAACGATCCGGTCATATCGCATATGACCGACTAATATCCAATGTATCGACTTATCGAATCAATCCTCGATTCGATAACTAGGTTATATCACATACAACCAATCGATATCTTCATTGCGAGAATAGAATACGGTATCAAATACACGCATTATTCTCGGTCCCGCACATATCTCATATGCGCTCCTATTTCGTTTCGCTTGAGCCAGGAAACCTCTGTGTAGGACTCTAAAGACTCGTCAATACGCCGGCAGTAGGTGATGATCATATCAAACACCCACAAGCCGCTAGCGGTCTGCTAAACGTAACGGCCACCCGGGTATTGAGCGATTAGAAGATCGACGAGCAAGCCCGCTCACACTCCTCTGAATCCAACCAGTAACACTTACCGTACAGTCCGGTCTGTTCGTCTGATATGTCGCATATCTCGCCTAGGGGTGGTAAATGTCAGACCCCAATAGCTCGATAAGTCATGCCGACGTGAGGTCCATAACAATCATGAAACTACTGATAACTCTTACCAGTATATCACTGCAACCCTGGCCAGGGATTTCCAGTTATGGCCAGTCGTGCATAGCGCAACATCAACCCCCAATACCGGGAGAGACGAATCCCCTCCTATCGCTCATTGCCTCCATGTGAATCGGGACTGTACCCAAAAACCACCTGTTTGCACGACTCAGTAGAGCCGTGGTAGGGTGGAAATCAAAGCACAGTGGGAGACACACAAGACTCTATGACGATCTCGGGTCAACAGACTAAGCTGTACCAGTGTCACCAGAGAACTTCCATCTGACGTGAGGTATAATACCATCTGGGAGTTCTCGGCGAGTCCGTTCAGTGAACCCAGTCTCCACTGAGCACCCGCATACCATCTCTGATGTCAAACACCAATGGATATGGGATCATCCATCGCCCATCACATGGGTCGAGAAGATATACGCTAGTCTACTCTGGAATATCGATGCCCCGTCTCGATATTCCCACGACTTGGAACATTGAAGGATGTACTCATGGACTACCCAGGCCCCACTAGTATGATCTACATCATAGTCCTGGAAGTCGAGTACATATCCTAAGGGCTTTATCAACATGTAACGGAGAGACAGAAAGTATACATATTAAGATAAAGAGCAACCAGATAGCGTACTATCATGTCGAGCAAGAAAATCCTACCTATATATGTCCCAGCATCCACTACAATATACATCCAATGTACAGTAATGGCCTCTAGGGCATACATATAACTAACAAATCGAGCTCCAGCGCATATCACATATGCACCCCCAAATCATTTTGCCTGAGCTAGGAGACTCCTTTGTGGGACTCTAAGACTCGTCAATACGCTAGCAGTAGGAAGTGATCACATCACAGGCCCAGAAACCATCAGTGGCACAAGCAGTACGTAACGGCTCCTAGGTATTGAGCGATCAGAAGAAACACAAGCAAACCTGCTAAAACTCTCGTCGAGCCAACTGGCAAAACTTACCATACAGTCTGGTCTCTTCATCAAATATGCTGCATATCAGGTGTAGGGATGTCATCGTCGGCCCAAATAACTTAGATAAGTCATGCCGGTATATGGCTCATAACAGATCGAGAAACTATTGATAACACTTATCAGTAAATCTCAGCCGCCATGGCCAGGGTCTTCCTGTTATAGCCAATCGTGCATGGTGCAACATCAACCCCCAATACCGGGAGAGACGAAACCCATCCTATCGCTCATTGCCTCTATGTGCCTCGAGACTGTACCCAAAATCCACCAGTTTGCACGACTCAGTAGAGCCGTGGTAGGGTGGAGATCAAAGTACAGTGGGAGGACACACAAGACTCTATGACGATCTCGGGTCTAAAGACTAACCAGTACCAGCGTCACCTGAGAACTGCTATCCGGCGATAGATATAATACCACATAGGAGTTCTCGGCGAGTCCGTTCGGTGTACCCAGTCGCCACTAAGCACCCGTATACGATCTTTGGTGTCACCACACAAATGGATATGGGATCATCCATCGCCCATCATATGGGAGAAGTAACGTATACGCTAGTCTACTCTGATGATATCGATGCCCTGTCTCGATACACCCACGACTAGGAACATTTCAAGGATATGCTCATAAACTACACATGTCCCACTAGTATGATCCGCATCATAAACTCAGTAGTCCTGCATCATCCTAAGGGCTATATCAACATGTACCAAATGAATGAAAGAATGATCAGATGAACATGTCAAGATAAAAGGTGCAACCAGATAACATACTATCATGTCGAGCAAGAATGTCCGGTGAATATATATATATATATATATATATATATATATATATATATATTGTTGGAGATAGTGCCCTCAGAGTCAATTATTAGGTCACAGGTACGTGATTGTAATGATTGAGGGAGGACCTATCCCGGTAGGACAGTCTTACTCGAGATGATAGTATGCTATCTGGTTTGCCTTTATCATCGTGTACTGTTTTAGGTGACCTGACACGTCGCTATTACACGTTGATAGAGCCCCTAGGATTCTTGCTTGACCACCAGCAGTATGAGGGCGATCATATAAGTGGGAGCTGGGGGTCTATAAGCATATCCTTAAAAGGTCCCTAGTCGTGAGAGTTTCGAGACAGGGCATCGATTCTCCTTAGTAGACTAGTGTATACAGTCGAGACCTCGACGAGGGGCGGTGGCCGGTCTCACAAGCCACTGGTGTCAGTTGGATCACCTAAGATGTATACAGGTGCTCATTGGGTTATGAGTACACCGGACAGGACTCGCCGGGAACATGCTAGTTGGTCATATACCAGACGTCAGATGGCAGTTCCCTGGTGACATGTGTGCAGGTTAGTTCATCGACCTGGGGATCGTCATTTGTCTCGTGTGAGTTCCCACTGTACTTTGATTACTACCCTACCACGGCTCAAAGGAGTCGTGCAAACAGGTTTTAGTTGGGTGCAGTCCCGAGCCACATGGAGGCAGTGAGCGTATCTTCAGGGGTTCGTCTCTCCCGGTATTGGGGGTGAGGTCGTGCTGTGTCTAGGAGAGCCATTACACGAAGCCCTCGGCCGAGGCAAGGAGATTTACTGGTAGGTATTCCAGTAGTATCTCAGGGTGTTCTGGGCTACACTCCGACACGACTTGTACCGCTTTTGGGGGTCTGACTTTTACCAACCCCCTAGGCCCGCCATGCGATGCTCATAGACGAACGGACCGGACTGTACGGATATTGTCACTGACAGGCTCAGTAGGGAGTCAGGCTGAGTTCGCTCACAGACGTCCCTTTTGGTCAATACCTGGTAGCCCGTTATGTATTGGCTTATACCTCTAACGTGCTAGTGGTTAAATCCACAACCAAGGTGTTGATGAGTCTTTAGAGTCCCCCACATTCAGTTACTCAGCTTTCGGGCGAAACGCTGTAGAAGCCGTATGGAGATATGGCAGGGTCCGATCAGATACGTGCGGTATTGCACGGATCAGGATCGGACGGTTTGTACTAGTAGCCGTATAGGTTTATGGCAGGGTTCGATCAGATACGTGCGGTATTGCACGGATCAGGATCGAACGGATAATACTAGCCGGCTTTGGTTTAAGCCGGTCCTAGTTTAGTACAGTGTAGATTTTGTCTTTTTGCATTTGTATCCGGACGGAATACAGATGCGGGTGTGTATGCACAGTATCGGGGTTTTTCTGTAATTTATTACGGGACCAGTTTTCTGAAGTTGCCAGTTTGCATTCCGTTCCGGCCGGTTTTCCTTTGTTCTTTCCCGGCCGGACTTTTCCGATGGAGGGGATTATTTGCAATTGTGCAAATAACAATTGTGGAGGGGGTTTCTTGCAAATTTATTCTTTATGATGGCTTCTTTAGGTTTCCTCCATCACTTGCATTTATGGGGATTTGATTGGGTATGGTTTGGAGATGGCCGGCCACTGTTTGGGCATGGAGTGTGATTTTATTTTGAATGGATTAATTGATATCATTTTCTTTAGTGGACCCCTCCCACATGTTGTGTGCTGGAATGATGGACTTTGTGGGCTGTTGCTTTTGTTGGTGATGGGTTAATTAATATTTATTGATTGGCTTGTGTGATTTGAGGTGGAAGTGGTTCTGTTGGAATGAGGGGATTAATTTATTAGAGTGGATTCTTTGTGCTTAATATGAGGTGCAGGCTTCATTTTTTCAGAGAGCTTTTCTCTTGGTTGGCCGAGCTTCCCTTTCCCATAGGCTGCTTCATTCTTTTTCCCCTTGCAAGCCTCCATGAAATTCTTGTGCAAAATACCTCCACCAATGGCAATTCCTACAACCCCAAATGAGACTTCTTCACTACACATTCTACAGCGAATCTTGGGCACGTCGAGTAGCCGGCTTCGTGCCCGAGTTGCCTCGGCATTGAGGTGGGAGCCCGTAAAAGAAGTAGGCGATGTGGTGCACTTCCGGCGACGAGGAGGAGACGGGACATTCCGCAGGAGATCGGGACGATGATGAGAAGACCGGAGGACTTGGATCGTCGGTATATCTCTTTCCCATCTTATAGTTAGCTAGGACTAGTTAATGGTTCGATCCGGGTATTAGTGCGCGGCGGTTTGCCAGTTCAAGAAAATTTAAGTTTATCACCGCTTCCGCATTTGGCCGTCGGTTTGACGGCTGGGGCGCCGCCGCGGACTTACAGTGGTATCAGAGCCTCACCATTAACTTAGTCTAGCTTGGTTTAATGTGTTTCCATTTCCGATCGATCAAAAAGTTCCAAAACCGTGTTTTTCAAGGTGACAGTTTTCTGTTGAAATTTTTCAGTCTTGAAATTTTTTTCAGATTGTATAAAAGTACTGTACAGGAAGTTCTAAGTTCTCTGGAAAAATTCGACAAAATGATCTTTTAATTTGAGCGCGGAACCGCGGCCAAATCCCACTCTAGGCCGCGGTTCCGCCGCAGTTTGGAATCTTCAGTTGGTCGAAATTTTCCAGTGGGCTTCTGGGCTTGAAACAGGGTTTTTGGAATATTAATATTGGGCCCAGAAATTCTTGATGTGCTGCTGTAACACTTGGGGCCCACTTGTTAAAAATTTGATCGGTCGGATATTTTAAACACATTTTTCACAGTATTTACATTATATCTGCGACCGTGAATGTCACTTGATCGGTAAATCCGGTCTAACTGCTATAGCCCGGTTAGACGGATTTGCGAACGTGACTTTCACGTTGATGTTCTGTTTTTGCTGTGATGTTGCGGATCGGTCGTGGAGGATAGCATGGATGCAATGCTAGTACAGTTTTGTTGTATTATGTACATTTGATATTGCGGGGCGAGCGTCCGACATGTGGACTGCCGTCACTGCCTGATTGTATTATTATTTTGGGGCACGGCCAGGTTGCGGTCGATGTACCCGTTGTATGTATATTTTACTTTCTGTACTAGGTTTGCCCCGCGGAGGGGTGCACGGATAGCCGGGTTCTGGAGGGCAACAAGCCCGCATCTCATGGCATTGAGACGGAGGGGGCTTCACTCTAGGATTGGCGGGCTATTCGCCGCACTCGTAGGGGGTACAGGTTGACCCAGGAGGGGTGCCCAAGTTACCGGATTCCGTGAAGTGCTGGGTGGTCCATTCACGGAGCTGAAGGGGGCTGCCTCGCTTCAGGTTTTGGCGGGTGACTTGCCGCGCCCGTAGGGGTCTAGGATTTCATTGCACAGGCTATCCACACGACCAGGGGAACGTCGGGTTTCAGTAGTGGCTCTGTGAAACCCGGGGATCCCAGATATCTGTATTGTTTCTGTGATGCTGTTCATTCTCTGTGATGTTGCATTTTATTCACGCCTCGAGCGAAATATAATATATTAGTATATATATTAGTAGATGTTGTATATGTTTTACATCCGCGCTAGTCCAGTCCCCGCTCTGTCGTTAGTTAGCTAACCTAACGGGTAATGACGGGACCCAGTGGCGAATGCGGATGGCATATACGTACATCAGTATATTTTCGTTCTTTGTGGTGTGATCAACTGATGGGACTGCATTGATTCGGATCAATGCAAGTTAAAAACAAACCTAATCTGATGTTGTTGGAACACTTTTTCAAAAATCTGTTATTGCAAGGACGTTCTCTTTTGTTTTGCATCGTGGTATTCAGTTGGAATATCCTGCTCCTCAGTCGACGAGGCAAGGGCCGAGATCCCTTCACCGGGAGTGACCCCTTGGACAGAAGTTTGCGTCAGGGCATTAACTTCACTATAGCCGATTACTTTTGCTTTGCATCACGGTATTCATTTGGAATATCCTGCACCCCATTCTACGGGGAAAGAGCCGAGATCCCTTCACCGGGAGTGACCTCTTTAACGAAGGTTTTCGTCACTATATTTTTAAAAAGCTATCAGTTCCTTCAACGATATCAAGTTCTTTACGTTAAAGGTTTTCGCCAGAAACCATTCGTAGCCCTCCGTCGTTTCATATGGATAGTCAATAGTATTCAAGCTGTGTATGTTGGCCAAAGTCAAGGCACAGTGTTTGGTAGCTGTTGGTTATTCATATGCAGCATAGATAGATGCGTTGGTTTGGAACAGTCGTACTGCCATGTTGGCCAAAGTCAAGGGTATGTACGGGTGGATTCAAATTAACCTGGAGAATGACGGGTAGAACTTGACATGTGACTTATGATATGTTGGCCAAAGTCAAGGTCATAAGAGCATGGGGCAGAAATCACATCGGGAGTTTCAAAAGAACTGAAACTTGCCAGATATGCGCATACCTTCTGGAGTGTGATACCGTGAGCGGATTCCGTCACGTTATCATGCGATGATAGTTGGATCCCGATTCCCACTGATGAGTTGGTTTACTCCTCGGGTGACCCCGACTAATTCTTCTTTCAGGTTTGGAGGAGAATTTGAGGTACAGTGGGAGGTTTCCAGATTAGATAAATTGGTAACCATTCTGATCTAGGTTAGAGTGCACGCTGAGTGTTTCTTTTCTCTCTCTCTTTTGGCTGCGACCATTGACCCGACCCTAAGACTATGACTCAGTGACCAAGTTAACCGAACCTTCTTAAACACTAGCTTTTGGATTGTCAGAGTTGCTGACCTCATTGCCACTCCTGCTTTTACCCTTTTCTCCAAGACACCCCGTATTACTACGAACGTCCACTTCCATTGGACAAAACCATCGTATGGTTAGATACGAACTCGAAAGAATTTATTCGAGGATGGTTTCAGGTTCTGGAGAAAACGGATAAAATTATTCAGTTGTCTTTTCCTTTTACCCTCTCTCAGGTTACGAGTACTCCTTGGTTTAGGGGTAGTACACCTATTACGCAAGTTGGATAGTCTTCTTCCAAACCTTAGGCTGGTGCCGACCGGTAGGGAATGAAGAAAACCAATTAGCATAACGATGGTGTGCAGAAGGTATTAAGTTCAGACAAAGCAAGGGATTAGTAAGAGGGCAAAGTAAATTGCGACTGCTATTCACGACCGAACCAAGTATTTCTTCGCCAATCCTAAATCACCTTTGTATTTCTCCAGGACACTCCGTATCACTACGAAGATCCCATTTTATTGGATAATCCATCGTATGGTTATATACGAACTCGAAAGGAACTTGTTCCAGTTCGGGGATGGATCCTGGTTCAGGAGAAATAGGAATAAAGTACATTCAGGTGTCTTTTATCTTCACCTTCTCTCGCATTGCGAGTGCTCCTAGGACTAGGACAATACACCCATTATGCTTATTGGATAGTCTTCTTCCAAACCATAGGCTGGTGCCGAACGGTAGGGAAGGAAGAAAACCATTTGGCCCAAAGGGGTGTACAGAAGGTAATGACTAAAGACATATGAAGGGATTTGGAGAGGTGGCAAAGAATTATACGGTTATAGTTGTGAATCTGGATAATGGTAGAGGCATTACTAAGAATACCAGGAGACCCCATCGAAACATTTCAATGTTTCAGGTTCAACTGTGTACTGTTAAAAGAAAACTGATTTCCCGATTGGACACTTGCTCCAGGGTATGTATTTACCAAGTTTGATTCTCACATCTGTATAGTTTTACAGATGATGTGTGGGAGTAAGTTATTAGGAATTGGGTGATCATCCTCATTATATCGGGATTCGTTGTAATCGGTGATATTTGAGGAGATCATCTGGGCTGTTTGCCGGTCGGCGAATATTTGGTTTTGAATATCCGCTGTTATGCACCAATTTCAAATTGATATATCTGTACGTCTATTTCCATAGAGTGAGATATACCTTTTGATATTATGTCGATGACATTTACCTATATCAGTGGATGGTTAGGTAAGGAGTATTAAACAGCGGTGTAATTCTTCTTAACCATAAGTACAGTTTTCAACCTACGACACACAGTGAATGAGTTATCAGACTCAGGGGACTCATACAGAGTATTATATGTTGTCCAGGGTCTATCAGGACAGAGGGGTTGGTCCTCGTACTATATTCGGTTTACTTATGACTTCTCTAGTTTTTAGACAGGTGTTTCGTGGAAACACAAGGTCCGAATTTTGAGAAGTTATAGGTATTTGAATAGAGTAGAGAACCAGGTGTAGCAAGTATCGGGATTCTTCAAAGTGATCGAAGATGTAGATACTTGTGTATGGTGTTCAGTTGATAGTAATGATTAAGAGAACTTGCTTCTCTTTCAGATTATTCATAATTGGAAGTATTCCTAAGTTGAGTAACGCTGATCGGCCTCCTTCCATTTAGTTGACATGCACTGGAGGCAGCTGCATGATTTGAATCTGGTTTGACATTCCATTGGCCACTCCGCAGATTTTGGTGGGTAACCTCAGGCGCTCGAGAGGTACTTCGGTATGCTCAAGGACGGTGGCAGGGAGGTTCTTGTTTACCCAGACTTGCCGTTGCTGTTGTTCCAGACTGTGAGACCCGGCAGGAGGATGAGTATAGCGTCATTCTAAACTTGCTTTAGAAGTGCACGTGTATATGACTCTGCCAGAGGGTTGTCATAGTCAGTGGGAGCAGCAGAAGCATTGGTGGACAGGTAGCTTATCTCTATTTATAGACTAAAGCAGATGTAGCGGAGATAGATCATCTATTTCTGACGTGACAGTCATGGGTTTGACTTCGTCAGAATAGGGGGTGGATCTGTTGAGAAGGTAGTAGGATGTGATGTCCTGGTATTTGGATGATATACACAGAGTAGGAAAGGAAACTCCTACACTACGATCGGTTATACTTTGGTCGTCACACAGTTGTTTCTCCACAAAGGAAATGGATTTTATATCAGACATACTGGTTACTAGATCTATGGTTTTAGATCTAGATTTGGGTGGTTTCCCAATCAGGGTACTTGACAGCATTCTAAGAGTATTTAGGATGGACGACTCCTGGCACGGTAGTGTACCTGCAGGTAATGGAGTCACCCTCTCCAAAGGTGTCTTACAGACTAAAGGGGAGAGGGACGTGCATGATTGGCAGATCACTTGCTTAGGCAATTGAGTCAATCGTGAGATGTCAAGTACCACACCAGATGTTGTTCTTGCACTAGATGCAATAAGTTGACATTAATCCAATCCTGGAAAAACAGTCGGAAGCAGTTTTAGAACATAGTTGGATGTTCTAGGGATATGATAAGGACAGCCTCATTCAGGAGACAGTTATCATTCCAGGCTTCCAAGGTGACATGGACGACGAGGAGGTTGTCAGAGTTATAGTTTTCCTTCTGATGAGGGGCAGTATTTTGGACAGGTGGTCCAAGGAAATACTGAGGGTGGCATGGCGCGCAGGATACTGATTAAGTTCAGTTGACGATACAGTCTAAGAAGTTTGGATTTGGAGTTCATTTATGAGCTAGGTCCCATCAGACATCCAAACATATTCTGAGACATGTATTGCTCTTTTCGGGAGATGGTTTTCTCCGCGAACTTGAGATATAGAGGGACATAGAAAGAAACAACTAAGCGGATCCACTCACTGAGGCTATTCCTCGAACGCAATAGTTCCGCAAACGAGCTTTGTGAGACTGACTAGTAGAGGAGTTGGATGTTCGGTATCACACGGGCTGTGAGTATGCGACATCGCAATAATTAGCCTTGAGTGCAAGTGGGAGATTGTTGGAGATAGTGCCCTCAGAGTCAATTATTAGGTCACAGGTACGTGATTGTAATGATTGAGGGAGGACCTATCCCGGTAGGACAGTCTTACTCGAGATGATAGTATGCTATCTGGTTTGCCTTTATCATCGTGTACTGTTTTAGGTGACCTGACACGTCGCTATTACACGTTGATAGAGCCCCTAGGATTCTTGCTTGACCACCAGCAGTATGAGGGCGATCATATAAGTGGGAGCTGGGGGTCTATAAGCATATCCTTAAAAGGTCCCTAGTCGTGAGAGTTTCGAGACAGGGCATCGATTCTCCTTAGTAGACTAGTGTATACAGTCGAGACCTCGACGAGGGGCGGTGGCCGGTCTCACAAGCCACTGGTGTCAGTTGGATCACCTAAGATGTATACAGGTGCTCATTGGGTTATGAGTACACCGGACAGGACTCGCCGGGAACATGCTAGTTGGTCATATACCAGACGTCAGATGGCAGTTCCCTGGTGACATGTGTGCAGGTTAGTTCATCGACCTGGGGATCGTCATTTGTCTCGTGTGAGTTCCCACTGTACTTTGATTACTACCCTACCACGGCTCAAAGGAGTCGTGCAAACAGGTTTTAGTTGGGTGCAGTCCCGAGCCACATGGAGGCAGTGAGCGTATCTTCAGGGGTTCGTCTCTCCCGGTATTGGGGGTGAGGTCGTGCTGTGTCTAGGAGAGCCATTACACGAAGCCCTCGGCCGAGGCAAGGAGATTTACTGGTAGGTATTCCAGTAGTATCTCAGGGTGTTCTGGGCTACACTCCGACACGACTTGTACCGCTTTTGGGGGTCTGACTTTTACCAACCCCCTAGGCCCGCCATGCGATGCTCATAGACGAACGGACCGGACTGTACGGATATTGTCACTGACAGGCTCAGTAGGGAGTCAGGCTGAGTTCGCTCACAGACGTCCCTTTTGGTCAATACCTGGTAGCCCGTTATGTATTGGCTTATACCTCTAACGTGCTAGTGGTTAAATCCACAACCAAGGTGTTGATGAGTCTTTAGAGTCCCCCACATTCAGTTACTCAGCTTTCGGGCGAAACGCTGTAGAAGCCGTATGGAGATATGGCAGGGTCCGATCAGATACGTGCGGTATTGCACGGATCAGGATCGGACGGTTTGTACTAGTAGCCGTATAGGTTTATGGCAGGGTTCGATCAGATACGTGCGGTATTGCACGGATCAGGATCGAACGGATAATACTAGCCGGCTTTGGTTTAAGCCGGTCCTAGTTTAGTACAGTGTAGATTTTGTCTTTTTGCATTTGTATCCGGACGGAATACAGATGCGGGTGTGTATGCACAGTATCGGGGTTTTTCTGTAATTTATTACGGGACCAGTTTTCTGAAGTTGCCAGTTTGCATTCCGTTCCGGCCGGTTTTCCTTTGTTCTTTCCCGGCCGGACTTTTCCGATGGAGGGGATTATTTGCAATTGTGCAAATAACAATTGTGGAGGGGGTTTCTTGCAAATTTATTCTTTATGATGGCTTCTTTAGGTTTCCTCCATCACTTGCATTTATGGGGATTTGATTGGGTATGGTTTGGAGATGGCCGGCCACTGTTTGGGCATGGAGTGTGATTTTATTTTGAATGGATTAATTGATATCATTTTCTTTAGTGGACCCCTCCCACATGTTGTGTGCTGGAATGATGGACTTTGTGGGCTGTTGCTTTTGTTGGTGATGGGTTAATTAATATTTATTGATTGGCTTGTGTGATTTGAGGTGGAAGTGGTTCTGTTGGAATGAGGGGATTAATTTATTAGAGTGGATTCTTTGTGCTTAATATGAGGTGCAGGCTTCATTTTTTCAGAGAGCTTTTCTCTTGGTTGGCCGAGCTTCCCTTTCCCATAGGCTGCTTCATTCTTTTTCCCCTTGCAAGCCTCCATGAAATTCTTGTGCAAAATACCTCCACCAATGGCAATTCCTACAACCCCAAATGAGACTTCTTCACTACACATTCTACAGCGAATCTTGGGCACGTCGAGTAGCCGGCTTCGTGCCCGAGTTGCCTCGGCATTGAGGTGGGAGCCCGTAAAAGAAGTAGGCGATGTGGTGCACTTCCGGCGACGAGGAGGAGACGGGACATTCCGCAGGAGATCGGGACGATGATGAGAAGACCGGAGGACTTGGATCGTCGGTATATCTCTTTCCCATCTTATAGTTAGCTAGGACTAGTTAATGGTTCGATCCGGGTATTAGTGCGCGGCGGTTTGCCAGTTCAAGAAAATTTAAGTTTATCACCGCTTCCGCATTTGGCCGTCGGTTTGACGGCTGGGGCGCCGCCGCGGACTTACATATATATATATATATATATATATATATATATATATATATATATATAGACACACACACATTTTGGTACATACACTATCATATAATGACCTCTAGGGCCTACATATATCCAACAATCTCCCACTTGCACTAAGGCCAATTATTGGCTTAACTAATACCCAATATCTCAAAAAGTCGCTCATGCTACGGCAGAAGGAGGGCCTTGGTGAGTGGATCCGCGGTGTTATATATATATATATATATATATAAATATATATATATATATAGACACACACACATTTTAGTACATACACTATCATATAATGACCTCTAGGGCATACATATATCCAACAATCTCCCACTTGTACTAAGGCCAATTATTGGCTTAACTCATACCCAACATCTCAAAAAGTCGCTCATGCTGCGGCAGAAGGAGGGCCTTGGTGAGTGGATCCGCGGTGTTATCTTTTGTATCTACTCTCCGAATCACGATCTCGCGGTGATCAACTATCCCCCGGATCAGATGATATCGCCTGAGGATGTGTCTGGATCGCTGATGGGACCTGGGCTCTTTGGCTAACGCCATAGCCCCATTATTATCACAATATAAAGGTATTGGATCAATAATGGTCGGAACTACTCCTAGCACCGAGATGAACTTCCTCATCCAAATGGCTTCCTTGGCAGTATCATTTGCAACAATATACTCAGCTTCCATCCTGGAGTCTACAACGGCGTCCTGTTTGGAACTCTTCCAACACACCGCCCCTCCATTGAGGGTGAGGACAAACCCAGAGATAGATTTGCTGTCATCCTTATCACTCTGGAAGCTCGAATCGGTAAAGGCCTCCATTTGGAGATCTCCGTTACCATACACCAAGAACATTTCTTTAGTCCTTTGCAAGTACTTAAGAATGTTCTTCACAGCAGTCCAGTGATTGTCCCCTGGTTGGATTGATACCTGCTTACTACACCTAGTGCATAAGCTATATCAGGGCGTGTACATAACATCGCATACATTATAGATCCTACAGAAGAAGCGTACGGTATAATGCTCATGCGAGCTCTCTCTTCATCGGTCTTTGGGCAATAGTCCTTAGAGAGAGTGACTCCATGACTAG
This sequence comes from Agapanthus africanus, assembly GCA_030015575.1. Taxonomy (NCBI): domain Eukaryota; kingdom Viridiplantae; phylum Streptophyta; class Magnoliopsida; order Asparagales; family Amaryllidaceae; genus Agapanthus; species Agapanthus africanus. The sequence goes on along the minus strand of JASDDO010000019.1, from coordinate 494,356,909 downwards.
CGGGTAAGGAACCCCGCTTGGAGTGTTCCATACTAAATCTCTTTAGGATGGTGTTAATGTACCTGGTTTAGGACAATCCCAATAACCGTTTAGATCTATCCCTATAGATCTTCATGCCCAGTATGTACGAGGCATCACCCAGTCCTTCATGGAGAACCTTTGTAATAAGAACAGTTTGACCGATTGTAGCATAGGAACGTCATTTCCTATCAGAAGAATGTCATCCACGTACAATACGAGGAATGTGACAGTACTTCCTACAATCTTCTTATAAACACAAGGTTCATCTGGATTTTTGATGAAATCAAACTCTTTGATAACATCGTCAAAACAGATGTTCCAATTCCGAGATGCCTGTTTCAATCCATTAATGGATTTAAGCAACTTACATGCTTTCCCGCTGCTCCCACTGTCATTGAAGCCCTCTGGCTGATCCATATAAACGCATTCCTCTAAATCACCATTTAGAAAAGAGGTTTTAACGTCCATCTGCCAGATTTCATAGTCGTAGTGAGTAGCAATAGCAAGTAGGATCCGAATGGATTTAAGCATGGCTACAGGAGAAAAGGTTTTGTCATAGTCCAGTCCCGGTCTTTATTGAAATCCTTTCGCTACAAGCCTTGCCTTATAGGTTTCCTCCTACCCATCTACACCGATCTTTCTCTTTAAGATCCATTTGTACCCTACGGGTTTTACCCCAGAGGGTACAACATCTAAAGTCCACACTTTGTTGGTGTACATAGACTCCATTTCGGATCTCATGGCATCCAGCCACTTCACAGAGTCACCACTCGTGATAGCTTGCTGAAAACTGGTAGTGTCATCATCATCCATGATGCAGTCTTCTCCATCACCATCAACGAGAAAACCGTAGTATCTCTCCAGTGGGCGAGAAGTCCTACCTGATCTACAGAGCGATTGAGGTTCATTAAGTTCTGTTGCAAAATCAGGTTCAACCAAGTCATCATTTGTAATTTGTGTTTCTAGAAGCTCATCTAGATCTACCACATTGCCATCAGTATCATTTGGAAAAATCTCATTTTCTAAAAATGTGGCATTCCAAGCAACAAACACCCTTTGTTCCTCTTTGTGGTAGAACAGATATCCATATGAATCTTTTGGATACCATACAAATAAACATTTGAATGATCGTGTCTCAAGTTTGTCCGGATTCTGCTTTTTAACAAAATCCGGACAACCCCAAATCTTAACTCGCTTAAGAGATGGTCTCTTCCCATACCATATCTCATATGGAGTGGTAGAAACGGTTTTGGTCGGAACCCTGTTCAACAGAAAAGCTACAATCTCCAATGCATGCCCCCAAAAGGAGAGGGGCAACTCAGCATCGCTCATCATGGATCATACCATATCTAATAGGGTTCGATTCCGCCGCTCTGACACACCGTTGTGCTGCGGTGTGTAAGAGGGAGTGAGCTGAGAGAGAATCCCATTCTCTTTTAGGAAGTTCAAAAACTCTGTACTAAGATACTCTCCACCACGATCCGATCGAAGTATCTGGAAGCTCAATCCAGTTTGCTTTTCTACTTCAAGTTTGTACTCCTTGAATTTCTCGAAAGCTTCAGACTTATGCTTAATTAAAAACACATGACCAAATCTTGAGAAATCATCAGTAAAAGTTATGAAGTAAGAAAAACCGCCTCGTGCATGTGTAGACATTGGCCTACATACATCACTATGTATGAGGCCTAAGAGCTCAGTAGCTCTTTCTCCGTGTCCAGTAAACGGAGTTTTGGTCATTTTCCCTTTGATACAAGACTGGCAAGTCCCATAAGATTTATACTCAAAAGAATTTAAATATCCATCTTTATGAAGCTTGTTTAGTCTTGTTTCATTAATATGACCAACTCTACAATGCCAAAGAAAAGCTTCATTTATATTTGAAAATTTTCTTTTGTTTATGTGCTGTACGTTGAAATATGTGTGTTGATTAAGGACGTATATCCTGTTATTAAGTGTACCGGAACCAATCAACTCTTGATCAAGTTTAATGTTCGTAACATTGTGCTGCAATACAAAATGATATCCTTCATTATCCAACAAAGAAAGACATATTATATTACAAATCATGCTTGGTACAAAATAACATGGGTTCAAAACCAACATACAACCCGATGGGAATCCAAGATGATACTCTCCCACTGAAACTGCATGTACGTTGGAACCATTTCCAACTCGGAGAGTATGATCACCTGTCTTCAAAACTCTACTATTTCTCAGCCCCTGCACAGAATTGCAGATATGAGATCCCGAACCGGTATCCAATACCCAGGAAGCAGAGTTTATAGAAAAACAGTTTTCGGTTATGAACATACCTGAAGCTGAAGCATCAACATGCTTCCCTTTCTTGAGACCAAGGTACTCAGTACAATTCCGCTTCCAGTGTCCTGTCTTCTTGCAGTAGAAACATTCTCCTTTTTCCGACTCCGCAGCTTTGGATTTGTCCTTCCCCTTTGCCTTTTTGATTCCCCCTTTCGGCTTGGTGGACTTCTTCATTATCTTTCCCTTGGCTTTGGCCTTTGGGATAGAAGAGGAAGATTGTCCAATAAGCAGAGAGGGAGACTTCGCCTTAAGCGTGCTCTCCGCATTTCTCAACATATTGAGAAGTTCGGGTAGTGACTTCTCCATATTGTGCATGTTGAAGTTCACTATGAAAGGAGCAAAGGCAGAGGGAAGGGACTGTAGAACAATATCCGTATATTGCTCGTTGTCCATTGTCCATCCGAGGCCCTCAAGCTCTTCAATAAGAGCTATCATCTTCAAAACGTGGTCACCTACTAAAGCGCCAGGAGCCATCCGCATTTGAAACAGCTTTCGAGATGCTTCGTATCGTAAGATACGAGACTGCTCTCCATGCTCCTCCTTTGTATGGAGAAAGATGGATTGAACATCCATCTCCTCGTGCTGCTTTTGATGTGTATTGTCCATCGATGCAAGAGCGAGGCATTTGGCGGTGGCACAGTCAATATCCCACGTTTTGCGGATCTCCCTATCCGCTAAAGAAGATTCAGGGCCTGGTTTGGGCGGGGCTGCGGCAGTGAGGACATATGATACTTTATCATATGTGAGAGCAATGTTAATGTTCCTCAACCAGTGTTTATAGTTCGGTCCGGTAAGCTTATTTTTCTCTAATAGTAGCTTAAGCCCAGTCATGGTTATATGCCATTAGGAGAGAGAAAAGAATACACTCAGCGAAAGCTCTTGCAAAGATCATATTGGTTTATTATCTTATCTAATCGATGTCTCCCACTGCTTTTATCAAATCTTCCTTCAAACCTTAAACAGAAAGAATATAGCCAGGATTAATTACATTCTATAACTTCGCTAACCGTTCAGCCAGGCCAGTGCCGGTACTTCTGAGGGAGGTTCACCGTGCTTTCGCACGGACCTAATTAAAGTAAACCTCATTTTACCAGAGGCATACCCCCGTTGAAACCTTTCTAGACACCTAATGAGTTAGCTAATTGTAAAGTGCAAAATTCTCCCTGGAGCAACTATTGCTCATAGTGGGATCAGGATCCTACTATCACATAGAAGGTATGCAATCTCATTGCAAGTTTCAACACTTGAAACTCCCGATATGTTTTTACCCCTAGCACTTATTACCTTGACTATAATCAACATATCATAAGTACTAGTCAAGTTCTACCTGTCATTTCATGATTAATTAGACCCACCCATTTGACTCTTGACTATAATCAACAAAATCATAAGAATGTCCTATTTAATCCCATCATATGGTGTGCAGGAAGACATCACTTAGCTACCGTACACTACGCCTTGACTATAATCAACATACGTAGCACGAATACTAAGTACTCTACTTCATAAAATGACGGAGGGCTGCGTATAATTTTTAAGAAAAATTTTAACGCTTCGAACTTAATATCGTTGTAGAATCTAATGGTTTAAAAAGGAGTGGCTTAAGCTCCGCCTTTTGAAATCTTGCTTTTTCATAAAAAGCCGAGTAGGTTTCAAATCTGATTCTACAACATCTTTTTAGGTTTCTTTTGTTTACATTAATCATATTAATGTAGTCCCATCATTTAAGTCCTAAGCCATTACAGAAAAGAAACGAAAAATATAACATACGCTTAGGCCATCCGCATTCGCTACATTGTCCTGTTATGAACCGTTAGGTTACTTAACTAACTGTATAGCGGGACGGGACTAGTGCGGATGCAAAACATAAGCAACGTTTATTATATATTATATATGTTAGTGTATATGCCCTAGAGGCCATTACTGTATCATACTGGTTTGTATATTACTTAATGGATGCTTGGGATATTCACCTTGTATATACAATCTTGCTCAAAATAGTAGTATGCTACTTGGTTTGTTTCTACTTCAATGTGTACATGTGTTTATTTTTGTATATCGCCTATACACATTAGTAGAGCCCTTAGGATCTTTGCTTGATTACCAGCGATGTGATGGCCGTCACACTAGTGGGGCTGGGTAATCTATAAGCACATCCTTATGCAGGTCCCTGGTCGCAGGACTATCGAGACAGGGCATCGATACTCCGGAGTAGACCAGCGCATGCGCTTCTCATCCCAGTGTGGGAGACGGTCTGTCCCACAGCCGTCAGTACGTCGTACTTGAGATAGTATGCGGGTGCTCGTTAGGTTACGGGTACACTGGACAGGACTCGTCGGGAACTGACTAGTTGGTATTATACCTATCGTCAGTTATCAGTTCCCAGGTGACATGAGTACAGCTTAGTCCGCTGACTTGACACTGTCACTTCGCCTCGGGTGTGTTCCCACTGTACTTTGATCACTACCCTACCACGGCTCAAAGGAGTCGTGCAAAAGGGTGGTGGTTGGGTGCAGTCCCGAAGCACTTGGAGGCAGTGACGGTTAGACAGGATTCGTCTCTCCCGGTATTGGGGGTTGACATCGCGCTGTGTCTAGGAGAGCCATTACACGAGTAGTCCCTGGCCAGGGCAAACGAGATATACTGGTAGGTTTCCAGTGTTATCTCAGGGTGTATTGGGCTTCACTCCGGCACGACTTGTACCGCTATTGGGGGACTGACGTTTACCGCCCCCTAGGCCCACCATGCGATGTATCAGACGAACAGACCGGACTGTACGGAGAATGTCACACTCAGGCTCAGTAGGAGTTCAGATGGGTTTCGCCTCGTCGGTCTTCTTGTCGGCATTACCTGGGGACCGTTACGCACAGCTAGTGCCGCTTGCGGTCTGTGGTTAAACCCACTGCCAGCGTAGTGTCGAGTCTTTAGAGTCCCACACAGAAAGCTTTTCGCCTTTAGGCAAAAGAGTAGAGGTCGCATGGTATTGCGACAGGTCGCATGGTTTTGCGACAGGGTTCGGTCACATCCGTGCACTTGTGCACGTACAGTGTCCGGACAGTTTACACTAGCGGGCTTTGGTTTAAGCCAGATCCTAGTGTACCTTATGGGATTGGATTTATCCAGTTTGCATTCGTGTTCCTCGGAACGCGGATGCGGGTGTGTATGCACAGTTGACAGGGAGGCAGAGGCAGCGGATTCTCATTAGGGTTGTTGACAGTTGACCGTTGACTTTTTGACTTTATGCTCAACCCTAATGAGAATATGATATGTGATTAACTATTATATTAATTAAGTATTATGGTGATATGGTTGTTGACTTGTTGACTTTTGTTGACTTGTTGACTTTGGTGACTTGTTGACTTTTGTTGACTTGTTGACCGGTTGACTAGGCTTGACTAGTTGACCATCATGATAACCATGGTTATCATTTCATGCCAAAGACTTTTTCTTGCTTGCTCATTTGAGTAAAATGAGTGCATGCCATGATAAGCTTATGGTTGCTTCAAACCATCACATAAGACTTTTGTTGATATGATGAGTTATCATTGCTTTGGATTATGAGAGGGTGAGAGACAAAATACTTGCTCATTCTTTCTTGCTCATTCTCTCTCTTGTTCTTGAGCTCTCCTCTTGCTCTCACCCTCAACCTCTTGCTCCCTCTCTTGATCTATGGTTCTCTTGTCTCATGAGTTGAGAATCAAGAACCATAGATAAAATCCCATTCTATTTCCTCTCTACTCATTCTAGTTCACTAGGTTTAGCAAACCAAGTGAACTAGTTTCTTCAAAGAACGAAGAAGGAGCTAAAGGTTGGAGCTTTCAGGTGGATCTATCTTCGGCGTACGGAGACGACGAGAAGAAGCCATCGGACCACCATCGGAGCTTTGAAGACGAAGGAGTTCAAGACAAGCTAGGTATAACCATCTCTATCCGAGTAGCTAACTCTCTTTAGCTAAGTATACTAGTTTTAGTTTAGTCAAAGATCCCGATTTTGCTTAGTCCATGTTGCCCCTTGCGCTAAAAATTTGATTTTATACCGTTTCCGCCTCCCCGTAAGAACCGGGGGTCGCAACGTGGACTTACAGTATATATAATACATCATTCGTCTCAGCATATAAAGTAATCACATTACAGAATATACACAGCAGAAGCAAATATATGAAAATACAGGATATACTAGGAGGTCCGCATTTTTTATTTAGCCAACAATAGAAAATACGGATTCCACGGTCGCGGTGAATAGCCAAGCCCACATCCCTAGACCCCTACGAGAGCGACAAGTGACCCTACCAATTCTAGAGTTTACGAGTTTTGGTCTCGACTCCTGGAGAAGGCCTCCCACTGAACCCTAGAACCCGTTCACTTGTGCTCCCCTCCTTGGGTCTATCCTAATGCGGAAAAGTAAATAATATACAACAATGGTGATATCATCCTCAACCCAAAAGTGCCCCAATAAAAGAATATTACATACAATTAATTTTACATGAATGAAAAGAAAAACTCTCATCTCACATAAAACCCCCGGCTATTCATTCGCGACGATCCTGCACATCATATCTCAGCAACACATAATATCACATATTATCAACGCAAGTAAGTATGCGTACCCCAATTGTCGTTGATATATAGCAACGAAACCGGCGATACACCATATACTACATTTACGGTCGTAGAAAATAAAGTGAAAAACTACAACATTTGGAATCGACACTGCCTTTAGACATCATAAACCCGGAATATCACATATTCAAGATTTCATGCCTAACAATGCAAATCTTATATTTAGGTCTCAACTATGAAAACACATTTTCAAAAGAAACCGGGTAATTCAAAAGGATTCCCGATTCTACCGAGACCGAAATATTAGACTTGCATGCAACTAATTACTTTTCACAAAACTAATTAGCGTAGATTCCAATTATTGTATCACATCACAGAAATTTGGACAATGTTAAACGTTTCAAACGAATCAAAAAGCACCCACAAATTACCCCGATGAGCTCAACACATGAGCAAAGTTAAAGTACCCAAAAATGTGCCACAGTACCTATGATCCAACCGTAGAAGGGTCAAACCAATGCCTCACCTATGACACCGCGGAACTACAGCAAACCCTAGGGTTCGATCGCGGTTCCGAGGGCATAGAATCGAGTTATGGTTTTTGTTCTTCTAGAGGGTCCATTGAGTTACTTGCACGACTATCGAATATAATTAACTTAAGAAAATCCCAACACTTGGAAATTTCCAGCGAGGGTAATGGGGGGTTACTGATGTTCGCTTGAATTGTCAAACATCGTCCAAGTTACCATTACAATGTTAAAAATACGACTACGAAATACTCCGTATAAGGCCCTAAGCACAATTTGCATCACATGAAAATTTGGCTTAAACAAACAATACCTGAAACCCTAAAACCCAGACACAAGATCACAGGAAAAATTCGAGGAAAAAAGGGGGTGAGGGGGCCAGCCACATCGAATTTTTAGGGGGGGCTCGGCCAAAATCCGAGCGTTTTGCCTCAAATTTGTTCTGTGGTTTTATTGTTGTGTCAGTAAGCTTCTGCAGTTGTTTGAAAAAAATTTCGAGCGCTTTTAAAATTCGACAGAGAAGCTTATTTTAAAGGTTGCAGTTTTGTAATTCGGAGTTGTTTCGTTTCCGTATTCTTTCTAACATTGTCTATGTTTCTAGCTTGGCTTTGATACCACTGTAGGGATTCTATAGCACCACACTAGGTTTAGTGTTGCATCACACATGTTATAACAAAAATTTAGAGGGTGCTAAACAATTCCAAACATGAATCGAACTAGAAAGATTGAGTAACAAGATGCTAGTATCATATACCACAAGTGTCTAACACTAAGTGGGAGAGAATACAACCTTTGTAGACCTCCTCCTAGACTCCTTGGATCGATTGAGGTTTGAACCGGTTGGCTTGTGTCCTTCCGCGTCCACGATGATCCACCACGAAGTCTCTTTGCACCAAGCTCCAAGCTTCTCTTAATCAATGAAGAAGAAGAAGCAAACACTCCAATCTAGTGGGCAAAACTAAAGTGGAATGGTGATTTGGGTTTGGATCTCAATTAAAAACCTTTTCTCTTTAATCCTTTCTCTTTCTTTTGAAACCCTAGTGAGGTTTTAGAAGAGAGAGGAAGAAAGAGATGGCACAAGCTAAACTCAAGAGAATAATGAGAATAATTATCATAACCCTTGCTTAAACTCAAGAGAGTAAGAGAGAGCTATCATGATAAACTATGGTTACATAATATCTAGATATTTTGTAACTAGAGTTTAAGCAAAACCATGGGCTAAAACCATGGGCAAATGAAACCATGGTTTTGACTTGTCAACATAAGAAAATGAGAGTTCAAGAGTCAACCATGATTTCATTTGTCATTTTGCTTAATCTCAAATTAACAAAATATATGTATAAATATGTAACCATGTGAGTGTTGCATTGCCACCACCAATGTATCATCAACCATGACACATGTATGTTTGCATGTGTGCATGCATATCAACATATACATACACTCATGCATGCATCAAAAAAATAGGTTTTAATAAATGAGCTAATGGACTTAATATTAAATCATCACTTGATTTAATAACCCGGTCATATCACATATGACTCGTCCAATAGTTAAAGCCCGAATAAAATACGGTATCCCATACACGCATTTAATCGAGCTCCAGCGCATATCACATATGCACCTCCAAATCATTTTGCTTGAGCTAGGTGACTCCTTTATGGGACTCTAAGACTCGTCAATACGCTAGCAGTAGGAAGTGATCACATCACATGCCCACAAACCGTCTGTGGCAAAAGCAATACGTAACGGCTCCTAGGTACTGAGCGATCAGAAGAAACACAAGCAAACCTGCTAAAACTCCCGTCGAGCCAACTGGCAACACTTACCGTACAGTCCGGTCTCTTCGTCAAATATGCAGCATATCAGGTCTGGGATAGCATCGTCGACCCCAATAACTAAGATAAGTCATGCCGGTATATGGCTCATAACAGATCGAGAAACTACTGATAACACTTATCAGTAAATCTCAGCAGCCCTGGCCAGGGAGTTCCTATTATAGCCAATTGTGCATGGTGCAACAACAACCCCCAATACCGGGAGAGACGAAACCCCTTCTATCTCTTATTGCCTCCATGTGCCTCGGGACTCTACCCAAAATCCACATGTTTGCATGACTCAGTAGAGCCGTGGTAGGGTGGAGATCAAAGTACAGTGGGAGGACACAGAAGTCTTTATGACGATCTCGGGTCTACAGACTAACCTGTACCAGTGTCACCTGAGAACTACTATCCGACGATAGATATAATACCACATAGGAGTTTTCGGCGAGTCCGTTCGGTGTACCCAGTCTCCACGAAGCACACGTATACGATCTTTGGTGTCACCACACCAATGGATATGGGATCATCCATCGCCCATCATATGGGACAAGTAACGTATACGCTAGTCTACTCTGGTGATATCGATGCCCCGTCTCGATACACCCACGACTAGGAATATTTCAAGGATCTGCTCATAGACTACACATGTCCCACTAGTATGATCTGCGTCATAATCTCAGTAGTCCTGCATCATCCTAAGGGCTATATCAACATGTACCAAATGAATGAAGGCTTGATCAGATGAACATGTCAAGATAAAAGGTGCAACCAGATAGCATACTATCATGTCGAGCAAGAATGTCCCTTGAATATATATATATATATATATTCACATACCGGTACATACACTATCATATAAAGGCCTCTATGGCATACATATATCCAACAGCAACGTATCATAAATATGAGGTATGAATGCAATATAATGAAAACAGAATGCATCATGAATGTCACAACTATTTTCTTTATTTAGTGAGGTTTATGTAAATTTGTAAATCGAGGTATCATCAATGAATGCAACATGAAATCAGTGTCAACCATCGACACAAAACATAAATCTCAATATATCAATATCTCAATATCTCAGGCTCCGGCAATCCGGACTGGCCTGCAACCTCGAATCTCAATATCTAGGGCTCCGGCTATCCGGACTGGCCCATATCATCAAATCTAAAAGCCTCAGGCTCCGGCTATCTGGAATGGCCTGTACTCCGATCGGTATCCTCCCGATATCCGTCAAGTCACAATACAATCACCGGTTAGTTGTGCTCCCCTGTCACCGGCTCAACGCCATCATCTGCGACCTTCTCGTCCCGGGGTACCGCACCGAGTCCACCATGCACCTACAGACGGTTCCTCCTCCTCCTCAAATCGGGTGTATGATATCGCTCAAGAGCCGAGAAAACTCCTGGTGGACATATCTCAAATCATATCATGAGAAAAACCGCACTTTTATCTTTTGAAAGTGATAATCAGTTTATAAAATCTTTACAGTTTGTCTAAATTCAGAAATCTCATGGAAATCCGAAATCATAAATCACGATGTACATAAATAATGAATACTGGGCTCCAGCAATCCGGACTGATCCAAATTATTGCATGGCAATGAATATGAATATATATATGCATGAGATAACGCAGTAAATAAATGCAATGTCTAAGCTATCATATAATGGCGGCTCACTAGTATCATGTTGAAATTATCAGCTAACAAGCGATATCAATGAATTAATATTCTCTAAAGTGTACGTGACATGGCAATTACCGATGATGATGTGTGTGAGCCGGAAAGTAGGTGTACGTGGAGCGTACGCATCATCGGTAATGGTGCTGGTGTTCCGACAGCACGGGTTTCATAATAATTACGAAAACACAAATAAGCAAGCAATGCGACACGAATAATAGAATATGCGGAAAATGAATGGTAAAAGCAGCAATAAAGAATAAACATTACTATATATATGAATCATACAGTTTGGACATTTGAAATAATACGAATCGTGGCGTTTATAAAATAAGGGCTACGGTGTTTTTAAGAAATGTACGTCCTCTGAAATATCCGTAGGATCCCTTGGCCTGTCTTTAAAAATACTCACGATTTGTTAGTTTTGAAATATGTATAACTCGAGTCTTGTCACGACCCAAAATATTAGCTCGCGACCAGCATTTAAATCACGCAACGTCTACAGACGTAACGTAATTCAAGTAAGCTGAAACCAAGAAATCTAAACCTTTTGAAGAAATAAAGAGGTGAAGTTTTGAAATAAAGAAATAGTAAATCATGTTTTGTCTTTTGAAAATTTGGGCAGCACCTCCTTTGTAAAAACCAACCCCGAAAACGGGTACAACACAGAATATAATAAACCATCCCAAAACGGGAGCAAATCACGCCCAACGGCGGAAACAACCACCACAAGTATAAAAACAAGTATACGAAGCCCAACGGAAAAGATCCACATAAGGAAAAGTAAAACAAGACATCAACCCCACAAGCGAACATAAAACCCATAGCTCAAGTCTCGCAACTACAAATCTTCTAAGTCTGCAACATATACAAAAACTAGTTTCTGAATTTATGGAGTGACTCGATACAATATGAATAATGAATACAAGAGGGGCACGATCCAACATGTACCACCTACTATAAGCAAATCACCCGAAAACAGCTGTGTGCCTGCGATGCCGCAACTGATCCATGCGGCCAACCTGCAAGAACTATAGCACAACGGGGGTGAGTTGCTAACTCGTGAATAGAAAAACATCATCAGGTAGAAATCGAAATAAACAACGATTCCTAGGTCAACTATATCATAAAGGTAATACTATGATATCTAGGGTGACCGTATCTGCATATGTGCCAACACATAATAAAAGCCTATCAGCAAGTGGATAACATCCAACAATATAATCAATGCATGTATGCAGGTGGAACTCGTCCAATAATATAATCAATGCATGTATGCAGTGGAGCTCGTCCACATGTCAGCCACTGACACAAAAACTCCTGCATGTAAATATCATAAAAGCATGTGCGGGTAAATATGAGGATATCAATCAATGTGTGTCCCTCGAGACACAACAAAATCATGGAAACCTGAGTGTATAACACCGATACTCGAAACATCATGAAACCCGTGTTTAACATTGACACGTAAATCCTCATATCTCAGGCACCGTCCCCACGATTGGCCCTGATGACATGTCGTACATCACTACGGTCGGTATCCCCACGATAACCGCCGAGTCCAAATATTATCACCGGTAGGTACTTTCCCAGCCTTCCAGGCTCATCGCTTATCATCTGCGAACTTCTTGCCGATAGGAACCGTACCGGGCTCCACCACGTACCCTCACATGGCCCACTACACTCCTCGCATCGGGTATATATTACAAATCTCAGAACCGAGAAATCTCATGGTGGACGCACTGAAATATCATATCAAGAGAAACCGGGTTTTCAAACAATAAAAAGTTTCTTGAAACACCCCCACGGTTATCAAATCCATAAATCATATGAAATCCATATCTCAATGCATAAATCCATGAAAACTGATATATACAACATAAAACAACAATATGAGCATATTAAGGGAAAACCGCTCTTTTAAATGAACCCAGGTTTTAAAATACATTATGCGGTTCCCAAATCCTTCGAAATCAAGTGCAGCATCATATGAGGCGTACATGTAACTATAGTAAGATATAAGTATCCACATGTAAGCAAGTATGTATGATGCATTTCATAAGCGTAATAGCAAAATAACCAATGTCTCAATATCACATGTCAATACAGTACCAATTAGGGGTATATGCACCTATAGCAAGATATGCGAGTATACGTGTCAGTATGTATGCATGAAGTACATATAGCTGTAACCAAGTATGTGGGTGTACATGTCAGTATGTATGCAACATATAACAAGATGCAAGCATGTCCGTATATCTCATGCAACGTGGAACAATGATATGAACAAAGCAAATATATCATTGCATGATGTACCAATTCTACTGTGTAGTGACATGGCAATTATTGATGATGAAGGTGTGTGAACCGGCAAATCTGTGTAAATGTAAGATACGCATCATCGATAATGGTGTAGGTGTACTAGCACAGGTATAATTAATGCAATGAGAATAACATGAATGCAGCATAAAGTACTTCGTAAACTAAATGCTATAAGGTATACGTGTCTACAGTATTTATCCGAGTCGGTGAATCTATCAATCGGCATCCAGCCTCACAATATCACGTACGGTACAATCCATCGTACGACATCCTCTAAACAAGGGTATGGATAAATCAAAAAGTAAAACTCATCGTGTACGGTAATCTAACATACAGCGGCATGAAATAAATAGGGATTCTATCAACCTATACATCATCGGGGTTACGGATCTAAGTCTCGTACGGCATATTACTCAATATGCAAAACATTATCCATATATATATACCTATCTCTCAGGTCACATCCATATAAATCTCATATCAGGGGACCTATAAAGGTATCAACAATCTCATATCGACTCGAAATCCATATAACGACATATCACACTAAGTCATCATATCACATCGTATACTCGTTCATCAAATTAATATCTCGCATCATAATAATATAAACATCACACTTGTCCTCTTTTAATTCGTACTTATTTTGATTCACTTATCATTTCATATTCTCATATATCAATATGTTCACTAGCATCAACTTCTATCATAATATCGTTTGTAAATCCTACAATCATGTCCGTCGCATATCATTTATCAGGATAAAATCATCAAACGATATTCTACATCAATGTTTGCGGGGGTGCTATACGCCATCCACCCGACTTCCCCCGTAGATATAAATCTACTCACTTGCTAAACTTCTCGCTTAGCCGCAGTGGATGTGCTTCGTCGTCACGGAATCCATGCGAAGGTACCTACAATCAATAGGAATTCGCAAAGCTATTAACATCAAATTCCGAAATCCAAAAACGGTATGCGGGGCGCTCATAGGTTAGAACATATAGCCTGCGCATGCAAAACAACCAAACAACTCCCGTCGTTGACGTAAAAACGTCCAACGCCTAAATAAAGTATCCAGTCGCAAAACCAAGAAATCTGAATACCGGAAAACATAGCCAAAACCCTCACTAGGGTCGCTATACATGAAAACTACTACGCCAAAAACCCAATCGTACCAAAACTCATTTACAACACATATAATTATCGTCGATAATAATATATACATCATCACAACGTCCATTAAAACCTACGTCTAATTTTTACCAAAAATCTAGTAAGCAACCTTATCAAAAGTTTAGCACAAGTCTAGAAATTTCACAATTCTAGAAATTTCCAACAACACAAAATAGCTTAATTTAGTGATCCAAACCAATTCCAAAATTTTAATCTCACCCAAAAATGATTTAGAAAATCCTAGTTTGCTAAAAACTCAATTAGACAAATTAGGAATTTAACAAATATCATTTTCACAAATTTGTTTAAGCTATCCAAGTTAGACTTCAAGATTAACCACTTAAACATATCAAAACCTTAACTTGAAATTCATAATCCTTATCATGCATCAACAAAACAATAACTTGAAGCTATATTAAACATCTAAATAAGCAAGCTTTAAGGATTTAAACAATAATTAAGGATTAGGGTTAGGATTTTATACCTTTACAAGATCACAAACTTTGCAACAAACCCAAACTTTTAGCCTCCAAAAAATGATGTTTTTAGTGAAGATCCAAGCTTGTTTAGGCTTAAGGAATAATGTGTATGAATTTAATTTGGAGTTTGTTGGATTATTTGAGGATTTTTATTTATTTTTGTGAGCTTGAAGGAGATGAAAATGAGCAAGAGAAGGAAAAGGATAGAAATGGGGGGAGCTCGGCCATATGGGGGGGTGAGCATAACAAAGAAATGGTAACCATAAGGAAAAAATACACCACAAAAGATCTACCTCAAATATCCTTAAGTGAACAAAAGCTTTAATGAAAAGGATGAGTCATGAATCAATCCATGCCTTTCTAGAAATCACAAAATCAATGACCCACCCACAAAACCAAATGATAAATTCGGCCATGACTAGATGAAAGATATTTTGGCCAAAAAAATTGAATGCATATAAATTAACCAATAATTAAGTGCATAAATAACAATATTAAAATATTACTTTAATTAGGGAAAATTTTCAAAGTGAACCAAAACCTCCAAATGACCACTAAAACCCGTAAACTAGCACCATTCTAGCTAATCTAGGTGTACTTAAGTTTATACAGAATTTTGATCACAATCGGGTTAAAACGGAAAATACCGACTATTTTACCCTAAAACGGAAAAATTCATATAACGATTTCAGAAACGTTACAATCTTCCCTCCTTAAAGAAATTCGGACCCCGAATTTAAATTTAAACCTCCAACACTAAAACATTTCAAAATCCAACTCAATCAACAGGGATCCGAAATCACGGAAGAAACAAAAATAACATAGCGCGTCGCATGCGCCTGAAGCCGTACATGAAACTCAAAATCGAACTTCGTCAAGCGTCACACAAATTATCGGACTCGCACGCATATCATCGGAGTTACAATGGAGATACAGATCTTAAAATCGACTACTGAAATCCAATATACACTAAGCAAATGCTATAATATGTATATAGTACACATCCTTTGAAAAATCTCCAAAAACTGAAATAACACATGCAGAATCTTTTTCTGAATCGCCGTGTGATTTGTAACTTACGGCACAAATGACGGACGCTCATTTGTAAAGTAATAAAATACTTTCATATATGTTTTGCTCAAATTATACGTTCCGCCCTTTTTAAAATACACCAAAAGGTTTTCTTATGTAAACGCTTGTGTCACTCGCAGACACGTAAGAAATAGAGAGACTATAGCTCCTTTTTGAAAATCTCTTGGTAATCTTTTTATGCATGCAAAACTACTCAGGCACTGTCCTCCAATCAGTCCTGTTTGGCAACTACATAATATAGTGCCCATCATGAAAACAAATGGCTCAAGAGCAAAATCAGCCTCAAAAGGCGTGTCCAATAATCAGGAGCGTCTGGTGCGCACGAAAATCAAATCCATATACATGTGCAACAATATGCACAAAAGTAAGACTAAGTGCAACGGATGTGCATGAAAACATCTTTCGAATGCAACTGGTGTGCACGATAACAACAACTAGTGCATCTATGGTGCACGAAATCTCGATCCAGTGCAACTAACATGCACGAAAGAAAAAACCCAAATCGAGTGCATCAGGTGTGCACAAAATCATATCACGCGTCCAACGTGTGCGAAAGTCCAAATCAAGTGCATCCGTCATCCACAAACGAAATCGAAATCAAGTGCATCACACATGCATGAATAAAAATCGAAATCAAGTGCATCCCACATTCATGAATAAAAATCTAAATCAAGGCTATCCAACATGCACGAGTAAAATCTCACTCAAATGCATCCGATGCGCAGAAAAACCAATACCAAGCGCCTAATATGCGCAAAAAAATCCGACCCTAGCACGTCAGGTCCGTAAAACACCTGGTAACACAAATGCTCGAGACATAAATCGGGTGCAACCAAAGCACGGAGTATAAATCCAATGCAACCAATGCACGAAATAACAATCTAGTACAACAAAGGTACAAAATACAAATCTGGTGCAACAAATGCACAAAATACAAATCGGATGCATCTAGTGCACGAAATATCAAAACCCTGTGCATCCACTGCACGAAATATCAATCTTGTGCATCCACTGCACAAAATATCAAATCCTATGCATTTAGTGCCCGAAATATCATAACCACTGTAGGAAATCCAGGAAATCATAAACATGTGCGGCTAAGGCATAAAATCGTCATCAACACAACGGTGTATAAAATATATATCTTAAGTGCAATAACTATGCACAAAATGTAAATACCCAGTAGGTGCAGCCACGGTGCACGTAAACTATATCCTGAAACTCAATCATCCAAACTTAAATCCAAGCGATATAAGCATGATACTCGGATCACAAACGCAAATCGCAACAAATGACATTGAGGTACACTTCCTACAATGTCAAAAAAGTCGCTGCGCCAAAACTGGCAGAGCAAGAACATCCGCTTGCCTCCTGCTCACAGTCTGGCGTCTTAAGTCTCTGGGTCCTTATTTCTCTGTGGCTTACCAATCTCGCACTCTATCGGCTCATCTGCTCGGTCAGGTGTGCCAATGGAATCGATTCCGCTCTGGCACTCCTCAGGTTACCTCTCGTCCCGTTAGTATGATCACTCATAAAGCAGCACGTCACTGGCGTCGGCCTCTGGCCCTCTGAATACATGTGACGCAACTGATCCTTGGTGCAATCTCATCACAGCAGTGTCCTGGAAGGAACTGTCTCAAGGTCTCTACCGATCTCGCCTATACCGAACTGTACGGAGGCTGGTATACTTACATAATCTTTTCTCATTCTCTGGACATCGGCGTTCTCAGCACAGCATTCCCTCGGGAACTGGCCGTATCCCAACGCCTCTGCATACATATCAGGTCTCTAATCTCGACGGGGAGTAACGACAGCTCGTCAGCATCACGCACGAACCTCTTGTTCTACTCGTCCTTATTATCGTCCACCTTGACATCATGTCATGCTATCTGCATACTGTAAATGTTCTCCGCGACAATCAATACGGAATCTATCACACGGACTCGAAATCACAAACTCGGTATCTTCATCACTCTGTAGAAGATCTTTAGCCGAACATGTCCTTAGGAACTCGTCCCAACCATCGGAGGAAGACTCAATGCTCATCCGTTTCTCGATCAACTCATAACACATCTGGGTGAGGTCCTTCCATCTGAAACTGGTCAGCTTACCGATCTCACATCGGAACATTCGACGAACAACGTCATCTCTGGATTGATCTACTCTATATCTGAGTAGGACTCTCCATACTAGAAATCTTCAACTCAACAGGGCCTGCGTCGGCGCATCAAATCTGATGAATCACTTTCGTCTCTCAACTCAAGATAGACTAGCTATCACCTGTCGTATCTCTGCCTGGAAGCGCCAGCGATCTCAGCTCGTAAGCTCTGGAGCGACATAACATCAATCTCAGCAACAGCTGGGTCATCAGTCTGCATGGTCGATGACAACACAATCTCTGAGGTATGATATACATCAACAGTACTCTCACAGCAGGCAGCCTCTAACAATAGCCTAATCATCCGGTACAAAACCGTACACTCGTCTCAAACGAGAGGTCACAACACAACACTACATCGATACGTTCCCATGTCACCAGAAAACACGATGGTCAGTCCTCGTCCACGACGAGCTCTCCCTGACGGCATCACCAGTAGCAGGTCAATCTGCGCTCAAACCATAGTGACATAAACCTCAAACAAGTATCGATGAAAATAGATCAAGTGATGAAATGAATCAACAGATCCAGAAAGAATATTTGATCATATGGAGGAATGGAAATAGTGAGTGTATGATCATGTAAACGAATAGAATCAAGGATCTCAAATGGATGTATAATCAAGGAAAACAAAGAGAATCATCAGTCTCAAGATATGTACATCCTAAGGTTTCTTAAGTGGAGTATCTTATCGTAAATATGCCGCGGAACATACGTACGGTACGTCACTCCACTCAACCTACCTACTCTATCAATCAGGGTCAACCTATGTAACGAAAGTTCGGGTCTAACACCTCCTTGTTCAAGTCTAAGTTCCGTAAAGTCAAACCTAGGTTCCAAAATATATATGCCCTAGACCCCACATAGTCAAACCTAAACTCAAACCAAGGTTAAACCTAACGCTCTGATACCAACTTTGTCACGACCCAAAATACTATCTCGCGACCAGCACTTAAATCACGCAACGTCTACAGGCGTAACATAATTCAAGTAAGCTGAAACCCAGAAATCTAAACTTTTTGAAGAAATAAAGAGGTGAAGCTTTGAAATAAAGGTATAATAAATCATGTTATGTCTTTTGAAAATTTGGGCAGTACCTCCTTTGTAAAAACTAACCCCGAAAATGGATACAACACAGAATATAATAAAGCATCCCCAAATGGGTGCAAATCACGCCCAACGGCGGAAACAACCACCACAAGTATAAAAACAAGTATACGACGCCCAACGGCGAAGATCCACACAAGGAAAAGTAAAGCAAGACATCAATCTCACAAGCGAACATAAAACCCATCGCTCAAAACTCGCAACTACAAGTCTTCTAAGTCTGCAACATATACAATAACAAGTTTCTGAATTGATGGAGTGACTAGATACAATATGAATAATGAATACAAGAGGGGCACGATCCAACATGTACCACCTACCACAAGCAAGTCATCCGAAAATAGCTGTGTGCCAGCGATGCCGCAACTGATCCATGCGGTCAACCTGCAAGAACTGTGGCACAACGGGGGTGAGTTACCAACTCGTGAATAGAAAAACATCATCAGGTAGAAATCAAAATAAACAACGATTCCTAGGTCAACTATATTATAAAGGTAATATTATGATATCTAGGGTGACCGTATCTGCATATGTGCCAACACATAATAAAAGCCTATCAGCAAGTGGATAACATCCAACAATATAATCAATGCATGTATGCAGGTGGAACTCGTCCAATAATATAATCAATGCATGTATGCAGTGGATCTCGTCTACATGTCAATCACTGACACAAAACTCCTGCATGTAAATATCATAAAAGCATGTGCAGGTAAATGTGAGGATATCAATCAATGTGTGTCTCTCGAGACACAACAAAATCATGGAAACCTGAGTGTATAACACCGATACTCGAAACATCATGAAACCCGTGTCTAACATTGACACGTAAATCCTCATATCTCAGGCGCCGTCCCCACGACTGGCCCTGATGACATGTCGTACATCACTCGGGTCGGTATCCCCACGATAACCGCCGAGTCCAAATACTATCACCGGTATGTACTTGCCCAGCCTTCCAGGCTCATCGCCTATCATCTGCGAACTTCTTGCCGAGAGGAACCGTACCGGGCTACACCATGTACCCGCACACGGCCCACTACACTCCTCGTATCGGGTATATTTCACAAATCTCAGAACCGAGAAACTCATGGTGGACGCACTGAAATATCATATCAAGAGAAACCAGGTTTTCAAACAATAAAAAGTTTCTTGAAACACCCCACGGTTCTCAAATCCATAAATCACATGAAATCCATATCTCAATGCGTAAATCCATGAAAACTGATATATGCAACATAAAACAACAATAAGAGCATATTAAGGGAAAACCGCTCTTTTAAATGAACCCAGCTTTTAAAATACATCATGCGGTTCCTAAATCCTCCGAAATTAAGTGCAGCATCATATGAGGTGTATATGTTGTAGGGTTGCTAGGCACACACACAAGTGTCTACGAGGCATCAACCATGCCCGATTGAAATTTTAGCCGTGCCGAACAACCTAAAACCGGATCTTTAAACTAGAGTTTATGCGAAAACTAACATGTTAAACACTTTAACACTAAGTAAGAGGGATTACAACCTTTGTAGATCCGGTCCTTCACTTCTAAAGATACGTGTTGAAGTCCCTTCGCTGCGATCATCGTGTTCCGGACTCTCGAGAGGTTCCACGTAGAGAAAGATGCAGTCTTGGTTTCGATCTTCGATACAAAGATGATCTACCTTGAAGTTTCGTTAACACAAGCTAACACTCATAATATGAAGTGAACACCCTCATCTAAATGGAAAGGATAGATGAGGATGATGAAGTTGGATTATTGCTCTCTTTTATTATCTTTTTCTCACACTCATTCATCACTTAGAAAAAGCTAGTAAGCTTTTTTTTTTGAAAGAAAGAAGAAGGAAGAAGATGAATGAATCAATTAGAATCCTTTTGTGATGAATAATGAAAGGATAAAGATGATCAATAATGCAATCATGGTTGACTAAACCATTGTAGAGAATTAACCAAGGCTAGGGTTTGGGTTAGGTTAAGAATGAGTCACTTGAAAATATCTTTTCCAAAACAAAAGAAAACCTTCTAGAAACATCTAGAAAGCATTAACCCAAATCAAACCCTAATCTTGTTTAATCTCTAATAAACATGTTGCATTAGTTATCATATCATGTTACAATATTATATATCACATATATAATATTTATTGTAACAAAAGAAAATAATACAATTAACATATATCGCATATATATCAATGTATTACCCGAGTGAGAAAAAGAATCTTTTAGTGAGCTATTATTAGTTAATGTAATTTAATATATCATATATATTATTATACATTAAATTATCGAATCAACACTTGATCCGACAATCCGGGTATATCGCATATAACCGACTAATATCTGATTTACCGATTCATCGAATCAACACTTGATCCGATGACTCGACTGATATCATATATCGCGAGAATACAATACGATATCTCATATCGCATTATCCTCGGTCCTGCACATATCACATATGTGCCCCTACTCCGTTTTGCCTGAGTCAAGAAACCTCTGTGTAGGACTCTAAAGAATCGTCAATACGCCGGCAGTAGGTGATGATCATATCAAACACTCACAAGCTGCAAGCGGTCAGCTAAATGTAAAAGCCACCCAGGTATTGAGCGTTCAGAAGATCAACAAGCAAGCCTGTACATTTTCCTGTGAATCCAATCAGTAACACTCCCGTAGAATCCGGTCTCGTCGTATGATATGTCGCATATCTCGCCTAGGGATGGTAAATGTCAGACCCCAGTAGCTCGATAAGTTGTGTCGATATGAGGTCTATAACAATTCGAGAAACTACTGATAACACTTACCAGTAAATCTCAGCAACCCTGGCCAGGGATTTCCGGTTATAGCAAATCGAACACAGCACAACATCAACTCCCTATACTGGGAGAGACGAATCCCCTCCTATCGCTCATTGCCTCCATGTGATTCGGGACTATACCCAAAAGCCACCTTTTTGCACGCCCTCTTGGACATGGTATGATGGAAATCAAAGCACAGTGGGAATCACACAAGACTCTATGACGATCTCGGGTCAACAGACTACTCTGTACCAGTGTCACCGGAGAACTGCAATCTGACGTGAGGTATAATACCATCTGGGAGTTCTCGGCGAGACCGTCCAGTGTACCCAGTCTTCACTGAGCACCCGTACACCATCCTTGATGTCAAACACCGATGGATATGGGATCATCCATCGCCCATCATATGGGTCAAGATGCGTATACGCTAGTCTACACTGGTGTATCGATGCCCTATCTCGATACACCCTCGACTAGGAACAGTTATAGGATGTACTCGTTGACTACCGTAGCCCCACTAATATGATCTCAACATAGTCCCAGTAGTAGAGTACATATCCTAAGGGCTTTATCAATATGTATAAAAGAGACAATCATAGTACATGTTAAGATAAAGTACAACCAGATAGCATACTATCATGTCGAGCAAGAAAGTCCTCCCTATATATGTCCAAGCATCCATTACAATATACATCGTATGTACAGTAATGGCCTCTAGGGCATACATATTACTAACACATGTAACTATAGTAAGATATAAGTATCCACATGTAAGCAAGTATGTATGATTCATTTCATAAACATAATAGCACAATAACCAATGTCTCAATTTCACATATCAATACAATACCACTTAGGGGTACACCTATAGCAAGATATGTGAGTGTACATGTCAGTATGTATGCATGAAGTACATGTAGTTGTAACCAAGTATATGGGTGTACATGTCAGTATGTATGCAACATTTAACAGGATGCAAGCATGTCCGTATATCTCATGCAACATGGAACAATGATATGAACATAGCAAATATATCATGGCATGATGTAGCAATTCTACTGTGTAGTGACATGGCAATTATCGATGATGAAGGTGTGTGAACCGGCAAATCAGTGTAAGTATAACATACGCATCATCGATAATGGTGTAGATGTACTAGCACAGGTATAGTTAATACAATGAAAATAACATGAATGCAGCATAAAGTACCTCGTGAACTAAATGCTATAAGGTATACGTGTCTACAATATGTATCCGAGTCGGTGAATCTATCAATCGGCATCCAGCCACACAACATCACGTACGGTACAATCCATCGTACGACATCCTCTAAACAAGGGAATGGATAAATCAACAAGTAAAACTCATCGTGTACGGTAATTTAGCGTACTGCTGCACTAAACAAATAGAGATTCTATGAACCTATACATCATCGGGGGTACGGATCTAAGTCTCGTACGGCATATTACTCAATATGCAAAACATTATCCATATATATATACCTATCTCTCAGGTCACATCCATGTCAATCTCGTATCAGGGGACCTCTAAAGGTATCAACAATCTCATATTGACTCGAAATCCATATAACGACATATCACACTAAGTCATCATATCACATCGTATACTCATTCATCACATTAATATCTCGCATCACAATAATATAAACATCACACTTGTTCTCTTTTAATTCGTATCTATTATGATTCACATAACATTTCATATTCTCATATATCAATATGTTCATTAGCATCAACTTCTATCATAATATCGTTTGTAAATCCTACAATCATGCCCGTCGCATATCATTTATCAGGATAAAATCATCAAATAATATTCCACATCAATGTTTGCGGGGGTGCTATACGCCATCCACCCGACTTTCCCTGTAGATATAAATCTACTCACCTGCTAAACTCCTCGCTTAGCCATAGTCGATGCGCTTCGTCGTCACGGAATCCATGCGACGGTACCTACAATCAATAGGAATTCGCAAAGCTATTAACATCAAATTCCGAAATCCAAAAACGGCACGCGGTGCGCTCATAGGTTAGAACATATAGCCTGCGCATGCAAAACAACTAAACAACTCCCGTCGTTGACGTAAAAACGTCCAACACCCAAATAAAATATCCCGTCGCAAAACCAAGAAATCCAAACACCGGAAAACATAGCCAAAACCCTCACTAGGGTCGCTATACATGAAAACTACTATGCCAAAAACCCAATCGTACCAAAACTCATTCACAACACATAATTATCGTCGATAATAATATATACATCATCACCACGTCCATTAAAACCCACGTCTAATTTTTACCAAAAAGCTAGTAAGCAACCTTATCAAAAGTTTAGCACAAGTCTAGAAATTTAACAATTCTAGCAATTTCCAACAACACAAAGTAGCTTAATTTAGAAATCCAAACCAATTCCAAAATTTTAATCTCACCCTAAAATGATTTAGAAAAACCTAGTTTGCTAAAAACTTAATTATACAAATTAGGAATTTAACAAATATCATTTTCACAAATTTGTTTAAGTTATCCAAGTTACACTTCAAGATTAACCACTTAAAAATATCAAAACCTTAACTTGAAATTCATAATCCTTATGATGAATCAACAAAACAAGAACTTGAACCTATATTAAACATCTAAATAAGCAAGATTTATGGATTTAAACAACAATTAAGGATTAGGGTTAGGATTTTATACCTTTTCAAGATCACAAACTTTGCAACAAACCCAAACTTTTAGCCTCCAAAAAATGATGTTTTTAGTGAAGATCCAAGCTTGTTTAGGCTTAAGGAATAATGGGTATGAATTTAATTTGGAGTTTGTTGGATTATTTGAGGATTTTTAGTCATTTTTGTGAGCTTGAATTAGATGAAAATGAGCAAGAGAAGGAAAAGGGCAGAAATGTGGGGCTCGGCCATATGTGTGTGTGTGGGGGGGAGGGGGTGAGCACAACAAATAAATGGTAACCGTAAGGAAAAAATACACCACAAAAGACCTGCCTCAAATATCCTTAAGTGAACAAAAGCTTTAATGAAAAGGATGAGTCATGAATCAATCCATGCCTTTTTAGAAATCACAAAATCAATGACTCACCCACAAAACCAAAAGATAAATTCAGACATGACTAGATGAAAGCTATTTTGGCCAAAAAAATGAATGCATATAAATTAACCAATAATTAAGTTCATAAATAACAACATTAAAATAATATTTTAATTAGGAAAAATTTTCAAAGTGAACCAAAACTTCCAAATGACCACTAAAACCCGCAAACTAGTACAATTCTAGCTAATCTAGTTGTAGTCAAGTCTTTACAGAAGTTTGATCACAATCGGGTTAAAACGGAAAATACCTACTATTTTACCCTAAAACAGAAAAATTCATATAACGATTTCAGAAACGTTACAAGTCTAGTCTAACATCTACTAAGTACACTACTGGTCTAAACTAACAGACTAGTCGAAAAGGTAAGGAAACCACCTAAATCTGAGTCGATATATATAAATATAATAGTCAGTGATCCCGCCTCAATAGTATCACATATGATACAATATATAATATGACATCCTCGAGTCAAGAGTGTGGAATTATCATCAATATATAGCTCGTACGGTAAATCCATCGTACGGCATCCCAATCTGGGTACGGGTCAAAATCACATTTATCTCATTATTCAACTCGTATCCTTATCATCATATCTTGATCTGGGTACTGATCTAAAGTCTAGTACATACTGATACCATCTACATATATGTATGCGTGTGTATGAAAACACATCGCCCAAAACCCGCTATAATATCATGTCGTATCTCAAATACGAACCATGTCACATCACCGACCTCATAGTATCATGCCCAATCTCATCAACTCATCTCCAAATACCATGTACTATCTTCATCATCCATGTATATATATATATATATATATATATATACATAGTCTCATACCTATGTGTATTTATATATATGTACATATCCCCATATACGCATAAGAAGTAAAATGTATGCAAGTGTGTGCGCGCGCGCGCGTATGTAAACCATAATCTAAGGTTCGCGACTAAGAAATTAACTAACAACGCTATCATCCAAAGTCTTCTAAAGCAAATATAGCTAAGTATACACATATTATAATACCATATAAGTATATATCTATATATGATATAACGCATTCGCATTCTATACTACGAACTGCGGGGGTGTTATACGCCATCCACCCGACTTCCCCCGTAGATATATATCTACTCACCTGATCTTCGCTTGCTGGAGTCGATGACGCCTTGCTCATCCTCGTCATCTCGAAGTCCATGTGGGGGTAACTACATATAACATATAGTATCGAATTCAGACACCTCGTATTCAGACACCTCGTAAAACACTTCCAGATTTTACCCTAGGTGAAACTAGCCAATTTTGCATATAGGAAGGGTCTAATTTACTGAAATAAAAGCCCTGGACCAAACACGGAGGAATTCTGCCCTAGCCTGGCCGCAATTTGCGGCCAGGATGAATAAAATTGCGGCCTGGGTTGGGTATTTGGGGCTCTGGTCTCTGTGGTGGCTTCCTAGGTGCCTGCATGTATCACTGTGTTTGCAAAATAAATCCTAGTGTCCTTGGGTGTTAGCAGATATCTATAAACCATCAAAAAATCCACAATTTCCCGATATCGGGGTTTCTAGGTTTATGAATTGGGGGTTTACTCTCAGGTTTAGTCCAATAAACAATCATTACAAGGTTGCAAGGTCTCTACTAACCTCAATTACACTTCACTACTCAAGATTTCATCAAAACCCTAACTTGGAATTTACAAACCCCACTAATCATCACTTAATCACTTCCAAACATATATAGGTGTTAAAGTGAATGAAATACAATACAATTGATGAAGGAATTACCTCATTTAGCAACTCAAGAAAATTCTTGAGTTGCCCCAAGTCTTCAAAATCCGATTTTTCTTGGTCTAAAGTGCTTGTAGGAAGCTTGTGCATGTTTTTAATGAAGTGGGGATGGACTTTTAATGATTTTTTGCTGTTGTAGTGTAGAAGTAGAGGAGGGAGGGAGGAGGTGGAAGCCATGGTGAGATGAGGGAGAGAAATGGAGAAGAAAAATGAAGGGGAAAAGAAATGGAAGCTTGGTCAATGACCCTTCACCTCTCTCTCTCTCTCTTATGCCCATACCCAATTCTTTACTATTTTCATTTTCTTTTCTTTTTTTATCTTTTCTTTTCATTTTTTAAAAAGAGAACAAACCATGCATCATAAAGATAAAAGAAAAGACTATGGGAGGAAATGTAAAAATGTGAAAAAGACTAGGTGCATGTTACATGCACAAAACAAGCTTAATGCACGATTAGTGATATTTAATCGCGATTAGCATTAAAATTGTATATAATTAATTATAAAAATTCATATTTAGCTTAAATCATATAAAACGATCTCATTTCAGAAATTTCCATAATTTTCCACTTTATCGGTATTTAATTATACCGCAATATTAAAATATTCATAATATTCATTATTTAATTTTAAAAATTCCTAAAAATAATATTCTATTTTTCTGAAATGTTACAGTCTTCCCCCCTTAAAGAAATTCGGTCCCCGAATTTAAATTTAAACCCCTCAAATACTAAAAGATTTCAGTAAAATGATCAAGTCGTCGGGGCTCCGAAATCATAAATACATAAAACATATCGTAGCGCAAACCATGCGCATGAAAAATGAGCATATAACTCAAAATCAAAACTCCATCAAGCATCCAGCAAATCATCGGAGTCATGATGAAGAAACCAATGTCAAAATACAATACGAAAACCAACATGATATACATCAAGCCATACATGTAAACATCATTATAACATCTGAAAGAATTGCATGCCAAACCCTTTCATATTGTTGTACGATGCGCGTATCGCGGCACAGCGGCGGACGTCTATTGTAAGAAAATAACATATATATATATATATATATATATATATATATAACCTTTGTTTAAATCCACGTCCCACCGTTTTGAAAAATAATTTAGAAGGGTTTCCTTGTAAAATTTTCTGTGTCATCTCGGACACGTAGGTGGATACTGAGACTATAGCTCCAGTTTGGAAATGCCTTCGATGACTATCAATGCATGCAAAAATATATTCAGATATTGTCCTTGGAGTAGTCCTGCTCAACTACTATACTACATAGTAAATATCATAAAACATGCTGCTCAAGGGAAATCAATCTCATAATGTATACAGAATGTCGCGTGCGTCTGGTGCGCACGGAAATCGAAATCAATGAATGTTCCATACATGTGCACACAAACAAAATCTAAGTGCAACGGGTGTGCACGAAACACCTGTCAAAGGCAGCGGTGTGCCTGACAGCAATATCAGGTGAATCTGATATGCACGAAGAATCTCGATTTAGTGCATCTGGCGTGCACCAAAATCGCATCAAGTGCCCAAGCATGCGCAAGAATCCAAATCAAGTGCACAAGGTGCACGAAATAAATATCGAGTATCACAATCGAAATCGACGGTATACAACACATGTCAATCCAAATCCAAATCAGGTATACCGTGGTATATAATCTCATAACCATGTGCATCAGTGTGCACAAATCAAATCAGAATACTAAAAGTGCATGAAAACTATACCGAAAGCATATTTCAAATCACATGCATACCATAGGCATGAAATCAAAATCAACATCTCGAATGACATCAAATCGAAGTTAAGTGTAACTGGGGTGCACAAAATCTCAATCATGCAATTAAATCGCCCAAAAATACCGAAATCAAGGATGATGGAAATAGTCCCACTCTATAACATCCTCTAAAGATCTCTGGCCAACTGTCATGGTCACTCATAACATGTCTCGTCGACGATGCCGAACTCTGGCCTACTGGGTGTGCGCAATATGACCGATCCTGGGTCCAAGTCTTCTCGTATAGTATTCCACAAAGGTTCTGTCGAAGTCACTCCCAAATCTCTTTTCTACCGAACTGCCCGGAAGATATCATCTTTTACTAAATCTATTTCTTGTTCCGGAACGGCCGCATACTCATTGCGACTTCTTCTTGAAGATATATCCATATACAATGCCTCTGCATGCGTATCACATCTCTGATGTCAGCGGAGCGGAATGTCATCTCATCAAGATCTCGTACGAACCACTTACTCTCCTTTTCTCTAATGTCGACTGTTTCGGACTCATCCCTTTATGGCTGCATGGACTGTACTCCAACGGCTATACTTGTATCTGGAGTCTCCCAGGCAATGTATCCCATCACAAGATATCCGAATGATGTCGAACCTTTCGATCAATTCGTCAAAGTTCCATAATCCCCTAAGAGCTCAACATCTTGAGTACAGTTTAATTGTATCGAGTACATGCAACAGCACCTATGGACCAACCGTAGAAGGGTAAACCCAAGCCTCATTAATGGCACCGCTGAACTGCTGTAAACCCTAAGGTTTCAGAGCGTTCTCATGGTCATTATATCGAGTTAGGGTTTCATTCTTCTATAAGGTCCACGGAAATACTTGCACGTTTTTCCGAATACTTTAAACTTGGAAAATGGTTTTCTGACATTCGATCGTTTTCCTTCGACTCCCAATGTACCAGCGTGAAGTCGTCTCTAGCTGGAATCAATCAATCTGATGACCTCGCATCGGGGTAGGCAACGAATCACATGTCCTAGTCATTCCTCTTTGGGTGACAGGCGATCTTCTATCATATCTCTAAGTATATCTCGTGCGACATTAGCTTCAAACATCTGGGAAGATATCTTGTTATTCGCAGCAGCAACTGGCTCCTTTGTTCGCACGGTGAATAGTGCCTCAATCATCAAGTGATCGGTGGATTGACGGTCATCACATTCTGGCTGGCCTCTAGCAGTGGCCTAATCCTCTGGTGCTGATCTGCACGTTCGAGAAATCTCGTAAAAGTGATCAATCAAACGCTCACGGCGCAAAAACACAATAGGACGACGCATCTATGCAAATTGTATGTCCCTGGAGTCATGCCTTAGTCAGTCCTCGTCCATGACGAGCTCGTGCTGACGCAACTCTAGCCGTAGCTCTCTCTTCCCGTGTAATCGTGGAAGGAAAACCATAAACAAATATCGATGAGGATAGATCATATGAATGAATATAATGATGTGCAAGGAAATGTACAACATAAGGGTTCTTAAGCGGAGTAGCGTATCGTAAGTATGCCGCGGAACATACACACGGTACATCACTCTCCTTAAGTCACCTACTCCATCAACCAAGGTCAACCTACGCGACGAAATTTCGAGTCTAATACTCCCTCGACCAAGTCTAAGTTCAGTAAGGTCAAGCCTAGATTCCGTATATAACAAACGCCCTAGGCTCCGCGTAGTCGAACATAGACTCAAACCAAGGTTAACCGAGCGCTCTGATAACAACTTTGTAACAACCCGAAATTGCACGTGGCTGGCACTTGAATCATATGAAGTCTATAGGACCCCATCTAATTCAAGTAAACCAAAAGTCCCAGAAATCTAAACCATTTTAAAGAAGAAGTGAAGAAAGCTTATCTTTAAAGCAAGTGGTTTTAATAACATAAGCCGAAGTATTGCGTTTTAAAATCTCAAATCTTTTCTGAAAATCTCGGCAGAGTTTCCGTTGTAAATACTGGCCCCAAAAGTGGTACAACATGCATAATATGAATAAAGGCATCCCCAAGCGGGAGCTAGCTCTTCGTCAATTGACGGTCACAACCATGCAAGAAATATAATATACAACGCCGAAAGGCGAGAATCAAAACTCAAAAGGAAACTCAAATCATCAAGAAAACCATAATAATACAACGCGCGACTCTAAGGTCGAAATAATAAAGAACCGGTCTTCTAAGGTTAAATAATATATAAGTATGATTGATGGAGTTTACTAGATACAACTGAAAAAAATAAAGTACAATGGTGGTTACGATGCAAGTGAACCCACCTACCAAAGTAATCACCCGGAAAGAAGTAGTGTGCCGGCAAAGCCGCAGCGAAACCTGTGCGGCAAAACCTGCAAGAAACTGTGGCACAACGGGGGTGAGTTGCCAACTCGTAAGTAGAAAACATCACCGAGCAGAAATCGTATGTATGACTCAATCCTAGGTCAATACGATCAGTAGTAATATATAACCAAAAAATGATAAAGTCTGAAGCATGATAGGGTGGAAAAGGTAAACATCTAAACATAAGTGTAATACCAAGTGCTCGTGTCAGTGCCTCAGGTAGCAACGTATCATTAATATGAGGTATGAATGCAATATAATGAAAATAGAATGCATCATGAATGTGACAACTGTTTTCTTTATTTTGTGAGATTTCTGTATATTTGTAAATCATGGTATCATCAATGAAATCAACATGAAATTAGTGTCAACTATCGACACAAAACATAAATCCCAATATATCAACATCTCAGGCTCCGGCAATCCGGACTGGCCTGCAATCTCGAATCTCAATATCTAGGGCTCCGGCTATCCGGACTGGCCCATATCATCAATTCTCAAAACCTCAGGCTCCGGCTATCCGGACTGGCCTGTATTCCAATCGGTATCCTCCGGATATCCGTCGAGTCACTATACAATCACCGGTCAGTAGTGCTCCCCTGTCACAGGCTCAACGCCATCATCTGCGACCTTCTCGCCTCGGGGTACCGCACCGGGTCCACCATGCACCCACAGACGGTTCCTCCGCCTCTTCGAATCGAGTGTATGATATCGCTCAAGAGCCGAGAAACCTCATGGTGGACATATCTTAAATCATATCATGAGAAAACCACACTTTTATCTTTTGAAAGTGATAATCAGTTTATAAAATCATTACGGTTTCTCTAAATCCAGAAATCTTATGGAAATCCGAAATCATAAATCACGATGTACATAAATAATGAATACAGGGCTCCGGCAATCCGGACTGACCCAAATTATTGCATGGCAATGAATATGAATATATATATGCATGGGATAACGCAGTAATAAATGCAATGTCTAAGCTATCATATAATGGCAGGCTCACTAGTATCATGTCGAAACTATCAGCTAACAAGCGATATCAATGAATTAATATTCTTTAAAGTGTACGTGGCATGGAAATTACCAATGATGATGTGTGTGAGCCAGCAAGTAGGTGTATGTGGAGCATACGCATCATCGGTAATGGTGCTGGTGTCCTGACATCACGGGTTTCATAATAATTACAAAAACAAAAATAAGCATGCAATGCGACGCGAATAGTAGAATATGCGGAAAATGAATGGTAAACACAGCAATAAAGAATAAACATGACTAAATATGTGAATCATACAGTTTTGACATTTGAAATAATACGAATCATGGTTTAAAATAAGGGCTACGGTGTTTTTAAGAAAGGTACGTCCTTTGAAATATCCGTAGGATCCTTTGGCCTGTCTTTAAAAATACTCACGATTCGTTAGTTTTGAAATAGGTATAACTCGAGTCTATTCTGACATCTACTAAGTACACTACTGGTCTAAACTAACAGAGTATTCGAAAAGGTAAGGAAACCACCTAAATCTGAGTCGATATATATAAATATAATAGTCGGTGATCGTGCCTCAATAGTATCACATACGATACAATATATAATATGACATTCTCGAGTCAAGAGTGCGGATCTATCATCAATATATAGCTCGTACGGTAAATGCATCGTACGGCATCCCAATCTGGGTATGGGTCAAAATCACATTTATCTCATTATTCAACTGGTATCCTTATCATCATATCATGATTTGGGTACTGATCTAAACTCTAGTACATACTGATACCATCTACATATATGTATGCTTGTGTATGAAAACACATCACCTAAGGACCCGCTATAATATCATGTCGTATCTCAAATACGAACCATATCACATCACCGACCTCATGGCATCATGCCCAAACTCATCGACTCATCTTCAAATACCATGTACTATCCTCATCATCCATATATACGTATATATATATATACACATACATAGTCCCATACCTATGTGTATTTATATATGTACATAACCCCATATACGCACAAGAGGTAAAATGTATGCAAGTGTGTGTGTGTGCGCGTGTGTATGTAAACCATAATCTAAGGTTCGTGACTAGCAAATTAACTGACAACACTATCATCCAAAGACTTCTAAAGTTAATCTAGCTAAGTATACACATCTTATAATACCATATAAGTATATATCTATATATAATATAATGCATTCGCGTTCTATACTATGAACTGAGGGGGTGCTATACGTCATCCACCTGACTTCCCCCATAAATATATATCTACTCACCTGATCTTCGCTTGCTGGCGTCGATGACGCTACGCTCATCCTCGTCGTCTCGAATTCCACCTAAGGGTACCTTCATATAACACATAGTATCGTAATGTAACATTTTAGAAATCGTTATGCGAATTTGTCCGTTTTAGGGTTAAATTGTCGGTATTATCCGTTTTAATCCGACTGTGAACAAACAACAATATAGACTTACCAGCACATAGTTAGGCTAAAATAAAGCTAGCGCGCAAGCTTTGGGGGTATATGGGACGTTTTGGTTCAATTTGAATTTTTCCCAATTTTAATGTTATTTTAATGCGTTATTCACATTTTGGGAAAATTCTCTTCAGCGGTCTTTTCTTCAATTTTTCTTGTGTAACCAAACCCACATGTATCTAGATATTTGTGTGGAGGTTAGGTTTATTGGATTAAGAAAAAGAAAAGAAAAGAAAGAGATGCATGCATGTGTATTATTGTGTATATGAATGCATTTAATGGCTTTAAATGATGGTAATTGCCAGGAAACCCTCACCAAAACTCTCTCTTCCTCCCCTTGGCCGAGATTCCTTCTCCCTCTTCTGCCCTTGAGCTATTCTCTCTCATTTTTCATCAATCTTAACTAAAAAATTCCATATATATCATATAATATGCACAAAGTCTTGTTTTTGGCCTTCTTGGATCATTTGGAGCTAGGGAAAGCTTGGATTTTGTGAGCAAGATTGTTAGGTATAACCCTATACTGTTAAATTAGAGTTTTTATGTTGTTTTGTTCGTTGGTTGTAGCGTAGAACGCTGTTTATATCAATTAGTGCGATATCGGGTTTTTAGTGTCTTTTTAAAGACTTTATACCTGCTGTGACCTGGTGATTTTAGTGTTTGACCAAACAAATTTTAGAGATGTACTAGTGAACCTGATACACAACGTGAGACACAGGGGCCACCTCACCAGCCAGAGCCGGCGACCCTTAAGGCATGATCCGGCGACGCCGGCTAGGTAGGAGAGGGATGGGGTTGGTCTTCTGTAGGTTGTTGTTTGCTGTTGGCTTGGGGTGTTTGGTACTGTTTACTTTTTAAGTAAATTCAGTATGCAAAATCTGGGATCAATTACATATAATCTAGTGTTTTGAGTCCGCGTGTTACGTGTTGCGACACGATTCGTAGTCTGGTGCAGCTGCTGTGTTTGGGTTGGTTTTGTGGTATCGTGACGCACGTTAGCCACTTGACGCACATTCGCGAGTTAGTTTAGTGTGTTAGTGCATTTTTGAATACGTAGTTTTGCGTTATATTGATCGATTCTGAGATGTTCGCGTTATTTCTTGTGTTTGTGAAAATATAGCATTGCAAGCGGGGACTTCGGACGCTGCAAACAAGGGGAAACAGGTGGTCGGATTTTCATAGCTGGAGACCATCGGTGAGTAGATTTAACATCTACGGGGAAATCGCCCGTATGGCGCTAAGCGTCGGGGCTAGATATGATACGATATTAGCCGTATGTTTATGTGCTTATATAGAAATATTGCATAATTCACATTGCATATAGTTACTTGTTGTGCCTGATACTGTATATATTGTACACTGCACTATTATTGACAGTCCATGTTGCACGAGCACCAATGATATGCTACACACACACTGTCGGTAATTGCCATGATACGCACAACACAAATGCTCATTGATATACCATGCTATTGGTTAGCGACATTGAAACAGTTATACTTGTGCGACAACGCATATGACATATAGCATACCTGTATACCTACATGCTTATATATATATGCCATACTATACCTACATGCTCACACATATACTTTGCTATTGTTACATGATCAGTTTTATAACATATATATCGGTGGAATGGGACGCTGTATATATATGTGTTTGGGATTTGGATTTTGGGAACCGCGAGATATATTTAATGATTTGATGCTTTTAAATAGCGGACTTTTCCTGTGATATGCTCATATTGGTGTTTTATGTTGCATATGTTGTTTTACGTGGATTTACGCATTTGAGATATGTTTTCATGTGATATGGAAATTTCCAGTGTCGATATTAGGCACTTATATTCCGAGAGATATATGGATTTTGACAGACCGATACGTGGAACACAAGTGTCGAGATGGGATACTTGGGTTTCGAGGAACGTATGGAATCAGAAAGACCGATACGTGGAACACAAGTGTCGAAGTGGGATACTTGGGTTTCGAGGAACGTATGGATACGAGTATTTACATGTCGATGTTAGGCACTGGTTTTCATGATGTTTTAGAGTGTCGATGTTGGACACTCAGGTTCCATGAGACGTACAGGATTTGAGGGCCGATTTGAGGGCCGATCTGAGTATTTTGGGATTTGGGGGTGTTGTTGATTTACACCGTGTTTTTCCATACTTATGATTTGTGCATGAGATTATTTACTATCCCGCACTCAGTATTCAGTTGATATGCATTGATTCATGTAGATATAGTACCCTTGTGGTGTACCTTGATCATGATAGTTGCATATTCATATTGTCATACTCATGCTACCAGCTTACATGTTATTGATCATTACTGTTAGTGCATACTTGCGATTTCAGTATGATGTTATTTACTATTCACGAGTTGGAAACTCACCCCCGTTGTGCCACAGTGTTTGCAGGACTATCCCTCAGAGTAGTCGCGGCAGGGCGTCTTATCATTTATACTTTTGCGGATACCGCTACGTTTGGCTGTGAGGCCGTTGCTTTTAGGTGGGTTTGCGGTTATTTGTCTGTATATTGTATATCTTTTGTTTGGATCCAGTATTCTCTATCTACCACTGTTTTTATATGACTTAGAGACGACTTGTGAGGATTCTGTGTTGTATATTTTGGTGACTTTGGGTGCCGTGCTCGTGGGAGCCGGTTATGTTGGAACGTTACTTCTTGTTGCAGTTTCCTTTTATGTTCTTCGCTTCGGTGTCGTATACATGTTGTGGTGATTGTCTCCGCCGTTGGGCGTGATTTTGCTCCCATTTGGGATGCTTTATATATTATCTGTGTTATACCCGTTTTCGGGGCTAGTTTTTACAAAGGAGGTGCTGCCGAATTTTTCAAGAAAGAAAACTAGAGTTAGAGATTTTACTCGTGATTTTCTAAATGTTTTAAACTATGTTTTCTCCGTTGATCCAGTTTTGGGTGGTTTAGATTTCTGGGTTTTCGGCTTACTTGAGTTGCGTACGCCTGTAGACGTAACGTAGTTCAAGTGCCGGGTACGGGCCAATCTTGGGTCGTGACAAAGTTGGTATCAGAGCGTTAGGTTTTACCTTTCGGAGTCTAGGATGACCTTGGTATGATGGAGTAGGTAGCTTAAGCAGAGTGACGTAGCGTGTGTATGTTCCGCGGCATACTTACGTCACGGTTCTCCGCCTAAGTGACCTTAGGACTTATTGATTGATATTCCTTCCGTGATTGATATACATCTTTATGATTCGATTTTCGTTTCCTTATCGAATCTTGTTTCAATTTCCAGCCTATATGCCGCCGAAGACTACGAAGGCACAGAGAGCGGCCGCGAGGGCCGAGGTTAGAGTTGACTCGTCTGAGGCGAGGACTGACCAGGGCAGTACGCCTGTTGTACTGGAGCACATTGCTATGATTGGAGCTGGTATACAGGATCTGCGCGCCAGATAGTAGGGACTTTGGTAGAGACCATCCGAGCGTAGGGGCAGGCAGTTGTTCCACCCGCTGCAGGGACCATGATGGTACCTACTGTTCCGGCATTCGCAGTTACAGCTCCGGAGGTTATTGCTGTGTCGCTGACAGATTTTATGAGGCTGAGGCCTCCGGTGTTTACTGGCACAGATACTACTGAGGATCCGCAGTCGTTCATCGACCGGATGGCCAGGATTTGTCATTCACTCCGATGCTCCGATGAGAGATGGGTGGAGTTTGCCAGTTTTCATCTGGAGGGTCTGGCCCAGAAGTGGTGTGAGTCGTTGGAGAGGGGCAGAGCCGCGGGTATTGCTCCTATGACTTGGGCTGAGTTTGTGACGTCGTTTCTTGCCCATTTTCTTCCACCGAGCGTCAGAGATGCACGAGCGCGTAGATTTGAGTCGTTACGCCAGACGCCAGGGATGACAGTGTCGGAGTATGATGTATTGTTAACCGAGCTGTCAGTGTATGCTCCATACCTGGTGGAGACTGAGGAGATGAGAGTGAAGAGGTTTGTTCGAGGCCTGCTTACCCAGTTGTTCCTATCCATCAGCATTCAGCATTGCGACATATATGCAGCAGCGGTGGATGCAGCCCTATTGGTAGAGGAGCGTCTTTCTGAGACGTCAGTCGCTCCGGAACAGAAGAGGGTTCGTACTGGTGATCCGGCAACGAGGAAGGAGTTTATACGTCGTGACAGTTTCCGTTCAGATAGTGGAGGTTCGGGACGAGGTCAACTTTTTAGCTCTTACCCTCAGGAGGGTCGGCAGTTTGTATCTGGATGTTACTGGTGCGGGAGTATGGGTCATCGGGTTCGATATTGTGCTGAGTCACGTGTGAGTGAGGCAGCTGTACCGCAGGTTACCTTACCACCTTCTCCACCTCAGAGGGCGTTGCCCCTTATGCCGGTTGTTGTTCCGCGTCAGACTCTTGTGCAGAGAGGTCGGGGTCGCTGTGATTTTGTCCCGAGAGGGCGGTGTGGTAGAGGCGGAGGTCAGCCAGTTGCCGGTAGAGGGCAGGCTCGGGTGTTTGCCTTGACTCACCAGGACGCTCAGGCGTCCAATGCTGTGGTTTCAGGTACCCTTTCTATATGCTCTTATGATGCATATGTTCTTTTTGATCCGGGATCTACGCATTCGTATATTTCTACGCACTTCGTACCGAGGTTAGGCCGTGAGTCTTGTTGGCTGGATCAGCCGCTGGTCGTGGCTACTACTGTGGGAGAGTCGTTTGTTGCGCGACACGTATTCCGATCGTGTGCTGTCCGTTTAGGAGACAGAGTTTTGCCCGTCGACTTGATCCTTCTTGAGATGTTGGACTTCGACGTTCTGTTGGGCATGGACTGGCTAGCTACTTGCAATGCGTTCGTGGACTGTCGCGAGAAGGCAGTTAGATTTATTTTCCCGACGAGTTAGTGTTTGTTGTGCAGGGGGACCATGGTGCCGCCCCTCACTGTTTGATTTCTGTTCTGTGCGCTAGTTGGCTTTTGAGGAGGGGATGTCGGGGATTCTTGGCTTTCATTCATGATACTAGAGCCACAGTGGAGTCGTTGGACCAGGTTTCTACTGTGCGAGAGTTTCCCGATGTCTTTCCCGATGAGTTATCCGGGTTACCGCCAGAGCGCGATATTGAGTTCAGCATTGATCTGATTCCTGGCACGGAGCCTATTTCTATACCGCCTTATCGGATGGCTTCGGCGGTGCTTAGAGAGCTTAAAAATCAATTGCAAGAGTTGCCTTATTTGGGACTTGTGCGTCCGAGTGTTTCGCCGTGGGGAGCTCCTGTTCTGTTCGTCAAGAAGAAGGACGGCAGTTTGAGGCTATGTGTGGATTATCGTCAGTTGAACCGAGTTACGGTGCGGAAAAGGTATCCTTTACCCCGCATTGACGATTTATTTGATCAGCTCCAGGGTGCGAAACATTTTTCAAAGATTGATTTACGTTCGGGATATCATCAGTTGCGGGTTCGGAATGATGACATTCCGAAGATTGCTTTTCGTACGCGCTATGGGCATTATGAGTTTTTGGTGATGTCGTTCGGACTCACCAATGCGCCAGCAGCGTACATGGATCTGATGAACCGGATTTTCAGGCCGTTCCTCGACCAGTTTATTATAGTGTTTATTGATGACATACTGGTCTACTTTAGGAGTCGTGAGGAGAATGAGTAGCACTTGAGGATTACTTTGCAGATATTGAGAGAGCACCAGCTGTATGCTAAATTCTCAAAGTATGCATTTTGGATTGATAGAGTTGACTTCCTCGGTCATGTGGTGACTGGTGATGGTATTCTTGTGGACCCGAGAAAGATCGAGGCGGTACAGCTTTGGCCCAGACCTGTATCGGTGACTGAGGTCCGCAGCTTTTTGGGCTTAGCTTGTTATTATCACCGTTTTGTGCAGGATTTCTCGAGTATCACTGCACCGCTGACGGGACTGACCTGGAAGGGAGTTCCTTTTCTTTGGACTGATGCGTGCGAGCAGAGTTTTTAGTAGTTGAAGACTCGGTTGACGACAACACCAGTTCTTTCTTTACCTTCTGGATCGGGCGGCTATGTCGTGTTTTGTGATGCTTCTCGAGTGGGGCTCGGCTGTGTTTTGATGCAGCATGATAGGGTGACTGCGTATGCTTTAAGGCAGCTGAAGAAGCACGAGCAGAATTACCCCACTCACGATCTTGAGATGGCTATGGTAGTCTTTGCGTTGAAGATTTGGAGACACTACTTGTACGGAGAGTCGTGTCAGATCTTCACGGATCACAAGAGCTTGAATTATATCTTCCAGCAGCGGGATCTGAACCTTAGACAGTGCCGATGGATGGAGCTAGTGAAGGATTATGATTGTGAGATCCTTTATCACCCGAGCAAGGCGAATGTGGTAACTGATGCTTTGAGTCGTAGGCCCGGGGGTAGCTTGTCCCAGTTGAGCGTAGTTCAGCGTCAGTCTTCTGGAGATTGGCAGCTCTTGTGTGATAGTAGAGTGCAGTTCGAGTTTACTTCCGCTGGGGGACAGCTTGCTCATGTCCGCGCCCGTCCACTATTATTTGATCGTATCCGTGAGGCGCAACCCAGTGATACCCGTTTGTCCGAGATTCTTGAGCTTGTTCGACAAGGTACAGTTTCGGAGTTCATGATTGATGACCAGGGTGTGCTACGATGCAGGACTTGCTTGTGTGTACCAGATGCTGATGGGTTGAGACGCGAGATCCTAGAGCAGGCACATCAGTCGGCCTTTAGTGTTCATCCAGGTTCCACCAAGATGTACCGTGACTTGAGAGACTTTTACTGGTGGGAAGGGATGAAACGCGATATTTCGGACTTCGTTTCGAGGTGCCTGACTTGTCAGCAAGTCAAGGCTGAGCATCAGAGACTGGCTGGAGAGTTGCAGCCTTTACCCATTCCGGAGTGGAAATGGGAGCAGATTTCCATGGACTTTATTCTGGGTCTACCCAGGACCAGTGGAGGGTATGACTCCATTTGGGTGATTGTTGACCGGTTGAAGAAAGCAACTCACTTCCTTCCAGTGAAGACCACTTTCGGGTATGCTCAGTATGCGCAGCTGTATATAGATGAGATTGTGTGTTTGCACGGTGTTCCCACATGCATAGTATCCGACAGAGGCATCCAGTTTACTAGCCGTCTTTGGCAGAAGCTTCAGGAAGCTTTGGGTACCCGGTTGAGTTTTAGCATCGCTTTTCATCCGCAGACCGATAGTCAGCCGGAGCGGACTATTCAGACCCTGGAGGATATGCTCCGTGCATGTGTGCTTGATTTTGGTGGCAGTTGGGATCGTCACTTGCCGTTGATTGAGTTCTCCTACAACAACAGCTTTCAGGAGACTATTCAGATGGCACCTTTTGAGGCTTTATATGGTAGGAAGTGTCGATCGCCAGTCTGTTGGACCGAGCTTAGTGAGAGTCTAGTTTTGGGACCCCAGCTAGTCAGGAGACCACGGAGAAGATCCAGCTGATTCAGGACAGGATGAGAGCAGCCCAGTGCAGGCAGAAGTCTTATGCCGACCGTCATCGTCGCAGACTTGAGTTCGCAGATGGGGATCATGTATTCCTGAGGATTTCTCCGCTAAAAGGCGTTATGCGATTTGGGAAGAGGGGGAAGCTCAGTCCCAGATTTGTAGGTCCTTTCGAGATCCTTGAGCGAGTGGGTTCCGTTGCTTATCGTTTAGCGTTCCCGCCTAGTTTTCCAGATGTTCACCCCGTTTTCCATGTGTCGATGCTTCTTAGATACCTTCATGATCCTTCTCACATGATTCAGCACGAGACCGTTCAGCTTGAGTGCGATCTTTCGTTCACCGAGCAGCCGGTAGTTATTTTGGATCGGCAGGTGAAGAAACTTCGGTGAAGGGTCTTACCGTCTGTGAAGGTTCTATGGTGTAGCCCTACTAGTGAGGAGATCACTTGGGAGGCTGAGAGCGAGATGCGGAAGAAATTCCCTCATCTCTTTGAAGGTACGCTTAGTATGAAATTTAAATTCGGGGACCGAATTTCTATAAGGGGGGAGATTGTAACGTTTTAGAAATCGTTATGCGAATTTGTCCATTTTAGGGTTAAATTGTCGGTATTATCCGTTTTAACCCGACTGTGAACAAACGACCATATAGACTTACCAGCATATAGTTAGTCTAAAATAAAGCTAGTGCGCAAGCATACTTTGGTTCAATTTGAATTTTTCCCAATTTTAATGTTATTTTAATGCGGTATTCACATTTTAGGAAATTTCTCTTTAGCGGTCTTTTCTTCAATTTTTCTTGTGTAACCAAACCCACATGTGTCTAGATATTTGTCTGGAGATTCGGTTTATTGGATTAAAGAAAAAGAAAAGAAAGAGATGCATGCATGTGTATTATTGTGTATGTGAATGCATTTAATGGCTTTAAATGATGGTAATTGCTAGGAAACCCTCTCCAAAACTCTCTCTTCCTCCCCTTGGCCGAGATTCCTTCTCCCTCTTCTGCCCTTGAGCTATTCTCTCTCATTTTTCTTCAATCTTAACTCAAAAATTCCATATATATCACAAAATATGCACAAAGTCTTGTTTTGGGCCTTCTTGGATCACTTGGAGCAAGGGAAAGCTTGGATTTTGTGAGCAAGATTGTTAGGTATAACCCCTATACTGTTAAATTAGAGTTTTTATGTTGTTTTGTTCGTTGGTTGTAGCTTAGAACGCTGTTTATATCGATTAGTGCGATATCGGGTTTTTAGTGTCTTTTTAGAGACTTTATACCTGCTGTGACCTGGTGATTTTAGTGTTTGACCAAAAAAAATTTTAGAGATGTACTAGTGAACCTGAGACACCACCTAAGACACGGGGGCCACCTCACCGGCCGGGGCCGGCGACCCTTAAGATGCGATCCGGCACGCCGGCTAGGTAGGAGAGGGATGGGGTTGGTCTTCTGTGGGTTGTTGTCTGCTGTTGGCTAGGGGTGTTTGGTACTGTTTACTTTTTTAGTAAATTCAGTATGCAAAATCTGGGATCGATTACCTATAATCTAGTGTTTTGAGTCTGCATGTTACGTGTTGCGACACGATTCGTGGTCTGGTGCAGCTGCTGTGTTTGTGTTGGTTTTGTGGTATCGTGACGCACGTTAGCCACTTGACGCACATTCACGAGTTAGTTTAGTGTGTTGGTGCATTTTTGAATACGTAGTTTTGCATTATATTGATCGATTCTGAGATGTTCGCGTTATTTCTTGTGTTTGTGAAAATATAGCGTCGCAAGGGGGGACTTCGAACGCTGCAAAAAGGGGAAGCAGACGGTCGGATTTTCATAGCTGGAGACCATTGGTGGGTAGATTTAACATCTACGGGGAAATTTCCCGTATGGCGCTATGTTGGAGATAGTGCCCTCAGAGTCAATTATTGGATCACAGGCACGTGATTGCAATGATTGAGAGAGGACCTATACCGTTAGAACAGTCTTACTCAAGATGATAGTATGCTATCTGGTTTATCTTTATCATTGTGTACTGCTTTAGGTGACCTTACAGGTCACTATTGCGCATTGATAGAGCCTTTAGGATTCTTACTTGACGGCCAGAGTATGATGGCGATCATATACGTGGGAGCTGGGGTCTATAAGCACATCCTTAAATGGTCTTAGTCGTGGGAGTTTTCGAGACAGGGCATCGATACTCCAGAGTAGACTAGTGTATACAGTCAAGACCTCGACGAGGGGCGGTGTCCGGTCTCATAAGCCACCGGTGTCAGTTGGTTCACCTAAGATGTATACAGGTGCTCATTGGGTTATGAGTACACCGGACAGGACTCGCCGGGAACATGCTAGTTGGTATTATACCTGACGTCAGATGGCAGTTCCCTGGTGACATGTGTACAGGTTAGTTCATCGACCTGAGATCTGTTAGTTATATGTATGCCCTAGAGGCCATTACTGTACATTGGATGTATATTGTAGTGGATGCTGGGACATATATAGGGAGGACTTTCTTGCTCGACATGATAGTATGCTATCTGGTTGCTCTTTACCTTAACGTGTGCACTGATTGTCTCTCTGTTACATGTTGGTAAAGCCCTTAGGATGTGTACTTGACTACCTGAACTATGATGCGGATCATACTAGTGGGGACATGGTAGTCCATAAGTACATCCTTCAAGGTCCCTAGTCGAAGGTATATCGAGACGGGGCGTCGATATACCAGAGTAGACTAGCGTATACCTTCTCGACCCATACAGATAGGCGATGGATGATCCCATATCCATTGGTGTTTGACATCAGAGATGATATACGGGTGCTCAGTGGAGACTGGATACACTGGACGGACTCGCCGAGAACTCCCAGATGGTATTATACCTTACGTCAGATGGCAGTTCTCAGGTGACACTGGTACAGTGTAGTCTGTTGACCCGAGATCGTCATAGAGTCTTGTGTGGTTCCCACTGTACTTTGATTTCCATCTTACCACGTCCAAGAGGGCGTGCAAAACGGTGGTTTTTGGGTACAGTCCCGAGTCACATGGAGGCAATGAGCGATAGGAGGGGATTCGTCTCTCCCGGTATAGGGGGTTGATGTTGCGCTGTGTCCGATTGGCTATAACAGGAAATCCCAGGCCAGGGTTGCTGAGATTTACTGGTAAGTGTTACCAGTAGTTTCTCGAATTGTTATAGACCTCATATCGACACGACTTATTGAGCTATTGGGGTCTGACGTTTACCACCCCTAGCAAGATATGCGACATATCAGACGAACAGACCGGACTGTACGGTAAGTGTTACTGGTTGGATTCACAGGAGTGTGAGCGGGCTTGCTTGTCGATCTTCTGATTGCTCAATACCCGGTTGGCCGTTACGTTTAGCAGACCGCTTGCGGCTTGTGGGTGTTTGATATGATCATCATCTGCTGCCGGCGTATTGACGAGTCTTTAGAGTCCTATACAGAGGTTTCCTGGCACAAGCGAAACGAAATAGGAGCGCATATAAGATATGTGCAGGACCGAGAATGATACCAGTATGTGATATGTATTCGATTCTCGTGATCTGTGACATTGATCGGTTATATGCGATATAGCCGGGTTATCGGATCAAGTGTTGATTCTATAAGTTGTTACTGTTGATATTAGTCGGTTATATACGATATGACCGGATCATTAAATCAAGCGTTGATTTAATGATTTAATGCATAATGATATATTTGATATATTACTTTGCATTAACTAGTATCGGTTCACTTAAGATGG
Organism: Agapanthus africanus; assembly: GCA_030015575.1. Lineage (NCBI taxonomy): Eukaryota > Viridiplantae > Streptophyta > Magnoliopsida > Asparagales > Amaryllidaceae > Agapanthus > Agapanthus africanus. The sequence continues at coordinate 494,312,169 of JASDDO010000019.1, read as the reverse complement.
ATTTTCTCACTTGGTTTGTACACAAGTTTGTATCATGTTTGATGATACTTGCTCACTTGAGTTTGTGTAAAGATTAAACCATGGTTATATGAATGGTTAGGGTTTTGTTTTCTTTTTCATTTATCTTATTTAGTTATTCATTTGGAAAATGATAAGCATTAAGAGAAAATGGTGGCTAACTTTGTTTTCTAGTTGAAGCTTCATGAAGCTTTGACCAAAGTGACCATTTTGTCTCATGCTTAACCCTAACCACTCCACTTAACCTTAGTTTAGTCTCTACACTTGACCATGGTTATTATTATGATAAGTATTCCTTTTATATCCATTTTTTAATAACTTATCATAATATATTATCTTCATCTTCTTCATCTTCTTCACTTGAAGAAAACCTTTCTTCATCAATGGTGATTGATGAAAATGAGTGAGAAATCCAATTCTAAAGTCTACCCACTTCCTATTTCTTCATCCTCTACCTCTTGCCAAGTAGTAGAGTGTGTTTCCTTCACAAGTTTTCTTGACTTGGTGAAGTTGGAGCTTGATCTAGCGATGCCTCGACGTAGATCATCTTCGACATCGTCGTCGATGACCTAGCCCGCTTCTTCTCCGATGAAGCCGACGCTAGAGCCCGGGATTGCATGAGGACAGCGGAGAGGACTTCATCATGGAGCCATGAAGGTGGAGGACCGGATCTACAAAGGTTGTATTTCCGTATTCTTGTAGTTAAGTGTTAACTAGTTTGCTTTGTCACCTAAAAATCTAGCCAACGATCTTGTTAGGGTTTCTCGGCACCGTTAAAATTTGAAATTGGCATGGTTGATGCCTTGTGAGACCTCATTAGAGTGCCTAGGAACCCTACAGTGGTATCAGAGCCTAGCTAGAGCCTTAGGCGAAGTCTAGACGGAGTTTGAAGTCCGATCGAACCGAAACCCCATCTCCATATTGCTCTCTGTACTTTTTTGAAAAATGTGAATTTTTCGATATTAAAAATATGCAGAAAAATCAGCAGGGAATTTGAAGAATTACTGTGGAGCCCGTACTCATGATTCCTCAAAAGCGCGGCGGAACCGCGGCAGAAGCATGGCTTCTGCGGCGGTTCCGCGGCCAATATGTCTCATCAGCCAACCATTTTTGCACAGTAATTCCTCATTTATGGTGCTGGATTTTCTGGGAATTTTTAATATTTTTTCAAGAGTTGAATTTTCTGGGTTGTATTGGGGACTCGGTGTATCGATCGGATTGTCTAATTCTGTCTGTGTGCTTTTCCGGATAATTTTTGAATATGTTAAAAAGCTCAACCAGATATAAATACCCAATTTTTCCCCTGTCGGGAAATTTCCAAGTGTTGGATTTTTCCGTGGTTTAACGACGTTCTAAGTAGTGCAAGTAACGCGATGGTCCCTCTAGAAGACAACAAACCTTAACTCGATTATGTGACCTTCTTGAACTGCCCTTTGAACCTTCGGGTTTGGGGCAGTACGGCGTGCCTCTTGTGAGGTGTTGGCTTGACCCTTCTACGGCTGGACCGTTAGTACTGAGGCACGAACTGAATGTTTTTAGACTTGTTTCATGTGTTGATCTGTATCGGGAAAACTTGGGTGTTTGAATGTTCGATCGGAAAGTTTAACATTTTCTAATTATCTGGAATGGGATACAATAATTGGAATTCACAAAATGTTATGAGATAACTGAATGAATGTTATAAACATAGCACTTTAGTCTCACTTGATCGGTTGCCACGGAATTTTGATGCGATCAAAAGTCCGTCGCAATCACGTAGCGTACGCGGATACTCGCCGGGTAAACTTAATAGACAGCTACACCCCTTAGCCCCGACCAAGTGACTGTAGGAGAACCCCGTCGCCGAAAGCATCCGTTCGGGTGCTCGCGGCAGCGGTGTTCCGCCTTGGTGCACTTCGTCGACGGCGTCGGGGGTGCGGCCGCCTACTAAAGTTTGCGACGAGCATTCGATCAGGATGTCGGGAATCTTGTTGAATTACCCGACTTGATATTGAAAAGTGTTTTCGATTTAGAGACTAAAATGCGGGGTTTATAATTGTTAGGCATGCGATGTCTAAGGAATTCATTTGATTAGGCATGCGATGTCTATGCAGGTTGCGGATTCCAACTGTTGTAGTTTTACACTTTCTTTTCTGTGACCGTAAGTGTAATATGTGATATCGCCGGTTTCGTTGCTATATGTCAACGACAATTGGGATGGACATATTTACTTACGTTGATGACATGTGATGTTATGTGTTGCTGGATATGTTATATTGGATCGTCGTGTTTGAATAGCCGGGGGTTTTTATGTGAGATGAGTGTTTTTCATTTTCATTCATGTAAAAACTTGTATGTAATATTCTTTTATTGGGGCACTTCCAGGTTGTGGAAGATGTCACCTTTTGTATATTATTTACTTTTCCGCACTAGGATAGACCCAAGGAGGGGAGCACAAGTAACCGGGTTCTGGAGTCCAGTGGGAGACCAACTCGAGGAGTCGAGTCCGGGTCTCCTAACTCTAGAATTGGTAGGGCTGCTTGCCGCTCTCGTAGGGGTCTAGGGGTGTGGGTTTGGCTATTCATCGCGACCGTGGAATCCGTGTTTTATACTGGCTCGTATTAAAAACACGGACGTCCTAGTATATCCAATATTTCATATGATTCTTCTGCTGCCATATCTGTGATGTGATCATGTGATGTTCTATGATAGATACTGTATATAGTATATATGATATATTATATAGAAGTTACTTATGTTTTACACCCGCGCTAGCGCTGCTCCGCTCTGCCATTAGTTACCTAACCTAACGGTGCACGAGGGAACATCGAGGCGAATGCGGATGGCATAAGTGTACGTCGTATTTATCTGTGATGTTTAGGTGACTTAAATGATGGGACTTCATTAATGTGATTAATGAAATAAAAGAAACCTAAGATGTTGTAGAATCGAATTTCAAAATAAAACAGGTAGCTACAGTTCTTGCTTTGCACAGCGGTATATGTGATATATCCTGCACCTTATTCGATGAGGAAAGGACCGAGATCCCTTCACCGGGAGTGACTCCTTTAGCAACAACTGGCAGATGCTACACACTCGGTTTCTCTTTTGATTGCTTTTAAGAGTTTTTGCTTTGCACAGTGATATATATGATATATCCCGCACCTCATTCGACGAGGAAAGGACTGACGATCCCTTCACCGGGAGTGACTCCTTTAGCAAAACTAGAAAAGCTTCAAAAACACTCCATTTTAAAAAATCATTTGATTCTCCAACGATATCAAGTTCATTACGCAATAGATTTTCAGAAAAACCTGTCGTAGCCCTCCGTCATTTCAGATAAGTGCTAGTTAGTATTCGTGCTACGTTTGTTGGCCTGCGTCAAGGCGTAGTGTGCGGTAGCTAACTAGTATTTATCTGCTTATGCATATGATGCAGATTGGATTAGGGTAGTCGTGCGACTTTGTTGGCCTGCGTCAAGGGTCGTGCGGGTGGGTTTAATTCAATCAGGAAATGACGGGTTGAACTTGACTAGCGCACTATGGTTTGTTGGCCTGCGTCAAGGTCATAGGATGATAGGGGCAAAATTATCGGGAATTTCAAGTGTTGAAATTTGCAATGAGATTGCATACCTTCTATGAGATAGTTGGATCCCGATACCCGCTGCGAGTAAGAGTTACTCCTGGGAGAGTTTTATACATTACAATTAGCCGATCAAGTAGGTGTCTAGAAAGGTGTCAACGGGGTTACGCCTCTGGGAATAAGAGGTTTACATTAATTAGGTTCATGCGAAAGCACGGGGGACCTCCCTCAAAGTACCGATACTGGCCTGGCTGAAAGATTGGCGAACCTGTAGCGTGTAATTAATCGCGGCTAGTCTTTCCTTTTAGGGTTTGAAGGAAGATTTGATAAAAAGCAGTGGGAGCCATCCTGATTAGATAAAATAATAACCAATCTATTCTTGCAAGAGCGCACGCTGAGTGTTTTCTTCTCTCTCTCTCCTGGTAGCGACCATATCACGCCTTAATCAAGATAATAATACGGATGTATTGACCGAACCCGCTTGTTATACTGAGCTGGGGAACGTTGGTCCCGCTCCAACTTATAATTGTTATAAGACAGAGCAGGAAATTGGGGAATACCAGATTTCCCGTGCCGCCCAAACGAAAAGAGTGCATGCTGATGCATCATCTTCGGGTGTGTTCATTACAAAGAACTGTTTCTCTGTATCCTCTACGTCCTGGGTATGTGATACCAGATCAGGATCCCAGATATGTAATCTGTTACATAGGGCTATAGAAAGGTAGAGAACTGAGAACGGGTGATAAGTTTCATGAGGTAGAAAACGGGGCAAGTGTTGCAGCCAAGTCTGTTGGTCACTGTCACCCTGTATTACCAATACATTGATTCTGAACGAATGTTATTAGATACCGAACCTGATATACAAAATCATATCAGTCTCTTTATTAGTAAAGAAATGATAAAATTTTGTATTGTTGGATAATGTTTTGAACATTTCCTATATCAAAAGTTGATCGGTTCAGGCACGTTATCTAAAAGCATTGATGTTCTAAATCAAACTACAGTTCTTAGTATACGGAACACACACAAGAGGAAGAGTTCAGAAATGAACGAATCCTTCTTGAGGCATTGTAGACTAGGTCATATCAATGTGACCCGACTAGCTGAAGTTACATGTAGATGCATATTTAAATCAGTTTGAATCTACATCTTGTGAAACTTGCCAGTCATGTCACAAAGATACGATGACCATAGCTCTGTTTACTGGAAACAGAGAAAGAGTTAGCAAATTCTTGGGATGATACATGTTGATGTATGTAAGGTCCCCAGTCTACAAATGCCAGGACTGATTCTTTATACTTCATTACATTCTCTGATGATCTTTCGAGTTTCAGACCTATGTTCCTGTTGAAACACAAGTCCGAACCTTTTGAGATATTCACAGAATATGATTTAGAAGTAGAGAACCAAAATGGGTATAAGTATTATGTCCTTTGATGAGATCAAGGAAGAGAATACTTGAGCACGGAAATACTGGACTATTCTAAAGGAGAATGAGATTCTCTCTCAGCATTACTCCTCCGTATACACCATAGCACGATGGTATATCGGGGCGGAGCAATAACACCCTATATGATAAGGTGTGCTCTATGATGAGTACTACTGAGTTACCTATTTCCTTTTGGGAGTTATGCACTTGAGAAGTTGCATACCTATTGAATAGGGTTCCGATCAAATCAGTTGCCTACCACTTCATATGTGATATGGAAAGGGTAGAGCCCATGTCTTAAGCTAGTTAAGATTTGGGGTTGTCCGGCCTATGTCTAAAAGCAAAATCCGGACAAGCTCAAGGCAAGATCTATTATGTAGAATTGGAAATGTTCCAGCTATACAAACTACAGCACATGATTTGATAAAACCGAAGGATTCAATAGTTTCCAACGAATCTCAGCCTCTCCGCCGATCTAGTAGGGTTCCTCACCCACCTGAGAGATACTTCTGTTTCTCTATGATAGTGGGAGCGAGGATTGCATCATGAGATGATGACCCAACTAGTTTCGAACTGGCCATCAGGAGTTGGACTCTGTAAGAATGGCTGGATGCTTAGCGATCTGAGATGGAATCCATGTACACCGACAAAGTATGGACTTTGGTTGCTATATCTGAAGGGTTAAATCCCCATCAGGAGCAAGTAGATCTTGAGAAGATTACTTGGTGTAGATGGAAAAGTTGAGACTTTCAAAGCTAGACTTGTTAAAGTTTTTCGTCATAGACCAGGCGTGGATTATGATGAAACCTTTTTCAAGTGGCTATGCTTAAGTCCATCCAGATCCTACTTGCCACGGCTACATACCATGACTACGATATCTGGCGGTTGGGTGCCATGACTGCTTTTCTAAATGATGTTTTAGAAGAGAACGTCTATAAGTACACAGCCAGAGGGCCTCGTAGACAGTGGGAGCAGCGAAAACGTGTGCAAGATGCTTTATAGGATAAAGCAGGCATCGTGGAGTTGGAACATCGGTTTTGATGAATTAGTCAAAGAAGTTGACATCATCAAAATGGTAGATGAACCTTGTATAAACAAAAAGGGTAGTAGGGAGTATGGTGTCGATCCTCATAGAGTACGTGGATGACATACTCTTGATAGGGAAGGAGTTTCCTATGCTGCGCTCGATCAATCTCCGCTTATCACAATGATTCTCCATATAGGATCAAAGCGATACCTACTAAATCCTAGGTTTTGGATCTATGAGATAGATCTAAATGGATATTAGGATACTCACTAGTTGTAGTGAGATGGTATCAATCGATCCTGGGGAGAATCACTGGAAGGGTTCCAGGGTGATAAATACGACTGAATATCAGTCACAGGCATTGTCTTTACCCTCAGTGGAGGGACGGTATGTTGGAAGAGTTCCAAGCTAGATACCGTGGCATACTAGACGATAAAGGCTGGATACATCACTACTTAAGATACTACCAAAGAGGCAGTCTGGGTGTATATTAGTTCATAAGATGAACTTTGTTCCTCCCATTGTGTGACAATGGAGTTGTGGCTTATGCCAAGGAACGCCGGTCCCATCAGTGATCCAGACATATTCTAAGGCAGCATCACCTGATCATGGAGATAGTTGATCTCCAGGGTGATCGAGGTTTGGAGAGTAGACTCAAAGGACAACACAGCGGATCCACTCACAAAGGCCTGTTCCCAGAGAGAGATTTTTATGGGATGGTTGAGTATGAGATACTACAACCACTGCTATCAGATGGCCCTAGTGCAAGTGGGAGATTGTTAGTTATATGTATGCCCTAGAGGCCATTACTGTACATTGGATGTATATTGTAGTCGATGCTGGGACATATATAGGGAGGACTTTCTTGCTCGACATGATAGTATGCTATCTGGTTGCTCTTTACCTTAACGTGTGCACTGATTGTCTCCCTGTTACATGTTGGTAAAGCCCTTAGGATGTGTACTTGACTACCTGAACTATGATGCGGATCATACTAGTGGGGACATGGTAGTCCATAAGTACATCCTTCAAGGTCCTAGTCGAGGGTATATCGAGACGGGGCATCGATATACCAGAGTAGACTAGCGTATACCTTCTCGACCCATACAGATGGGCGATGGATGATCCCATATCCATTGGTGTTTGACATCAGAGATGATATACGGGTGCTCAGTGGAGACTGGGTACACTGGACGGACTCGCCGAGAACTCCCAGATGGTATTATACCTTACGTCAGATGGCAGTTCTCAGGTGACACTGGTACAGAGTAGTCTGTTGACCCGAGATCGTCATAGAGTCTTGTGTGGTTCCCACTGTGCTTTGATTTCCATCTTACCACGTCCAAGAGGGCGTGCAAAACGGTGGTATTTGGGTACAGTCCTGAGTCACATGGAGGCAATGAGCGATAGGAGGGGATTCGTCTCTCCCGGTATAGGGGGTTGATGTTGCGCTGTGTCCGATTGGCTATAACAGGAAATCCCTGGCCAGGGTTGCTGAGATTTACTGGTAAGTGTTACCAGTAGTTTCTCGAATTGTTATAGACCTCATATCGACACGACTTATCGAGCTATTGGGGTCTGACGTTTACCACCCCTAGGCAAGATATGTGACATATCAGACGAACAGACCGGACTGTACGGTAAGTGTTACTGGTTGGATTCACAGGAGTGTGAGCGGGCTTGCTCGTCGATCTTCTGATCGCTCAATACCCGGGTGGCCGTTACGTTTAGCAGACCGCTTGCGGCTTGTGGGTGTTTGATATGATCATCATCTGCTGCCGGCATATTGACGAGTCTTTAGAGTCCTACACAGAGGTTTCCTGGCTCAAGCGAAACGAAATAGAAGCGCATATGAGATATGTGCGGGACCGAGAATGATACCAGTATGTGATACTGTATTCGATTCTCGCGATCTGTGACATTGATCGGTTATATGCGATATAGCCGGGTTATCGGATCAAGTGTTGATTCGATAAGTTGTTAGTGTTGATATTAGTCGGTTATATACGATATGACCGGATCATTAAATCAAGCGTTGATTTAATGATTTAATGCATAATGATATATTTGATATATTACTTTGCATTAACTAGTATCGGTTCACTTAAGATGGATTTTCTCACTTGGTTTGTACACAAGTTTGTATCATGTTTGATGATACTTGCTCACTTGAGTTTGTGTAAAGATTAAACCATGGTTATATGAATGGTTAGGGTTTTGTTTTCTTTTTCATTTATCTTATTTAGTTATTCATTTGGAAAATGATAAGCATTAAGAGAAAATGGTGGCTAACTTTGTTTTCTAGTTGAAGCTTCATGAAGCTTTGACCAAAGTGACCATTTTGTCTCATGCTTAACCCTAACCACTCCACTTAACCTTAGTTTAGTCTCTACACTTGACCATGGTTATTATTATGATAAGTATTCCTTTTATATCCATTTTTAAATAACTTATCATAATATATTATCTTCATCTTCTTCATCTTCTTCACTTGAAGAAAACCTTTCTTCATCAATGGTGATTGATGAAAATGAGTGAGAAATCCAATTCTAAAGTCTACCCACTTCCTATTTCTTCATCCTCTACCTCTTGCCAAGTAGTAGAGTGTGTTTCCTTCATAAGTTTTCTTGACTTGGTTTAGTTGGAGCTTGATCTAGCGATGCCTCGACGTAGATCATCTTCGGCATTGTCGTCGATGACCTAGCCCGCTTCATCTCCGATGAAGCCGACGCTAGAGCCCGGGATTGCATGAGGACAGCGGAGAGGACTTCATCATGGAGCCATGAAGGTGGAGGACCGGATCTACAAAGGTTGTATTTCCGTATTCTTGTAGTTAAGTGTTAACTAGTTTGCTTTGTCGCCTAAAAATATAGCCAACGATCTTGTTAGGGTTTCTCGGCACCGTTACAATTTGAAATTGGCATGGTTGATGCCTTGTGAGACCTCATTAGAGTGCCTAGGAACCCTACAAGATCGTCATTTGTCTCGTGTGAGTTCCCACTGTGCTTTGATTACTACCCTACCACGGCTCAAAGGTGTCGTGCAAACAGGTTTTAATTGGGTACAGTCCCGAGCCACATGGAGGCAGTGAGCGGATCTGCAGGGGTTCGTTTCTCCCGGTATTGGGGGTGAGGTCGCGCTGTGTCTAGGAGTGCCATTATATGAAGTCCTTGGCCAAGGCAGGGGATTTACTGGTAGGTATTCCAGTAGTATCTCAGGGTGTTCTGTGCTACACTCCGACACGACTTTTACCGCTTTTGGGGGTCTGACTTTTACCAACCCCCTAGGCCCGCCATGCGATGCTCATAGACGAACGGACCGGACTGTACGGATATTGTCACTGACAGGTTCAGTAGGGAGTCAGGATGAGTTCGCTCATCGACATACCTTTTGGTCAATACCGGGTAGCCCGTTACGTATGGCTAATACCTCTGACGTGCTAGTGGTTAAATCCACAGCCAAAATATTGACGAGTCTTTAGAGGCCCCCACCGACCGTTTTCTCATGTTTCGGGCGAAACGCTGTAGAGGCCGTATGGAGATATGGCAGGGTTCGATCATGTATGTGCGGTATTGCACGGATCATGATCGGACGGATAATACTAGCGGGCTTTGGTTTAAGCCGGATCCTAGTATTGTAAAATGTAGATTTTGTCTCGTTGCATTTGTATTCGGTCGGAATACAAATGCGGGTATGTATATACAGTCGCGGGGTTTTCCTATAATTTATTACGTGATCAGTTTTTGGAAGTTGCCAGTTTGCATTCCGTTTCGGCCATTTTCCTTTGTTTCTTTCCTTGGCTGAAAAATGGTGGAGGAGGGCTTATTTACAAATGTTCAAATTAGCAATTTGGAGGGTTGTTTTTACAAGTAGTTACATCATGATGGTTTCATGTGGTTCCACCATCACTTGACTTCCTTGGATAATCATTCCTTGACTTTTGTGTGATGTGATGAGTGATGGGTTTTGGAGTGAGGTTTTTGTTGTGATGATTCTTAATCATCATCACCCGTTCTCTCTCTTTGATGTATTATTGCTTTGCCCCCCTTTTGTTTAACTCTCTCTCTCACTCTCCTAGATATGGCCGGCCACAACAAGATGGGGGGCTGTCCCAGTTTTTGGGTGGGGTTTGTTCTCATTTTTGCTTGCAAAATTCCCTTTGTTCATCACAAAATGCTTGCACCTCCTTCTCCACTCAATTCATGGCAACATGCTTAACCCCATTGAGACAAAGTGTTCTACACTTCATCTACAATATCCTTGGGCACGTTGACTCGTCAACTTCGTGCTCGAGTTGCCTCGGTCCAGAGGTGGAAGCCCGTAAAAGAACCCGGCGATGTGGTGCCCTTCCGACGAGGAGATTCCGCGGGGAGATCGGGACGACGACGAGAAGACCGAAGGATACGGATCGCTCGGTATATCTCTCTACCCCTTCTCTAGTTAGCTAGGAGTAGGTTAATGGCCCGATCCGGGTTTTATAGTGCGCGGTGGTGCCGGTTCAAAAGTTTGAAGAAAAGTATCGTTTCCGCATTTTGGCCTCGGATTGACGGCCGGGGCGCCGCCGTGCACTTACACTGGTATCAGAGCTACGCCATTAACATAGTCTAGCTTGCTCTAACATGTTTACAAGTTCGATCGATCGGAATTTCCAAAAACCACATTTTTCATGCATCAGTTTTCTGTCGAATTTTTTTTTGGCTCGAAAATTTTTTTAGTACATTGCAGAAATAAGTGCATGGAATTCTAAGCATTCTGTGAAAATTTGGTCGCGTGAAGTCACTTTTCTACCGCGGAACCGCGGCCAAACCCACTCATTGGCCGCGGTTCCGCCGCTACTTTGACTGTTTATTGCATCAAATTTTACAGTGGGCTTCTGAGTTGAAAATGGGGTTTTTGGAATATTCTTTTTGGGCCCAGATTTTCTTTGAGTGCTACAGTAGTGCTTGGGGCCCACTTCGGTAAATTTGATCGATCGAAAATTTTAAACATGTTAGTTCACAGTATTTACATTATATCTGCGACCGTGAATGTCATTTGATCGGTAAATCCTGTCTAACTGCTGTAGCCCTTTTAGACGGATTTGCGAACGTGACATTCACGTTGATGTTCTGTGTTGTGCTGTGATGTTGCGGATTTGTCATGGTGGATAGCCTGGATGCAATGGTAGTACAGTTTGGTTTTATATGTACATTTGATATTGCGGGGAGAGCGTCCGACATGTGGACTGCCGTCACTTCCTGTTTGTATATTATTCTTTTGGGGCACGACGGGGCTGAGGTCGATGTACCCATTGTATATTTTACTTTCTGTACTAGGATTACCCCAAGGTGGGGTGCACGGATAGCCGGGTTCTAGAGGGCAACAGGCCCGCATCTCATGGCGTTGAGATGGAGGGGGCCTCACACTAGAATTGGCGGGCTATTCGCCGCACTCGTAGGAGGTACAGGTTGACCCAAGGAGGGGTGTCAATTTTCCGGATTCCGTGAAGTGCTGGGTGGTCCATTCACGTTGCTGAAGGGGGCTGCCTCGCTTCAGGTTTTGGAGGGTAACTTGCTGCGCCCGTAGGGGTCTAGGATTTCATTGCACAGGCTATCCAAACGACCAGGGGAACGTCGGGTTTCGGTAGCGGCTCTATGAAACCCGGGGATCCCAGATATCTGTATTGTTCTGTGATGCTTATTACATTTCTGTGATGTTGCATTTTATCACGCCTTGAGCGAATATTATATATTGATATATATACTAGTAGATGTTGTATATGTTTTGCATCCGCGCTAGTCCAGTCCCCGCTCTGTCGTTAGTTAAGTAACCTAACGGGTAATGACGGGACCCAGTGGCGAATGCGGATGGCATATACGTACATCATTATTTTCGTTCTTTATTGGTGTGATCAATTGATGGGACTGCATTGATTCGGATCAATGCAAGCTAAAGAAACATATTATGATGTTGTTGGAACATTTTTCCAAAAAAAAGCTGATATTGCAAGGACATTCTCTTTTGTTTTGCACAGTGGTATTCGGTTATGAATATCCAGCACCTCAGTCGACGAGGCAAGGGCCGAGATCCCTTCACCGGGAGTGACCCTTGGACAGAAGTTTGCATCAGGGTAATAACTTCACTATAGCCGATTGCCTTTTGCTTTGAATTGTGGTATTCAGTTGGAATATCCTGCACCTCATTCTACGGGGAAAGAGCCGAGATCCCTTCACCAGGAGTGACCTCTTTAGCAAAGGTTTTCGTCACTATATTTTTTATAAAGCTATCCGGTTCCTTCAACGATATCGAGTTCATTACGTTAAAGGTTTTTTGCCAAAAACCATTCGTAGCCCTCCGTCATTTCAGTTAAATGTTCGGTAGTATTCAAGCTATGTATTTTGACCTACTCCAAGGCATAGTGATTGGTAGCTACCGGATATTTATCTGCTGCATAGATAGATGTGTTAGTTTGGGACAGTTGTACTACTATTTTGGCCTACGCCAAGGGTATATACGGGTAGGTTCAAATTAACCTGGACAATGACGGGTAGAACTTGACATGTGACTTATGATATTTTGGCCAACGTCAAAGTCATAAGAGCATGGGGCAAAAATCACATCGGGAGTTTCTAAAGAAACTGAAACTTGCCAGATATGCGGATACCTTCTGGAGTGTGATAACGTGAGCGGATTCCGTGCGATGATAGTTGGATCCCGATTCCTACTGATGAGTTGGTTTACTCCTAGGGTGATCCCGACTAATTCTTCTTTTAGGTTTGGAGGAGAATTTGACGGTACAGTGGGAGGTTTCCGGATTAGATAAATTGGTAACCATCTGATCTAGGTTAGAGTGCACGCTAAGTTTTTCTTTTCTCTCTCTCTCTCTTTGGCAGCGACCATGACCCGATCCTAAGACTATGACTCAGTGACCAAAATTGACCGAACGTTCTTTAACACTGGCTTTTGGATTGTCAGAGTTGCAAACCACATTGCCACTCCTACTTTTACCCTTTTCTCCAGGACACCCCGTATTACTACGAACGTCCACTTCCATTGGATAAAACCATCGTATGGTTATATATGAACTCGAAGGAATTTATTTGAGGATGGTTTCTGGTTCTGAAGAAAACGGATATGACTATTCAGTTGTCTTTTCCTTTTACCTTCTCTCAGGTTACGAGTGCTCCTTGGATTAGGGGATAGTACACCCGTTACGCCTGTTGGATAGTCTTCTTCCAAACCTTAGGCTGGTGCCGAACGGTAGGGAATGAAGAAAACCATTTAGCCTAAACGGTGTGCAGAAGGTATTAAGTAAAGACAAATAAAGAGATTAGAAGGAGGGCAAATTAAATTACGACTGCTATTCACGACCAAACCAAGTATTTCATTACCACTCCCACTTCACCTTTGTATTTCTCCAGGACACTCCGTATCACTATGAAGATCTACAGTGTAGGGTTGCTAGGCACACGCACAAGGGTCTACCAGGCATCAACCATGCCCGATTAAAATTTTAGCCGTGCCGAACAACCCAAAGCCGTATCTTTATACTAGAGTTTAGGCGAAAACAAGCATGTTAAACATTTTAACACTAAGTGAGAGGGATTACAACCTTTGTAGATCCAGTCCTTCACTTCAATAGCTCCGTGTAGATGTCCCCTTCGCTGCGATCGTGAACTCCGGACTCTAGAGAAGCTCCACAAGAAGAACGAACGTGCTTGCTTCGATGACTTCGAGGCCGAAGATGATCTACGTCGGGGAGACACTAACTCAAGCTATTACTTCACTAGGTCATGAACATTCTAAAGCTAACACACTCTACTACATGGCAAGTGGTAGAGGATGAAGAAGTAGGAGGTGGGCTCACTTTAGAATTGATTTTCTCACATTTTTCCTCATAGCACAATTAGAGCTTGAAAGCTTTTTCAAGGAGTTTGATGAAGAAGAAGAAGAAGGACTCATATCATCATCTGAATTATATCCACTTCAATAATGTAACCATGGGTGAGTTAAGCTATCATGCTTAACTCATGTAGAGAATTGACCAAGGTATATGGTTAAGGGCTGGGTTAACTAAATATCCTTAAGAATGACAAAAGAGTTGACATTGTCAATGTTTCTACAAGCTTAATGAAAGCTTGAGAACTTTGACAAAGTCTTTCTCTTTTGTTATTCTTAAGATATAAACAAAACCCTAATCTTTACCCTAATCTTGGTATAAGTCTCATACACCCATCTTTGATGTATCATCAAGCATGACACAATCATATGTACACAAATATATATCACATATACACTCATGCACAATCAAGTGAGAAAATAAATCTTAAGTGAGCAAATACTAGTTAATGTAATGTAATATATCAAACATATAATTATACATTAAATTATTAAATCAACACTTGATTTAATAATCCGGCTATAACCGACTAATATCTTGTGTAACAACTTATCGAATCAACACTTAATCCGATAACCCGGTTATATCGCATACAACCGATCAATGTTACAAATCGCGAGAATAGAATACGTTATCTCATATCATATCAATCTCGGTCCCGCACATATCACATATGTGCTCCTACTCCGTTTCGCTTGAGCCAGGAAACCCCTGTGTAGGACTCTAAAGACTCGTCAATACGCCGGCAGTAGGTGATGATCATATCAAACACCCACAAGCTGCAAGCGGTCTGCTAAACGTAACGGCCACCCGGGTATTGAGCGATCAGAAGATCAACACGCAAGCCTGTACATTATCCTGTGAATCCAATCAGTAACACTCCCGTACAGTCCGGTCTCGTCGTCTGATATGTCGCATATCTCGCCTAGGGGTGGTAAACGTCAGACCCCAGTAGCTTGATAAGTCGTGTCGATATGGGGTCTATAACTGTTCGAGAAACTACTGATAACACTTACCAGTAAATCTCAGCAACCCTGGCCAGGGATTTCCGGTTATAGCCAATCGAACACAGCACAACATCAACTCCCTATACCAGGAGAGACGAATCCCCTCCTATCGCTCATTGCCTCCATGTGATTCGGGACTGTTCCCAAAAGCCACCTTTTTGCACGCCCTCTTGGACATGGTATGATGGAAATCAAAGCACAGTGGGAATCACATAAGACTCTATGAAGATCTCGGGTCAACAGACTACTCTGTACCAGTGTCACCGGAGAACTGCCATCTAACGTGAGGTATAATACCATCTGGGAGTTCTCGGCGAGTCCGTCCAGTGTATCCAGTCACTACTGAGCACCCATACACCATCCTTGATGTCAAACACCGATGGATATGGGATCATCCATCGCCCATCATATGGGTCAAGATGCGTATACGCTAGTCTACTTTGGTGTATCGATGCCCTGTCTCAATACACCCTCGACTAGGAACAGTTATAGGATGTACTCGTCGACTACCGTGGCCCCACTAGTATGATCTCATCATAGTCCCAGTAGTCGAGTACATATCCTAAGGGCTTTATCAACATGTAACATAGAGACAATCAGAGTACATGTTAAGATAAAGAGTAACCAGATAGCGTACTATCATGTCGAGCAAGAAAGTCCTCCCTATATATGTCCTAGCATCCACTACAATATACATCAAATATACAGTAATGGCCTCTAGGGCATACATATAACTAACAATCTCCTACTTGCACTAGGGCCATCTGTTGTGCTATCACATACCTAACAATTAGCTGTGGTTGAAGTATCTCATACTCAACCATCTTATAAAAGTCTCTATTGGGAAAAAGGCCTTTGTGAGTGGATCCGTGCTGTTGTCCTCTGTGTCTACTCTCCTAACCTCGATCTCCCTGAAGATCAACCATCTCCATGATCAGGTGATACTGCCTAAGAATTAAATTTGGATTTCTGATGAGACGGTAGTTCCTTGGCTAAAGCCACAACTCCATTGTCACACAATGGTAAGAACGAAGTTCATCTCATGAACTTATATATATCCAGACTGCCTCTTTGGTAGCATTCTAGGTAACGATGTATCTTGACTTTAATCGTCTAGTATGTCACGGTATCTAGCTTGGAACTCTTCCAACATACCGTCCCCCCACTTAGGGTAAAAACAATGCCTGCGACTGATATTCAGTCGTCCTTATCAACCTGAAACCTTTCCAGTGATTCTCCCCAGGATCGATTGATACCATCTCACTACAACTAGTGAGTATCCTAACATCCAATTAGATCTATCTCATAGATCTAAAAACCAGGATTTAGGAGGTATCATTTTGATCCTATATGGAGAATCCTTGTGATAAGCGGAGATTGACCGATCGTAGCATAGGAAACTCCTTCCCTATCAAGAGTATGTCATCCACGTACTCTACGAAGATCACCACCATACTCTCAACTACCTTTTTGTATATACAAGGTTCATCTACCATTTTGATGAAGTCAAACTCTTTGACTATCACATCAAAACAGACGTTCCAACTCCGCGATGCATGCTTTATCATATAAAACATCTTGCACACGTTTCCGCTGCTCCCACTGTCTACGAAGCCATCTGGCTGTGTACTTATAGACGCTCTCTTCTAAAACATCATTTAGAAAAGCAGTCATGACACCCAACCACCAGATATCGTAGTCATGGTATGTAGCAGTGGCAAGTAGGATCTGTTAGTTATATGTATGCCCTAGAGGCCATTACTATACATAGGATGTGTATTGTAGTGGATGCTGGGACATATATAGTGAGGTCTTTCTTGCTCGACATGATAGTATGCTATCTGGTTGATCTTTACCTTAACGTGTACACTGATTGTCTCTCTATTACATGTTGGTAAAGTCCTTAGGATGTGTACTTAACTACATGGACTATGATGCGGATCATACTAGTGGGGACAGGGTAGTCAATAAGTACATCCTTCAAAGTCCCTAGTCGTGGGTGTATCGAGACGGGGTATCGATATACCAGAGTAGACTGGCGTATACCTTCTCGACCCATACAGATGGGCGATGGATGATCCCATATCCATTGGTGTTTGACATCAGAGATGATATACGGGTGCTTAGTAGAGACTGGGTACACTGGACGGACTCGCCGAGAACTCCCAGATGGTATTATACCTCACGTCAGAGGGCAGTTCTCTGGTGACACTGGTACAGGTTAGTCTGTTGACCCGAGATCGTCATAGAGTCTTGTGTGGTTCCCACTGTGCTTTGATTTCCATCTTACCACGTCCAAGAGGGCGTGCAAAACGGTGGTTTTTGGGTACAGTCCCGAGTCATATGGAGGCAATGAACGATAGGAGGGGATTCGTCTCTCCCGGTATAGGGAGTTGATGTTGCGCTGTGTTCGATTGGCTATAACAGGAAATCCCAGGCCAGGGTTGCTGAGATATACTGGTAAGTGTTACCAGTAGTTTCTCGAATTGTTATAGACCTCATATCAACACGACTTATCGAGCTATTGGGGTCTGACGTTTACCACTCCTAGGCGAGATATGCGACATATCAGTCGATCAGACCGGACTGTACGGTAGTGTTACTGGTTGGATTCACTGGAGTGTGAGCGGGCTTGCTCGTCGATCTTCAGATCGCTCGATACCCGGGTGGCCGTTACGTTTAGCATACCTCTTGCGGCTTGTGGGTGTTTGATATGATCATCACCTGCTGCCGGCGTATTGACGAGTCTTTAGAGTCCTACACAGAGGTTTCCTGGCTCAAGCAAAACGAAATAGGAGCGCATATGAGATATGTGCGGGACCGAGAATAATGCGTGTATGTGATACCGTATTTCATTCTCGCGATCAATGTGTCGGATGGTTGTATGCGATATAACCTAGTTATCGATTCAAGCGTTGAATCGATAAGCCGATACATTGAATACTAGTCGGTTGTGTGCGACATGACCGGATCATTGAATCAAGTGTTGATTTAATGATTTAATGCATAATTATATATTTGATATATTACTTTGCATTAACTAGTATCGGTTCACTTTAAATGGATTTTCTCGCTCGGATGTGCACATTGTATATTTGATATAGTTTTGTGCACATGATTGTATCATGTTTGATGATACATGTTAACTTGGATTTGTGTGAAGATTGAACCATGGTTGTGAGAGTGGTTAGGGTTTTGTTTCTTCTCCCATTATTTATTTATTCATTTATTTGTTTATTCTTTTGGAAAATAAATGGAAAGGAGAAAAGAATGGTGGCTTATTTTGGAGTTTAGTTGAAGCTTCATGAAACTTTGATCAAGTCAACCATTCTTATCTCATCCTTAACCCTAACCATTCCCACTAACCATGATTCATTCTCTACACTTGACTAGAGTTAATATTATGATAAGTATTGTTATTCTTTTCTTTTTGAATTATCTTATCATAATACTAGCTTCTTCTTCTTCATCTTCTTCATTGAAGAAAACCATTCTTCATCAATGGTGATTGATGAAAACAAGTGAGAAATCCAAAACTAAAGTCTACCCACTTCCTATTTCTTCATCCTCTACCTCTTGCCAAGTAGTAGAGTGTGTTTCCTTCACAAGTTTTCAAGACTTGGTGAAGGTGGAGCTCGATCTAGTGATGCTTCGACGTAGATCATCTTCGGCACGTCGTCGACGACCTAGCCCGTCCATTCTCCGATGAAGCCGACGCTAGAGCCCGGATTTGATTTGGACAGCGGAGAGGACCTTATCTCGGAGCCATGGAGGTGGAGGACCGGATCTACAAAGGTTGTATTTCCGTAACTCTTAGTTAATTGTTAACTAGTTAGCTTTTTCGCCTAGTTTTCTAGCAAACGATCCATAGTCGGGTCTCTCGGCACCTAGATTTTTTGAAATTGGCATGTTCGATGCCTTGTGAGACCTCACTAGGATGCCTAGGAACCCTACAGTGGTATCAGAGCCTAGCTAGAGCCTTAGGCGAAGTCTAGACGGAGTTTGAAACCCGGACGAACCGAAAACACGAACCCAAAATAGCTCTCTGTCCTTTTTCTAAAATCTGGGATTTTTCAACTTTAAGAAAAATCAGCAGGCAATTCTAAGGGATACTGTAAAATTCGTGCACCCAATTCCTTCAATGCGCCGCGGTTCCGCGGCACGAGCTTGGCTCGTGCGGCGGATCCGCGGCCGTTTTGTCTTTTATGGGATCCAAATTTGCACAGTATTTCATAATATGCAGTGCTGTTTTTCCTGGGTATTTTTGATATTTTTCCAGAGTTTTAATTTTCAGGAGTTGTTTTGGGGATTCGTATGTTCGATCGGATTATCAAATTTTGTCTGTGTGGCTTTCCGGATAAATTTTAGAATATGTTAAAAAGTTCGACCGGATATAAATACCCAATTTTTCCCCTGTCGGGAAATTTCCAAGAGTTGGATTTTTCCGAAGTTTAACGACGTTCTAAGTAGTGCAAGTAACGCGATGGTCCCTCTAGAAGACAACAAACCTTAACTCGATTATGTGACCGTCTTGAACTGCCTTTGAACCTTTGGGTTTGGGGCAGTACGGCGTGCCACATGTGAGGCGTTGGCTTGACCCTTCTACGGCTGGACCGTTGGTACTGAGGCACGAACGGAATGTCGTTATACTTGTTTCATGTGTTGATCAGTTCCGGGAAAACTTGGGTGTTCGATTGTTCGATCGGAAAGTTTGACATTTTCTATTTATCCGGAATGGGATACAATAATTGGAATTCACAAGCAGTTATGAGATAACTGAATGAATGTTATAAACATAGCAGTTTAGTCTCACTTGATCGGTTGCCACGGAATTTTGATGTGATCAAAAGTCCGTCGCAATCACGTAGCGTACGCGGATACTCGCCGGGTAAACTTAATAGACAGCCTCGCTCCATAGCCCCGACCAAGTGACTGTAGGAGAACCCCGTCGCCGAAAGCATCCGTTCGGGTGCTCGCGGTAGCGGTGTTCCGCCTTGGTGCACTTCGTCGACGGTATCGGGGGTGCGGCCGTCTACTGAAGTTTGCGACTAGCATTCGATCAGGATGTCGGGAATCTTGTTGAATTGCCCGACTTGATATTGAAAAGTGTTTTCGATAATGAGACTAAAATGCGGGGTTTATAATTGTTAGGCATGCGATGTCTAAGGAATTCATTTGGTCAGGCATGCGATGTCTGAAGTGGTTGCGGATTCCAACTGTTGTAGTTTTACACTTTCTTTTCTGTGACCGTAAGTGTAATATGTGATATCGCCGGTTTCGTTGCTATATGTCAACGACAATTGGGATGGACATATTTACTTACGTTGATGACATGTGATGTTATGTGTTGCTGGATATGTTATATTGGATCGTCGTGTTTGAATAGCCGGGTGTTTTTTTTGTGAGATGAGTGTTTTTCATTTTCATTCATGTAAAAACTTGTATGTAATATTCTTTTATTGGGGCGCTTCCAGGTTGCGGAAGTTGTCACCGTTTGTATATTATTTACTTTTCCGCACTAGGATAGACCCAAGGAGGAGGGCACAAGTAACCGGGTTCTAGGGTCCAGTGGGAGACCAACTCGAGGAGTCGAGTCCGGGTCTCCTAACTCTAGAATTGGTAGGGTTGCTTGCCGCTCTCATAGGGGTCTAGGGGTGTGGGTTTGGCTATTCATCGTGACCGTGGAATCCGTGTTTTATACTGGCTCGTATTGAAAACACGGACGTCCTAGTATATCCAATATTTCATATGATTCTTCTGCTGCGATATCTGTGATGTGATCATGTGATGTTCTGTGATAGATACTTTGTATAGTATATATGATATATTAAATAGGCGTTACTTATGTTTTACACCCGCGCTAGCCCTGCCCCGCTCTGCCGTTAGTTACCTAACCTAACGGTGCACGAGGGGACATCGAGGCGAATGCGGATGGCATAAGTGTACGTCGTATTTATCTGTGATGTTTAGGTACTTAAATGATGGGACTTCATTAATGTGATTAATGAAATAAAAAGAAACCTAAGATGTTGTAGAATCGAATTTCAAAATAAAACAGGTAGCTACAGTTCTTGCTTTGCATAGAGGAAAGGACCGAGATCCCTTCACCGGGAGTGACTCCTTTAGCAATAACTGGCAGATGCTACACACTCGGTTTGTCTTTTGATTGCTTTTAAGAGTTTTTGCTTTGCACAGTGATATATATGATATATCCCGCACCTCATTCGACGAGGAAAGGACCGACGATCCCTTCACCGGGAGTGACTCCTTTAGAAAAACTAGAAAATCCTCAAAAGCACTCCATTTTAAAATCATTCGATCCTACAACGATATCAAGTTCATTACGCAATAGGTTTTCAGAAAAACCTGTCGTAGCCCTCCGTCATTTCAGATAAATACTAGTTAGTATTCGTGCTGCGGTTGTTTGGCCTCCGTCAAGGCGTAGTGTACGGTAGCTAACTAGTGCTTATCTGCTAGCATATGATGCGATTGGATTAGGGTATTCGTACGGCGTTGTTTGGCCTCCGTCAAGGGTCGTGCGGGTGGGTTTAATTCAATCAGGAAATGACGGGTTGAACTTGACTAGCGGACTATGGGTTGTTTGGCCTCCGTCAAGGTCATAGGACGCTAGGGGCAAAATTATCGGGAATTTCAAGTGTTGAAATTTGCAATGAGATTGCATACCTTCTATGAGATAGTTGGATCCCGATACCCGCTGCGAGTAAGAGTTACTCCTGGGAGAATTTTATACATTACAATTAGCCGATCAAGTAGGTGTCTAGAAAGGTGTCAACGAGGTTACGCCTCTGGGAAAACGAGGTTTACATTAATTAGGTCCGTGCGAAAGCACGGGGCACCTCCCTCAAAGTACCGACACTGACCTGGCTGAAAGATTGGCGAACCTGTAGTGTGTAATTAATCCCGGCTAGTCTTTCCTTTTAGGGTTTGAAGGAAGATTTGATAAAAAGCAGTGGGAGCCATCCTGATTAGATAAAATAATAACCAATCTATTCTTGCAAGAGCGCACGCTGAGTGTTTTCTTCTCTCTCTCTCTAGGTAGCGACCATATCACGCCTTAATCAAGATAATAATACGGATTTATTGACCGAACCCGCTTGTTATACTGAGCTGGGGAACGTTGGTCCCGCTGCAACTTATAATTGTTATAAGACAGAGCAGGAAATTGGGGATTGCCAGAATTCCCGTGCCGCCCAAACGAAGAGAGTGCATGTTGATGCATCATCTTCGGGTGTGTTCATTACAGAGAACTGTTTCTCAGTATCCTTTACGTCCTGGGTATGTGATACCAGATCAGGATCCCAGATATGTAATCTGTTACATAGGGCTACAGAAAGGTAGAGAACTGAGAACGGGTGAAAAGTTTCATGAGGCAGAAAACGGGGCAAGTGTTGCAGCCAAGTCTGTTGGTCACTGTCACCCTGTATTACAAATACATTGATTCTGAACGAATGTTATTAGATACCGAACCTGATATACAAAATCATATCTGTCTCTTTATTAGTAAAGAAACGATATAATTTTGTATTGTTGGATAATGTTTTGAACATTTTCTATATCAAAAGTTGATCGGTTCAGGCACGTTATCTAAAAGCATTGATGTTCTAAATCAAACTACAGTTCTTAGTATACAGAACACACACAAGAGGAAGAGTTCAGAAATGAACGAATCCTTCTTGAGGTATTGTAGACTAGGTCAAATCAATGCGACCCGACTGGCTGAGTTACATTTAGATGCATATTTAAATCAGTTTGAATTTACATCTTGTGAAACTCGCCAGTCATGTCACAAAGATAAGATGACCACAGCTCCGTTTATTGGAAACAGAGAAAGAGTTAGTAAACTCTTGGGATGATACATGTTGATGTATGTAGGTCCCCAGTCTACAAATGCCAGGACTGATTCTTTATACTTCATTATATTCTCTGATAATCTCTCAAGATTCAGACATATGTTCCTGTTGAAACACAAGTCCGAACCTTTTGAGATATTCACAGAATATAAGTTAGAAGTAGAGAACCAAAATACGGGTATAAGTATTATGTCCTTTGATGAGATCAAGGAGGAGAATACTTGAGCACGGAATTCCTGGATTATTCTAAAGGAGAATGAGATTCTCTCTCAGCATTACTACTCCGTATACACCATTGCACGATGGTATGTCGGGGCGGAGCGATCACACCCTATATGATAAGGTGTGCTCTATGATGAGTACTACTGAGTTACCTATTTCCTTTTTGGGAGTTATGCACTTGAGAAGCTGCATACCCATTGAATAGGGTTCAAATCAAATCAGTTGCCTACCACTTCATATGTGATATGGAAAGGGAAGAGCCCATATCTTAAGTTAGTTAAGATTTGGGGTTGTCCAGGCTATATTTAAAAGCAAAATCCGGACAAGCTCGAGGCAAGGTCTGTTATGTACAAATGGAAATGTTCCAGCTATACAAACTACAGCAGATGATTTGAAAGAACCAAAGGATTCAATAGTTACCAACGAACCTCAGCCTCTCCGCCGATCTAGTAAGGTTCCTCACCCACCTGAGAGATACTTCGGTTTCTCTATGACAGTGGGAGCGAGGATTGCATCATGAGATGATGACCCAACTAGTTTCGAGCTGGCCATCGAGAGTAAGACTCTGTAAGAATGGCTGGATGCTTAGTGATCTGAGATGGAATCCATATACACCAACAAAGTATGGACTTTGGTTGCTATATCTGAAGAGTTAAATCCCCATCAGGAGCAAGTATATCTTCAGAAGATTACTTGGTGTACTTGGAAAAGTTGAGACTTTCAAAGCTAGACTTGTTAAAGGTTTGCATCATTGACCAGGTGTGGATCATGATGAAACTTTTTCTAAGTAGCTATGCTTAAGTCCATCCAGATCCTACTTGCCACGGCTACATACCATGACTACGATATCTGGCGGTTGGGTGTCTTGACTGCTTTTCTAAATGATGATTTAGAAGAGAGCGTCTATAAGTACACAGCCAGAGGGCTTCGTAGACAGTGGGAGCAGCGGAAACGTGTGCAAGATGCTTTATAGGATTAAAGCAGGCATCGCGGAGTTGGAACATCTGTTTTGATGGATTAGTCAAAGAGTTTGACATCATCAAAATGGTAGATGAACCTTGTATAAACAAAAAGGTAGTAGGGAGTATGGTGGTGATCCTCGTAGAGTACGTGGATGACATACTCTTTTAGGGAAAGAGTTTCCTATGCTACGCTCGGTCAATCTCCGTTTATCACAATGATTCTCCATATAGGATCATAATGATACCTACTAACTCCTGGATTTTGGATCTATCAGATAGATCTAAATGGATGTTAGGATTCTCACTTGTCGAAGTGAGATGGTATCACATGATCCTGGGGAGAATCACTGGAAGGGTTCCAGGGTGATAAGGATGACTGAATGTCAGTCACAGGCATTGTCCTTACCCTCAGTGGAGGGACGGTATGTTGGAAGAGTTCCAAGCTAGATACCGTGGAATACTAGATGATAAAGGCTTGATACATCGCTATTTAAGATGCTACCAAAGAGACTGTTTGGGTATATATATTGGTTCATGAGATGAACCATGTTCCTCCCATTGTGTGACAATGGAGTTGTGGCTTATGCCAAGGAACGTCCGTCCCATCAGTGATCCAGACATATTCTAAGGCAGTATCACCTGATCATGGAGATGGTTGATCTCTAAGGGATCGAGGTTAGGAGAGTAGTCTCAGAGGACAAACGCAGCGGATCCACTCACGAAAGGCCTTTTCCCAGAGAGAGACTTTTATGGGATGGTTGAGTATGAGATACTTCAAACCACTGCTACAGATGGCCCTAGTGCAAGTGGGAGATTGTTAGTTATATGTATGCCCTAGAGGCCATTACTATACATAGGATGTGTATTGTAGTGGATGCTGGGACATATATAGTGAGGACTTTCTTGCTCGACATGATAGTATGCTATCTGGTTGATCTTTACCTTAACGTGTACACTGATTGTCTCTCTATTACATGTTGGTAAAGCCCTTAGGATGTGTACTTAACTACATGGACTATGATGCGGATCATACTAGTGGGGACAGGGTAGTCCATAAGTACATCCTTCAAAGTCCCTAGTCGTGGGTGTATCGAGACGGGGCATCGATATACCAGAGTAGACTGGCGTATACCTTCTCGACCCATACAGATGGGCGATGGATGATCCCATATCCATTGGTGTTTGACATCAGAGATGATATACGGGTGCTCAGTAGAGACTGGGTACACTGGACGGACTCGCCGAGAACTCCCAGATGGTATTATACCTCACGTCAGATGGCAGTTCTCTGGTGACACTGGTACAGGTTAGTCTGTTGACCCGAGATCGTCATAGAGTCTTGTGTGGTTCCCACTGTGCTTTGATTTCCATCTTACCACGTCCAAGAGGGCGTGCAAAACGGTGGTTTTTGGGTAAGTCCCGAGTCACATGGAGGCAATGAGCGATAGGAGGGGATTCGTCTCTCCCGGTATAGGGAGTTGATGTTGCGCTGTGTTCGATTGGCTATAACAGGAAATCCCTGGCCAGGTGTCATGACCCGAAAGTACGGAACATGACCGGCACTTAAACTACGAAACGTCTCTAGGCGTACGTAATCTAAGTAGACCGAAAACCCAGAAATCCAAACCAAGAAAAGAATTAGAGTGAAGGAAAACCAATTTAAAACAAGTAGTTTTAATAGCATAAGCCGAATTATGCGGTTTTTAAGAACATCAAAATTTACTGAAAATTTCGGCAGAGTCTCCTTTGTAAATACTGGCTCCCAAACGGGATACAATATGAATAGTATACGAAATCAATAAAAAGGCATCCCTAAGCGGGAGCTAGCTCTTCGTCAAACGACGGTCACAACCACACAAGCAATATAATATACAACGCCAACGGCGAGGATCAAAACTCAAAAGGAAACTCAAAACCACCAGAAATATAACGAGCGACTCTAAGGTCCAAAGAATAAACAACACTGGTCTCTATCTCAATAAATACATGTTTGGTTGATGGAATTCTAGATACAACAGAATAATGATATACAAGATAAATAATGGGGGTATGATACAAGTAAACCCACCTACTAGCAAATCACCCGAATTAAACTATGCCCGCAAAGCCGTAATGAACCTGTACGGCAACCTGCAAGAAACTGGGGCACAACGGGGGTGAGTTGCCAACTCGTGAATAGAAAAACATCTACGCACATAAATCGCATAAATAACGCAATCCTAGGTCAATGATCATAATATATCCTCGAATATATATAACATGCAGCCTATAACAATGGCTAGGGTAAATATCTAACCCGAGTGTAAACTCATGTGCCCGTGTCAGTGCCTCAGGTAGCAATATATCATATGAATGAGGTATGAATGCATGAAAACAGAATACATGTAAATGAAGAAACTGTTTTCATAAATTAGTGAGATTTCCTTCATATTTTAAACTGAGGTATCATAATTAAAATCAGTATCAACAGTGTCTAGCATCGACACAAAACATAAATCTCACTGTCTCGAAATATCAATGTCTCAATCTCAATATCTAGGACGCCGTCAGTCCAGACCGGCCCCTACCATCCATCTCAAGACCACGACGGTATCCTCCGGATATCCGACGCGTCGGGTAATATCACCGGTAGGTAGTGCTCCCCAGCCAGGCTCAACGTCAACACCACATTCCTCTTGCCCCAGGGTACCATACCGGGCCCACCATGTACCCGTGACGGTTCCTCCACTCCTCGACACGGATCTCCAAAACCACAGCAAACTCATGGTGGACGACACTTTACATCACTAGAAAACCACAACGTTTTATATTTTAAAAGATCATAAGTTGTAAATTTTGCGGCTTTCCCCGAAATCCAGAAATATCATAAATCTCAAGAAATCTCACAAGTGCATATGTCAATGATAATGAACTAGGCATGAACAACTGAATAACAGTATGCATGAAGTGGTAGGTAATAACTACAATATCTAATATGGCATATAAGGGAAGTACACTAATATCATGTCAAAACTACTAGCTAACAATCTAAGTCAAGCAATTATATTCTCTAAAGTGTACATGACATGGCAATTACCGATGAAGATGTGTGTGAGCCGGCAAGTAGGTGTACGTGGTACAGACGCATCATCGGTAATGGTGCTGGTGTCCTAACAGCATAATATCAATAATGGAATATGCAGCAAAATAAATATGCGAGGCAGAGCGAACAGCAATAATGTGCGGGAGATGAATACTAGACACAACGATAACTAATCTGCAATAATCTAATATAAGTCCTACAAATGGTGCCTTTTGAAATAACACGAATCATGGGGTTTTGAAAATAGGGGCTATGGTGTTTTTATGAAAAGATACGTCGTTTTTGAAATATCCGTAGATTCCCTTGAGCTGTCTTTAAAAATGCCCACGATTCGTTAGTTTTTGAAATAGGTAAGAAGTCTAATCTAATCTAACAACTACACTAAACTATACGGCTGAACTAACAAGCTGAACTACAGGTAAGGAAACCGCCTATCATCTGAGTCGATACATATACATACCTGTATATGTATAGTCGGTGATCTCGCCTCGATAATATCATATCCGATACCATATCTATAATCAGGCATCCCAAGTCAAGAGTGCGGATCAATCATCAATATAGCTCGTACGTAAATCCGTCGTACGGCATCCCAATCTGGGTACGGGTCAATATCACATTCATCATTCTATTCACCTGGTATCCTCTTTATCAAATATCAAGATCGGGGTACTGATCTACGTCTAGTACCAGACTGATACCGCCTACGTATGCATGGACATGTGTGAAACACTACGTCAAGGACCCGCTACAACGTCATGTCGTATCTAAGATACGAACCCTGCTACATCACCGATCTCACGGCCTCAAATCAAATCTCATCGACTCAGCTCAATCCCAAGTATCATCCTCAATCCGTATGTGAACACATAGTCCCATACCCATGTGAACACATAACTATATAATCCCGTATAAGCGCAAATGAAAGAAGAAAGTATGCAAGTATGGGTGTGTGTGCATGTGTGGTGCGACCACTACTCTTGGGTTTCGCGACACTAAATCATCCAAGGACACCAAATATCTATATCATCGATAATATCAAACAAATTATAGTCAAAATATATATATATGTGTGTATACGTATTCGTATACATCACCACGAACTGCGGGGGTGCTATACGCCATCCACCCGACTTCTCCCCGTAGATATAAATCTACTCACCTGGTCCTCGCTCGCCGGTGCCGACGTCGCCACGCGCTTGCTTGTCGTCTCGAAGTCCACATGGGGGTACCTACATATCATAACGCACAATATCGCATTAAAACTAAATTCAAAATCGAAACGGCATACGAAAATCAAATCGGCACGCGTATCACGCATAGGTCCAAACCTATCGCCCACGCATGCAAGAATAGTCAAACCAACCCTCGATGTCGATGTACGAACGTCAAACCATCGAGAAAATCCAATCACACTCATTTGCACATTCACGAACACTAATTTTAATATAAACTAGGTTAAAACTCACAAAAACGCCAATTTCACTTAAAAAGTCATTTTTCCGAAAATCTAGCAAGCACAATTCGCCGTTTTTGTACAAAACACGATGTTTAAATGAATGTAGCGGCCAATATATTTATTAAATATCTTAAATAAGTCGTATAAACAATTTCCGGAATTTAATCTCATTAAATTCCAAAAATCCTAATATTCTAGTTTACAAAAATACCCTTTTTTAACAATTTCAAAGCAAAAATGCACAAACTACAATCTAGCTTAGATTTGCAAAATCCAAAGCATTAAACCACACTTAATAAAGTTAATGAAGCCAAGAAAACTCTAATCACATTTTTAATCCCAAGAATTTAACAAATTTCAAAAACCTAGTAAGCAATTAGCAAATTAACACAATTTTTCAAGTAACAACTTGTAATTAACAACTAGATTAGTTTTCTACAAAATTAATTATGTTAAACCACTTCACTAAACCATGCACAATCAAACACAACTCATTTCCACAACAAACCCTAACTTGAAATCCAAAACTTGCAATTAAACTCACATATCCAAGTTAACACTTAATTTAAATTAGCTTTAAGAAACAAGTAACAATTTAAGCAAAAAGTTTTAGAATTATACCCAAAAATATATGACGGTCCACAAGCATCCATGGCCTCCCAAAATGCTCTCTTTTCACAAGGATCCATGCTATACAGGCTAAGCTAAAATGGGTAGGAGTCGGATTTGGGTTTTGGGATTTTTTTGATGGATTTAGAAGCAATTTTTCATGAAGTTTGAAGAGAAAAGAGAAGGGAAATTGGGGGGGGGGGCTGTTGCTGCAGTAGGGGAGGGAAATTTCGGCTGGAATTGTGAGTGGGAGAGGAGAGAGAGGGAGGTAGAGAAAGTGGGGCAAAGTCAAGTTCAAAGCAAGTCAAAAGTCTAACTACTTATCCATTTTCTATTCTTTTCTTTCATTTCCTTTCATTTGAAAATCAAGTGGGGAAAAATTAGGGTGGCTGCTGAATTCTGCCATGGGGAGGAGTAAGTGGGGGTGTGTGGGTGTGGGTACGGGTGTGGGGTGATGAAAAATGATAAATACAATACCCCAAACATCCATTTACGCTAAAAAAAAAGCCTTTTTTCTTCAATAATTTCTAAACCGTTTTGGCAAATGATTTCGTTCCTAAAACCACATGATAAAATTTTATTTAATGTTTTATGATGCACAAAATTTGTTTCAACTCATTCCAATTTGTAATTTTCCCTAATTAAATGTATTAGTGACGGCTTAAATAATAATAAAATAATATTTTTTTCAGAAAATTTGAAATTTCACCAGCGGCTCAATAAACACCAAATAATAGCAATTACATAGCTAGAATATGTATATTTAATTTTTATAATAAGATATTTGCATTTTGACTTTTTACAGAAACCCCCCTTATTTTACCGATTTTTTGAAATTTCACCGAAACGATTTTCAAAGCGTTACAATCTTCCCCCCTTAAAGAAATTCGGTCCCCGAATTTAAATTCAAACTCCCCCAAATACTAAAACATCTAAGAAAACCCATCAAGTCGTCGGGGCTCCGAAATTGTAAATACATAAAACAAATCGTAGCGCAGCGCATGCGCTTGAAAAATGAGCATATAACTCAAATCAAAACTCCGTCAAGCATCCCGCAATCATCGGAGTCATGGAGAAGACATCAATGCCAAATCCAAATCAAAACCAATATGACATAACTCGAAACTATACATGTAAATATCGAATCTATATCTGTAAGTATCTGAAGGAAATGCATGCCAAATCTCTTTAAGTCGCTGTGCAACGCGTATAACACTGCACAGTGGCGGACGTCTATCATAAGAAAATAACTATATACATATATACCTTTGTTTGAAATGTACGTTCCGCCGTTTTGGAAACAATTTAGAAGGGTCTCCTTGTTTTAAACATTTCGTGTCATATCAGACACGTAGGTAAATACTGAGGCTATAGCTCGCTTTTTGGAAATCCCTTCAATAACTATCAATGCATGCAAAATATATTCAGGTACTGTCCTCTGACTAGTCCTGCTCAGTACGAAAACACATAGCAATATCATAAAAACGTACTGCTCTATACGAAATCAATCCCAAAATATGCACATGAATGCTACGTGCGTCTGGTGCGCACGGAAATCAAAATCCATGAATGTGCCATACATGCGCACAGAAACAACATCTCAGTGCATCGGGTGTGCACGAAACATCTGTCGTAGGCAACATGTGTGCCTGACAGCAAAATCAGGTGCATCTGACATGCACGAAAAAATCTCGATTTAGTGCCTCTGGTGTGCACCAAAATCACCCTTCAAAACATGCGCCCAATATGCGCGAAAATCCAAATCAGGTGCATCCATAGTGCACGAAATCATGAAATCCAATATCAAGCGCCGAACGTACGCAAAATCAATCAGGTGCACAAGGTGCACAAAACAAATATCGAGTATCACAATCGAAATCGAAGTTCAGTGCATCTAAGTGCACAAAAGGCGTATCACTGCACTGCAAGCATATATAAACTATACAGAGTGCAGGAATGAAATCGTGTGCATGCATACGCACAAAACCAACTCAACTGGTTAAAACCATAAAATCACAAACATGTGAAACTAAAGCACGAAAACGACATCAAGTGCAACACTGTGCAAAGATCATAAATCCTCAATCATCAAAATCAAATCATACGAATAAATCACCCAACACATCGTAATCAATAATGGCGGAATAGTACCGCTCAAGTGCATCCTCTAAGAATCTTGGCCAACTGTCACGGTCACTAGTGGGACGTCTCGTCGATGATCATGAACTCTGTCCTGCTGGTGTGCGTAACCATGACCACTCCTGGGTCAAGGTCTTCATTGTGAATTACCAATCTTTCGGTCCATCGGCTCATCGGCCCTGTCAGGTGTGCTAACGGGGATGATTCCGTTCTGGCACTTCTCTGGTCATCTCTTGGTCAATCATCGCGACCACTCGTAAGACAGCATATCACTGGCGTCGGCCTCTGGCTCTCTGAATGTACGTGACTCATCTGATCCTGAGTGCAAGTATCATTGCAGCAGTGTCCTGGAAGGAATCCTGCTCACGGTCTCTTCCATGTCTCGTCTCTGCCAACTGTCCGGAAGTCATTGTCCTTTCCTATATCTGCATCTTGCTCTGGAACGACTGCATACTCATCGCGACTCCTTCTGGAAGGTAAGTCCAAGTACCATGCCTCGGCATGCGCATCGCCTTTCTGATGTCGGCGGAGTGGAACATCATCTCATCTAGATCTGGTGCGAATCTTTTACTCCACTTTTCTCTAATGTCGTCTGCTTTCGACTCGTCTCGTCGCGGCTGCATGGACTGAGCTCCAACGACTATCCTCGAATCTGGAGTCTCCCAAGAAATGCATCTCACCACCTAGCATCCGAATTAAGTCGAACCATCCAATCGATTGTCAAAACCTCATAATCCCCCAAGGCTCAACATCTTGGGTACAGTTTAATAGTATCGAGTACATACCACAGCATCGGTGGTCCAGCTGTAGAAGGGCAAACCCAAGCCTCACTAATGGCGCCGTAGAACTGCCGCAAACCCGAAGGTTCAAAGGCTTTCACACGGTCATTAAGTCGAGTTAGGGTTTCATTCTTCTAGAGGGACCATAGAATTGCCTGCATGTCTTTCCGACTACTTTAAACTTGGAATAATAGGTTTCCGACATTCGATCGTCTCTGTCGACCCTCACGTCTTTGCGTGAAGTCGTCTCTAGCTGGAATCAATCTATCTGATGACCTCGCATCCAGGTAAGCGAACGATCCATATGTCCTAGTTATTCATCCTAGATGACCAGCGACCTCCTATCATCTCTTAGTACAACTTATACTGCAATAGCTCCAACATCTGGGGCGATATCTCGTCGTTCGCAGCAATAACTGGCTCACTCGTCTGCATGCTGAACCGTGCCTCAATCATCAGGAGTAAGCAACACACCAACGGTCATCAAAATCTGGCTGGCCTCTATCATTGGCTTAATTCTCTAGTGTCGATCAGCACCTCCGAGTAACCTCATAAAGGCGATCCGCCAAACACTCGTGGCGCGGAAACACGGTAAAAAGATACATCTCTGCAATCGTGTGTCACCGGAATTTCGCCCTGGTCAGTCCTCGTTCGTGACGAGCTTGTGCTGACCGCAACTCTAGCCGTAGCTCTCCCTTCCCGTAACCGTAGCAGCAAAACCAAACTGGTACCGATGAAGCTAGATCAGGAAGGAATATAATACTGAACAAGGAAATGTACATCCTAAGGCTTCATAAGTGGAGTGGCGTGTCGTAAATATGCCGCGGAACATACCAACGGCACGCCACTCTACTTTAGTCACCTATTCCATCAACCAAGGGTCATCCTACGCTCCGAAGGTTAAAACCTAACGCTCTGATACCAACTTTGTCACGACCCGAAAGTACGGAACATGACCGGCACTTAAACTACGAAACGTCTCCAGGCGTACGTAATCTAAGTAAACCGAAAACCCAGAAATCCAAACCAAGAAAAGAATTAGAGTGAAGGAAAACCAATTTAAAACAAGTAGTTTTAATAGCATAAGCCGAATTATGCGGTTTTTAAGAACATCAAAATTTACTGAAAATTTCGGCAGAGTCTCCTTTGTAAATACTGGCTCCCAAACGGGATACAATATGAATAGTATACGAAATCAATAAAAAGGCATCCCCAAGCGGGAGCTAGCTCTTCGTCAAACGACGGTCACAACCACACAAGCAATATAATATACAACACCAACGGCGAGGATCAAAACTCAAAAGGAAACTCAAAACCACCAGAAATATAACGAGCGACTCTAAGGTCCAAAGAATAAACAACACTGGTCTCTATCTCAATAAATACATGTTTGGTTGATGGAATTCTAGATACAACAGAATAATGATATACAAGATAAATAATGGGGGTATGATACAAGTAAACCCACCTACTAGCAAATCACCCGAATGAAACTATGCCCGCAAAGCCGTAATGAACCTGTAAGGCAACCTGTAAGAAACTGGGGCACAACGGGGGTGAGTTGCCAACTCGTGAATAGAAAAACATCTACGCACAGAAATCGCATAAATAACGCAATCCTAGGTCAATGATCATAATATATCCTCGAATATATATAACATGCAGCCTATAACAATGGCTAGGGTAAATATCTAACCCGAGTGTAAACTCATGTGCCCGTGTCAGTGCCTCAGGTAGCAATATATCATATGAATGAGGTATGAATGCATGAAAACAGAATACATGTAAATGAAGAAACTGTTTTCATAAATTAGTGAGATTTCCTTCGTATTTTAAATTGAGGTATCATAATTAAAATCAGTATCAACAGTGTCTAGCATCGACACAAAACATAAATCTCACTGTCTCGAAATATCAATGTCTCAATCTCAATATCTAGGACGCCGTCAGTCCAGACCGGCCCCTACCATCCATCTCAAGACCACGACGGTATCC
The DNA here is from genome assembly GCA_030015575.1 of Agapanthus africanus. Taxonomy (NCBI): domain Eukaryota; kingdom Viridiplantae; phylum Streptophyta; class Magnoliopsida; order Asparagales; family Amaryllidaceae; genus Agapanthus; species Agapanthus africanus. Next base: position 494,278,130 of record JASDDO010000019.1, on the reverse strand, counting down.
TCCGGATATCCGACGCGTCGGGTAATATCACCGGTAGGTAGTGCTCTCCAGCCAGGCTCAACGTCAACACCACATTCCTCTTGCCCCAGGGTACCATACCGGGCCCACCATGTACCCGTGACGGTTCCTCCACTCCTCGACACGGATCTCCAAAACCACAGCAAACTCATGGTGGACGACACTTTACATCACTAGAAAACCGCAACGTTTTATATTTTAAAAGATCATAAGTTGTAAATTTTGCGGCTTTCCCCGAAATACAGAAATATCATAAATCTCAAGAAATCATCACAAGTGCATATGTCAATGATAACGAATTAGGCATGAACAACTGAATAACAGTATGCATGAAGTGGTAGGTAATAACTACAATGTCTAATATGGCATATAAGGGAAGTACACTAATATCATGTCAAAACTACTAGCTAACAATCTAAGTCAAGCAATTATATTCTCTAAAGTGTACGTGACATGGCAATTACCGATGAAGATGTGTGTGAGCCGGCAAGTAGGTGTACGTGGTATATACGCATCATCGGTAATGGTGCTGGTGTCCTAACAGCATAATATCAATAATGGAATATGCAGCAAAATAAATATGCGAGGCAGAGCGAACAGCAATAATGTGCGGAAGCTGAATACTAGACACAACGATAACTAATCTGCAATAATCTAATATAAGTCCTACAAATGGTGCATTTTGAAATAACACGAATCATGGGGTTTTGAAAATAGGGGCTACGGTGTTTTTATGAAAAGATACGTCGTTTTTGAAATATCCGTAGATTCCCTTGAGCTGTCTTTAAAAATGCCCACGATTCGTTCGTTTTTGAAATAGGTAAGAAGTCTAATCTAATCTAACAACTACACTAAACTATACGGCTGAACTAACAAGCTGAACTACAGGTAAGGAAACCGCCTATCATCTGAGTCGATACATATACATACCTGTATATGTATAGTCGGTGATCTCGCCTCGATAATATCATATCCGATACCATATCTATAATCAGGCATCCCAAGTCAAGAGTGCGGATCAATCATCAATATAGCTCGTACGTAAATCCGTCGTACGGCATCCCAATCTGGGTACGGGTCAATATCACATTCATCATTCTATTCACCTGGTATCCTCTTTATCAAATATCAAGATCGGGGTACTGATCTACGTCTAGTACCAGACTGATACCGCCTACGTATGCATGGACGTGTGTGAAACACTACGTCAAGGACCCGCTACAACGTCATGTCGTATCTAAGATACGAACCCTGCTACATCACCGATCTCACGGCCTCAAATCAAATCTCATCGACTCAGCTCAATCCCAAGTATCATCCTCAATCCGTATGTGAACACATAGTCCCATACCCATGTGAACACATAACTATATAATCCCGTATAAGCGCAAATGAAAGAAGAAAGTATGCAAGTATGGGTGTGTGTGTGCATGTGTGGTGCGACCACTACTCTTGGGTTTCGCGACACTAAATCATCCAAGGACACCAAATATCTATATCATCGATAATATCAAACAAATTATAGTCAAAATATATATATATGTGTGTATACGTATTCGTATACATCACCACGAACTGCGGGGGTGCTATACGCCATCCACCCGACTTCTCCCCGTAGATATAAATCTACTCACCTGGTCCTCGCTCGCCGGTGCCGACGTCGCCACGCGCTTGCTTGTCGTCTCGAAGTCCACATGGGGGTACCTACATATCATAACGCACAATATCGCATTAAAACTAAATTCAAAATCGAAGCGGCATACGAAAATCAAATCGGCACGCGTATCACGCATAGGTCCAAACCTATCGCCTACGCATGCAAGAATAGTCAAACCAACCCTCGATGTCGATGTACGAACGTCAAACCATCGAGAAAATCCAATCACACTCATTTGCACATTCACGAACACTAATTTTAATATAAACTAGGTTAAAACTCACAAAAACGCCAATTTCACTTAAAAAGTCATTTTTCCGAAAATCTAGCAAGCACAATTCGCCGTTTCTGTACAAAACACGATGTTTAAATGAATGTAGCGGCCAATATATTTATTAAATATCTTAAATAAGTTGTATAAACAATTTCCGGAATTTAATCTCATTAAATTCCAAAAATCCTAATATTCTAGTTTACAAAAATACCCTTTTTTAACAATTTCAAAGCAAAAATGCACAAACTACAATCTAGCTTAGATTTGCATAATCCAAAGCATTAAACCACACTTAATAAAGTTAATGAAGCCAAGAAAACCCTAATCACATTTTTAATCCCAAGAATTTAACAAATTTCAAAAACCTAGTAAGCAATTAGCAAATTAACACAATTTTTCAAGTAACAACTTGTAATTAACAACTAGATTAGTTTTCTACAAAACTAATTATGTTAAACCACTTCATTAAACCATGCACAATCAAACACAACTCATTTCCACAACAAACCCTAACTTGAAATCCAAAACTTGCAATTAAACTCACATATCCAAGTTAACACTTAATTTAAATTAGCTTTAAGAAACAGGTAACAATTTAAGCAAAAAGTTTTAGAATTATACCCAAAAATATATGAAGGTCCACAAGCATCCATGGCCTCCCAAAATGCTCTCTTTTCACAAGGATCCATGCTATACAGGCTAAGCTAAAATGGGTAGGAGTCGGATTTGGGTTTTGGGATTTTTTTGATGGATTTAGAAGCAATTTTTCATGAAGCTTGAAGAGAAAAGAGAAGGGAAATTGGGGGGGGGGGCTGTTGCTGCAGCAGGGGAGGGAAATTTCGGCTGGAATTTTGAGTGGGAGAGGAGAGAGAGGGAGGTAGAGAAAGTGGGGCAAAGTCAAGTTCAAAGCAAGTCAAAAGTATAACTACTTATCCATTTTCTATTCTTTTCTTTCATTTCCTTTCATTTGAAAATCAAGTGGGGAAAAATTAGGGTGGCTGCTGAATTTAGCCATGGGGAGGAGTAAGTGGGGGTGTGGGGGTGTGGGTACGGGTGTGGGGTGATGAAAAATGATAAATACAATACCCCAAACATCCATTTACGCTAAAAAAAGGCCTTTTTTCTTCAATAATTTCTAAACCGTTTTGGCAAATGATTTCGTTCCTAAAACTACATGATAAAATTTTATTTAATGTTTTATGATGCACAAAATTTGTTTCAACTCATTCCAATTTGTAATTTTCCCTAATTAAATGTATTAGTGACGGCTTAAATAATAATAAAATAATATTTTTTTCAGAAAATTTGAAATTTCACCAGCGGCTCAATAAACACCAAATAATAGCAATTACATAGCTAGAATATGTATATTTAATTTTTATAATAAGATATTTGCATTTTGACTTTTTACAGAAAACTCCCTTATTTTACCGATTTTTCGAAATTTCACCGAAACGATTTTCAAAGCGTTACACCAGGGTTGCTGAGATATACTGGTAAGTGTTACCAGTAGTTTCTCGAATTGTTATAGACCTCATATCAACACGACTTATCGAGCTATTGGGGTCTGACGTTTACCACCCCTAGGCGAGATATGCGACATATCAGACGATCAGACCGGACTGTACGGTAGTGTTACTGGTTGGATTCACTGGAGTGTGAGCGGGCTTGCTCGTCGATCTTCAGATCGCTCGATACCCGGGTGGCCGTTACGTTTAGCAGACCGCTTGCGGCTTGTGGGTGTTTGATATGATCATCACCTGCTGCCGGCGTATTGACGAGTCTTTAGAGTCCTACACAGAGGTTTCCTGGCTCAAGCAAAACGAAATAGGAGCGCATATGAGATATGTGCGGGACCGAGAATAATGCGTGTATGTGACACCGTATTTCATTCTCGCGATCAATGTGTCGGATGGTTGTATGCGATATAACCTAGTTATCGATTCAAGCGTTGAATCGATAAGACGATACATTGAATACTAGTCGGTTGTGTGCGACATGACCGGATCATTGAATCAAGTGTTGATTTAATGATTTAATGCATAATTATATATTTGATATATTACTTTGCATTAACTAGTATCGGTTCACTTTAAATGGATTTTCTCGCTCGGATGTGCATATTGTATATTTGATATAGTTTTGTGCACATGATTGTATCATGTTTGATGATACATGTTAACTTGGATTTGTATGAAGATTGAACCATGGTTGTGAGAGTGGTTAGGGTTTTGTTTCTTCTCCGATTATTTATTTATTCATTTATTTGTTTATTCTTTTGGAAAATAAATGGAAAGGAGAAAAGAATGGTGGCTTATTTTGGAGTTTAGTTGAAGCTTCATGAAACTTTGATCAAGTCAACCATTCTTATCTCATCCTTAACCCTAACCATTCCCACTAACCATGATTCATTCTCTACACTTGACTAGAGTTAATATTATGATAAGTATTGTTATTCTTTTCTTTTTGAATTATCTTATCATAATACTAGCTTCTTCTTCTTCATCTTCTTCATTGAAGAAAACCATTCTTCATCAATGGTGATTGATGAAAACAAGTGAGAAATCCAAAACTAAAGTCTACCCACTTCCTATTTCTTCATCCTCTACCTCTTGCCAAGTAGTAGAGTGTGTTTCCTTCACAAGTTTTCAAGACTTGGTGAAGGTGGAGCTCGATCTAGTGATGCTTCGACGTAGATCATCTTCGGCACGTCGTCGACGACCTAGCCCGTCCATTCTCCGATGAAGCCGACGCTAGAGCCCGGATTTGATTTGGACAGCGGAGAGGACCTCATCTCGGAGCCGTGGAGGTGGAGGACCGGATCTACAAAGGTTGTATTTCCGTAACTCTTAGTTAATTGTTAACTAGTTAGCTTTTTCGCCTAGTTTTCTAGCAAACGATCCGTAGTCGGGTCTCTCGGCACCTAGACTTTTTGAAATTGGCATGTTCGATGCCTTGTGAGACCTCACTAGGATGCCTAGGAACCCTACAGGATCTGGATGGACTTAAGCATAGCTTTGAAAGTCTCAACTTTCCCATGTACACCAAGTAATCTTCTCAAGATATACTTGCTCCTGATGGGGATTTAACCCTTCAGATAAAGCAACCAAAGTCCATACTTTGTTGGTGTATAAGGATTCCATCTCAGATCACTAAGCATCCAGCCATTCTTACAGAGTCCCACTCCTGATGGCCAGCTCGAAACTAGTTGGGTCATCATCTCATGATGCAATCCTCGCTCCCACTGTCATAGAGAAACCGAAGTATCTCTCAGGTGGGTGAGGAACCCTACTAGATCGGCGGAGAGGCTGAGGTTCGTTGGTTACTATTGAATCCTTTGGTTCTACCAAATCATCTGCTGTAGTTTGTATAGATGAAACTCTTTCCAATTCTACCTCATGACCACTAATTTTTTTTCACAAGAAATTCCCTTTCACAAAGGTGGCTTGTTGAGAAACAAAACATCTTTTGTTCCTCGGTTAGGCAGAAGATATTCCCTTGCGAATGCTTGGGATATCCAACAAACTTCCACTGAACTGACTTTGCCTCGAGCTTGTCCGGATTTTGCTTTTCGGACATAGGCCGGACAACCCCAAATCTTAACAAACTTAAGATATGGGCTCTTCCCATTCCATATCACATATGAAGTGGTAGGCAACTGATTTGATTTGAACCCTATTCAATAGGTATGCAGCTTTTCAAGTGCATAACTCCCAAAAGGAAATAGGAAACTCAGTAGTACTCATCATAGAGCACACCATATCACATAGGGTGCTATTGCTCCGCCCCGATATACCATCGTGCTATGGTGTATACGGAGGAGAAATGCTGAGAGAGAATCTCATTCTCCTTTAGAATAGTCCAGGAATTCCGTGCTCAAGTATTCTCCTCCTTGATCTCATCAAAGGACATAATACTTATACCCGTATTTTGGTTCTCTACTTCTAACTTATATTCCGTGAATATCTCAAAAGGTTCGGACTTGTGTTTCAACAGGAACATATGTCTGAATCTTGAGAGATCATCAGAGAATGTAATGAAGTACAAAGAACCGGTCCTGGCATATGTAGATAGGGGACTTTCATACATCAGCATGTATCAATCCCAAAAGTTCACTAACTCTTTCTCTATTTCCAATAAACGGAGCTGTGGTCATCTTATCTTTGCGACATGACTGGCAAGTTTCACAAGATGTAAATTCAAACAAATTTAAATATGCATCTAAATGTAACTTTGCTAGTCGGGTCGCATTGATATGACCTAGTCTATAATGCCTCAAGAAGGATCCGTTCATTTCTGAACTCTTCCTCTTGTGTGTGTTCTGTATACTAAGAACTGTAGTTTGATTTAGAACGTCAATGCTTTTAGATAACGTGCCTGAACCGATCAACTCTTGATATAGGAAATGTTCAAAATATTATCCAACAATACAAAATTATATCCTTCGTTACTAATAAAGAGATTGATATGATGTTGTATATCAGGTTCGGTATCAAATAACATTCGTTCAGAATCAATGTATTCTGGTAATACAGGGTGATAGTGACCAACAGACTTGGCTGCAACACTTGCACCATTTCTATCTTATGAAACTTATCACCCGTTCTCAGTTCTCTACCTATCCATAGCCCATGTAACAGATTACATATGCGGGATCCTGATCCGGTATCTCATACCCAGGACGTAAAGGATACTGAGAAACAGTTCTATGTAATGAACACACCCGAAGATGATGCATCAGCATGCACTTTCTTCGTTTGGGCGGCACGGGAAATCTGGTATTCCCTAATTTCCTGCTCTGTCTTGTAACAATTATAAGTTGGAGCGGGACCAACATTCCCCAGCTCAGTCTAACAAGCGGGTTCGGTCAATTCATCCATTTTATTATCTTGATTAAGGCATGATATGGTCGCTACCTGGAGAGAGAGAGAGAAGAAAACACTCAGCGTATGCTCTTGCAAGATTAGATTGGTTATCTAATATATCTAATCAGGATGCCTCCCACTGTTTTAGTCAAATCTTCCTTCAAACCCTAAAAGGAAAGACTAGCCGGGATTAATTACACCCTACAAGTTCGCTAATCTTTCAGCCAGGCCAGTGTTGGTACTTTGAGGGAGGTCCCCTGTGCTTTCGCACGAACCTAATTAACGTAAACCTCATTTTCCCAGGGGCGTAACCCCGTTAACACCTTTCTAGATACCTACTTGATCGACTAATTGTAATTGGTAAAACTCTCCCAGGAGTAACTCTTACTCGCAGCGGGTATCGGGATCCAACTATCTCATAGAAGGTATGCAATCTCATTGCAAATTTCAACACTTGAAATTCCCGATAATATTTTGCCCCAAGCCTCCTATGACCTTGACAAAGGCCAACAAACCATAGGCTGCTAATCAAGTTCAACCCGTCATTTCCTGATTGAATTAAACCCATCCGCACGGCCCTTGACAAAGGCCAACAAGGTCGCACGACTACCCTAATCCAATATGCATCATATGCATAAGCAGATAAGTACTATTCAGCTACCGCACACTACGCCTTGACAAAGGCCAACAAATGCAGCACGAATACTAAACAGTCCTTATCTGAAATGATGGAGGGTTACGACAGGTTTTTTTTAAGAAAACCCTTTGCGTAATGAACTTGATATCGTTGTAGAATCGAGTGATTTTTAAATGGAGTGTTTTTGAGGCTTTTCTAGTTTTGCTAAAGGGGTCACTCCCGGTGAAGGGATCGTCGGCCCTTTCCTCATCGAATAAGGTACAGGATATTTCACAAATATCACTATGCAAAGAAAAAACTATGGAAGCAATCAAAAGACAAACCGAGTTTGTAGCATCTGCTAGTTTCACTAAAGAGGTCACTCCCGGTGAAGGGATCTCGGCTCTTTCCTTATCGAATAAGGTGCTGGATGTTCTACAAGGAACACCGCTATACAAAGCAAGAACTAGAGCTACCAGTTTTTTTTAAACAAGTTTCTACAACATCTTAGGTTTCTTTTATTTCATTAATCTCATTAATGAAGTCCCATTTTAATATGCTTCACAAGCATCACATTTGAAACGAAATCTGCAATATAACATATATCTCATATATATAATATAAACATTCGTCTCAGGCAGTAATATGATCTCATCACAGAACATTGCAGAAGAAGATCATATATGAAATATTGGATATACTAGGACGTCCGTGTTTTCAAAACGAGCCTGTATAAAACACGGATTCCACGGTCGCGATGAATAGCCAAACCCACATCCCTAGACCCCTACGAGAGCGGCAAGCAACACTGCCAATTCTAGGGTTAGGAGACCCGGTCTCGACTCCTCGAGATGGTCTCCCACTGGACCCTAGAACCCGGTTACTTGTGCTCCCCGCCTTGGGTCTACCTAATGCGGAAAAGTAAATAATATACAATGGTGACATCATCCTCAGCCCGGAAGTGCCCCAATAAAAGAATATTACATACATATGAATTTTACATGAAAGAAAAAGAAAAAACTCCCATCTCACATAAAGCCCCCGGCTATTCAGAACGCGACGATCCTATATAACATATCACAGCAACACATAATATCTCATATCATCAACGTAAGCAAGTATGTGTATCCCGATTGTCGTTGATGTATAGCAACGAAGACGGCGATACACCACATACTACGCTTACGGTCACAGAAAAGAAAGTGTAAAACTACAACAGTTGGAATCCGCAACATCCTTAGACATCACATGCCTAACCAAATGAATTCCTTAGACATCGCATGCCTAAAAATTATAAACCCCGCATTTTAGTCTCATTATCGAAAACTCTTTTCAATATTAAGTCGGGCAATTCAACAAGATTCCCGACATCCTGATCTAATGCTCGTCGCAAACTTTAGTAGACGGCCGCACCCCCAAATGCCGTCGACGAAGTGTACTAAGGCGGAACACCGCTGCCGCGAGCACCCGAACGGATGCTTTTGGCGACGGGGTTCTCCTACAATCACTTGGTCGGGGCTATGGGGCATGGCTGTCTATTAAGTTTACCCGGCGAGTATCCGCGTACGCTACGTGATTGCGACGGACTTTTGATCACATCAAAATTCCGTGGCAACCGATCATCTGAGACTAAACTGCTACGTTTATAACATTCAAATTAGTTATCTCATAACTACATGTGGATTCCAAATATTGTATCACATTCCAGATAAAAAGACAATGTTAAACATTCCGATCAAATAATCAAACACCCATGATTTCCCAAATATATCTCAACACTTGAAATCAGTTTAAAAACATCCATCACATGCCACAGTACCAATGGTCCAGCTGTAGAAGGGTCAAGCCAACGCCTCACATGTGGCACGCCGTACTGCCACAAACCCTAAGGTTTATAGGCAGTTCAAGACGGTTACATAATCGTGTTAAGGTTTGTTGTCTTCTAGAGGGTCCACCGCGTTACTTGCATGACTTTACGAAAGTTTCAAACACGAGAAAAAATCCAACTTTTGAAAATTTTCCGACAGGGGAAAAAGTGAGTTATTGATACCCGTTCGAACTTTATAACAGTTTCTAAAATTATCCGGAAAAAACTTAAACGAAGTTAAATTATCCGATCGAATCAACGAGTCCCCAATACAACCTTATAAAACCCAACACTTGAGTGTAATTAAAAAATTCCCAGAAAAAAACGACAAGAAAGGACCTAAGAATAAATATATGAAATATGAGGGACTAAGTCCAAATTTTAGCCGCGGAACCGCCGCCAAACCTTTGTTTTGGCCGCGGTTCCGCTGTCACGTTTGCGACTTAGTGGACCATACTTCACAGTAATTCTTAGTTTTTCCTTCTTGTTTTTCTGAGCATTTTTAATTCATAAAAAATCACAATTTTGAAAAATATCCAGAGAAGGGTATTCGTCGGGGTTTCCGGGTTCGATCGGACATTAAACTTCGCTCAGAATTCTCCTAAAGAGCTAGCTTGGCTCTGATACTACTATAGGGTTGCTAGGCACACGCACAAGGGTCTACGAGGCATCAACCATGCCCGATTAAAATTTTAGCCGTGCCGAACAACCCAAAGCCGGATCTTTATATTAGAGATTAGGCGAAAACAAGCATGTTAAACATTTTAACACTAAGTGAGAGGGATTACAACCTTTGTAGATTCGGTCCTTCACTTTAAGAGCTCCGTGTAGATGTCCCCTTCGCTGCGATCGTGAACTCCGGACTCTAGAGAAGCTCCACAAGAAGAATGAACGTGCTTGCTTCGATGACTTCGAGGCCGAAGATGATCTACATCGAGGAGACACTAACTCAAGCTATTCCTTCATTAGGTCATGAACTTTGTGAAGAGAACACACTCTACTACATGGCAAGTGGTAGAGGATGAACAAGTAGGAGGTGGGCTCACTTTAGAATTGATTTTCTCATATTTTTCCTCATAGCACCATTAGAGCTTGAAAGCTTTTTCAAGGAGCTTGATGAAGAAGAAGAAAAAGGAATCATATCATCATATGAATTATATCCACTTCAATAATGTAACCATGCGTGAGTTAAGCTATCATGCTTAACTCATGTAGAGAATTGACCAAGGCATATGGTTAAGGGTTGGGTTAACTAAATATCCTTAAGAATGACAAAAGAGTTGACTTTGTCAATTTTTCCACAAGCTTCATGAAAGCTTGAGAACTTTGACTAAGTCTTTCTCTTTTGTTATTCTTAAGATATAAACAAAACCCTAATCTTTACCCTAATCTTGGTATAAGTCTCATACACCCATCTTTGATGTATCATCAAGCATGACACAATCATATGTACACAAATATATATCACATATACACTCATGCACAATCAAGTGAGAAAATAAATCTTAAGTGAGCAAATACTAGTTAATGTAATGTAATATATCAAATATAAAATTATACATTAAATTATTAAATCAACACTTGATTTAATAATCCGGCTATAATCTACTAATATCTTGTGTAACAACTTATCGAATCAACACTTGATTCGATAACCCGGTTATATCGCATACAACCGATCAATGTTACAAATCGCGAGAATGGAATATGGTATTTCATATCGTATCTATCTCGGTCCCGCACATATCACATATTTGCTCCTACTCCATTTCGCTTGAGCCAGGAAACCCCTGTGTAGGACTCTAAAGACTCGTCAATACGCCGGCAGTAGGTGATGATCATATCAAACACCCACAAGCCGCAAGCGGTCTGCTAAACGTAATGACCACCCGGGTATTGAGCGATCAGAAGATCAACAAGCAAGCCTGTACATTCTCCTGTGAATCCAATCAGTAATACTCACGTACAGTCCGGTCTCGTCGTCTGATATGTCGCATATCTCGCCTAGGGGTGGTAAACGTCAGACCCCAGTAGCTTTATAAGTCGTGTCGATATGAGGTCTATAACAGTTCGAGAAACTACTAATAACACTTACCAGTAAATCTCAGCAACCCTGGCCAAGGATTTCCGGTTATAGCTAATCGAACACAGCACAACATCAACTCCCTATATCGGGGGAGACGAATCCCCTCCTATCGCTCATTGCCACCATGTGATTCGGGACTGTACCTAAAAGCCACCTTTTTGCACGCCCTCTTGGACATGGTATGATAGAAATCAAAGCACAGTGGGAATCACACAAGACTCTATGACGATCTCGGGCCAACAGACTACTCTGTACCAGTGTCACCGGAGAACTGTCATCTGATATGAGGTATAATACCATCTGGGAGTTCTCGGCGAGTCCGCCCAGTGTACCCAGTCTTTACTGAGCACCCGTACACCATCCTTGATGTCAAACACCGATGGATATGGGATCATCCATCACCCATCATATGGGTCAAGATGCGTATACGCTAGTCTACTCTGGTGTATCGATGCCCTGTCTCGATACACCCTCGAGTAGGAACAGTTATAGGATGTACTCGTCGACTACCGTGGCCCCACTAGTATGATCTCATCATAGTCCCAGTAGTTGAGTACATATCCTAAGGGCTTTACCAACATGTAACATAGAGACAATCAGAGTACATGTTAAGATAAAGAGAAACCAGATAGCGTACTATCATGTCGAGCAAGAAAGTCCTCCCTATATATGTCCTAGCATCCACTACAATATACATCAAATGTACAGTAATGGCCTCTAGGGCATACATATAACTAACACACAGTTTATTGGATACTCCATCGTATGGTTATATACGAACTCGAAAGGAACTTGTTCTAGTTCGGGGATGGATTCTGGTTCAAGAGAAATAGGAATAAGGTTTATTCAGGTGTCTTTTATCTTCACCTTCACTCGCGTTGCGAGTGCTCCTAAGATTAGGACAGTACACCCATTACGCTTATTGGATAGTCTTCTTCCAAACCATAGGCTGGTGCCGAACGGTAGGGAAGGAAGAAAACCATTTAGCCTAAGAGGGTGTACAGAAGGTAATGACTAAAGACATATGAAGGGATGTGGAGAGATGGCATAGAAATATACGGTTACAATTGTGAATCTGGATAATGAAAGAGGCATTACTAGGAATACCCAGATACCCCTACGAAACATTTCAATGTTTCAATTTCACTGTGTACTGTTAATGGAAAACTGATTTCCCAATTAGACACCTGCTCCAGGGTATGTATTTACCAGGCTTGATTCTCACATCTGTATGGTTTTACAGATGATGAGTGGGGGTAAGTTATTAGGACTTAGGCGATCATCCTCATTATATCGGAATTCGTTATAATTGGTGATATTTGAGGAAATCGCCTGGGCTGTTTGCCGGACGGCAAATATTTGCTTTTGAATATCCGTTGTAATGCACCAATTTCAAATTGATATATCTGTACGTCTATTTTTATAGAGTGAGATATAACTTTTTGAAATTATGTCTGTGACATTTACCAATATCATTGGATGGTTAGGTAAGGGGCATTAAACAGCGGTGTAATTCTTCTTAACCATAAGTACAGTTTTCAACCTACGACATACAGGGTTTGAGTTATTAGACTCAGGGGACTTATAAAGAGTATTGTATGTTGTCCAGTGTCCATTAGGACAGAAGGATTGGTCCTCGTACTATATTCGGTTTACTTATGACTTCTTTAGTTCTTAGACAAGTGTTTTGTACAAACACAAGGTCTGAGTTTTGAGAAGTTATAGGTATAAGAGTAAAGTAAAGAACCAGGTATTGCAAGTATCGGGATTCTTCAAGCTGATCGAAGATGTTGATACTAGTGTATGGTATTCAGTTGATAGTAATGATTAAGAGAAATTGCTTCTCCTTCAGGTTACTCATAATTGGAAGTACTCCTAAGTGAGTAATGCTGATCGGCCTCTCTCCATTTAGTTGACATGCACTAGAGACAGCTGCATGATTTGAATCTGGTTCAATTAAATTAATTCCTCTGTTTCTATATTGGATATAGAACAGTTCATATCTTAACGATGTTAAGGTATGGGGAGTTGTCCGGCTTATGCTTGAAACCAGACTCCGGATAACTCAAGGCACGTTTCTGTAATGGCTATTTGTAGGTTGACCCGGGCTATAACGAGGGTTGACTTTCTACCATCTGGAAGATAAATAGTGATATTATTCTAGACTCGCCACAGTTTTAATAAAAATGGATTTTTCAGAAAACAGAAGTGGGAGTATGGTAGAACTGGAAGTGATTCCAGAACCGCAAATGATTACTGAAAATTTGATAAGAACCTAAAGATTCAATCTGGTTTGACATTCCATTGGCCACACCGCAGATAAGGTGGGTAACCTCAGGCACCCGAGAGGTACTTCGGTATGCTCAAGGACGGTGGCAGGGTGGTTCTTGTTTACCCCGACTTGCCATTGCTGTTGTTCCAGGCTGCGAGACCCGGCAGGAGGATGAGTATAGTGTCGTTCTAAACTAGCTTTAGAAGTGTACGTGTATATGACTCTGCCAGAGGGTTGTCGTAGTCAGTGGGAGCAGCGGAAGCATTGGTGGACAAGTGGCTTATGTCTATTTATAGACTAAAGCAGATGTAGCGGAGATAGATCATCTATTTCTGATAAGACAGTCATAGGTTTGACTTCATCAGAATAGGGGATAGATCTGTTAAGAAGGTAGTAGGGTGTGATGTCCTGGTATTTGGATGACATACATAGAGCAGGAAGTGATGTTCCTATAGGGTTCCTAGGCACTCTCAAGAGGTCTCACAAGGCATCAACCATGCCAATTTTAAATTTTATGAGTGCCGAGAAACCCTAATACGGATCGTCGACTAGAATTCTAGGCGAAACAATAAACTAGTTAACATCTTAACTAAAAGAAGAAAGCTACAACCTTTGTAGATCCGGTTATCCACTTCCTTAGCTCCATGTAGTCTTTCCCTCGCTGTCCATCTCGAATCCCGAACTCTCTCATCGGCTTCATCGGAGAAATGAGCGGACTAGTCGTCGGCTTCGATGCCGAAGATGATCTACGTCGAGGCTACACTGGATCAAGCTCTGACTTCACCTAGTTGTGAAACTTGTGAAGAAAACACCCAAAACCACTTGGCAAGAGGTAGAGGATGAAGAAATAGGAGGTGGGTTCACTTTAGAATTGGATTTCTCACTTTAGAACTCAAGATGCCATTGATGGAGTCTAGTTTTCTTTCTTGAAGAAGAAGGAGAAGATGAAGATAGAATATGATAAAAGTCTATTCATAATAGAAAAGAAATCAATACTTATCATATCCTAACTAAGGTCAAGTGTAGAGAATAGACCATGGTAAGTGGGAATGGTTAGGGTTAAGCATGAAGACAAAATGGTCTCTTTAGTCAAAGCTTCATGAAGCTTCAACAAGCTTCATGAAAAAAGGAAACCATTTTGTTTTCATTTATCTATTTAAATAAATAAAGAATGGATAAATAAATGAGTGAATAAAACAAAACCCTAACCATTATCATAACCATGGTACAATTCTTTACACAAAGCCAATATTCATGCATCATCAAACATGATACAATCAAGTGCACAAAAGTATATCACATATACAACTTGTGAACTTCAAATGAGAAAATCCATTTAAAGTGAACCAATACTAGTTAATGCAAAGTAATATATCAAATATATAATTATACACTAGATCATTAAATCAACATTTGATTCAATGATCCGGTCATGTCGCACATAACCGACTAATATCCAATGTATCGATTTATCGAATCAATGATTCGATAACTAGGTCATATCGCATACAACCAATCGAAACATTCATCGCGAGAATGAAATGCGGTATCACATACACGCATTATTCTCGGTCCCGCACATATCTCATATGCGCTCCTATTTCGTTTCGCTTGAGCCAGGAAACCTCTATGTAGGACTCTAAAGACTCGTCAATACGCCGGTAGCAGATGATGATCATATCAAGCACCCACAAGCCGCAAGCGGTCTGCTAAACGTAACGGCCACCCGGGTATTAAGCGATCAGAAGATCGACGAGCTAGCCCGCTCACACTCCTGTGAATCCAACCAGTAACACTTGCCGTACAGTCCGGTCTGTTCGTCTGATATGTCGCATATCAAGTCTAGGGGTGGTAAACGTCAGACCCCAATAACCGATAAGTCGTGCCGATATGAGGCTCATAACGGGTCAAGAAGCTACTGGTAACACTTACCAACAAATCTCTGATCAGCCCTGGCCAGGGACTTTCCTGTTACGGCCAATCGAGCACAGCGCAACATCAACCCCCAATACCGGGAGAGACGAAACCCCTCCTATCGCTCATTGTCTCCATGTGACTCGGGACTGTACCCAAAGACCACCGTTTTGCACGCCCTCATGGACGTGGTAAGGTGGAGATCAAAGCACAGTAGGAATCACACAAGACTCTATGACGATCTCGGGTCTACAGACTAACCTGTACAAGTGTCACCTGATAACTGCCATCTGACGTGAGGTATAATACCATCTGGGAGTTCTCGGCGAGTCCGTCCAGTGTACCCAGTCTCCACTGAGCACCCATACACCATCTCTGATGTCAAACACCAATGGATATGGGATCATCCATCGCCCATCTTATGGGTCGAGAAGCGTATACGCTAGTCTAAACTGGTATATCGATGCCCTGTCTCGATACACCCACGACTAGGGACCTTGAAGGATGTACTTATGGACTACCATGTCCCCACTAGTATGATCTGCATCATAGTCTAGGTAGTCAAGTACACATCCTAAGGGCTTTATCAACATGTAACTATAAGAAAGTTTAAAGCGACTAGTAAACATGTTAAGATAAAGAGTAACCAGATAGCATACTATCATATCGAGCAAGAAAGTCATCTCTATATATGTCCAAGCATCCAATATAATATACATCATCTGTACAATACTGGCCTCTAGAGCATACATACAACTAACAATCTCCCACTTGCACTAGGGCCAGCTGCTGTAGTATCGCATACCGAGCATCCCGAAGAGTCTCTCAAACTGTATCTGGGGAATGGCCTTCGTGAGTGGATCCGCCGTGTTGTTCTTCGTGTCAACCCTCCTGACCTCGATCTCCCGGCGATCAACTATCTCCCGGATCAGGTGATACCGCCTCAGAATATGCCTGGATCGCTGATGGGACCTAGGTTCCTTGGACAAAGCCACTGCTCCATTGTTATCGCAATACAAAGGTATGGGATGCTCAATGGATGGAACCACTCCAAGTTCAGTAATGAACTTCTTGATCCAGACAGCCTCTTTGGCAGCATCGTTGGCAGCGATGTATTCAGCCTCCATCGTCGAGTCTGCCACGGTTTCCTGCTTGGAACTCTTCCAGCTAACCGCCCTTCCGTAAAGGGTAAAGACAAATCCCGTCTGCGACTTAGAGTCGTCCTTATCACTCTGGAAGCTCGAATCGGTAAAGGACTCTATTTGGAGTTCTCCGTTACCATACACCAAGAGCATCTCTTTAGTCCTTCGCAAGTACTTGAGAATGCTCTTCACAGCTGTCCAGTGACTCTCTCCAGGATCAGCTTGATACCTACTCACTACACTTAGTGAGTATGCTACATCGGGTCTGGTACATAGCATCGCGTACATGATAGAGCCTACAGCCGAAGCATAGGGTATCCCTTGCATGCGAGCTCTCTCCAAATCAGTCTTGGGAGACATCTCTTTGGAGAGAGTGACTCCAGAGATCGTAGGCAAGTTCCCACGCTTGGATTCTTCCATACTAAACCTCTTTAGTATGGTGTCAATGTACCAGGATTGGGACAATCCCAATATCCGTTTGGATCTATCTCTATAGATCCTTATTCCCAATATGCAGGAGGCATCACCAAGATCTTTCATTGAAAATCTTTGTGATAAGAAGAGCTTGACTGATTGCAGCATAGGAATATCATTTCCTATCAAGAGTATGTCGTCCACGTACAATACGAGGAAAACCACCTTACTCTCTGCTACCTTCTTGTAGATACAAGGTTCATCTGGGTTTTTGACGAAATCAAACTCTTTGATAACGACGTCAAAGTAGATGATCCAACCCCGCGATGCTTGCTTTAATCCATAAATGGATTTAAGCAGCTTGCACACCTTTCCGCTGCTCCCACTGTCTACGAAGCCCTCTGGCTGAGTCATGTACACGCACTCTTCTAAATCACCATTTAGAAAGGCGGTCTTAACATCCATTTGCCAGATTTCGTAATCATGATATGCAGCGATGGCAAGCATGATCCGGATGGATTTAAGCATAGCCACTGGAGAAAAGGTTTCGTCATAGTCCACACCTGGTCTTTAACGAAAACCCTTTGCTACAAGTCTAGCTTTGAAAGTCTCCACTTTTCCATCTACACCAAGTTTTTTCTTGAAGATCCACTTGCTCCCGATGGGTTTTACCCCTTCAGGAGCAATATCCAAAGTCCATACTTTGTTGGTGTATATGGATTCCATCTCGGACCGCATAGCATCCAGCCATTTCGCTGAGTCCCTACTCGTGATGGCCTGCTCGAAGCTAGTTGGGTCATCATCCTCCATGATGCAATCATCGCTCCCACCATCCATGAGAAAACCGTAGTATCTCTCAGGTTGGCGAGGAACCCTACTAGATCGGCGGAGAGGCTGAGGTTCATTGGGAGTTACTAAATCTTCTGGTTCCACTAAATCTTCAGTTACGGTTTGTGTATCTGGAACTTCTTCCAGCTCTACCACTTTGCCACTAATTTCTTTTTCAAGGAATTCCTTTTCTAAAAAGGTGGCATGTCGAGAAACAAACACTTTTTGTTCCTCTGCATGGTAGAAAAGATATCCATGTGAATGTTTGGGATATCCCACAAACTTGCATAGAACTGACCGTGCCTCGAGTTTGTCCGGATTTTGCCTTTTGACATAGGCCGGGCAACCCCATATCTTAACTCGTTCAAGACATGGTCTCTTCCCACTCCATATCTCATATGGTATGGTAGGTATAGATTTAGTTGGAACTTGATTCAATAGGTATGCTGCTGTCTTCAGCGCATATCCCCAGAAGGAAATAGGTAACTCAGCTGTGCTCATCATAGAGCGCACCATATCTAATAGGGTGCGGTTCCTCCGTTCTGATACACCGTTGTGCTGTGGTGTATATGGAGGAGTCAGCTGAGAGAGAATCCCATTCTTTTTTACGAAGTCCAGGAATTCAATGCTCAAGTATTCACCTCCTCGATCAGATCGAAGGATTTTAATACTTTTTCCGGTTTGGTTCTCGACTTCTTGTTTATATTCTCTAAATTTCTCAAAAGCTTCTGATTTGTGTTTCATCAGGAACACATATCCGAATCTAGAGAGATCGTCAATGAATGTAATGAAGTACGAAGAACCATCCCTGGCATGTGTAGACATGGGACCGCATACATCACTATGTATCAGTCCCAAGAGTTCGGTAACTCTTTCTCCGTGTCCTGTAAACGGAGTTTTGGTCATCTTGCCTTTGAGACATGACTGGCAAGTGTCATAAGATGAAAATTCAAACGGATTTAAATATCCATCCTTATGTAACTTAGCCAGTCGTGTCGCATTGATGTGACCCAGTCTACAATGCCACACGAAGGATTCGTTCAGTTCAGAACTCTTCCTCTTGTGTGTGTTTGTTATACTTAGAACTGTGGATTGATTTAGAACATAAATGCCATTGCACAACGTGCCTGATCCAACCAACTTTTGGTTACGGAAAATGTTCATAACATTATCCTGTAATACAAAATTATATCCCTCTTTACTCAATAAAGAAACTGATATAATGTTGCATATCAGGTTCGGCATGTAATAGCATTCGTTCAGAACCAATGTATTACCAGTTGGTAATGCAAGGTGATATTCCCCGACAGTCTTAGCTGCAACAATTGCACCATTTCCAACTCTGATGTCTTTATCACCTTCTCCAAGTTCTCTACCTTTCCTAAGCCCATGTAACCGATTACATAAATGGGATCCTGACCCGGTATCTAATACCCAGGACGTAGAGCAAATGGAGAAACAGTTCTCTGTAACGAATACACCCGAAGAAAATGCATCACCATGTACTTTCTTCAATCGGGTGGCATGGGAATCCTGGTATTCCCCTATATCCTGTTCAGTCCTATAACTCTTATAGGAAAGAACGGAACCAACGTTCCCCAGCACAGTATAACATGCGGGTTCGGTCAATACATCCATATTATTATCTTTATTAGGGCATGAAATGGTCGCTACCTGGAGAGAGAGAGAAGAAAACACTTTAGCGTATGCTCTTGCACGATCAGATTGGTTATTATCTTATCTAATCAGGATGGCTCCCACTGGTTTTTATCAAATCTTCCTTCAAACCCTAAAAGGAAAGACTAGCCGGGATTAATTACACCCTACAACTTCGTCGATCTTTCAGCCAGGCCAGTGTCGGTACTTTGAGGGAGGTCCCCCGTGCTTTCCCACGAACCTAATTAATGTAAACCTTGTTTTCCCAGAGGCGTAACCCCGTTGACACCTTTCTAGACACCTACTTGATCGGCTAATTGTAATGTGTAAAACTCTCCCAGGAGTAACTCTTACTCGCAGTGGGTATCGGGATCCAACTATCTCATAGAAGGTATGCAATCTCATTGCAAATTTCAACACTTGAAATTCCCGATAATATTTTGCCCCTAGCGTCCTATGACCTTGACAAGGGCCAACAAATCATAGTCTGCTAGTCAAGTTCAACCCGTCATTTCTTGATTGAATCAAACCCACCCGCACGACCCTTGACAAAGGCCAACAAGGTCGTACGACTACCGTGAAACAATCTGCATCACATGCACAAACAGATAAGCACTATTCAGCTACCGCACACTACGCCTTGACAAAGGCCAACAAAAGCAGCACGAATACTAAACAGTTCTTATCTGAAATGACGGAGGGCTACGACAGGTTTTTCTGAAAAGCTATTGCGTAATGAACTTGATATCGTTGTAAGATCAAATGAAGTTTTAAAATGAAGTGATTTTGAGGCTTTTCTAGTTTTGCTAAAGGGGTCACTCCCGGTGAAGGGATCGTCGGCCCTTTCCTCGTCGAATGAGGTGCTGGATATATCATATATATCACTGTGCAAAGCAGAAACTATAGAAGCAATCAAAAGTCAAACCGAGTGTGTAGCATCTGCCAGTTATTGCTAAGGAGTCACTCCCGGTGAAGGGATCTCGGTCCTTTCCTCATCGAATAAGGTGCAGGGTATATCATATATACCGCTATGCAAAGCAAGAACTGTAGCTACCTGTTTTGTTTAAAATTTGATTCTACAACATCTTTAGGTTTCTTTTATTTCATTAATCATATTAATGAAGTCCCATCATTTAAATACCTAAACATCACAGATAAATACGACGTACACTTATGCCATCCGCATTCGCCTCGATGTCCCCTCGTGCACCGTTAGGTTAGGTAACTAACGACAGAGCAGGGCAGGGCTAGTGCGGGTGCAAAACATAAGTAACGTCTATATAATATATCATAAATACTATATAAAGTATCTATCACAGAACATCACATGATCACATCACAGATATCGCAGCAGAAGAAACATATGAAACATTGGATATACTAGGACGTCCGTGTTTTCAATACGAGCCAGTATAAAACACGGATTCCACGGTCGTGATGAATAGCCAATCCCACACCCCTAGACCCCTACGAGAGCGGCAAGCAACCCTACCAATTCTAGGGTTAGGAGACCCGGACTCGACTCCTCGAGATGGTCTCCCACTGGACCCTAGAACCCGGTTACTTGTGCTCCCCTCCTTGGGTCTATCCTAATGCGGAAAAGTAAATAATATACAAAAGGTGACAACTTCCGCAACCTGGAAGTGCCCCAATAAAAGAATATTACATACAAGTTTTTACATGAATGAAAATGAAAAACACTCATCTCACATAAAAAAACCCCGGCTATTCAAACACGACAATCCAATATAACATATCCAGCAACACATAACATCACATGTCATCAACGTAAGTAAATATGCGCATCCTAATTGTCGTTGACATATAGCAACGAAACCGGTGATATCACATATTACACTTACGGTCACAGAAAAGAAAGTGTAAAACTACAACAGTTGGAATCCGCAACCTCATTAGACATCGCATGCCTAATCAAATGAAATACTTAGACATCACATGCCAAACAATTATAAACCCCGCATTTTAGTCCCATTATCGAAAACTCTTTTCAATATTAAGTGAGACTAAACCGCTAGATTTATAACATACTCTCAGTTATCTCAAAACTGTGTGTGAATTCCAATTATTGTATCCCATTCCGGATAAATAGAAAATATTAAACTTTCCGATCGAACATTTGAACACCCAAGTTTTCCCGAAACCGTTCAACACATGAAATAGGCTCAAAGACATTCACTTCATGCCTTAGTACCAACGGTCCAGCCGTAGAAGGGTCAAGCCAACGCCTCACATGTGGCACGCCGTACTGCCCCAAACCCGAAGGTTCAAAGGGCAGTTCAAGACGGTCACATAATCGAGTTAAGGTTTGTTGTCTTCTAGAGGGACCATCACGTTACTTGCACTACTTAGAACGTCTTTAAACCACAGAAAAATCCAACACTTGGAAATTTTCCGGCAGGGGAAAAGTTGGGTATTTATATCCGGTCGAACTTTTTAACATATTCTTAAATTATCCGGAAAAATACACAGACAAAATTTGATAATCCAATCGAATCTTTGATTCCCAATACAACCCCAGAATACTCATCTGTAGAGTCACAATAAAAACACCCAGAAAATATAGCATTCAATTATATGAATTACTGTGAAAAACGAGGGTCTAAATCGATAAATCCACCGCGGAACCGCGGCACAAGCTTGGCATGTGCGGCGGTTCCGCGGCCATACTGTCCCCTTTATTAGTTGTATGTATGCCCTAGAGGCCAGTATTGTACAGATGATGTATATTATATTGGATGCTTGGACATATATAGAGATGACTTTCTTGCTCGATATGATAGTATGCTATCTGGTTACTCTTTATCTTAACATGTTTACAAGTCTCTTTAACTGTCTTATAGTTACATGTTGATAAAGCCCTTAGGATGTGTACTTGACAACCTGGACTATGATGCAGATCATACTAGTGGGGACATGGTAGTCCATAAGTACATCCTTCAAGGTCCCTAGTCATGGGTGTATCGAGACAGGGCATCGATATACCAGTGTAGACTAGCGTATACGCTTCTCGACCCATGAGATGGGAGATGGATGATCCCATATCCATTGGTGTTTGACATCAGAGATGGTGTACGGGTGCTCAGTGGAGACTGGGTACACTGGACGGACTCGCCGAGAACTCCCAGATGGTATTATACCTCACGTCAGATGGCAGTTCTCAGGTGACACTTGTACAGGTTAGTCTGTAGACCCGAGATCGTCATAGAGTCTTGTGTGATTCCCACTGTGCTTTGATCTCCACCTTACCACATCCATGAGGGCGTGCAAAACGGTGGTCTTTGGGTACAGTCCCGAGTCACATGGAGACAATGAGCGATAGGAGGGGTTTCGTCTCTCCCGGTATTGGGGGTTGATGTTGCGTTGTGCTCGATTGGCCGTAACAGGAAAGTCCCTGGCCAGGGCTGATCAGAGATTTGCTGGTAAGTGTTACCAGTAGCTTCTTGACCCATTATGAGCCTCACATCGGCACGACTTATCGGTTATTGGGGTCTGACGTTTACCACCCCTAGACTTGATATGCGACATATCAGACGAACAGACCGGACTGTACGACAAGTGTTACTGGTTGGATTCACAGGAGTGTGAGCGGGCTAGCTCGTCGATCTTCTGATCGCTTAATACCCGGGTGGCCGTTACGTTTAGCAGACCGCTTGCGGCTTGTGGGTGCTTGATATGATCATCATCTGCTACCGGCGTATTGACGAGTCTTTAGAGTCCTACATAGAGGTTTCCTGGCTCAAGCGAAACGAAATAGGAGCGCATATGAGATATGTGCGAGACCGAGAATAATGCGTGTATGTGATACCGCATTTCATTCTCGCGATGAATGTTTCGATTGGTTGTATGCGATATGACCTAGTTATCGAATCATTGATTCGATAAATCGATACATTGGATACTTGTCGGTTATGTGCGACATGACCGGATCATTGAATCAAATGTTGATTTAATGATCTAGTGTATAATTATATATTTGATATATTACTTTGCATTAACTAGTATTGGTTCACTTTAAATGGATTTTCTCACTTGAAGTTCACAAGTTGTATATGTGATATACTTTTGTGCACTTGATTGTATCATGTTTGATGATACATGAATATTGGCTTTGTGTAAAGAATTGTACCATGGTTATGATAATGGTTAGGGTTTTGTTTTATTCACTCCTTTATTTATCCATTCTTCATTTATTTAAATAGATAAATGAAAAAAAATGGTTTCCTTTTTTCATGAAACTTGTTGAAGCTTCATGAAGCTTGTTGAAGCTTTATGAAGCTTTGACTAAAGAGACCATTTTGTCTTCATGCTTAACCCTAACCATTCCCACTTACCATGGTCTATTCTCTACACTTGACCTTAGTTAGGATATGATAAGTATTGATTTCTTTTCTATTATGAATAGACTTTTATCATATTCTATCTTCATCTTCTCCTTCTTCTTCAAGAAAGAAAACTAGACTCCATCAATGGCATCTTGAGTTCTAAAGTGAGAAATCCAATTCTAAAGTGAACCCACCTCCTATTTCTTCATCCTCTACCTCTTGCCAAGTGGTTTTGGGTGTTTTCTTCACAAGTTTCACAACTAGGTGAAGTCGGAGCTTGATCCAGTGTAGCCTCGACGTAGATCATCTTCGGCATCGAAGCCGATGACTAGTCCGCTCATTTCTCCGATGAAGCCGATGAGAGAGTTCGGGATTCGAGATGGACAGCGAGGGAAAGACTACATGGAGCTAAGGAAGTGGATAACCGGATCTACAAAGATTGTAGCTTTCTTCTTTTAGTTAAGATGTTAACTATTTTATTGTTTCGCCTAGAATTCTAGTCGACGATCCGTATTAGGGTTTCTCGGCACTCATAAAATTTAAAATTGGCATGGTTGATGCCTTGTGAGACCTCTTGAGAGTGCCTAGGAACCCTACAGGAACATCACTTCCTACTCTGTGTATGTCATCCAAATACCAGGACATCATACCCTACTACCTTCTTAACAGATCTATCCCCTATTCTGATGAAGTCAAACCTATGACTGTCTTATCAGAAATAGATGATCTATCTCCGCTACATCTGCTTTAGTCTATAAATAGACATAAGCCACTTGTCCACCAATGCTTCCGCTGCTCCCACTGACTACGACAACCCTCTGGCAGAGTCATATACACGTACACTTCTAAAGCTAGTTTAGAACGACACTATACTCATCCTCCTGCAGGGTCTCGCAGCCTGGAACAACAGCAATGGCAAGTCGGGGTAAACAAGAACCACCCTGCCACCGTCCTTGAGCATACCGAAGTACCTCTCGGGTGCCTGAGGTTACCCACCTTATCTGCGGTGTGGCCAATGGAATGTCAAACCAGATTGAATCTTTAGGTTCTTATCAAATTTTCAGTAATCGTTTGCGGTTCTGGAATCACTTCCAGTTCTACCATACTCCCACTTCTGTTTTCTGAAAAATCCATTTTTATTAAAACTGTGGCGAGTCTAGAATAATATCACTATTGATCTTCCAGATGGTAGAAAGTCAACCCTCGTTATAGCCCGGGTCAACCTACAAATAGCCATTACAGAAACGTGCCTTGAGTTATCCGGAGTCTGGTTTCAAGCATAAGCCGGACAACTCCCCGTACCTTAACATCGTTAAGATATGAACTGTTCTATATCCAATATAGAAACAGAGGAATTAATTTAATTGAACCAGATTCAAATCATGCAGCTGTCTCCAGTGCATGTCAACTAAATGGAGAGAGGCCGATCAGCATTACTCAACTTAGAAGTACTTCCAATTATGAGTAACCTGAAGGAGAAGCAATTTCTCTTAATCATTACTATCAACTGAATACCATACACTAGTATCAACATCTTCGATCAGCTTGAAGAAACCCGATACTTGCAATACCTGGTTCTTTACTTTACTCTTATATCTATAACTTCTCAAAACTCAAACCTTGTGTTTGTACAAAACACTTGTCTAAGAACTAAAGAAGTCATAAGTAAACCGAATATAGTACGAGGACCAACCTTTCTGTCCTAATGGACACTGGACAACATACAATACTCTTTATAAGTCATTCTGGTTACTGGATCTATGGTTTTACTTTGGTTGTCCCACAGTGGACAACATACAACCCTACGGTCGGTTATACTTTGGTTGTCCCACAGTGGTTTCTCCACAAGGGACTTGGATATAATATCAAGACATTCTGGTTACTGGATCTATGGATTTAGATCTAGATTTGGGTAGTTTCCCAATCTGGGTATTTAGACAGCATTCTAAAGGTGTTTTGGAATGGACGACTCCTGGCACGGTAGTATACCAGCAGGTGATGGAGTCACCCTCTCTAAAGGTGTCTTACAGACTAAAGGGGAGAGGGATGTGCATGATTGGCAGATCACTTGCTTAGGCAATAGAGTCAATCATGAGATGTCAAGTACCACACCAGAGGTTGTTTTTTTGCACGAGATGCAATAATTTGATATTAATCCAATCCTGGAGAAACAATCGGAAGCAGTTTTAGAACATAAGTGGATGTTCTAGGGATATGATAACGACAGCCTCATTCGGGAGACAGTTATCATTCCAGGCTTCCAAGGTGACCTGGATGACATAGAGGTTGTCAGAGTTATAGTTTTCCCTCTGACGAGGGGCAGTACTATGGACAGGTGGTCCAGGCAGATACTGAGGGATGCATGGCGCAGGATACTGATTAAGTTCAGTTGACGATACAGTCTAAGAAGTTTGGATTTGGAGTTCATTTATGAACTAGGTCCCATCAGATATCCAGACACATTCTAAGACAGGTATTGCTCATTTCGAGAGATGGCTTTTTCCACGAACTTGAGATAAAGAGAGACATAGAAAGAAACATTAGAGCGGATCCACTCACTGAGGCTATTCCTCGAACGCATTAGTTTCGCAAGCGGGTTTTGTGAGACTGATTAGTAGAGGAGTTGGGTGTTCGGTATCACACGGGCTGTGAGTATGCGACACGCAATAATTAGCCTTGAGTGCAAGTAGGAGATTGTTGGAGATACTGCCCTCAGAGTCAATTATTAGATCACAGGCACGTGATTGCAATGATTGAGAGAGGACCTATACCGTTAGAACAGTCTTACTCAAGATGATAGTATGCTATCTTGTTTATCTTTATCATCGTGTACTGCTTTAGGTGACCTTACAGGTCACTATTGCGCGTTGATAGAGACCTTAGGATTCTTGCTTGAAGGCCAGCAGTATGATGGCGATCATATATGTGGGAGCTGGGGTCTATAAGCACATCCTTAAAAGGTCCCTAGTCGTGGGAGTTTTCGAGACAGGGCATCGATACTCCAGACCAGACTAGTGTATACAGTCGAGACCCTGACGAGGGGGGGTGGCCGGTCTCACAAGACACTGGTGTCAGTTGGTTCATCTAAGATGTATACAGGTGCTCATTGGGTTATGAGTACACCGGACAGGACTCGCCGGGAACATGCTAGTTGGTATTATACCTGACGTCAGATGGCAGTTCCCTGGTGACATGTGTACAGGTTAGTTCATCGACCTGAGATCGTCATTTGTCTCGTGTGAGTTCCCACTGTGCTTTGATTACTACCCTACCACGGCTCAAAGGAGTCGCGCAAATAAGTTCTAGTTGGGTACAGTCTCGAGCCATATGGAGGTAGTGAGCTGATCTGCAGGGGTTCGTCTCTCCCGGTATTGGGGGTGAGGTCGCGCTGTGTCTAGGAGTGCCATTATACGACGTCCTTGGCCAAGGCAGGAGATTTACTGGTAGGTATTCCAGTAGTATCTCAGGGTGTTCTGGGCTACACTTCGACACGACTTGTACCGCTTTTGGGCTCTGACTTTTACCAACCCCTTAGGCCCGCCATGTGATGCTCATAAACGAACGGACCGGACTGTACGGATATTGTCACTGACAGGTTTAGCGGGGTGTCAGGCTGAGTTCGCTCATCGACATCCCTTTTGGTCAATACCTAATAGCCCGTTACGTATGGCTAATACCTCTGACGTGCTAGTGGTTAAATCCACAGCCAAAATATTGACGAGTCTTTAGAGTCCCCCACAGACCGTTTTCTCAAGTTTCGGGCGAAACGCTGTAGAGGCCGTATGGAGATATGGCAGGGTTCGATCATGTATGTGCGGTATTGCACGGATCATGATCGGACGGATAATACTAGCGGGCTTTGGTTTAAGCCGGATCCTAGTATTGTACAGTGTAGATTTTGTCTCGTTGCATTTGTATTCGGTCGGAATAAAAATGCGGGTATGTATATACAATCACGGGGTTTTCCTGTAATTTATTACGGGATCAGTTCTTGGAAGTTTTCCTTTGTTTCTTTCCTTGGCTGAAAAATGGTGGAGGTGGGTTTATTTGCAAATGTGCAAATCAGCAATTTGGAGGGTTGTTTTTACAAGTAGTTGCATCAAGATGGTTTCATGATGGTTCCACCATCACTTGACTTCCTTGGATAATCATTGCTTGACTTTTGTGTGATGTGATGAGTGATGGGTTTTGGAGTGAGGTTTTTGTTGTGATGATTCTTGATCATCATCACCCTTTCTCTCTCTTTGATGTATTATTGCTTCCTCCCCCCTTTTTGTTAAACTCTCTCTCTCTCACTCTCCTAGATATGGCCGGCCACAACAAGATGGGGGGCTGTCCTAAATTTTGGGTGGGGTTTGTTCTCATTTTTGCTTGCAAAATTCCCTTTGTTCATCCCAAAATGCTTGCACCTCCTTCTCCACTAAATACATGGCAACATCCTTAACCCCATTGAGACAAAGTGTTCTACACTTCATCTACAGTATCCTTGGGCACGTCGACTCGCCAACTTCGTGCTGGAGTTGCCTCGGTCCAGAGGTGGGAACCCGTAAAAGAACCCGGCGATGTGGTGCCCTTCCGACGAGGAGATGAAGACCGGAGATTCCGCGGGGAGATCGGGACGACGACGAGAAGACCGAAGGACACGGATCCCTCGGTATATCTCTCTACCCTTTCTCTAGTTACTTAGGAGTAGGTTAATGGCCCGATCCGGTTTTTATAGTGCGCGGTGGTGCCGGTTCAAAAGTTTAAAGAAAAGTATCGTTTCCGCATTTTGGCCTTGGATTGACGGCCGGGGCGCCGCCGTGCACTTACACGCTAAGCGTCGGGGCTAGATATGATACGATATTAGCCGTATGTTTATGTGCTTATATAGAAATAATGCATAATTCACATTGCATAAAGTTACTTGTTGTGCCTGATACTGTATATATTGTACACTACACTATTATTGACAGTCCATGTTTCACGAGCACCAATGATATGCTACACACACACTGTCGGTAATTGCCATGATACGCACAACACAAATGCTCATTGATATACCATGCTATTGGTTAGCAACATTGAAACAGTTATACTTGTGCGACAGCGCATATGACATATAGCATACCTGTATACCTACATGCTTATATATATATGCCATACTATACCTACATGCTCGCACATATACTTTGCTTTTGTTACATGATCAGTTTTATAACATACATATCGGTGGAATGGGACGCTGTATATATATATATGCGTTTGGGAATTGGATTTTGGGAACCGCGAGATATATTTAATGATTTGATGCTTTTAAATAGCGCACTTTTCCCGTGATATGCTCATATTGGTGTTTTATATTGCATATGTTGTTTTACGTGGATTTACGCATTTGAGATATGTTTTCATGCGATATGGAAATTTCAAGTGTCGATGTTAAGCACTTATATTCCGAGAGATATATGGATTTTGTTAGTTGTATGTATGCCCTAGAGGCCAGTATTGTACATATGATGTATATTATATTGGATGCTTGGACATATATAGAGAGGACTTTCTTGCTCGATATGATAGTATGCTATGTAGTTGCTCTTTATCTTAACATGTATACTTGTCTCTTGATACTGTCTTATAGTTACATGTTGGTAAAGCCCTTAGGATGTGTACTCGACTACCAGGACTATGATGCAGATCATACTAGTGGGGCCATGGTAGTCCATAAGTACATCCTTTAATGTTCCTAGTCATAGGTGTATCGAGACAGGGCATCGATATACCAGAGTAGACTAGCGTATACGCTTCTTGACCTATGAGATAGGCGATGGATGATTCCATATCCATTGGTGTTTGACATCAGATATGGTATACGGGTGCTCAGTGGAGACTGGGTACACTGGACGGACTCGCTGAGAACTCCCAGATGGTATTATACCTCACGTCAGATGGCATTTCTCTGGTGACACTTGTGCAGGTTAGTCTGTAGACCCAAGATCGTCATAGAGTCTTGTGTGATTCCCACTGTGCTTTGATTTTCACCTTACCATGTCCAAGAGGGCGTGCTAAACGGTGGTTTTTGGGTACAGTCCCGAGTCACATGGAGGCAATGAGCGATAAGAGGGGTTTCGTCTCTCCCGGTATTGGTGGTTGATGTTGCGCTGTGCTCGATTGGCCATGACAGGGAAGTCCCTGGCCAGGGCTGATTTAGATATTTACTGGTAAGAGTTACCAGTAGTTTCTCGACCCGTTATGAGCCTCACATCGGCACGCCTTATCGGTTATTGGAGTCTGACGTTTACCACCCCCTAGACTTGATATGCGACATATCAGACGAGGAGACCGGACTGTACGGGAAATGTTACCGTTAGGCTTTTACAGGAGTTGGAGCTGGCTTGCTTACCGATCTTCTGATCGCTCAATACCCGGGTAGCCGTTACGTCCAGCTAGTACCGCTGACGGCTTGTGGGTGCTTGAGGTGATCATCACCTGCTGCCGGCGTATTGACGAGTCTTTAGAGTCCTACATAGAGGTTTTACTGGCTCAGGCAAAACGAAATAGGAGCGCATATGTGATATGTGCGGGACCGAGAATAATGCGTGTATGTGATACCGTATTCTATTCTCGCGACTTTTTGTATCGGTCGGTTATATGTGATATAGCCGGGTTATCGAATCAAGAGTTGATTCGATAAGTCGATACATTGGATGTTAGTCGGTTATATGATTTATAACCGGATTATTAAGTCAAGTGTTGATTTAATAATTTAGTGTATAATTGTATATAAGATATACTAATTTACATTAACTAACATTTGTTCACTTAAGAATTTTTCTCACATGTGCACAACTTTAATATATATGTGATACATATTAAAATGTATTTTCTCATTGTATAATGGTTGTTGATACAACATTCATGGGTGTATGAGACTTACACCGTGATATTTGTTATGTTGGGTTTAATATTTAAAGTAATTACAAAATTAGTGGAAGATTAGAAAAATGCATGAAGCTTGTGGAAGTTTGTGGATGCATTGACTAAGTCCACTAAGTTTGTTTTTACTTTGGATATTTGTTAACCTAACCATCACACGTAGCCATGATTATGTCTTTACATGAGTTAGTATATGATACTCACCCACCCATGGTTAGCTCACTTGACTTGATCATTAACTCTCTCGTTTTATTTCTTCATCTTCTTCCTTGAGCTAAAAAGCTCTCTAGGGTTTGATCCAAAGTGAGAAACATTGTGAGAAAATAAATTCTAAAGTGAACCCACTTCCTATTTCTCCATCCTCTACTAGACTAGCACTTTAGTTTAGGGTGTTTGCTTCACTAATTCTCTAGTTAGTGAAGTAGAAGATTGAGTTGGTATTCCCTCGACGTAGATCATCTTCGGCCTCGAAGACTTCAAGCAAGGACGCTTCTTTCGCCTTGTGAAGCTATGCAAGAGCCCGGGAGAACCATGATCGCAGCGAAGGGACTACGACAAGGAGCTTTAGAAGTGAAGGACCGATCTACAAAGGTTGTATTTCGTATTCACTTAGTAGTAAATGTTATTTACTTGCATATGAAACCCTAATTATCTAGCAAAGATCTTATTTAGGGATGTTCGGCACGGCTAAAAATTTTAATCGGGCATGGTTGATGCCTTGTAGAGCCTTATTAGAGTGCCTAGTAACCCTACAGTGGTATCAGAGCCTAGCTAGAGCATTAGGCGATGTGTTTACGAAGTTAAAACTCCGATCGAACCCCGTAACGTCAAAACGACCCCCTCTCTGGACAAATTTTTAAAATGCGATTTTTCTGTATTAAAAATACCTAAAAAATTCAGCACGAATTTTATGTATTACTGTGAAAAACGACAAAGTAACTCGTACGGACCGCCGCGGAACCGCGGCAATACCTTGCTTGTGCCGCGGATCCGCGGCCGTACAGTGAGCATTTGCTTTGGTTTTTGTACAGTAATACCCATATCTGTTAGTGCTATTTTCTAGTTATTTTTAATCTGGCTCAAGTGTTGAATGTTCTGGGGATTATTTTGAATTCGTTGATTCAATCGAAAAATTTAATTTCATGCTTTTACCGGATAATTTAGAAAGTATTAAAATGTTCGAACGGATATCATTAACTCGCTTTTTCCCGACACGAAAATCTTTCAAGTGTTGAATTTTTCTTGAGTTTAAATCTTTCAGAAAAACGTGCAAGTAACGCGATGGACCCTCTAGAAGAACACAAACCATAACTCGATTATGTGACCGTCTGAACTGCCTCTAAACCTTAGGGTTTGGGGCAGTACAGCGTGCCACATGTGAGGCGTTGGCTTGACCCTTCTACGGCTGGACCGTTGGTACTGTGACGTATTCTGGAATTTTTGAACTCCGCTCAAGTGTTGAGCTATTTAGTAAATCTTGGTTATTTGATTATTCGATCGGAAAGTTTAATACTGTCTATTTATCTAGAATGTGATACAATATGTGGAATTCATATAGTTAGGCATGAAATGTGAAGTATGTGATATTTCGGATTTAAGATGTCTAAAGAGATTGTGGATTCCAAATGTTGTAGTTTTACACTTTCTTTTCTGCGACCGTAAGTGTAATATGTGATATCGCCGATTTTGTTGCTATATGTCAACGACGATTGTGATGCGCATATTTACTTACGTTGATAACATGTGATGTTATGTGTTGCTGGATATGTTATATTGGATCGTCGCGTTTTTGAATAGCCGGGGGTTTTATGTGAGATAAGGATTTTTATTTTCATTCATGTAAAATTAAATGTATGTAATATTATTTTATTGGGGCACTTCTAGGATGAGGTTGATGTCACCATTTGTATATTATTTACTTTTCCGCACTAGGATAGACCCAAGGAGGAGAGCACAAGTAACCGGGTTCTAGAGTCCAGTGGGAGACCAACTCGAGGAGTCGAGTCCGGGTCTCCTAACTCTAGAATTGGTAGGGTTGCTTTCCGCTCTCGTAGGGGTCTAGGGGTGTGGGTTTGGCTATTCATCGCGACCGTGGAATCCGTGTTTTATAGAGGCTCAAAATAAAACACGGACCTCCTAGTATATCCATTATTTCATATGTTTCTTCTGCTGCGATATCTGTGATGTGATCATTTGATATGGTGTGATAAATACTGTATATAGTATATATGATATATTATATAGACGTTACTTATGTTTTACACCCGTGCTAGCCCTGCCCCGCTCTACCGTTAGTTACCTAACCTAGCGGTGCACGAGGGGACATCGAGGCGAATACGGATGGCATAAGTGTACGTCGTATTTATCTGTGATGTTTAGGTGACTTAAATGATGGGACTTCATTAATATGATTAATGAAAGAAAAGAAACCTAAAAGATGTTGTAGAATCAAATTTTCAAAAAGGGTAGCTACAGTTTTTTCTTTGCATAGTGATATATATGATATATCCTGCACCTTATTCGATGAGGAAAGAGCTGAGATCCCTTCACCGGGAGTGACCTCTTTAGCAAAACTGGCAGATGCTACAACACTCGTGTTTTTTTTGATTGCTTTTGGAATTTTTTCTTTGCATAGCGATATATAATTTATATCCTGCACCTTATTCCATAAGGAAAGAGCTGAGATCCCTTCACCGGGAGTGACCTCTTTAGCAAAACTAATAAAACCCTCAAAATCACTCCATTTCAAAAAATTCACTTGATTCTACAACGATATCAAGTTCATTACGCAATAGGTTTTAAGAAAAACCTGTCGTAGCCCTCCGTCATTTCAGATAAGTCCTGCTTAGTATTCGTGCTTCGTTTGTTGACCTTGTCAAAGCGTAGTGTGCGGTAGCTGATTAGTATTTATCTGTTCATGCATATGATGCAGATTGGATTAGGGTAGTCGTACGGCCTTGTTGACCTTGTCAAGGGTCGTGCGGGTGGGTTTAATTCAATAAAGAAATGACGGGTTGAACTTGACTTACGGTCTATGGTTTGTTGACCTTGTCAAGGTCATAGATCGTTCGGGGAAAAATATTATCGGGAATTTCAAGTGTTGAAATTTGCAATGAGATTGCATACCTTCTATGAGATAGTTGGATCCCGATACCCACTGTGAGTAATTGTTACTCCTGGGAGAGTTTTACACAGGACAATTAGCCGATAAAGTAGGTGTCTAGAAAGGTGTCAACGGGGTTACGCCTCTGGGAAAATGAGGTTTACTTTAATTAGGTCCGTGGGAAAGCACTGGGAACCTCCCTCAAAGTACCGACACTGGCCTGGCTGAAAGATTGGCGAAGTTGTAGGGTGTAATTAATCCCGGCTAGTCTTTCCTTTTAGGGTTTGAAGGAAGATTTGATAAAAACATTGGGAGCCATCCTGATTAGATAAAATAATAACCAATCTGATCTTGCAAGAGCATACGCTAAAGTGTTTTTCTTCTCTCTCTCTCTCCAGGTAGCGACCATATCATGCCTTAATTAAGATAATAATATGGATGTATTGACCGAACCCGCATGTTATACTGTGCTGGGGAACGTTGGTTCCGTTCTTTCTTATAAGAGTTATAGGACTGAACAGGATATAGGGGAATACCAGGATTCCCATGCCACCCGAATGAAGAAAGTACATATTGATGCATTTTCTTCGGATATGTTCGTTACAGAGAACTATTTCTCTATTTGCTCTCGTCCTAGGTATTAGATACCGGGTCAGGATCCCATATATGTAATCAGTTACATGGGCTTAGGCGAGGTAGAGAACTTGGAGAAGGTTATAAAGACATAAGGGTTGGAAATGATGCAATTGTTGCAGCTAGAACCGTCGGGGAATATCACCTTGTATTACAAACTGGTAATATATTGATTCTGAACGAATGCTATTACATGCCGAACCTGATATGCAACATTATATCAGTTTCTTTATTAAGTAAAGAGGGATATAATTTTGTATTACAGGATAATGTTATGAACAGTTTCCTGAACCAAAAGTTGGTTGGATCAGGCACGTTGTGCAATGGCATTTATGTTCTAAATCGATCAACAGTTCTGAGCATAACAAACACACAAAAGTGGAAGAGTTCAGAAATGAACGAATCCTTCTTGTGGCATTGTAGACTTGGTTATATAAATGCAACACGGCTAGCTAAGTTTCATAAGGATGGATATTTGAAACCGTTTAAATTTTCATCTTATGATACTTGCTAGTCATGTCTCAAAGGAAAAATGACCAAAACTCCGTTTACGGGACACAGAGAGAGAGTTACGGAACTCTTGGGACTGGTACATAGTGATGTATGCGGCACCATGTCTACAAATGCCAGGAATGGTTCTGCGTACTTCATTACATTCACTGACGATCTCTCTAGATTCGGGTATGTGTTTCTGATGAAACAGAAATCAGAAGCTTTTAAGAAATTTAGAGAATATAAACAAGAAGTCGAGAACCAAACCGGGAAAAGTATTAAAATCCTTCGATCTGATCGAGGAGGAGAATACTTGAGCAATGAATTCCTGGACTTCCTAAAAGAGAATGGGATTCTCTCCCAGTTGACTCCTCCATATACACCACAGCACAACGGTGTACCAGAACGGAGGAACCACACCCTATTAGATATGGTGCGCTCTATGATGAGCACAACTGAGTTACCTATTTCCTTCTGGGGGTATGCGCTGGAGACAGCAGCATACTTATTGAATCAAGTTCCATCTAAATCAGTACCTACCACACCATATGAGATATGGAGTAGGAAGATGCCATATCTTAAACGAGTTAAGATATGGGGTTGTCCGGCCTATGTCAAAAGACAAAATCCGGACAAACTCGAGACACGGTCAGTTCTTTGCAAGTTTGTGGGATATCCAAAGAGTTCATATGGGTATTTTTTCTACCACAGTGAGGAACAAAAGGTGTTTGTTGCTCAATATGCCAACTTTTTAGAAAAGGAATTTCTTGTAAAAGAAATTAGTGGCAAACTGGTAGACGTAGAAGAGGTTCCAGATACACAAACTGCAACTGAAGATTTAGTGGAACCAGAGGATTCGGCAGTTCCCAACGAACCTCAGCCTCTCCACCGATCTAGTAGGGTTCCTCACCCACCTGAGAGATACTACGTTTTTCTCATGGATGGTGGGAGCGAGGATTGCATCATGGTAGATGATGACCCAACTAGCTTCGAGCAGGCCATCACGAGTGGGGACTCAGTGAAATGGCTTGATGCAATGCGGTCCGAGATCGAATCCATGTACACCAACAAAGTATGGACTTTGGAAGATGCTCCTGAAGGGGTAAACCCATTGGGGGCAAGTGGATCTTCAAGAAAAAACTTGGTGTAGATGGGAAAGTGGAGACTTTCAAAGCTAGACTTGTTGCAAAGGGTTTTCGTCAAAGACCAGGTGTGGACTATGACAAAACCTTTTCTCCAGTGGCTATTCTTAAATCCATCCGGATCATGCTTGCAATCGCAGCATATCATGACTACGAAATCTGGCAAATAGATGTTAAGACCGCCTTTCTAAATGGTGTTTTGAAGAGAGCGTGTACGTGACTCAGCCAGAGGGCTTCGTAGCTAGTGGGAGCAGCGGGAAGGTGTGCAAGCTGCTTAAATCCATTTATGGATTAAAGCAAACAACGCAGAGTTGGAACATCTGCTTTGACGTCGTTATCAAAGAGTTTGATTTCGTCAAAAACGTAGATGAACCTTGTATCGATAAGAAGGTGGCAGAGAGTAAGGTTGTCTTCCTCGTATTGTACGTAGACGACATACTCTTGATAGGAAATGACATTCCGATTCTGCAATCGGTCAAGCTCTTCTTATCACAAAGATTCTCAATGAATGATCTAGGTGATGCCTCCTGCATACTGGGAATTATGATCTATAGAGATAGATCTAAAAGGATATTGGGATTGTCCCAATCCAGGTACATTGACACCATACTAAAGAGGTTTAGTATGGAAGAATCCAAGCGTGGGAACTTACCCACGATTTCTGGACTCACTCTCTCCAAAGAGATGTCTCCAAAGACTGATTTAGAGAGAGCTCGCATGCAAGGGATACCCTATGCTTCGGCTGTAGGCTCTATCATGTACGCGATGCTATGTACCAGACCCGATGTAGCACACTCACTAAGTGTAGTGAGTAGGTATCAAGCTAATCCTGGAGAGAGTCACTGGACAGCTGTGAAGAGCATTCTCAAGTACTTGCGAAGGACTAAAGAGATGCTCTTGGTATATGGTAACGGAGAACTACAAGTGGAGTCCTTTACCGATTCGAGCTTCTAGAGTGATAAGGACGACTCTAAGTCGCACTCGGGATTTGTCTTTACCCTTTACGAAGGGGCGGTTAGCTGGAAGAGTTCCAAGAAGGAAACCGTGGCAGACTCGACGATGGAGGCTGAATACATCGCTGCCAACGATGCTGCCAAAGAGGCTGTCTGGATCAAGAAGTTCATTACTGAACTTGGAGTGGTTCCATCCATTGAGCATCCAATACCTTTGTATTGTGATAACAATGGAGTGGTGGCTTTAGCCAAGGAACCCATGTCCCATCAGCGATCCAGGCATATTCTGAGGCGGTATCACCTGATCCGGAAGATAGTTGATCGCCGGGAGATCGAGGTCAGGAGGGTTGACACGAAGAACAACACTGCGGATCCACTCACGAAGGCCATTCCCCAGATACAGTTTGAGAGACTCTTCGGGATGCTTGGTATGCGATACTACAGCAGCTGGCCCTAGTACAAGTGGGAGATTGTTAGTTGTATGTATGCCCTAGTGGCCAGTATTGTACAGATGATGTATATTATAATGGACGCTTGGACATATATAGAGAGGACTTTCTTGCTCGATATGATAGTATGCTATCTGGTTGCTCTTTATCTTAACATGTATACTTGTCTCTTGATACTGTCTTATAGTTACATGTTGGTAAAGCCCTTAGGATATGTACTTGACTACCAGGACTATGATGCAGATCATACTAGTGGGGCCATGGTAGTCCATAAGTACATGCTTTAATGTTCCTAGTCGTAGGTGTATCGAGACAGGGCATCGATATACCAGAGTAGACTAGCATATACGCTTCTCGACCCATGAGATGGGTGATGGATGATCCCATATCCATTTGTGTTTGACATCAGAGATGGTATACGGATGCTCAGTGGAGACTGGGTACACTGGACGGACTCGTCGAGAACTCCCAGATGGTATTATACTTCACGTCAGATGGGAGTTCTCTGGTGACACTTGTGCAGGTTAGTCTGTAGACCCGAAATCGTGATAGAGTCTTGTGTGATTCCCACTGTGCTTTGATTTTTACCTTACCACGTCCAAGAGGGCATGCAAAACGGTGGTTTTTGGGTACAGTCCTGAGTCACATGGAGGCAATGAGCGATAGAAGGGGTTTCGTCTCTCCCATTATTGGGGGTTGATGTTGCGCTGTGCTCGATTGGTCATAACAGGGAAGTCCCTGGCCAGGGCTAATTTAGAGATTTACTGGTAAGAGTTACCAGTAGTTTCTCGACCCATTATGAGCCTCACATCGGCACGACTTATCAGTTATAGGGGTCTGACGTTTACCACCCCTAGACTTGATATGCGACATATCGACGAGGAGACCGGACTGTACGGGAAGTGTTACCGTTAGGCTTTTACAGGAGTTGGAGAAAGCTTGCTTGCTGATCATCTGATCGCTCAATACCCGGGTAGCCGTTACGTCCAGCTAGTACCGCTGACGGCTTGTGGGTGCTTGATGTGATCATCACCTACTGCCGGCGTATTGACGAGTCTTTAGAGTCCTACATAGAGGTTTTACTGGCTCAGGCAAAACGAAATAGGAGCGCATATGTGATATGTGCGGGACCGAGAATAATGCTTGTATGTGATACCGTATTCTATTCTCACGACTTTTTGTATCGGTCGGTTATATGTGATATAGCCAGATTATCGAATCAAGAGTTGATTCGATAAGTCGATAGATTGGATGTTAGTCGGTTATATGAGATATAACCGGATTATTAAGTCAGGTGTTGATTTAATAATTTAGTGTATAATTGTATATATGATATACTAATTTACATTAACTAACATTTGTTCACTTAAGAATTTTTCTCACAAGTGCACAACTTTAATATATATGTGATATATATTAAAACGTGTTTTCTTATTGTATCATGGTTGTTCATACAACATTCATAGGTGTATGAGACTTACACCATGCTATTTGTTAAGTTAGGTTTAATATTTAAAGTAATTACAAAATTAGTGGAAGATTAGAAAAATGCATGAAGCTTGTGGAAGCTTGTGGATGCATTGACTAAGTCCACTAAGTTTGTTTTTACTTTGGATATTTGTTAACCTAACCATCACACGTAGCCATGATTATGTTTTTACATGAGTTAGTATATGATACTCACCCACCCATGGTTAGCTCACTT
This sequence comes from Agapanthus africanus, assembly GCA_030015575.1. Taxonomy (NCBI): domain Eukaryota; kingdom Viridiplantae; phylum Streptophyta; class Magnoliopsida; order Asparagales; family Amaryllidaceae; genus Agapanthus; species Agapanthus africanus. The sequence goes on along the minus strand of JASDDO010000019.1, from coordinate 494,238,789 downwards.
GACTTGATCATTATCTCTCTCATTTTATATCTTCATCTTCTTCTTTGAGCTAAAAAGCTCTCTAGGGTTTGATCCAAAGTGAGAAACATTGTGAGAAAATAAATTCTAAAGTGAACCCACTTCCTATTTCTCCATCCTCTACTAGACTAGCACTTTAGTTTAGGGTGTTTGCTTCACTAATTCTCTAGTTAGTGAAGTAGAAGCTTGAGTTGGTATTCCCTCGACGTAGATCATCTTCGGCCTCGAAGACTTCAAGCAAGGACGCTTCTTTCGCCTTGTGAAGCCATGCAAGAGCCCGGGAGAACCATGATCGCAGCGAAGGGACTACGACAAGGAGATTTAGAAGTGAAGGACCGATCTACAAAGGTTTTATTTCGTATTCACTTAGTAGTAAATGTTATTTACTTGCATATGAAACCCTAATTATCTAGCAAAGATCTTGTTTAGGGTTGTTCGGCACGGCTAAAAATTTTAATCGGGCATGGTTGATGCCTTGTAGAACTTTGTTAGAGTGCCTAGTAACCCTTCAGATTTTGATAGACCGATATGTGGAACACAGGTGTCGAGATGGGTACTTGGGTTTCGAGGAACGTATGGAATCAGAAAGACCGATGCGTGGAACACAAGTGTTGAAGTAGGATACTTGGGTTTTGAGGAACGTATGGATACGAGTATTTACGTGTCGATGTTAGGCACTGGTTTTCATGATGTTTTAGAGTGTCGATGTTGGACACTCCGGTTCCATGAGACGTACAGGATTTGAGGGCCGATCTGAGTATTTTGGGATTTGGGGTGTTGTTGATTTACACCGTGTTTTTCCATGCTTATGATTTGTGCATGAGAATATTTACTATCCCACACTCAGTATTCAGTTAATATGCATTGATTCATGTAGATATAGTACCCTGGTGGTGTATCTTGATCATGATAGTTGTATATTCATATTGCCATTCTCATGCTACCAGCTTACATGTTATTGATCATTGCTGTTAGTGCATACTTGCGATTTCAGTATGATGTTATTTACTATTCACGAGTTGGCAACTCACCTCCGTTGTGCCACAGTGTTTGAAAGACCTTTCCTCAGAGTAGTCGCGACAGGGCGTCTTATCATCTATACTTTTGCGGATACCGCTACGTTTGGCTGTAAGGCCGTTGCTTTTAGGTGGGTTTGCGGTTATCTGTCTGTATATTGTATATCTTTTGTTTAGATCTAGTATTCTCCATCTACCACTGTTTTGTTGGATATATGTATGCCCTAGAGGCCAATATCTGATAGTGGATGTATTTGTACATGTATATATATTCAGGATACATTCTTGCTCGACATGATAGTATACTATCTAGTTCTTCTTTATCTGACATGTTGATTTGATCATGCTTTTATTCATTCATACATGCTGATAAAGCCCTGAGGATATCGGCTTGACTACTGTGATTATGATGGAGATCATACTAGTAGGACATCTGTAGTCTATAAGCATATCCTGGAAAGTCCCTAGTCGTAGGTATATCGAGACGGGGCATTGATATACCAGAGTAGACTAGCGTATATGATACTAGACCCATACAATGGGCGATGAATGTTCCCATATTTATCGATGTTTGACATTAAGATCATATACGGGTGCTCAGTGGTGACTGGGTACACTGGACGGACTCACCGAGAACTCCTATATGGAATTATATCTATCGTCGAATAGCAGTTCTCAGGTGACACTGGTACAGGTTATTCTGTAGACCCGAGATCGTCATAGAGTCTTGTGTGTTCTCCCACTGTACTTTGATTGCCACCCTACCACGGCTCTACTGAGTCATGCAAACAGGCGGCCGTTGGGTACAGTCCCGAGACACACGAAGGCGATGAGCGATAGGAGGGGTTTCGTCTCTCCCGGTATTGGGAGTTGATGCTGTGCTGTGCCCGACTGGTTATATCAGTAAGTCCCGGGCCAGGGCTGCTGAGATTTACTGATAAGTGTTATCAGTAGTTTCTCGATCTGTTATAGACCATTCACCGGCACGACTTATTGAGTTATTGGAGTCGACGTGACCATCCCTAGGCTCGATATGCGGCATATCTGACGAAGAGACCGGACTATACGGTAGTGTTGCCGGTTGGCTCGACGGGAGTTGTAGCAGGTTCGCTTGTTTTCTTCTGATCGCTCAATACCCAGGTGGCCGTTACGTTTAGCTGACCGCTTGCGGCTTGGGGGTGCTTGATATGATCATCACCCACTACCGGCGTATTGACGAGTCTTAGAGTCCCACAAAGGAGTTACCTAGTTCGTGCGAAATGTTGTGGTGCGCGTATGCGATATGCGCATGGACCCTATTAAAATGCGCGTATAGGATACCGTATATTGATCGGGCGGCTTGCTTTTGATGGGGTTGTATGTGATATGGCCGGATTGATAAATCAAGTGTTGATTTATCATTTAACCATTAGTTTTCTCACTTAAAATCTTTTCTTGTATATGATGGATGCATGCATGCATGTATGCTTTCTTTCTTTTTAGTTTCATGCACATATGGATGTGCATACATACATACATAGATCATCCTTCATGGTTGATTACACATTGAAAATGGTGGCAATATAAGACTCACACCTTGGTTTAAATATATGGATTATTATTTAATTTTTTTGTTAAAACAAAAGAAAAGAAGAAAAGGATAATTCATGGTTAGTTTCTACACTCTTCCTTAACCTAACCATGCTCACCTACTTCTAACCATGGGTTAACCTTCTCTTTGTGTTTTAACTCAAATTAAATAATATCTTAAACATTTAACCATGGTTTTAGATGAGAAGAAATAAATATATATACATATATTTTCATTTTCTTTTCAAGAGTTATTCTTTTTTACTTTTGTTCAAAGAAAAGCCATCATCTTCTTCTTCCTTCCTCTTTTGCTCTCTAGACTTTTGTAGTGAGCAAAATACTTAACAAGATTGGATTTTGAAGTGAGAATAAGAACCACAATATCATTCTACACAAGTTTAGCCCACTTGTTTAGAGTGTTTGCTTCATTTTATGCTCTTGGAAAAGTGAAGTTGTTAGCTTGGACAAGGAGCTTCGGGTGGATCATCGTGGACACTAGAAGACCTCAAGTGAACCCTCCTCCAACTCTCAAGAGGCCAAGGATTCTAGCGTAGGGAGCTACAAAGGTTGTACTCTCTAAACCCTAGTTTTTGTTGCCTTTAAAATTATGAAACCCTAATTTTCTAGGATAGATCCTTTGTTTGCTTACTTAGCACCATAAAAATTTGATCTTTGTGGCATGTGATACTTCCAAACCACTCATAGGGTGCTAGGTAAACCAACATTAGTATCAGAGCCGACCTAGAACATTAGGCGACACTTTTACGAAGTAAAAATCCCGATCGGATCGAAATACGGTATTTCGGGACCTTCTCTTGACATTTTTTAAAATCTGTTGTTTTTCAGAATTAAAAATACTTTAAAAATACAGCAGGAAAATCTAAGACAAACCCTGAAAAACGAAGCAGTGAACAGTAAATTCCGCCGCGGAACCGCGGCAAAAGCTTGCTTAGGCCGCGGCTCCGCGGTCGTATAGGTGACTCACTGGCTCGTTTTTGCATGGTTTCTCTCCAACCTGCTTGTGTACTTTTTTGGGTATGTTTAATCTGAATCTAGTACTGAATATTCTGGAGATGGTTTTGGACTCGACAATTCGATCGGAATTTTCATTTCGTTGCTTTTCCGGGTAAATTAGAAAGTATTGAAGTGTTCGAACGAGTATCATTTGCTCACTTTTCACGGGGTTTAAATCTTTTGGAGATACGTGCAAGTTTTGTGGTGGACCCTCTAGAAGACAACAAACCTTAACTCGATTATGTGACCGTCTTGAACTGCCCTTTGAACCTTAGGGTTTGGGGCAGTACGGCGTGCCACATGTGAGGCGTTGGCTTGACCCTTCTACGGCTGGACCGCTACTACTGTGTCACACTCCGGGTTTTTGAACTCCGCTCAAGTGTTGAGCTTTAGGGAATTTTAGGTATTTGATCATTCGGTCGAAAACTTTAATACTGTCTATTTATCTGGAATGTGATACAATATGTGGAATTCATATAGTTTAGGCATGAAATACGAAGTATGTGATATTTCGCATTTATGATGTCTAAAGAGAATGTGGATTCCAAATATTGTAGTTTTACACTTTCTTTCCTGTGACCGTAAGTGTAGTATGTTCGATATCGCCGGTTTCGTTGCTATACATCAACGACAATTGGGGTACGCATACTTACTTACGTTGATGATATGTGATATTATGTGTTGCTGAGATATGATATGCAGGATTGTCGGGATCGAATAGCCGGGTTTTTTTTATGTGAGATGAGAGTTTTATATTTTCATTCATGTAAATTCAAATGTAATGTAATATTCTTTTATTTGGTGCACTTCCGGGTTGAGGTTGATGCCACCAGTATTGTATATTATTTACTTTTCCGCATTAGGATGGACCCAAGGAGGGGAGCACAGGTGACCGGGTTCTGGGGTTCAGTGGGAGGCCATCTCGAGGAGTCGAGACCGGGTCTCCTAAACTCCAGAATTAGTAGGGTCGCTTGCCGCTCTCCTAGGGGTCCAGGGTGTGGGCTTGGCTATTCATCGCGACTGTGGAATCTGTATTTTCTATTATTGGCTAAATACTAAATACGGACGTCCTAGTATATCCCACATTATATCTATGTTTATGCTGCCTGTGTTCTGTGATATCTGAGACGAATGACATATTATATATATGATATATAGTAGACGTTGCTTATGTTTTACACCCGCGCTAGTCCCGTCCCGGTATGCCGTTAGTTAAGTAACCTAACGGTGCATAACAGAACATTGCGGCGAATGCGGATGGCATAAGCGTACGTGTTATTTTCGTTTCTTTTCTGTGATTGGCTTAAGGACTTAAATGATGGGATTACATTAATGTGATTAATGTAAAGAAAATAAACCTAAAAAGATGTTGTAGAATCGAATTTAAAAACCACTCGGCTATTTATGAAAAAGCTACATTTCAAAACTGCGGAGCTTAAGCCACTCCTTTTGAAAACCATTTGATTCTACAACGATATCAAGTTCAAACTATTAAAGATTTTCTTAAAAATCATCTGCAACCCTCCGTCATTTTAGGAAGTAGAGTACTTAGTATTCGTGCTACGTTTGTTGACCTTAGCCAAGGCGTAGTGTACGGTAGCTAAGTGATGTCTTCCTACAAATGCATATGATGCAGATTAATTAGGACGGGCATATGACTTTGTTGACCATAGCCAAGGGTCATATGAACTGGTCTAATTAATCAAGAAATGACGGGTTGAGATTGACTAGTACTCGTGATTTGTTGACCTTATCCAAGGTCACGAGTGCTAGGGGTAAAAACCACTTTGGGAATTTCAATAGTTGAAATTTGCAATGAGATTGCATACCTTCCACGTGATGGTTGGATCCCGATCCCACTGTGGACAATAGTTGCTCCTAGGAGTGTTTTACAGTTTACAATTAGCTAACTCATTAGGTGTCTAGAAAGGTGTTAACGGGGCTCCGCCTCTGGGAAAACAAGGTTTACTTTAATTAGGTCCGTGCGAAAGCACGGGGAACATCCCTCAAGTACCGACACTGGCCTGGCTGAACAGTTAGCGAAGTTGTAGACTGTAATTAATCCTGGCTAGTTTTTCTTTTTATGGTTTGAAAGAAAAACTCGATAAAAGCAGTGGGAAACATCGATTAGACAAGATAATAACCAATCTTATCAATGCAAGAGCTTTCGCTGAGTGTATTCTTTTCTCTCTCTTAATAGCAGATACCAATGGCTGGACTCAAGCTTTTACTAGATAAAAACAAACTGAATGGGACCAATTATAAAGACTGGCTGAGGAATCTGAAAATAGCCTTGACTTATGATAAAGTATCATATGTCCTCACGGCTCCATCCCCGCCCGTCCCAGGTCCAAAATCCTCAGTTGCGGACATTGAAGTCCGCAAGACATGGGACGCTGACTGTGCCACGGCCAAATGCCTCGCGCTTGCATCGATGGATAACACACATCAAAAGCAGCACGAGGATATGGACATTCACGGTATATTGCTCCATACAAAGGAGTTGTATGGAAAGCAATCCCGCGTATTACGATACGAAGCATCAAAGAAATTGTTTCAGATGCGAATGGCCCCTGGCACACCAGTAGGAGACCATGTTCTGAAGATGATAGCTCTTATAGAAGAGCTTGAGGACCTTGGATAGACAATGGATAATGAACAATATACGGATATTATTTTGCAGTCCCTCCCCTCCACCTTTTGCTCAATTCATAGTGAACTTCAACATGCACCGCATGGAGAAGGAACTCCCTGAACTCCTTAATATGTTAAGGAGTGCAGAGAGCACTATGAAATCAGCAAAAACTCCCATTATGACTGTTGGACAGTCTTCCTCTTCTCGCCCGAAAGCTAAGGCCAAGGGATAGAAAAAGAAGAAGCCCACCAATCCTAAGGGTGGAGTTAAAAAGGTGAAGGGAAAGGAAAAGTCCAAAGCTGGAGACTCGGGGAAAGGCGAATGTTTTCATTGCCACAAGACAGGACATTGGAAGCGCAACTGCACGGAGTACTTAAATCTCAAGAAGAAGCATGGGGATGCTTCTGCTTCAGGTGCGTTTGTAACAGAAAACTGTTTTTCAATAAACTCTGCTTCCTGGGTATTGGATACCGGTTCAGGTTCTCACATTTGCAATTCTATGCAGGGGCTGAGAAATAGCAAAGTTTTGAAGACAGGTGACCATACTCTCCGCGTTGGAAATGGTTCCAAAGTACATACAGTCGCAGTGGGAGAGTATCAGTTGGGGTTGCCATCTGGATGTATTTTGGTTTTGAATCCATGTTATTTTTTACCTAGTATGCTTTGTAATATAATATCTGTTTCTTTGTTGGACAATGAAGGATATAATTTTGTATTGCAGAACAATGTTATGAACATTCACCTGAATCAAATGTTGGTTGGGTATGGTAAGCTTAATAACGGGATATATGTCCTAAATCAACACACAGTTTTCAGTATACAACACACTAATAAAAGAAAACTTTCAGAATTAAATGAAGCTTTTCTTTGGCACTGTAGACTTGGTCATATTAACGAAACAAGACTAAACAAGCTACATAAAGATGGATATTTAAATTCTTTTGAATATAAATCTTATGCAACTTGCCAGTCTTGTATCAAGGGTAAAATAACCAAAACTCCGTTTACCGAACACAGAGAAAGAGCTACCGAGCTCCTAGGCCTCATATATAGTGATGTATGCGTGCCAATGTCTACACAGGCTAGAGGCGGTTTTTCATACTTCATTACGTTCACTGACGATTTCTCAAGATTCGGTCATGTATTTTTATTAAAGCACAAGTCCGAAGATTTCGAGAAATTCATTGAATATAAACATGAATTAGAAAACAAACCGGCTTGAGTATCAAGATGCTTCGATCAGATCGAGGTGGTGAGTACCTCAGTACAGAATTTGCAAACTTCCTAAAAGAGAATGGGATTCTCTCTCAACTCACTCCTCCTTACACACCACAGCACAACGGTGTGTCTGAACGACGGAATCGGACCCTATTAGATATGATCCGTTCCATGATGAGTGATGCTGAGTTACCCGTCTCATTTTGGGGGCATGCATTGGAGACTGCAGCATTTCTACTAAACAGGGTTCCAACCAAAACCGTGTCTACCACACCATATGAGATATGGCATGGGAAGAGACCATCTCTTAAGAGAATTAAGATTTAGGGTTGCCCGGCCTATGTTAAAAAGCAGAATCCGGACAAACTCGAGACACGGTCAGTCATGTGTAACTTTGTGGGATATCCAAAGAATTCTTCTGGATATCTATTCTACCACAAAGAGGAACAAAAGGTGTTTGTTTCTCAACATGCCACATTCTTGGAAAAAGATTTTTTCACAGATAAAGATGATGGCAAGGTGGTGGATCTAGAAGAGGTTCTAGAGACACAAACTACAAATGACGATTTGGTTGAACCGGCTGTTGCAGTAGAAACTGAGGAACCTCGGCCACTCCGTAGGTCTGGTAGGACTTCTCGCCCACCGCAGAGGTACTACGGTTTCCTCATTGATGGTGACGGAGAAGACTGCATCATGGATGATGATGATCCTACCATTTTTCAGCAAGCTATCACGAGTGGAGACTCTGTGAAGTGGCTGGATGCCATGAGATCCGAAATGGAGTCTATGTACACCAACAAAGTATGGACTTTGGACGTTGTACCCCCTTGGGGTAAAACCTGTGGGGTGCAAATGGATCTTTAAAAGAAAGATTGGTGTAGATGGGCAGGTGGAGACCTATAAGGCAAGACTTGTGGCGAAGGGTTTTCGTCAAAGACCAGGTTTGGACTATCATGAGACTTTTTCTCCCGTAGCCATGCTTAAATCCATTCGGATCCTACTTGCTATTGCTGCTCACTACGACTATGAAATCTGGCAGATGGACGTTAAAACTGCATTTCTAAATGGAAATTTAGAAGAATGCGTTTATATGGATCAGCCAGAGGGCTTCATTGACAGTGGGAGCAGCGGGAAAGCATGTAAATTGCTTAAATCCATATATGGGTTAAAGCAGGCATCACGGATTTGGAACATCTGTTACGATGATGTCATCAATGAGTTTGATTTCATCAAAAATCCAGATGAACCTTGTGTTTATAAGAAGGCTGTAGGGAGAGTTGTCACATTCCTCGTATTGTACGTGGACGACATTCTTCTGATAGGAAATGATATTCCTATGCTACAGTCGGTCAAATCTTTCTTATCACTAAGGTTCTCCATGAAGGACCTGGGTGATGCCACATACATTCTGGGCATAAGGATCTATAGGGATAGATCCAAAAGATTATTGGGATTGTCCCAAACCAGGTACATTAACACCATCCAAAAAAGGTTTAGTATGGAAGACTCCAAGCGGGGTGCCTTACCCGCTTGCCATGGGGTCACTCTCTCCAAGGATTCTTGCCCAAAGACCGATGAAAAGAGAGCTCGCATGAGTGTTATACCCTATGCTTCGGCAATAAGATCTATAATGTATGCGATGTTATGTACACGCCTAGATGTAGCTTATGCACTTAGTGTTGTAAGCAGGTATCAATCCAACCCAGGGGAGAATCACTGGACACCTGCGAAGAACATTCTTAAGTACTTGCGAAGGACTAAAGAATTGTTCTTGGTGTATGGTAATGGAGATCTCCAAATGGAGGCCTATACCGATTCGAGCTTCCAGAGTGATAAGGACGACAGCAAATCTATCTCAGGGTTTGTATTTACCCTCAATGGAGGGGCGGTAAGTTGGAAGAGTTCCAAACATGATACCGTTGCAGACTCTACGATGGAAGCTGAGTACATTGCTGCGAATGATGCCGCCAAGGAAGCCGTCTGGATGAAGAAGTTCGTCTCGGAGCTAGGAGTAGTTCCAACCATTATTGATCCAATACCATTGTATTGTGATAATAATGGGGCTATGGCGTTAGCCAAGGAGCCCAGATCCCATCAGCGGTCCAGACACATCCTGAGGTGTTTTCATTTGATCCGGGAGATTGTAGATCGCCGCGAAATAGAGATTAGGAGAGTAGACACAAAGAATAACGCCGCGGATCCATTCACCAAGGCCCTCCCTCAGCCGCAGCATGAGCGACTTTTTGAGATGTTGGGTATGAGATACGCCAATAACTGGCCTTAGTGCAAGTGGGAGATTGTTGGATATATGTATGCCCTAGAGGCCATTATATGATAGTGGATGTATTTGTACATGTATATATATTCAGTATACATTCTTACTCGACATGATAGTATGCTATCTGGTTCTTCTTTATCTGACATGTTGATTTGATCATGCTTTTATTCATTCATACATGCTGATAAAGCCCTGAGGATATCGGCTTGACTATTGTGATTATGATGGAGATCATACTAGTGGGACATCTGTAGTCTATAAGCATATCCTGGAAAGTCCCTAGTCGTAGGTATATCGAGATGGGGCATTGATATACCAGAGTAGACTAGCATATATGATACTACACCCATACGATAGGTGATGAATGTTCCCACATTCATCGATGTTTGACATCAAGATCATATACGGGTGCTCAGTGGTGACTGGGTACACTGGACGGACTCACCGAGAACTCCTATATGGAATTATATCTATCGTCGAATAGAAGTTCTCAAGTGACACTGGTACAGGTTGGTCTGTAGACCCGAGATCGTCATAAAGTCTTGTGTGCTCTCCCACTGTACTTTGATTGCCACCCTACCACGGCTCTACTGAGTCATGCAAACAGGTGGCCGTTGGGTACAGTCCCGAGACACACGAAGGCGATGAGCGATAGGAGGGGTTTCGTCTTTACCGGTATTGGGAGTTGATGCTGTGCTGTGCCCGACTGGGTATATCAGTAAGTCCCTGGCCAGGGCTGCTGAGATTTACTGATAAGTGTTACCAGTAGTTTCTCGATCTGTTATAGACCATTCACCGGCATGACTTATTGAGTTATTGGGGTCGACGTGACCATCCCTAGGCTCGATATGCGGCATATCTGACGAAGAGACCGGACTGTATGGTAGTGTTGCCTGTTGGCTCGACGTTAGTTGTAGCAGGTTCGCTTGTTTTCTTCTGATCTCTCAGTTCCCGGGTGGCCGTTACGTTTAGCTGACCGCTTGCGGCTTTGGGGGTGCTTGATATGATCATCACCCACTACCTGCGTATTGACGAGTCTTAGAGTCCCACAAAGGAGTTACCTAGTCCAGGCGAAACGTTGTGGTGCGCGTATGCGATATGCGCATGGACCCGATTAAAATGCACGTACAGGATACCGTATATTGATCGGACGGCTTGCTTTTGATGGGGTCGTATGTGATATGGCCGGATTGATAAATCAAGTGTTGATTTATCATTTAACCATTAGTTTTCTCACCTAAAATCTTTTCTTGTATATGATGGATGTATGCATGCATGTATGCTTTCTTTCTTTTTAGTTTCATGCACATATGTATGTGCATACATACATACATACATACATCATCCTTCATGGTTGATTACACATTGAAAATGGTGGCAATATAAGACTCACACCATGGTTTAAATATATGGATTATTATTTAATTTTTTGTTAAAACAAAAAAAAAGAAGAAAAGGATAATTAATTGTTAGTTTCTACACTCTTCCTTAACCTAACCATGCTCACCTACTTCTAACCATGGGTTAACCTTCTCTTTGTGTTTTAACTCAAATTAAATAATATCTTAAACATTTAACTATGGTTTGAGATGAGAAGAAATAAATATATATACATATATTTTCATTTTCTTTTCAAAAGTTATTCTTTTTACTCTTGTTCAAAGAAAATCCGTCATCTTCTTCTTCCTTCATCTTTTGCTCTCTAGACTTTTGTAGTGAGCAAAATACTTAACAAGATTGGATTTTGAAGTGAGAATAAGAACCACAACATCATTCTACACAAGTTTAGCCCACTTGTTTAGAGTGTTTGCTTCATTTCATTCTCTTGGAAAAGTGAAGTTGTTAGCTTGGACAAGGAGCTTCGGGTGGATCGTCGTGGACACTAGAAGACCTCAAGCGAACCCTCCTCCAACTCTCAAGAGGGCAAGGAGTATAGCGTAGGGAGATACAAATGTTGTACTCTCTAAACCCTAGTCTTTGTTGCCTTTAAAATTATGAAACCCTAATTTTCTAGGATAGATCCTTTGTATGCTTACTTAGCACCATAAAAATTTGATCTTTGTGACATGTGATGCTTCCAAACCTCTCATAGAGTGCTAGGTAAACCTAACATGTTTGTATATGACTTAGAGACGACTTGTGAGGATTCTGTGTTGTATATTTTGGTGACTTTGGGTGCCGTGCTCGTGGGAGCCGGTTATGTTGGAAAGTTACTTCTTGTTGCAGTTTCCTTTTATGTTCTTCGCTTCGGCGTCATATACATGTTGTGGTGATTGTCTCCTCCGTTGGGCGTGATTTTGCTCCCATTTAGGATGCTTTATATATTATCTGTGTTGTACCAATTTTCGGGGCTAGTTTTTACAAAGGAGGTGCTGCCGAAATTTTCAAGAAAGAAAACTAGAGTTAGAGATTTTACTCGTGTTTTTCTAAATGTTTTAAACTATGTTTTCTCCGTTGATCCAGTTTTGGGTGGTTTAGATTTCTGGGTTTTTGACTTACTTGAGTTGCGTACGCCTGTAGACGTTATGTTGTTCAAGTGCCGGTTACGGACCAAAATTGGGTCGTGACACGTAAACTGAAATCACGTACGGAAACCAAAACGATACACGAAACGTACATTGGTTAAAACCTATGGTCTAAGAATGTACGAATAACCAACAACTCTCGACGATTGACGTATAAACGTGAATCGACCGAGATAAAACACAAATACCAAATTCCAATTCATTAAAAGCCGCTAAACGAATTCAGAAACCTCGTAAAACAGTTCCAGATTTTACCCTAGGTGAAATTAGCCAATTTTGCATATAGGAAGGGTCTAGTTTACTGAAATAAAATCCCTGGACCAAACACGGAGGCATTCTGCCCAAGCTTGGCCGCAATTTGCGGCTAGGATGAATAAAATTGCGGCCTGGGTTGGGTATTTGGGGCTCTGGTCTCTGTGGTGGCTTCCTAGGTGCCTTCATGTATCACTGTGTTTGCAAAATAAATCCTAGTGTCCCGGGGTTTTAGCAGATATCTATATACCATCACAAAATCCACAATTTCCCGATATCGGGGTTTCTAGGTTTATGAATTGGGGGTTTACTCTCAGGTTTAGTCCAATAAACAATCACTAAAGGGGTGCAAGGCCTCTACTAACCTCAATTACACTTCACTACTCAAGATTTCATCAAAACCCTAACTTGGAATTTACAAACCCCACTAATCATCACTTAATCACTTCCAAACATACATAGGTGTTAAAGTGAATGAAATACAATACAATTGATGAAGGAATTACCTCATTTGGCAACTCAAGAAAATTCTTAAGTTGCCCCAAGTCTTCAAAATCCGATTTTTCTTGGTCCAAAGTGCTTGTAGAAAGCTTGTGCATGTTTTTAATGAAGTGGGGACGGACTTTTAATGAGTTTTTGGTGTTGTAGTGTAGAGGTGGTGGCGGGAGGAAGGTGGTGGCAGCCATGGTGAGATGAGGGAGAGAAATGGAGAAGAAAAATGAAAGGGAAAAGAAATGGGAGCTTGGTCAATGACCCCTCACCTCTCTCTCTCTCTCATGCCCAAACCCAATTCTTTACTTTTTTCATTTTCTTTTCTTATTTTTTCTTATCTTTTCTTTTCATTTTTTAAAAAGAGAACAAACCATGCATGATAAAGATAAAAGAAAAGACTATGGGAGGAAATATAAAAATGTGAAAAAGACTTGGTGCATTTTCAATGCACAAAACAAGCTTAATGCACGATTAGTGATATTTAATCCCGATTAGTATTAAAATTGTATATAATTAATTATAAAAATTCATAATTTTCTTAAATCTTATAAAACGCTCTCATTTCATAAATTTCCATAATTTTCCAAGTATTTTCCACTTTATCGGTATTTAATTATACCGCAATATTAAAATTTTCATAATATTCATTATTTAATTATAAAAAATCCCAAAATAATATTTTATTTTTCTGAAATGTTACACTGCTATCTGACGATAGGTATAATACCAGGTAGGAGTTCTCGGCGAGTCCGTTCAGTGTACCCAGTCTCCACTGAGCACCCGTATACCATCTTTGATGTCAAACACCAATGGATGTGGGATCATCCATCTCCCATCATATGTGTCAAGATGCGTATATGCTAGTCTACTCTGGAAAATCGATGCCCTGTCTTGATACACCCTCGACTAGGAACAATTATAGGGTGTACTTGTGGACTACCATTCGCCCCACCAGTATGATCTCTATCATAGTCCTGGTAGTCATGCACACATCCTATGGGCTTTATCAACATGAGAGAGCAAGAAAGCATCCCTTATACAAGTCAACATGTTAAGACAAAGAGCAACCAGATAGCATACTATCATGTCGAGAAAGAAAGTCCTCTCTATATATATCCAAGCATCCACTATAATATACATCAAATGTACAATAAAGGCCTCTAGGGCATACATATAATTAACAATCTCCCACTTGCACTAAGGACAGTTGTTGTAGTATCTCATACCCAACATCCCGAAGAGTCTCTCAAATTGTATCTGGGGTATGGCCTTTATGAGTGGATCCGCCGTGTTGTCCTTCGTGTCAACTCTCCTGATCTCGATCTCCTGGCGATCAACTATCTCCCGGATCAGGTGATACCGCCTCAGAATATGCCTGGATCGCTGATGGGACCTGGGTTCCTTGGCCAAGGCCACTGCTCCATTGTTATCGCAATACAAAGGTATTGGATGCTCAATGGACGGAACCACTCCAAGTTCAGTTATGAACTTCTTCATCCAGACAGCCTCTTTGGCAGCATCGTTGGCAGCAATGCATTCAGCCTCCATCGTCGAGTCGGCCACGGTTTCCTGTTTGGAACTCTTCCAACAAACCGCCCCTCCATTAAGGGTAAAGACAAATCCCGTGACCGACTTAGAATCCTCCTTATCACTTTGGAAGCTTGAATCGGTAAAGGACTCCACTTAGAGTTCTCTATTACCATACTCCAAGAACATCTCTTTAGTCCTTCTCGAGTACTTGAGAATGTTCTTCACAGTTGTCCAGTGACTCTCTCCTGGATCTGCTTGATACCTACTCACTACACTTAGTGAGTATGCTACATCGGGTCTGGTACATAGCATCGCGTACATGATAGAGCCTACTGCCAAAGCATAGGGTATCCCTTGCATGCGAGCTCTCTCCAAATCAGTCTTGGGAGACATCTCTTTGGAGAGAGTGAGTCCATAGATCGTGGGTAAGTTCCCACGCTTGGATTCTTCCATACTAAACCTCTTTAGTATGGTGTCAATGTACCTGGGTTGGGACAATCCCAATATCCTTTTAGATCTATCTCTATAGATCATAATTCCCAGTATGCAGGAGGCATCACCTAGATCATTCATTGAGAATCTTTGTGATAAGAAGAGCTTGACCGATTGCAGCATAGGAATGTCATTTCCTATCAAGAGTATGTCGTCCACGTACAATACGAGGAAGACAACCTTACTCTCTGCCACCTTCTTATAGATACAAGGTTCATCTACGTTTTTGATGAAGTCAAACTCTTTGACTACCACATCAAAACAGATGTTCCAGCTCCGCGATGCCTGCTTTAACCCATAGATGGATTTAAGCAGCTTGCACACCTTCTCGTTGCTCCCACTGTCTACAAAGCCCTCTAGCTGAGTCATGTACATGCACTCTTCTAAATCACCATTTAGAAAGGCGGTCTTAACATTTATTTGCCAGATTTCGTATTCATTGTATGCAGCGATGGCAAGCAGGATCCGGATGGACTTAAGCATAGCCACTGGCGAAAAGGTTTCATCATAGTCCACACCTGGTCGTTGATGAAAACCTTTTGCAAAAATTCTAGCTTTGAAAGTCTCAACTTTTCCATCTACACCAAGTTTATTCTTAAAGATCTATTTGCTCCCGATGAGTTTTATCCCTTCAGGAGAAACTTCCAAAGTCCATACTTTGTTGGTGTACATGGATTCCATCTCAGGTCGCATTGCATCCAGCTATTTCATAGAGTCCCCACTCGTGATGGCCTGCTCGAAGCTAGTTGGGTCATCATCTACCATGATGCAATCCTCGCTCCCACCGTCTACGAGAAAACCGTAGTATCTCTCAGGTTGATGAGGAACCCTACTAGATCGGCGGAGAGGCTGAGGTTCGTTTGGATCTATCGAATCCTCTGGTTCTACTAAATCTTCTGTCGTAGTTTTTATCGCTGGAACTTCTTCCAGTTCTACCTCCAGGCCACTAATTTCTTTTGCAAGAAATTCCTTTTCTAAAAAGGTGGCATGCCGAGAAACAAACACCTTTTGTTCCTCGATGTGGTAGAAGATATACCCTTGTGAGTTTTTGGGATATCCTACAGACTTGAACAGAACAGACCTTGCCTCGAGTTTGTCCGGATTATTCCTTTTGACATAGGCCGGACAACCCCATATCTTAACATAATTAAGACACGGTCTCTTCCCCTTCCATATCTCATATGGAGTGGTAGGCACAGATTTGGTAGGGACTATATTCAATAGGTGTATGTTTGTTTCAAGCGCATAACCCTAAAAGGAAACAGGCAACTCAGCGGTGCTCATCATAGAGCACACCACATCTAATAGGGTGCGATTCCTCCGCTCCGATACGCCGTTGTGCTATGGTGTATATGGAGGAGTAAGCTGATAGAGAATCCCATTCTCTTTTAGATAGTCACGGAATTCCATGCTCAAGTATTCTCCTCCCCGATCAGATCGTAGGATTTTAATACTTTTACCCATTTGGTTCTCAGCTTCATGCTTATATTCTTTGAATTTCTCAAAAGCTTCAGACTTGTGTTTCAACAAGAACACATGTCCGTATCTTGAGAGATCGTCAGTGAATGTAATGAAGTACGAGGAACCATTCCTAGCATGTGTAGACATGAGACCGCATACATCACTATGTATCAGTCCCAAGAGTTCCGTAACTCTTTCTCCGTGTCCTGTAAACGGAGTTTTGGTCATTTTACCTTTGAGACATGACTGGCAAGTGTCATAAGATGAAAATTCGAACGGTTTCAAATATCCATCTTTATATTACTTAGCTAGTCGTGTTGCATTGATATGACCTAGTTTACAATGCCATAAAAAGGATTCAATCATTTCTGAACTCTTCCTCTTGTATGTGATTTGTACGTTAAGAACTATGGTTTGATTTAGAATGTATATGTCATTATTTAACGAGCCTAATCCAATCAACTTATGATTCAGGAAGATTTTCATAACATTATCCTGTACTACAAAATTATATCCTTCTTTACTTAATAAAGAAACTGATATAAGATTGCATATCATGGTCGGTAGGTAATAGCATTCGTTCAGAATCAATGTATTACCATTTGGTAACACAAGGTGATGTTCACCAACAGCTTTGGCTGCAACATTTGCACCATTCCCTATTAGTACGGAATGATCACCCATTCCCAGTTCTCTACCTTTCTTTAGCCCATGTAACATATTACATATGTGCGATCCCGATCCAGTATCTAATACCCAGAACGTAGAGTGTACTGAGAAACAGTTCTGGGTGATTAACACACCCGAAGAAGATGCATCAACATGCTCATTCTTCGTTTGGGTGGTGTGAAAATCCGGATAATTTCCTATATCCTGCTCGGACTTATAACAATTATAAGTTGGAGCTGTTAGTTGCATGTATGCCCTAGAGGCCATTACTATACATAGGATGTATATTGTAGTGGATGCTTGGACATATATAGGGAGGACTTTCTTGCTCGACATGATAGTATGTTGTCTGGTTACTCTTTACCTTAACGTGTACACTGATTGTTTCTCTGTTACATGTTGGTAAAGCCCTTAGGATGTGTACTTGACTACCTGGACTATGATGCAGATCATACTAGTGGGGACATGGTAGTCCATAAGTACATCCTTCAAGGTCCCTAGTCGTGGGTGTATCGAGACGGGGCATCGATATACCAGAGTAGAATAGCGTATACCTTCTCGACCCATACAGATGGGCGATGGATGATCCCATATCCGTTGGTGTTTGACATCAGAGATGATATACGGGTGCTCAGTGAAGACTGGGTACACTGGACGGACTCGCCGAGAACTCCCAGATGGTATTATACCTTACGTCAGATGGCAGTTCTCTGGTGACACTGGTACAGAGTAGTCTGTTGACCCGAGATCGTCATAGAGTCTTGTGTGGTTCCCACTGTGCTTTGATTTCCACCTTACCACGTCCAAGAGGGCGTGCAAAACGGTGGTTTTTGGGTACAGTCCCGAGTCACATGGAGGCAATGAGCGATAGGAGGGGATTCGTCTCTCCCGGTATAGGGAGTTGATGTTGCGCTGTGTTCGATTGGCTATAACCGGAAATCCCTGGCCAGGGTTGCTGAGATTTACTGGTAAGTGTTATCAGTAGTTTCTCGAACTGTTATAGACCTCATATCGACACGACTTATCGAGCTATTGGGGTCTGACGTTTACCACCCCTAGGCAAGATATGCGACATATCAGACGACGAGACCGGACTGTACGGTAAGTGTTACTGGTTGGATTCACAGGAGTGTGAGCGGGCTTGCTCATTGATCTTCTGATCGCTCAATACCCGGGTGGCCGTTACGTTTAGCAGACCGCTTGCAGCTTGTGGGTGTTTGATATGATCATCACCTGCTGCCGGCGTATTGACGAGTCTTTAGAGTCTTACACAGAGGTTTCCTGGCTCAAGCGAAACGAAATAGGAGCGCATATGAGATATGTGCGGGACCGAGAATAATGCGTGTATGTGATACCGTATTTCATTCTCGCGATGAATGTGTCGAATGGTTGTATGCGATATAACCTAGTTATCGAATCAAGGATTGATTCGATAAATCGATACATTGGATATTAGTCGGTCATATGAGATATGACCGGATAGTTAAATCAAGTATTGATTTGATGATTTAATGCATAATTATATATTTGATATATTACTTTGCATTAACTAGTATTGGTTCACTTTAAAAGGATTTTCTCACTTGATGTACACAACTTGTATATGTGATATACTTTTGTGCACTTGTTTGTATCATGTTTGATGATACATGCTCACTTGGGTGTAGTTTTGGTTTAAAACTTGGTTATGTAAATGGTTAAGGTTTTTATTTATTTATTCATTTATTTATTTCATTTTGGCAAGAAATAAAATGGTTGCTAGTTTTGTTTTATATTGAAAGTTCATGAAGGTTTGAAAAGTTGACCATTTTGTTTCTTTCCTTTAACCTAACCATTCCACTTAACCCTAGTTTATTCTCTACACCTAATCATTGTTTGAATATGATAAGTATTGATTTTCTTTTCTTTTTTGATTAACACTTATCATATTCTTGCTTCTTCTTCTTCTTCTTCACTTCAAGAAAAAGCTAGCTATCAACAATGGCAACTTGTGAAAATAAGTGAGAAATCCAATTCTAAAGTGAACCCACCTCCTATTTCTTCATCCTCTACCTCTTGCCAAGTAGTATAGGGTGTTCTCTTCACAAGTTTCATGACTTGGTGAAGTGGGAGCTTGATCTTGTGATGCCTCGACGTAGATCATCTTCGGCATCGAAGCCGACGACCAAGCCCGCCCATTTTTCCGATGAAGCCGATGCCAGAGTCCGGGATCCGATTTGGACAGCGGAGAGACATCATCGCGGAGCTATGGAGGTGGAGAACCGGATCTACAAAGGTTGTATTTCCGTTCTTATAGTTAAGTTGTTAACTAGTTGCTTGGTTCGCCTAAAATTCTAGTTAACGATCCGTATTAGGGTTTCTCGGCACTTGTAAAATTTGAAATTGGCATGGTTGATGCCTTGTGAGACCTCTTGAGAGTGCCTAGGAACCCTACAGTGGTATCAGAGCCTAGCTAGAGCCTTAGGCGATGCGTAGACGATGTTAGAAACCCGATCGAACCCCGAAACCCTAACTTTTAACCCTCTCTGGACTTTTTCTGAAAAAGTGGTTTTTTCCAAATTAAAAATGCTTAAAAAATTTAGCAGGAAATTCTAAGAATTACGGTGCAAAAATTACCTAATGATCTGTCTAAAGAGCGGCGGAACCGCGGCATTAGCCGCCTATTGCGGCGGTTCCGCGCCCATTTAGTCTCTTCAGTCAACCATTTTTGCACAGTAACTTCTTTATTTAAATGCTGAGTTTTATGGGAATTTTTAAAATTTATTCAAGAGTTGAATTTTCTGGGGTTGTTTTGGGGATTCGATGATTCGATCGGATTATCAGTTTTTGTCTATGTGGATTCCGGATAATTTCTGAATATGTTAAAAAGTTCGACCGGATATAAATACCCAACTTTTCCCCTGCCGGAAAATTTCCAAGTGTTGGATTTTTCCGAGGTTTAAAGACGTTCTAAGTAGTGCAAGTAACGCGATGGTCCCTCTAGAAGACAACAAACCTTAACTCGATTATGTGACCGTCTTGAACTGCCCTTTGAACCTTCGGGTTTGGGGCAGTACGGCGTGCCACATGTGAGGCGTTGGCTTGACCCTTCTACGGCTGGACCGTTGGTACTGAGGCACGAAGTGAATGTCTTTGAACTTATTTCATGAGCTGAGCTGTTTCGGGAAAACTTGGGTGTTCGATTGTTCGATCGGAAAGTTTAACATTTTCTATCTTATTCGGAATGTGATACAATAATTGGAATTCACAAGAAGTTATGAGATAACTGAATGAATGTTATAAACATAGCAGTTTAGTCTCACTTGATCGGTTGCCACGGAATTTTGATGTGATCAAAAGTCCGTCGCAATCACGTAGCGTACGCGGATACTCGCCGGGTAAACTTAATAGACAGCCTCGCTCCATAGCCCCGACCAAGTGACTGTAGGAGAACCCCGTCGCTGAAAGCATCCGTTCGGGTGCTCGCGGTAGCGGTGTTCCGCCTTGGTGCACTTCGTCGACGGCGTCGGGGGTGCGGCCGCCTACTAAAGTTTGCGACGAGCATTCGATCAGGATGTCGGGAATCTTGTTGAATTACCCGACATGATATTGAAAAGTGTTTTCGATAATGAGACTAAAATGCGGGGTTTATAATTGTTAGGCATGCGATGTCTAAGGAATTCATTTGACTAGGCATGCGATGTCTATAGAGGTTGCGGATTCCAACTGTTGTAGTTTTACACTTTCTTTTCTGTGACCGTAAGTGTAATATGTGATATCGCCGGTTTCGTTGCTATATGTCAACGACAATTGGGATACGCATGTTTACTTACGTTGATGACATGTGATGTTATGTGTTGCTGGATATGTTATATTGGATCGTCCTGTTTGAATAGCCGGGGTTTTTTATGTGAGATGAGTGTTTTTCATTTTCATTCATGTAAAAACTTGTATGTAATATTCTTTTATTGGGGCACTTCCAGGTTGCGGTTGTTGTCACCTTTTGTATATTATTTACTTTTCCGCATTAGGATAGACCCAAGGAGGGGAGCACAAGTAACCGGGTTCTGGAGTCCAGTGGGAGACCAACTCGAGGAGTCGAGTCTGGGTCTCCTAATTCTAGAATTGGTAGGGTTGCTTGTCGCTCTCGTTGGGGTATAGGGGTGTGGGTTTGGCTGTTCATCACGACCGTGGAATCTGTGTTTTATACTGGCTCGTATTGAAAACACGGACGTCCTAGTATATCCAATATTTCATATGATTCTTCTGCTGCGATATCTGTGATGTGATCATGTGATGTTCTGTGATAGATACAGTATAGAGTATATATGATATATTATATAGGCGTTACTTATGTCTTACACCCGCACTAGCCCTGCCCTGCTCTGCCGTTAGTTACCTAACCTAACGGTGCACGAGGGGACATCGAGGCGAATGCGGATGGCATAAGTGTACGTCGTATTTATCTGTGATGTTTAGGTATTTAAATGATGGGACTTCATTAATATGATTAATGAAATAAAAGAAACCTAAGATGTTGTAGAATCGAATTTCAAATTAAAACAGGTAGCTATAGTTCTTGCTTTGCACAGAGGTATATGTGATATATCCTGCACCTTATTCGATAAGGAAAGGACCGAGATCCCTTCACCTGGAGTGACTCCTTTAGCAATAACTGGTAGATGCTACACACTCGGTTTGTCTTTTGATTGCTTTTAATAGTTTCTGCTTTGCACAGTGATATATATGATATATCCCGCACCTCATTCGATGAGGAAAGGGCCGACGATCCCTTCACCGGGAGTGACCCCTTTAGCAAAACTAGAAAAGCCTCAAAAACACTCCATTTTAAAATCATTTGATTCTACAACGATATCAAGTTCATTACGCAATAGGTTTTCAGAAAAACCTGACGTAGCCCTCCGTCATTTCAGATAAGTCCTACTTAGTATTCGTGCTACGTTTGTTGACCTCCGTCAAGGCGTAGTGCGCGGTAGCTAACTAGTAGTTATCTGCTTATGCATATGATGCAGATTGGATTAGGGTAGTCGTGCGGCCTTGTTGACCTCCGTCAAGGGTCGTGCGGGTGGGTTTAATTCGATCAAGAAATGACGGGTTGAATTTGACTAGTAGCCTATGGTTTGTTGACCTCCGTCAAGGTCATAGGACGCTAGGGGCAAAATATTATCGGGAATTTCAAGTGTTGAAATTTGCAATGAGATTGCATACCTTCTATGAAATAGTTGGATCCCGATACCCACTGCGAGTAATTGTTATTCCTGGGAGAGTTTTACACATTACAATTAGCCGATCAAGTAGGTGTCTAGAAAGGTGTCAACGGGGTTACGCCTCTGGGAAAACGAGGTTTACATTAATTAGGTCCGTGCGAAAGCACGGGGAACCTCCCTCAAAGTACCGACACTGGCCTGGCTGAAAGATTGGCGAACTTGTAGTGTGTAATTAATCCCGGCTAGTCCTTCCTTTTAGGGTTTGAAGGAAGATTTGATAAAAACAGTGGGAGCCATCCGGATTAGATAAAATAATAACCAATCTATTCTTGCAAGAGCGCACGCTGAGTGTTTTCTTCTCTCTCTCTCCAGGTAGCGACCATATCACGCCTTAATCAAGATAATAATACGGAAGTATTGACCGAACCCGCTTGTTATACTGAGCTGGGGAACGTTGGTCCCGCTCCAACTTATAATTGTTATAAGACAGAGCAGGAAATTGGGGAATACCAAATTTCCCGTGCCGCCCAAACGTAGAAAGTGCATATGATGCATCATCTTCGGGTGTGTTCGTTACAAAGAACTGTTTCTCAGTATCCTCTGCGTCCTGGGTATTTGATACCGGATCAGGATCCCAGATATGTAATCTGTTACATAGGGCTACAGATAGGTAGAGAACTGAGAACGGGTGATAAGTTTCATGAGGCAGAAAATGGGGCAAGTGTTGCAGCTAAGTCTGTTGGTCACTGTCACCCTGTATTACCTATACATTGATTCTGAACGAATGTTATTAGATACCGAACCTGATATGCAAAATCATATCTGTCTCTTTATTAGTAAAGAAACGATAAAATTTTGTATTGTTGGGTAATGTTTTGAACATTTCCTATATCAAAAGTTGATCGGTTCAGGCACGTTATCTAAAAGCATTGATGTTCTAAATCAAACTACAGTTCTTAGTATACAGAACACACACAAGAGGAAGAGTCCAGAAATGAACGAATCCTTCTTGAGGCATTGTAGACTAGGTCATATTAATGCGACCTGACTAGCTGAAGTTACATTTAGATGCATATTTAAATCTGTTTGAATTTACATTTTATGAAACTTGCCAGTCATGTCACAAAGATACGATGACCATAGCTCTGTTTACTGGAAACAGAGAAAGGGTTAGTAAACTCTTGGGATGATACATGTTGATGTATGTAAGGTCCCCCGTCTACATATGCCAGGACTGGTTCTTTGTACTTCGTTACATTCTCTGATAATCTCTCAAGATTCAGACATATGTTCCTGTTGAAACACAAGTCCGAACCTTTTGAGATATTCACAGAATATGATTTAGAAGTAGAGAACCAAAACACGGGTATAAGTATTATGTCCTTTGATGAGATCGAGGAGGAGAATACTTGAGCACGGAAATCCTGGATTATTCTAAAAGGAGAATGAGATTCTCTCTCAGCATTACTCCTCCGTATACACCATAGCACGATGGTATATCGGGGTGGAGCAGTTGCACCCTATTCGATATGGTGCGCTCTATGATGAGTACTACTGAGTTACCTATTTCCTTTTGGGAGTTATGCACTTGAGAAGCTGCATGCCTATTGAATAGGGTTCAAATCAAATCCGTTACCTACCGCTTCATATGTGATATAGAAAGGGAAGAGCCCATATCTTAAGTTGGTTAAGATTTGGGGTTGTCCGGGCTATGTCTAAAAGCATAATCCGGACAAGCTCGAGGCAAGGTCAGTTATGTACAACTGGAAATGTTCCAGCTATACAAACTGCAGCTGATGATTTGAAAGAACCAAAGGATTCAGTAGATACCAACGAACCTTAGCCTCTCCGCCGATCTAGTAAGGTTCCTCACCCGCCTGAGAGATACTTCGGTTTCTCTATGACAGTGGGAGCGAGGATTGAATCATAAGATGATGACCCAACTAGTTTCGAGCTGGCCATCAGGAGTGGGACTCTGTAAGAATGGCTGGATGCTTAGTGATCTGAGATGGAATCCTTATACACCAACAAAGTATGGACTTTAGTTGCTTTATCTGAAGGGTTAAATCCCCATAAGGAGCAAGTATATCTTGAGAAGATTACTTGGTGTACATGGAAAAGTTGAGACTTTCAAAGCTAGACTTGTTAAAGGTTTGCATCATTGACCAGGTGTGGATCATGATGAAACTTTTTCTAGAGAACTATGCTTAAGTCCGTCCAGATCCTACTTGCCACGGCTACATACCATGACTACGATATCTGGCAGTTGGGTGTCATGACTGCTTTTCTAAATGATGTTTTAGAAGAGAGAGTCTATAAGTACACAGTCAGAGGGCTTCGTAAACAGTGGGAGCAGCGGAAACGTGTACAAGATGCTTTATAAGATAAAGCAGGCATCGCGGAGTTGGAACATCTATTTTGATGAGGTAGTCAAAGAGTTTGACTTCATCAAAAGGGTAGATGAACCTTGTATATACAAAAAGGTAGTAGAGAGTATGGTGGTGATCCTCATGGAGTACGTGGATGACATACTCTTTATAGGGAAGGAGTTTCCTATGCTACACTCGGTCAATCTCCGCTTATCACAATGATTCTCCATATAGGATCAAAGTGATGCCTCCTAAATCCTGGGTTTTGGATCTATGAGATAGATCTAATTGGATGTTAGGATTCTCACTAGTTGTAGTGAGATGGTATCAACCGATCCTGGGGAGAATCACTAGAAAGGTTCCAGGGTGATAAACACGACTGAATGTCAGTCCCAGGCATTGTCTTTACCCTCAGTAAAGGGACGGTATGTTGGAAAAGTTCCAAGCTAAATACCGTGGCATACTAGATGATAAAGGCTGGATACATCGCTACTTAAGATGCTACCAAAGAGGCAGTCTGGGTGTATATTAGTTCATGAGATGAACTTCGTTCCTACCATTGTGAGACGATGGAGTTGTGGCTTATGCCAAGGAACGCCCGTCCCATCAGTGATCCAGACATATTCTAAGGCAGTATCACCTGATCATGGAGATGGTTGATCTCCAGGGTGATCGAGGTTAGGAGAACAGACTCAGAGGACAACACGGCGGATCCACTCACAAAGGCCTTTTCCCAGAGAGAGACTATTATGGGATGGATGAGTATGAGATACTACAACCACTGCTATCAGATGGCCCTAGTGCAAGTGGGAGATTGTTAGTTGTATGTATGCCCTAGAGGCCATTACTATACATAGGATGTATATTGTAGTGGATGCTTGGACATATATAGGGAGGACTTTCTTGCTCGACATGATAGTATGCTGTCTGATTACTCTTTACCTTAACGTGTACACTGATTGTCTCTCTGTTACATGTTGGTAAAGCCCTTAGGATGTGTACTTGACTACCTGGACTATGATGCAGATCATACTAGTGGGGACATGGTAGTCCATAAGTACATCCTTCAAGGTCCCTAGTCGTGGGTGTATCGAGACGGGGCATCGATATACCAGAGTAGACTAGCGTATACCTTCTCGACCCATACAGATGGGCGATGGATGATCCCATATCCATTGGTGTTTGACATCAGAGATGATATACGGGTGCTCAGTGAAGACTGGGTACACTGGACGGACTCGCCGAGAACTCCCAGATGGTATTATACCTTACGTCAGATGGCAGTTCTCTGGTGACACTGGTACAGAGTAGTCTGTTGACCCGAGATCGTCATAGAGTCTTGTGTGGTTCCCACTGTGCTTTGATTTCCACCTTACCACGTCTAAGAGGGCGTGCAAAACGGTGGTTTTTGGGTACAGTCCCGAGTCACATGGAGGCAATAAGCGATAGAAGGGGATTCGTCTCTCCCGGTATAGGGAGTTGATGTTGCGCTGTGTTCGATTGGCTATAACCGGAAATCCCTAGCCAGGGTTGCTGAGATTTACTGGTAAGTGTTATCAGTAGTTTCTCGAACTGTTATAGACCTCATATCGACACGACTTATCGAGCTATTGGGGTCTGACGTTTACCACCCCTAGGCAAGATATGCGACATATCAGACGACGAGACCGGACTGTACGGTAAGTGTTACTGGTTGGATTCATAGGAGTGTGAGCGGGCTTGCTCGTCGATCTTCTGATCGCTCAATACCCGGGTGGCCGTTACGTTTAGCAGACCGCTTGCGGCTTGTGGGTGTTTGATATGATCATCACCTGCTGCTGGCGTATTGACTAGTCTTTAGAGTCCTACACAGAGGTTTCCTGGCTCAAGCGAAACGAAATAGGAGCGCATATGAGATATGTGCGGGACCGAGAATAATGCGTGTATGTGATACCGTATTTCATTCTCACGATGAATGTGTCGAATGGTTGTATGCGATATAACCTAGTTATCGAATCAAGGATTGATTCGATAAATCGATACATTGGAGATTAGTCGGTCATATGAGATATGACCGGATCGTTAAATCAAGTGTTGATTTGATGATTTAATGCATAATTATATATTTGACATATTACTTTGCATTAACTAGTATTGGCTCACTTTAAAAGGATTTTCTCACTTGATGTACACAACTTGTATATGTGATATACTTTTGTGCACTTGTTTGTATCATGTTTGATGATACATGCTCACTTGGGTGTAGTTTTGGTTTAAATCTTGGTTATGTAAATGGTTAAGGTTTTTATTTATTTATTCATTTATTTATTTCATTTTGGCAAGAAATAAAATGGTTGCTAGTTTTTTTTTATATTGAAAGTTCATGAAGGTTTGAAAAGTTGACCATTTTGTTTCTTTCCTTTAACCTAACCATTCCACTTAACCCTAGTTTATTCTCTACAACTAATCATGGTTTGAATATGATAAGTATTGATTTTCTTTTCTTTTTTGATTAACACTTATCATATTCTTGCTTCTTCTTCTTCTTCTTCACTTCAAGAAAAAGCTTGCTATCAACAATGGCAACTTATGAAAATAAGTGAGAAATCCAATTCTAAAGTGAACCCACCTCTTATTTCTTCATCCTCTACCTCTTGCCAAGTAGTATAGGGTGTTCTCTTCACAAGTTTCATGACTTGGTGAAGTGGGTGCTTGATCTTGTGATGCCTCGACGTAGATCATCTTCGGCATCGAAGCCGACGACCAAGCCCGCCCATTTTTCCGATGAAGCCGATGCCAGAGTCCGGGATCCGATTTGGACACCGGAGGGACATCATCGCGGAGCTATGGAGGTGGAGAACCGGATCTACAAAGGTTGTATTTCCATTCTTATAGTTAAGTTGTTAACTTGTTGCTTGGTTCGCCTAAAATTCTTGTTAACGATCCGTATTAGGGTTTCTCGGCACTTGTAAAATTTGAAATTGGCATGGTTGATGCCTTGTGAGACCTCTTGAGAGTGCCTAGGAACCCTACAGGAGCGGAACCAGCGTTCCCAGCTCAGCATAACAAGTGGGTTCGGTCAATAAATCCATATTATTATCTTTATTAAGGCCTGACATGGTCCCTACTTGGAGAGAGAGAGAAGAAAACACTTAGCGTATGCTCTTGCAAGATTAGATTGGTTTATTATCTTATCTAATCAGTATGGCTCCCACTGTTTTTATTAAATCATCCTTCAAACCCTAAAAGGTAAGACTGATCGGGACTAATTCCACCTTACAAGTTCGCCAATCTTTCAGCCAGGCCAGTGTTGGTACTTTGAGGGAGGTTCCCCATGCTTTCGTACGGACCTAATTAAAATAAATCTCGTTTTCCCAGGGGCGTCATCCCGTTAACACCTTTCTAGACACCTACTTGATTGGCTAATTGTGACGTGTAAAACTTTCCCAGGAGTAACTCTTACTCGCAGCGGGTATCGGGAACCAACTATCTCATATAAGGTATGCAATCTCATTGCAAATTTCAACACTTGAAATTCCCGACAATACTTTTACCCCAAGCGATCTATGACCTTGACAAGGTCAACAAACCATAAATCGTAATTCAAGTTCAACCTGTGCATTTAATGATTGAATTAAACCCACCTGCACGACCCTTGACAAGGTCAACAAGGCCGTACGACTACCCTAATCCAATTCCATCTCATGCTTTAGCAGATAAGCACTAATTTGCTACCGTACACTACGCCTTGATTGTAGGGTTCCCTAGCACGGCAGCAAGGTTTCGGGAGGCATCTTTCATGCCATATTAAAATTTTAGCCATTCTAGCGAACCCTAACATAGAATCGTATACTAGAAATCCGACGAATATAAATGCAAACGACTTTGCAAGTAAAGTGAACAAGGAATACAACATTTGTAGACCGGCTCTTTACTTCATTGGCTCCGGGTAGTAGTCCCTTCGCTGCGACCATGAAGTCCCGGACTCTAGAAAGGCTCCTATGAAGAAATGAACATGCTTGCATCGAATTCTTCGAGACCGAAGATGATCTACATCGTGGAGACACTAACCCAAGCTATCTCTTCACTAATTATGGAATTAGTGAAGCAAACACCCTATACTAAATGGAAAGTAGTAGAGGATGATGAAGTAGGAAGTGGGCTCACTTTAGATTTGATTTTCTCAGATATTTTCTCTCATCTTCATTGAAGCTAGAAAGCTTGAGAGGAAGAAGAAGAAGAAAACTCTAATGGAATTAACCAAGTGAAGAAAGAATAATCAAGTGAGGTTAGAAATGCAACCATGGTGAGTGTATGACATACACTAATCCTTGTAGAGACTAAACTATGGCTAAGGGTTAAAGGTTAGGTTAACAAATATTTTTAAGTAAAACAAAAGAGGTGGAGAAAGTCAATGGTTCTACAAGTTTTTACAAACCCTAACCATGACTAATTCCACCAATTTTTGAATTTACTTAATAATAAATAAAACCTTTACCTAACCCTAGCATGGTGTAAGTCTCACACAACTATGTTGCATGTGTAACCTAGCATGACAAATACATGTAAACAAATATATATATATATATATATATATCACATATATACAATGTGCACATCATGTGAGAAAAGAAATCTTAAGTGAGCTAATATTAGTTAATGTAATGTAATATATCAAATATATAATTATACATTAAATTATTAAATCAACACTTGATTTAATAATCCGGCTATATCATATACAACCGACTAATATCAATAATATCAATTTACCGAATCAACACTTGATTCGATAACCCGACTATATCACATATACCTGTCTAATATCACATATCGCGAGAATACAATACGGTATCACATACTCGTATCAATCACGGTCGCGCACATATTACATATGTGCTCCTACTCCGTTTCGCTTGAGCCAGGAAACCTCTGTGTAGGACTCTAAAGACTCGTCAATACGCCGGCAGTTGGTGATGATCATATCAAACACCTACAAGCAGCAAGTGGTCTGCTAAACGTAATGGCCACCCGGGTATTGAGCGATCAGAATATCAACAAGCAAGCCTGCTCATACTCCTACGAATCCAATCAGTAACACTACCATACAGTCCGGTCTCTTTGTCTGATATGTCGCATATCTCGTCTGGGGGTGGTAAACGTCAGACCCCAGTAACTCGATAATTCATGTCGATATGAGGCTCATAACGGGTTGAGAAACTACTGATAACACTTACCAGTGTATCTTTGAAGCAGCCCTGGCCTGGGACTTCCTGTTATAGCCAATCAAGCACAGCGCAACATCAACTCACAATACCGGGAGAGACGAAACCCCTCCTATCGCTCATTGCCTCCATGTGATTCGGGACTGTACCCAAAAGCCACCGTTTTACACGTTCTCTTAAACATGGTAAGGTGGAAATCAAAGCACAGTGGGAATCACACAAGACTCTACGACCATTTCGGGTCTACAGACTAACCTGTACCAGTGTCACCAGAGAACTGCCATATGACATGAGGTATAATACCATCTGGGAGTTCTCGGCGAGTCCGTCCAGTGTACCCAGTCTCCACCGAGCACCAGTATACTGTCTCTGATGTCAAACACCAATGGATATGGGATCATCCATCTCCTATCTACATGGGTCGAGAAGCTATACACTACTCTACTCTGGTATATCGATGCCCTGTCTCGATACACCCACGACTAGGAACATTTGAAGGATGTACTTATTAAGAACTCTGTCCCCACTAGTATGATCTGCATCATAATCCTGGTAGTCAAGTACTCATCCTAAGGGCTTTATCAACCTATAACATAGAGACAATCAGTGTACATGTTAAGCACCCAGATAGCATACTATCATGTCGAGCAAGAAAGTCCTCCATGTATATGTCCAAGCATCCTCTACAATATACATCGTATGTACAGTAATGGCCTCTATGGCATACATATTACTAACAATCTCCCACTTGCACTAGGGACATCTCTTGTAGTATCCAATACCCAACAATCAGCAGTGGTTGAAGTATCCCATACTCAACCATCCCATAAAAGCCTCTCCTAGGAATAGGCCTTTGTGAGTGGATCCGCCGTGTTGTCCTCTGTGTCTACTCTCCTATCCTCGATCTCCCTGGAAATCAACCATCTCTATGATCAGGTGATACTGCCTAAGAATATGTCTGGATCTCTGATGGGACGGGGGTTCCTAGGCCTAAGCACAACTCCATTGTCGCACAATGGTAGGAATGAAGTTCATCTCATGAACTTATATACATCTAGACTGCCTCTTTAGTAGCATCCTTGGTAGCGATGTATCCATCCTTTATCGTCTAGTTTGCCAAGGTATCTAGCTTGGAACTCTTCCAACATACCGTCCCTCCACTGAGGGTAAAAACAATGCCTATGACTGACATTCAGTCGTCCTTACCACCCTGGAAGCTATCCAGTGATTCTCCGTAGGATCGATTGATACCATCTCA
Organism: Agapanthus africanus; assembly: GCA_030015575.1. Classification (NCBI taxonomy): domain Eukaryota; kingdom Viridiplantae; phylum Streptophyta; class Magnoliopsida; order Asparagales; family Amaryllidaceae; genus Agapanthus; species Agapanthus africanus. Next base: position 494,207,582 of record JASDDO010000019.1, on the reverse strand, counting down.
CTACACCTAGTGAGAATCCTAATATCCAATTAGATCTATCGCATAGATCCAAAACCCAGGATTTATGCAGTATCACCTTGATCCTCTATGGAGAATCCTTGTGATAAGAGGAGATTGACCGAGTGTAGCATAGGAAACTCCTTTCCTATCAAGGGTATGTCATCCACGTACAATGCGAGGATCACCACCATACTCCCTACTACCTTTTTGTATATACAAGGTTCATCTACCATTTTGATGAAATCAAACTCTTTGACTACAACATCAAAACAGATGTTCCAACTCCGCGATGCCTGCCTTAACCCATAAAGCATCTTGCACAATTTTCCGCTGCTCACACTGTCTACGAAGCCCTCTGGCTGTGTACTTATAGACGCTCTCTTCTAAATCAGTATTTAGAAAAGCAGTCATGACACCCAACCGCCAGATATCGTAGTCATGGTATGTAAAAATGGAAAGTAAGATCCGGATGGACTTAAGCATAGGCACAAGAAAATGTTTCATCATTATCCCTACCTGGTCAGTGACGAGAACCTTTTACATCAAGCCTTAGCTTTGAAAGTCTCAACATTTCCATCTACACCAAGTAATCTTCTCAAGATATACTTGCTCCTGATGGGGATTTAACCCTTCAGATAAAGCAACCAAAGTTCATACTTTGTTGGTGTACATAGATTCCATCTCAGATCGCTTAGCATCCAGCCATTCTCACAGAGTCCCCACTCTTGATGGCCCGCTCGAAATTAATTGGGTCATCATCTCATGATGCAATCCTCGCTCCCACTGTCATAGAGAAAACCGAAGTATCTTTCAGGTGGGTGAGGAACCCTACCAGATCGGCGGAAAGGCTGAGGTTCGTCGGGAACTATTGAATCCTTCGGTTCTACTAAATCATCAGCTGTAGTTTGTATATTTGGAACTCCTTCCAGTTCTACCTCATGACCACTAATTTCTTCACAAGAAATTCCCTTTCCAAAAGGTGGCATGCTGAGAAACAAAACATCTTTTGTTCCTCAGTGTGGTACATGATATTCCCTTGTGAATGCTTGGGATATCCAACAAACTTCCACAGAACTGACCTTGCCTCGAGCTTGTCTGGATTTTGCTTTTAGACAAAGGCCGGACAACCCCAAATCTTAACTTACTTAAGAGATGGACTCTTCCCATATTATATCACATATGGAATGGTAGGCACCTGATTTGGTTGGAACTCTATTCAATAGGTATGCAGCTTCTTAAGTGCAACCCCAAAAGGAAATACGCAACTCAGTAGTACTCATCTTAGAGCGCACCATATCTAATATGGTGCGATTGCTCCGCCCCGATACAACGATGCGTTGTGGTGTATACGGAGGAGTAATGCTGAGAGAGAATCGCATTCTCCATTAGGACAGTCCAGGAACTCCGTGCTCAAGTATTCTCCTCCCTGATCACATCAAAGGACATAATAATTATACCTGTTTTGGTTTTCTACTTCTAACTTATATTCTATGAATTTCTCAAAAGCTTCAAACTTGTGTTTCAACAGGAACATGTGTCCGAATCTTGAGAGATCATCAGTGAATGTAATGAAGTACAAAGAAGCAGTCATGGCATGTGTAGACAGGGGACCTTCATACATCATCATGTATCAATCCCAAGAGTTCATCTAACTCTTTCTCTGTTTCCAATAAACGGAGCTATGGTCATCTTATCTTTGTGACATAACTGGCAAGTTTTACAAGATGTAAATTCAAACTGATTTAATTATGCATCTTTATGTAACTTCAGCTAGTCGGGTCGCATTGATATGACCTAGTCTACAATGCCTCAAGAAGTATTCGTTCATTCCTAAACTCTTCCTCTTGTGTGTGTTTTGTACGTTAAGAACTGTGATTTGATTTATAACGTATATGCTTTCAGATAACGTGCCTGAACCGATCAACACTTAATATAGGAAATGTTCAAAACATTATCCAACAATACAAAATTATATCCTTCTTTACTAAATAAAGAGACTCATATGATGTTGTATATCAGGTTCGGTATCTAATAACATTCGTTCGGAATTAATATATTTGGTAATACAGGGTGATAACTGCCAACACCTTGGCTGCAACAATTGCACCATTTCTAACTCTTAAAACTTATTACTCATTCACAGTTCTCTACCTTTCTGTAGCCCTTGTAACAGATTACATATGTGGGATCCTGATCCGGTATCTCATACCCAGGACATAAAGGATACTGAAAAACAGTTCTCGGTAATGAACACACCAGAAGAAGATGCATCATCATGTACTTTCTTCATTTGGGCGGCACGTGAATCATGGTAATTGTCACGACCCGAAATGGCACGTGACTGGCCCTTGAATCATATGAAGTTTATAGGACCCCGTCTAATTCAAGTAAGCCAAAAGCCCAGAAAATCTAAAAACATTTTAAATAATAAATGATGGAAATCTCGTTTTAATGAAAGTGGTTTTAATAGCATAAGCCGAATTATGCGTTTTTAAAACATCAAGTCTTTTCTGAAATTTTCCGCAGAGTTTCCTTTGTAAATACAGGTCCCGAACGGGGTACAACAAGATGAATATATAATGAATGATAAAAGGCATCCCCAAGCGGGAGCTATCTCTTCGTCAATCGACGGTCATAACCACACAAGTAATATAATATACAACGCCGAAGGGCGAGGATCAAAACTCAAAAGGAAACTTAAACATCAAAGAAAACCATAATAATACAACGCGTGACTCTAAGGTCGAAGGAATATACAACTCTGGTCTCTAAGTCAAATAAAATATACAAGTCTGGTTGATGGAGTTTCTAGATACAACTGAACAAAATAAAGTACAATGGTGGTCACGATACAAGTGAACCCACCTACCCAGCAATTACCCGGAATGGAAGCAGTGTGCCAGCAAAGCCTCACGAAACCTGTACGGCAAAACCCGCAAGAAACTGTGGCACAACGGGTGTGTGTTGCCAACTCGTGAGTAGAAAACATCACCGAGCAGAAATCGTATGTATGACTCAATCTTAGGTCAATACGATCAAATATATATAATCCTCAAATGATAAAGTCTGAAGCATGATAAGGTGGAAAGGGTAAACATCTATACATAAGTATAATCCCATGTGTTCGTGTCAGTGCCTCAGGTAGCAATGTATCATATGTATGAGGTATGAATGTAGTATGATGAAAACGGAATTCATGTAAGTGACAAAACTGTTTTCTTGCTGTAGTGAGATAGCTAAATATAAATCGAAATCACATCAATGAAATCAATATAAGTCAGTGTCTAACATCGACACAAAATATAACCCACTATATCAAATCCCAATATATCAGTATCTGAATACCTAGGGCTCCGTCAGTCTGCATCGGCCCATATCATCAATCAAACGACTACGGACGATATCCTCCGGATATCCGCCGCGCCAAGTAAAATCACTGGTAGGCAGTCTGCCCCTGCCGAGCTCATCATCCTCAATGAAATCACTCTTGCCCCGTGGTACCTTACCGGGTCCACCATGTATCCGAGATGGTTCATACGACTCTTCGAATCGTTTCTCGAAATCCACCAACAATCATGAAAACTCATGGTGGACGGCTCATACATCACGAGAAAACCGCAACTTGCATTTTAAAAAGAGAGAGAGATAGAGAGAGAAGTTTATTTATATTCTTGCGGTTTTCTCCTAATTCCAGAAATCTCATGAAAATCCGAATCTCGTGAATAAATAACAATGAATTTAAATATGCATGAAGTATCACAATAATGAATGCAATGACTAAACTAGCACAGTAAGGATAAGTCGAGACTATCAGCTAACATGCGATATCAATCAAATAATATTCTCTAAAGTGTACGTGACATGGCAATTACCGATGATGATGTGTGTGAGCCGGTAAGTAAGTGTTTGTGGGACATACGCATCATCGGTAATGGTGCTGGTGTCCTAACAGCGTGATTTCAATATTAACGTATGAAAACACAAAATAAGCAGGCGATGCAATGCGAACAGCAATAATGTGCGGGAGCTGAATATAGCGCAACAATAAGGAATCTACAATACTATACATATGTCAAAACTGTTTGTCTTTTGAAATAATACGAATCGTGGTGTTTTGAAAATAAGGGCTACGGTGTTTTTAAGAAAAGATACGTCCTTTGAAATATCCGTAGAATCCCTTATCCTGTCTTTAAAATACCAACGATTCGTTAGTTTTGAAATAGGTAGGAATCGAATCTAGTCTAACAACTACACTAAACTACAGGGCTGAGCTAACAGGCTGATCGAAGAGGGTAAGGAAAACCACCTAAGTCTGAGTCGATATATATATAAATATATAGTCGGTGATCCCACCTCAATATTATCACATACGATACAATATCTATAGTATGACATCCTCAAGTCAAGAGTGCAGATCTAACATCAATATATATCTCGTACGGTAAATCTGTCGTACGGCATCCCAAATCTGGGTACGGGTCAAATATCACCTTTATCACATTATTCATCTGGTATCCTCATCATCACCTATCGTGAACTGGTACTGATCTACGTCTAGTACACTACTGATACCATATAAGTATGCATGCGTGTGTATGAAAACACCACGCCTAAAGGACCCGCTAAACATATCAAGTCGTATCTCAAATACGAACCATGTTACATCACCGATCTCACGGCCTCAAGCCCAATCTCATCGACTCATATCAATTCCCAAGTACGATCCTTATAATCCATGTATATGTATACGTGTATATATATATATAGTCCCATACCCATGTGTGTGTGTGTATACGTATCCCCATATACGCACAAGTAATAAAATGTATGCATGTGTGTGTGCACGCGTGTATGCCAATCATTACCCTAGGGTTCGCGACTAAAAACTATCTAAATACTAAATACAAGTACACTATACTAGTCCCAAGTCATTTCATATCACAACCGTATGTATAAGTATAGAATAGTATATAACGCATTCGCGTTCTAGTTACGAAACTGCGGGGGTGCTATACGCCATCCACCTGACTTCCCCCGTAGATATATATCTACTCACCTCGATTCTTGCTTGCCGATGTCGATGTCACCATCCTCTTATTAATCGTATGAAATCCACGTGAAGGTACCTACATAGATAACACAATCATAATGCACATTAAAATCAAGTCGGAAACCAAAACGGCGCACCAAACGCTTATAGGTTAGAAACTGTAGCCTTGCATGCAAAACACGATCGATAAACCTAGTCGTTGACGTTCAACGCCACAAGACAGGAATGAAATATCAAATACCAAAATCCATGTTAAAACGAAGTCGTAAAACACTGCGGCAACTTAGAAAAATGGTCCCAGATTTTACCCTTGGTCAAATTAGCCAATTTAGCACATATGGAGGGTCTAGTTTACAGATGTAGGAACTATAGAACAAGAACGAGACCCAATGGCCAAGTTTTGGCCACAGTTTACGGCCAGAATGCTTTTATTTGCGGCCAGGGAATGGAGTTGGGGGCTCTTGTCTTGGGTGATGTTTCCTAGGTTCCTGATTGTATCCCAGTCTTTGCTAAATAATTTTTCAGGTCCCCGAATGATAGCAGATATCAAAAAGCCATCACAATTTCCACAATTCTCTGATATCGGGTTTTCTAAGTTCGCGTTCCGGCGTTCTAGTCTCTGGTTCAGTCCACTAAATCATCACAACAGGGGTTGTGTAGCCTCTACTAACCTCAATTTCACCTTTGCAATCAATTCAAAACCCTAAGCCTTTCTAGAAATTTCCAAATCTCACTAAACGACACTAAATTGGTTCTAAACGAACATGGATGTAAAAGCAATGGAAAAACTGTAAAGTTTACCTAGCACCTTATGAAGGGTTTGGAAGCATCACTTGTCTCAAAATTAAATTTTTAAGGTGCTCAGTGAACACACAAAGAATCATTCCTAGAAAATTAGGGTTTCATAACTTAAACAACATCAAAAGCAACAAAAACTAGGGTTTTGAGAGTACAACCTTTGTAGCTCCCTATGCTAGACTCCTTGGCCACTTGAGGGTTGGAAAAGGGTTCGCTTGAGGTCTTCTAATGTCCACGACGATCCACCCGAAGCTCTTTTGTCCAAGCTTGCAACTTCACTTGATCAAGAGAAGGAAATAAAGCTAACACTCTTCACAAGTGGGCAAGACTTGTGTAGAATGGTGTTGTGGTGGCTTTTCTCACTTCAAAATCCTAACTTGGTGAGTGTTTTGCTCACTAGAGAAATCTAGAGAGCAAAAGAAGAAGGAGGAAGAAGATGATGGCCTTTTTAGAACAAGAGAAAAAGATAATCACTTATGAAAAAATGGAAAATATATGTATATATATTTTTCACTCTTCATCTCAAACCATGGTTATATTATATGGATATTATTTCACTTGAGTTAAAACATAAAAGAAAGATTAACACATGGTTAAAAAGTAGGTGAGCATGGTTAGTTGAAGAAGAGTGTAGAATCTAAACCACGAATTATCCTTTCCTTTTTCTTTTTGTTTTAACACAAATAGAAATAATAATCCATATATAAAACCAAGGTGTGAGTCTTATATTGCCACCATTTTCTATGTATATACAACCATGAAGGATGATGTATGTATGTATGTATGCATGCACATCCATATGTGCATGAACAAGAATGTATGCATACATGCATGCATACATCCAAAATACAAGAAAGGATTTCTAGTGAGAAACTAATGGTTAAATGATAAATCAACACTTGATTTAGCAATCCGGCCATATCACATACGACCCAACCAAAAGTAAGCCGCCAGATTATATACGGTATCTTATAAGCTCATTTTAACTGGGTCCATGCGCATATCGCATACGCGCACCACAACGTTTCGCCTGGACTAGGTAACTCCTTTGTGGCACTCTAAGACTCGTCAATACGCCGGCAGTGGGTGATGATCATATCAAGCACCCCCAAGCCGCAAGCGGTCAGCTAAACGTAACGGCCACCCGGGAATTGAGCGATCAAAAGAAAACAAGCGAACCTGCTACAACTCCCGTCGAGCCAACCGGCAACACTACCGTACAGTCCGGTCTGTTCGTCAGATATGCTGTATATCGAGCCTAGGGATGGTCACGTCGACCCCAATTGTAAGTGCACGGCGGCGCCCCGGCCTCCATTCCGAGGCCAAATGCGGAAGCGATGGTTTACTTTAATTTTTCTTGAACCGGCACCACCGCGCACTAAAACCGGGATCGGGCCATTAACTAGTCCTAGCTAACTACAAGATGGGGAAGAGAGATATACCGAGCGATCCGTGTCTTTCGGTCTTCTCGTCGTCGTCCCGATCTCCCGCGGAATCTCCGGTCTCCACCTCCTCGCCGGAAGGGCACCACGTCGCCTGCTTCTTTTACGGGCTCCCACCTCTATACCGAGGCAACTCGGGCACGAAGTTGGAGAGCCGACGTGCCCAAGGTTTGTTGTAGAATGTAGTGTAGAGGCTATGTCTCATTTGGGGTTCATAGAGGTTGCCATTTTGTGGAGGAGAATGAACTATACTTTTGAGGTGGAACTATGGGATTTTTGTGAAGCTAAAAGACCAAAAATCCCCACATGAAATATTGGGACAGCCCCCTTCATCCTTGGCCGGCCATGGCTCATGGTGGGAGTGGAGAGAAAAAAGAGAGGAGTCTAACAAGAATAATGCAAAGGAGAGAGAGAGAGAAAAGAGGATATCATGCAAAGAAATGATTACTAGCCTAAACCAACACTCCAACACAACCATCATCTCAAGCATGATGACTCCAAAAGGTCAAGCCATCATGAACAAAGAAAGTCAAGTGATGGTGCACCATCATGATACAATAATATGCAATCACCACCCTCCACAAATACGTATTTGCACAAAAGCAAATAAGCCCTCCTCTACCAATCTTCGGCCATTGAAAGATACAAATGAAAATGGCCGAAACGGAAATCAAACTGGCAACTCAAGAAAACTGGTCCCGTAATAAATTACAGAAAACCCCGATACTGTGTATACACACCCGCATTTGTATTCCGACCGAAATACAAATGCAATGAGACAAAATCTATACTGTACTATACTAGGATCTGGCTTAAACCAAAGCCGGCTAGTAATATTTGTTCGATCCTGATCCGTGCAATACCGCACGTATCTGATCGGACCCTGCCATATCTCCATACGGCCTCTACAGCTTTTCGCCCGAAAACTTGAGCAACTGAATGTGGGGGACTCTAAAGACTCGTCAACACCTTGGTTGTGGATTTAACCACTAGCACGTCAGAGGTATAAGCCAATACGTAACGGGCTACCAGGTATCGACCAAAAGGGACGTCGATGAGCGAACTCATCCTGACACCCTTCTGAGCCTGTCAGTGACAATATCCACACAGTCCGGTCCGTTCATCTATGAGCATCGCATGGCGGGCCTAGGGGGTTGGTAAAAGTCAGACCCCCAAAAGCGGTACAAGTCGTGTCGGAGTGTAGCCCAAAACACCCTGAGATACTACTGGAATACCTACCAGTAAATCTCCTGCCTCGGCCGAGGGCTTCGTGTAATGGCTCTCCTAGACACAGCGCGACCTCACCCCGAATACCGGGAGAGACGAACCCCTGAAGATCCGCTCACGGCCTCCATGTGGCTCGGGACTGTACCCAACTAAAACCTGTTTGCACGTCTCCTTTAAGCGTGGTAGGGTAGTAATCAAAGTACAGTGGGAACTCACATGAGACAAATGACGATCCCCAGGTCGATGAACTAACCTATACACATGTCACTAGGGAACTGCTATCTGACGTCAGGTATAAGACCAACTAGCATGTTCCCGGCGAGTCCTGTCCGGTGTACTCATAACCCAATGAGCACCTGTATACATCTTAGGTGAACCAACTAACACCAGTGGCTTGTGAGACCGGCCACCGCCCCTCGTCGGGGTCTCGACTGTATACACTAGTCTACTCTGGAGTATCGATGCCCTGTCTCGAAACTCCCACGACTAGGGACCTTTTAAGGATGTGCTTATAGACCCCAGCTCCCACTTATATGATCGCCCTCATACTGCTGGTGGTCAAGAAAGAATCCTAGGGGCTCTATCAACGTGTAATAGCGACATGTCAGGTCACCTAAAGCAGTACACGATGATAAAGGTAAACCAGATAGCATACTATCATCTCGAGTAAGACTGTCCTACTGGGACAGGTCCTCCCTCAATCGTTGCAATCACGTGCCTGTGATCCAATAATTGAGTCTGAGGGCACTATCTCCAACAATCTCCCACTTGCACTCAAGGCTAATTATTGCGATGTCGCATACTCACAGCCCGTGTGATACCGAACACCCAACTCCTCTACTTGTCAGTCTCACAAAGCTCGTTTGCGAAACTATTGCGTTCGAGGAATAGCCTCAGTGAGTGGATCCGCCTTGATGTTTCTTTCTATGTCTCTCTATATCTCATGTTCGCGGAGAAAGCCATCTCCCGAAATGAGCAACACCTGTCTTAGAATATGTCTGGATGTCTGATTGGACCTAGCTCATAAATGAACTCCAAATCCAAACTTCTTAGACTATATCGTCAACCGAACTTAATCAGTATCCTGCGCCATGCCTCCCTCAGTATATCCTTGGACCACCTGTCCAAAATACTGCCCCTCGTCAGAAGGAAAAACTATAACTCTGACAACTTCCTTGTCGTCCAGGTCACCTTGGAAGCCTGGAATGATAACTGTTTCCCGAATGAGGCTGTCGTTATCATATCCCTAAAACATCCACTTATGTTCTAAAACTGCTTTCGACTGTTTCTCCAGGATTGGATCAATGTCAACTTATTGCATGTAGTGCAAGAACAACATCTGGTGTGGTACTTGACATCTCATGATTGACTCAATTGCCTGAGCAAGTGATCTGCCAATCATGCGCATCCTTCTCCCCTTTAGTCTGTAAGACACTTTTAGAGAGGGTGACTCTATCACCTGCAGGTACACTACCGTGCCAGGAGTCGTCTATTCTAAATACTTTTAGAATGCTGTCTAAGTACCCTGATTGGGAAACCACCCAAATCTAGATCTAAAACCATAGATCTAGTAACCAGTATGTCTGATATAATGTCCAAGTCCCATGTGGATAAACTATTGTGTGACGTCCAAAGTATAACTGATCGTAGTATAGGAATATCACTTCCTACTCTGTGTATGTCATCCAAATACCATGACAACACACCCTACAACCTTCTCAACAGATCCATCCCCTATTCTGATGAAGTCAAACCTATGACTGTCACATCAGAAATAGATGATCTATCTCCGCTACATCTGTTTTAGTCTATAAATAGGCATAAGCCACCTGTCCACCAATGCTTCCGCTGCTCCCACTGACTACGACAACCCTCTGGCAGAGTCATATAAACGTACACTTCTAAAGCAAGTTTAGAACGACGCTATACTCATCCTCCTGCCGGGTCTCACAGTCTGGAACAACAGCAATGGCAAGTGTGGGTAAACAAGAACCTCCCTGTCACCGTCCTTGAGGCTACCGGAATACCCCTCGGGTGCCTGAGGTTACCCACCTTATCTGCGGAGTGGCCAATGGACTGTCAAACCAGATTGAATCTTTAGGTTCCTTATCAAATCTTCAGTAATCGTTTGCGGTTCAGGAATCACTTCCAGTTCTACCATACTCCCACTACTGTTTTCTAAAAAAAAATCCACTTTTAATAAAACTGTGGTGAGTCTAGAACAATATCACTATTGATCTTCCAAATGGTAGAAAGTCAACCCTCGTCATAGCCTGGGTCAACCCACAAACAGTCATTACAGAAACATGCCTTGAGTTGTCCAGTGTCTGGTTTTAATCATAAGCCGGACAACTCCCTGTACCTTAACACCGTTAAGATATGAACTGTTCTATATCCAATATAGAACCAGAGACACTGATTTAATTGAACCAGATTCAAATCATGCAGCTGTCTCCAGTGCATGTCAACTAAATGGAAGGAGGCCGATCAGCGTTACTCAACTTAGGAATGCTTCCAATTATGAGTAACCTGAAAGAGAAGCAAGTTCTCTTAATCATTACTATCAACTGAACACCATACACAAGTATCTACATTTTCGATCACTTTGAAGAATCCGGATACTTGCAATACCTGGTTCTCTACTTTATTCAAATACCTATAACTTCTCAAAATTCGGACGCTGTGTTTCCACGAAACACCTGTCTAAAAACTAGAGAAATCATAAGTAAACCGAATATAGTACGAGGACCAACCCCTCTGTCCTGATGGACCCTGGACAACATACAATACTCTGTGTAAGTCCCTTGAGTCTGATAACTCATTCACTGTGTGTCGTAGGTTGAAAACTGTACTTATGGTTAAGAAGAATTACACCGCTGTTTAATGCTCCTTACCTAACCATCCACTGATATAGTTAAATGTCACAGACATAATTTCAAAAAAGTATATCTCACTCCATGAAAATAGACATACAGATATATCGATTTGAAATTGGTGCATAACAGCGGATATTCAAAACCAAATATTTGCCGACCGGCAACCAACCCAGGTGACTTCCTCAAATATCACCGATTACAACGAATCCCGATATAATGAGGATGATCACCTAATTCCTAATAACTTACTCCCACTCATCATCTGTAAAGCCATACAGATGTGAGATTCATACCTGGTAAATACATACCCTGGAGCAAGTGTCTAACTGGGAAATCAGTTTTCCTTTAACAGTACACAGCGAAGCTGAAACATTGAAATGTTTCGATGGGGTATCCCGGTATTCCTAGTAATGCCTCTTCCATTATCCAGATTCACAACTGTAACCGTGTAATTCTTTGCCACCTCTCCAAATCCCTTTATATGTCTTTAGTCATTACCTTCTGTACATCCCTTTAGGCCAAATGGTTTTCTTCCTTCCCTACCGTTCGGCACCAGCCTATGGTTTGGAAGAAGACTATCCAATAAGCATAATGGGTGTACTGTCCTAATCCTGGGAGCACTCGCAATGCGAGAGAAGGTGAAGATAAAAGACAACCGAATAAACCTTATTCCTATTTCTCCTGAACCAGAATCCATCCCCGAACTGGAACAAGTTCCTTTCGAGTTCGTATATAACCATACGATGGAGTATCCAATAAACTGTGGATCTTCGTAGTAATATGGAGTATTCTGGAGAAATACAAAGGTGATTTGGGAGTGATAATGAAATACCTGGTTTGGTCATGAATATTTGTTGCAATTTACTTTGCCTCTTACTTTTGCTTTGCACCGTGGAGTGACCTCTTGGACAAAAAGTTTGCGTCAGGGCATTAACTTCACTATAGCCGATTACTTTTGCTTTGCACCGTGGTATTCAGTTGGAATATCCTGCACCTCATTCTACGGGGAAAGAGCCGAGATCCCTTCACCGGGAGTGACCTCTTTAGAAAAGGTTCTCGTTACTATATTTTTCTAAAAAGCTATCCGTTCCTTCAACGATATCAAGTTCATTACGTTAAAGGTTTTTTGCCAGAAACCATTCGTAGCCCTCCGTCATTTCAGATGGGTAGCACGTAGTATTCATGCTATGTATGTTGGCCTTCGTCAAGGCATAGTGTATGGTAGCTGCTTGTTACCTTTCTGCTGCATAGATAGATGCGTTGATTTGGGAAAGTCGTACTACTATTTTGGCCTTCGTCAAGGGTATGTACGGGTGGGTTAAAATTAACCTGGATAATGACGGGTAGAACTTGACATGTGACTTATGATATGTTGGCATTCGTCAAGGTGATAAGAGCATGGGGCAAAAATCACATCGAGAGATTCTAAAGAAACTGAAACTTGCCAGATATGAGCATACCTTCTGGAGTGTGATAGCGTGAGCGGATTCCGTCACGTTATCATGCGATGATAGTTGGATCCCGATTCCCACTGATGAGTCGGTTTACTCCTCGGGTGATCCTGACTAATTCTTCTTTCAGGTTTGGAGGAGAATTTGACGGTACAGTGGGAGGTTTCCAGATTAGATAAAGTGATAACCATTCTGATCTAGGTTAGAGTGCACGCTGAGTGTTTCTTTTCTCTCTATCTTTGGCAGCGACCATTGACCCGACCCTAAGACTATGACTCAGTGACCAAAATTAACTGAACCTTCTTAAACACTGGCTTTTGGATTGTCAGAGTTGCAAACCTCATTGCCACTCCTACTTTTACCCTTTTCTCCAAGACACCCCGTATTACTACGAACGTCCACTTCCATTAGACAAAACCATCGTATTGTTAGATACGAACTCGAAGGAATTTATTCGAGGATGGTTTCCGGTTCTGGAGAAAACGAATAGGACTCTTCAGTTGTCTTTTCCTTTTACCTTCTCTCAGGTTGCGAGTACTCCTTAGTTTAGGAGATAGTACACCTATTACGCAAATTGGATAGTCTTCTTCCAAACCATAGGCAGGTGCCGACCGGTAGGGAATGAAGAAAACCAATTAGCCTAACGATGGTGTACAGAAGGTATTAAGTTAAGACAAAGCAAGGGATTAGTAAGAGGGCAAAGTAAATTGCAACTGATATTCACGACCAAACCAGGTATTTCATTACCACTCCTACCTCACCTTTTTATTTCTCCAGGACACCCCGTATCACTACGAAGATCTACAGTTTATTGGATACTCCATCGTGTGGTTATATACAAACTCGAAAGGAACTTGTTCCAATTCGGGGATGGATTCTTGTTCAGGAGAAATAGGAATAAGGTTTATTCGGTTGTCTTTTATCTTCACCTTCTCTCGCATTGCGAGTGCTCCTAGGATTAGGACAGTACACCGATTATGCTTATTGAATAGTATTCTTCCAAAACATAGGCTGGTGCCGAACGGTAGGGAAGGAAGAAAACCATTTGGCCTAAAGGGGTGTGGAGAAGGTAATGACTAAAGACGTATAAAAGGATTTAGAGAGGTGGAAAAGAATTATACGATTACAGTCGTGAATCTGGAAGAGGCATTACTAGGAATACCGGGATACCCCATCAAAACATTTCAATGTTTCAGTTTCACTGTGTACTGTTAAAGGAAAACTGATTTCCCAATTAGTCATTACTCCAGGGTATGTATTTACCAGGTATGATTCTCACATCTGTATGGTTTTACAGATGATGAGTGGGAGTAGGTTAGTGGGAAATAGGTAATCATCCTCATTATATCGGGATTCGTTGTAATCGGTGATATTTGAGGAAATCACCTGGGCTGTTTGCCGGTCGGCAAATATTTGGTTTTGAATATCCGCTGTTATGCACCAATTTCAAATTGATATATCTGTACGTCTATTTTCATAGAGTGAGATATACCTTTTTGAAATTATGTCTATGACATTTACCTATATCAGTGGATGGCTAGGTAAGGAGCATTAAACAGCAGTGTAATTCTTCATAACCAAAGGTACAGTTTTCAACCTACAACACACAGGGATTGAGTTATCAGACTCAAAGGACTTGTACAAAGTATTGTATATCGTCCAGCGTCCATTAGGACAGAGGGGTTGGTCCCCGTACTATATTCGGTTTACTTATGACTTCTCTAAGTTTTTAGACAGGTGTTTCGTAGAAACGCAAGGTCCGAATTTTGAGAAATTATAGGTATTTGAATAAAGTAGAGAACCAGGTGTTGCAAGTATCGGGTTTCTTCAAAGTGATCGAAGATGTAGATACTTGTGTATGGTATTCAGTTGATAGTAGTAATTAAGAGAACTTGCTTCTCTTTCAGGTTACTCATAATTGGAAGCATTCCTAAGTTGAGTAACGCTGATCGGCCTCCTTCAATTTAGTTGACATGCACTGGAGACAGCTGCATGATTTGAATCTGGTTCAATTAAATCAGTACCTCTGGTTCTATATTGGATATAGAACAGTTCATATCTTAACAATGTTAAGGTACGGGGAGTTGTCCGGCTTATGCTTAAAACCAGACTCTGGATAACTCAAGGCACGTTTTCTGTAATGGTTGTTTGTGGGTTGACCCAGGCTATGACGAGGGTTAACTTTCTACCATCCGGAAGATCAATAGTGATATTGTTCTAGACTCGCCACAGTTTTAATAAAAATGGATTTTTTCAGAAAACAGTAGTGGGAGTATGGTAGAACTGGAAGTGATTCCAGAACCGCAAACGATTACTGAAGATTTAATAGGAACCTAAAGATTCAATCTGGTTTGACATTCCATTGGCCACTCCGCAGATAAGGTGGGTAACTTCAGGCACCCGAGAGGTACTCTGGTAGCTCAAGGACGGTGACAGGGAAGTTCTTGTTTACCCAGACTTGCCATTACTGTTGTTCCAGGCTGCGAGACCCGGCAGGAGGATGAGTATATCGTCGTTCTAAACTAGCTTTAGAAGTGTACGTGTATATGACTCTGCCAGAGGGTTGTCGTAGTCGGTGGGAGCAGCGGAAGCATTGGTGGACAGGTAGCTTATGTCTATTTATAGACTAAAGCAGATATAGCGGGGATAGATCATCAATTTCTGATGTGACAGTCATAGGTTTGACTTCATCAGAATAGGGGATGGATCTGTTGAGAAGGTAGTAGGGTGTGATGTCCTAGTATTTGGATAACATACATAGAGTAGGAAAGGAAACTCCTATACTACGATCGGTTACACTTTGGTCGTCACACAGTAGTTTCTCCACATGGAACTTGGACACTATATCAGACATATTGGATACTAGATCTATGGTTTTAGATCTAGATTTGGGTATTTTCCTAATCAGGGTACTTAGACAGCATTCTAAGAGTATTTAGAATGGACGACTCCTGGCATGGTGGTGTACCTGCGGGTGATGGAGTCACCCTCTCTAAAGGTGTCTTACTGACTAAAGCGGAGAGGGATGTGCATGATTGGCAGATCACTTGCTTAGGCAATTAAGTCAATCATGAGATGTCAAGTACCACACCAGATGTTGTTTTTGCAGTAGGTGCAATGAGTTGATATTGATCCAATCCTGGAGAAACAGTCGGAAGCAGTTTTATAACATAAGTGGATATTCTAGGGATATGATAACGACAGCCTTATTCGGGAGACAATTATCATTCCAGGCTTCCAAGGTGACCTGGACGACAAGGAGGTTGTCAGAGTTATAGTTTTTCCTTCTGACGAGGGGCAGTATTTTGGACAGGTGGTCCAAGGCAATACTGAAGGAGGCTTGGCGCTGGATACTGATTAAGTTCAGTTGACGATACAGTCTAAGAAGTTTGGATTTGGAGTTCATTTGTGAGCTAGGTCCCATCAGACATCCAGACACATTCTAAGACAGGTATTGCTCATTTCGGGAGATGGCTTTCTCCGCGAACTTGAGATATAGAGAGACATAGAAAGAAACATCAAAGCGGATCCACTCACTAAGGCTATTCCTCGAACGCAATAGTTTCGCAAACGAGCTTTGTGTGACTGACTAGTAGATGAGTTGGGTGTTCGGTATAACATGGGCTGTGAGTATGTGACATCGCAATAATTAGCCTTGAGTGCAAGTGGAAGATTGTTGGATATAGTGCCCTCAGAGTCAATTATTGGATCACAGGTACGTGATTGCAATGATTGAGGGAGGACCTATACCGAGAGGACAGTCTTACTCAAGATGATAGTATGCTATCTCGTTTATCTTTATCATCGTCTACTGCTTTAGGTGACCTGACATGTCGCTATTACACGTTGATAGAGCCCATAGGATTCTTGCTTGACTACCAGCAGTATGAGGGCGATCATATACGTGAGAGCTG
The DNA here is from genome assembly GCA_030015575.1 of Agapanthus africanus. NCBI lineage: Eukaryota > Viridiplantae > Streptophyta > Magnoliopsida > Asparagales > Amaryllidaceae > Agapanthus > Agapanthus africanus. The sequence continues at coordinate 494,190,824 of JASDDO010000019.1, read as the reverse complement.
GGGTCTATAAGCACATCCTTAAAAGGTCCCTAGTCGTGGGAGTTTCGAGACAGGGCATCGATTCTCCAGAGTAGACTAGTGTATACAGTCGAGACCCCGACGAGGGGCGGTGGATGGTCTCACAAGCCACTGGTGTCAGTTGGTTCACCTAAGATGTATACAGGTGCTCATTGGGTTATGAGTACACCGGACAGGACTTGCCGGGAACATGCTATTTGGTCTTATACCTGACGTCAGATAGCAGTTCCCTGGTGACATGTGTACAGGTTAGTTCATCGACCTGGGGATCGTCACTTGTCTCGTGTGAGTTCCCATTGCACTTTGATTACTACCCTACCACGCTCAAAGTAGACGTGCAAACAGGTTTTAGTTAGGTGCAGTCCCGAGCCACATGGATGCAGTGAGCGGATCTTCGGGGGTTCTTCTCTCCCGGTATTAGGGGTGAGGTCGCGCTGTGTCTAGGAGAGCCATTACACAAAGCCCTCAGCCGAGGCAGGAGATTTACTGGTAGGTATTCCAGTAGTATCTCAGGGTGTTCTAGGTTACACTCTGACACGACTTGTATCGCTTTTGGGGGTCTGACTTTTACCAACCCCCTAGGCCCGCCATGCGATGCTCATAGACGAACGGACCGGACTGTACGGATATTGTCACTGACAGGCTCAGTAGGGTGTCAGGATGTGTTCGCTCACAGACGTCCCTTTTGGTCAATAGCTGGTGGCCCGTCACGTATGGCTAATACCTCTGACGTGCTAGTGGTTAAATCCACAGCCATAGTATTGACGAGTCTTTAGAGTCCCCTACATTCAGTTGCTCAAATTTTTGGGCGAAATGCTGTAGAGGACGTATGGAGATATGGCAGGGTTCGATCAGATATGTGCGGTATTGCACGGATCATGATCGGACGGAATATGCTAGCGGGCTTTGGTTTAAGCCGGATCCTAGTATAGTACAGTGTAGATTTTATCTCATTGCATTTGTATTTCGGTCGGAATACAAATGCGGGTGTGTATACACAATAGTGGGGTTTTCCTGTAATTTATTACGGGATCAGTTTTTGGAGTTTCCAGTTTGCTTTCCGGTTTCGGCCATTTTCCTTTGTATCTTCCATTGGCCGAAGATTGGTGGAGGAGGGCTTATTTGCATTTGTGCAAATAAGCATTTGTGGAGGGTGTTATTTGCATATTATTGCTTCATGATGGTTGCACCACCATTTGACCTCTTCTTCTCATGATTGCTTGACTTTTTGGAGCAATCATGGTTGTTGATGGAGTGTGGATTTGTTGGTGATCATTCTTCTTATCATGATCACATATCATTCCTCTCACTTGCATTATTTGTGTGGCTCCCCTCATTTTGATACACTCTCTCACCATTCCCTCAAGCAAGGCCGGCCATACATTATGAGAAGTGGGGGATTTTTTTTTGGAATGGGAAAAATGTTCATCACATTTTTCCTTTTGCTTGCTACAAAATCATTCATCTCCATATACTTCTTTTCCTCCACAAAAAGAGCAACTTCCATAAACCCCAATGAGACATAGCACTACACTTATTCTACAGCAAATCTTGGGCACGTCGACTCGCCAACTTCGTGCCCGAGTTGCCTCGGTATTGAGGTGGGAGCCCGTAAAAGAAGCCGGCGACGTGGTGCCCTTCCGACGAGGAGGTGGAGACCGGACACTCCGTGGGAGATCGGGACGACGACGAGAAGACCGAAGTACACGGATCGCTCGGTATATCTCTCTTCCCATCTTGTAGTTAGATAGTAGTTAGGTTAATGGCACGATCTGGGTTTTATAGTGCGCGGTGGTGCCGGTTTGAAGTTAAAGTAAATCACCGCTTCAGCATTCCGGCGTCGGATTGACGGCCGGGGCGCCGCCGTGCACTTACAAAACTTACACAGTACTGTGCATGCCTCGAGCTTGTCCACTTGCTGCTTTTTTACAAAAGCTGGATATCCCCATATCTTCAGATACCGAAGATAGGGTTTCTTCCTACTCCACATCTGATATGGTGTGGTAAGCACAGTCTTGGTAGGAACCTTGTTTAAAAGATATGCAGCCGGTTCTGGTACATAACCCCAGAAGGATCACGGTAACTCAGCGTTACTCATCATGGAACGTATCATATCTAATAAGGTTCTACTCTGCCTTTCCGATACACCATTGTGTTGTGGTGTGTATGGAGGAGTAAGCTGAGAGAGAATTTCATTCTCTTTTAGGTAATCCAGGAACTCGGCACTTAAGTATTCACCACCACGATCAGATCTCATTGTCTTGATACTTTTGCCTGTTTGTTTTTCCACTTCATTCTTATATTACCAGAATTTCTCAAATGCCTCGGATTTATGTTTCATCAAAAAGAAATGTCCATACCAAGAAAAATCATCCATAAAAGTAATGAAATAGGAATAACCACTTCGTGCTTGTGTAGACATTGGACCACACACATCGCTGTGTATGAGTCCCAAGAGCTCGCTCGCTCTTACTCCGTGTCAAGTGAACGGAGACTTTGTCATCTTTCCTTTGAGACAAGATTGACAAGTTGCATAAGACTGATATACGAACGGATCCAAATATCCCTCTCTATGTAACTTTATCAACCGTGTTTCGTTGATGTGACCCAGTCTACAATGCCATAAGAAAGCTTGATTTAATTCTGGAGACTTTCTTTTAAGTGTTTTCTGGACGTTGAAAACCTGAGCTTGATTTAATATGTATATACCGTTATCTAGTGTACCTGACCCAATCAAAGCTTGATTTAGGTGGATGTGGACCACATCGCTTACAAATGTAAAATTATATCCTTCTTTAGAAAGTAAAGATACAGATATGATATTACAAGCTAGACTAGGTACACACAAACAGTTACGTAAAATCAATATCTGCCGACTTGTCAATCCTAGGTAATATTCCCCTACGGATACAGCGTCCACACTCATTCCGTTAGCAACCCTAAGAGTCATATCACCTGCCTTGATAACTCTATATTTTCTCAAAGCCTGTAATGAATTGCAGATATGAGATCATGATCCGGTATCTAGTACCCAGGAAGAAGAGTTAATTGATATACAGTTTTCAATCACAAACACACCCGAAGCCGAAGCCACAACATGCTTCGAATCCTGGATTCGAGCTTTCCTGCATTCCTTCTGCCGATGCCCTTTCCCATGACAATAGGAACATCCCTCCTTCCCTACTGTTAGCCCCGAAAATTTTGCCCTACCCTTTCCTTCTACCTTACTGACACCGCCGATCGGCTCGGTTGAGACCTTCTTCTTCTCTCCCTTGGCTTTCACCTTGGATTTAGAAGTGGAACATTCCCCAATAAGCTGAGCGGGTGTCTCCCTGGATTCCTTCAGGATGTAAGTAGAAGGGAGGGACTGTAGAATCAAGTTAGTACACAACTCATTCTCCGACATGGTCTCTAGGTCTGTGAGCTCTTTAATATAGTGATCATTGTAGGGACGTGGTCCCCTACAGATGACTCGACAGCCAACCTCGCTTGAAACAATTCCTTCGTGGTCTCATATCTTGAGATACGAGATTCCTCTCCATATAAATATTTGTTATGGAGGAAGATAGAAGCTAAGTTCATCTTCTCGTGCTGCCTCTGGTTTTCACTATCCATTAAGGCCAACTGTAACGTTTTGAAAATCGTTTCGGTGAAATTTCGGAAAATCGGTAAAATAAGGGGGGTTTCCGTAAAAAGTCAAAATATAAATATCTTTTAATATAAAATAAAATATACATATTCTAGATATATAATTGCTAGTATTTGGTGTTTATTGAGCCACTGGAAAAATTTCTAATTTTCTGAAATTTTTTCCGAAATTAATTATTTTAATATTATTTTAAGCCGTCACTAATACATCTAATTAGGGAAAATTACAAATTGAAATGAGTTGAAACAAATTTTGTGTACCATGACACATTAAACTAACATGTAAAATATTGTTTTTGAAATGAAATTAAATTGTCAAACGGTTTTAGAAAATATCGAAGAAAAAGGGCTTAAATAGTGAAATTAGTGTTAATGGAAATTTGGGTAATACATTTATCTTTTTCCCTTACCCACACTCACACCCCCTATTTTTTTTACCTCCCCTTTACTGGCTGATATTCAGCAGCCCCTCCCCACTCTCCCCTCCTATTAAACAAAACAAATGAAAAGAAAAGACAAAGGAAATGAGAAGAAGTTAAAAGAGGTATGGCTTTGACTTTGCATTGACTTAATACTTTCCTCACCTCACTCTCTCTCCTCTCTTCCTCATCTTTTGGCCGAGCCCCCCCCCCCCCTTCCCTACTCCTTCAACAGCAGCTCCAATTTCCCCCCTCTCATTTCATCACAAAATTCCATCAAAAAATCATCAAAAATGCTTCAAAATCCACACAAAATCCAAATATAATCCCTACCCATTATTCCTTGGCTATTCTAGCATGAATCTAGGGAACAAGTTGGCAGTTTGGAGGCTTTGATTTTCATGTTTGATCTATTGATCATGAGATATAATCTTAACCTATGTTTTGATTGTTGGTTAATTACTCCAATTTAGTTAAATTTAGATGTTTAATTTGGCTTTATGGCAAGTTTGGAAAATTCAAGACTAGGGTTTGAATTAAATTAGATTCTTTATCATTAGGTTATGGTTGTAATGAGGGGATGTAATTGAATGGAAAATCTAATTTGGTTACTTGTTGCTAATTTGTTAGTTTAAAATTGTGATAATTATGCTAAATTGCTAACTAGGTTTTAGAAATTAAATTAAAATGTGGGATTAAAATCTAGTTAGGATTTTTAGCACATCATTAAGGTTTCCATGAGTGGTTTAACCATTTAAAATATGCAAAATCTAGCTTAGTTGTTGAATTGTGAATTTTGCTTTAAAAATTGTTAAAATTGGTTATTTTTGCAAACATGAATTTTGGGTTAATGATAATTAGTGAGATTAAAAATATGGAAAAGGTTTATATGACCCAGTTATGATACTTAGTGAATACTTTGGCCATTAGTTGGGTTAAAATATCAAGTTTCGAATTAAAACGGTAATTAAGTGCTTTCTAGGTTTTGTGAAATAAGTCGATTTGAGCAAATTTAAGGTTTTTATGAATTGCACCCTATTTTCAAATAAATTCTAGTGCGTTATGAACGCGTGATTGGTACGTTGGGTTTTTTTCTCAATAGTTTGACGTTTGTACATCGACATCGAGGGTTGGTTTGGCTATTTTTGCATGCGTAGGCGATAGGTTTTGACCTATGCGTGATACGCGTGCCGATTTAGTTTTCGTATGCCGTTTCGATTTCGAATTGGGTTTTTATGCGATACGATACGTAGTGACATGTAGGTACCCCCATGTAGACTTCTAGACGACAAGCAAGCGCGTGGCGACGTCGGCACCGGCGAGCGAGAATCAGGTGAGTAGATTTATATCTACGGGGAGAAGTCGAGTGGATGGCGTTTAGCACCCCCGCAAGGTTATGAGAAATGATGTGATATGGTAACGATATACTTTTATATGTTAATGTGAGATATATACACCTAGTAAGATAAGCCTTACGAGCTTATGGATTAGTGTTAGCGAGGAACGGAGGAAGGTTTTGGTTGGTTTCTAAATCGCAACCCTAGAGTAAGGATTTGCATACACGCACACATATACACTTGCATACATCATTTTCTTGTACGTATATGGGAATGTGTATATATATATATATATATACACATGGGTATGGGACTATGCATATATATACATTCATATAGACATGCATGAATGTTGAGGATATTGTGTGATATTTGGAGATGAGTCGATGAGATTGGGCTTGAGGCCATGGGATCGGTGATGTGATATGGTCCGTATTTAGGATACGACATGATATTTTAGCGGGTTCTTTAGGCGTGGAGTTTTCATACACACGCATGCATTTCATAGATGGTATCAATATTGTACTAGACGTAGATAAGTACCCCGATCATGATAGTTGATAAAGAGGATAATAGATGATTAATGTGATAGATGTGACTTTTGACCCATACCTAGATTTGGGGTGCCGTACGACGGATTTACCGTACGAGCTGTATATTGATGATAGATCCGCACTCTTGACTCGAGGATGTCATATTATAGATATTGTATCGTATGGGATACTATTGAGGCGGGATCACCGACTATTATATGTATATATATGTATCGACTCAGATGTTAGGCGGTTTCCTTACCTTTCGATCAGCCAGTTTAGTTTGGCCCTGTAGTGTACTTGTAAATAATAGATTAGTTTCGACTTATACCTATTTCAAAAACTAACGAATCGTGTGTATGTTAAAGACGGGACAAGGGATTCTACGGATATTTCAAATGACGTATCTTTTCTTAAAAAACACCGTAGCCTTTATTTTTCAAAACACCACGATTCGTGTTATCTCAAATGGCACCACTGTTTGACTCATATTTATATAAATGCAGATTAGTTATCATTGTGTTTATCATTCAGCTTCCGCATATTATTACCGTTCGCATCGCATTTGCATGTTTATATTGTACTTCCATATGTCATTATTGAGATCATACTGTCAGGACACCAACACCATTACCGATGATGCGTATGTTCCACATACACTTACTTGCCAGTTCACACACATCATCATCGGTAATTGCCATATCACGTACACTTTAGAAAATACCTTTTCATTGACATAGCTTGATAACTGATAGTCGCAATATGTTATAGCTTTCATGTGCTAGTTTAAATATTGCATTCATTGCATGATATTAGGTGCATTCATATATTCATTGATTATGAAGTATGATGGAGATTTATGCCGGTATTCACCGTTTATTGGTATCATGATTTTGATGACTTCGGATTTACATGAGATTTCTGGATTTGGGGGAAAACGGAAAGAATTTAATAAAAGCTTAGTATAATCATTTTAAAATGCAAAATTTCCGGTTTTCTTATGATGTATGAGTCGTCCACCATGAGTTTTCATGATTGCTGTTCGATTTGGAAACCCGATTCGAGGAGCTGGATGAACCGTCTCGGGTATATGGTGAGCCTGGTATGGTACCCCGGGGCAAGAAGCTCGAGTTGTATTCGATGAGCCTTGCTGGGGAGCACTACCTACCGGTGATATTATTTGGACTCGTCGGTTATCCGTAGGATACCGGCCGGAGTCATGAGATGGTTATAGGCTGATCCATTCTGCCGGAGCCCGCAGGCCGATCCCGCAGATGATACGGACGCCTGAGATATTGATATTTGAGATTTGAGATTTGAGATATTGAGGATTGATATTGAGATACTGAGACTTATGTTTTGTGTCGATGCTTGACATTGATTTCTCTGTTGCATTCATTGATGATACTTGATTGATATATATATATATATATATATATAGGAATCTCATTGATTAAAGAAAACAGTTGTTTCATTCATTATATATTCTGTTTAAATTCGTAATGCATTCATACATCGTATATCTGATATATTGCTATCTGAGGCACAGACACGAGCAGGTAGTATTACACTATACATAGCTGGACCAGGATTTTATTGAGGATATTACCTGATATGACCTAGGATAGCGTTATGCATGCGATTTCTACTCGTAGATGTTTTCTACTCATGAGTTGGTAACTCACCCCCGTTGTGCCACAGTTCCTTGCAGGTTTTGCCGTACAGCTTGTTTGAGGCTTGCTAGCACACTGTTCCTTCCGGCTGATTGCTTTGGCAGGTGGGTTCCTTGCATCGGGACCACCATTTATTTATTATTTCAGTTGTATCTAGAAACTCCATCAACCAGATTGTATATTTGATAGAGATAGAAGACTAGACTTGTTATTCTTTCGACCTTAGAGTCGCGCGTTGTGTTATTTTGCTTTTCATGCTGATTTTGGTTTTTTTTTAGTTTTGATCCTCGCCCTTCGGCGTTGTATATTATATTGCTTGCGTGGTTGTGACCGTCGTTTGACGAAGAGCTATCTCCTGCTTGGGGATGCCTTTTTGTATTTCGTATACTATTCATGTTGTATCCCGTTTGTGGGCCAGTATTTACAAAGGTGACTCTGCCGAAATTTTCAGAAAATACTTAAGATTTTAAAATTTCATACTTCGGCCTATGTTGTTAAAACTACTTGCTTTAAATTGGTTTTTCCTTCACTCTACTGCTTCTTTGGTTTTGATTTCTATGTTTTGGCTTACATAGATTACGTACGCCTCGAGACTTTTCGTAATTTAAGTGCCGGTCATGTTCTGTACTTGTAGGGTCATGACAAAGTTGGTATCAAAGCGTTAGGTTTTACCTTCGGAGTGTAGGATGACCCTTGGTTGATGTAATAGGTAGCTTGAGTAGAGTGATGTACCGTATGTATGTTCCGCGGCATACTTACGATACGATACTCCGCTTAAGAAGCCTTAGGATGTACATTTCCTTGCACAGTATTATCTTCCTTCATTTGATCTAGCCTCATCGGTACCAGTTTATGGTTTTGTTCTCACGGTGGTACGGGCAGAGAGAGCTACGGCTAGAGTTGCGGTCAGCACGAGCTCGTCACGAACGAGGACTGACCAGGGCGTGATTCCAGGGACATACAATAGAGGCGTCGTTTCATTGTGTTTCCGCGCCATGAGTGTTTGATGGATCGCTTTTACGAGATTTCTCGGACGTGCAGATCAGGACCAGAGGAAAGGGCCACTGCAAGAGGCTAGCCAGGATGTGATGACCGCTAATGCACCATATTTTGATGTTTGAGGCACTGTTCAGCGTGCGGACAGAAGATTGAGATGTTGCTGGGACAGACGAGATATCGCTCCAGAAGTTTGGAGCTATGCCGCATGAGTTATACTTCGAGATATGATAGAAGGTCGCTAGTCACCAAGGATAAAGGACTAGGACATGTGATTCATTGCCTACACCAATGCGAGGTCATCAGATGGATTGATTCCAGCTAGAGGCGACATCACACTGATACGTTGAGAGTCGATAGAGACGATCGAATGTCAGGAACCGATTTTCCAAGTTTAAAGTATTCGGAAAACAATTCAAGCAATTCTACGGACCCTCTAGAAGATTGAAACCCTAACTCGATTTAATGACCATGGAACGCCCGTGAACCTTAGGGTTTGCGGCAGTTTAGCGGTGCCATTAGTGAAGCTTGGGTCTGCCCTTCTACGGTTGGTCCATAGGTGCTGTGGCATATATTCGATACTATTAAACTGTACCCAAGGTGTCGAGCTCTTGGGGGATTATGTGGTTTTGACAAATCAATCGGATGATTCGACTTCATTTGGATATCAAGTGATAAGATGCATTACTTGGGAGACTCCAGATACGAGTATAGAGGTTAGAGTGCAGTCCATGCAGCCACGAAGAGACGAGTACGAATCGATCGACATTAGAGAAAAGAGGAGTAAAAGGTTCGTACAAGATCTTGATGAGATGACGTTCCACTCCGCCGACATCAGAGATGTGATACGCAAGTAGAGGCATTGACTATGGGTTTATATTCTAGGAGGAGTCGTGATGAGTATGCAGCTGTTCCGGAATAAGGAATAGATATAGTAAGAGGATGATAACTTCCGGGCAGTTCGGCAGAAACGAGATTTGGGAGAGACTTCGACAGGACCTTTCTGGGATACTATACAAGAAGACTTGGACCAAGGATCAGTCATATTGTGCACACCCAGCAGGCCAGAGTTCGGCATCGTCGACGAGACATGTTATAAGTAACCATGATAGTTGGCCATAAGTCTTTAGAGGATGTGTCAGAGCGGACTGCTTCCGTTATCGTTTCCATATTGGACCGTTGAGCCGAGGAGCTATGTACTTAACAATTCGCAGTGAGAGACGAGAGCCTAAGGGCACCAGGCGACATGCCATGATCAGAAAGCAAGTAGATATCTTACTCTACTGGCATTCGATGCACCGACACCTTCTCAACTTTGTAGGACGGACATATCGACAAAAATAATTATGATTTGTGATTTGGTGATTGACTATCACGTATCCGTCCCTTTGGATTTCAGTATAATTGGGTGAATTATTTCATGATTGAGTTTTGATGACCGAGTTTCATGATATTTGATTTCATGCTTAGGGCATGCATATGATTCTACTTATGCTTTCGGCATAGTTCTCATGCACTTTTAGTATTTTTATTTGCTTTTGTGCATGCGGATATATAGGATGGTGAGATTTTATACCACGGTATACCTGATTGGGATTTTTGATTAAAATGTGTTGTATACCGTCGATTTCGATTTTGATATTCGATATTTATTTTCGTGCACCTTGTGCACTTGACTTGGATTTTGCGCATACTTAAGGTGCTTGATGCGATTTAGGTGCACACTAGATGCACTAAATCGAGATTCTTCGTGCATATCAGAAGCACCTGGTTTTGCTGTCAGGCACACACGTTGCCTTTGACAGGTGTTTTCGTGCACACCTGTTGCACTTAGATGTTGTTAATGTGCACATATATGGCACATTCATGGATTTCAATTTCCGTGCGCACCAGACGCACGTGGCATTCATATATATTTGGGATTGATTGCTTTTGGAGCAGTATATTTTATGATACTTGTTATTTGGTTTAGTACTGAGCAGGACTAGTCAGAGGACAGTACCTGAGTATATTTTGTATGAACTGGTAGTTATCGAAGGGATTTCCAAGGAGGAGCTATAGTTTCAGTATTTACCTACGTGTCAATGATGACACGAAACTGTTTAAAAGGGAAAACCCTTCTAAAATTGTTTTCAAAACGGCGTAACGTGCATATTAAACAAAGGACATATATATATATATATATATATATATATATATATATATATAGTGTTATTTTCTCACAATGGACGTCCGCTACTGTGCAGTGATACACACATCGCACAGCGAAATAAAAAGGTTTGGCATGCATTGCTTCCAAATGTTTTAATGATGTTTACATGTATAGTTGATTTATATCATATTGATTTTTGTTTTGGATTTAGACATTGATGTCTTTCCCATAACTCCGATGATTGCAGGATGCTGGATGGAGTTTTGATTTTGAGTTATATGCTCATTTTTCATGCGCATGTGTTGCGCTACAATTTATTTTATGTATTTATGATTTCGGAGCCCCGACAACTTGATGGTTTCGCTGAAATGTTTTAGTATTTAGGGGAGTTTTAATTTAAATTTGGGGACCGAATTTCTTTAAGGGGGAAGATTGTAACGTTTTCAAAATCGTTTCGGTGAAATTTCGGAAAATCGGTAAAATTAGGGGGTTTTCCGTAAAAAGTCAAAATATAAATATCTTTTGATATAAAATTAAATATAAATATTTTAGCTATATAATTGCTAGTATTTGGTGTTTATTGAGCCACTGGTAAAATTTCTAATTTTCTGAAAAAATTTACAAAATTAATTATTTTAATATTATTTTAAGCCGTCGCTAATACATCTAATTAGGGAAAATTACAAATTGGAATGAGTTGAAATAAATTTTATGCATCATGACACATTAAACTAACATGTAAAATATTATTTTTGAAATGAAATGAAATTGTCAAACGGTTTTAGAAAATATCGAAGAAAAAAGGGCTTAAATAGTGAAATTAGTGTTAATGGAAATTGGGGTAATACATTTATCTTTTTCCCTCACCCATACTCACACCCCCCCCCCCAAATTTTTTACCTCCCTTTTAGTGGCTGAAATTCAGCAGCCCCTCCCAACTCTCCCCTCCAATTAAACAAAACAAATGAAAAGAAAAGACAAAGGAAATGAGAAGAAGTTAAAAGAGGTATGGCTTTGACTTTGCATTGACTTAATACTTTCCTCACCTCGCTCTCTCTCCTCTCTTCCTCATCTTTTGGCCGAGCCCCCGTTCCCCACTCCTTCAACAGCAGCCCCAATTTTCCCCCTCTCATTTCATCACAAAATTCCATCAAAACTGCTTCAAAATCCACACAAAATCCAAATCTAATCCCTACCCATTATTCCTTGGCTATTCTAGTATGGATCTAGGGAACAAGTTGGCATTTTGGAGGCTTTGATTTTCATGTTTGATCTCTTGATCATGAGGTATAATCTTTACCTATGTTTTGAATGTTGGTTAATTACTCCAATTTAGTTAAATTTAGATGTTTAATTTGGTTTTATTGCAAGTTTGGAAAATTCAAGACTAGGATTTGAATTAAATTAGGTTCTTTATCATTAGGTTATGGTTGTAATAAGGGGATTAACATGTAATTGAATGCAAAATCTAATTTGGTTACTAGTTGCTAATTTGTTAGTTTAAAATTGTGATAATAATACTAAATTGCTAACTAGGTTTTAGAAATTAAATTAAAATGTGGGATTAAAATCTAGTTAGGATTTTTAGCACATCATTAAGGTTTCCATGAGTGGTTTAACCATTTAAAATATGCAAAATCTAGCTTAGTTGTTGAATTGTGAATTTTGCTTTAAAAATTGTTAAAATTGGTTATTTTTGCAAACTTGAATTTTTGGTTAATGATAATTAGTGAGATTAAAAATATGGAAAAGGTTTGTATGATCTAGTTATGATACTTAGTGAATATTATGGCCATTAGTTGGGTTAAAACATCAAGTTTCGAATTAAAACGGTAATTAAGTGCTTTCTAGGTTTTGTGAAATAAATCGATTTGAGCAAATTTAAGGTTTTTATGAATTGCGCCATATTTTCAAATAAATTCTAGTTCGTTATGAACGCATGATTGGTACGTTGGGTTTTTTTCTCGATAGTTTGACGTTTGTACATCAACATCGAGGGTTGGTTTGGCTATTTTTGCATGCGTAGGCAATAGGTTTTGACCTATGCGTAATACGCGTGCCGATTTGGTTTTCGTATGCCGTTTAGATTTTGAATTGGGTTTTTATGCGATACGATACGTTGTGACATGTAGGTACCCCCATGTGGACTTCGAGACGACAAGCAAGCGCGTGGCGACGTCGGCACCGGCGAGCGAGGATCAGGTGAGTAGATTTATATTTACGGGGAGAAGTCGGGTGGATGGTGTTTAGCACCCCCGCAAGGTTATGAGAAATGATGTGATATGGTAATGATATACTTTTATATGTTAATGTGAGATATATACACCTAGTAAGAAAAGCCTTAGGAGCTTATGGATTAGTGTTAGCGAGGAACGGAGGAAAGTTTTGGTTGGTATCTAAATCGCAACACTAGAGTAAGGATTTGCATACACGCACACATATACACTTGCATACATCATTTTCTTGTGCGTATATGGGAATGTGTATATATATATATACGCATGGGTATGGGACTATGCATATATATACATTCATATACACATGCATGAATGTTGAGGATATTGTATGATATTTGGAGAAGAGTCGATGAGATTAGGCTTGAGGCCATAAGATCGGTGATATGATATGGTCCGTATTTGGGATACAACATGATATTTTAGCGGGTTCTTTAGGCGTGGTGTTTTCATACACACGCATGCATTTTCATAGATGGTATCAGTATTGTACTAGACGTAGATCACTACCCCGATCATGATAGTTGATAAAGAGGATACCAGATGATTAATGTGATAGATGTGACTTTTGACCCGTACCCAGATTTGGGATGCCGTACGAAGGATTTACCGTACGAGCTGTATATTGATGATTGATCCGCACTCTTGACTCGAGAATGTCATATTATAGTTATTGTATCGTATGGGAAACTATTGAGGCGGGATCACCGGCTATTATATGTATATATATGTATCGACTCAGATATTAGGCGGTTTCCTTACCTTTCGATCAGCCTGTTTATTTTGGCCCTGTAGTGTACTCGTAAATAATAGATTAGATTCGACTCATACCTATTACAAAAACTAACGAATCGTGTGTATGTTAAAGACGGGACAAGGGATTCTACGGATATTTCAAATGACGTATCTTTTCTTAAAAAACACCGTAGCCCTTATTTTTCAAAACACCACGATTCGTGTTATTTCAAATGGCACCGCTGTTTGACTTATATTTATATAAATGCATATTAGTTATCATTGTGTTTATCATTCAGCTTCTGCATATTATTACCGTTCGCATCGCATTTGCATGTTTATATTGTACTTCCATATGTCATTATTGAGATCATGCTGTCAGGACACCAGCACCATTATCGATGATGTGTATTTTCCACATACACTTACTTGCCGTCTCACATACATCATCATCGGTAATTTCCATATCACGTACACTTTAGAAAATACCTTTTTCATTGACATAGCTTGATAACTGATAGTCGCAATATGTTATAGCTTCCATATGATAGTTTAAATATTGCATTCATTGCATGATATTAGGTGCATTCATATATTCATTGATTATGCAGTATGATGGAGATTTATGCCGGTATCCACCGTTTATTGGTATCATGATTTTGATGATTTCAGATTTACATGAGATTTCTGGATTTGGGGGAAAGCCGCAAGAATTTAATAAAAGCTTAGTATCATCATTTTAAAATTCAAAATTTATGGTTTTCTCATGATGTATGAGTCGTCCACCATGAGTTTTCATGATTGCTGTTGGATTTGGAAACCCGATTCGAGGAGTTGGATGAACCGTCTCGGGTACATGATGGGCCCGGTAAGGTACCCCGGGGCAAGAAGCTCGAGTTGTATTCGATGAGCCTGGCAGGGGAGCACTACCTACCGGTGATATTATTTGGACTCATTGGTTATCCGGAGGATACCAGCCGGAGTCATCAGATGGTTATAGGCTTATCCGTTCTGCCGGAGTCCGCGGGCCGATCCCGCAGATGATACGGACGCCTGAGATATTGATACTTGAGATTTGAGATTTGAGATATTGAGGTTTGATATTGAGATACTGAGCCTTATGTTTTGTGTCGATGCTTGACAGTGATTTCTCTGTTGCATTCATTGATGATACTTGATTGATATATATATAGGAATCTCATTAATTAAAGAAAACAGTTATTTCATTCATGATATATTCTGTTTAAATTCATAATGCATTCATACATCATATATCTGATTTGTTACTGTCTGAGGCACTGACACGAGCAGGTAGTATTATACTATACATAGCTGGACCAGGACTTTATTGAGGATATTACCTGATATGACCTAAGATAGCGTTATGCATGTGATTTCTACTCGGAGATGTTTTCTACTCACGAGTTGGCAACTCACCCCCGTTGTGCCACAGTTCCTTGCAGGTTTTGCCGTACAGGTTCTTTGCGGCTTGCTGGCACACTGTTCCTTCCGGGTGATTGCTTTGGCAGGTGGGTTCCTTGCATCAGGACCACCATTTATTTATTATTTCAGTTGTATCTAGAAACTCCATCAACCAGATTGTATATTTGATAGAGATAGATGACTAGACTTTTTATTCTTTCGGCCTTAGAGTCGCGCGTTGTATTATTTTGGTTTTCATGCTAATTTTGGGTTTTCTTTTGAGTTTTGATCCTCGCCCTTCGGCGTTGTATATTATATTGCTTGCGTGGTTGTGACCGTCGTTTGAGGAAGATCTACTCCCTCTTGAGGATGCCTTTTTTGTATTTCGTATACTATTCATGTTGTATCCCGTTTGGGGGCCAGTATTTACAATGGAGACTCTGCCGAAATTTTCAGAAAATACTTAAGATTTTAAAATTTCATACTTCGGCCTATGTTGTTATAATTACTTGCTTTAAATTGGTTTTTCCTTCACTCTACCGCTTTTTTGATTTTGATTTCTGAGGTTTGGCTTACTTTAATTACATACGCCTCGAGACGTTTCGTAATTTAACTGGCGGTCATGTTCCGTACTTTTCGGGCCGTGACACCAACACGAGGCACTTGGCATTCGCCTAGTCTCTTTCTCTTGTCTTACGGATATCAACATCCGCGACGGTGGAAACTGGACCTGGGACGCAGGGGCCTTTATTATTAAGGAGGTGGCCCAGCTTGTCATAGGTAATGGACATCTGGAAAAACCATTGCCAATCAATATAGTCTGGCTCAGTCAATTTATTATCCAGCTGTAACCTAATCTTGATCACCTGGTCGCTGCAATTAGGAGAGAGAGAAGAAAACACTCAGCATGATCCTCTTGCAAGTTTAGATGGTTTTTAATTTATCTAAACAGGATGTCTCCCACTATATCTTGAATCCTTCCTCAAACCATAAAAGAAGAATTAGTCAGGATTAATCTCACCGTACAATTCTTGCTTAACCTTTCGGACAGGCTAGTGTCGGTACTTCCAGGGAGGTTTTACGACGCTTTCGTGAAGTTCCTTAATTAAATAAACTCTTTTTCCTGGAGACGTAGCCCCGCTAACACTGTTCTAGACACCTACTTGGTTTATAGCATTGATCGTTAAGTGAAAAATCTCCCGAGGGTTAGCGGATACTCACAGTAGGATCGGGATCCAAATATCATTATGTGATAATCTTGAAGGAATCCTACCAAAATTATCACACTCCAAATGGTATACAACACTAGCAAGTTTCAGTTTCTTTAGAAACTCCCGATGTGGATATTTGCCCCAAGCTCTTATAACCTTGACGAAAGACAACATATCATAAGTCGCAAGTCAAGTTCTACCCGTCATTGTCCAGGTTAATTTGAACCCACCCGTACATACCCTTGACAAAGGACAAAATAGTAGTACGACTGTCCCAAACCAACGCATCTATCTATACTACAGATGAATATTCAGCAGCCACCAATCACTATGCCTTGGCGAAGTTCAAAATACATAGCTTGAATACTACTGAATACCCAACTGAAATGACGGAGGGCTACGAATGGTTTTTGGGAAACCGTTATCATAATGAACTTGATATAATCGAAGGAACCATGATAGCTTTTAAAGGAGTGGTTTAAGCTCTGCATTTAAAAGTTTGCTTTTTGAAAAAACTGAGTGGTTTTGAAATTGTTCCAATGATTCAGCTTTGGTTTGTTTGCTTTGCATTAATAATATAATGCAGTCCCATCATTTATACCTACCATTGCACAAAGAAACGAAAATACCACGTACGCTTATGCCATCCGCATTCGCCACTGGGCCCCGTCTAACACCGTTAGGTTACCTAACTAATGCCAAAGTGGGGGCTAGACTAGCGTGGGTGCAAAACATAAGCAACGTCTATTATATAACATATATAATATCCATTCGTCTCACGCAATAATAGGCATTCCAGATCACAGATGAACATATTAGATATACTAGGAATTCCACATTTCGTTTAATCATAAAACGAAAGACGGATTCCACGGTCGTGATGAATAGCCAAACCCCACCTTAGACCCCTGCGGGTGCGGCAAACTACCCGCCAAATTCCCGAAGTGAAGTAACCTCCCTCAGTAAAATGAGTAGGCCACTCGGTACTTCAAAGAACCCGGTAGTTTATGCACCCCACCTTAGGTTTATCCTAGGAGCAAAAAACACTAAATGAAATAATACAACGGTAGCTACAACCTCAACTCGGATGTGCCCAAAAATAATATTACATCAATTTACAAATACATCGAATGAAAAGAAAACTCTCTTCTCACATCCCCCGACTATTCATCATTGACGATCCAATATTCCATATCCACAAACCATCAACAACAGCAACACAGATATGTGCAATCCTCACTAATCGTCGTATAGAGATTAGTAGACTTCCGCATCATATATAAAACTGAAACTTGTTAAACGACGTTAAAACTGCGACTTCGAAATACTCCGTGTTTCCACAGCAGAGAATTAACAGAATATGCAAACTTAACAAAATCAAACACCACCTGAAACCTTAGATCCAAGAGGCAAGAATACCAGAGAAAAACCAAACCAAAAACTCATTCTTGGACCTTTCAGGCCGGGAAAATTGGCACTTTGGCCGGACAAGTTAGGGTTTCATGGTCTCGTTTTTCTAAGGTGTTTTATTGGCAAGGAGAAGAGCACTCTGCAATTGTTTTAAAAAATTAGAGCTTCCGAAAAATTTGACAAAAACTTGGATCTACGTTTCAATATTTCGGAGTTATTTCGGTTTCATAGTTTTACACGTTGCCTAAACTGTTAGTTAAGGTTTAGTAGGCTTTGATACGTTTATAATTCGATGTCGCGCACCCCGCGGGTTCGCGGGGAGGCGGAATATGCAAAAAAAAACCATATTTATATGCATCGCAACACCGACTTGAACTCCAGGATCAATACTAAACCCTAACTAGCAAAACTGTAGGAGGTTAACTACTCGGATAGAAAATTATACCTCATAGAACTATGTCCTTCGGGTCTTCCTGCTATCCTCCTCCTCGTCATAATCTCCTCGGATCGTACAAAAATCGAGCCTCTACGTCGGTCTCCTCAAGTCAAAGACGATCCATCCTAGAGTCTATAGTCCGAGCTCCAACCTCAAATCCGAGGTAACTAAGGAACCTAGTTCACTAAACTAGATGTCCTAGATGATGTAGAGAGTGTAGATGAATTACTTTGTCTCTAAGTACCCTAGGTTTCTCAACACATGAGACATTTAGGATTAGAGGAAGGGGAAGGGGAGCTTGAGGAATAGAGAGTGTAGAATGAACATTAGAATAAGATGGCTATCTCTTGTTAACTTATGAAGCATACCAATAATTCATAAGAATAAATATCTAGCATGCTTCCAAAATATCGGGCATGCTTCAATGAGTCACTTAGTGAGTCATGCCATTAGTCACCAAGTAGCCATGCCTCATTTAATGAAAACATACACCTCATTTCCTCCACCTCATTAATCTTTTAATCAAAAGATTAAAACCCTAATGAGGTGTCTTCTTCTAGAAGAAATCTTGAGTAAATTACAAGAATGCCCCTCATCCGTATATACATACCCGAATACGTATTCAAAAAAATACGAATACAAAGAGACAAAAATAATCCATCAATATAATGCTAGGACCCGGCATAAACCAAAGTCCACTAGTATTATCCGCCCGAATATCATACGTGCACAAGTACACGTATGTGATCGAAGCCCTGCCGTAAAACCATTCGGCCTCTACATCTTTTGCCCGATGCAGGGAAACCCTCTGTTTGGGACTCTAAAAACTCGACATTACGCTGGTAGTAGGTTTAATCACAAGCACGTCAGCGGTACTAGCTGCACGTAACGGCTACCCAGGTATCTGTCGATAAGAAGGCCAATGAGAAAACTCATCCGAACTCCTACTGAGCCTATCTGTGACAATCTCCGTACAGTCCGGTCTGTTCTTCTAAGAGTGTCGCATATCGGGCCTAGGGGCGGTTGCTGTCAGACCCCTAATAGCGCAATAATTCGTGTCAAAGTAGAGCCCAAAAACACTCTGAGAAACTACTGGAGTACCAACCAGTAAATCTCGCTTGCCTTGGCCAGGGACTTTGTGTAATGGCTTTCTGAACATAGCGCGATACCAGCCCCCAATACCGGGAGAGACGAATCCTATCTAACCGTCACTGCCACCAAGTGCTTCGGGACTGCACCCAACAACTACGTGTTTGCATGACTCCTTTGAGCCGTGATAGGGTAGTAATCAAAGAACAGTGAGAACATACTCGAGGCGAAGTAGTAGTGTCAAGTCGACGGACTAAGCTGTACTCATGTCACCTGGGAACTGCTACCCGACGATAAGTATAATACGCACTAGCAGTTCTTAATGAGTCATGTCCAGTGTACTCATAACCCAATGAGCACCTGCATACTATCTCCAGTATGACGTACTAATGACTGTGGGACAGACCATCTCCCCTGCAAGGATGAGAAGCGTATACAATAGTCTACTCTGGAGTATCGATGCCCCGTCTCGATAATCCTATCACTAAGGACCTGTATAAGGATGTGCTTATAGACTACACATCCCCTACTAGTGTGACTTCCATCACAACGCTGGTAATCAAGCAAAGATCCTAAGGGCTCTACCAATATGTATATGCGATATGCTAAAAGAAACATATGCACATATTGAGGTAGAAACAAACCAGGTAGCATACTACCATTTCGAGCAAGACTGTTACTATATCCGTGTATATCCCAAGTTTCCAATATGTAATATGCAAACCAGTATGATACAATAATGGCCTCAAGGACATATATCACTAACAGCGTCAACATGCTTCTTCTTCTTGAGATCGGCGAGGTACCCAACGCAGTTTCTCTTCCAGTGTCCAGTCTTATGGCAGTAGAAGCATTCTCCTTTTCCCGGTGCCGCAACCCCTGAGTTGTCTTTCCTCGGTGCCTTTCTAACTCCACCTCTCGGTTTGATGGGTTTCTTCTTCTTCTTTCCCTTAGCTTTAGCTTTCGGGACGGAAGAGGAAGATGGCCCAGCAACTAGAATGGGAGTTTTCACTACTTTTAGCGTGCTCTCTGCACTCCTCAACATATTGAGAAGTTCAGGAAGTGATCTCACCAAATTATGCATGTTGAAGTTCACTATAAAGTGAGCATAGGCAGGGGGAGAGATTGTAGAACTATATCACCATATTTTTCGTTATCCATCGTCCATCATAGGTTCTCTAGTTCTTTAATAAGACCTATCATCTTCAGCACATGATCACCTACAAATGTTTCAGCAGCCATCCTTATCTGGAACAACTTTCATAAAAAATGTAGATGAACCTTGTATATACAAGAAGGTTGTAGAGAGTGAGGTTGTCTTAAACGTATTGAACGTAGATGACATACTCTTGATAGGAAATGGTTTCCTATGCTACACTCGGTCAACCTCCTCTTATCACGAGGATTCTCCATGGAAGATCTGGACGATACCTACTACATTTTGTAGATTATGATCTATGGTGATAGATCTAAATGGATGTTGGGAGTGTCCCAAATCCAGGTACATTAACACCATACTAAAGGGGTTTAGTATGGAGGATTCGAAGCGTGGTGGTTTACCCACTTACTCATAAATCACTCTCTCCAAAAAGATGTCTTCCAAGACTGATTTGGAGAGAGCTCGCGTGCAAGGGATACACTATGCTTCGGCAGTAGGCTCTATCATGTATGCGATGTTATGTACCAGACCAGATGTAGCTAAATCACTAGGTGTAGTGATGAGGAATCAATCGGATCTTGGGAGAATCAATGGACAGCTGTGGAGGACATTCTTAAGTACTTGAGAAGCACTAAAAGAATGTTCTTGGTTCGAGCTTCCACAGTGATAAGGACGACTGAAAGTCAGTCACAGGCATTGTCTTTACCCTCGGTAGAGGGACGGTATGTTGGAAGAGTTCCAAGCTAGATACCATGACATACTAGACGATAAAGGCTGAATACATTGCTACCAACATTGCTGCCAAAGTGGATGTCTGGGCATTTCTTGCTCATGAGATAAACATGGTTCCTTCCATTGAGCGTCTAATAACTGTTATTATGACAACAATGGAGTTGTGGCTTTGGCCTAGGAACGCCGGTCCCATCAGCGATCCAGACCTATTCTGAGGCAAGTATCACCCGATCACGGAGATGGTTGATCTCCAAGGGATCAAGGTTAGGAGAGTTAACGCAAAGGATAACACGGCGGATCCACTCACAAAGGCCTTTCACTAAAGAGACTTCTATAGGACGTTGAGTATGAGATACTGCAACAAATGGACTTAGCGCTAGTGGGAGATTCTTAGTTATATGTATACCCTAGAGGCCATTACTGTACATATGATATATATTGTAGTGGACGCCTGGACATATATAAGGAGGACTTTCTTGCTCGACATGATAGTATGCGATCTGGTTGCTCTTTATCTTAACATGTACACTTATTGTCTTTCTATTACATGTTGATAAAGCCCTTAGGATGAGTACTTGACTACCAGGATTATGATGCAGATCATACTAGTGGGGCAGAGGTAGTCGGTAAGAACATCCTTCAAATGTTCCTAGTCGTTGAAGTATCGAGACTGGGCATCGATATTCCTAAGTAGACTAGCGTACACGCTTCTCGACCCATATGATGGGCGTTGGATGATCCCATATCCATTGGTGTTTGACATCAGAGATTGTATACGGGTGCTCAGTGGAGACTGGGTACACTGAACGGACTCGCCGAGAACTCCTAAATGGTATTATACCTATCGTCAGATAGCAGTTCTCTAGTGACACTGATACAGGTTAGTCTATCGACCTGAGATCGTCATAGATTCTTATGTGATTCCCACTGTGTTTTGATTTCCACCTTACCACGTTCAAGAGATCGTGCAAAACGGTAGCTTTTGGGTACAGTCCCGAATCACATGGAGGCAATGAGCGATAAGTGGGGATTCGTCTCTCCCGGTATTAGGGGTTGATGTTGCGCTATGCTTGATTGGCCATAACAGGAAATCCTTAGCCAGGATTACTGAGATTTACTGGTAAGTGTTATCAGTAATTTCTCGAACCGTTATGGACCTTGCCTCGGCATGACTTATCAGGCTATTGGGGTCTGACGTTATACCACCCCCAGGCTGCGATATGCGACATATTTGACGAAGAGACCGGACTGTACGGTAATGTTACTGATTGGATTCGCAGGAGTATGAGCAGGCTTGCTTGTTGATCTTCTGATCGCTCAATACCCGGGTGGCCGTTACATTTAGCAGACCGCTTGCGGCTTTTGGGTGTTTGATATATCATCACCTACTGCCGGCGTATTGACGAGTCTTTAGAGTCTTACACAAAGGTTTCCTGGTTCATGCGAAACGAAGTAAGAGCACATATGTGATATGTGCGGGACCGAGATTAATGCGCGTATGTGATACCGCATTCTATTCTCACGATATGTGATATTGGTCGGTTATATGTGATATAACCGGGCTGTCGAATCAAGTGTTGATTCGATAAGTTGATACATATGATATTAGTCGGTTGTATGTGATATAGCCGGATTATTAAATCAAGAGTTGATTTAATAATTTAATGTATAATTATATATTTGATATATTATCTTACATTAACTAATATTAGCTCACTTAAGATTTCTTTTTCTCACTTGTGTACACTTAGTATATATGTGATATATATTAATATACATTATTTTGTGTCATGCTTGATGCCACATGCTACATGGGTATTTGAGACTCATACCATGCTTATAATAATGTGAGGGTTTTATTTATTTAAAGTAAATCAAATTAGTTGGTAATTAGTCATATGGTTCAATCTTGTAGAAGCTTGTGGAACCATTGACCAAGTTCACTAATTTTGTTTTACTTGTAAATATTTATTGACCTAACTATTATTATTAGCCATGGTTTATTCTTTACATGATTTAGTGTATGACACTAACTCTTCCATGGTTGCTATTCTCACCTCATGAGTTTTTCATTCTCATCTCCACTTCATCTTCTTCTTCATCAAGAGAAAGCTTGCAAGCTTTTCTCAAAGTGAAGAAATATTGTGAGAAAAATAAATATAAAGTGAGCCCAATTCCTACTTCATCATTCTCTACTATATTAGTCATTTAGTTTAGGGTGTTTGCTCACTAATCTACCATTAGTGAAGAGGTAGCATGATCTTGAGTCTCCTCGACGTAGATCATCTTCGGCCTCGAAGACTTCGAGCAAGCTTGCTCATTTCTTCATGTGAACCCTTACTGGAGTTCGGGTGTTCACTACTTAGAGCGAAGAGACTACTACACGGTGCTTTAGAAGTGAAGGGCCGGTCTACAAAGGTTGTATTCCTCATTCACTTAGATGTAAAGTTGTTTGCATTGCTAGTTCGTCTAAATCTCTAGTTAAGATTCTAGAGTTAGGGTTCCTTAGTACGACAAAAATTTGAAATTAGCATGGACGATGCCTCCCAAAACCTTGTTGTCATGCTAGGTAACTCAACAGTGGTATCAAAGCCAAGCTAGAGAATTAAACGATGTTTGTTAGATTACGAAACCGAAACTACTCCGAAACTTAAAACAACGAAATCCAGTTTCTGTCGATTTTTAAATGGCCTCTTGTAACATTTCAAAAAAATAAAGTATTATTTTTGGGAATTTTCATAATTTAATATTAATTTTTAATGAATATTTTAATAGTCGGTATAATTAAATACCGACAAATAGTGAAAATTCCGGAGACAATTTTGGAAAATTCTAAAATAGGGTATTTTTGGGGAAATATGTCATTTTTAAGCTTTTATGGTTAAGTATATGCTATTTTAAGTGTTAATTGCGATAAAAAAATCGCTAATTGGATTTTTGGCTTTTTGTGCAAAAATGTGCACATAACATTTTTGTTTCCACACTTGCACACTTGTCCCATGTTATGGACACATGGTGGCTTAGGGTTGAACCATGTTTAGATGACCATGGTGGGTTGAACCTTTTGGCTAAATTAAGTAGGTTAATTAAGGGTTTGGCTTGTTTAGGGATTGGATTAAGTGGGGATTGACTTGTGGCTAGAGAGAGAGCCATGATGGTGGTCATGCTAGCTTTCTTCAAGAGAGAGAGGGAGGTGGCTCCTAGGTTATGTCACCTCATCTCATTTCAAAACTCATCACCCTCCATGTCACTTCAAAACCTTGGCCTCTCACATCTCTCCCTCTCACTCACTCACATCTCTCACTTATACAACACCCTCATACACCACAACCTCAGCCCAAAACACAACAACAGCCCCAGCAACCCCCTTTTAACCAGCAGCAGCAGCTGTAGCCCCAAACAACAGCAACAACAGCCACATCTGCTGCAACAGCAGCTGATGTAACATATCAGCCCCCAATTGATCAATATCAGCCCCCTTATCAACACATCAGCCCCCCTACAACAGCCCAACACTTCAGCCATAAGAAAATAGATTGCAAGCAGCAGATGCAGCATCAGCAACTGCTGTGCAAACA
The DNA here is from genome assembly GCA_030015575.1 of Agapanthus africanus. Taxonomy (NCBI): domain Eukaryota; kingdom Viridiplantae; phylum Streptophyta; class Magnoliopsida; order Asparagales; family Amaryllidaceae; genus Agapanthus; species Agapanthus africanus. The sequence goes on along the minus strand of JASDDO010000019.1, from coordinate 494,166,042 downwards.
GCTACAGCAGCAGCAACATCATTCAAACCACCCCACACCCTCATCATATACTTCAACTCCACCACAAATCAACCCACACCCCAACATCAGATACTTCAACTTCACCACAAATACCACCCCCCTTCACTGCTGCAGCTGCTACTGCAACATAAGAAAAAGAAAGAAAAGCAAAAGAGAAATGGCAAGCAGCAGCAGCCCAAACAAAACCCACAACAACAACAACAGAAACAACTGCAGCAACACTCCAGCAGCAACCATCTTTCTACTTCCTCTCTTCTCCTATATCATAGGATATCCAGAGGTATAACCCCTTAACCCGACTTCTAGCTTGCAAATATATGGTTATTTAGCTGAAAATTTAGTGTTTGCTATGTAGTTTAGTACTAGTTTAGTGATTTTGAGTGAGATTTGGCCAAGAGATGGTTTTGAATGTTAGTATAGCCTTAGTAGGTGCTGTTAAGATCAGATGAAACAAGATTTGTCCCAGGTTTCACCCATACACCAGATTTGTTCGACTTGGCGTATTTCAACGATTTTGTCGATTTGGTAACACTTCTGGAATCAGCTACAACCCGAGAAACCCTAAAATAAAATTGACTTGGCGGTGAGGTATGCAGGAAGATAGAAACCATCACCCAGAGACCCTGCCCCCAACTCCCATACCAGGCCGCCATTTTACTCCCTCTGGCCGCAATTTGCGGCCAGACCAGGGTGAAACCCCCTCGTTTTTCGTGCACAGTCGTATTTCATGTAAACTTGACCCCCTGTATGTCTAGTTTTGTCTGATTCCAGTTAGGGTAAAATATGGGTTGATTTTCTTGAGTTGGCGTATGATTTACGACTTGTTTTCATATGGTTTTTGGTATTCGATGATTCGTTTCCGTCGGGTGGCGTTTGAACGCCAACGACCAGTGAACTTGACTGTGTTTGCACGCGAGGCCATAGGTTTTTACCTGTGGGCGTAGCGTGCACCATTTTGGCTTCCGACATGGTTTTTAAGTGTTTTAGCGTGTGATATCCTTATAGGTACCCCACATGGCGTCGGAGTGTTGGAAATGTAAATGGAGACATCGATACCGGCACGCTTAAAGAAAGGTGAGTAGATTTATATCTACGGGGAGAAGTCGGGTGGATGGCGTATAGCACCCCCGCAATTCGTCGTGATGTATACGAATGCGTATACACACATATAATTATCTTATGCTGTTCGGGATTTATTTTGATGTTTAGGATGGATAATTGGTGGACTTGGATGATTTAATGTCGCGGAAACCTAGAATAGTGGGTGCACTACACATACATATACACACATACATACTTGCATACATCCTTATTTCATATGTGGTTATGGGATTCTATATAGATATGTGTTCATATGGGTATGAGACTATGTGTTCACATACGGATTTGAGGATGATACTTGGGATTGGAGATGAGTCGATGATTTTGATCTGAGATTATGATATCGGTGATATGATAAAAATTCATAATTAAGATACATCTTGATGCTTTAGAGGATTTTGGGGATGATGATGCCATAGGAATGGTGACATATATATTAAGTGATCGACATGTGGTTATGTTATTAGATATGATATGATATGATATGACCAGATAATTATGATAGGCCGCATTCGGCGATGTACAATCCTTGTGATGATATGTGCTGATGAGATCGATTCATACGAGACTGTTGATCAGTAGTCAGATCATGATTATAGTAATGATGTTGACCTTGTACTAGACGTAGGTCAGTACCAGATTATGATATGTGATAAAGAGAATACCAGATGAATGATATAATGAATATGATATTGACCCGTACCCAGATTTGGGGATGCCGTACGACGGATTTACGTACGAGCTATATTTGATGTTTGATCCGCCCTCTTGACTTGTGGATAACCGATTATAGAGATATGGTATCGGATGTGATATTATCGAGGCGGGATCACCGACTATATGTATATATATATATATGTATGTATGTATGTATCGACTCAGAGGTTAGGCGGTTCACCTTACCTACAGTTAGCCTATTAGCTCAGCCCTATAGTCGATGTAACTATAGGACTCTTATGACATTAGATGCAGTTTAGCTATCTTTGTGTTAGTATTCAGCTTCTGCACATTTCATTTGTTGCTCTGCATCGCATACTGTTGTGGTTCATATTCTATTATTAATGTCCTGCTGCTAGGACACCAACACCATTACCGATGATGCGTATGTACCACGTACACTTATTTGCCAGCGCACACACATCTTCATCGATAATTGCCTTGTCACGAACACTTAGAGAATATTATTGCCTGATTTAGCTTGTTAGCAAGTAGTGACATGATATTAGTGCATTTTCCTTATATGCCAGCTTGACATTGTAGCTATTACTTGCCACATCATGCATACTGTTGTTCATTATATGCCGCATTCATGGATTCTCATGCTTACATTCAAGATTTTACATGCTATTGATGATTGGATTCGGGTTTCCATGAGATTTTCTGGATTTGGAGGAAAACCGCAAAACATATATAAACTGCTTCCTCTCTTTTTAAATAAATGCGGTTTTTCCATGATGTATGAGTCGTCCACCATGAGTTTTGCTGATGGATTTCGAGACCCGATTCGAGGAGGCGGATGAACCGTTTGGGGTACATGGTGGGCCCGGTGCGGTACCCCGGGGCAAGAAGATCGCAGGAGATGGCGTTGAGCCTGGCAGGGGAGCACTACCGACCGGTGATATTACCCGACACGTCGGATATCCGGAGGATACCGTCATGATCATGAGATGGATGTTAGGGGCCGATCTGGACTGACGGCGCCTTGGATATTATGATTGAGACATTGAGATTTGAGATATTGAGGTACAGAGATTGTGATACAGAGATATCGAGATATTAAGATTATGTTTTGTGCCGATGCTAGGTACTGTTTTATGCTGATTTCATTATGATACCTCACTTTAAAATACAGAAATCTCACAAATTATGAAAGCAGTTTTCCTCAGTACATGCATTCTGTTTCATGCATTCATACATCAAATGCATTGCCACCTGATGCACTGACACAGGCACATGGGTTTATACTTGGGTTAGATATTTACCCTAGTCTTGTTATAGATTGCTGGTTATTTATATTTGAGGATTATATATTGTGATCGTATGACCTAGGATTGCGTCATACATGCGATTTTCTATTCGTAGATCTTTTTCTACTCACGAGTTGGCAACTCACCCCCGTTGTGCCCCAGTTTCTTGCAGGTGTTGCCGTACGGGTTTCATTACAGCTTTGCGGGCACAGCTTCTTTCAGGTGACTTGCTAGTAGGTGGGTTATTTGTATCGTACCCATCATTATACATTGTATATTATATTTAGTTGAATCTAGAAGTTCCATCAACCAAACATGTACTTATTTGAGATAGAGACCAGTGATGTTTATTCTTTCGACCTTAGAGTCGTGCGTTATATTTCTCTGAGTTTCTTGCTGATTGGAGTTTCTTTTCTGTATTGATCCTCGCCTTTAGGCATTGTATATTATGTTGCTAGCTGGTTGACTTTAGTGGTTTTCCTATACTCTACTACTTCTGTTGGTTTGGATTTATGGGCTCGGCTTACTTAGAGCACGTACGCCTTGAGACGTTCGTAGCCTAAGTGCCGGTCATGTTCCGTACTTTCGGGACATGACAAAGTTGGTATCAGAGCGTTAGGTTTTACCTTTGGAGCATAGGATGGCCCTTGGTTGATGGAATAGGTGACTAAAGTAGAGTAACGTACCGTGGGTATGTCTGCGGCATATTTACGATACGCCACTCCACTTAAGAAGCCTTAGGATGTACATTTCCTTGTTCAGTATCATATTTCTTCCTGATCTAGCCTCATCGGTACCAGTTTTGGTTTTGCTGCCACGATTACGGGCAGGGAGAGCTACGGCTAGAGTTGCGGTCATCATGAGCTCGTTACGAACGAGGACTGACCAGGGTGTAATTCAAGTGACACACGATTGCAGAGATGTGTCTTTTGATTGTGTTCTCGCGCCACGAGGGTTGGATGGATCGCTGTATGAGATTACTCGGACGTGCGGATTAGCACCAGAGGGTGGAGCCACTGACAGAGGCCAGCCAGACTTTGATGACTGTTGAAGTGATTGAGGCACAGTTCAGCATGCTGACGAGTGAGCCAGTTGTTGCCGCGAACGATGGGATATCGCCCAAATATTGAAGTTATTGCAGTACGAGATCGTACTAAGTGATGATAGAAGGTCGCTAGTCACCAAGGACGAATGACTAGGACCAGTGGTTTGTTCGCTACCCAGATGCGAGGTCATCAGATAGATTGATTCCAGCTGAGACGACTTCACGCAAGAGACGTTGAGAGTCGACAGAGACGATCGAATGTCAGAAACCTATTATTCCAAGTTTAAAGTATTCAGAAAGACATGCAGGCAATTCTATGGTCCCTTTAGAAGAATGAAACCTTAACTCGACTTAATGAACGTGTGAAAGCCTTTGAACCTTAGGGTTTGCGGCAGTTCTGCGGCGCCATTAGTGAGGCTTGGGTTTGCCTTTCTATGGCTGGACCACCGATGCTGGGGTATGTACTCGATACTATTATACTGTACCCAAGATGTTAAGCTCTTGGGGGATTATGAGGTCTTGGCAAATCGATCAGATGGCTCGACTTAATTCGGATGCTAGGTAGTGAGATGCATTTCTTGGAAGACTCCAGATACGAGGATAGCCGTTGGAGCTCAGTCCATGTAGCCACGACGAGACGAGTCCGAAGCAGTCGACATTAGAGAAAAGTGGAGTAAGAGGTTCGTACAAGATCTGGACAAGATGACGTCCCACTCCGCCGACATCAGAGATGTGATGCGCATGCCGGGGCAGAATACTGGATATACCTTCCAGAAGCAGTCGCGATGAGTATGCAGCCGTTCCGGAGCAGGAACAGATATAGTAAAGGACGATGATTTCCGGACAGTTCGGCAGGGACGAGACTTGGAAGAGTCCGTGAGCAGGATTCCTTCCAGGACACTGCTGCAATAATACTTGCACCCAGGATCAGATGTGTCACGTACATTTAGATAGCCAGAGGCCGACGCCAGTGACATACTGCCTTACGAGTGATCGCGATGATTGACCGAGAGATGACCAGAGGAGTGTCGGAACGGAATCGTCCCCGTTAGAACACCTGACAGGGCCGATGAGCCGATGGATCATGAGATTGGTAATCCACAGAGGAGACTTGGACCCAGGAGTGGTCATGCTACGCACACAAGTAGGTCAGAGTTCAGGATCGTCGACGGGACATGCTATAAGTAATCACGACAGTTGGTCAGAGATTCGTGGAGGATGCGCTTGAGTGGGACTATTCCGCCATACTTGATTTCGATGTTTTGGGCAATCTATTCACATGACTGATATGATGATTGGGTTTCATGATATTTGTTTTCATGCACCATGGTTGCATTTACTGAGTATTTACGATTTTTGCACGGTTGTTGCACTTGATATCGTTTTCGTGCCTAGGGTTCACATGTTTGTGATGTTATGGGGTTTAGACATTTGAATTGATTTTGTGCGTATGCACGCACACGGTTTGGTTTTTGCACTCTGCATACTCTACATATGCTTGCAGTGCAGTGTTTCGTATTTTGTGCACTTGGATGCACTGGACATCGATTTCGATGGTGATGCTCGATATTTGTTTTGTGCACTTTATGCACCCGATTGGATTTTACGCGTGTTTCGGCGTTTGATATTGGATTTCATGACATCGTGCATGATGGATGCACCAGATTTGGATTTTTAGCGCATGTTGGGCGCAGCATATGAGATGTGATTTGGTGCACACCAGATGTACTAAATCGAGATTTTTCGTGCATGACGGATGCACTTGATTTTGCTGTCAGGCACACACGTTGCCTATGACCGATGTTGTGTGCACACCCGTTGCACCTTGATGTCGTTTTTGTGCACCTGCTTGGCACATTTATGGATTTTGATTTCCGTGCGCACCAGACGCACGTAGTATTCATGTGCGCATTTTGGGATTGATTTCTTATGGAGCAGTACATTTTTATGATATTGCGTTTTTTTTCCGTACTGAGCAGGACTGGTCAGACGACAGTACCTGGATATATTTTGCATGCACTGATAGATTTCAAAGGGATTTCCGAAAGCGAGCTATAGTCTCATTATTTACATGCGTGTCCTATACGACACGAAACGTTTAAAACAAGGAAACCCTTCTAAATTATTTTCAAAACGGCGGATCGTACATACTAAACAACAGATATATACGTATATGGCTATTTTCTTATAGAGACGTCCGCCACTGTGCAGTGTTATGCGCATTGCACCTCGATTTAAGGGATTTGGCATGCATTCCCTTCAAGATATTTACATGTACAGATTTGGTATTTACCTGTATAGTTCCGATTTCTAACCTATCGGTTTTGCCTTGGATTTGGCGTTCATGTTTTCACCTTGACTCCGATGATTGCGAGATGCTTGACGGAGTTTTGTTTTCGAGTTATCTGCTCGTTACTTATGCGCATGTATTGCGCTATGATGCCTTTTGATGATTTTGGAGCCCCGTTGACTTGGACATTTTATTGAAATGTTTTAGAATTTGGGGGTTTAAATTTAAATTCGGGGACCGAATTTCTTTAAAGGGGCAAGACTGTAACATTTCAAAAAAATAAAGTATTATTTTTGGGAATTTTCATAATTTAATATTAATTTTTAATGAATATTTTAATAGTCGGTATAATTAAATACCGATAAATGGTGAAAATTCCGGAGAAAATTTTGGAAAATTCTAAAATAGGGTATTTTTATGGAAATATGTAATTTTTAAGCTTTTATGGTTAAGTATATGCTATTTTAAGTGTTAATTGCGATTAAAAAATCGCTAATTGGATTTTTGGCTTTTTGTACAAAAATGTGCACATAACATTTTTGTTTCCACACTTGCACACTTGTCCCATGTTATGGACTCATAGTGGCTTAGGGTTGAACCATGTTTAGATGACCATGGTGGGTTGATCTTTTGGCTAAATTAAGTAGGTTAATTAAGGGATTGGCTTGTTTAGGGATTGGATTAAGTGGGGATTGACTTGTGGCTAGAGAGAGAGCCATGATGGTGGTCATGCTAGCTTTCTTCAAGAGAGAGAGGGAGGTAGCTCCTAGGTTATGTCACCTCATCTCATTCCAAAAATCATCACCCTCCATGTCACTTCAAAACCTTGGCCTTTCACATCTCTCCCTCTCACTCACTCACATCTCTCACTTATACCACACCCTCATACACCACAACCTCAGCCCAAAACAAAACAGCAGCCCCAGCAACCCCCTTTTAACCAACAGCAGCAGCTGTAGCCCCAAACAACAGCAACAACAGCCACATCTGCTGCAACAGCGGCTGATGTAACATATCAGCCCCCAATTGATCAATATCAGCCCTCTTTATCAACATATCAGCCCCCCTACAATTGAGCAACACTTCAGCCACAAGAAAATAGATTGCAAGCAACAGATGCAGCATCAGCAACTGCTGTGCAAACAGCCACAGCAGCAGCAACATCATTCAAACCACCCCACACCCTCATCATATACTTCAACTCCACCACAAATCAACCCACACCCCAACATCAGATACTTCAAATTCACCACAAATACCACCCCCCTTCACTACTGCAGCTGCTACTGCAACACAAGAAAAAGAAAGAAAAGCAAAAGAGTAATGGAAAGCAGCAGCAGCAGCCCAAACTAAACCCACAACAACAACAACAGAAACAACTACAGCAACTCTCCAGCAACAACCATCCCTCTTCTTCCTCTCTTCTCCTATATCGTAGGATATCCAGAGGTATAACCCCTTAACCCGACTTCTAGCTTGCAAATATATGGTTATTTAGCTGAAAATTTAGTGTTTGCTATGTAGTTTAGTGCTAGTTTAGTGATTTTGAGTGAGATTTGGCCAAGAGGTGGTTTTGAATGTTAGTATAGCCTTACTAGGTGCTGTTAAGACCAGATGAAACAAGATTTGACCCAGGTTTCACCCATACACCAGATTTGTTCGACTTGGCGTATTTCAATGATTTTGTCGATTTGGTAACCCTTCTGGAATCTGCTACAACCCGAGAAACCCTAAAATAAAATTGACTTGGCAGTGAGGTATGCAGGTAGATAGAAACCATCACCCAGAGACCTTGCCCCCAACTCCCATACCAGGCCGCCATTTTATCCCCTCTGGCCGCAATTTGCGGCCAGACCTGGGTGAAACCCCCTCGTTTTGCGTGCACAGCCCTATTTTATGTAAACTTGACCCCCTGTATGTCTAGTTTTGTCTGATTCCAGTTAGGGTAAAATCTGGGTTGATTTTCATGAGTTGGCGTATGATTTACGACTTGTTTTCGTATGGTTTTTGGTATTCGATGATTCGTTTCCGTCGGGTGGCGTTTGAATGCCAACGACCAGTGAACTTGACTGTGTTTGCACGTGAGGCCACAGGTTTTTACCTATGGGCGTAGCGTGCACCATTTTGGCTTTCGACATGGTTTTTATGTGTTTTAGCGTGTGATATCCTTGTAGGTACCCCACGTGGCGTCGGAGTGTTGGAAATGCAAATGGAGACATCGGCACCGGCACGCTTAAAGAAAGGTGAGTAGATTTATATCTACGGGGAGAAGTCGGGTGGATGGCGTATAGCACCCCCGCAATTCGTCGTGATGTATACGGATGCGTATACACACATATAATTATCTTATGTTGTTCGGGATTTATTTTGATGTTGTAGCGTCTTGAAAAGTCGTTTTGGTGTTTTCCTGAAAATCGGTGAAAATTCGGTATTTTTCCGAAAACCGTCTTTCTCGTTTTTCTGGCAGTTTTTGCGATTTTCGCGTGTGTTCCGCGCACTTTGTGCACGTTGTACCTAGCTAGCGAACATTAGTAGTTTCGTTGGGGTTTTGCGTCGTTCTTGATATGTAACCTTATGTTTGGTATTGATGTAAATTCCAGGTTCGGTCGCGGAGACGTCAGACGCGGCGCGAAAGGGGAAAGCGGTGATTGGACACAGCTAGCCAGGGATTCCGGTGAGTAGATGTAACATCTACGGGGGACTATCGTTGGATGGCGCAAGCCGCCCGATAGTTTTAATAACTTACAAGATTCTTAGTGATGTTAGTAATTAGGGGTGAAATACTTATTTGATTATTTGCTGCATCCATGCATTATATTGACATACCTATACGAAACCATTTTATAGGACACCTGCACCATTGCCAGGGTTTTTATATGCAGCACGAGCACTATTCATGCTTACACACACACCCTGGTAATTGCCATGCCACCACACTAGATAACCTTTAAATTGAAACCTTTTACTAATTGATACTTAAACTTGTGCTATTGCCTTTAATTCCTTAAAATGAAACCGTAGTATTGCTATTCATGTGCATGTACTTCATCATATTAATTGTTCATGCCTAATCTATTAATCACACATCGCAACTTGATTATTTATACCATATGCATTCATTATCATTGACATATGCACTTATGAGGATTTCTTGAGATTTTATGATATTTCTGGATTTCGGGGGAAAGCCGCAAAATTTCTAAACTTACTATATTTTTTAAAATATGTAAATTGCGGTTTTCTAGTGATGTAAGTGTCGTCCACCATGAGTTTGCTGTGGTTTTGGAAATCCGTGTCGAGGAGTGGAGGAACCGTCACGGGTACATGGTGGGCCCGGTAAGGTACCCCGGGGCAAGAGGAATGTAGTGTTGACGTTGAGCCTGGCAGGGGACGGATTACCTACCGGTGACTGTTTGGGATGGCGGATATCCAGAGGATACCGACCGTGGCCGCTAGATGATGAGATATTGATATTTGAGCTGGGTCAGCCGGACGGCTGAGGCCAGAGATACATTTATGAGATTTGAGACAGCTTTTGGGTGTCGTTGCTGGACACCGGTTCTCGTCGATTCTTGAGTATTATGCTGGCATTCTAAAAGAGTTTCAAAAACAAAAAGAGATAAATGTTTCTTATATATACCTATTGAGACCTCAGATATTCATGTTGCATACATATTCGTACACTGATGTTGTATACACACCTGCTAGTGCACCCATTCATACATGTATTTTAGATGCTAGGATGCTTGTGTGCATGCATACGATAGCCTTTGTAGGTGTTATTTATTACTCACGAGTTGGCAACTCACCCCCGTTGTGCCACAGTCTTTTGCAGGTCCGCTCCGTCAGTTCAGTAGCGGCGGGCGCACTTGTTCTTTTGCCTCCTTTGCCTGGACTCGAGGTTTTGCTCTTAGGTGGGTTATGTTACTATTTTTGTACCACCTTGTATATTCTTTGTATCTAGTGCACTCCATCTACTGTTTCTACCAGTATTATTGTATTGACTTAGAGATGAGACTGTGAGGTTTGTGGACTTTTATGCTGTATTTTGGGGTCGAGCTCATTTGAGTCGACATGCTGTTTTTTTCTTATGCTTCATTATGATTATTTTGCTTGTTGTTGCTTTATATTGCGTTGGATTTGTGACCGCCTTGTGGCGAAGAGCTAGCTCCCGCTTGGGGATGCCCTATTTTGTTGGATTCATATATATTTTGTTGTACCCATTTTGGGGGCCAGTATTTACAAAGGAGACTCTGCCGAAATTTTCGGAAAAATTGGTATTGTTTTTAAAAAGGGTTTTACATGACTTATTTGATAAACTCGCTTTCAATTGATTGGGTTTTCTTCACTCTTTTGCTTAATTGGTTTTGTTTTCTGGGCTTTGGCTTACTTATTTTACGGACGTCTTTAGACGTTTCGTAAACTTAAGTGCCAGTCACGTTCCGTACCCTGCGGGTCGTGACAAAGTTGGTATCAGAGCGATAAACCTTTTTGAGTGTAGGATGACCCTTGGTAGATGGAGTAAGTGACTTAAGCAGGGTAACGTAGCGTGCGTACGTCCGCGGCATACTTACGATACGGTACCCCGCCTAAGTGACTTTAGGATATACTTGCTTGAAAATTCCTTCTTCAATTCCGTGTATCCTATGATCCTATTGCACTGTTCTTATTACCCCTTTTCCTGTAACAGCCACTATGCCGCCGAAGGCTACGAGGGCACAGAGGGCTGCCGCCAGAGGCGAGATTCGAGCTGGCTCGTCCGAGACTAGGACTGAGCAGGGTGGTATGCCTATGCCGCAGGGACAGACCAATCCACCTTCCCCAGGCCGTATGGATAGGCTTGAGACTGGTATGGAGGAGTTGCGACAGATGATGGGAGGCATGCAAGAGCTACGTCAGATGGTAGGATCCCTAGTTACAGCCAGTCGTACACCGAGGCCGGATGACGTACCTACTACATCACAGACGACCATGATACCTGCTCCTACTACTACCACCGTGACCATCCCGGTTTCACTACAGGATTTCATGAGGCTGAGACCTCCAGTATTCACCGGCACCGAGGCAGCGGTAGACCCACAGACGTTCCTTGACAGTTTAGCCAGGATCTGCCGTTCGCTGAGATGTTCGGATGATCGATGGGTAGAGCTTGCGAGTTTCCGACTAGAGGGTCTCGCACAGACATGGTGGGAGTCAGTCTTGAGAGGTCGAGCTGCAGGTCTACCGCCTATGACGTGGGCCGAGTTTACAGCGGTCTTTCTAGCCCATTTCCTTCCAGAGAGCGTTCGTGACGCCAGAGCTCGTAGCTTCGAGGCCTTAGTCAAGATACCTGGGATGACGGTGTCTGAGTATGACATCCAGTTTACACAGTTATCCCGATATGCTCAGTATTTGGTGGATACCGAGGAGAAGATGGTGAAGAGGTTCGTACAGGGACTTGATGCCCAGCTATATCTTGCCATTGGCGCCCAGCACTACGACACTTATTCAGCTGCTATGGATACGGCATTGCGGATGGAGGCACGCATATCACGGACTTCGGCCGTTTCTGGGCCGAAGAGGATTCGCACCGATGTACCGTCTCAGAGGCAGCGTGCCAGATTCTTTCCGAGAGATAGGCCTGGCAGAGGATTTGGGCGGGGACAGTTATATGGTTCTTATCCCCAGGGGCAGCAGCCGTCGCCAGGGTGTTTTGGGTGCGGGAGTCCGCACTATCTTGTCAGAGACTGTCCGGTGAGACGACAGGGAGCAGCGACAGTTCCGCATGTGACCCTACCACCATCACCACCCCCTCCTCAGAGAGCCCTACTTCCTACCGCAGGCGATGCTCCACGCCAGTTAGGTGCACCGAGAGGCCGTGGACGCGGCGGTCCTGTTCAGAGAGGACGAGGAGGCAGAGGCCGAGGTCGAGGTCAGCCCGCTATCGGTGGAGGACAGGCCCGAGTTTTTGCTTTGACACCGCAGGATGCGCAGGCATCCAATGCCGTTGTGACAGGTACCTTGCCAGTTTGTTCTTTCGACGCCCGGGTATTATTCGACCCAGGTTCCACACATTCGTACGTATCTACACACTTTGCACCGATGTTGGGCCGTGAGTCTTCGTCGTTAGATCAGCCGCTTGTTGTTGTTACTCCGGTAGGCGAGTCGTTTGTCGCTCGTTTTGTTTTTCGATTGTGTTCCGTTCGTATCGGGGAGAGGGATTCATCGGTTGATTTGATTCTCCTCGATATGTTGGACTTTGATGTGCTTCAGGGCATGGATTGGCTAGCCACTTGTTATGCTTCGGTGGACTGCCGTGAGAAGGCAGTCAGATTTAGCTTTCCGGGAGAGCCAGTCCTTGTTATTCAGGGAGACCGCAGTGTCACCCTTCCCAGCTTAATTTCGTCTCTTCGCGCTGGTCAGCTCTTGCGGAAGGGATGTCAGGGATTCTTAGCGTGTATTTGTGATACTCGAGCTGCAGAGGTTCCGTTGGACCGGGTCCCGGTAGTTTGTGAGTTCCCTGATGTTTTCCCTGATGAGCTACCTGGGCTACCGCCTGAGCGCGATGTTGAGTTCTGCATTGATTTGATTCCCGGCTCGGGGCCTATTTCTATACCGCCTTATCGGATGGCCCCGGCAGAGCTTCGAGAGCTGAAGGATCAGTTGCAGGATTTGTTAGATAAGGGGCTAATTCGACCGAGTGTTTCTCCGTGGGGTGCTCCGGTCCTGTTTGTCATGAAGAAGGATGGAAGTTTGCGCTTATGTATCGACTACCGCCAGCTGAACAAAGTTACCGTTCGGAACAGATATCCGTTGCTGCGCATTGATGATTTGTTCGACCAGCTTCAGGGTGCGGGGTATTTTTCGAGGATCGACTTGCGATCAGGATACCATCAGCTGCGAGTTCGACAGGAGGATATACCGAGGACAGCTTTCCGCACGCGCTACGGCCACTACGAGTTTTTGGTGATGTCGTTCGGACTCACCAACGCCCCAGCAGCATTCATGGATTTGATGAACCGTACATTCAGGCCGTATCTTGACTTGTTCATCATCGTGTTTATCGACGATATCTTGGTGTACTCCCGGAGCAGAGAGGAGCACGAGCAGCACTTGCGGATTACGTTACAGACTCTGAGGGAGCACCAGCTGTTCGCAAAGTTCTCCAAGTGTGCGTTGTGGCTGGACAGCGTCGGATTCTTGGGTCACGTGGTTACGAGAGACGGCATTTGTGTGGACCCGAAGAAGATTGAGGCTGTTCAGCAGTGGCCCCGACCTACATCGGTTACTGAGATCCGTAGTTTTCTAGGCTTGGCGGGCTACTACAGGCGTTTTGTTCAGGACTTCTCCCGTATAGCTGCACCGTTGACCGGTTTGACCCGGAAGGGAGTTCCTTTCGTTTGGACAGAGGAGTGCGAGCGCAGTTTTCAGCAGCTACGGACTTGTTTGACTACGGCGCCGGTATTATCTTTGCCTTCGGGATCAGGCGGATTTGTTGTCTACTGTGATGCTTCGCGAGTGGGATTAGGATGCGTATTGATGCAGCATGGCCGGGTGATCGCTTATGCTTCTCGGCAGTTGAAGAAGCATGAACAGAACTACCCCACTCATGATTTGGAGATGGCTGCAGTGGTCTTTGCACTGAAGATTTGGCGACATTACCTATACGGCGAGTCGTGTCAGATATTCACCGATCACAAGAGCTTAAAGTACATATTTCAGCAGCGAGACCTGAACCTCAGACAGCGTCGTTGGATGGAGTTGGTGAAAGACTACGACTGCGAGATCTTATATCACCCAGGCAAGGCGAATGTGGTGGCAGATGCGTTGAGTAGGAGGCCCGGGGGTAGTCTATCCTTTTTGCGCGCAGTGCAGAGGCAGTCGTCAGCAGATTGGCAGATGTTATGCGACAGCCGAGTTGAGTTCGAGTTCACTCAGACAGGGGGACAGCTCGCGCATGTTCGTGCACGTCCACAGTTGCTTGACCGTATATGTGAGGCACAGCGCAGTGACGACCGTTGCTCAGAGATCATGGCACAGATGGGACAGGGCAGATTTTCCGAGTTCGTGATTGACGATCAGGGGATTTTACGATATGGATCTAGACTGTGCGTACCAGATGCTGATGGATTGCGGCGCGACATTCTTGAGGAGGCACACCGATCAGTGTATAGTGTCCACCCCGGTTCCACCAAGATGTACCATGATATGAGAGAGACCTACTGGTGGGACGGGATGAAGAGGGTAATTGCGGAGTTCGTTTCGAGATGCCTGACTTGTCAGCAAGTCAAGGCCGAGCACCAGAGGCCCGCAGGAGAGCTACAGCCGTTACCCATTCCAGAGTGGAAATGGGAACAGATTTCGATGGACTTCGTTGTGGGTCTACCCAGGACCAGTCGAGGGTACGACTCCATCTGGGTGATCGTGGATAGATTGACGAAAGCAGCTCACTTCCTACCGGTGAAGACCACTTTCAGCTTCGCTCAGTATGCTCAGCTCTATATTGACGAGATCGTGCGACTACATGGCGTACCGACTTGTATCGTGTCAGATCGAGGCACTCAGTTCACCAGCCGACTTTGGCAGAGACTTCAGGAGGCTTTGGGCACTCGTTTGAGCTTCAGCACAGCGTTTCATCCGCAGACAGAAGGACAGTCAGAGCGGACCATTCAGACTCTCGAGGACATGCTCAGAGCGTGCGTTTTAGACTTTGGTGGTAGCTGGGATCGTCATTTACCTCTAGTGGAGTTCTCCTACAACAACAGCTTCCAGGATACTATTCAGATGGCACTTTTCGAGGCATTGTATGGGAGGAGATGCAGATCGCCCGTTTGTTGGACAGAGCTCAGCGAGAGCAGTATTTTGGGACCGCAGCTTGTTGAGGAGACGACAGCGAAGATACAGTTGATCCGAGACCGGATGAGAGCGGCTCAGAGCAGGCAGAAATCCTATGCAGACAGGCGCCGTCGCAGATTAGAGTTCGCAGTTGGCGACCATGTTTTTCTGAAAGTCTCTCCGATGAAGGGCGTGATGCGTTTTGGGCAAAAGGGGAAGCTTAGCCCTAGATTCGTAGGTCCCTTCGAGATCCTCGAGCGGGTTGGCGCTGTTGGTTATCGTTTGGCTCTTCCTCCCAGCTTTCCCGATGTTCACCCCGTCTTCCATGTTTCGATGCTCCGCAAGTACCTTCACGACCCTTCGCATGCGATTCAGCACCCGACAGTCCAGCTAGAGCGCGACCTTTCTTTTGCAGAGCAGCCAGTGGCCATCTTGGATCGGCAGGTGAAGAAGTTGAGGTCGAAGATTATACCAACCGTCAAGGTCCTTTGGCGTAGCCCGAGCAGCGAGGAGGTTACCTGGGAGACCGAGGGCGAGATGAGGAAGAAATATCCCCATCTCTTTGAAGGTACACGTAGCTATATTTTTTTTAAATTCGGGGACCGAATTTCTTTAAGGGGGGAAGATTGTAGCGTCTTGAAAAGTCGTTTTGGTGTTTTCCTGAAAATCGGTGAAAATTCTGTATTTTTCCGAAAACCGTCTTTCTCATTATTTTGCAGTTTAGGGCTAATTATACTTAAAATGGATAGGTAATTGCTTGTTTTTAGTAGCTAATGAGTTAATTATGAAATTCTGGTCGTTTAAAAATTTTCCCTAATTTTTCAATTTTTTAATATTATTTTAAGCCGGTAGGAAAATACATTAATTAGCGATAAATACAAATTTTTCCGGGCTAATTTTAATCTTTAAAATTATGATAATTAAAATCTAGTGGTAACATAAATTTTTAGTATTTTCTTTTGATTTTTAACTAATTTTTAGTATAGAAAGCGAAATTATTGAATTTTAAGCTAAAACTTGCAATTTTTGACTTGTAGGGGGTCTTTTTGCATAAAACTTCTTTTGTAAAACCCCTCTCTCTCTTCCCTCAGCCCTAGGACAGCCCCACATTGTTCAAGTCCAGAAATTTCTGGCCTCACATTGATTTTCTTTCATGTGTGGAATTGTTTTGTTTATGAATTTATTTTAAAAATAGTTGTTGAAGTATGGTGCTTTGACTTTTGGGGAGTTGACTCTTGACCTTTCCCACACACCCACACCCCTCCCCTTACCTCCTAAACTGGCCGAAACCTGCACCCCCTCCTCTTCATCTCTTTTCTTTTCATTTCGTCAAAATTCTTCATGTTTAATTCAACAAAAATTGCAATTTCAAGCTTACAAATTAAACCCATCCTTCATCTTTCTTTTCCTTCACCTCCCTAGCTTGGATCTTGATGCTTGAGGCCATCATTGGAGCAAATTTATTCTTGCTAGATCTCAAATTGAGGTATAATTTCCATCAAGTTAATTTCTTTTGGCTAAATTCCTTTAATTATATGGTTTTAGTGTTAAAAGTTTAGTTAATTTCTAATCTAGTTTATAAAAGAGTAGTTTGTTTTAAACTAGGGTTTGTTAGCACACCATTATGTGGTTAATTAAATTTATTTTGCTTGATAGTTCCTATACAACCAAATCAAAGAAGTTACCTTGTTTATGTGGTCTTCAAATTATGCTAATTTAGTTCATTTTAAAAGTTTGATTTTGGTTGTAAATTGTTGTTTTAGGAAATTCAAGAGAGGGTTTATGTATGGAAAATGGGTTGTGAAGCATGATAAATGAGTTGAATTAGGGTTTAGAAACCATTATTTAGTTGATTTAATCTAATTTGTTATCTAGTTGTTTTGCTAACCTAATCTAGAAGGTTAACTTGCTAATTGAGTTATAAATTAGTGTTAATTTAAGGTTTTCATATATAGTTTGGATTAAGAATTGCTAGGTTATATAATTCAAGTAATGGTTGTTTATGGAAAATAGGTTTTGAATCTTTGCTAATGTGTTGTAATTATAGTGTTTGTAGATTGCTTGTTGTGTGGTTGGATTGTGATAACCGTATCGCTAATTTTCGATTTTTGCACCAAATTGCTAGTTTGTGCTTACTAGGTTTTTATTAAAATTATTTGGTGAATTATTTGTGATACCTTGGGGATATTTTTAGCATCTCCTATGACGTTTAGGATGCGTGAGTGCGGATTTTTGGGTAGTCGGGTTTTAGTTTTGCCGGGCGACCAAATCGGCGTTTTTTTGACAGTTTTTGCAATTTTCGCGTGTGTTCTGCGCACTTTGTGCACGTTGTACCTAGCTAGCGAACATTAGTAGTTTCGTTGGGGTTTTGCGTCGTTCTTGATATGTAACCTTATGTTTGGTATTGATGTAAATTCCAGGTTCGGTCGCGGAGACGTCAGACGCGGTGCGAAAGGGGAAAGCGGTGATTGGACACAGCTAGCCAGGGATTCCGGTGAGTAGATGTAACATCTACGGGGGACTATCGTTGGATGGCGCAAGCCGCCCGATAGTTTTAGTAACTTACAAGATTCTTAGTGATGTTAGTAATTAGGGGTGAAATACTTATTTGATTATTTGCTGCATCCATGCATTATATTGACATACCTATACGAAACCATTTTATAGGACACCTGCACCATTGCCAGGGTTTTTATATGCAGCACGAGCACTATTCATGCTTACACACACACCCTGGTAATTGCCATGCCACCACACTAGATAACCTTTAAATTGAAACCTTTTACTAATTGATACTTAAACTTGTGCTATTGCCTTTAATTCCTTAAAATGAAACCGTAGTATTGCTATTCATGTGCATGTACTTCATCATATTAATTGTTCATGCCTAATCTATTAATCACACATCGCAACTTGATTATTGATACCATATGCATTCATTATCATTGACATATGCACTTATGAGGATTTCTTGAGATTTTATGATATTTCTGGATTTCGGGGGAAAGCCGCAAAATTTCTAAACTTACTATATTTTTTAAAATATGTAAATTGCGGTTTTCTAGTGATGTAAGTGTCGTCCACCATGAGTTTGCTGTGGTTTTGGAAATCCGTGTCGAGGAGTGGAGGAACCGTCACGGGTACATGGTGGGCCCGGTAAGGTACTCCGGGGCAAGAGGAATGTGGTGTTGACGTTGAGCCTGGCAGGGGACGGATTACCTACCGGTGACTGTTTGGGACGGCGGATATCCAGAGGATACCGACCGTGGCCGCTAGATGATGAGATATTGATATTTGAGCTGGGTCAGCCGGACGGCTGAGGCCAGAGATACATTTATGAGATTTGAGACAGCTTTTGGGTGTCGTTGCTGGACACCGGTTCTCGTCGATTCTTGAGTATTATGCTGGCATTCTAAAAGAGTTTCAAAAACAAAAAGAGATAAATGTTTCTTATATATACCTATTGAGACCTCAGATATTCATGTTGCATACATATTCGTACACTGATGTTGTATACACACCTGCTAGTGCACCCATTCATACCTGTATTTTAGATGCTAGGATGCTTGTGTGCATGCATACGATAGCCTTTGTAGGTGTTATTTATTACTCACGAGTTGGCAACTCACCCCCGTTGTGCCACAGTCTTTTGCAGGTCCGCTCCGTCAGTTCAGTAGGGCGGGCGCACTTGTTCTTTTGCCTCCTTTGCCTGGACTCGAGGTTTTGCTCTTAGGTGGGTTATGTTACTATTTTTGTACCACCTTGTATATTCTTTGTATCTAGTGCACTCCATCTACTGTTTCTACCAGTATTATTGTATTGACTTAGAGACGAGACTGTGAGGTTTGTGGACTTTTATGCTGTATTTTGGGGTCGAGCTCACTTGAGTCGACATGCTGTTTTTTTCTTATGCTTCATTATGATTATTTTTCTTGTTGTTGCTTTATATTGCGTGGGATTTGTGACCGCCTTGTGGCGAAGAGCTAGCTCCCGCTTGGGGATGCCCTATTTTGTTGGATTCATATATATTTTGTTGTACTCATTTTGGGGGCCAGTATTTACAAAGGAGACTCTGCCGAAATTTTCAGAAAAATTGGTATTGTTTTTAAAAAGGGTTTTACATGACTTATTTGATAAACTCGCTTTCAATTGATTGGGTTTTCTTCACTCTTTTGCTTAATTGGTTTTGTTTTCTGGGCTTTGGCTTACTTATTTTACGGACGTCTTTAGACGTTTCGTAAACTTAAGTGCCAGTCACGTTCCGTACCCTGCGGGTCGTGACAGATGTTTAGGATGGATAATTGGTGGACTTAGATGATTTAGTGTCGCGGAAACCTAAAATAGTGGGTGCACTACACATACATATACACACATACATACTTGCATACATCCTTATTTCATATGTGGTTATGGGATACTATATAGATATGTGTTCACATGGGTATGGGAATATGTGTTCACATACGGATTTGAGGATGATACTTGGGATTGGAGATGAGTCGATGATTTTGATTCGAGATTATGATATCGGTGATATGATAAAAATTCATAATTAAGATACGTCTTGATGCTTTAGAGGATTTTGGGGATGATGATGCCATAGGAATGGTGACATATATATTAAGTGATCGACATGTGATTATGTTATGAGATATGATATGACCAGATAATTATGATAGGCCACATTCGGCGATGTACACTCCTTGTGATGATATGTGCTGATGAGATCGATTCATACGAGACTGTTGATCAGCAGTCAGATTATGATTATAGTAATGATGTTGAACTTGTACTAGACGTAGGTCAGTACCAGATTATTATATGTGATAAAGAGAATACTAAATGAATGATATAATGAATATGATATTGACCCGTACCCAGATTTGGGGATGCCGTACGACGGATTTACGTACGAGCTATATTTGATGTTTGATCCGCCCTCTTGACTTGTGGATAACCGATTATAGAGATATGGTATCGGATGTGATATTATCGAGGCGGGATCACCGACTATATGTATATATATATATATATATATATATGTATGTATGTATCGACTCAGAGGTTAGGCGGTTCACCTTACCTACAGTTAGCCTATTAGCTCAGCCCTATAGTCGATGTAACTATAGGACTCTTATGACATTAGATGCAGTTTAGCTATCTTTGTGTTAGTATTCAACTTCTGCACATTTCATTTGTTGCCCTACATCGCATACTGTTGTGGTTCATATTCCATTATTAATATCCTGCAGCTAGGACACCAGCACCATTACCGATGATGCGTATGTACCACGTACACTTATTTGCCAGCGCACACACATCTTCATCGGTAATTGCCATGTCACGAACACTTAGAGAATATTATTGCCTCATTTAGCTTGTTAGCTAGTAGTGACATGATATTAGTGCATTTTCCTTATATGCCAGCTTGACATTGTAGCTATTACTTGCCACATCTTGCATACTGTTTCTCATTATATGCCGCATTCATGGATTCTCATGCTTACATTCATGATTTTACATGCTATTGATGATTGGATTCGGGTTTCCATGAGATTTTCTGGATTTGGAGGAAAACCGCAAAACATATATAAACTGCTTGCCCTCTTTTTAAATAAATGCGGTTTTTCCATGATGTATGAGTCGTCCACCATGAGTTTTGCTGATGGATTTCGAGACCCGATTCGAGGAGGCGGATGAACAGTTTCGGGTACATGGTGGGCCCGGTGCGGTACCCCGGGGCAAGAAGATCGCAGAAGATGGCGTTGAGCCTGGCAGGGGAGCACTACAGACCGGTGATATTACCCGACACGTCGGATATTCGGAGGATACCGTCGTGGTCATGAGATGGATGTTAGGGGCCTATCTGGACTGACGGCGCCCTGGATATTATGATTGAGACATTGAGATTTGAGATATCGAGGTACAGAGATATCGAGATATTGAGATTCTGTTTTGTGTCGATGCTAGGCACTGTTTTATGCTGATTTCATTATGATACCTCACTTTAAAATACATAAATCTCACAAATTATGAAAGCAGTTTTCTTCAGTACATGCATTCTGTTTCATGCATTCATACATCATTCATATGATGCATTACCACCTGATACACTGACACAGGCACATGGGTTTATACTTGGGTTAGATATTTACCCTAGTCTTGTTATTGATTGCTGGTTATTTATATTTGAGGATTATATATTGTGATCGTATGACCTAGGATTGCGTCATACATGCGATTTTCTGTTCGTAGATCTTTTTCGAATCACGAGTTGGCAACTCACCCCCGTTGTGCCCCAGTTTCTTGCAGGTGTTGCCGTACGGGTTTCATTACGGTTTTGCGGGCACAGCTTCTTTCAGGTGACTTGCTAGTAGGTGGGTTATTTGTATCGTACCCATCATTATACTTTGTATATTATATTCAGTTGAATCTAGAAGTTCCATCAACCAAACATGTACTTATTCGAGATAGAGACCAGTGATGTTTATTCATTCGACCTTAGAGTCGTGCGTTATATTTCTCTGAGTTTCTTGCTGATTGGAGTTTCTTTTCTGTTGTGATCCTCGTCTTTAGGCGTTGTATATTATGTTGCTAGCTGGTTGACTTTAGTGGTTTTCCTATACTCTACTACTTCTTTTGGTTTGGATTTCTGGGCTCGGCTTACTTAGAGCACGTAATCCTTGAGATGTTCGTAGCCTAAGTGCCGGTCATGTTCCGTACTTTCGGGACGTGACACCTCTAAATTTTTTTTAAGCAACTGCAAAATGTTGTATGTGATATAACCTGAACACCATACAAATTTGAAGCAAGACCACCTGATTTTGGCCGGCCACAAGGCCACAATTTCCGAGCTCACCGGTTCTTCTGGGGTAGTTTGGCTTAAAATTTTTCCTGTGTTCCGGTCTTTGTGTTTTGGTGTTTCAGGTGTTTCTTATTTTTTCTAAGATTGCATATGATGTGGTCTTGCTGTATTGGCAATTCAGAGTGTTTCGTATTAATAATTTTAACATTGTTTCGGGTTATTTAGACGACGTTAAAAAGTTCGAACGGATATCAATAACCCATATTTTCCCTCGCTCGAAATTTTCCAAGAGTTGGAGTTTTTCCAAGTGTAAAATCTTCAGAAAATCATGCAAGCGATTTTGTGGACCCTCTAGAAGAACGATACCCAAACTTGACTTTTTGGATCGCAGAACCACGGTCATACCCTAAGGTTTGTGGCAGTTCCGTGGCGACATGAGTGAGGCATGGGTCGGCCCTTCTACGAATGGTTCATAGGTGCTATGGCATGTTCTGGGTACTTTTTAAACTCCGCTCAAGTGTTGAGCTCTTTGGGAAATTTTGGGTGTTTGTTTATTCGATCGAAAAGTTTAACATCGTCTAGTTATCTGTGATTGTGATACAATCTTTGAAATCCATATAATTAGTTATGAGATAACTAGTTTGAATTTTATAAATCTAGCAGTTTGGTCTCATTTGATCGGTTGCCACGGAATTTTGATGTGGATAAAAAGCCCGTCGCAATTACGTAGCGTACGCGGATACTCGCCGGGTAACCTTACTAGATAGCCACGCCCCATAGCCCCGACCAAGTGACTGTAGGAGAACCCCGTCGCCAAAAGCATCCGTTCAGGTGCTCGCGGCCGCGGTGTTCCGCCTTAGAGCACTTCGTCGACGGCATCGGGGGTGCGGCCGTCTACTAAAGTTTCCGACGAGCATACGATATGGTTATCGGGAATCTTGTTGAATTACCCAACAGGTTATTGGAAAATGTTTTCAATATCGAGACTAAAATGCAGGGTTTATAATTGTTATGCATGTGATGTCTAAGGAATTCATTTGGTAAGGCATGAAATCCAAAGTATGTGATACATTGGGTTTATGATGTCTAAGGTGGTTGCGGATGTTGGCTATAGTGCCCTCAAGTCAATTATTGGATCACAGGCACGTGATTGCAACGATTGAGAGAGGACCTATACCGGTAGAACAGTCTTACTCGAGATGATATTATGCTATCTGGTTTGTCTCTATCATCGTGTACATGCTTCAGGTGACATTACAGATCACTATTACATATTGATAGAGCCCATACGATTCTTGCTTGACTACCAGCAGTATGATGGCAATCATATACGTGAGAGTTGGGTAGTATATAAGCACATCCTTAAAGTGTCCCTAGTCGTGGGAGTTTCAAGACTGGGCATCGATACTCCATGAGTAGACTAGTGTATACGGATCGAGACCCCGACGAGGGGCAGTGGATGGTCTCATAATCTATTGGTGTCAGTTTGTTTACCTAAGATAGTATGCAGGTGCTCATTGGGTTATGAGTACACCGGACGGACTTGGAAGGGCACTGCTGATTGGTACTATACCTATCGTCAGCAGCAGTTCCCAGATGACATGAGTACAGCTTAGTCCGTTGACTTGACACTGCTACTTTGCCTCAAGTGTGTTCCTACTGTTCTGTGATTGCTACCCTACCACGACTCAAAGAAGTCGTGCAAATAGGTAGTTGTTGGGTGCAGTCCCGAAGCACTTGGCGGCAGTGGCGGTTAGATAGGATTCGCTTCTCCCGGTATTGGGGGTTGATATCGCGCTGTGTTTAGGAGAGCCATTACACAAAGTCCTTGGCCAAGGTAAGTGAGATTTACTGGTAGGTATTCAGTAGTTTCTCAAGGTGTTCTAGGCTACACTCCGATACGACTTATACCGCTATTGGGGGTCTGACGTTTACCATCCCCCTAGGCCCGATATGCGATACTCATAGACGAACAGACCAGACTGTATGAAGATTGTCACAGATAGGATCAGTAGGGTTTCAGGATGAGTTTGCTCATCAGCTTCCCTTTTGCTCAATACATGTGCAGCCATTACGTATAGATAGTGGCACAGACATGCTTGTGGTTAAACCCATTGCCAGCGTATTGACGAGTCTTTAGTGTCCCCCACAGAAAGTTTCCTATGTTCGGGCGAAACGTTGTAGAGGCCGTATGGTTTTATGGCAGGGTTCGATCATATACATGCACTTGTGCAAAGATCATGATCGGACGGATCATACTAGTGGGCTTTGGTTTAAGCTGGATCCTAGTATTAGAGTGTTGGATTATTTTCGTCTCGTTGTATTCATATTCAGTCGGAATGCGGATGCAGGTATGTATATACAAGTGAGGGGTATTCTTATGATCCGTCACGAGTTTACTTTAGAATATGCCATTCTATTTATTGTTTTAAACATTTGGATTAATGTTTATTAAGTGGAAATTGTGAGTGCAAGTCTTGATCAAGAGCATTAAATGTGGTATGTGCATTATTGATGACTTATGGTGTGTTTTCTTGTGCCATGTCTATTCTCTTGACTGATTATTGTGTGGAATTGATATGTAGAGAGAGAGGGCAGCCACAAGAGGTTGGGGATTGGTCTTGAGATTTCATTAGAGCTCTTACATTTTATCTCACACAATAAGCAAGCTCTTTTTCTTCACTAGCATTCTTCTTGAGCTTACAACTTCCATCAATGGCTTCTTCTTCAACCTCCACTCTATCCCACTCATGTGTTGAGAATCCTAGAGTGTATTGAGACAAAGTAATCATACACTATCTCTATTTCACCTTGGATATGTCGGCTAGCAAACTTCATGTCCGAGTTGCTTCGGTTTGGAGCGGGAGCCCGTATAAAGAATCCTCGACGTGGAGCCACTTCGACGAGCAAGATCGGAGAGCGAGTTTGTTCGGGGGCAGCCGTAAGGAGCTTGGCGAAGAGATTGAAGACCGAAGGATACGGATCGATCGGTATAATCTCTCCAAACTCTTTTCTGTATTACTAGTATAGGGCTAATGGCACGATCCGGGTTTTCGGGTTATGGTAGCGCCAAGTTTGAAAATTTTTTGTTCCGCGTTTGGCCTCGGATTGACGGCCGGGGTGCTGCCGTATCCCAACATGGTATCAGAGACAACCCATTAACCCTACTAACTAGTTTGCACAAGGTTAAAATATCGATTGACAAATTTTTCCGAATCACGAATCTATATTCATGTGCTTGCTGTCGATTTTCAAAGTTGTTCTAAAAATTTTTTTGGGTATCTTAGAATTATGTGAAGGAAAAACTAGAGCTACAGAAAATATTTGGAGACCTAACTCCAAAATTCTGCCGCGGAACCGGAGTAAAATGCCGCATTTTGCGGCCCTTCCGCCGCGCTTTTTGGGCTACAGTACCCCAAAAGTTTTCTGGGGCTCTAGTTCATAAAAATATGATTTTTGTGATATATAGTTTTGGCCTAGATTTGTTTGAGTGCTGGATTTGCATTTGGGGCCTATTTGGAAAAGTTTTGTCGATCGAAATTTAAAATGTGTATTTTTCAGTACTTGCATTACTATCTGCGACCGTGAATGTCATTTGATCGGTATAACATGTCTAATCGCTCTAGTCCTTTTAGACGGGTTTGCGAACGTGACATTCACGTTGATGTTCTGTGTTGTGTTGTGATATTGTGGATTGTTGTGGTGGATAGCTTGGATGCAATGTTAGTACAGTTTAGTATTATTTGTACATTTGATATCGCGGCGCGAGCGTCCGACATGTGGACTGCCGTCACTGCCAGTTTGTATATTATTCTTTTGGGGCATGACCGGGTTGAGGTCGATGTCACCATTATACATATTTTCTTTTCTTTACTAGGATTACCCCGCGGTGGAATGCACGGATAGCCGGGTTCTAGAGCGCAACGGGCTCGCATCTCATGGCTTTGAGACGGAGGGGGCTTCACTCTAGGATTGGCGGGCTATTCGCCGCACTCGTAGGGGGTACAGGTTGACCCAAGTAGGGGTGCTCAAGTTACCGGATTCCGTAAAGTGCTGGGTGGCCCATTCACATTGCTGAAGGGGGCTTCCTCGCTTCTGGTTTTGGCGGGTAACTTGCCGCAATCGTAGGGGTCTAGGTTTTCATTGCACAGGCTATCCACACGACCAAGGGAATGTCGGGTTTCAGTTGCAGCTCAAATAAAACCCGGGGCTCCCAGATTATCTGTATTGTTCTGTGATGCTTATTACTTATCTGTGATGTTGTATTTATCACGCCTGGAGCGATTATTATATATTGATATATATACTAGTAGATGTTGTATATGTTTTACGCCCGCGCTAGTCCAGTCCCCGCTCTGTCGTTGGTTAAGTAACCAAACGGGTGATGATGGGACCCAGTGGCGAATGCGGATGGCATATACGTATATTATATTTTCGTTCTTTTATGGTGTGATTAATTGTTGGGACTACATTGATTCAGATCAATGCAAGGAAAATAGACTTATTCGATATTGTTGGAACAATTTTCAAAAAGCTGTTATTACAAGGACGTTTTCTTTTGTTTTGCACAGTGGTAATCGGTTATGAATATCCATCACCTCATTCGACGAGGCAAGGGCCAAGATCCCTTCATCGGGAGTGACCCCTTGGACAGAGGTTTGCGTCAGTGTAATAACTTCACTATAGTCGATTACTTTTTGCTTTGCATCGCGGTATTTAGTTGGAATATCCCGCATCTCATTCTACGGGGAAAGAGCCGAGATCCCTTCACCGGGAGTGACCTATTTAGCAAAGGTTTTCGCCACTATATATTTATAAAAAGCTATCCGGTTCCCTCAATGATATCAAGCTCATTACATTAAAGGTTTTTCGCCAAAAACCAGCCGTAGCCCTCCATCATTTCAGATTAGTATTGCTTAGTATTCGCGCTGCGTTTGTCGTTGCTATTCGTCGAGGCGTAGTGTGCGCTAGCTCTGTAATGCTTTTCTGTCGCATGGATATGTTGATTGGTTAGGACGGTCGTACGACTTTGTTGATTATTCATCAAGGGTCGTGCGGGTGGGTTTAACGCAATCAAGATAATGACGGGTTGAACTTGACTAGGACCTTTTGATTTGTTGATTATTCGTCAAGGTCACTTGGGTCCTAGGGGTACAAATCACATCTGGAGTTTCTAAAGAAACTGAAAATTGCCAGGAATGCGCATACCTTCCGGAGTGTGATAACGTGAGTCGATTCCATCCGGTTATCATGTGATGACGGTTGGATCCCATATCCACTGATGAGTTGGTTTACTCCTCGGGTGATTTTAGATGATCCCGACTAATTCTTCTTTCAGGTTTGGAGGAGAATTTGAGGTCTAGTGGGAGACATCCTGATTAGATAAAGTGATTAACCATTCTGATCTAGGTTAGAGTGCACGCTGAGTGTTTCTTTCTCTCTCTCTCTCTCTTTGACAACGACCATGGCCCGACCCTAGACTATGACTCAGTGACCAAATTAACTGAACTTTCTTAAAACACTGGCTTTTGGATTGTCTGAGTTACAAACATCATTGCCACTCCTTCTTTTACCCTTTGCTTTTCTCCGGAACACTCCGTATCACTACGAACATCCACTTCCATTGGATAAATCCATCGTATAGTTACATACGAACTCGAAGGAACTTCTTCGAGGATGGATTATGGTTCTGGAGAGAATGAATATGACTATTCAGTTGTCTTTTCCTTTTTCTTTCTCTCAGGTTGCGAGGGCACCTTGGATTAGGAGGGTACACCTATTACGCTTATTGGATAGTCTTCTTCTAAACCAAAGGCAGGTGCCGAACGGTAGGGAAGGAAGAAAACCAATTAGCCTAAGTGTGGTGTACAGAAGGTAATAAGTAAAGACAATCCGGACTGTCCTAGCATCAGTGTCAAGCATCGACACAAAACATAAATTTCAAAATCTCAATATCTCAGGCTCCGGCAATCCGGACTGGCATGTAACCTCGAATCTCAATATCTAGGGCTCCGGCTATCCGGACTGGTCCATATCATCAAATCTCAAAATCTAGGGCTCCGGCTATCCGGAATGGCCTATACTCCGATTAGTATCCTATGGATACCCGTCGAGTCAGAATACAATCACTGGTCAGTAGTGCACCCCTGTCACAGGCTCAACGCCATCATCTGCGACCTTCTCGCCCCGGGGTACCGCACCGGGTCTACCATGCACCCACAGACGGTTCCTCCTCCTCCTCGAATCGGGTGTGTGATATCGCTTAAGAGCCGAGAAAACTCATGGTGGACATATCTCAAATCATATCAAGAGAAAACCACATTTTCTAGCTTTTAAAAAGATGATAAGTTTATAAAATCTTTGCGGTTTCTCCAAATCCAGAAATCTCATGGAAATCCGAAATCCAAATCTCAAGGGTAAATAAACAATGAGTTTCATAATATTGGGCTCCGGCAATCCGGACTGGCCATAATGTCATGGCAGATGAATATATAAATATGCATGAAAATCATAGTAATAAATGCAATGTCTAAGCTATCATATAAAAGCAAGCTCACTAGTACCATGTCGAAATTATCAGCTAACACTTTATACTAATGAAGTAGTATTTTCTAATATGTACGTGACATGGCAACTACCGATGATGAAGTGTGTGAGCCGGCAAGCTGGTGTACGTGGAGCATACGCATCATCGGTAATGGTGCTGGTGTCCTGACAGCATGTGTTTCAATATAACAATTGTTAGATATATGTATGTCCTAGAGGCCATTATATGTAAAGTGGATGCTTGGACATGTATATATGAATATAGATGACTTTCTCACTCAACATGATAGTATGCTATCTGGTTTACTTTATCTTGACATGTTGATTTGATCATGCTTTTATTCATTTGCACATGTTGATAAAGCCCTCAGGATATTTGATTGACTACTGTGACTATGATGCGAATCATACAAGTGGGGCATGTGTAGTTTATAAGCAAATCCTTAAACTGTTCCTAGTCGTGGGTGTATCGAGACGGGCCATCGATATTCCAGAGTAGACTAGCGTATACTATTCTTTTCCCATATGATGGGTGATGGATGATCCCATATCCATCTGGTGAGGCGACACCAAAGATTGTATGCGGGTGCTCAGTGGAGACTGGGTATACTGAACGGACTCATAGAGAACTCCTATGTGGTATTATATCTATCGTCGGATAGCAGTTCTCAGGTGACACTGGTACAGGTTAGTCTGTAGACCCAAGATCGTCATAGAGTCTTATGTGTCCTCCCACTGTACTTTGATATCCACCCTACCACGGCTCTACAGAGTCATGCAAACAGGTGGACTTTGGGTACAGTCCCGAGGCACATGGAGGCGATGAGCGATAGGAGGGGTTTCGTCTCTACCGGTATTGGGAGTTGATGTTGTGCTATGCTCGATTGGCTATAACAGGAAGTCCCTGGCCAGGGCTACTGAGATTTATTGATAAGCGTTATCAGTAGTTTCTTGATCTGTTATGAGCCATACACCAGCATGACTTATTGAGTTATTGGGGTCGACGATTCCATCCCTAGACTCGATATGCAACATATCTGACGAGGAGACCGAACTGTACGGTAAGTGTTGCCAGTTGGCTCGACGGGAGTTTTGTCAGCTTCACTGGTTTTTTTCTGATCGCTCAATACCCGGGTGGCCGTTACGTTTAGCTGACCGCTTGCGGCTTGTAGGTATTTGATATGATCATCACCTACTGCCGGCGTATTGACGAGTCTTAGAGTCCCACAATGAAATTTCCTCGCTCAGGCGAAAAGATGTGGTGTGCATATGAGATTTGCGCGGGGACCCGATTAAATACGGATATGTGATACCGTGTATTAATCGGGCATTTTTCTATTGGTTGGGTCGTATGTGATATGACCGGTTTGCAAAATCAAGTGTTGATTTAACAAATGACTTTTAGATTAATTCTTTAATTAAACCCTTTTTCTATTTTTGTATGTATGCATGTATGCACATGATGATGTGCATGGACACATACATACATACATTGTATCATGGTTGTTGATACATATTTGGTCACAATGCAAGACTTATATTGTGGTAATTACTTATTTATTTATCATTTTGATAAAAAGAAAGGATAATTCACTCATGGTTAATGTTTATCATCTTTGACCATACTTCAACTACTTTTTAACCTTGAGTTAATTATCCTTTTGCTTTATTAACTCATTGATAAAGATCTAGATGATTACTAACCATGGTTGAAGTGAGAAGGATATAATATAGATTATTCTTTCTCATCTCAATTATTCATCATATTTTCTTTTGAGCTCAAGCTTAGCCACCATTATCTTCTTCTTCCTCTCTTGAGATTTTTCTTTGAGTGAAGTTGATAAAAAAAAAAGGGTTTTGATTATAGAATACAAACCACATCACCATACTACACACATCTAGCCCATTTGTGTAGGGTGTTTGCTCTACTTCATTCACATATCAAGTAAAGCAAGGAGTTTTGGGCAAAGGGACTTCGGGTGGATCTTCGTGGACTAGGAAGGCTTCCATCGATCCGTTCCAAACTCTCAAAGTGCCAAGGAGTCACCAAGGGATGTCTACAAAGGTTGTAATCTCTACCCTTGGTGATAGTTTTTCATTTGCAAGTGATGCTTAGTTGAATGAAACCCTAAATTTCTAGTTATGATTCTTGTCATGTTCACTTAGCACTTTCAAAATTTGATTTTGGCATATATGATGCTTCTAAACCCTTGATGTGGCGATAGGTAAACCCAACAATGGTATTAGAGCCAAGCTAGAGCTTTAGGCGATGTTTAGGCGAAGTTAAAACTCCGATCGAAACACGAAACACCATATTAGACCCTTCTTTGGAAATTTTCTAAAAAATTGATTTTTTCTACATTAAAAATACTCAAAAAAATCAGCAGGCAATTCTAAGGATAACCCTGAAACACGATCCCCCAAGGCTCCCAAAGAGCCGTGGAACCGTGGCAAGAACATGCTTGCCGCGGCGGTTCCGCGGCCAAAAGAGTGCATTGGGGACACGTGTTGGTACAGTAATATTCCTAGCTGTTCCTGCATATTTCTGGGTATTTTTAATTTGACTCATGTGTTGAGTGTTCTGGGGATTATTTTGAATTCGTTGATTCGATCGGAAAATTTAATTTCGTTCTGTTTTCCGGATAATTTAGAAACTGTTAAAATGTTCGAACGGATATCATTAACTCACTTTTACCCGGCACGAAAAACTTTCAAGTGTTGAATTTTTCTTGAGTTTAAATCTTTCGGAAAAACGTGCAAGTAACGCGGTGGACCCTTAGAAGAACACAAACCTTAACTCGATTATGTGACCGTCTGAACCGCCTCTAAACCTTAGGGTTTGGGGCAGTACGGTGTGCCACATGTGAGGCGTTGGCTTGACCCTTCTACGGCTGGTCCACTGCTACTGTGACATGTTCTGGGATTTTTGAACTCTGCTCAAGTGTTGAGCTACTTAGGAAATCTTCGGTATTTGATTATTCGATCGGAAAGTTTAATACTGTCTATTTATCTGGAATGTGATACAATATGTGGAATTCATATAGTTAGGCATGAAATGCGAAGTATGTGATATTTCGGATTTACGATGTCTAAAGAGATTGCGGATTCCAAATGTTGTAGTTTTACACTTTCTTTTATGTGACCGTAAGCGTAGTATGTGTGGTATCGCCGGCTTCGTTGCTATACATCAACGACAATCGGGATACGCATACTTGCTTACGTTGATGATATGAGATATTATGTGTTGCTGAGATATGATGTGCAGGATTGTCGCGATTGAATAGACGGGGATTTTATGTGAGATGAGAGTTTTATTTTCATTCATGTATAAATCAATTGTATGTAATATTCTTTTATTTGGGGCACTTCCGGGATGAGGAAGAAGTTTCCATCATTGTATATTATTTACTTTTCCGCATTAGGATATACCCAAGGAGGGGAGCACAAGTGACCGGGTTCTAGGGTTCAGAGGGAGGCCATCTCGAGGAGTCGAGACCGGGTCTCCTAAACTCTAGAATTGGCAGGATCACTTTCCGCTCTCATAGGGGTCTAGGGGTGTGGGCTTGGCTATTCATCGCGACCGTGGAATCTGTATTTTTCTATTGTTGGTAAATACAAAATACGGACATCCTTGATATCCTTTTATTTTCATATGTGCTTCTGCTGTTGATATTCTGTAATGTGATTACTTAGTATCTGAGACGAATGGATTATTATTACATATATGATATATAATAAACGTTGCTTATGTTTTACAGCCGCACTAGTCCCGCCCCGCTATGTCGTTAGTTAAGTAACCTAACGGTGCATAACGGGACACTGTGCCGAATGCGGATGACATAAGTGTACGTTCTATTTTCGTTTCTTTTCTGTGATTGCTTAGGTACTTAAATGATGGGATTACATTAATGAGATTAATGTAAAGTAAAAGAAACCTAAAAGATGTTGTAGAATCAGATTTGAAACCCACTCAGCCTTTTTATGAAAAATGCAAGTTTCAAAAGATGCGGAGCTTAAGCCGCTCCTTTTCTAAACTGTTTTGATTCTACAACGAGATCAAGTTCAAAGCGTTAAAGGTTTTCATAAAAACCATTCGCAACCCTCCGTAATTTTAGGAAGCAGAGTACTTAGTATTCGTGCTGCGTATTTTGATCATAGTCAAGGCGTAGTGTACGGTAGCTAAGTGATGTCTTCCTACAAAGCATATGATGCGATCAGTTAGGACATTCATGTGATTATGTTCATCATAGTCAAGGGTCATATGGGTGGGTCTAGTTAATCTCGAAATGATGGGTAGAACATGACTAGTACTTATGATATTTTGACCATAACCAAGGTCATAAGTAACTAAGGGTAAAAACAATATCGGGAGTTTCAAGAGTTGAAATTTGCAATGAGATTGCATACCATCTATATGATAGTTGGATCCCGATCCCACTGTGAGTAAATGTTACTTCCAGGAGAATTTTACACTTTACAATTAGCTAATCCAGTAGGTGTCTAGAAAGGTGTTAACGGGGTTTGACCTCTGGGAAAACGAGGTTTATTTTAATTAGGTCCGTGCGAAAGCACGGGGAACCTTCCTCAAAGTACCGACACAGGCCTGGCTGACCGGTTAGCGAAACTGTAGAATGTAATTAATCCTGGCTAGTTTTATTTTCAGGTTTTGAAAGAAAATTTGATAAAAGCAGTGAGAGACATCGATTAGATAAGATAATAACCAATCTAATTCTTTGCAAGAGCATTTCGCTGAATGTATTCTTTTCTCTCTCCTAATGGCAGATACCGATGACGGGACTTAAGCTTCTACTAGAGAAAAATAAACTGACTGGACCGAACTATAAAAAATGGTTGAGGAACTTGAACATTGCACTTACATATGATAAAATATCATATGTCCTCACTGTTGGAGATAGTGCCCTCAAAGTCAATTATTGGATCGCAGGTATGTGATTGCAATGATTGAGGCAAGACCTATACCGATATGACAGTCTTTCTCGAGATGATAGTATGCTATCTGGTTTGTCTTTTGTTGGAGATAGTGCCCTCAGAGTCAATTATTGGATCACAGGCACGTGATTGCAATGATTGAGGAAGGACCTATCCCGGTAGGACAGTCTTACTCAAGATGATAGTATGCTATCTGGTTTATCTTTATCATCATGTACTGCTTTAGGTGACCTTACAGGTCACTATTGCGCGTTGATAGAGCCCCTAGGATTCTTGCTTGACTGCCAGCAGTATGAGGGCGATCATATACGTGGAAGTTGGTAGTCTATAAGCACATCCTTAAAAGGTCCCTAGTCGTGGGAGTTTCGAGACAGGGCATCGATACTACAGAGTAGACTGGTGTATACAGTCGAGACCCCGACGAGGGGCGGTGGCCGGTCTCACAAGCCACTGGTGTCAGTTGGTTCACCTAAGATCTATACAGGTGCTCATTGGGTTATGAGTACACCGGACATGACTCGCCGGGAACATGCTAGTTGGTCTTATACCTGACGTCAGATAGCAGTTCCCTGGTGACATGTGTACATGTTAGTTTATCGAACTGAGATCGTCATTTGTCTCATGTGAGTTCCCACTGTACTTTGATTACTACGCTACCACGCTCAAAGGAGACGTGCAAACAGGTTTTAGTTGGGTACAGTCCCGAGCCATATGGAGGCAGTGAGCGGATCTGCAGGGGTTCGTCTTTCCCGGTATTGGGGGTGAGGTCGCGCTGTGTCTAGGAGAGCCATTACACGAAGTCCTTGGCCAAGGCAGGAGATTTACTGGTAGGTATTCCTGTAGTATCTCAGGGTGTTCTGGGCTACACTCCGACACGACTTGTACCGCTTTTGGTGGTCTGACTTTTACCAATCCCCTAGGCCCGCCATGCGATGCTCATAGACGAACGGACCGGACTGTACGGATATTGTCAATGACAGGCTCAGTAGGGTGTCAGGATGAGTTCGCTCATCGACGTCCCTTTTGGTCAATACCTGGTAGCCCGTTACGTATGGCTAATACCTCTAACATGCTAGTGGTTAAATCCACAACTAAAGTATTGACGAGTTTTTAGAGTCCCCCACAGACCGTTTTCTCAAGTTTTGACCGAAATGCTGTAGAGGCCGTATGGAGATATGGCAGGGTTCGATCAAATACGTGCGGTATTGCACGGATCATGATTGGACGGATAATACTTGCGGGCTTTGGTTTAAGCCGGATCCTAGTATTGTACAGTGTAGATTTTGTCTCATTGCATTTGTATTCGGTCGGAATACAAATGTGGGTATGTATATACAGTCGCAGGGTTTTCCTGTAATTTATTACGGGATCAGTTTTTTGAAGTTGCCAGTTTGCTTTCCGTTTTGGCCATTTTCCTTTGTTTCTTTCTTTGGCTGAAAATTGGTGGAGGAGGGCTTATTTGCAATTGTGCAAATTAGCATTGTGGAGGGTGGTCTTTGTATATTTTTGCATCATGATGGTTTCATGATGGTTCCACCATCCCTTGACTTTCTTTAGTCCATGATTTCTTGACTTTTGGAGTAATCATGGTTGTTGATGATGGGGGTTGATTTGGAGTGAGAGTTTATTGTGATCATTATATTTCATGATCATCATTTTTCTCTCTCTTGCATGATAGCTTCCCCCCTCCTTGACTTTTCTCTCCCCCCACTTGGGCAAAAGAGAGGCCGGCCACTTCTTGAGGGGTGAGGGAATTTATTTTTGTGAGAGATTTTGTTCTCATTTTGCATACTGCAAAATTCCTAAAAGCCACCACAAAAGTTCATAGTTCATTTCCTCCACCAAAAGGCAACTTCTAGTAACCCCAAGATACAAACCATCCTACACTTCATCTACAGTATTCTTGGACACGTCGACTCGCCAACTTCGTGCCCGAGTTGCCTCGGTCCAGAGGTGGGAGCCCGTAAAAGAACCCGGCGATGTGGTGCCCTTCCGACGAGGAGATGAAGACCAGAGATTCCGCGGGGAGATCGGGATGACGACGAGAAGACCGAAGGACACGAATCGCTCGGTATATCTCTCTACCCCTTCTTTAGTTAGCTAGCATTAGGTTAATAGCCTGATCCGGGTTTATAGTGCGCGGTGGTGCCGGTTACAAAGTTAAAGTAAAGTATCGTTTCCGCATTTTGGCCTCGGATTGACGGCCGAGGCGCCGCCGTGCACCTACATGGTATCAGAGCCACGCCATTAACCTAGTCTAGCTTGATTTAACGTGTTTACAAGTTCGATCGATCGGATTTTCCAAAAACCGCATTTCCATGTCGCACTTTCTGTCGAATTTTTCCTTGCTCTAAAAATTATTTGGTCTATTGGAAAAATACGTGCAGGGTTTTTTATGCATTCTGTGAAAATTTGGTCGGCTGATATTACTGTAGAGCGGTGGATCAGCGGCCAAAACCACGTTTTGGCCGCGGAACCGCCGCCGTTTTGTGGCCAAACCGCACCAAATTTCTACAGTGGTTTACTGACATGGAAATAGGGTTTCTGGTATATTCTTTTTGAGCCCAGATGTTTTTGAGTGCTATAGTTGTGCTTGGGCCCACTTCGGAAAATTCAGTCGATCGAAAATTTTAAACATGTTAGTTCATAATATTTACATTATATCTACGACCGTGAATGTCATTTGATCGGTAAATCCTGTCTAACTGCTATAGCCCTTTTAGACGGATTTGCGAACGTGACATTCACGTTGATGTTCTGTGTTGTGCTGTGATGTTGCGGATTGGTCGTGGAGGATAGCCTGGATGCAATGTTAGTACAGTTTGGTTTATTATGTACATTTGATATTGCGGGGCTAGCGTCCGACATGTGGACTGCTGTCACTACCTGTTTGTATATTATTCTTTTGGGGCACGACCGGGCTGAGGTCGATGTACCCGTTGTATGTATATTTTACTTTCTGTACTAGGATTACCCCGCGGTGGGTGCACGGATAGCCGGGTTCTAGAGGGCAACGGGCCTGCATCTCATGGCATTGAGACGGAGGGGGATTTACTCTAGAATTGGCGGGCTATTCGCCGCACTCGTAGGGGGTACAGGTTGACCCAGGAGGGGTACCCAAGTTACCGGATTCCGTAAAGTGCTGGGTGGTCCATTCACATTGCTGAAGGGGCTGCCTCACTTCAGGTTTTGGCGGGTAACTTGCCGCGCCCGTAGAGGTCTAGGATTTCATTGCATAGGCTATCCACACGACCAGGGGAACGTCGGGTTTCAGTAGCGGCTCTATGAAACGCGGGGATCTCAGATATCTGTATTGTTCTGTGATGTTTATTACATTTCTGTGATGTTGCATTTTATCAAGCCTTGAGCGAATATTATATATTGATATATATACTAGTAGATGTTGTATATGTTTTGCATCCGCGCTAGTCCAGTCCCCGCTCTGTCGTTAGTTAAGTAACCTAACGGGTGATGACGGGACACAGGGGCGAATGCGGATGGCATATACGTACATCATTATTTTCGTTCTTTATTGGTGTGATCAATTGATAGGACTGCGTTGATTCGGATCAATGCAAGCTAAATAAACATATTCTGATGTTGTTGGAACAGTTTTCAAAAAGCTGTTATTGCAAGGGCGTTCTCTTTTGTTTTGCACAGTGGTATTCGGTTATGAATATCCAGCACCTCAGCCGACGAGGCAAGGGCCGAGATCCCTTCACCGGGAGTGACCCCTTGGACAGAAGTTTGCGTCAGGGCAATAACTTCACTATAGTCGATTACGTTTGCTTTGCATCATGGTATTCAGTTGGAATATCCTGTACCTCATTCTACGGGGAAAGAGCCGAGATCCCTTCACCGGGAGTGACCTCTTTAGCAATGGTTTTCGCCACTATATTTTTGTAAAGCTATCCAGCTCCTTCAACGATATCAAGTTCATTACGTTAAAAGTTTTCGCCAGAAACCATTCGTAGCCCTCCATCATTTCAGTTAAATATTCGGTAGTATTCAAGCTATATATTTTGACCTCACGCCAAGGCATAGTGATTGGTAGCTGCCGGATATTTATCTGTTGCATAGATAGAATGCGTTGGTTTGAGACAGTCGTACTGCCATTTTGGCCTACGTCAAGGGTAGGTACGGGTGGGTTCAAATTAACCTGGATAATGATGGGTAGAACTTGACATGTGACTTATGACATTTTGACCTCATGCCAAGGTCATAAGAGCATAGGGTAAAAATCACATCGGGGGTTTCTAAAGAAACTGAAACTTTCCAGGTATGCGCATACCTTCTGGAGTATGATAGCGTGAGTGGATTCCATCACGTTATCATGCGATGATAGTTGGATCCCGATTCCCACTGATGAGTTGGTTTACTCCTCGGGTGATCCCGACTAATTCTTCTTTCAGGTTTGGAGGAGAATTTGACGTTACGGTGGGAGGTTTCCTGATTAGATAAATTGGTAACCATTCTGATCTAAGTTTGAGTGCACGCTGAGTGTTTCTTTTATCTCTATATTTGGCAGCGACCATGACCCGACCTTTGACTATGACTCAGTGACCAAATTAACCGAACCTTCTTAAACACTGGCTTTTGGATTGTCAGAGTTGCAAACCTCATTGCCACTCCTACTTTTACCCTTTTCTCCAGGACACCCCGTATTACTATAAACGTCCACTTCCATTGGATAAAACCATCGTATGGTTATATACGGACTCGAAGGAATTTATTCGAGGATGATTTTCGGTTCGGGAGAAAACGAATAGGACTATTCAGCTGTCTTTTCCTTTTACCTTCTCTCAGGTTGCGAGTGCCCCTTAGATTAGGGGATAGTACACCTATTACGCAAATTGGATAGTCTTCTTCCAAACCATAGGTAGGTGCCGAACGGTAGGGAATGAAGAAAACCAATTAGCCTAACGAAGGTGTACAGAAGGTATTATGTAAAGACAAATAAAGGGATTAGAAGGAGGGCAAAGTAAATTGCGACTGCTATTCACGACCAAACTAAGTATTTCATTACCACTCCCACTTCACCTTTGTATTTCTCCATGACACTCCGTATCACTACGAAGATCCACAGTTTATTGGATACTCCATCGTATGGTTATATACGAACTCGAAAGGAACTTGTTCCAGTTCGGGGATGGATTCTGGTCAGGAGAAATAAGAATAAGGTTTATTCAGGTGTCTTTTATCTTCACCTTCTCTCGCATTGCGAATGCTCCTAGGATTAGGACAGTACACCCATTATGCTTATTAGATAGTCTTCTTCCAAACCATAGGCTGGTGCCGAACGGTAGGGAAGGAAGAAAACCATTTAGCCTAAGAGGGTGTACAGAAGGTAACGACTAAAGACATATAAAGGGATTTGGAGAGATGGAAAAGAAATATACGATTACAGTTGTGAATCTGGATAATGGAAGAGGCATTACTAGGAATACCAGGATACCCCATCGAATCATTTCAATGTTTCAATTTCACTGTTAAAAGAAAACTGATTTCCCAATTAGACACTTGCTCTAGGGTATGTATTTACCAGGTATGATTCTCACATCTGTATGGTTTTACAGATGATGAGTGGGAGTAAGTTATTGGGAATTAGGTGATCACCTCATTATATCGGAATTCGTTGTAATTGGTGATATTTGAGTAAATCACCTCGGTAGTTTGCCGGACGACAAATATTTGGTTTTGAATATCCGCTGTTATGCACCAATTTCAAATTGATATATCTGTACGTCTATTTTTATAGAGTGAGATATAGCTTTTTGAAATTATGTCCATGACATTTAACTATATCAGTGGATGGTTAGGTAAGGAGTATTAAAACAGCGGTGTAATTTTTCTTAACCATAAGTACAGTTTTCAACCTACGACGCACAGGGTTTGAGTTATTCAACTCAGGGGACTTATACAGAGTATTGTATGTTGTCCAGTGTCCATTAGGACAGAGGGGTTGGTCCTCGTACTATATTCGGTTTACTTATGACTTCTCTAGTTCTTAGACAAGTGTTTCGAAGAAACACAAGGTCTGAGTTTTGAGAAGTTATAGGTATATGAATAAAGTAGAGAACCAGGTATTGCATGTATCGGGATTGTTCAAGGTGATCGAAGATGTAGATACTTGTGTAGGGTATTCAGATGATAGTAATGATTAAGAGAACTTGCTTCTCTTTTAGATTACTCATAATTGGAAGCACTCCTAAGTTGAGTAATGCTGATCGGCCTCTCTCCATTTAGTTGACATGCACTGGAGACAGCTACATGATTTGAATCTGGTTCAATTAAATCAGTGTCTCTGATTCTATATTGGATATAGAATAGTTCATATCTTAACGATGTTAAGGTACGGGGAGTTGTCCGGCTTATGCTTAAAACCAGACTCTGGATAACTCAAGGCACGTTTCTGTAATGGCAGTTTGTGGGTTGACCCAGGCTATGACGAGGGTTGACTTTCTACCATCTGGAAGATCAATAGTGATATTGTTCTTGACTCACCACAGTTTTAACAAAAATGGTTTTTTTTTCAGAAAACGGTAGTGGGAGTATGGTAGAACTGGAAGTGATTCCAGAACCGCAGACGATTACTGAAAATTTGATAAGAACCTAAAGTTCAATCTGGTTTGACATTCTATTGGCCACTCAGCAGATATGGTGGGTAACCTCAGGCGCTCGAGAGGTACTTCGGTATGCTCAAGGATGGTGGCAGGGAGGTTCTCGTTTACCCAGACTTGCCATTGCTGTTGTTCCAGGCTGCGAGACCCGGCTGGAGGATGAGTATAGCGTCGTTCTAAACTAGCTTTAGAAGTGTACGTGTATATGACTCTGCCAGAGGGTTTTCGTAGTCAGTGGGAGCAGCGGAAGCATTGGTGGACAAGTGGCTTATGTCTATTTATAGACTAAAGCAGATGTAGCGTAAATAGATCATCTATTTCCGATATGACAGTCATAGGTTTGACTTCATCAGAATAGGGGATGGATCTATTAAGAAGGTAGTAGGGTGTGATGTCCTGGTATTTGGATGACATACACAGAGTAGGAAGTGAAATTCCTATACTACGATCGGTTATACTTTGGTTGTCACACTGTGGTTTCTCTACATAAGGAGTTGGATATTATATCAGACATTCTGGTTACTAGATTTATGCTTTTAGATCTAGATTTGGGTAGTTTCCCAATCTGGGTACTTAGACAGCATTCTAAAGGTGTTCTAGAATGGACGACTCCTGGCACGGTAGTGTACCTGCAAGTGATGGAGTCGCCCTCTTTAAAGGTGTCTTACAGACTAAAGTAGAGAGGGATGTGCATGATTGGCAGATCACTTGCTTAGGCAATTGAGTCAATCATGAGATGTCAAGTACCACACCAGATGTTGTTTTTGCAGTAGATGCAATAAGCCGATATTGATCCATTCCTGGAGGAACATTCGGAAGCAGCTTTTGAACATAAGTGGATGTTCTAGGGATTTGATAACGACAACCTCATTTAGGAGACAGTTATCATTCCAGGCTTCCAAGGTGACATGGATGACAGAGAGGTTGTCAGAGTTATAGTTTTCCTTCTGACGAGGGACAGTATTTTGGACAGGTGGTCCAAGGGGATACTAAGGGAGGCATGACGCAGGATACTGATTGGTTTCAGTTGACGATACAGTCTAAGAAGTTTGGATTTGGAGTTCACTTGTGAGCTAGGTCCCATCAGATATCCAGACATATTCTAAGACAGGTATTGCTCATTTTGGGAGATGGGTTTCTCCGCGAACTTGAGATAAAGAGAGAAATAGAAAGAAACATCTGAGCGGATCCACTCACTGAGGCTATTCCTCGAACACATTAGTTTCGCAAACAGGTTTTGTGAGACTGATTAGTAGAGGAGTTGGGTGTTCGGTATCACACTGGCTGTAAGTATGCGACATCGCAATAATTAGCCTTGAGTGTAAGTGGGAGATTGTTGGAGATAGTGCCCTCAGAGTCAATTATTGGATCACAGGCACGTGATTGCAATGATTGAGGGAGGACCAATCCCGGTAGGACAGTCTTACTCAAGATGATAGTATGCTATCTGGTTTATCTTTATCATCGTGTACTGCTTTAGGTGACCTTACAGGTCACTATTGCGCGTTGATAGAGCCCCTAGGATTCTTGCTTGACTGCCAGCAGTATGAGGGTGATCATATACGTGGGAGCTGGTAGTCTATAAGCACATCCTTAAAAGGTCCCTAGTCGTGGGAGTTTCGAGACAGGGCATCGATACTCCAGAGTAGACTAGTGTATACAGTCGAGACACCGACGAGGGGTGATGGCCGGTCTCACAAGCCACTGGTGTCAATTGGTTCACCTAATATGTATACAGGTGCTCATTGGGTTATGAGTACACCGGACAGGACTCGCCGGGAACATGCCAGTTGGTTTTATACCTGACGTCAGGTAGCAGTTCCCTGGTGACATGTGTACAGGTTAGTTCATCGACCTGAGATCGTCATTTTTCTCCTGAGAGTTCCCACTGTACTTTGATTACTACCCTACCACGCTCAAAGGAGACGTGCAAACAGGTTTTAGTTGGGTACAGTCCCGAGCCACATGGAGGCAGTGAGCGGATCTGCAGGGGTTCGTCTCTCCCGATATTGGGGGTGAGGTCACGCTGTGTCTAGGAGAGCCATTACACGAAGTCCTTAGCCAAGACAGGAGATTTACTGGTAGGTATTCCAGTAGTATCTCAGGGTGTTCTGGGCTACACTCCGACACGACTTGTACTGCTTTTGGGGGTCTGACTTTTACCAACCCCTTAGGCCCGCCATGTGATGCTCATAGACGAACGGACCGGACAGTACGGATATTGTCACTGACAGGCTCAGTAGGGTGTCAGGATGAGTTCGCTCATCGACGTCCCTTTTGGACAATACCTGGTAGCCCGTTACGTATGGCTAATACCTCTGACGTGCTAGTGGTTAAATCCACAACCAAAGTATTGACGAGTCTTTAGAGTCCCCAACAGACCGTTTTCTCAAGTCTCGGGGGAAACGTTGTAGAGGCCGTATGGAGATATGGCAGGGTTCGATCAGATACGTGCGGTATTGCACGGATCATGATCGGACGGATAATACTAGCGGGC
Organism: Agapanthus africanus; assembly: GCA_030015575.1. Lineage (NCBI taxonomy): Eukaryota > Viridiplantae > Streptophyta > Magnoliopsida > Asparagales > Amaryllidaceae > Agapanthus > Agapanthus africanus. The sequence continues at coordinate 494,123,386 of JASDDO010000019.1, read as the reverse complement.
TTTGGTTTAAACCGGATCCTAGTATTGTACAATGTAGATTTTGTCTCATTGCATTTTTATTCGGTCGGAATAAAAATGCGGGTATGTATATGTAAGTGCACGGCGGCGCCCCGGCCTCCATCCCGAGGCCAAATGCGGAAGCGATGGTTAACTTTAATTTTCTTGAACCGGCACCACCGCGCACTAAAACCCGGATCAGGCCATTAACTAGTCCTAGCTAACTACAAGATGGGGAAGAGACATATACCGAGCGATCCGTGTCCTCCGGTCTTCTCGCCGTCGTCCCGATCTCCCGCGGAATGTCCGGTCTCCACCTCCTCGCCGGAAGGGCACCACGTCGCCGGCTTCTTTTACGGGCTCCCACCTCTATACCGAGGCAACTCGGGCATGAAGTTGGCGAGCCGACGTGCCCAAGGTTTGCTGTAGAATGTGTGTAGAACCATGTCTCATTTTGGGGTTCATGGAAGTTGCCTTTTGGTGGAGGAAATGAACTAGTGGAATTTTTGATGAACTTGGGAATTTTGTGGCATGAAAAGAACAACAATTCCCACATCCAAAATTTTGGACAGCCCCATAAGGGGATGGCCGGCCACCTTGTGGTGAAGAGAGGAGAGAATGAGGGAGAGTGTAACAAAACAATGAGGGTCTCTCATAATCTAAGAGAGAGAAAAACAAGATGATGAGAAGAAATCATCACAAGGAATAACCAACACTCAACCAACCAATCATTCCAAAAGGTCAATCCATCATCATCAAGCATGATGACTTCAAAAAGTCAAGTCATCATGAAGAAGGAAAGTCAAGTGATGGTGAGCCATCATGATCCAACAAAAATGCAAAGAACACCCTCCACAAATACTTATTTGCACAAATGCAAATAAGCCCTCCTCCACCAATCTTCGGCCAATGAAAGATACAAAGAAATATGGCCGAAACGGAAAGCAAACTGGCAACTCCAGAAAACTGGTCCCGTAATAAATTACAGGAAAACCCCGATACTGTGTATACACACCAGCATTTGTATTCCGACCGAAATACAAATGCAAAGAGACAAAATCTACACTGTACTATACTAGCATCCGGCTTAAACCAAAGCCTGCTAGTATTATCCGTCCAATCCTGATCCGTGCAATACCTCACGTATCTGATCGAACCTTGCCATATCTCCATACGGCCTCTACAGCTTTTCGCCCGAAAACTTGAGCAACTGAATGTGGGGGACTCTAAAGACTCGTCAACACCTTGGTTGTGGATTTAACCACTAGCACGTCAGAGGTATAAGCCAATACGTAACGTGCCACCAGCTATTGACCAAAAGGGACGTCGATGAGCGAACTCATCCTGACACCCTACTGAGCCTGTCAGTGACAATATCCGTACAGTCCGGTCCGTTCGTCTATGAGCATCGCATGGCGGGCCTAGGGGGTTGGTAAAAAGTCAGACCCCCAAACGCGGTACAAGTCGTGTCGGAGTGTAGCCCAGAACACCCTGAGATACTATTGGAATACCTACCAGTAAATCTCCTGCCTCGGCCGAGGGCTTCGTGTAATGGCTCTCCTAGACACAGCGCGACCTCACCCCCAATACCGGGAGAGACGAACCCCTGAAGATCCGCTCACTGCCTCCATGTGGCTCGGGACTGTACCCAACTAAAACCTGTTTGCACGTCTCCTTTGAGCGTGGTAGGGTAGTAATCAAAGTACAGTAGGAACTCACACGAGACAAATGACGATCCCCAGGTCGATGAACTAACCTGTGCACATGTCACCAGGGAACTGCTTTCTGACGTCAGGTATAAGACCAACTAGCATGTTCCCGGCGAGTCCTGTCCGGTGTACTCATAACCCAATGAGCACCTGTATACATCTTAGGTGAACCAACTAACACCAGTGGCTTGTGAGACCGGCCACCGCCCCTCGTCGGGGTCTCGACTGTATACACTAGTCTACTCTGGAGTATCGATGCCCTGTCTCGAAACTCCCACGACTAGGGACCTTTTAAGGATGTGCTTATAGACCCCAGCTCCCACTTATATGATCGCCCTCATACTGCTGGTGGTCAAGCAAGAATCCTAGGGGCTCTATCAACGTGTAATAGCGACATGTCAGGTCACCTAAAGCAGTACACGATGATAAAGATAAACCAGATAGCATACTATCATCTCGAGTAAGACTGTCCTACTGGGACAGGTCCTCCCTCAATCATTGCAATCACGTGCCTGTGATCCAATAATTGACTCTGAGGGCACCATCTCCAACAATCTCCCACTTGCACTCAAGGCTAATTATTGCGATGTCGCATACTCACAGCCCGTATGATACTGAACACCCAACTCCTCTACTAGTCAGTCTCACAAAGCCTATTTGCGAAACTATTGTGTTCGAGGAATAGCTTCAGTGAGTGTATCCGCCTTGATGTTTCTTTCTATGTCTCTTTATATCTCAAGTTCGCGGAGAAAACCATCTCCCGAAATGAGCAATACCTGTCTTAGAATGTGTCTGGATGTCTGATGGGACCTAGCTCATAAATGAACTCCAAATCCAAACTTCTTAGACTGTATCGTCAACTGAACTTAATCAGTATCCAGCGCCATGCCTCCCTCAGGATTGCCTTGGATCACCTGTACAAAATACTGCCCCTCGTCAGAAGGAAAAACTATAACTCTGACGACCTCCCTGTCATCCAAGTCACCTTGGAAGCCTGGAATGATAACTGTCTCCCGAATGAGGCTGTCGTTATCATATCCCTAGAACATCCACTTATGTTCTAAAACTGCTTCCGATTGTTTCTCTAGGATTGGATCAATGTCAACTTATTGCATCTAGTGCAAGAACAACATCTGGTGTGGTACTTGACATCTCATGATTGACTCAATTGCCTAAGCAAGTGATCTGCCAATCATGCACATCCCTCTCTACTTTAGTCTGTAAGACACCTTTAAAGAGGGTGACTCCATTATCTGCAGATACACTACCTTGCCAGGAGTCGTCCATTCTAAATACTCTTAGAATGCTGTCTAAGTACCCTTAATTGGGAAACCACCCAAATCTAGATCTAAAACCATAGATCTAGTAACCAGTATGTCTGATATAATGTCCAAGTCTAATGTGGAGAAACCACTGTGTGACGACCAAAGTATAACCGATCGTAGTATAGGAATATCACTTCCTAGTCTGTGTATGTCATCCAAATACCAGGACATCATACCCTACTACCTTCTTAACAGATCCATCCCCTATTCTGATGAAGTCAAACCTATGACTGTCATGTCAGAAATAGATGATCTATCTCCGCTATATCTGCTTTAGTCTATAAATAGACATAAGCCACCTGTCCACCAATGCTTCCGCTGCTCCCACTGATCATGACAACCCTCTGGCAGAGTCATATAGACGTACACTTCTAAAGCTAGTTTAGAACGACGCTATACTCATCCTCCCGCCGGGTCTCACAGTCTGGAACAACAGCAATGGCAAGTGTGAGTAAACAAGAACTTCCCTGTCACCGTCCTTGAGGCTACCGGAGTACCTCTCGGGTGCCTGAAGTTACCCACCTTATCTGCGGAGTGGCCAATGGAATGTCAAACCAGATTGAATGTTTAGGTTCCTATCAAATCTTCAGTAATCGTTTGTGGTTCTGGAATCACTTCCAGTTCTACCATACTCCCACTGCTGTTTTCTGAAAAATCCATTTTATTTAAAACTGTGGCGAGTCTAGAACAATATCACTATTGTTCTTCCAGATGGTAGAAAATCAACCCTCGTCATAGCTTGGGTCAACCCACAAACAGCCATTACAGAAACGTGCCTTGAGTTGTCCAGTGTCTGGTTTTAATCATAAGCCGGACAACTCCCCGTACCTTAACATCGTTAAGATATGAACTGTTCTATATCCAATATAGAACCAGAGGCACTGATTTAATTGAACCAGATTCAAATCATGCAGCTGTCTCCAGTGCATGTCAACTAAATGGAAGGAGGCCGATCAGCGTTACTCAACTTAGGAATGCTTCCAATTATGAGTAACCTGAAAGAGAAGCAAGTTCTCTTAATCAACTGAATACCATAGACAAGTATCTACATCTTCGATCACTCTGAAGAATCCCGATACTTGTAGTACCTGGTTCTCTACTTTATCCATATACCTATAACTTCTCAAAATTCGGACCCTATGTTTCCACGAAACACTTGTCTAAAAACTAGAGAAGTCATAAGTAAACCGAATATAGTACGAGGACCAACCCCTCTGTCCTGATGGTCCCTGGACAACATACAATACTCTGTATAAGTCCCTTGAGTCTGATAACTCAATCACTGTGTGTCGTAGGTTGAAAACTGTACTTATGGTTAAGAAGAATTACACCGTTTTTTAATGCTCCTTACCTAACCATCCACTGATATAGGTAAATGTCACAGACATAATTTCAAAAAGGTATATCTCACTCTATGAAAATAGACGTACAGATATGTCGATTTGAAATTGGTGCATAACCGCGGATATTCAAAACCGAATATTTGCCGACCGGCAAACAGCCCAGGTGATTTCCTCAAATATCACCGATTACAACGAATCCCGATATAATGAGGATGATCGCCTAATTCCCACTAACCTACTCCCACTCATCATCTGTAAAACCATACAGATATGAGAATCATACCTGGTAAATACATACCCTGGAGTAAGGACTAATTGGGAAATCAGTTTTCCTTTAACAGTACACAGTGAAACTGAAACATTGAAATGTTTCGATGGGGTATCCCGGTATTCCTAGTAATGCCTCTTCCAGATTCACGATTGTAACCGTATAATTCTTTGCCACCTCTCCGAATCCCTTTATATGTCTTTAGTCATTACCTTCTGCACACCCCTTTAGGCCAAATGGTTTTCTTCCTTCCCTACCGTTCGGCACCAGCCTATGGTTTGGAAGAAGACTATCCAATAAGCATAATGGGTGTACTATCCTAATCCTAGGAACACTCGCAATGCAAGAGAAGGTGAAAATAAAAGACAACCGAATAAACCTTATTCCTATTTCTCCTAAACCAGAATCCATCCCCGAACTGGAACAAGTTCCTTTCGAGTTCGTATATAACCATACGATAGAGTATCCAATAAACTGTGGATCTTCGTAGTGATACGGAGTGTCCTGGAGAAATACAAAGGTGAAGTGGGAGTGGTAAAGAAATACTTGGTTTGGTCGTGAATATCAGTCGCAATTTACTTTGCCCTCTTACTAATCCATTGCTTTGTCTTAACTTAATACCTTCTGCACACCATCGTTATGCTAATTGGTTTTCTTCATTCCCCACCGTTCGGCACCAGCCTAAGGTTTGGAAGAAGACTATCCAATTTGCGTAATAGGTGTACTATCTCCTAAACCAAGGAGTACTCGCAACCTGAGAGAAGGTAAAAGGAAAAGACAACTGAATAGTCCTATCTGTTTTCTCCAGAACCTAAAACCATCCTCGAATAAATTCTTTCGAGTTCGTATCTAACCATATGATGGTTTTGTCCAATGGAAGTGGACGTTCGTAGTAATACGGGGTGTCCTGGAGAAAAAGGGTAAAAGTAGGAGTGGCAATGAGGTTTGCAACTCTGACAATCCAAAAGCCAGTGTTCAAGAAGGTTAGGTTAATTTTGGTCACTGAGTCATAGTCTTAGGGTCGGGTCAATGGTCGTTGCCAAAGAGAGAGAGAAAAGAAACACTCAGCGTGCACTCTAACCTAGATCAGAATGGTTACCAATTTATCTAATCTAGAAACCTCCCACTGTCACCTCAAATTCTCCTCCAAACCTGAAAGAAGAATTAGTCGGGGTCACCCGATGAGTAAACTAACTCATCAGTGGGAATCGGGATCCAACTATCATCGCATGATAACGTGACGGAATCCGCTCACGCTATCACACTCCAGAAGGTATGCGCATATCTGGCAAGTTTCAGTTCTTTTGAAACTCCCGATGTGATTTCTGCCCCATGCTCTTATGACCTTGGCGTGAGGTCAAAATATCATAAGTCACATGTCAAGTTCTACCCATCATTGTCCAGGTTAATTTGAACCCACCCGTACATACCCTTGACGTAGGCCAAAATAGTAGTACGACTGTCCCAAACCAACGCATCTATCTATGCAACAGATAAATACCCGGCAGCTACCAAACACTATGCCTTGGCGTGAGGTCAAAATACATAGCTTGAATACTACCGAATATTTAGCTGAAATGATGGAGGGCTACGAATGGTTTCTGGCGAAAACCTTTAACGTAATGAACTTGATATCGTTGAAGGAACGGATAGCTTTTTGAAAATATTGTAACGAAAACCGTTGCTAAAGAGGTCACTCCCGGTGAAGGGATCTCTGCTCTTTCCCCGTAGAATGAGGTGCAGGATATTCCAACTGAATACCACGATGTAAAGCAAAAGTAATCGGCTATAGTGAAGTTAATGCCCTGACGCAAACTTTTGTCCAAGGGGCCACTCCCGGTGAAGGGATCTCGGCCCTTGCCTCGTCGACTGAGGAGCAGGATATTCCAACTGAATACCACGATGCAAAACAAAAGTGAACATCCTTGCAATAACAGCCTTTTGAAAAGTGTTCCAACAACATCAGATTAGGTTTGTTTTAACTTGCATTGATCCGAATCAACGCAGTCCCATCAATTGATCACACCAAAAAGAACAAAAATATACTGATGTACGTATATGCCATCCGCATTCGCCACTGGGTCCCATCATTACCCGTTAGGTTAGCTAACTAACGACAGAGCGGGGACTGGACTAGCGCGGATGCAAAACATATACAACATCTACTAATATATATACCAATATATTATATTCGCTCAAGGCGTGATAAAAATGCAACATCACAGAAATATACAGCATCACAGAACAATACAGATATCTGGGATCCCCGGGTTTCACAGAGCCACTACTGAAACCCGACGTTCCCCTGGTCGTGTGGATAGCCTGTGCAATGAAATCCTAGACCCCTACGGGCGCGGCAAGTTACCCGCCAAAACCTGAAGCGAGGCAGCCCCTTCAGCGACGTGAATGGACTACCCAGCACTTCACGGAATCCGGTAACTTGGGCACCCCTCCTGGGTCAACCTGTACCCCCTACGAGTGCGGCGAATAGCCCGCCAATTCTAAGGTGAAGCCCCCTCAGTCTCAATGCCATGAGATGCGGGCTCATTGCCCTCTAGAACCCAGCTATCCGTGCACCCCTGCGCGGGGCAATCCTAGTACAGAAAGTAAAATATACATACAACGGGTACATCGACCGCAACCTGGCCGTGCCCCAAAATAATAATACAAACAGGCAGTGACGGCAGTCCACATGTCGGACGCTCGCCCCGCAATATCAAATGTACATAATACAACCACAACTGTACTAGCATTGCATCCAGGCTATCCCCCACGACCAATCCGCAACATCACAGCAAAATCACAGAACATCAACGTGAAAGTCACGTTCGCAAATCCGTCTAACCGGGCTATAGCAGTTAGACAGGATTTACCGATCAAGTGACATTCACGGTCGCAGATATAATGTAAATACTGTGAATTAATGTGTTTAAAATATCCGATCGATTAAATTTTATCAAGTGGGCCCCAAGTACTACTGTAGCACATCAAGAAATTCTGGGCCCAAAATAATATTCCAAAACCCCTATTTTCAACCCAGAAAGCGACTGCAGAAATATGATACAGCAAGGACATCATTGTGCGGCGGAACCGCGGCCCAAAGGGGGGTTTGGCCGCGGTTCCGCGCTTCAGTAGTCGAGTTACTGTGTCGAATTTCTACAGAGTGCTTAGAACTTCCAGTACATCACAATTTTACAACCTGAAAAATTTTTGGACTTCAAAAAATTTCGACAGAAACTGATGTGAAGAAAACGCGGGTTTTTGGAATTTTGTTCGATCGGAAATATAAAACACATTAGACAAAGCTAGACTATGTTAATGGCGAGGCTCTGATACCACTGTAAGTGCACGGCGGTGCCCCGGCCTCCATCCCGAGGCCAAATGCGGAAGCGATGGTTAACTTTAATTTTCTTGAACCGGCACCACCGCGCACTAAAACCCGGATCGGGCCATTAACTAGTCCTAGCTAACTATAAGATGGGGAAGAGAGATATACCAAGCGATCCGTGTCCTCCGGTCTTCTCGCCGTCGTCCCGATCTCCCGCGGAATGTCCGGTCTCCACCTCCTCGCCGGAAGGGCACTACGTCGCCGGCTTCTTTTACGGGCTCCCACCACTATACTGAGGCAACTCGGGCACGAAGTTGGCGAGCCGACATGCCCAAGGTTTGCTGTAGAATGTGTGTAGAACCATGTCTCATTTTGGGGTTCATGGAGGTTGCCTATTGGTGGAGGAAATGAACTAGTGGAATTTTTGATGAACTTGGGAATTTTGTGGTATGAAAAGAACAACAATTCCCACATCCAAAATTTTGGACAGCCCCATGAGGGGATGGCCGGCCACCTTGTGGTGAAGAGAGGAGAGAATGAGGGAGAGTGTAACAAAACAATGAGGGTCTCACATAATCCAAGAGAGAGAAAAACAAGATGATGAGAAGAAATCATCACAAGGAATAACCAACACTCAACCAACCAATCATTCCAAAAGGCAAGCCATCATCATCAAGCATGATGACTTCAAAAAGTCAAGTCATCATGAAGAAGGAAAGTCAAGTGATGGTGAGCCATCATGATCCAACAAAAATGCAAAGAACACCCTCCACAAATACTTAATTGCACAAATGCAAATAAGCCCTCCTCCACCAATCTTCGGCCAATGAAAGATACAAAGAAATATGGCCGAAACGGAAAGCAAACTGGCAACTCCAGAAAACTGGTCCCGTAATAAATTACAGGAAAACCCCGATACTGTGTATACACACCCGCATTTGTATTCCGACCGAAAACAAATGCAAAGAGACAAAATCTACACTGTACTATACTAGCATCCGGCTTAAACCAAAGCCTGCTAGTATTATCCGTCCGATCCTGATCCGTGCAATACCACACGTATCTGATCGAACCCTGCCATATCTCCATACGGCCTCTACAGCTTTTCGCCCGAAAACTTGAGCAACTGAATGTGGGGGACTCTAAAGACTCGTCAACACCTTGGTTGTGGATTTAACCACTAGCACGTCAGAGGTATAAGCCAATACGTAACGTGCCACCAGCTATTGACCAAAAGGGACGTCGATGAGCGAACTCATCCTGACACCCTACTGAGCCTGTCAGTGACAATATCCGTACAGTCCGGTCCGTTCGTCTATGAGCATCGCATGGCGGGCCTAGGGGGTTGGTAAAAAGTCAGACCCCCAAAAGCGGTACAAGTCGTGTCGGAGTGTAGCCCAGAACACCCTAAGATACTACTGGAATACCTACCAGTAAATCTCCTGCCTCGGCCGAGGGCTTCGTGTAATGGCTCTCCTAGACACAGCGCGACCTCACCCCCAATACCGGGAGAGACGAACCCCTGAAGATCCGCTCACTGCCTCCATGTGGCTCGGGACTGTACCCAACTAAAACCTGTTTGCACGTCTCCTTTGAGCGTGGTAGGGTAGTAATCAAAGTACAGTGGGAACTCACACGAGACAAATGACGATCCCCAGGTCGATGAACTAACCTGTACACATGTCACCAGGGAACTGCTATCTGACGTCAGGTATAAGACCAACTAGCATGTTCCCGGCGAGTCCTGTCCGGTGTACTCATAACCCAATGAGCACCTGTATACATCTTAGGTGAACCAACTAACACCAGTGGCTTGTGAGACCGGCCACCGCCCCTCGTCGGGGTCTCGACTGTATACACTAGTCTACTCTGGAGTATCGATGCCCTGTCTCGAAACTCCCACGACTAGGGACCTTTTAAGGATGTGCTTATAGACCCCATCTCCCACTTATATGATCGCCCTCATACTGCTGGTGGTCAAGCAAGAATCCTAGGGGCTCTATCAACGTGTAATAGCGACATGTCAGGTCACCTAAAGCAGTACACGATGATAAAGATAAACCAGATAGCATACTATCATCTCGAGTAAGACTGTCCTACTTGGACAGGTCCTCCCTCAATCATTGCAATCACGTGCCTGTGATCCAATAATTGACTCTGAGGGCACCATCTCTAATAGTATATACAGTCGCGGGGTTTTCCTGTAATTTATTACGGGATCAGTTTTTTGAAGTTACCAATTTCCTTTCCGTTTCGGCCATTTTCCTTTGTTTCTTTCTTTGGCTGAAAATTGGTGGAGGGGGGCTTATTTGCAATTGTGCAAATTAGCATTGTGGAGGGTGGTCTTTGTATATTGTTGCATCATGATGGTTCCATCATCCCTTGACTTTCTTTAGTCCCTGATTGCTTGACTTTTGGAGTAATCATGGTTGTTGATGATGGGGGTTGATTTGGAGTGAGAGTTTGTTGTGATCATTATATTTCATCATCATCATTTTTCTCTCTCTTGCATGATAGCTTCCCCCCTTGACTTTTCTCTCCCCCCACTTGGGCAAAAGAGAGTCCGGCCACTTCTTGAGGGGTGAGGGAATTTATTTTTGTGAGAGATTTTGTTCTCATTTTGCATACTACAAAATTCCCAAAAGCCACCACAAAAGTTCATAGTTCATTTCCTCCACCAAAAGGCAACTTCTAGTAACCCCAAGATACAAACCATCCTACACTTCATCTACAGTATTCTTGGACCCGTCGACTCGCCAACTTCGTGCCCGAGTTGCCTCGGTCCAGAGGTGGGAGCCCGTAAAAGAACCCGGCGATGTGGTGCCCTTCCGACGAGGAGATGAAGATCGGAGATTCCGCGGGGAGATCGCGATGACGACGAGAAGACCGAAGGACACGGATCGCTCGATATATCTCTCTACCCCTTCTCTAGTTAGCTAGCATTAGGTTAATGGCCCGATCTGGGTTTATAGTGCGCGGTGGTGCCGGTTACAAAGTTAAAGTAAAGTATCGTTTCCGTATTTTGACCTCGGATTGACGGCCGGGGTGCCGTCGTGCACCTATAGTATACATGCTTTAGTTCACTATTGCATGATGATATAGCTCATAGGATTCTGCTTAACAGCCAGCAGTATGATGGTGATCATATATGTAGGAGCTGGGGTCTATAAGCACATCCTTGAAGTGTCCCTAGTTGTAGGTGTTTCGAGACAGGGCATCGATACTCCAGAGTAGACTAGTGTATACAGTCGAGACCCCGACGAGGGGCGATGGCCGTTCTCACAAGCCATTGGTGTCAGTTGGTTCACCTAAGATGTATACAGGTGCTCATTGGGTTATGAGTACACTAGATAGGACTCGCCGGGAACATGTTAGTTGGTATTATACATATCGTCAGATAGAAGTTCCCTGGTGACATGTGTACAGGTTAGTTTGTCGACCTGAGATCGTCATTTGTCTCGTGTGAGTTCCCACTGTGCTTTGATTTCTACCCTACCACGCTCAAAGGAGACGTGCAAACAGGTATTTTTTGGGTACAGTCCCGAACCACATGGAGGCAGTGAGCGGATCGTCGGGGATTCGTCTCTCCCGGTATTGGAGGTTGATGTCGCACAGTGCATGGGTGACCATCACTAGAAATCCTCGGCCGAGGTAGTAGAGAATTACTGATTTGGATCAGTAGTTTCTCAGATGGTGATGGGCTTCATGCTGACACGATTTATCGCTTTATTAGGGGTCTGACTTTATCCACCCCCTAGACTCGATATGCGATACTCTTTAGACGAACGGAACGGAACGGACTGTACGGATATTGTCACTGTCAGGCTCAGTAAGGTTTATGGATGAGTTCGCTCGTCAGCTTCCCTTCCAATCAATACATAGGCAAACGTTACGTACAGCTCATACCTCTGACGTGCTAGAGGTTATACCCAGTGCCAGTGTGTTGATGAGTCATTAGAGTCCCCTACAAACACTTTCCCAAGTTCGGGCGAAACGTTGTAGAGGCCGTATGGTTTTATGGCAAGGTTCGGAAAATGCACATGCGTTTTCGCACGTGTCATATTTCGGGCATATAATACTGGTCGGCTTTGGTTTAAGCCGGATCTAAGTATTATACTGTGTAGATATAATATCTTTGTCTCAGTTGCATTTGTATTCGGTCATAATACAAATGCGGGTATGTTTATACAGTTACAGGGTCATCCTAAAATTCGTGTCAGGATCACTTTTGGAAGTTTCCAGTTTCCAGTTTTCTATCAGCCGTATTAAACATTCGGTTTAATACGGATTTATCTTTTCTTGATGAGTGTGGAAGGTTCTAGAAGATTCTAGATGGTGACTCGGCTAGTGAGTCATTAGTGCATTGATTATTGCATTAATGGTTTTGGTGACCAGGTTGATGATTCATTCTTGCATTAAATGTGTTTATACAAGGTGTCATTTGTGTTAGTGTATATGCCCTAGAGGCCATTACTGTATCATACTAGTTTGTATATTACTTAATGGATGCTTGGGATATTCACCTTGTATATACAATCTTGCTCAAAATAGTAGTATGCTACTTGGTTTGTTTCTACTTCAATGTGTACATGTGTTTATTTTTGTATATCGCCTATACACATTAGTAGAGCCCTTAGGATCTTTGCTTGATTACCAGCGATGTGATGGCCGTCACACTAGTGGGGCAGGGTAATCTATAAGCACATCCTTATGCAGGTCCCTGGTCGCAGGACTATCGAGACAGGGCATCGATACTCCGGAGTAGACCAGCGCATGCGCTTCTCATCCCAGTGTGGGAGACGGTCTGTCCCACAGCCGTCAGTACGTCGTACTTGAGATAGTATACGGGTGCTCGTTAGGTTACGGGTACACTGGACAGGACTCGTCGGGAACTGACTAGTTGGTATTATACCTATCGTCAGTTATCAGTTCCCAGGTGACATGAGTACAGCTTAGTCCGCTGACTTGACACTGTCATTCCGCCTCGAGTGTGTTCCCACTGTACTTTGATCACTACCCTACCACGGCTCAAAGGAGTCGTGCAAACAGGTAGTGGTTGGGTGCAGTCCCAAAGCACTTGGAGGCAGTGACGGTTAGACAGGATTCGTCTCTCCCGGTATTGGGGGTTGACATCGCGCTGTGTCTAGGAGAGCCATTACACGAGTAGTCCCTGGCCAGGGCAAACGAGATATACTGGTAGGTTTCCAGTGTTATCTCAGGGTGTTTTGGGCTTCGCTCCGGCACGACTTGTACCGCTATTGGGGGACTGACGTTTACCGCCCCCTAGGCCCACCATGCGATGTATCAGACGAACAGACCGGACTGTACGGAGAATGTCACACTCAGGCTCAGTAGGAGTTCAGATGGGTTTCGTCTCGTCGGTCTTCTTGTCGGCATTACCTGGGGACCGTTACGCACAGCTAGTGCCGCTTGCGGTCTGTGGTTAAACCCACTGCCAGCGTAGTGTCGAGTCTTTAGAGTCCCACACAGAAAGCTTTTCGCCTTTAGGCAAAAGAGTAGAGGTCGCATGGTATTGCGACAGGTCGCATGGTTTTTGCGACAGGGTTCGGTCACATCCGTGCACTTGTGCACGTAAAGTGTCCGGACAGTTTACACTAGCGGGCTTTGGTTTAAGCCAGATCCTAGTGTACCTTATGGGATTGGATTTATCCAGTTTGCATTCGTGTTCCTCGGAACGCGGATGCGGGTGTGTATGCACAGTTGACAGGGAGGCAGAGGCAGCGGATTCTCATTAGGGTTGTTGACAGTTGACCGTTGACTATTTGACTTTATGCTCAACCCTAATGAGAATATGATATGTGATTAACTATTATATTAATTAAGTATTATGGTGATATGGTTGTTGACTTGTTGACTTTTGTTGACTTGTTGACTTTGTTGACTTGTTGACTTTTGTTGACTTGTTGACCGGTTGACTAGGCTTGACTAGTTGACCATCATGATAACCATAGCCATCATTTCATGGCAAAGACTTTTGTTTACTTGCTCATTTGTGTAAAATGAGTGCATGAAATGATATGGTTGTGGTTGCTTCTAACCATCACATAAAACTTTTTTTGATATGATGAGTTATGATCACTTTGGATTATGAGAGGGTGAAAGACAAAAGAGAGCCTCATTCTTTCTTGCTCATTCTCTCTCTTGTTCTTGAGCTCTCCTCTTGCTCTCACCCTCAACCTCTTGCTCCCTCTCTTGATCTATGGTTCTCTTGTCTCATGGGTTGAGAATCAAGAACCATAGATAAAATCCCATTCTATTTCCTCTCTACTCATTCTAGTTCACTAGGTTTGGCAAACCAAGTGAACTAGTTTCTTCAAAGAACGAAGAAGGAGCTAAAAGTTGGAGCTTTCAAGTGGATCTATCTTCGGCGTACGGAGACGACGAGAAGGAGCCATCGGACCACCATCGGAGCTTGAAGAGAAGGAGTTCAAGACAAGCTAGGTATAACCCCCTAACCGAGTAGCTAGAATCTCTTAGTTAAGATGTTAGATAGATGTTTAACCAAGATCCGGGTTATCGGTCCATGTTACCATCTTTAAGAAAATCGTTTTTTACCAAATTCCGCATTCCCGAAAGTACCGGGAGAGGTAGCATGGACTTACAGTGGTATCAGAGCCTAGTTAAACTCTATCTAGCATGTTAGCAAGTATCTAGAAGATCGATCAACGAAAAAGTCCCGAAACAAACCCCAAAATTTTTGCAGTTTCTGTCGATTTTTCCACTGTTCAAAAGTTGATTATTTTAACACCTAAAATCGGCTCAGGCTTTTCTGTGGGCACTCACCAAAAATGGTCCAACGTTCGAGTCAACGAGCCGCGGAAACGCGGCGGGAGCACGCTCCCGCCGCGGATCCGCGGCCGAGTCGACTCGGCCGAGGTCAATTTTTAGTGCAGTGTTTTTATGGGGGTATTTGGGGATTTTTGGAATATATATTTTCTGCCCAGATTTTCCAGAACGAAAATTTCCTTGTTGGGGTCCCGAAAATCCGTATTTTTGATCGAACTTCTAAAAGACTTAAGCTAACGGGTTTTCTGTAATGTGATATTTGTATTGAACGTCTACTAATCGCTATATGTCGATTAGTGGGGGTTATACAATTCTGTGATCTGTAATGTGCTGGAATGTGTATATGAATATGTTGGATTGTCGCGGGTGAATAGCCGGGGGTTGTGAGACGAGAGTTTTCTTTTCTTTCAATTCATGTAAATTTGTAAATTGATGTAATAATTATTTGTATGGCCGCACAACCGGGTCGGGGTTGTAGCCGTCATTGTATAATTTCTTTTTACTGTTTTTGCTCCTAGGATAGACCCATGGAGGGGGTGCACAAACTACCGAGTATGCCGAAGTGTCGAGTGGCCTACTCATGGAGATGAGGGAGGTTGCTACGCTTCGGGTACTTGGCGGGTAGTTTGCCGCACCCGTAGGGGTCTTGGGTGGGGTTTTGGCTATTCACCGCGACCGTGTAATCTGCCTTTTGTTACAGGCTCGTGCGAATTACAGATTCCTAGTATATCCAATGTATTCATCTGTGATCTGAAATGTTTTATCATTGCTGTATATCTATATATGATATTATTTAGGCGTTGCTTATGTTTTACAGACGCGCTAGCCCAGCCCCCGCTCTGTCGTTAGTTAAGTAACCTAACGGGTAATGACGGGGCCCCGTGGCGAATGCGAATGGCATAAGCGTACGTCATATTTTGGTTGTTTTCTGCAATGGTAGGATTAAATGATGGGACGCATTAAAAGAACTAATGCAAGAATATCACGCATTAAAAGAACTAATGCAAAATAATAAACCAAGTTAAAGTCGTTGGAACACTTTCGAAAAACCACTCGGTTCTTTTCAAAACAAACTTTTAAAATACGGAGTTTGAGCCACTCCATTTAAAAGCTATCTCGTTCCATCGACCAAATCAAGTTCACTACGTTCACGGTTTTGCCAAAACCATCCGTAGCCCTCCATCATTTCAGTTAAATATTCGGTAGTATTCAAGCTATGTATTTTGACCCCACGCCAAGGCATAGTGATTGGTAGCTGCCGGATATTTATCTGTTGCATAGATAGAATGCGTTGGTTTGAGACAGTCGTACTGCCATTTTGGCCTACGTCAAGGGTATGTACGGGTGGGTTCAAATTAACCTGGATAATGATGGGACGAACTTGACATGTGACTTATGACATTTTGACCTCACGCCAAGGTCATAAGAGCATGGGGCAAAAATCCACATCGGGAGTTTCATAAGTACTGAAACTTGCTAGATTTGCATACCATTTGGAGTGTGATGATTCTGGTAGGATTCCTTCAGTTTCGTCACGCAATGATATTTGGATCCCGATCCTACTGTGAGTATATGCTACTCCTCGGGAAATTTCTTACTTAACGATCAATGCTATAAACCTAGTAGGTGCCTAGAAAGGTGTTAGCGGGGCTACGCCCCCAGGGAAAAGAGGTTCTTTAATTAAGGAACTTCGCGAAAGCGTTGGAAAACCTCCCTCGAAGTACCGACACCGGCCTGGCTGAACGGTTAAGCAAGTATTGTACGGTGGGATTGATCCTGACTAATTCTTCCTTTATGGTTTGAGGAGGGATTTGAGAAACAGTGGGAGCCATCCTGTTTAGACAAACTAAAAACAACTCTAAACTTGCAAGAGCATCATGCTGAGTGTTTCTTCTTCTCTCTCCTAATTGCAGCGACCAATCAACATGACTGGACTTAAGTTACTCCTAGATAAAAACAAACTGACAGGGCCAAACTACAAAGATTGGCTCAGGAATGTCAAGATAGCAATCACTTACGACAAGCTGGGGTATCTTCTTACCACCAAAGCTCCCCCTGTCCCTGGTCCAACTTCCAGCGTCGCGGATAAGGAAATCCGCAAAACTTGGGAGATTGATAGCGCGAAGGCCAAATGCCTCCTGCTTGCCTCGATGGACAACGAACATCAGAGGAGGCATGAGAATATGGACATGGAATCCATATTGCTTCATACAAAAGAACTGTATGGAGAGCAATCTCGTATCGCAAGATACGAAGCGTCGAAAAAGTTATTTTCGACAAGAATGGCCGTCGGATCATCAGTAGCCGAGCACGTGCTAAAGATGATCGGCTTCATTGAGGAGCTCGCTGACCTAGGGATCACATTGGAGAGTGAGCTATATACGGATATAGTTCTCCAGTCCCTTCCTTCCACTTACGCCCAGTTTATACTGAACTTCAACTTACAAGAAAAAGAGGTTGAACTTTCAGAGCTCCTCAACATGCTGAGGAGCGCAGAGAGCACCCTACAGAAAGGTAGGGATACATCCACTTTGTTTGTAGGGGGATCATCTTCTTCTAGGTCCAAGGCGAAAGCCAAGGGAAAGAAGAAGAAAGCCCCCGCCAAACCAAGGGGCGGTGTTAGTAAAGTGGATACGAAGGGAAAAGCAAAAGCAACAAAGATAGCGGGGAAGCTTGTGGATAAGGAAGAATGCTTCTATTGTCATAAGAAAGGACACTGGAAGAATGATTGCAGGGCCTGGAAGGCCAGAACACAGGAATTGAAGCAGGTTGCAGCTTCAGCTTCAGGTGTGTATGTTATTGAAAACTGTCTTTCAATAAACTCTACTTCATGGGTATTGGATACCGGATCAGGATCTCATATCTGTAATTCTTTGCAGGCGTTGAGAAACCGTAGGGTTTTGAAGGCAGGTGACATGACCCTCAGAGTTGCGAACGGAGCTAGCATGGATGCTAAAGCCGTGGGGGACTATCACTTGGGAATGTCAGATGGACATGTTTTGGTTTTGCGTAATTGCTTTTTTGTACCCAACGCAACTTGTAATATCATTTCTGTATCTTTAGTTTCTAAAGAAGGTTATGAATTTGCGTTTGTAAGTAATGTTGTAAACATTCACCTTAATCAAGTTTTGATTGGGTCAGGTACATTGAGTAATGGTATATACGTGTTAAACCAACCACAGATTTTCAACGTCCAGAATACACACAAAAGAAAGTCTCCAGAAATAAATCAGACTTTCTTATGGCATTGTAGATTGGGTCACATCAATGAGAGAAGGTTGACTAAGTTACATACAGAAGGATATTTGAATGCGTTCGAATATCAATCGTATGCCACTTGTCAATCTTGTCTCAAAGGAAAGATGACAAAGACTCCGTTTACTGGACAAGGAGTAAGAGCGAGCGAGCTCTTGGGACTCGTACACAGTGACGTGTGCGGTCCAATGTCTATACATGCCCGAAGCGGACATTCTTACTTCATTACTTTTACGGATGACTTCTCAAGGTACGGTTATGTCTTCTTGATGAAACATAAGTCCGAGGCCTTTAGAAAATTCCAGGAGTATAAGAATGAAGTAGAGAAACAGACCGGCAAAAGTATTAAGATTCTAAGATCGGATCGAGGTGGAGAATACTTAAGTGCCGAGTTCCTGGACTATTTAAAAGAGAATGGAATTCTCTCTCAGCTTACTCCTCCATACACCCCGCAACATAACGGTGTATCGGAGAGACGGAACCGCACCCTATTGGATATGGTGTGGTCCATGATGAGTAACGCTGAGTTACCGCGATCATTCTGGGGGTATGCGCTAGAATCAGCTGCATACCTTTTGAACCGAGTTCCGACTAAGACTGTGCCTACCACCCCATATGAAATGTGGAGTGGGAAGAAACCCTATCTTCAATATCTGAAGATCTGGGGATGTCCAGCTTTTGTCAAAAAGCAGCATGCGGACAAACTCGAGGCACGCTCAGTACTGTGCAAGTTTGTGGGATACCCAAAGAACACCAGGGGGTATCTTTTCTACTACGCAGAGGAACAAAAAGTCCTTGTTTCTCGTAATGCCCACTTCCTAGAACACCAGTTCTTGGAAAAGGAAAATAGTGGGAGCGCAGTGGAACTGGAAGAAATTCCAGAACCACAGACTATTACTGAAATGTTAGTGGAACCAGAGGGTTCAACAGAACAGGACATTCCTACGCCGCTCCGCAGGAGTAGTAGGCAGTCTCATCCGCCCGAGAGATACTGCGGTTTTCTCATAGACGGGGATAGAGAGGATTGCATCATAGATTATGATGAACCTACTAGCTTCCAGCAGGCCGTTCAGAGCGTTGACTCAGTGAAATGGCTGGATGCAATGCGGACCGAAATGGAGTCCATGTACACCAACAAGGTATGGACGTTGGACATTGCTCCAGACGGGGTAAAACCCGTAGGATGCAAGTGGATCTTCAAAAGGAAGATTGGTGTAGATGGACAGGTTGAGACCTATAAAGCTAGGCTAGTAGCAAAGGGTTTCCGTCAAAGACCTGGCTTGGACTATGACGAAACCTTTTCTCCAGTAGCCATGCTGAAATCCATTCGGATCCTTCTTGCCATTGCTGCCTTCCACGATTATGAGATCTGGCAAATGGACGTAAAGACCGCTTTTCTAAATGGAAATTTAGAGGAGTGTGTCTATATGGACCAACCAGAGGGTTTCATTCAGAGTGGGAGCAGCGGAAAGGTGTGCAAGTTGCTTAAGTCCATCTATGGACTAAAGCAGGCATCGCGGAGTTGGAACATCTGCTTTGATGAGACGGTCAAAGAATTTGACTTTATCAAAAATCCAGATGAACCATGCATCTATAGTAGATTTGTAGCGAGAACTGTAGTATTCCTCGTTTTATACGTGGATGACATTCTCTTAATAGGAAATGACATTCCTATGCTACAATCTGTCAAGGGGTTCTTGTCACACAGGTTCTCCATGAAAGACCTGGGTGATACCTCATACATTCTGGGTATCCGGATCTACCGTGACAGATCCAAGAGGATATTAGGACTTTCTCAGTCCAGGTACATCGACACCGTGCTGAAAAGATTCAGTATGGAAGATTCCAAGCGCGGTAACCTGCCGGCTTGTCACGGGACCACCCTCTCTAAAGAGATGTCTCCCAAGACTGATTTGGAGAGGGATCGCATGTCTATTATACCCTACGCTTCTGCGGTAGGCTCTATAATGTATGCGATGTTGTGTACCAGACCGGATGTAGCTTATGCACTGAGTGTGGTAAGCCGGTATCAGTCAAACCCTGGGGAGAAACACTGGATAGCGGTAAAGAACATTCTCAAGTACCTGAGAAGGACTAAGGAGATGTTCTTGGTGTATGGCGGAAAAGACCTCCAGATCGAGGCCTTTGCTGACTCCAGCTTCCAGAGTGACAAGGATGATTCCAAGTCCATGTCGGGTTTTGTCTTTACCCTCAATGGAGGGGCGGTGTGTTGGAAGAGTTCCAAACAGGAAACCGTTGCAAACTCGACGATGGAAGCGGAATACATCGCTGCATCTGATGCCGCAAAAGAAGCTGTCTGGATGAGAAGTTCTTGAAAGAACTTCAGGTGGTTCCGTCCATTGTTGATCCAATACCTCTGTATTGCGACAACAACGGGGCTATAGCTTTAGCGAAGGAACCCAGGTCCCATCAGAGATCAGGCACATCTTAAGGCGGTATCACCTGATCAGGGAGATCGTAGATCGCCAGGAGATCGAGGTTCGGAGAGTCGCTTCAGAAGATAACACTGCAGATCCATTCACCAAGGCCCTACCCCAGACTCAGTTCGAGCGGTCTGATCGAGATGATAGGTCTTCGATACGCCAGTACATGGCCTTAGTGCAAGTGGGAGATTGTTAGTGTATATGCCCTAGAGGCCATTACTGTATCATACTAGTTTGTATATTACTTAATGGATGCTTGGGATATTCACCTTGTATATACAATCTTGCTCAAAATAGTAGTATGCTACTTGGTTTGTTTCTACTTCAATGTGTACATGTGTTTATTTTTGTATATCGCCTATACACATTAGTAGAGCCCTTAGGATCTTTGCTTGATTACCAGCGATGTGATGGCCGTCACACTAGTGGGGCTGGGTAATCTATAAGCACATCCTTATGCAGGTCCCTGGTCGCAGGACTATCGAGACAGGGCATCGATACTCCGGAGTAGACCAGCGCATGCGCTTCTCATCCCAGTGTGGGAGACGGTCTGTCCCACAGCCGTCAGTACGTCGTACTTGAGATAGTATGCGGGTGCTCGTTAGGTTACGGGTACACTGGACAGGACTCGTCGGGAACTGACTAGTTGGTATTATACCTATCGTCAGTTATCAGTTCCCAGGTGACATGAGTACAGCTTAGTCCGCTGACTTGACACTGTCACTCCGCCTCGAGTGTGTTCCCACTGTACTTTGATCACTACCCTACCACGGCTCAAAGGAGTCGTGCAAACAGGTAGTGGTTGGGTGCAGTCCCGAAGCACTTGGAGGCAGTGACGGTTTAAACAGGATTCGTCTCTCCCGGTATTGGTGGTTGACATCGCGCTGTGTCTAGGAGAGCCATTACACGAGTAGTCCCTGGCCAGGGCAAACGAGATATACTGGTAGGTTTCCAGTGTTATCTCAGGGTGTTTTGGGCTTCGCTCCGGCACGACTTGTACCGCTATTGGGGGACTGATGTTTACCGCCCCCTAGGCCCGCCATGCGATGTATCAGACGAACAGACCGGACTGTACGGAGAATGTCACACTCAGGCTCAGTAGGAGTTCAGATGGGTTTCGCCTCGTCGGTCTTCTTGTCGGCATTACCTGGGGACCGTTACGCACAGCTAGTGCCGCTTGCGGTCTGTGGTTAAACCCACTGCCAGCGTAGTGTCGAGTCTTTAGAGTCCCACACAGAAAGCTTTTCGCCTTTAGGCAAAAGAGTAGAGGTCGCATGGTATTGCGACAGGTCGCATGGTTTTTGCGACAGGGTTCGGTCACATCCGTGCACTTGTGCACGTAAAGTGTCCGGACAGTTTACACTAGCGGGCTTTGGTTTAAGCCAGATCCTAGTGTACCTTATGGGATTGGATTTATCCAGTTTGCATTCGTGTTCCTCGGAACGCGGATGCGGGTGTGTATGCACAGTTGACAGGGAGGCAGAGGCAGCGGATTCTCATTAGGGTTGTTGACAGTTGACCGTTGACTATTTGACTTTATGCTCAACCCTAATGAGAATATGATATGTGATTAACTGTTATATTAATTAAGTATTATGGTGATATGGTTGTTGACTTGTTGACTTTTGTTGACTTGTTGACTTTGTTGACTTGTTGACTTTTGTTGACTTGTTGACCGGTTGACTAGGCTTGACTAGTTGACCATCATGATAACCATAGCCATCATTTCATGGCAAAGACTTTTGTTTACTTGCTCATTTGTGTAAAATGAGTGCATGAAATGATATGGTTGTGGTTGCTTCTAACCATCACATAAGACTTTTTTTGATATGATGAGTTATGATCACTTTGGATTATGAGAGAGTGAAAGACAAAAGAGAGCCTCATTCTTTCTTGCTCATTCTCTCTCTTGTTCTTGAGCTCTCCTCTTGCTCTCACCCTCAACCTCTTGCTCTCTCTCTTGATCTATGGTTCTCTTGTCTCATGGGTTGAGAATCAAGAACCATAGATAAAATCCCATTCTATTTCCTCTCTACTCATTCTAGTTCACTAGGTTTGGCAAACCAAGTGAACTAGTTTCTTCAAAGAACGAAGAAGGAGCTAAAGGTTGGAGCTTTCAAGTGGATCTATCTTCGGCGTACGGAGACGACGAGAAGGAGCCATCGGACCACCATCGGAGCTTGAAGAGAAGGAGTTCAAGACAAGCTAGGTATAACCCCCTAACCGAGTAGCTAGAATCTCTTAGTTAGGATGTTAGATAGATGTTTAACCAAGATCCGGGTTATAGGTCCATGTTACCATCTTTAAGAAAATCGTTTTTTACCAAATTCCGCATTCCCGAAAGTACCGGGAGAGGTAGCATGGACTTACAATTTGTGAGTCATTCTTTCTTTAATGAAGTGATAAGTATGATAGCTTATGGTCACCCTCCCTTGTTCCTACACTCACCCCCTTCTTCTCTATACCATGGCCGGTCCCTCCCCTCTTGTGAAAAAAATGGTTGTTGATTGAAAAAATATATAAGTTTTGGTGTATAGAAATTAGATATGATCAGTTTCTCTTTTCACCCGATCCAAAAGGCAACTTCATTAACCGTTCGTCCATAGCTTTGGACGTAACGAGACAAAGTGTTCTACTCATTCTCTACATCTATCATGGTCATCTCTTTTGGCAAACTTAATAATCGAGTTGCCTCGGTTCATAGGCGGGAGCCCGTTTAAAGATCCGTCGACGTGGTGCCACCTGGACGAGAAAACTGGAGATTCAAGAGATCGGAGCAGCCGCAACAAAGCGTGGGATGATAGTTGAAGACCGAAGGACTCGGATCGTTCGGTATAACATTTCTACCCACTTTGTAGCTTGTTAGTTTAGCTTTAATTGCAGATCCGGGTTATAGGACGCGATAGCACCAGTTGTAAAAGTTTTTGTTCCGCATTTGGCGTCTGTTAGACGGCCGGGGCGCTACCGTGGACTTATAGTGGTATCAGAGCCTCACCATTAAGCTTTACTAAGTTGTGGTAACGCGTTTAAAATATCGATCGAACCGAATTTCGAAAACTATATTTGTTCAGTTCACAGTTTCTGTCGATTTTAAATCAGGTCCAAAAATTATTTTGCATATCACAGAAAGTTGTGCAAGGTTTTTTAAGCACACTGTGAAAATTTGGTCACGTGATCCTACAGTACCACCGCGGATCCACGGTAAAACCTAGGGTTTGACCGCGCATCCGCGGCCAGTATGTGGGTCCAGTGGTCCAAATTTGTAAAGTGGGTTTTACACTTTAAATTGCGGTTTCTGGAATATTTCTTTTGGGCCCATATTTTGTTACTGTACAGCAGATGTTTGTGGGTCCCACTTTGGGAAATTTTGTCGATCGAAATTTAAACGTGTTAGTTTACAGTACTTACTTTATATCTTCGACCGGGAATGTCATTTTAGCGGTAAACCGCGTCTAATTTCTATAGTTCTTTTAGATTGGTTGCGAACGTGACATTCGCGTTGATGTTCTGTGTTGTGCTGTGATGTTGCGGATATGTCGTGGTGGATAGCAGTGTGCAATGGTAGTGCTGTTTGGATTTATTTGTACATTTGATATTGCGGGGCGAGCGTCCAATATGTGGACTACCGTCATTGCCTGTTTGTATAATATTCTTTTGGGGCACGACCGGGCTGAGGTCAATGTACCCGTTGTATATATTTATCATTTCTGTACTAGGTTTATCCCGCGAAGGAGTGCACGGATAGCCGGATTTTGGAGGTCAACGGGTCCGTATCTCAAGGCTTTGAGAGGCAGAGGGGCCACACTCTAGAATTGGCAGACTATTTGCCACACTCGTATGGGGTACAGGTTGACCCAAGGAGGGGTGCTTAAGTTACCGGATTCCGTGAAGTGCCGGGTGTTCCATTCACTATGCTGTGGGGGACTACCTCGCTTCAGGTTTTGGCGGGTAACTTGCCGCACCCATAGGGGTCTAGTTTTCATTGCAAAGGCTATCCATACGACCAGGGGAACGTCAGGTTTCATTAGCGGCTCTGTGAAACCGGGGGATCCCAGATTATCTGTGTTGTTCTGTGATGCTTATTACTTTTATGTAATGTTGCATATTATCACGCCTGGAGCGATTATAGTATATTGGTATATATACTATTAGATGTTGTATATGTTTTACACCTGCGCTAGTCCAGCCCGTGCTCTGTCGTTAGTTAAGTAACCTAACGGGTGATGACGGGACCCAGTGACGAATGCGGATGGCATATACGTACATTATATTTTCGTTTCTTTCTGGTGGGATTGATTGATGGGACTGCATTGATTCTTATCAATGCAAGGATATAACAAACCTATATTTGATGTTGTTGGAACAAATTTTAAAAGGTGTCATTACAAAGACGTTTCCTTTTGTTTTGCATAGTGATATTCAGTTAGAATATCCTGCACCTCATTCGACGAGGCAAGGGCCGAGATCCCTTCACCGAGAGTGACCCCTTGGGCAGAAGTTTACGTCAGGGTAATAACTTCAATATAGTCGATTACAAGTTGCTTTGCATCGCGGTATTCAGTTGGAATATCCTGCACCTCATTCCACGAGGAAAGAGCCGAGATCCCTTCACCGGGAGTGACCTCTTTAGCAAAAGTTTTTCGCCACTATATTTTTATAAAAAGCTATCAGGTTGCTTCAACAAAATCAAGTTCATTACGTTAAAGGTTTTTCGCCAAAAACCAGCCGTAGCCCTCCGTCATTTCTTATGGATAGTCAGTAGTATTCAAGCTATGTTTGTTGGCCAAAGTCAAGGCATAGTGCTTGGTAGCTGCTGAATATTCATCTGCTGCATAGATAGATGCGTTGGTTTGGGACAGTCGTTCTGCCTTGTTGGCCAAAGTCAAGAGCCTGTGCGGGTGGGTTCAAATTAACCTGGATAATGACGGGTAGAACTTGACATGTGATTTATGATTTGTTGGCCAAAGTCAAGGTCATAAGAGCATGAGGCAAAAATCATATCGGGTGTTTTCTAAAGAAACTGAAACTTGCCAAGTATGCGCATACCTTCTGGTGTGTGATAACTTGAGTGGCTTCCATCAAGTTATCATGGGATGATAGTTGGATCCCGATTCTCACTGATGAGTTGGTTTACTCTTCGGGTGATCCCGATTAATTCTACTTTTAGGTTTGGAGGAGAATTTGAGATAACAGTGGGAGGTTTCCTGGTTAGATAAAGTGATAACCATTCTGATCTAGGTTAGAGTGCACGCAGAGTGTTTCTTTTCTCTCTCTCTATTTAGCAGCGACCATTGACCGACCCTAGACTATGACTCAGTGACCAAGTTGACCGAACCTTCTTAAAATACTGGCTTTTGGATTGTCTATAGTTGCATAAGTCATTGCCGCTCCTTCTTTTACCCTTTGTATTTCTCAGAACACCCCATATTACTAAGGACATCCACTTCCATTGGATAGATCCATCGTATGGTTATATACGAACTCGAAGGGACTTCTTCGAGGATGGATCCAGGTTCAGGAGAAATAGAATTGGTTTATTCAGTTTTCTTTTATTATCACATTCTCTCAGGTTGCGAGGGCTCTTTAGTTTAGGAGAGTAAACCTATTACGCTTATTGGATAGTCTTATTCCAAACCATAGGCAGGTGCCGAAAGGTAGGGAATGAAGAAACCCAATTAGCCTAAGTAGGGTGTACAGAAGGTAATAACTAAAGACAAAATAAAGGGATTAGAAAGAGGGCAAAGTAAATTGCGACTGCTATAATTCACGACTAAACCATATACTTCATCGCCACTCCTATTTCACCTTTGCTTTTTTCCCCAGTTTGGGAGAAATAGAATAAGGTATTATTCAGTTGTCCTTTATCATCACCTTCTCTCAAGTTGCGAGTACTCCTAGGATTAGGAGAGTACACCTATTATGCTTACTGGATAGTCTTCTTCCAAACCATAAGCTAGTGCCTAACGGTAGGGATGGAAGAAAACCATTTAGCCTAACGATGGTGTACAGAAGGTAACGACTAAAGACAAATAAATGGATTTGGAGAGATGGAAATGAAATATACGGTTAAAGTCATGAATTGGATTATGGAAGAGGCATTACTAGGAATACCAGGATACCCCTACGAAACATTTTTATGTTTCAGTGCATTGTTAAAGGAAAACTGATTTCCCGATTAGATACTTACTCCAGGGTATGTAATTACCAGGTTTTATTCTCATATCTGTATGGTTTTACAGATGATGAGTGGGAGTAGGTTATTGGGAATAAGGTGATCATTCTCATTATATCGGAATTCGTTGTAATTGGTGATATTTAAGGAAGTCACCTGAGTTTTGCCAGACGGCATGTATTTGGTTTTGAATATCCGTGGTTGTGCACCAATTTCAAAACGATATATCTGTATGTTTATTTTGATAAAGTGAGATATAACTTTTTGAGATTATGTCCGTGACATTTACCTATATCAGATACGATTGGGTAAGGAGCATTGAACAACGGAGTAGTTCTTAAACCATAAGTACAGTTTTCAACCTACGATGCACAGATTTTGAGTTATTCAACTCAATGGACTTATACAGAGTATTGTATATTGTCCAGTTGTAAGTGCACGGCGGCGCCCCGGCCGTCAATCCGACAGCCAAATGCGGAAGCGGTGATAAACTTTAATTTTTCTTGAACTGGCAAACCGCCGCGCACTAATACCCGGATCGAACCATTAACTAGTCCTAGCTATCTACAAGATGGGGAGGAGAGATATACCGACTGATCCGAGTCCTCCGGTCTTCTCGTCGTCGTCCCGATCTCCTGCGGAAACTCCGGTCGTCGCCTCCTTGCCGGAAGGGCACCACATCGCCTACATCTTTTACGGGCTCCCACCTCAATGCCGAGGCAACTCGGGCACGAAGCTGGCTAGTCGACGTGCCCAAGATTTGCTGTAGAATGGTGTGTAGAGCTCAAGTCTCACTTTGTGGTTGTCGGAGGTTGCCATATTGGAGGAGGAAATGATATGCATGTTTTTGGATGAACAAAGGGAATTTTGTGTCACCAAAAATGAGAACCCCCACTCACTAAAAATTGGGACAGCCACCATGGCTTGGTCGGCCACTCTAATGGGAGAGGAGAGAATGAGAGTGAGTGTGTATCAATCACAAGAAAGAGAGAGAGAAAGGTGATCATCAAAAGAAATTATTCTCAACCAAAATCCAACACTCAACAACCATATCATAACCCATCATCAAACATGATGACTTCAAAAAGTCAAGCCATCATGAAGAAGTCAAGGTCAATGGATGGTGCACCATCATGAAGCAACAAGATGCAAAGAAGCCCCTCCACAAACACTTATTTGCAACAATGCAAATAAGCCCTCCTCCACCAATTTTCGGCCAATGAACGATACAAAGGAAATTGGCCGAAACGGAAAGCAAATTGGCAACTCCAGAAAACTGGTCCCGTAATAAATTATAGGAAAACCCCGATACTGTGTATACACACCCGCATTTGTATTCCGACCGAAATACAAATGCAAAGAGACAAAGTCTACACTGTACTATACTAGGATCCGGCTTAAACCAAAGCCGGCTAGTAATATCCGTTCGATCCTGATCCGTGCAATACCACACGTATCTGATCGAACCCTGCCATATATCCATACGGCCTGTAGTACAAACTGTCAAATCCTGATCCGTGCAATACCGCACGTGTCTGATCGGACCTTGCCATATCTCCATACGGCCTCTACAGCTTTTCGCCCGAAAGCTGAGTAACTGAATGTGGGGGACTCTAAAGACTCGTCAACACCTTGGTTGTGGATTTAACCACTAGCACGTCAGAGGTATAAGCCAATACGTAACGGGCTACCAGGTATTGACTAAAAGGGACGTCTGTGAGCGAACTCAGCCTGACAACCCTATTGAGCCTGTCTGTGACAATATCCGTACAGTCCGGTCCGTTCGTCTATGAGCATCGTATGGCGGGCCTAGGGGGTTGGTAAAAGTCAGACCCCCAAAAGCGGTACAATTCGTGTCGGAGTGTAGCCCAGAACACCCTGAGATACTACTGGAATACCTACCAGTAAATCTCCTTGCCTCGGCCGAGGGATTCGTGTAATGGCTCTCCTAGACACAGCACGACCTCACCCCCAATACCGGGAGAGACGAACCCCTGAAGATACGCTCACTGCCTCCATGTGGCTCGGGACTGTACCCAACTAAAACCTGTTTGCACGACTCCTTTGAGCCGTGGTAGGGTAGTAATCAAAGTACAGTGGGAACTCACACGAGACAAATGACGATCCCCAGGTCGATGAACTAACCTGTACACATGTCACCAGGGAACTGCCATCTGACGTCTGGTATATGACCAACTAGCAGGTTCCCGGCGAGTCTTGTCCGGTGTACTCATAACCCAATGAGCACCTGTATACATCTTAGGTGATCCAACTGACACCAATGGCTTGTGAGACCGGCCATCGCCCCTCGTCGGGGTCTCGACTGTATACACTAGTCTACTCTGGAGTATCGATGCCCTGTCTCGAAACTCTCACGACTAGGGACCATTTAAGGATATGCTTATAGACTGCCAGCTCCCACGTATATGATCGCCCTCATACTGCTGGTGGTCAAGCAAGAATCCTAGGGGCTCTATCAACGTGCAATAGTGACCTGTCAGGTCACCTTAAGCAGTACACGATGATAAAGGTAAACCAGATAGCATACTATCATTTCGAGTATGACTGTCCTACCGGGATAGGTCCTCCATCAATCATTGCAATCACGTACCTGTGACCTAATAATTGACTCTGAGGGCACTATCTCCAACAATCTCCCACTTGCACTCAAGGCTAATTATTGCGATGTCGCATACTCACAGCCCGTGTGATACCGAGCACCCAACTCCTCTACTAGTCAGTCTCACAAAGCTCGTTTGCGAAACTATTGTGTTCGAGGAATAGCCTCAGTGAGTGGATCCGCTTTGTTGTTTCTTTTCATGTCTCTCTATATCTCAAGTTCGCGGAGAAAGCCATCTCCCGAAAAGAGTAATACCTGTCTTAGAATGTGTCTGGATGTCTGATGGGACATAGCTCATAAATGAACTCCAAATCCAAACTTCTTAGACTGTATCGTCAACTGAACTTTAATCAGTATCCTGCGCCATGCTACCCTCAGTATTGCCTTGGACCACCGGTCCAAAATACTGCCCCTCGTCAGAAGGAAAAACTATAACTCTGACAACCTCCTTGTCGTCCATGTCACCTTGGAATCCTGGAATGATAATTGTCTCCCGAATGAGGCTGTCGTTATCATATCCCTAGAACATCCACTTATGTTCCATAACTGCTTCCGACTGTTTCTCCAGAATTGGATCAATGTCAACTTATTGCATCTAGTGCAAGAACAACATCTGGTGTGGTACTTGACATCACATGATTGACTCAATTGCCTAAGAAAGTGACCTGCCAATCATGCACATCCCTATCTACTTTAGTCTATAAGACACCTTTAGAGAGGGTGACTCCATCACCTGCCGGTACACTACCGTGCCAGGAGTCGTCCATCCTAAATACTCTTAGAATGCTGTCAAAGTACCCTGATTGGGAAACCACCCAAATCTAGATCTAAAGCCATAGATCTAGTAACCAGTACGTCTGATATAAAATCCATTTCCTTTGTGGAGAAACCACTGTGTGACGACCAAAGGGTAACCGATTGTAGTATAGGAGTTTCTTTTCCTACTCTGTGTATGTCATCCATATACCAGGATATCATACCCTACCACCTTCTCAACAGATCCATCCCCTATTCTGATGAAGTCAAACCCATGACTGTCACGTCAGAAATAGATGATCTATCTCCGCTACATCTGCTTTAGTCTATAAATAGACATAAGCTACCTGTCCACCAATGCTTCCGCTGCTCCCACTGACTACGACAACCCTATGGTAGAGTCATATACACGTACACTTCTAAAACTAGTTTAGAACGACGCTATACTCATCCTCCCGCCGGGTCTCGCATCCTGGAACAACAACAATGGTAATTGTGGGTAAACAAGAACTTCCCTGTCACCGTCCTTGAAGCTACCGGAGTACCTCTCGGTGCCTGAAGTTACCCACCGTATCTGCGGAGTGGCCAATGGAATGTCAATCCAGATTGAATCTTTAGGTTCCTTATCAAATCTTCAGTAATCGTTTGTGGTTCTGGAATCACTTCCAGTTCTACCATACTCCCACTACTGTTTTCTGAAAAAATCCATTTTTAATAAAACTGTGGCGAGTCTAGAACAATATTGCTATTGCTCATCCAGATGGTAGAAAGTCAACCCTCGTCATAGCCTGGGTCAACCCACAAACAGCCATTACAGAAACGTGCCTTGAGTTATCCAAAGTCTGGTTTTAATCATAAGCCGGACAACTCCCCATACCTTAACATCGTTAAGATATGAACTGTTCTATATCCAATATAGAAACAGAGGCACTGATTTAATTGAACCAGATTCAAATCATGCAGCTGTCTCCAGTGCATGTCAACTAAATGGAAGAAGTCTGATCAGCGTTACTCAACTTAGGAATGCTTCCAAATATGAGTAACCTGAAAGAGAAGCAAGATCTCTTTATCATTACTATCAACTGAATACCATTCACAAGTATCTACATCTTCGATCACTTTGAAGAATCCCGATACTTGCTACACCTGGTTCTCTACTCTATTCAAATACCTATAACTTCTCCAAATTCGGACCCTGTGTTTCCACGAAACACCTATCTAAAAACTAGAGAAGTCATAAGTAAACCGAATATAGTACGAGGACCAACCCCTCTGTCCTGATGGACCCTGGACAACATACAATACACTGTATAAGTCCCTTGAGTCTGATAACTCATTCACTGTGTGTCGTAGATTGAAAACTATACTTATGGTTAAGAAGAATTACACCGCTGTTTAATGCTCCTTACCTAATCATCCACTGATATAGGTAAATGTCATAGACATAATTTCAAAAAGGTATATCTCACTCTATGAAAATAGACGTACAGATATATCAATTTGAAATTGGTGCACAACAGCGGATATTCAAAACCAAATATTTGCCGACCGGCAAACAACCCAGGTGACTTCCTCAAATATCACCGATTACAACGAATCCCGATATAATGAGGATGATCACCCAATTCCCAATAACTTGCTCCCACTCATCATCTGTAAAACCATACAGATATGAGAATCATACCTGGTAAATACATACCCTGGAGTAAGTATCTAATCGGGAAATCAGTTTTCCTTTAACAGTACACAGTGAAGCTGAAACATTGAAATGTTTCGATGGGGTATCCCGGTATTCATAGTAATGCCTCTTCCATTATCCAGATTCACAACTGTAACCGTATATCTCTTTGCCACCTCTCCAAATCCCTTCATATGTCTTTAGTCATTACCTTCTGCACACCCCTTAGGCCAAATGGTTTTCTTCCTTCCCAACCGTTCGGCACCAGCCTATGGTTTGGAAGAAGACTATCCAATAAGCATAATGGGTGTACCGTTCCAATCCTAGGAACACTCGTAATGCGAGAGAAGGCGAAGATAAAAGACAACCGAATAAACCTTATTCCCATTTCTCCTGGACCAGAATCCATCCCCGAACTGGAACAAGTTCCTTTCGAGTTCGTATATAACCATACGATGGAATATCCAAATAAACTGTGGATCTTCGTAGTGATACGGAGTGTCCTGGAGAAATACAAAGGTGATTTTAGGGTTGGCAAAGGAATACTTGGTTTGGTCGTGAATATCAGTCGCAATTTACTTTGCCCTCTTACTAATCCCTTGCTTTTTCTTAACCTAATACCTTTTGCACACCATCGTTATGCTAATTGGTTTTCTTCATTCCCTACCGGTCGGCACCTGCCTATGGTTTGGAAGAAGACTATCCAATTTGCGTAATAGGTGTACTATCTCCTAAACCAAGGAGTACTCGCAACTTGAGAGAAGGTAAAAAGGAAAAGACAACTGAATAATCCTATCCATTTTCTCCAGAACCTGAAACCATCCTCGAATAAATTCCTTCGAGTTCGTATCTAACCATACGATGGTTTTGTCCAATGGAAGTGGACGTTCGTAGTAATACGGGGTGTCGTGGAGAAAAGGGTAAAAGTAGGAATGGCAATGGGGTCTGCAACTCTGACAATCCAAAAGCCGGTGTTTAAGAAGGTTCGGTTAATTTTGGTCACTGAGTCATAGTCTTAGGGTCGGGTCAATGGTCGCTGCCAAAGAGAGAGAGAAAAGAAACACTCAGCATGCACTCTAACCTAGATCAGAATGGTTACCAATTTATCTAATCTGGAAACCTCCCACTGTACCTCAAATTCTCCTCCAAACCTGAAAGAAGAATTAGTCGGGGTTACCCGAGGAGTAAACTAACTCATCAGTGGGAATCGGGATCCAACTATCACCGCATGATAACGTGACGGAATCCTCTCACGTCATCACACTCCAGAAGGTATGCGCATATCTGGTAAGTTTCAGTTCTTTTGAAACTCCCGATGTGATTTCTGCCCCATGCTCTTATGACCTTGGCGTGAGGTCAAAATATCATAAGTCACATGTCAAGTTCTGCCCGTCATTATCCAGGTTAATTTGAACCCACCCGTACATACCCTTGACGTAGGCCAAAATAGTAGTACGACTGTCCCAAACCAACGCATCTATCTATGCAACAGATAAACACCCGGCAGCTACCAATCACTATGCCTTGGCGTGAGGTCAAAATACATAGCTTGAATACTACCGAATATTTAACTGAAATGACGGAGGGCTACGAATGGTTTCTGACGAAAACCTTTAACGTAATGAACTTGATATCGTTGAAGGAGCGGATAGCTTTTTGAAAATATAGTGACGAAAACCTTCGCTAAAGAGGTCACTCCCGGTGAAGGGATCTCGGCTCTTTCCCCGCAGAATAGGGTGCAGGATATTCCAACTGAATACCATGGTGCAAAGAAAAAGTAATCGGCTATAGTGAAGTTAATGCCCTGACGCAAACTTCTGTCCAAGGGGTCACTCCCGGTGAAGGGATCTCGGCCCTTGCCTCGTCGACTGAGGAGCAGGATATTCCAACTGAATATCACGATGCAAAACAAAAGTGAACGTCCTAGCAATAACAGCTTTTTGAAAAGTGTTCCAACAACATCAGATTAGGTTTGTTTTTAACTTGCATTGATCCGAATCAACGCAGTCCCATCAATTGATCACACCACAAAGAACGAAAATATACTGATGTGCGTATATGCCATCCGCATTTGCCACTAGGTCCCGTCATTACCCGTTAGGTTAGCTAACTAACGACAGAGCGGGGACTGGACTAGCGCGGATGCAAAACATATACAACATTTACTAATATATATACCAATATATTATATTCGCTCAAGGCGTGATAAAATGCAACATCACAGAAATGTACAGCATCACAGAAACAATACAGATATCTGGGATCCCCGGGTTTCACAGAGCCACTACTGAAACCCGACGTTCCCCTGGTCGTGTGGATAGCCTGTGCAATGAAAACCTAGACCCCTACGGGCGCGGCAAGTTACCCGCGAAAACCTGAAGCGAGGCAGCCCCCTTCAGCAACGTGAATGGACCACCCAACACTTCACGGAATCCAGTAACTTGGGCACCCCTCCTGGGTCAACCTGTACCCCCTACGAGTGCGGCAAATAGCCCGCCAATTCTAGAGTAAAGCCCCCTCCGTCTCAATGCCATGAGATGCGGGCTTGTTGCCCTCCAGAACCCGGCTATCCGTGCACCCCTCCGCGGGGCAATCCTAGTACAGAAAGTAAAATATACATACAACGGGTACATCGACCGCAACCTGGCCGTGCCCCAAAATAATAATACAAACAGGCAGTGACGGCAGTCCACATGTCGGACGCTCGCCCCGCAATATCAAATGTACATAATACAACCACAACTGTACTAGCATTGCATCCAGGCTATCCCCCACGACCGATCCGCAACATCACAGCAAAAACAGAACATCAACGTGAAAGTCACGTTCGCAAATCCGTCTAACCGGGCTATAGCAGTTAGACCGGATTTACCGATCGAGTGACATTCACGGTCGCAGATATAATGTAAATACTGTGAAATAATGTGTTTAAAATATCCGATCAATCAAATTTTAACAAGTGGGCCCCCAAGCATTACTGTAGCAGATCAAGAAATTCTGGGCCCAATAATTATTATTCCAAAACCTCACTTTTCACCCCAGAAAGCCTCTGTAAAAAATTGGTGCAGCAAACCCAAAGTAGTGCGGCGGAACCGCGGCCCAAGGGGGTGTTTGGCCGCGTTTCCGCGCTCCTACAGTGGAATTACGTCATCGAATTTTCACAGAACTCCTAGATTTTCCAGTACATCACTTTTCTGTAACCTGAAAAAATTTTCGACACCAAAAAATTTCAACAGAAAACTGATGTGAACAAAAATGTAGATTTTGGAATTTTGGTCGATCGGAAATGCAAAACACATTAAACAAAGCTAGACTAAGTTAATGGCGAGGCTCTGATACCACTGTAAGTGCACGGCGGCGCCCCGGCCGTCAATCCGGCGGCCAAATGCGGAAGCGGTGATAAACTTTAATTTTTCTTGAACTGGCAAACCGCCGCGCACTAATACCCGGATCGAACCATTAACTAGTCCTAGCTATCTACAAGATGGGGAGGAGAGATATACCGACTGATCCGAGTCCTCCGGTCTTCTCGTCGTCGTCCCGATCTCCTGCGGAAACTCCGGTCGTCGCCTCCTTGCCGGAAGGGCACCACATCGCCTACATCTTTTACGGGCTCCCACCTCAATGCCGAGGCAACTCGGGCACGAAGCTGGCTAGTCGACGTGCCCAAGATTTGTTGTAGAATGGTGTGTAGAGCTCAAGTCTCACTTTGTGGTTGTCGGAGGTTGCCATATTGGAGGAGAAAATGATATGCATGTTTTTGGATGAACAAAGGGAATTTTGTGTCACCAAAAATGAGAACCCCCACTCACTAAAAATTGGGACAGCCACCATGGCTTGGTCGGCCACTCTAATGGGAGAGGAGAGAATGAGAGTGAGTGTGTATCAATCACAAGAAAGAGAGAGAGAAAGGTGATCATCAAAAGAAATTATTCTCAACCAAAATCCAACACTCAACAACCATATCATAACCCATCATCAAACATGATGACTTCAAAAAGTCAAGCCATCATGAAGAAGTCAAGGTCAATGGATGGTGCACCATCATGAAGCAACAAGATGCAAAGAAGCCCCTCCACAAACACTTATTTGCAACAATGCAAATAAGCCCTCCTCCACCAATTTTCGGCCAATGAACGATACAAAGGAAATTGGCCGAAACGGAAAGCAAATTGGCAACTCCAGAAAACTGGTCCCGTAATAAATTACAGGAAAACCCCGATACTGTGTATACACACCCGCATTTGTATTCCGACCGAAATACAAATGCAAAGAGACAAAGTCTACACTGTACTATACTAGGATCCGGCTTAAACCAAAGCCGGCTAGTAATTGTTGGAGATAGTGCCCTCAGAGTCAATTATTAGGTCACAGGTACGTGATTGTAATGATTGAGGGAGGACCTATCCCGGTAGGACAGTCTTACTCGAGATGATAGTATGCTATCTGGTTTACCTTTATCATCGTGTACTGCTTTAGGTGACATGACACGTCGCTATTACACGTTGATAGAGCCCCTAGGATTCTTGCTTGACCACCAGCAGTATGAGGGCGATCATATAAGTGGGAGCTGGGGGTCTACAAGCATATCCTTAAAAGGTCCCTAGTCGTGGGAGTTTCGAGACCGGGTATCGATACTCCATTAGTAGACTAGTGTATACAGTCGAGACCCCGACGAGGGGCGGTGGCCGGTCTCACAAGCCACTGGTGTCAGTTGGATCACCTAAGATGTATACAGGTGCTCATTGGGTTATGAGTACACCGGACAGGACTCACCGGGAACATGCTAGTTGGTCATATACCAGACGTCAGATGGCAGTTCCCTGGTGACATGTGTGCAGGTTAGTTCATCGACCTGGGGATCGTCATTTGTCTCGTGTGAGTTCCCACTGTACTTTGATTACTACCCTACCACGGCTCAAAGGAGTCGTGCAAACAGGTTTTAGTTGGGTACAGTCCCGAGCCACATGGAGGCAGTGAGCGTATCTTCAGGGGTTCGTCTCTCCCGGTATTGGGGGTGAGGTCGTGCTGTGTCTAGGAGAGCCATTACACAAAGTCCTTGGCCAAGGCAAGGAGATTTACTGGTAGGTATTCCAGTAGTATCTCAGGGTGTTCTGGGCTACACTCCGACACGACTTGTACCGCTTTTGGGGGTCTGACTTTTACCAACCCCCTAGGCCCGCCATGCGATGCTCATAGACGAACGGACCGGACTGCACGGATATTGTCACTGACAGGCTCAGTTGGGTGTAGGGGTGAGCTTCCTCATCGACGTCCATTTTGGTCAATAGCTGGTGGCCCGTTACGTATTGGCTTATACCTCTGACGTGCTAGTGGTTAAATCCACAGCCATTGTATTGACGAGTCTTTAGAGTCCACCACACTTTCAGTTACTCAAGTTTCGGGCGAAACGCTGTAGAGGCCGTATGGAGATATGGCAGGGTCCGATCAGATACGTGCGGTATTGCACGGATCAGGATCGGACAGTTTTGTACTAGTAGCCGTATAGGTATATGGCAGGGTTCGATCAGATACGTGCGGTATTGCACGGATCAGGATCGAACGGATATTACTAGCCGGCTTTGGTTTAAGCCGGTCCTAGTTTAGTACAGTGTAGATTTTGTCTCTTTGCATTTGTATCCGGACGGAATACAGATGCGGGTGTGTATGCACAGTGTCGGGGTTTTCCTGTAATTTATTACGGGACCAGTTTTCTGGGGTTGCCAGTTTGCATTCCGTTCCGGCCGGTTTTCCTTTGTTCTTTCCCGGCCGGACTTTTCCGATGGAGGGGGTAATTTGCAGTTTTGCAAATTACATTAGTGGAGGGGTTTTCTTGCATAAAGGATTGATTATGATAGCTATCATGCTTTTGTTTTTATTTGTGACATGAAAGGGTATGGTTTAAAAAGGGAAAAGCATGGTGTTTTGTTTTCTTGTCTCTTGGATATGGTCACTCTCCTCCTTTTCCTACACTCACTCTCCTTCATGGTTTAGTATGGTTGATTTCCTTTCTTACACCATCATTCTCATCTCATTTTTGAATGTGGCCGGCCTCTTCTTGGAGTGGGAGAGAGAGGAGTTCATTTTTTTGGATGAGGGATTAATTTACATATCATTTCAATGCTTGCAAAATTCTTCACTTCATTCCAAAGTCCATTCATGTTTCCTCCATCCAAAGGCAACCAACCCCAAAGAGACATACTCTACACTACACTTCCTACAGCATATCTTGAGCATGTCGAGTTGCCGGCTTCATGCTCGAGTTGCCTCGGTATTGAGGCGGGAGCCCGTAAAAGACGAAGGCGATGTGGTGCCCTTTCCGGCGAGGAGGCGACGATGTGGACGGAGATCCCGCGAGGAGATCGGAGTGGAGATGAAGACCGGAGGACTCGGATCAGTCGGTACAACATTTCCACACTCTTTACTGTTTGTTAGTTTAGCAATAATGGTAGATCCGGGTTAAAGTATACGATAGCGCCAAGTTAAAAAGTTTTATTCCGCAATTGGCGTCTGTAGATTGCCGGGGCGCTAACGTACACTTACAGTGGTATCAGAGCCTCACCATTTTGCTATGCTAACTTGTGCTAACGCGTTTAAAACTTCGATCCGACCGGAAATCGAAAACTACAAAAATCCAAGCCGACAGTTTCTGTTGTTTTTAAACGGTCTCAAAATTGATTTCTGGATGTCTTAAAAATCAGAGCAGGAACTTCTAAGAATGACGACAAAATTTGGGGTCGTGATCCCTAGAAGCCGCCGCGGAAGCGCGGCCAAAACCTTGGTTAGGCCGCGCAACCGCGGCCACGTGGGGAGCACGTGCTCCCAAGTTTTGTCAGATTGTTCTATGTGGGATTTTGGGGTTTTTGATATATATCATTTTTGCCCAGATTTTGTTACTGTTCACCAGTAAGTCGTGGGGCCCACTTCTTGATATTTTGTCGATCGAAATTTAAACACGTTAGTTTTTCACAGTATTTACATTATATCTGCGACCGTGAATGTCACTCGATCGGTAAATCCGGTCTAACTGCTATAGCCCGGTTAGACGGATTTGCGAACGTGACTTTCACGTTGATGTTCTATGTATTTGCTGTGTTGTTGCGGATCGGTCGTGGGGGATAGCCTGGATGCAATGCTAGTACTGTTTTGTTGTATTATGTACATTTGATATTGCGGGGCGAGCGTCCGACATGTGGACTGCCGTCACTGCCTGATTGTATTATTCTTTTGGGGCACGACCTGGTTGCGGTCGATGTACCCGGTGTATGTATATTTTACTTTCTGTACTAGGATTGCCCCGCGGAGGGGTGCACGGATAGCCGGGTTCTGGAGGGCAACAAGCCCGCATCTCATGGCATTGAGACGGAGGGGGCTTCACTCTAGGATTGGCGGGCTATTCGCCGCACTCGTAGGGGGTACAGGTTGACCCAGGAGGGGTGCCCAAGTTGCCGGATTCCGTGAAGTGCTGGGTGGTCCATTCACGGCGCTGAAGGGGGCTGCCTCGCTTCAGGTTTTGGCGGGTGACTTGCCGCGCCCGTAGGGGTCTAGGATTTCATTGCACAGGCTATCCACACGACCAGGGGAACGTCGGGTTTCAGCGGCTCTGTGAAACCCGGGGATCCCAGATATCTGTATTGTTTCTGTGATGCTGTTCATTGTCTGTGATGTTGCATTTTATTCACGCCTTGAGCGAAATACTATATATTGGTATATATATTAGTAGATGTTGTATATGTTTTTCATCCGCGCTAGTCCAGTCCCCGCTCTGCCGTTAGTTAGCTAACCTAACGGGTGATGACGGGACCCAGTGGCGAATGCGAATGGCATATACATACGTCAGTATATTTTCGTTCTTTGTGGTGTGATCAATTGATGGGACTGCATTGATTCGGATCAATGCAAGTTAAACAAACCTATTCTGATGTTGTTGGAACACTTTTCAAAAAGCTGTTATTGCAAGGACGTTCACTTTTGTTTTGCATCGTGGTATTCATTTAGAATATCCTGCTCCTCAGTCGACGAGGCAAGGGCCGAGATCCCTTCACCGGGAGTGACCCCTTGGACAGAAGTTTGCGTCAGGGCATTAACTTCACTATAGCCGATTACTTTTGCTTTGCATCGAGATATTCGGTTATGAATATCCAGCACCCCATTCTACGGGGAAAGAGCCGAGATCCCTTCACCGGGAGTGACCTCTTTAGCAACGGTTTTTCGTCACTATATTTTTAAAAGCTATCAGTTCCTTCAACGATATCAAGTTCATTACGTTAAAGGTTTTCGCCAGAAACCATTCGTAGCCCTCCGTCGTTTCAGACGGGTAGCACGTAGTATTCATGCTATGTTTGTTGACCTTCGTCAAGGCATAGTGTATGGTAGCTGCTTGTTACCTTTCTGCAGCATAGATAGATGCGTTGGTTTGGGACAGTCGTATAGCCTTGTTGACCTTCGTCAAGGGCTTGTACGGGTGGATTCAAATTAACCTGGATAATGACGGGTAGAACTTGACATGTGACTTATGATTTGTTGACCTTCGCCAAGGTCATAAGAGCATGGGGCAGAAATCACATCGGGAGTTTCAAAAGTACTGAAACTTGCCAGATATGCGCATACCTTCTGGAGTGTGATAGCGTGAGCGGATTCCGTCACGTTATCATGCAATGATAGTTGGATCCCGATTCCCACTGATGAGTTAGTTTACTCCTCGGGTGACCCCGACTAATTCTTCTTTTAGGTTTGGAGGAGAATTTGAGGTACAGTGGGAGGATTCCAGATTAGATAAATGGGTGACCATTCTGATCTAGGTTAGAGTGCACGCTGAGTGTTTCTTTTCTCTCTCTCTTTGGCAGCGACCATTGACCCGACCCTAAGACTTTGACTCAGTGACCAAGTTGACCGAACCTTCTTAACACTGGCTTTTGGATTGTCAGAGTTGCAGACCTCATTGCCACTCCTACTTTTACCCTTTTCTCCAGGACACCCCGTATTACTGCGAACGTCCACTTCCATTGGACAAAACCATCGTATGGTTAGATACGAACTCGAAGGAATTCGAGGATGGTTTCTGGTTCTGGAGAAAACGGATAGGATTATTCAGTTGTCTTTTCCTTTTACCCTCTCTCAGGTTACGAGTACTCCTTGGTTTAGGGGTAGTACACCTATTACGCAAATTGGATTGTCTTCTTCCAAACCTTAGGCTGGTGCCGACCGGTAGGGAATGAAGAAAACCAATTAGCATAACGATGGTGTGCAGAAGGTATTAAGTTCAGACAAAGCAAGGGATTAGTAAGAGGGCAAAGTAAATTGCAACAGATATTCACGACCAAACCAAATATTTCGTTACCAATCCCACATCACCTTTGTATTTCTCCAGGACACTCCGTATCACTACGAAGATCCACAGTTTATTTGGATACTCCATCGTATGGTTATATACGAACTCGAATGGAACTTGTTCCAGTTCGGGGATGGATTCTGGTCCAGGAGAAATAGGAATAAAGTACATTCAGGTGTCTTTTATCTTCACCTTCTCTCGCGTTGCGAGTGCTCCTAGGATTAGGACAGTACACCCTTTATGCTTATTGGATAGTCTTCTTCCAAACCATAGGCTGGTGCCGAACGGTAGGGAAGGAAGAAAACCATTTGGCCTAAAGGGGTGTGCAGAAGGTAAAGACTTAAGACATATGAAGGGATTTGGAGAGGTGGCAAAGAATTATACGGTTATAGTTGTGAATTTGGATAATGGAAGAGGCATTACTAAGAATACCGGGATACCCCACCGAAACATTTCAATGTTTCAGTTTCACTGTGTACTGTTAAAAGAAAACTGATTTCCCGATTAGATACTTACTCCAGGGTATGTATTTACCAGGTATGATTCTCACATCTGTATGGTTTTACAGATGATGAGTGGGAGTAGGTTATTGGGAATTGGGTGATCATCCTCATTATATCGGGATTCGTTGTAATCGGTGATATTTGAGGAAATCACCTGGGCTGTTTGCCGGTCGGCAAATATTTGGTTTTGAATATCCGCTGTTGTGCACCAATTTCAAATTGATATATCTGTACGTCTATTTTCATAGAGTGAGATATACCTTTCTGAAATTATGCCTACGACATTTACCTATATCAGTGGATGGTTAGGTAAGGAGCATTAAACAGCGGTGTAATTCTTCTTAACCATAAGTACAGTTTTCAACCTACGACACACAGTGAATGAGTTATCAGACTCAAGGGACTTATACAGAGTATTGTATGTTGTCCAGGGTCCATCAGGACAGAGGGGTTGGTCCTCGTACTACATTCAGTTTACTTATGACTTCTCTGATTTTTAGACAGGTGTTTCGTGGAAACACAGGGTCCGAATTTGGAGAAGTTATAGGTATTTGAATAGAGTAGAGGACCAGGTATAGCAAGTATCGGGATTCTTCAAAGAGATCGAAGATGTAGATACTTGTGTATGGTATTCAGTTGATAAAGAGATCTTGCTTCTCTTTTCAGGTTACTCATAATTGGAAGTATTCCTAAGTTGAGTAACGCTGATCGGCCTTCTTCCATTTAGTTGACATGCGCTGGGGACAGCTGCATGATTTGAATCTGGTTCAATTAAATCAGTGCCTCTGTTTCTATATTGGATATAGAACAGTTCATATCTTAACGATGTTAAGGTACGGGGAGTTGTCCGGTTTATGATTAAAACCAGACACTGGACAACTCAAGGCACGTTTCTGTAATGGCTGTTTGTGGGTTGACCCAGGCTATGACGAGGGTTGACTTTCTACCATCTGGATGAACAATAGCGATATTGTTCTAGACTCGCCACAGTTTTATTAAAAATGGATTTTTTTCAGAAAACAGTAGTGGGAGTATGGTAGAACTGGAAGTGATTCCAGAACCACAAACGATTACAGAAGATTTGATAAGGAACCTAAAGATTCAATCTGGATTGACATTCCATTGGCCACTCCGCAGATAAGGTGGGTAACTTCAGGCACCCGAGAGGTACTACGGTAGCCTCAAGGACGGTGACAGGGAAGTTCTTGTTTACCCACAATTGCCATTGCTGTTGTTCCAGGTTACGAGACCCGGCGGGAGGATGAGTATAGCGTCGTTCTAAACTAGTTTTAGAAGTGTACGTCTATAGGACTCTGCCAGAGGGTTGTCGTAGTCAGTGGGAGCAGCGGAAGCATTGGTGGACAGGTTGCTTATGTCTATTTATAGACTAGAGCAGATGTAGCGGAGATAGATCATCAATTTCTGATATGACAGTCATGGGTTTGACTTCATCAGAATAGGGGATTGATCAGTTGAGAAGGTAGTAGGGTGTGATATCCTGGTATTTGGATGATATACACAGAGTAGGAAAAGAAGCTCCTACACTACGATCGGTTATACTCTGGTCGTCACACAGTTGTTTCTCCACAAAGGAAATGGATTTTATATCAGACATACTGGTTACTAGATCTATGGTCTTAGATCTAGATTTGGGTGGTTTCCCAATCAGGGTACTTGACAGCATTCTAAGAGTATTTAGGATGGACGACTCCTGGCACGGTAGTGTACCTGCAGGTAATGGAGTCGCCCTCTCCAAAGGTGTCTTACAGACTAAAGGGAAGAGGGACGGGCATGATTGGCAGATCACTTGCTCAGGCAATTGAGTCAATCGTGAGATGTCAAGTACCACACCAGATGTTGTTCTTGCACTAGATGCAATAAGTTGACATTAATCCAATCCTGGAGAAACAGTCGGAAGCAGTTTTAGAACATAAGTGGATGTTCTAGGGATATGATAACGACAGCCTCATTCAGGAAACAGTTATCATTCCAGGCTTCCAAGGTGACATGGACGACAAGGAGGTTGTCAGAGTTATAGTTTTCCCTCAGACGAGGGGCAGTATTTTGGACAGGTGATCCAAGGCAATACTGAGGGAGGCATGGCGCAGGACACTGATTAAGTTCAGTTGTCGATACAGTCTAAGAAGTTTGGATTTGGAGTTCATTTATGAGCTAGGTCCCATCAGACATCCAGACATATTCTAAGACTGATTTTGCTCATTTCGGGAGATGGGTTTCTCCGCGAACATGAGATATAGAGAGACATGGAAAGAAACAACTAAGCGGATCCACTCACTGAGGCTATTCCTCGAACGCAATAGTTCCGCAAACGAGCTTTGTGAGACTGACTAGTAGAGGAGTTGGATGTTCGGTATCACACG
The DNA here is from genome assembly GCA_030015575.1 of Agapanthus africanus. Lineage (NCBI taxonomy): Eukaryota > Viridiplantae > Streptophyta > Magnoliopsida > Asparagales > Amaryllidaceae > Agapanthus > Agapanthus africanus. The sequence continues at coordinate 494,079,469 of JASDDO010000019.1, read as the reverse complement.
GGCTGTGAGTATGCGACATCGCAATAATTAGCCTTGAGTGCAAGTGGGAGATTGTTGGAGATAGTGCCCTCAGAGTCAATTATTAGGTCACAGGTACGTGATTGTAATGATTGAGGGAGGACCTATCCCGGTAGGACAGTCTTACTCGAGATGATAGTATGCTATCTGGTTTACCTTTATCATCGTGTACTGCTTTAGGTGACATGACACGTCGCTATTACACGTTGATAGAGCCCCTAGGATTCTTGCTTGACCACCAGCAGTATGAGGGCGATCATATAAGTGGGAGCTGGGGGTCTACAAGCATATCCTTAAAAGGTCCCTAGTCGTGGGAGTTTCGAGACCGGGTATCGATACTCCATTAGTAGACTAGTGTATACAGTCGAGACCCCGACGAGGGGCGGTGGCCGGTCTCACAAGCCACTGGTGTCAGTTGGATCACCTAAGATGTATACAGGTGCTCATTGGGTTATGAGTACACCGGACAGGACTCACCGGGAACATGCTAGTTGGTCATATACCAGACGTCAGATGGCAGTTCCCTGGTGACATGTGTGCAGGTTAGTTCATCGACCTGGGGATCGTCATTTGTCTCGTGTGAGTTCCCACTGTACTTTGATTACTACCCTACCACGGCTCAAAGGAGTCGTGCAAACAGGTTTTAGTTGGGTACAGTCCCGAGCCACATGGAGGCAGTGAGCGTATCTTCAGGGGTTCGTCTCTCCCGGTATTGGGGGTGAGGTCGTGCTGTGTCTAGGAGAGCCATTACACAAAGTCCTTGGCCAAGGCAAGGAGATTTACTGGTAGGTATTCCAGTAGTATCTCAGGGTGTTCTGGGCTACACTCCGACACGACTTGTACCGCTTTTGGGGGTCTGACTTTTACCAACCCCCTAGGCCCGCCATGCGATGCTCATAGACGAACGGACCGGACTGCACGGATATTGTCACTGACAGGCTCAGTTGGGTGTAGGGGTGAGCTTCCTCATCGACGTCCATTTTGGTCAATAGCTGGTGGCCCGTTACGTATTGGCTTATACCTCTGACGTGCTAGTGGTTAAATCCACAGCCATTGTATTGACGAGTCTTTAGAGTCCACCACACTTTCAGTTACTCAAGTTTCGGGCGAAACGCTGTAGAGGCCGTATGGAGATATGGCAGGGTCCGATCAGATACGTGCGGTATTGCACGGATCAGGATCGGACAGTTTTGTACTAGTAGCCGTATAGGTATATGGCAGGGTTCGATCAGATACGTGCGGTATTGCACGGATCGGGATCGAACGGATATTACTAGCCGGCTTTGGTTTAAGCCGGTCCTAGTTTAGTACAGTGTAGATTTTGTCTCTTTGCATTTGTATCCGGACGGAATACAGATGCGGGTGTGTATGCACAGTGTCGGGGTTTTCCTGTAATTTATTACGGGACCAGTTTTCTGGGGTTGCCAGTTTGCATTCCGTTCCGGCCGGTTTTCCTTTGTTCTTTCCCGGCCGGACTTTTCCGATGGAGGGGGTAATTTGCAGTTTTGCAAATTACATTAGTGGAGGGGTTTTCTTGCATAAAGGATTGATTATGATAGCTATCATGCTTTTGTTTTTATTTGTGACATGAAAGGGTATGGTTTAAAAAGGGAAAAGCATGGTGTTTTGTTTTCTTGTCTCTTGGATATGGTCACTCTCCTCCTTTTCCTACACTCACTCTCCTTCATGGTTTAGTATGGTTGATTTCCTTTCTTACACCATCATTCTCATCTCATTTTTGAATGTGGCCGGCCTCTTCTTGGAGTGGGAGAGAGAGGAGTTCATTTTTTTGGATGAGGGATTAATTTACATATCATTTCAATGCTTGCAAAATTCTTCACTTCATTCCAAAGTCCATTCATGTTTCCTCCATCCAAAGGCAACCAACCCCAAAGAGACATACTCTACACTACACTTCCTACAGCATATCTTGAGCATGTCGAGTTGCCGGCTTCATGCTCGAGTTGCCTCGGTATTGAGGCGGGAGCCCGTAAAAGACGAAGGCGATGTGGTGCCCTTTCCGGCGAGGAGGCGACGATGTGGACGGAGATCCCGCGAGGAGATCGGAGTGGAGATGAAGACCGGAGGACTCGGATCAGTCGGTACAACATTTCCACACTCTTTACTGTTTGTTAGTTTAGCAATAATGGTAGATCCGGGTTAAAGTATACGATAGCGCCAAGTTAAAAAGTTTTATTCCGCAATTGGCGTCTGTAGATTGCCGGGGCGCTAACGTACACTTACAGTAATATCCGTTCGATCCTGATCCGTGCAATACCGCACGTATCTGATCGAACCCTGCCGTATATCCATACGGCCTGTAGTACAAACTGTCCGATCCTGATCCGTGCAATACCGCACGTGTCTGATCGGACCTTGCCATATCTCCATACGGCCTCTACAGCTTTTCGCCCGAAAGCTGAGTAACTGAATGTGGGGGACTCTAAAGACTCGTCAACACCTTGGTTGTGGATTTAACCACTAGCACGTCAGAGGTATAAGCCAATACGTAACGGGCTACCAGGTATTGACTAAAAGGGACGTCTGTGAGCGAACTCAGCCTGACAACCCTATTGAGCCTGTCAGTGACAATATCCGTACAGTCCGGTCCGTTCGTCTATGAGCATCGCATGGCGGGCCTAGGGGGTTGGTAAAAGTCAGACCCCAAAAGCGGTACAAGTCGTGTCGGAGTATAGCCCAGAACACCCTGAGATACTACTGGAATACCTACCAGTAAATCTCCTTGCCTCGGCCGAGGGCTTCGTGTAATGGCTCTCCTAGACACAGCGCGACCTCACCCCCAATACTGGGAGAGACGAACCCCTGAAGATACGCTCACTGCCTCCATGTGGCTCGGGACTGTACCCAACTAAAACCTGTTTGCACGACTCCTTTGAGCCGTGGTACGGTAGTAATCAAAGTACAGTGGAAACTCACACGAGACAAATGACGATCCCCAGGTCGATGAACTAACCTGTACACATGTCACCAGGGAACTGCCATCTGACGTCTGGTATATGACCAACTAGCAGGTTCCCGGCGAGTCTTGTCCGGTGTACTCATAACCCAATGAGCACCTGTATACATCTTAGGTGATCCAACTGACACCAATGGCTTGTGAGACCGGCCACCGCCCCTCGTCGGGGTCTCGACTGTATACACTAGTCTACTCTGGAGTATCGATGCCCTGTCTCGAAACTCTCACGACTAGGGACCATTTAAGGATATGCTTATAGACTGCCAGCTCCCACGTATATGATCGCCCTCATACTGCTGGTGGTCAAGCAAGAATCCTAGGGGCTCTATCAACGTGCAATAGTGACCTGTCGGGTCACCTTAAGCAGTACACGATGATAAAGGTAAACCAGATAGCATACTATCATTTCGAGTAAGACTGTCCTACCGGGATAGGTCCTCCATCAGTCATTACAATCACGTACCTGTGACCTAATAATTGACTCTGAGGGCACTATCTCCAACACCAGTGTCCATCAGGACAAAGGGGTAGGTCCTCATACTATGTTCTGTTTACTTATGACTTCTCTAGTTTTTAGACAAGTGTTTCGTAGAAATACAATGTCTAAGTTTTGAGAAGTTGTGGGTAAAAGAATAAAGTAGAGAACCAGGTATCGCAAGTATTGGGATTCTTCAAAAAGATCGAAGATGTAGATTCTTGTGATTGGTATTCAGATTATAGTAGTGGTTTTGAGAAACTTGTTTCTCTTACAGGTTACTCATAATTGGATGGATTCCTAAGTTGAGTAATGCTGATTAGCCTCTCTTCATTAAGTTGATATGCACTGGAGACAGCTGCATGATTTGAATCTGGTTCCAATTAAATTAGTGCCTCTATTTCTATATTGTATATAGAATGGTTCATATCTTAACGATGTTAAGATACGGGGAGTTGTCCAGCTTATGCTTAAAACCATAAACAGGATAACTCAAGGCATGTTTCTGTAATGGCAGTTTGTGGGTTGACCCTGGCTTTGGCGAGGGTTGATTTTCTACCATCTGGAAGATCAATAGTGATATTGTTCTTGACTCGCCACAGTTTTAGTAAAAATGGATTTTTTCAGAAAACAGTAGTGGGAGTATGGTAGAATTGGAAGTGATTCCAGAACCGCAAACGATTACGGAAAATTTAATAGGACCTATATATTCAATCAGGTTTAACATTCCAATAGCCACTCCGCAGATATGGTGGGTAACCTCAGACACCAGAGAGGTACTCCGGTACCCTCAAGGACGGTGACAGGGAGGTTCTTGATTACCCAGACTTGACACTACTGTTGTTCCAGACTATGAGACCCGGCAGGAGGATATGTATAGTATCGTTCTAAACTAATTTTAGACGTACACGTATATATTATTCTGCCAAAGGGTTGTTGTGGTCAGTGGGAGCAGCGGAAGCAAAGTGGGCAAGTAGCTTATGTCTATTTATAGGCTTGTGCAGATATAGCGGAGATAAGATCATCTAATTTTGATGTAACAGTCATGGCTTTGACTTCATCAGAATAGGGGATGGATCTGTTAAGAAGGTAGTAGGGTGTGATGCCCTGGTATTTGGATGACATACACAGAGTAGGAAGTAAAATTCCTATACTACGATCGGTTGTACTTTGGTCGTCACACAGTTGTTTCTCCACAAAGGATATGGATATAATATCAAACATTTTGGTTACTAGATCTATGGTTTTAAATCTAGAATTGGGCAGTTTCGCAATTTGGGTACTTTGACATTATTCTAATGGTATTTAAAATAGATGACTCCTGGCATGGTGGTGTACCTACAGATGATGGAGTCACCCTCTTTAAAGGAGTTTTATAGACTAAAGGGGAGAGGAATGTGCATAATTGGCAGAACACTTGCTTAGGCAATTGAGTCAATCATGAGATATCAAGTACCACACCAGATATTGTTTATGCACTAGTTGCGATAAGTTTATATTAATCCAATCCTGAAGAAACATAAGAAAATAGTTTTAGAACATGAGTGTATGTTCAACGGATTTGATGACGGCAGCCTCCTTCGGGAGACGGTTATCATTACAGGCTTCCAAGGTGACCTGGATGACAGAGTGATTGTCAGAGTTATAGTTTTCCCTCTGACGAGGGACAATATTATGGACAGGTGGTCCAAGAGGATACCGTGGGAGGCATGGTGCTGGATACTGATTAGGTTCAGTTATCAATAAAGTCTAAGAAGTTTGGATTGGAGTTCATTTATGAACTAGGTCCCATCAGATATTCAGACATATTCTAAGACAGGAATTACTCGATTCGGCAGATGGCTTTCTCCGCAAACTTGAGATTAAGAGAGACATAGAAAGAAACATCAGGGTGGATCCACTCACCGAGGCTATTTCTCGAACACAAGAGTTTTACAAACTAGCTTTGTGAAATTGATTAGTAGAGGAGTTGGATGTTCGGTATCACACGGGCTGTGAGTATGCGACATCGCAATAATTAGCCTTAAGTGCAAGTGGGAGATTGTTGGAGATAGTGCCGTTAAAGTCAATTATTGGATCGCAGGTACGTGATTGCAATGATTGAGGCAGGACCTATAGCGATATGACAGTCTTGCTCGAGATGATAGTATGCTATATGGTTTGTCTTTATCATCGTATACATGCTTTAGTTCACTATTGCATGATGATAGAGCCCATAGGATTCTGCTTGACAGCCAGCAGTATGATGGTGATCATATACGTGGGAGCTGGGGTCAATAAGCACATCCTTGAAGTGTCCCTAGTCGTAGGAGTTTCGAGACAGGGCATCGATACTCCAGAGTAGACTAGTGTATACAGTCGAGACCCCGACGTGGGGCGATGGCCGGTCACACAAGCCATTGGTGTCAGTTGGTTCACCTAAGATGTATACAGGTGCTCATTGGGTTATGAGTACACCGGACATGACTCGCCGGGAACATGCTAGTTGGTATTATACATATCGTCAGATAGCAGTTCCCTGGTGACATGTGTACAGGTTAGTTTGTCGACCTGAGATCGTCATTTGTCTCGTGTGAGTTCCCACTGTGCTTTGATTTCTACCCTACCACGCTCAAAGGAGACGTGCAAACAGGTATTTTTTGGGTACAGTCCCGAGCCACATGGAGGCAGTGAGCGGATCGTCGGGGATTCATCTCTCCCGGTATTGGGGGTTGATGTCGCACAGTGCACGGGTGGCCATCACTAGAAATCCTCGGCCGAGGTAGTAGAGAATTACTGATTTGGATCAGTAGTTTCTCAGATGGTGATGGGCTTCATGCCGACACGATTTATCGCGTTATTAGGGGTCTGACTTTATCCACCCCCCTAGACTCGATATGCGATACTCTTTAGACGAACGGACCGGACTGTACGGATATTGTCACTGTCAGGCTCAGTAGGGTTTATGGATGAGTTCGCTCGTCAGCTTCCCTTCCAATCAATACATAGGCAAACGTTACCTACAGCTCGTACCTCTGACGTGCTAGAGGTTATACCCAGTGCCAGTGTGTTGATGAGTCATTAGAGTCCCCCACAGACACTTTCCCAAGTTCGGGTGAAACGTTGTAGAGGCCGTTCAATTTTATGGCAAGGTTCGGAAAATGCACGTGCATTTTCACACGTGTCATATTTCGGGCATATAATACTGGTCGGCTTTGGTTTAAGCCTGATCCGAGTATTATACTGTATAGATATAATATCTTTGTCTCAGTTGCATTTGTATTCGGTCGTAATACAAATGCGGGTATGTTTATACTGTTACAGGGTCATCCTGAAATTCGTTTCAGGATCACTTTTGGAAGTTGCCAGTTTCCAGTTTTCTATCAGCCGTATTAAACATTCGGTTTAATACGGATTTATCTTTTCTTGATGAGTGTGGAAGGTTCTAGAAGATTCTAAATGGTGACTCGGCTAGTGAGTCATTAGTGCATTGATTATTGCATTAATGGTTTTGGTGACTAGGTTGATGATTCATTCTTGCATTAAATGTGTTTATACAAGGTGTCATTTGTGAGTCATTCTTTCTTTAATGAAGTGATAAGTATGATAGCTTATGGTCACCCTCTCTTGTTCCTACACTCACCCCATTCCTCTCTATATCCTGGCCGGCCCCTCCCCTCTTGTGAAAAAAATGGTTGTTGATTGAAAAAAGATATAAGTTTTGGTGCATAGAAATTAGATGTGATCAGTTTCTCTTTTCACCCGATCCAAAAGGCAACTTCATTAACCGTTCGTCCATAAATTTGGACGTAACGAGACAAAGTGTTCTACGCATTCTCTACATCAATCTTGGTCATCTCTTTTGGCAAACTTGATGATCGAGTTGCCTCGGTTCAGAGGCGGGAGCCCATTTAAAGATCCGTCGACGTGGTGCCACCTGGACGAGAAGACTGGAGATTCAGGAGATCGGAGCAGCCGCAACAAAGCATTGGATGATGGTTTAAGACCGAAGGACTCGGATCGTTCGGTATAACATTTCTACCCACTTTGTAGTTTGTTAGTTTAGCTTTAATGGCAGATCCGGGTTATAGTACGCGATAGCGCCAGTTGTAAAAGTTTTTGTTCCGCATTTGGCGTCTGTTAGACAGCCGGGGCGCTACCGTGGACTTACACTCACAACCCAAGCCCCACCCGTCCCAGGACCCGAATCATCTGTCTCGGATAGGGAGATCCGGAAAACTTGGGATATTGATTGTAAGACAGTCAAGTGCCTCGCGCTAACTTCTATGGACAATATCCATCAGAAACAACACGCGAATATGGATGTACAATCCATCTTTCTTCACACAAAGGATTTGTATAAAGAGCAATCTCGTACTTTGAGATACGAGACATCACGAAAGCTATTTCAGATGCGAATGGCCCCTGGTACATCAGTAGGAGACCATGTTTTGAAGATGATTGGTCTTATAGAAGAACTTGAGGAACTGGGATGGACCATGGATAATGAGCAATATACGGATATTGTTCTACAGTCTCTCCCCCCTGCCTTTGCTCCGTTCATAGTGAATTTCAATATGAACGATTTGGAGAAATCATTGCCTGAACTTCTCAATATGTTGAGAAGTGCAGAGAGCACGTTGAAAACAATGAGGACTCCCTCTCTACTTGCTGGGCCATCTTCCTCTTCAGTCCCAAAAGCCAAGGCCAAGGGAAAGAAAAAGAAGAAGTCCATCAAATAGAAAGGTGGAGTTAAAAACGCAAAGGGAAAGACAAATCCGGGGCTGCGGGAAGCGGGAAAGGAGAATGTTTTTACTACCACAAGTCAGGACATTGGAAACACAACTGTGCTGTGTAACTTGCTGATATCAAGAAGAAGAAGCATGTTGATGCTTCCACTTCAGGTGTGTTTGTAACTGAAAACTGTTTTTCTTTAAACTCTGCATCTTGGGTATTAGATACTGGTTCTGGTTCTCACATCTGCAATTGTATGCAGGGATTGAGAAATAGTAGAGTTTTGAAGACAGGTGACCATACTCTGCGGGTTGGAAATGGTTCCAATATACATGTTGTATCCGTAGGAGAGTACCATCTTGGATTGCTTTCGGGTTGTATTTTGGTTTTGAACCCGTGTTATTTTGTACCTAGTATGCTATGTAATATAATATCCGTTTCTTTGTTGGACAATGAAGGATATCATTTTGTATTGCAAAATAATGTTATGAACATTAACTTGAATCAAGAGTTGATTGGGTATGGTACACTAAATAACGGTATTTTCGTCCTGAACCAACACACAGTTTTCAATATACAACATACTAATAAAAGAAAGTTTTCAGATATAAATGCAGCTTTTCTTTGGCATTGTAGACTTGGTCATATTAATGAAACAAGACTAAACAAACTACATAAAGATGGATATTTAAATCCTTTTGAATATAAATCTTATGCGACTTGCTAGTCTTGTATCAAAGGTAAAATGACCAAAACTCCGTTTACTGGACACGGAGAAAGAGCTGTGGAACTCTTAAGCCTCATATATAGTGATGTATGTGGACTAATGTCTACACATGCTAGAGGTGGTTTTTCATACTTCATTACTTTTACTGATGATTTCTCAAGATTTGGACGCGTGTTTCTGATAAAGCACAAATCCGAAGCTTTCGAGAAATTCAAGGAGTACAAACTTGAAGTAGAAAAACAAACATGCTTGAGCATCAAGAAACTTCGATCAGATCGAGGTGGAGAATATTTAAGTACAGAGTTTTTAGACTTCTTAAAAGAGAATGGGATTCTCTCTCAGCTCACTCCTCCTTACACACCACAGCACAATGGTGTGTCGGAACGGAGGAATCGTACCCTATTAGATATGGTACGATCCATGATGTGTGATGCTGAGTTATCGTTTTCCTTTTGGGGGCATGCATTAGAGACAGCGATGTATATGTTAAACAGGGTTCCAACCAAGACCGTGTCAACCACTCCATATGAGATATGGAGTGGAAAAAGAGCATCTCTTAAAAAAGTTAGGATTTGGGATTGTCCGGCTTTTGTTAAAAAGCAGAATCCAGACAAACTCGAGACACGATCGGTCATGTGTGAATTTGTGGGGTATCCAAAACATTCGTATGGATATCTATTCTACCACAAGGAGGAACAAAAGGTGTTTGTTGCTCAGCATGCCACATTTTTGGAAAATGAAATCTTTACAGACAGTACTGATGGCAATGCGGTAGAACTAGAAGAGATTCTAGAGACACAAATTACTCAGGACGAATTGGTTGAAACTGATGTTGCAGTAGAACTTCAAGAACCTCAGCCGCTCTGGAAATCTAGTAGAACTTCTCGCCCACCAGAGAGATACTATGGGTTTCTCATTAATGGTGATAGAGAAGATTGCATCATGGATGATGATGACCCTACTAGTTTTCAGCAAGCTATCACGAGTGGTGACTCAGTGAAGTGGCTGGAAGCCATGAGATTCAAAATGGAGTCCATGTATACCAACAAAGTATGGACTTTGGACGTTGCACCTCCTGCGATAAAACCCGTTGGGTGCAAATGGATCTTTAAAAGAAAGATTGTTATAGATGGACAGGTTGAGACCTTTAAAGCAAGGCTAGTAGCGAAAAGTTTTCGTCAAAGATCAGGATTGGACTATGATGAAACTTTCTCTCCAGTAGCAATGCTTAAATCCATTAGGATCCTACTTGCTATTGCTGCTCACTATGATTATGAAATCTGGCAGATGGACATTAAAACTGTATTTCTAAATGGTGATTTAGAAGAATGTGTTTTTATGGATCAGCCAGAGGGCTTCATTGACAGTGGGAGCAGCGAGAAAGCATGTAGATTGCTTAAATCCATTTATGGATTAAAGAAGGCCTCACGGAGCTGGAACATCTGATTTGATGATACAATCAAAGAGTTTGATTTTATCAAAAAATATAGATGAACCTTGCATTTATAAGAAGATTGTAGGCAGTACTGTCACATTTCTCGTATTGTACGTAGATGACATTCTCCTGATAGGAAATGATATTCCTATGCTACAATCGGTCAAACTATTCTTATCACAAAGGTTCTCCATGAAGGACCTGGGTGATGCCTCGTGCATATTGGGCATAAGGATCTATAGAGATGATCTAAGAGGTTATTGGGATTGTCCCAATAAAAGTACATAGACACCATCCTAAAAATGTTTAGTATGGAAGATTCCAAGCGTGGTGCCTTGCCTGCTTGTCATGGAATCACTCTCTCCAAGGACTTCTGTCCGAAGACTGATGAAGAGAGAGCTCGCATGAGCGTTATACCCTACGCTTCAGCCGTAGGATCTATAATGTATGCAATGTTATGTACTCGCCCTGATGTAGCTTATGCACTAGCTGTAGTAAGCAGGTATCAATCCAACCCAGGGGAGAAACATTGGATAGCAGTGAAGAACATTCTTAAATACTTACGAAGGACTAAAGAATTGTTCTTGGTGTATGGTAATGGGGATCTCAAGATGGAGGCCTTTACCGATTCCAGCTTCCAAAGTGATAAGGATGACAGCAAATCAATCTCAGGGTTTGTATTTACCCTCAATGGAGGGGCGGTTAGTTGGAAGAGTTCCAAACAGGATACCGTTGCAGACTCTACGATGGAAGCTGGGTATATTGCTGCAAATGATACAGCCAAGGAAGCCGTCTGGATGAGGAACTTCATCGCGGAACTAGGAGTAGTTCCAACCATTGTTGATCCAATACCATTGTATTGTGATAATAATGGAGCTATGGCGTTAGCCAAAGAACCAAGGTCCCATCAGAAATCCAGACACATCCTGAGGCGATATCATTTGATCCGGGAGATAGTAGATCGCCAGGAGATCGAGATTCGGAGAGTAGATACAAAGGATAACACAGCGGATCCACTCACCAAGGCCATTCCACTGCCGCAGCATGAGCGACTTTTTGAGATGTCGGGTATGAGATACGCCAATAATTGGCCTTAGTGCAAGTGGGAGATTGTTAGATATATGTATGCCCTAGAGGCCATTATATGTATAGTGAATGCTTGGACATGTATATATGAATATAGATGACTTTCTCGCTCAACATGATAGTATGCTATCTGGTTTATTTTATCTTGCCATGTTGATTTGATCATGCTTTTATTCATTTGCACATGTTGATAAAGCCCTCAGGATATTTGCTTGACTACTGTGACTATGATGCAGATCATACAAGTGGGGCATGTGTAGTTTATAAGCATATCCTTAAACTGTTCTTAGTCGTGGGTGTATCGAGAAGGGGCATCGATATTCCATAGTAGACTAGCGTATACTATTCTTTTCCCATATGATGGGTGATGGATGATCCCATATCCATCTGGTGAGGTGACACCAAAGATTGTATGCGGGTGCTCAGTGGAGACTGGGTATACTGAACGGACTCATAGAGAACTCCTATGTGGTATTATATCTATCGTCGGATAGCAGTTCTCAGGTGACACTGGTACAGGTTAGTCTGTAGACCCAAGATCGTCATAGAGTCTTATGTGTCCTCCCACTGTACTTTGATATCCACCCTACCACGGCTCTACTGAGTCGTGCAAATAGGTGGACTTTGGGTACAGTCCCGAGGCACATGGAGGCGATGAGCGATAGGAGGGATTTCGTCTCTCCCGGTATTGGGAGTTGATGTTGTGCTATGCTCGATTGGCTATAACAGGAAGTCCCTGGCAAGGGCTACTAAGATTTACTGATAAGCGTTATCAGTAGTTTCTTGATCTGTTATGAGCCATACACCAGCATGACTTATTGAGTTATTGGGGTCGACGATTCCATCCTTAGACTCGATATGCAACATATCTGACGAGGAGACCGGACTGTACGGTAAGTGTTGCCAGTTGGCTCGACGGGAGTTTTGACAGCTTCGCTGGTTTTCTTCTGATCGCTCAATACCCGGGTGGCCGTTACGTTTAGCTGACCGCTTGCGGCTTGTAGGTATTTGATATGATCATCACCTACTGCCGGCGTATTGACGAGTCTTAGAGTCCCACAATGAAATTTCCTCGCTCAGGCGAAAAGATGTGGTGTGCATATGAGATATGCGTGGGGACCCGATTAAATACGGATATGTGATACCGTATATTAATCGGGCATTTTTCTATTGGTCGGGTCGTATGTGATATGACCGGTTTGCAAAATCAAGTGTTGATTTAACTAATGACTTTTAGATTATTTCTTTAATTAAACCCTTTTTCTATTTTTGTATGCATGCATGTATGCACATGATGATGTGCATGGACACATACATACATACATTGTATCATGGTTGTTGATACATATTTGGTGGCAATGCAAGACTCATATTGTGGTAATTATTTATTTATTTATCATTTTGATAAAAAGAAAGGATAATTCACTCATGGTTAATGTTTATCATCTTTGACCATACTTCAACTACTTTTTAACCTTGAGTTAATTATCCTTTTGCTTTATTAACTCATTGATAAAGATCTAGATGATTACTAACCATGGTTGAAGTGAGAAGAATATAATATAGATTATTCTTTCTCATCTCAATTATTCATCATATTTTCTTTTGAGCTCAAGCTTAGCCACCATTATCTTCTTCTTCCTCTCTTGAGATTTTTCTTTGAGTGAAGTTGATAAAAAGAAAGGGTTTTGATTATAGAATACAAACCACATCATCATACTACACACATCTAGCCTATTTGTGTAGGGTGTTTACTCTACTTCATTCACATATCAAGTAAAGCGAGGAGCTTTGGGCAAAGGGACTTCGGGTGGATCTTCGTGGACTAGGAAGGCTTCCATCGATCCGTTCCAAACTCTCAAAGTGCCAAGGAGTCACCAAGGGAGGTCTATAAAGGTTGCAATCTCTACCCTTAGTGATAGTTTTTCATTTGCATGTGATGCTTAGTTGAATGAAACACTAAATTTCTAGTTATGATTCTTGTCATGTTCACTTAGCACTTTCAAAATTTGATTTTGGCATATGTGATGCTTCTAAACCCTTGATGAGGTGCTAGGTAAACCCAACAACAATAAAACACATTTAATCATGTAATACGATGCGAATAGTAAGAATATGCAGAAATGAATAATAAACACAACAATGAAGAATCTACATTAATATATACGAGTCATACAGTTTTGCCATTTGAAATAACACGAATCGTGGTGTTTAGAAAATAAGGGCTACGGTGTTTTTATGAAAAGGTACGTCCTTTGAAATATACGTAGAATCCCTTGGCCTGTCTTTGAAAACACTCACGATTCGTTAGTTTTGAAATAGGTATAACTTCAGTCTAGTCTAACATCTACAAGTAAACTACAGGACTAAACTAACAGGCTAATCGAAAAGGTAAGGAAACCACCTAAATCTGAGTCGATATATATAACATATAATAGTCGGTGATCCCGCCTCAATAGTATCACATATGATACAATATATAACATGACATCCTCGAGTCAAGAGCGCGGATCTATCATCAATATATAGCTCGTATGGTAAATCCATTGTACGACATCCCAATCTGGGTACGGGTCGAATATCACATTTATCTCATCATTTATCTGGTATCCTTATCATCATATCATGTATTAGGGGTACTGATCTAAGTCTAGTACAAACTGGTACCATCTACATATATATATGAGTGTGTATGACAAGACATCGCCTAAAGACCCGTTATAACATCTTGTCGTATCTCAATATACGATCAAAATCATATCACCGATCTCGTGGCATCATGCCCAATCACATCGACTAATCTCCAAATACCATATACTATCCTCATCAACCATGTATATGCATACGTATATATATATACATAGTCCCATACCTATGTGTATATATATATATACATATCCCCATATACGCACAAGTAAATAAAATGTATGCGAGTGTGTGTGTGCGCGCGCGTGTATGCAAATCATTAATCTAGGGTTCGCGGCTAAAACTAACTATCGACACTATCATCCAATTACACTAAAATTTACCCACGAACTCCTTAGTCTATCTAGATAATCATCTAGTCTCACAATAAACATATTTATATATAAAGGTATACGTATTCGTATACTACACTACGAAACGGCGGGGGTGCTATACTCCATCCACCCGACTTCCCCCGTAGATATATATCTACTCACATTTATCCTCGCTTACCAAAGTTGATGACACCACGCTCGTCCTTGTCGATCAAGTCCACTCGAGGGTACCTACATATATATACATATAGCATCGTAAACGAAAATCACGCACGAAAACCAAAACGGTACACGTATCACGCATAGGTTAAAACCTATGGTCTACACATGCAAGATCAACCAAACAGCTCTCGATATCATCGTACAAACGTCAAATGATCGAGGCAAACACAAATACCAAAATCCAAGTTCACTGTCATGACCCAAAATTAGGCACATGACCAGCCCTTAAACCACGTAACGTCTACATGCGTACGTAATTTAAGTAAGCCGAAACCCAGAAATCTAAACCACACTAAAAGGGATAAATGGAGAAAAACATAGTTTGAAACATTCGGAAAATCTTAAGTAAAATCTTTAACTTTAGTTTTCTTTCTTGAAAATTTCGGCAGCACCTCCTTTGTAAAAACTAGCCCCGAAAATGGGTACAAGATAGATAATATATAAAGCATACCAAACGGGAGCAAATCACGCCCAACGGCGGAGACAACCACCACAAGCATATATACGATGCCAAAGCAAAGAAATATAAAAGAAAACTGCATAAAGAAGTAAAAACTTTACAAAAAGACCGGCTCCCACGAGCACGGCACCCAAAGTCACCAAAATAATAATACAGCACCGAATCCTCACACTCGTCTCTATGTCAAATACAAGAAGTGGTAGATGGAGAATACTAGATCCAACAAAAAGATATACAATGTACAAATGGATAACCGCAAACCCACCTAAAAGCAAAGGCCTCACAGCCAACCGTCGCGGTATCCGCAAAAGTAGAGGTGATAAGACGCCCTGCCGTGACTACTCAGAGGGTAGGTCCTGCAAAACACTGTGGCACAACGGGGGTGAGTTGCCAACTCGTGAATAGGAAATAACATCATACTGTAATCGCAAGTATGCACGACCAGCGACAATTCTAGCACATGTAATCTGATAGTATAAGTATGGCAATATGGATATGCAAGAATCATGTAATGGTACATCATCAGGGTACTACAACTACATGAAGAAATGCATATCAACATAATCCTGAGTGTGGGATGATATAATATAAAACCTCATGCAAAATCATCAGCATGAAAAAAAAATCCCCAATGTCCCTCACTGACACATCAAATCCCAACGTCCTCAGGCACGCATCCTCAGATCGGCCCTCACATCCTGTAAGTCGTATGGAACCTGAGTGTCAAACATCGACACCCAAAACATCATGACAACATATACCTGTATGTGTGTGTGTGTGTGTGTGTGTGTGTAAGTATGAGGATATCAACCACGTATATCCACCGACGATACGTAAAAATCATGGAAAACCTGAGTGTCAAACACCGACACTCGAAACTTCATAAAACCCATGTCTAGCATCGACACGTAAAATCCTCATAACTCAGGCGCTGTCACATAGACTGGCACTGACGATATATTGTACATCACTCCGGTCGGTATCCCCATTATAACCGCCGAGTCCAATTACAATCACCGGTAGGTAGTGGTCCCTCTGTCAGGCTTATCTTCTACACCACGAAATTACCACTCGCCCCGGGGTACCATACCGGGTTCACCATGTACCCGCAGACGGTGCCTCTCGCTCCTCGAATCGGGTATCAAAAGCCAAATCTCAGAACCGAGAAATCACATGGTGGACGCACTGAAATATCATCTCAAGAGAAACCGGGTTTTCAAACAATACATATTTTTCTTGAAATACCCCCACGGTTCTCAAATCCATAAATCACATGAAATCCATATTTCAATGCGTAAATCCATGAAAACTGATATATGCAACATAAAACAACCAGATGAGCATATTAAGGGAAAGCCGCTCTTTTAAATGATTCCAGCTTTAAAATATATCATGCGGTTTCCAAATCCTCCGAAAACAAGTGCAGCATCATATGAGGTGTACATGTAATTGTAGCAAGGTCTACATGTAAGCAAGTATGTATGATGCATCTCATAGCGCAATAGCACAATAACCTACGTCTCAATATCACATGTCAATACAATACCACTTAGGGTATATGCAACTATAGCAAGATATGTGGGTGTACATGTCAGTATGTATGCATGATGTACAAGTAGCTATAGCAAGGTATGTGAAATGGAATATGAGTCACTATCTCAACTATCCATGTCCAATACAATATCATGTATGTATGTAGGCTGTGCGTGTTATGGCAATTACCGACGGTGTGGATGTAGCATACAAATCAGCGCTCGTGCAACATGAACCGTCAGTAACGTGTTATGTCTAAAAGGTACAAGTCAAAGTACAACAGGTAATACTATGCAATGACGTTCATATAAAATCAACTAATATGCACTAACATGCAGCTATCATATCATGTCAGCCCCGACGCATAACGCCATACGGACGATTTCCCCGTATATGTTAAATCTACTTATCGATGGTCTCGAGCTATGAAAATCCGACCACCTGCTTCTCCTTGTTCGCAGCGTTCGAAGTCCCCGCTTGCGAACCTAAAATTTCACAAACACATCACATAAGAAAAATATCCTACATCGACGAAAAGACAACGAAACGCAATGAAAATGCCCAGAAAATTACACTGCGCACTTAGCGCATCTAACGCGCACGACATCGGTCAAAAACCCTAACTAGGGTCGCTAAACTACGAAACACTAAGTCTAGACTCCGATCGGCCCGATCGCGCAACACAACACAAATAAATACGAGGAATATAATAGATATAAACTCGCAACGACCAATTAAAACCACGTCGGAAAAACCCCGAAACCTAGTAAACAACTTATCGCAATATTTCGCACTAGAATCAAGCTAACACATTTCTAGCGATTTCAAACATCTTATAATAGATTAAGTAAGCTATCAAAACCATTTCCTTATTTTTAACACTTGCTAATTACGTTTTAGCAAAAACCTAGTAAGAAAAATTTCTTAATTAGACAAAGTATTAATTAATAAAAATTATCATTTTCTACTAGGTTAAGCTTTTCCTAATCTTCAATTAACAATAAACACTTAATCATGCTTTAACCCTAACTTGAATTTCTTAAAAAAAAGAGTAATGAATCTATCATGCTTTAAAATCTATATTAATCCAATTAATTAGCTATCTAAAAGATTTAGCATAACAAAAGAGGATTAGGGTTTGAATGTATACCTCTTTAAGAACTGAAATCTAGCAACTAGATTCCTCCACTTTTCCTCCAAAGATCATGTTTTTAATTAAGATCAAAGCTAGTTAGTGAAGAGAATGAAGGTTTTATTTTTATTTAGGAATTTTTGGATTTATTTTGGGATTTTTGATGAGTTTTGTGAACAAAAGGATGAAGAAATGAGCTATAAAATGAAATGGGGCAGATTTGGGGGAAGTTGGCTCGGCCAAGGTGATGGAGGGGGGGTTTTGTGCAAAAAGGGAGTGAAGTTTCTAGCAAAAATCAATAAATGCTATTTTGCCACATTTTCATTTTTTTCTTTTCTTTTCTTTTTAAATAAAACACCTTTTGCACAAAGTAAAAATCTAGATATTTTAAAAGAAGGTTCCAAACTAATTTTTTTATGATTTAATTAGCAACAATTTTCATAGAAGAAATTTCCCCATTTTACGTGCATAAATTTATCACTTAAAACAATATTTTATTAGGGAAAATTCTATTTGAACCAAAACCTCCCATTGACCCCCAAAGTTTGTGCACTAGCTTTATTTTAGCTAAATTAGGTGCCGATAAGTTTATACGGAAGTTTGATCGAAATCGTGTTAAAACGGAAAATACCGACTATTTTTTCCTAAAACGGAAAAATTCGCATAACAATTTCTAAAACGTTACAATCTCCCCCCTTAAAGAAATTCGGTCCCCGAATTAAAATTTAACTACACGTACCTTCGAAGAGATGAGGGAATTTCTTCCGCGTCTCGCTCTCGGCCTCCCAAGTGATCTCCTCACTAGTAGGGCTACGCCAAAGAACCTTCACAGATGGCAAGACCTTTGACCGGAGTTCATTCACCTGCCGATCCAAAATAACTACCGGCTGCTCGGTGAACGAAAGATCGCGCTCAAGCAGA
The DNA here is from genome assembly GCA_030015575.1 of Agapanthus africanus. Taxonomy (NCBI): domain Eukaryota; kingdom Viridiplantae; phylum Streptophyta; class Magnoliopsida; order Asparagales; family Amaryllidaceae; genus Agapanthus; species Agapanthus africanus. The sequence continues at coordinate 494,060,750 of JASDDO010000019.1, read as the reverse complement.
ACGGTCTGGTGCTGAATCTTGTGAGAAGGATCATGAAGGTATCTACGAAGCATCGACACATAGAAAATGGGGTGAATGATCATCACTGAAAACTGCATTTTAATACCGCTCATTCGTTATCTCTTTTGTCATATATCGGTACTATTAATCAGTGTCTGCTCTATAATTACAGTTTACAGGTATTCGTGATAAAATACTGGAAACACATTCAAAATCACGGATATATCGTCTGTAAGTCGACACTGCAACCAGAACTGAAAACCGACCGATATCCCAAGAGTTCGTTTGCAACAAATTGATGTGTACACACGTTTTGTATAAATGGTCCAACATAAGGCATGTACGCACAAAACTCTTGGGTATGGACCAAGTGGGGCTGCCATGGCATGATGAATTATGCAAGTGGGCATGTGTTGGTGTGATGTGTATTAATGAGCATTGAATGCATAAAGATATGAAGTGATTTGAAGCATCTCATTTCCCTCCAATTCTCTGCATACAAACCAGGTGAAATAAGACCAAGCAAACAACATCAGAGGCTTATTGGAGTGCACACAAACCCACACACCCAATACGAGCCCCTCTCCTTAGATTTGACCCGGCGACCATCCACTCAAATCCGGCGAGGCCGGCCCCACTTCCTCCTGTGGGCCCCATCTTTCTCCTGTGCCCTCCCTTATGCCACTTAGGATTATTTTTATTATTTATTTATTCCACTTTTGAGCCTATAAATACATATCAATGGGCAAGGGAAGGAGGTTACCTATGTATATACCTCTTCTCATTTTCATAGTTGTTTTGTTTTTGTTTAGCTTGAGGGTGAGTGTGCTTCATCTTGGTTTCTTCTTCTTCCCTCTTGAAGCTCTCTTTGGAGAGCTTCATTAAGGAGGTTGAACAAGTCACCAAAGTTTGTATCTTGTTCTCAAGTGATTAATACATTGTTGCTTTCTTTTTATATTTGCTTTCTTTACTTGCTTTCTTACAATGCTTAGCTAATTCTTTTATTTGGTTGTGGTGTGGGTGAGGAAGTGAAATGAAAGGCTTTGCTTCCTCCACCTCATGTTTATGTTTCATACGCTTAAATTCCATTTTGTGTTAAGGTTGCTAAGCTAGGATATGGTATATACCTTCACAAACCCTTAGCAAACTCAACACCAATATCTTTTGCTCTCACTAACCTATTTGTGTTTTCATTGTTTCGGTATGCTTGCAAAACCTCGTGTTTAGTGTTGATAACCCAAGAGCGGACATACAAACGGTAAGTGACCAAAACGGACTCGTTTCGTGCCTTGCGGCGAATATCGGACTTTGACGGTTTGTGCTCCGCAACCGCGTTGGCAAGTCGTGCTCCATGCCGGGATCAAGGTAAGGCCGGACAACTCATAACCAAGAGAGCGTAGAGGTAAACGTCGCGATTCAAGCTTCCGAACCAAGCCACAACCATTCTTTCCTTACACTCCTTTTCTTGCTTTTTCCTTGCTTTCGTATTCTTTTATAATTTCGTGACAACCAACCATTTGTTAATTTGTTAACCTTAAACAACAATACCTAATACTCAATTCCCTACGGATCGACCCGTGCTTCCCGGCTCGCTACAACGCGCCGTGCACTTGCGGTTATAAATATTTAAAATGAGAACAATCTCGTGCGCGCATTCCGTTTTCCACCAAAACGCATCCATTTCCAAAACAATACGCGTTTGCGCGCACGGGTGGTTTCCCAACAAGTTTTTGGCGCCGTTGCCGGGGAGTTGTAGTTATTAAGTATTGTTATTTCTGGTTTTACTAACAGAACTAACTTCTAACTCATTTTTGTCAAAATCTAACAAAATACGATTTTTTCTGACTTGTTTCAAATTGTTCTCTGTTGTTTATACCTGCTATCACTCTGTGCTGAAATTAAAAAATCCAGTAAGACATTAGAACACTAATATAATCTAGAGATCCCACTACAAATTGCACCCCCTCTCATCGGATTTTGGCCGGCGACCATACCCCTGTATCCGGCGAGATCGGCCCCTCTTTGAGGGTTTTGGTTTTTTCTTTTGCAGTGGTCTCTAGTTCTGTGTTGGTAGTCTTTTGGTCTTGTTTGATTTTTTTAATTTTAAGTGTGCAGGAATTGGGGCACACGTATCGCTTTTGACACTAAATAACGTATTTTCCGATATTTTAGGTTTTTTTTTTGCGGAATTACGACCAGCGATCGTGCGGAGCGAGGTTCAATTGCAATTTCAAGACGTTGGGGAAGATTAGTGCCAAAGATCCGGGTAGTTTGACCCGCGCAAGCGAACATTCAACGACTCGGATCACTTTTAAAGGGTTTTCTTAAACCAAATCCATTTGGTACGTATCTCCTAACACCTCCTCTCGAATCCAACGCAATCCAATTTTCTATCTTTTGCAGGATTCTTTGCAAAATTTTGCCGCCAATAGAACAAGAGAACTAACCGTATTTGTTGCAGTGTGTTCACACCATAATATTGTATTATTATATTCCCCATTCTTATTCTTTTTATAAATAAACAGATGCTTTTGACGCATGTCTGCTACATGTTATAGGTTACAGGTTCTTGGACAGGAAACAGTGAAAACGATAAAAAGATGGTGCAAAAGTGGACTTTGACCAACAAATAGAAGACTCTTGATCAAGCCTACATCAAAGATAAAGTTCAAAATGTACAAGGCAACGCAAGGTCCAAAATTATAAAGCGAACGGTTAAAAATCCATGGCAAATTATTCACTGGAAATCTGGAACCAACCTAGAAGCCCAAATGGAAAAGAACATATAGAAACAGGAAGACAAAATCACTAGAAGCCAGCACCAGAAATTCCAGATCCCAAGTCCTCAAGTTGGCCGCGGAACCGCGGCCAAACCTTGGCTGCGGCCGCGGTTCCGCGGCTGTATGGTGTAGACAGGAAAAATAATTTTTACCATATTTTTGGTACGGCGTTGACTAGTCAACCTAGGGCAAATTTTTGTAAATATAGACATGCGGATCAAAATATAACCTAGGGTTTCTATTTCCTATAAATAGAATTCTAAAGATTGTAATTTTTATGCCTCCTTTTAATAAAAATTCAGAAATTCTTTATGGAGAGCATCGGTGCCTCTCTTCAATTCGGAAATTCAGATCTGACAACCCTGCATTGATGATTGGAGAAATGTATCTGTAAGTAGATTTAATTCCTTGCTCTAGTTTAGATTTCAATTCTTTGCCCTAGGTAGATTTATTTCCTCGCCGTAGAAACATTTTTAGAGTTAGCTTTAGGGAAGGATTTTGAGAGATGAGATCTCTCATCCCTTTCTTACCCATTATATATTTACAATAGGACTCCATGCATACACGCACACACCGCGCCCTACGGCATCCTATCCCTCGAGGTAGCGGTGACACTGCAGTGTAAAAGCCCGGTTGCGCGCGTTTTCCATGGAGGTTACGGTAAGGATCTCTAAAGGAAGGACAAGAACCTAGAGGAAGGAACACCTTCCCGAATTGATCTAATCCCCTTTATTGATAATTACCATAACTCCTCATAGATTTTCATTCGGGTATAGATAGCGTTGAGGTTTACTTGAATTTCCAAACCATCTCTAAACCTAGCCCTAGCAAGAATAGATCTAGATAATTAGTATAGATTAATTAGATTTTTAGATTTAATAACCAATCCGAACACCCTTCGGAATTAACTCGTTAGCGCGACTAGGAGATTCACAACATCCCTGTGGACCGACCCGTACTCACCGGCTAGCTTCATGCGACGCCGTTCTTGATTGCGGTTACAAATATTTTTGATCTATCTTTTAGAAAGCGCAAGCTTCAAATTTTTCAATGTATAAGGAGGCGGTTGGACAGAGTGAGAATGAGAGAGGATTTCCAAATCAAACCTACCCTTACCCAATTGAAACCCACAACTCCGGTTTTCCATCGATTGCCCTAAATAGTTCACCTGTTGAAAATAAAAACGAGTTGTGAGATTTTGTAGTGTTTGATTTGCCAAATCGTGAGGAACCCCTTTCGAGTGAAACCGCACCTAATCCTTTCGATCTTTACACCTCCCATTTAGAACCTAAATCGATAGATATCCATGCTTTTGATGAGGTGTCTAAGGAAATTGATTTTCACTTAATTGAGGATATAGACGCCGGGAATATTTCGGATGATGAACCTGTCGATTTAATTAAGATTTCATGTTCAAATCATCATCCCGAGTTATTAAATGTTTCTCCCGAATTTCATATGCGTCTTGATTTTGATGATAATAGCATGGATGAGTTGAATTTTAAGGAGAATTATAAGGATAGTATTGAGGAGAGTTTTGAGAATCATATTGAGGTTAAACTTTTTCTATTTGATGTGTCTGATTTTCCAAGTCATCCTCCTAAACCTTTGACTGTTATATCACCCTCCCTCCTTTACATCGTTCCGACCATGCTTGAAGACTGTGAGCTTGAAAAAATTTTCTTTGAATCTGACACAGTTCTCACAGATGATAACACCCATGAGTGTTTCACTTTTTCGGACCATGTTGATGTCTCCCCGCTCGAGTTTGAGTCCTTTACATTTTCAGATGAGTTAGTTGAACCATCAGACTCGGTTGCTTACAGTAGTTTCGAACCATTGTTGGAATCTATCGAGTTCGAGACAGTTTATTACGGTGAGAATGAAACTATCCCTACTTCACTCCCTGACTTCATTCCTATCATTTCGACCGTACAAGTGATTGTCACGCTTTCATCACCTATACCAAGTTCGGCGTACCCATGTTTTCTTGCGAATCTTGAGGGATTTGACCCCATTTCTCGATGGGTTGATAGGTTAGCGCAATCGCTTTTAACACATCGGTCATCACAAATTGCGCTAATTTACTAACTCGATTTACACCCTCAAGATCGCGCGACCCTTCTTTCTCCTTTCCGCCATTCTTCTCCCCCACCGAGACCATATTCTCTTCTTCCCATTCGGTCTCGTGTGTTTCTCATTTCTTTCCTTTCCACCCCATTCTTTCACCAACTAGATCAGTACCACAATAAGATTTTTGAATGGTTGGTGCTAACCTTTGGCTTGTGTAAGGCCAAGCTTAAGTTTGGAGGGAATCTTGTTGTATATATGTATATATATTTTTGTTTTCTTTTTCTATAAAAAAAAAATTCAAAACAATAAAATAAAAAAAATTATAAATAAATAAACAGGGGAGTGCCAGTATTTTGACCCTCTTGGTTTAGCATGACAGTGAGGACACTGTCAAGTTCAAGTTTGGGGATATGCTCGGTACGTCTTCTTCCTTCGCATTCATTTGTACATATTTTTGCATTTGCATACTTATTTGAAAACCCATAAAAATTGAAAAATTTCAAAAATTATAAAAATAATTGTATTCAATTTGGCCATATTTGATTTTAGTTTGACAAATAGGTTAACTGGCTAGGAACAACTAGATCTTAGACTTAGTGAATTAAAAACCCTAAAAATAACATTCCTTAAAGTTTAACGGTAGAAAGTATATGCCTTGTAGTTTATTTAGAAATAGGCAAATTTTGGGTTCACTTCTTGGGCTAAGTCAAAATGAGGGAAGAGTATTGATGTTCTTATTAGAGTATAAGTTTGAAAAATAGTTCCTACCTTAAGTCTAGATTCTGAAAATGTATACCCTACAACTTGCATAATCACGCACCTTGAAACTTGGAATAGTAGAAGAGACCTTGAAATGCTCTTGTCTAAAGTCCTTAGTACAATGAAAATAAAAGAAAAAAATGTGAATAAAGAATAAAAAAAATGGACACTGGTTTTTGTGATTACTTAAGGCTGCAAAAATAGAAAAATATTTAGCGAGGGTGCTTCATCACCTAGTGCCTTAGACCAACTGGTTTGGAAGTCACTGCTAAAAGCCTTGAGTGTTACAGGACTAGGAATTACGCTTTAATGTGCAAACACATCTTGTAATCGGTTGTTGGTACCTCAAGAAGTATTAACGGTCGCATGAAGGATGTGTAAGCAAAAATTCAATTAAAAAATTCTCCTACTAATAAGTGCTTTGGACAATGGACGAGAGTACGATTGCTTGATTTGAATTTCCAAGTGTAGGGGTGATATTTACACACACGTGGGGATATGTGATTAGAGTTTAGATAACAGAAAGGAATGAAGAATAGAACTTGTATCTTTAATAGAGTTGATAAAAATTCCTAAGTGGAGATGGAACCCTAGAAGGAAAACTTAAGAGATGCCGAAAGCTAGGTAAGTCTATAGAACATATATAATCTTAAGTTAAATGATGAGGAAATGTGAAAAATATGGATGGATAATTTACAAGTCGACGATAATAGAATTCTTTGTTAGAAAACCTAATTGGAGAATTAAAGTCGATGGGCCGAATTGATAGGATTTTGTGGGTGTAATCCGCTGAAAACCCTCAGGAGACAACACTCCTCCTACTAGGGACACCTAGAGGTTTAACGGCTTGTTGCACGTGCTCAGTGCAATCGCGTTCCCCTGCGAAAGTGTGGTCAGGATTTTAGTGAATAAAATTAAGTTTGCTCGAGGACGAGCAAAAGATAAGTTTGGGGGTATTTGTTCACACCATAATATTGTATTATTCTATTCCCCATTCTTATTTTTTTTATAAATAAACAGGTGCTTTTGACGCATGTCTGCTACATGTTACAGGTTACAGGTTCTTGGACAGGAAACAGTGAAAACGATAAAAAGATGATGTAAAAGTGGACTTTGACCAACAAATAGAAGACTCTTGATCAAGCCTACATAAAAGATAAAGTTCAAAATGTACAAGGCAACGCAAGGTCCAAAATTACAAAGCGAACGGTTAAAAATCAATGGCAAATTGTTCACTGGAAATCTGGAACCAACCTAGAAGCCCAAATGGAAAAGAACGTATAGAAACAGGAAGACAAAGTCACCAGAAGCCAGCACCAGAAAGTCCAGATCCCAAGTCCTCAAGTTGGCCGCGGAACCGCGGCCAAACCTTGGCTGCGGCCGCGGTTCCGCGGCCGTATGGTGTAGACAGGAAAAATAATATTTACCATATTTTTGGTACGGCGTTGACTAGTCAACCTAGGGCTATTTTTGTAAATATAGACATGCGGATCAAAATGTAACCTAGGGTTTCTATTTCCTATAAATAGAACTCTAAAGATTGTAATTTTTATGCCTCCTTTTAATAAAAATTCAGAAATTCTTTATGGAGAGCATCGGTGCCTCTCTTCAATTCGGAAATTCAGATCTGACAACCCTGCATTGATGATTGGAGAAATGTATCTGTAAGTAGATTTAATTCCTTGCTCTAGTTTAGATTTCAATTCTTTGCCCTAGGTAGATTTATTTTCTCGCCGTAGAAACTTGTTTAGAGTTAGCTTTACGGAAGGATTTTGAGAGATGAGATCTCTCATCTCTTTCTTACCCATTATATATTTACAATAGGACTCCATGCATACGCGCACACACCGCGCCCTACGGCATCCTATCCCTCGAGGTAGCGGTGACACCGTAGTGTAAAAGCCCGGTTGCGCGCGTTTTCCATGGAGGTTACGGTAAGGATCTCTAAAGGAAGGACAAAAACCTAGAGGAAGGAACACCTTCCCGAATGGATCTAATCCCCTTTATTGATAATTACCATAACTCCTCGTAGATCTTCATTCGGGTATAGAAAGCGTTGAGGTTTACTTGCATTTCCAAACCATCCCTAAACCTAGCCCTAGCAAGAATAGATCTAGATAATTAGTATAGATTAATTAGATTTTTAGATTTAATAACCAATCCGAATACCTTTCGGAATTAACTCGTTAGCGCGACTAGGAGATTCACAACATCCCTGTGGACCGACCCGTACTCACCGGCTAGTTTCATGCGACGCCGTTCTTGATTGCGGTTACAAATATTTTTGATCTATCTTTTAGAAAGCGCAAGCACGCTAAATCACTCAATCACAGTGCATAATACTTAACCGAAAAAGAATTATTTAAATTTCATGACTTCTTGAATTCTTTTATTTGATTGGGCATTGCATATTAATACGGATTTTAAGGGCAAAATGACCAAACAAGAAACGGTAAAGGATTTCATCACCTTTTCTCCGTAGACCACAAATCATAAAACTGCATTCTTGCATACCCTCAGTATATTAAAATCAATTAGACTTCGACTTTAAGGACTTCACGCTCATTAGGAGAAGTTAGCTGTGTTTAGAACTTTGCTTAACGGTATATTGTTCACGGGGTGTCTAGGCAAGTATTCAAGAGAAAGGGTTATTTAATTAAGGAACTTCGCGAAAGCATTGTAAAACCTCCCATTCTCTCTTGCACTTACCTGGCTTCGTGATCTGTATATCTTGAGCCTATTTCTCGACACAGTTTTACTTCGTCAATCAAGTTCTTGAGCTGGTCTAGTTGACTTAGAAAACCATAGACTGCTAGGTGTTTGATATTCTTTTGTGATATTTGTGCATTCTTGCTAAAATGGGTGACACACAATTCAATTCAATTTTTCACGATTCATATTCTTTTGTTTATACTCAATCCTAAATTATTTGTTCAAATTTCCAAAATTCTTCCCACATTCATGATGATTGTTCTTTCCTAGGGGGTGACCAACCGTTCCAAATTCTTAACGGTCATCCTCCTAGCACTCCTGAACCCAGTCCCACTTCAACTATTGACCAACTGATTGAAAATTTAAAGAAAGAGGTCGACAGAATGACTGCTTTAGCATCACCACCATCACAACCCCTCCAACCCGAAAATGTTGAACCATCTGTAGGGTAAGATAGTGAGATGGATGCTAGGTTGACCGCACTAGAAAAGGGTATTGAAGTAATGACTGCGGTCGAGAATCAAACAGCTTCTACGTTAGCCCTGTTCATACAGCAGTCAGAGTAATTATTTCTTGCTCAGGCACAATCTTTGGCTAACATAGAGGAACAAGTGAAACATTTAGCTAAGAGGATTCTAGGGAGTGAGCACAGTCAATCAGAACCCGATAATGTTAATGTCTGTCATCTAGGGAGTCACCCAAGTGAGGTAAATGATAAATCAAATTTTGATGATTTCCTAGATGATGATACGATTGAATTGACTGAGTGCTACCTGGACACACAAGAAAACCCTCTAAGTCAGTCCACCACTAGCATTCAAGTATCTACTGAACCTCTTGTCACTTTAGAGATTGATTTAACTGAAATAATACTTGATGAGGAAATTCTTGAACCGACTGATTTCTACTTTCCAATTTTAGAGGAGGAACCTTATGAATTTGTCGGGTATGGTTGGGATAGATTAAAAGAGATCAATGATAAGGAACCCACAATTTTTGTATCACCTAGTGATATAGTTTTGGAAGAAACATTAGGGTGGGAAACTACTATTTTAGATGATATGAACCTACCCTTTTGTGAATGTGATGAGGAAGAAATCTTTTTGGGAGAGAGTGTAAATAATGAGAGTAGGATTGTGAAAAATAATAGGGAGGAAGACGGTGTTAAAAACTATTCTTTTATACAGAGTTTTGAGGAAATTTTTGCTGATGAACTAGATATTCTTGGTGAGATTGGGTCAAGATCATTTTGGGATCATCCTTTTGTTAGTTATATGTGTGCCCTAGAGGCCATTACTATACATAGGATGTACATTGTAGTGGATGCTTGGACATATATAGGGAGGACTTTCTTGCTCGACATGATAGTATGCTATCTTGTTGCTCTTTACCTTAACGTGTACACTGATTGTCTCCCTGTTACATGTTGGTAAAGCCCTTAGGATGTGTACTTGACTACCTGGACTATGATACGGATCATACTAGTGGGGACATGGTAGTCCATAAGTACATCCTTCAAAGTCCTTAGTCGTGGGTATATCGAGACGGGGCATCGATATACCAGAGTAGACTAGCGTATACCTACTCGACCCATACAGATGGGCGATGGATGATCCCATATCCATTGGTGTTTGACATCAGAGATGATATACGGGTGCTCAGTGGAGACTGGGTACACTAGACGGACTCGCCGAGAACTCCCAGATGGTATTATACCTTACGTCAGATGGCAGTTCTCTGGTGACACTGGTACAGAGTACTCTGTTGACCCGAGATCGTCATAGAGTCTTGTGTGGTTCCCACTGTTCTTTGATTCCCACCGTACCACGTCCAAGAGGGCGTGCAAAACGGTGGCTTTTGGGTACAGTCCCGAATCACAAGGAGGCAATGAGCGATAGGAGGGGATTCGTCTCTCCCGGTATAGGGAGTTGATGTTGCGCTGTGTTCGATTGGCTATAACCGGAAATCCCTGGCCAAGGTTGCTGAGATTTACTGGTAAGTGTTATCAGTAGTTTCTTGAATAGTTATAGACCTCATATCAACACGACTTATCGAGCTATTGGGGTCTGACGTTTACCACCCCTAGGCGAGATATGCGACATATCAGACAACGAGACCGGACTGTACGGTAAGTGTTACTGGTTGGATTCACAGGAGTGTGAGCGGGCTTGCTCGTCGATCTTCTGATCGCTCAATACCCGGGTGGCCGTTACGTTTAGCAGACCACTTGCGGCTTGTGGGTGCTTGATACGATCATCATCTGCTGCCGGCGTATTGACGAGTCTTTAGAGTCCTACACAGAGGTTTCCTGGCTCAAGCGAAACGAAATAGGAGCGCAAATGAGATATGTGCGGGACCGAGAATAATGCGTGTATGTGATACCGTATTCTATTCTCGCGATGAATGTATTGATTGGTTGTATGCGATATAACCTAGTTATCGAATCAAGAATTGATTCGGTAAGGCGATACATTGAATATTAGTCGGTTGTGTGCGACATGACCGGATCATTGAATCAAGTGTAGATTTAATAATTTAATGCATAATTATATATTTGATATATTACTTTGCATTAACTAGTATTGGCTCACATTAAATGGATTTTCTCACTTGAAGTTCACAAGTTGTATATGTGATATACTTTTGTGCACTTGATTGTATCATGTTTGATGATACATGCTTATTTGAGTTTGTGTAAAGATTAAACCATGGTTATATGAGTGGTTAGGGTTTTGTTTATTTACTTATTCATTTATTTATTTCTTTTGTTCATTTTGGCAAAAGAAAATGATAAAGAGAAAATGGTGGCTTTCTTTGTTTGATATTGAAGCTTCATGAAGCTTTGACTAAGTCACCATTTTGTCTCATGCTTAACCCTAACCATTCCACTTAACCCTAGTTCATTCTCTACACTTGACCATGGTTGGTTTATGATAAGTATTCTTTTTATTTTCTTTTTAAAAAATACTCATCATAATATACTTCATCTTCTTCTTCTTCTTCAAGAAGAAGCTTGCCTCCATCAATGGCAACTTGAGAAAATGAGTGAGAAATCCAATTCTAAAGTAAACCCACTTCCTATTTCTTCATCCTCTACCTCTTGCCAAGTAGTATAGGGTGTTTTCTTCACAAGTTTCATGACTTGGTGAAGTGGGAGCTTGATCTAGTGATGCCTCGACGTAGATCATCTTCGGTATCGAAGTCGACGACCTAGCCCGCCCATTTCTCCGATGAAGCCGACGCTAGAGCCCGGGATTTGATTTGGACAGCAAGGGGACTTCATTGCGGAGCTATGGAGGTGGAGAACCGGATCTACAAAGGTTGTATTTCCGTTCTTTTAGTTAAGTTGTTAACTATTCGCATTTGTTTCGCCTAAAATTCTAGTTAACGATCCGTATTAGGGTTTCTCGGCACCCGTAAAATTTGAAATTGGCATGGTTGATGCTTTGTGAGACCTCCTTAGTGTGCCTAGGAACCCTACAGTGGTATCAGAGCCTAGCTAGAGCCTTAGGCGATGCGTAGACGGAGTTTGAAGTCCGATTAAACCGAAACCCAAACACAAATTTGCTCTCTGGACTTTTTCCAATAATTGGGTTTTTTCCAGATTAAAAATATGCAGAAAATTTAGCAGGAAATTCTAAGAATTACGGTGCAAAAATTACCTAATGATCTTTCTAAAGTGCGGCGGAACCGCGGCATTAGCGTGCTAATGCGGCTGTTCCGCGGCCATTTTGTCTCTTCTCCCATTGAATTTTGCACAATAATTCCTATTTTGCAGTGCTGGTTTTCCTGGGATATTTTTTTTCTGAACTCAAGAGTTGAGTTTTCTGGGTTGTATTGGGGACTCGGTGTTTCGATCGGATTGTCTAATTTTGTCTATGTGGCTTTCCGGATATTTTAGAATATGTTAAAAAGTTCGACCGGATATAAATACCCAACTTTTCCCCTGTCGGGAAATTTCCATGTGTTGGATCTTTCCGTGGTTTAAAGACGTTCTAAGTAGTGCAAGTAACGCGATGGTCCCTCTACAAGACAACAAACCTTAACTCGATTATGTGACCGTCTTGAACTGCCCTTTGAACCTTAGGGTTTGGGGCAGTACGGCATGCCACATGTGAGGCGTTGGCTTGGCCCTTCTACGACTGGACCGTTGGTACTGAGGCATGAACTGGATGTTTTTAAACTTGTTTCATGTGTTGAGCTGTTTCGGGAAAACTTGGGTGTTTGACTGTTCGATCGGAAAGTTTAACATTTTCTGTTTATCCGGAATGTGATACAATAATTGGAATTCACAAGCAGTTATGAGATAACTGAATGAATGTTATAAACATAGCACTTTAGTCTCACTTGATCGGTTGCCACGGAATTTTGATGTGATCAAAAGTCCGTCGCAATCACGTAGCGTATGCGGATACTCGCCGGATAAACTTAATAGACAGCTACATCCCTTAGCCCCGACCAAGTGACTGTAGGAGAACCCCGTCGCCGAAAGCATCCATCTGGGTGCTCGCAGCAGCGGTGTTCCGCCTTGGTGCACTTCGTCGACGGCATCGGGGGTGCGGCCGTCTACTGAAGTTTGCGACGAGCATTCGATCAGGATGTCGGGAATCTTGTTGAATTGGCCGACTTGATATTGAAAAGTGTTTTCGATAATGAGACTGAAATGCGGGGTTTATAATTGTTAGGCATGCGATGTCTAAGAAATTCATTTGATTAGGCATGCGATGTCTATGCAGGTTGCGAATTCCAACTGTTGTAGTTTTACACTTTCTTTTCTGTGACCGTAAGTGTAATTTGTGATATCGCCGGTTTCGTTGCTATATGTCAACGACAATTGGGATGCGCATATTTACTTACGTTGATGACATGTGATGTTATGTGTTGCTGGATATGTTATATTGGATCGTCGTGTTCGAATAGCCGGGGGTTTTTATGTGAGATGAGTGTTTTTCACTTTCATTCATGTAAAAAACTTGTATGTAATATTCTTTTATTGGGGCACTTCCAGGTTACAGAAGATGTCACCGTATGTATATTATTTTCTTTTCCGCACTAGGATAGACCCAAGGAGGAGGGCACAAGTAACCGGGTTCTGGAGTCCAGTGGGAGACCAACTCGAGGAGTCGAGTCCGGGTCTCCTAACTCTAGAATTGGTAGGGTTGCTTGCCGCTCTCGTAGGGGTCTAGGGGTGTGGGTTTGGCTATTCATCGCGACCGTGTAATCCGTGTTTTATACTGGCTCGTATTGAAAACACGGACATCCTAGTATATCCAATATTTCATATGATTCTTCTGCTGCGATATCTGTGATGTGATCATGTGATATATTCTGTGATGGATACTTTATATAGTATATATGATATATTATATAGGCGTTACTTATGTTTTACACCCGCACTAGCCCTGCCCCGCTCTGCCGTTAGTTACCTAACCTAACGGTGCACGAGGGGACATCGAGGCGAATGCGGATGGCATAAGTGTACGTCGTATTTATCTGTGATGTTTAGGTACTTAAATGATGGGACTTCAATAATGTGATTAATGAAAGAAAAGAAACCTAAAGATGTTGTAGAATTGAATTTCAAAATAAAACAGGTAGCTACAGTTCTTGCTTTGCATAGCGGTATATATGATATATCCTGCACCTTATTCGATAAGGAAAGGACCGAGATCCCTTCATCGGGAGTGACTCCTTTAGCAATAACTAGCAAATGCTACACACTCGGTTTGTCTTTTGATTGCTTTTAAGATTTTTTGCGTTTCACAGTGATATATATGATATATCCCGCACCTCATTCGACGAGGAAAGGGCCGACGATCCCTTCACCGGGAGTGACCCCTTTAGCAAAACTAGAAAAGCCTCAAAAGCACTCCATTTTAAAATCATTTGATTCTACAACGATATCAAGTTCATTACGCAATAGGTTTTCAGAAAAACCTGTCGTAGCCCTCCGTCATTTCAGATAAGTAGTAGTTAGTATTCGTGCTGCGTTTGTTGGCCTTTGTCAAGGCGTAGTGTGCGGTAGCTAACTGGTGCTTATCTGCTTATGCATATGATGCAGATTGGGTTAGGGTAGTCGTGCGACCTTGTTGGCCTTTGTCAAGGGCCGTGCGGGTGGGTTTAATTCAATCAGGAAATGACGGGTTGAACTTGACTAGCATCCTATGGTTTGTTGGCCTTTGTCAAGGTCATAGGAGGTTAGGGGCAAAATATAATCGGGAATTTCAAGTGTTGAAATTTGCAATGAGATTGCATACCTTCTATGAGATAGTTGGATCCCGATAACCGCTGCGAGTAAAAGTTACTCCTGGGAGAGTTTTACACATTACAATTAGCCGATCAAGTAGGTGTCTAGAAAGGTGTTAATGAGGTTACGCCTCTGGGAAAACGAGGTTTACATTAATTAGGTTCATACGAAAGCACGGGGGACCTCCCTCAAAGTACCGACACTGGCCTGGCTGAAAGATTGGCGAACTTGTAGTGTGTAATTAATCCCGGCTAGTCTTTTCTTTTACGGTTTGAAGGAAGATTTGATAAAAAGCAGTGGGAGCCATCCTGATTAGATAAAATAATAACCAATCTGATCTTGCAAGAGCGCACGCTGAGTGTTTTCTTCTCTCTCTCTCCAGGTAGCGACCATATCACGCCTTAATCAAGATAATAATACGGATTATTGACCGAACCCGCTTGTTATACTGAGCTGGGGAACGTTGGTCCCGCTTCACCTTATAATTGTTATAAGACAGAGCAGGAAATTGGGGAATACCAGATTTCCCGTGCTGCCCAAACGAAGAAAGTGCATACTGATGCATCATCTTTGGGTGTGTTCATTACAAAGAACTGTTTCTCAATATCCTCTGCGTCCTGGGTATTTGATACCGGATCAGGATCCCAGATATGTAATCTGTTACATAGGGCTACAAAAGGGTAAAAAAACTGAGAACGGGTGATAAGTTTCATGAGGCAGAAAATGGGGCAAGTGTTGCAGCCAAGTCTGTTGGTCACTGTCACCCTGTATTACAATACATTGATTCTGAACGAATGCTATTAGATACCGAACCTGATATACAAAATCATATCAGACTCTTTATTAGTAAAGAAATGATAAAATTTTGTATTGTTGGATAATGTTTTGAACATTTCCTATATCAAAAGTTGATCGGTACAGGCACGTCATCTAAAAGCATTGACGTTCTAAATCAAACTACAGTTCCTAGTATATAGAACACACACAAGAAGAAGAGTTCAGAAATGAACGGATCCTTCTTGAGGCATTGTAGACAAGGTCATATCAATGCGACCCGACTGGCTGAAGTTACATTCAGATGCATATTTAAATTAGTTTGAATTTACATCTTATGAAACTTGCCAGTCATGTCACAAAGATTACATGGCCATAGCTCTGTTTATTGGAAACGGAGAAAGAGTTAGTAAACTCTTGGGACTGATACATGATGATGTATGTAAGGTCCCCTGTCTGCAAATGCCAGGATAGGTTTTTTATACTTCGTTACATTCTCTGATAATCTCTCAAGATTCAGACATATGTTCCTATTGAAACACAAGTCCGAACCTTTTGAGATATTCACAGAATATAAGCCAGAAGTAGAGAACCAAAACGGGTATAAGTATTATGTCCTTTGATGTGATCAAGGAGGAGAATACTTGAGCACGGAATTCCTGGACTATTCTAAAGGAGAATGAGATTCTCTCTCAGCATTACTCCTCCGTATACACCATAGCACGATTGTATATTGGGGCGGAGCAATCACACCCTATATGATAAGGTGTGCTCTGTGACGAGTACTACTGAGTTACCTATTTCCTTCTGGGAGTTATGCACTTGAGAAGCTGCATACCTATTGAATAGGGTTCAAATCAAATCAGTTGCCTACAACTTCATATGTGATATGGAAAGGGAAGAGCCCATATCTTAAGTTAGTTAAGATTTGGGGTTGTCCGGCCTATGTCTAAAAGAAAAATCCGGACAAGCTCGAGGCAAGGTCAGTTATGTAGAACTGGAAATGTTCCATCCATACAAACTGCAGCTGATGATTTGATAGAACCAAAGGATTCAGTAGATTCCAACGAACCTCAGCCTCTCCGCCGATCTAGTAAGGTTCCTCACCCGCCTGAGAGATACTTCGGTTTCTCTATGACAGTGGGAGCGAGGATTGCATCATGATATGATGACCCAACTAATTTCGAGCTGGCCATCAGGAGTGGGACTCTGTAAGAATGGCTGGATGCTTAGCGATCTGAGATGGAATCCTTATACACCAACAAAGTATGGACTTTGGTTGCTATATCTGAAGGGTTAAATCCCCATCAGGAGCAAGTATATCTTGAGAAGATTACTCGGTGTACATGGAAAAGTTGAGACTTTCGAAGCTAGACTTGTTAAAGGTTTGCATCATTGACCAGGTGTGGATCATGATGAAACTTTTTCTAAGTTGCTATGCTTAAGTCCATCCAGATCCTACTTGCCACGGCTACATACCATGACTACGATATCTGGTGGTTGGGTGTCTTGACTGCTTTTCTAAATGATGATTTGGAAGAGAGCGTCTATAAGTACACAGCCAGAGGGCTTCGTAGACAGTGGGAGCAGCAGAAACGTGTACAAGATGCTTTATAAGATAAAGCAGGCATCGCGGAGTTGGAACGTCTGTTTTGATGAAGTGGTTAAAGAGTTTGACATCATCAAAATGGTAGATGAATCTTGTATAAACAAAAAAGGTAGTAGGGAGTATGGTGACTATCCTCGTAGAGTACGTGGGTAACATACTCTTGATAGGGAAGGAGTTTCCTATGCTACGCTCGATCAATCTCCGCTTATCATAATGATTCTCCATATAGGATCAAAGTGATACCTCCTAAATCCTGGGCTTTGGATCTATGAGATAGATCTAATTAGATATTAGGATACTCACTAGTTGTAGTGAGATGGTATCAATCGATCCTGGGGAGAATCACTGGAAGTGTTCCAGGGTGATAAAGTCGACTGAATGTCAGTCACAGGCATTGTCTTTACCCTCAGTAAAGGGACAGTATGTTGGAAGAGTTCCAAGCTAGATACCGTGGCATACTAGACGATAAAGGCAGGATACATCGCTACTTAAGATGCTACCAAAGAGGCAGTCTGGATGTATAATGGTTCATGAGATGAACTACGTTCCTACCATTGTGAGACAATAGAGTTGTGGCTTATGCTAAGGAACGCAGGTCCCATCAGTGATCCAGACATGCTCTAAGGCAGTATCACCTGATCATGGAGATGGTTGATCTCTAAGGGATCGAGGTTAGGAGAGTAGACTCAGAGGACAACACGGCGGATCCACTCACAAAGGCCTATTCCCAGAGAGAGACTTTTATGGGATGGTTGAGTATAAGATACTGCAACCACAGCTATCAGATGGCCCTAGTGCAAGTGGGAGATTGTTAGTTATATGTGTGCCCTAGAAGCCATTACTATACATAGGATGTATATTGTAGTGGATGCTTGGACATATATAGGGAGGACTTTCTTGCTCGACATGATAGTATGCTATCTGGTTGCTCTTTACCTTAACTATACACTGATTGTCTCTCTGTTACATGTTGGTAAAGCCCTTAGGATGTGTACTTGACTACCTGGACTATGATGCGGATCATACTAGTGGGGACATGGTAGTCCATAAGTACATCCTTCAAAGTCCCTAGTCGTGGGTATATCGAGACGGGGCATCGATATACCAGAGTAGACTAGCGTATACCTACTCGACCCATACAGATGGGCGATGGATAATCCCATATCCATTGGTGTTTGACATCAGAGATGATATACGGGTGCTCAGTGGAGACTGGGTACATTAGACGGACTCGCCGAGAACTCCCAGATGGCATTATACCTTACGTCAGATGGCAGTTCTCTGGTGACACTGGTACAAAGTACTCTGTTGACCCGAGATCGTCATAGAGTCTTGTGTGGTTCCCACTGTGCTTTGATTTCCACCTTACCACGTCCAAGAGGGCATGCAAAACGGTGGCTTTTGGGTACAGTCCCGAATCACATGGAAGCAATGAGCGATAGGAGGGGATTCGTCTCTCCTGGTATAGGGAGTTGATGTTGCGATGTGTTCGATTGGCTATAACCGGAAATCCCTGGCCAGGGTTGCTGAGATTTACTGGTAAGTGTTACCAGTAGTTTCTCGAATAGTTATAGACCTCATATCGACACGACTTATCGAGCTATTGGGGTCTGACGTTTACCACCCCTAGGCGAGATATGCGACATATCAGACGACGAGACCGGACTGTAGGTAAGTGTTACTGGTTGGATTCACAGGAGTGTGAGCGGGCTTGCTCGTCGATCTTCTGATCGCTCAATACCCAGGTGGCCGTTACGTTTAGCAGACCACTTGCGGCTTGTGGGTGCTTGATATGATCATCATCTGCTGCCGGCGTATTGACGAGTCTTTAGAGTCCTACACAGAGGTTTCCTGGCTCAAGCGAAACGAAATAGGAGCGCATATGAGATATGTGCGGGACCGAGAATAATGCGTGTATGTGATACCGTATTCTATTCTCGCGATGAATGTATTGATTGGTTGTATGCGATATAACCTAGTTATCGAATCAAGGATTGATTCGGTAAGGCGATACATTGAATATTAGTCGGTTGTGTGCGACATGACCGGATCATTGAATCAAGTGTAGATTTAATGATTTAATGCATAATTATATATTTGATATATTACTTTGCATTAACTAGTATTGGTTCACTTTAAATGGATTTTCTCACTTGAAGTTCACAAGTTGTATATGTGATATACTTTTGTGCACTTGATTGTAACATGTTTGATGATACATCCTTACTTGAGTTTGTGTAAAAACTAAACCATGGTTATATGAGTGGTTAGGGTTTTGTTTATTTACTTATTCATTTATTTATTTCTTTTGTTCATTTTGGCAAAAGAAAATGATAAAGAGAAAATGGTGGCTTTCTTTGTTTGATATTGAAGCTTCATGAAGCTTTGACTAAGTCACCATTTTGTCTCATGCTTAACCCTAACCATTCCACTTAACCCTAGTTCATTCTCTACACTTGACCATGGTTGGTTTATGATAAGTATTCTTTTTATTTTCTTTTTAAAAAATACTCATCATAATATACTTCATCTTCTTCTTCTTCTTCTTCAAGAAGAAGCTTGCCTCCATCAATGGCAACTTGAGAAAATGAGTGAGAAATCCAATTCTAAAGTGAACCCACTTCCTATTTCTTCATCCTCTACCTCTTGCCAAGTAGTATAGGGTGTTTTCTTCACAAGTTTCATGACTTGGTGAAGTGGGAGCTTGATCTAGTGATGCCTCGACATAGATCATCTTCGGCATCGAAGTCGACGACCTAGCCCGCCCATTTCTCCGATGAAGCCGACGCTAGAGCCCGGGATTTGATTTGGACAGCAAGGGGACTTCATCGCGGAGCTATGGAGGTGGAGAACCGGATCTACAAAGGTTGTATTTCCGTTCTTTTAGTTAAGTTGTTAACTATTCGCATTTGTTTCGCCTAAAATTCTAGTTAACGATCCGTATTAGGGTTTCTCGGCACCCGTAAAATTTGAAATTGGCATGGTTGAGGCCTTGTGAGACCTCCTTAGTGTGTCTAGGGACCCTACACCTTTGGACCTTTCTTTTTCAGAACTTTTTGCGGATGAACTCCAGTTCTTACACGAACCTGACATCGAAACTCAACACGTGCTTATTAAACATTCAATTCATTGAGAAAACAATTCTTTGACCTCCTCAAAATTCCATCTTCATCTTCAACATCTTCTCATCCCTACTTTTACTCGCCCATGCCCTTCACTAACATCTAACTTATACATATTCTTTTTCTTTTTCTTCTTTATATACAGATCTTTTACCAGCTATTGCACTATATAGACAAAATCTTTATGTGGTTGGTATTAATTTCTGCACTAATCCAGTCTTTTAACTTGTACATGTTGTAATTAGTCTTAGGTTTTTTCTTTTTCTTTTAATAAAATTCCCACCCTGGTGTCTAAGTCTAGCTACCGGACGCGGGGGAAACGATGAGGACATCGTAAAACTCAGGTTTGGGGGTGAGCACTTCATTTATCTGCATCATGTATATATTGTATATTCTGCATTGCATACATATTAAAAACCCATAAAAATTGAAAAAATTTACAAAAATATAAAAACTTTTTCGTCAAGTTAGCTAATATGGTAACTTAGATTTTATTCCGAAAGTTTAGTTGATACGTTAGATGTTACTAAATTCTAGGATTAGCAATTGAAAACCCTAAAAATAACCCTCATTCTGTTTAAACTTGGTAATTATACGTCCTTACATTTTTTTTTGAGAAATAGGTAATCTTGAGTTCAGTTCTTTAATTAAGTCAAGATGAAGGGAGAGTATTGAAGCTTTACTGAAAAATAAGTCTGAAAAATAGTTTCAATTCTTGAGTCCAAATTTAGAAAGTATATACCCTACAGATTACACATACACGCACCTTGAAACTTGGGATAGTAGAGGATACCTAGAAATACTCTTGCCTGAAAACTTAGTATGAAAGAAAAATCGGTATTTAAAGCTAAACACCAAAAAAGAGCTTCAATGAAAAGTATATCCGGTCTTGGAAAAAAAAAGAAATAAAAGAAAAAAAAATTATAATAATAAAGTCAAGACCTGGAGACTGCTATTTGCGATTTAAAGTCATACATTCAGTAATCGGCTGTTGGAGCCTCAAGAAGCATTAATGGTCGCATGAAAGGTGTATGAGCAACACCGTCCATCCATTAATGAAAAGAACTAGTATTATATATTAAGGCAAGGGTACTATAGCTTGAATTGAATTCTTAAGCGTAGGGGTGCAAATTTACACACACGTAGGGGTATACAATCGATATTTGGAGAAAATATAAAAACGAAGAATAAGACTTATGTTTCTGTAAAGTTGATAAAAATTCCTGACTTAAGACCGCACTTTTAGAAGGAAAATTTAGGAGTTTCCGACATCTTTCTGAACTGTAAATACGTATAGGATCTAGGGATAAATAGATAGGAGGCGTGAAACATAAGGGTTGAATATTTCTAACTTAGGATGATAGAATTTCTGACTTAGATACTAAACTGTAGGAGTAGAATCGACGTTAACTTATGAAACTAACTTTATTGGATTTTGTAGGTGTAATCCGCAGAAAACCCTTAGGAGACAACACTCCTCCAACTAGGGACACCTAGAGGTTTAACGGCTTATTGCACGTGCTCAGTGCAATCACGTTCCCTGCGAAAGTGAGGCTTCGATTTTTTGTATTGCTCGGGACGAGCAATAGATAAGTTTGGGGGTATTTGATCAGCACAGAAAACTGCATTTTAATACCGCTCATTCGTTATCTCTTTTGTCATATATCGGTACAATTAATCACTGTCTGCTCTATAATTACAGTTTACAGGTATTCGTGATAAAATACTGGAAACACAATTAAAATCATCGATATATCGTCTGTAAGTTGACACTGCAACCGGAACTGAAAACCGACCGATATCCTAAGAGTTCGTTTGCAATAAATTGATGTGTACACACTTTTTGTATAAATGGTCCTACACAAGGCATGTACACACAAAACTCTTGGGTCTGGACCAAGTGGGGCTGCCATGGCATGATAAATTATGCAAGTGGGCATGTGTTGGTGTGATGTGCATTAATGAGTATTGAATGCATAAAGATATGATGTGATTTGAAGCATCTCATTTCCCTCCAATTCTCTGCATACAAACCAGGTGAAATAAGACCAAGCAAACAGCATCAGAGGCTTATTGGAGTGCACACAAACCCACACACTCAATACGAGCCCCTCTCCTCGTATTTGACCCGGCGACCATCCACTCAAATCCGGCGAGGCCGGCCCCACTTCCTCCGGTGGGCCCCATCTTTCTCCTGTGCCTTCCTTTCTGCCACTTAGGATTATTTTTATTATTTATTTATTCCTCTTTTGAGCCTATAAATACAGATCAGTGGGCAATGGAAGTGGGTTACCTATGTATATATCTCTTTTCATTTTCATAGTTGTTTTGTTTTTGTTTAGCTTGAGGGTGAGTGTGCTTCATCTTGGTTTCTTCTTCTTCTTCCCTCTTGAAGCTCTCTTTGGAGAGCTTCATTAAGGAGGTTGAATAAGTCACCAATGTTTGTATCTTGTTCTCAAGTGATTAATATATTGTTTCTTTCTTTTTATACTTTCTTTCTTTACTTGCTTTCTTACAATGCTTAGCTAATTCTTTTATTTGGTTGTGGTGTGGGTGAGGTAGTGAGATGAAAGGCTTTGCCTCCTCCACCTCTTGTTTATGTTTCATGCGCTTAAATTCCATTTTGTGTTAAGGTTCCTAAGCTAGGATATGGTATGTTGTGATAAAGAGCTAGACAAACTCTTTGTTTCATATACTATATACCTTCACAAACCCTTAGAAAACTCAACACCAATATCTTTTGCTTTTACTAACCTCTTTGTGTTTTCATTGTTGCGGTATGCTTGCAAAACCTCGTGTTTAGTGTTGATACCCCAAGCGCGGACATACAAACGGTAAGTGACCAAAACGGACTCGTTTCGTGCTTTGTGGCGAATATCGGACTTTGACTGTTTGTGCTCCGCAACCGCGTTGACAAGTCGTGCTCCATGCCGGGATCAAGGTAAGGCCGGACAACTCATAACCAAGGGAGCGTAGGGGTGAACATCAAAATTCAAGCTTCTGAACCAATCCACAACCATTCTTTCCTTACAATCATTTTCTTGCTTTTTCCTTGCTTTCGTATTCTTTTATAATTTCGTGACAACCAACCATTTGTTAATTTGTTAACCTTAAACAACAATACCTAATACTCAATTCCCTGCGAATCGACCTGTGCTTGCCGGCTCGCTACAACGCGCCGTGCACTTGCGGTTATAAATATTTAAAACGGGAACAATCTCATGCGCGCATTCCATTTTTCACCAAAACGCACCCATTTCCAAAACAATACGCGTTTGCGCCCGCGGGTGGTTTCCCAATAGTGAACATCCGGAAAACTAGGCGGGAGCGCCAAACGATAAGCAACGGGACCCACTCGCTCAAGGATCTCGAAAGGACCTACAAATCTAGGACTAAGCTTCCCTTTCCTCCCAAATCGCATAATGCCCTTCATCGGAGAGATCCTCAGGAATACATGATCTCCCACTGCGAACTCAAGTCTGCGACGACGACGGTCGGCATAAGACTTCTGCCTGCACTGGGCTGCTCTCATCCTGTCCTGAATTAGCTGGATCTTCTCCGTAGTCTCCTGAACTAGCTGGGGTCCCAAAACTATACTCTCGCTGAGTTCGGTCCAACAGACCGGTGATCGACACTTCCTACCATACAAAACTTCAAAAGGTGCCATCTGAATAGTCTCCTGAAAGCTATTATTATAGGAGAGCTCAATCAACGGCAAGTGACGATCCAAACTGCCACCAAAATCAAGCACAGATGCACGGAGCATATCCTCCAGAGTCTGTATAGTCCGCTCAGACTGACCATCGTTCTGTGGATGAAAAGCGGTGCTAAAACTCAACCGGGTACCCAAAGCTTCCTGAAGCTTCTGCCAAAGACGGCTAGTAAACTGGGTGCCTCTGTCGGATACTATGCATGTGGGAACACCGTGCAAACGCACAATCTCATCTATGTACAACCGAGCATATTGAGCATAACCGAAAGTGGTCTTCACTGGAACGAAGTGAGCCGCTTTCGTCAACCGGTCAACAATCCTCCAAATGGAGTCATACCCTCGACTGGTCCTAGGTAGACCCACAATGAAGTCCATGGAAATCTGCTCCCATTTCCACTCCGGAACGGGTAAAGGCTGCAACTCTCCAGTCGGTCTCTGATGCTCAGCCTTGACTTGCTGACAAGTCAGGCACTTCGAAACGAAGTCTGAAATATCGCGCTTCATCCCTTCCCACCAGTAAAAGTCTCTCAAGTCATGGTACATCTTGGTGGAAACTGGATGAATGCTAAAGGCCGACTGATGTGCCTGCTCTAGGATATCGTGTCTCAACCCATCAGCATCTGGTACACAAAAGCGAGTCCCACATCGTAGCACACCCTGGTCATTAATCATGAACTCCGAAACTGTACCCTACCGAACAAGCTCAAGAATCTCAGACAAACGGGCATCACTGGGCTGCGCCTCACGGATACGATCAAGTAGTAGTGGACATGCGCGGACATGAGCAAGTTATCCCCCAGCGGAAGTGAACTCGAACTACACTCTACCATCACACAAGAGCTGCCAATCTGCAGAAGGCTGACGCTGAACTGCGCTCAACTGGGACAAGTTACCCCTGGGCCTACGACTCAAAGCATCAGCTACCACATTCGCCTTGCCCGGGTGATAAAGGATCTCACAATCATAATCCTTCACAAGCTCCATCCTGTAAGTCCACACGCCCCGGCCGTCTAACAGACGCCAAATGCGGAACAAAAACTTTTTACAACCGGCGCTATCGCGTACTATAACCCGGATCTGCCATTAAAGCTAAACTAACAAACTACAAAATGGGTAGAAATTTTATACCGAACGATCCGAGTCCTTCGGTCTTCAACCATCATCCCACGCTTTGTTGCGGCTGCTCCGATCTCCTGAATCTCCAGTCTTCTCGTCCAGGTGGCACCACGTCGACGGATCTTTAAACGGGCTCCCGCCTCTGAACCGAGGCAACTCGATCATCAAGTTTGCTAAAAGAGATGACCAAGATTGATGTAGATAATGAGTAGAACACTTCGTCTCGTTACGTCCAAAGCCATGGACGAACGGTTAATGAAGTTGCCTTTTTGGATCGAATGGAAATGAGAAAATGGATCACATCTAATTTCTATCAACCAAAACTATCATAATCTTTTTCAAGCAACCATCATTTCTTGAAAGAGGGGGCCAGCCACTAAATAAGATGAGGGAGGTGAGTGTAGGAGAGGGGGGTGACCACAACAATAAATGAGAAAGGATGATTCATAATACAACTTGTATGAACACATTAAAAGCAAACCAATGAACATAAACCTAGTCATTAACCTAGTCACCCTTGCATTAAATGAATCATTAAATGCACTAATGAGTCACTTAACACCTCACCATCCTAGTCATCATCTAGAAGTTTCCATACTCATCTCAGGAAAAGATAAATCCGTATTTAAACTGAATGTTTAATACGGCTGATAGAAAACTGGAAACTGGCAACTTCCAAAAGTGATCCTGAAACGAATTTCAGGATAACCCCGTATCAGTATAAACATACCCGCATTTGTATTACGACCGAATACAAATGCAACAGAGACAAAGATATTATATCTACACAGCATAATACTCGGATCCGGCTTAAACCAAAGCCGACCAGTATTATCCGCCCGAAATATGACACGTGCGTAAACGCACGTGCATTTTCCGAACCCTGCCACAAAACCATACGGCCTCTACAACGTTTCGCCCGAACTTAGGAAAGTGTCTGTGGGGGACTCTAATGACTCATCAACACACTGACACTAGGTATAACCATTAGCACGTCAGAGGTACTGGCTGTACGTAACGGTTGCCTATGTATTGATTGGAAGGGAAGCTGACGAGCGAACTTATCCATAAACCTTACTGAGCCTAACAGTGACAATATACATACAGTCCGGTCCGGTCGTCTATGAGTATCGCATATCGGCCTAGGGACTGGTAACGTCAGACCCCCTAATAGCAGTATAAGTCGTGTCAGAGAGTGGCCCAGAACACCCTGAGATACTACTGGAGTACCTACCAGTAAATCTCCTGCCTCGGCCGAGGGCTTTCTGTAATGGCTCTCCTAGACACAGCGCGATCTCACCCCCAATACCGGGAGAGACGAATCCCCTGCCGATCCGCTCACTTGCCTCCATGTGGCTCGGGACTGTACCCAAAAAAGACCTGTTTGCACGACTCCTTTGAGCCGTGGTAGGGTAGAAATCAAAGCACAGTGGGAACTCACATGAGACAAATGACGAAATCAGGTCGATGAACTAACCTGTACACATGTCACTAGGGAACTGCTATCTGACGATATGTATAATACCAACTAGCATGCTCCCGGCGAGTCCTGTCCGGTGTACTCATAACCTAATGAGCACCTGTATACATCTTAGGTGATCCTACTGGCACCAATGGATTGTGAGACCGGCCATCGCACCTCGTCGGGGTCTCGACTGTATACACTAGTCTACTCTGGAGTATCGATGCCCTGTCTTGAAATTCCCACGACTAGGGACACTTTAAGGATGTGCTTACAGACCCCAGCTCCCACGTATATGATCGCCATCATACTGCTGGTAGTCAAGCAAGAATCCTATGGGCTCTATCAATATGCAATAGCGAACTAAAGCATGTATACGATGATAAAGACAAACCAGATAGCATACTATCATCTCGAGCAAGACTGTCATATCGGTATAGGTCCTGCCTTAATCATTGCAATCGCGTACCTGCGATCCAATAATTGACTTTGAGGGCACTATCTCCAACAATCTCCCACTTGCACTTAAGGCTAATTATTGCGATGTCGCATACTCGCAGCCCGTGTGATACCGAACATCCAACTCCTTTACTAATCAGTTTCACAAAGCTAGTTTGTAAAACTCTTGTGTTTGAGAAATAGCCTCAGTGAGTGGATCCGCCCTGTTGTTCTTTTCTATGTCTCTCTTAATCTCAAGCTCATGGAGAAAGCCATCTCCCGAATCGTGTAATTCCTGTCTTAGAATATGTCTGAACATCTGATGGGACCTAGTTCATAAAAGAACTCCTAATTCAAACTTCTTAGACTGTATCGATAACTGAATCTAATCAGTATCCAGCACCATGCCTCCCACAGTATCCTCTTGGACTACCTGTCCATAATACTGTCCCTCGTCAGAGGGAAAACTATAACTCTGACAATCACTCTGTCATCAATGTCACCTTTGAAGCCTGGAATGATAACCGTCTCCCGAAGGAGGTTACCGTCATCAAATCCGTAGAACATGCACTTATGTTCTAAAACTGCTTCCTTATGTTTCTTCAGGATTGGATTAATATAAACTTATCGCATCAAGTGCAAAAACAAAATCTGGTGTGGTACTTGACATCTCATGATTGACTCAATTGCCTAAGCAAGTGATCTGCCAATCATGCACATCCCTCTCTTCTTTAGTCTCTAAGACACCTTTAGAGAGGGTGACTCCATCACCAGCAGGTACACCACCATGCCAGGAGTCATCTATTCTAAAATACTATTAGAACATTGTCAAAGTATCCATATTGGGAAACTACCCAAATCTAGATCTAAAACCATAGATCTAGTAACCAGAATGTCAGATATTATATCCATATCCTTTGTGGAGAAACAACTGTGTGACGACCATAGTACAACCGATCGTAGTATAGGAATTTTACTTCCTACTCTGTGTGTGTCATCCAAATACCTGGACATCACACCCTACTACCTTCTCAACAGATCCATCCCAATTCTGATGAAGTCAAAGCCACGACTGTCTAATCAAAATTAGATGATCTATCTCCACTATAACTGCTGAAGTCTATAAATAGACATAAGCAACTTGTCCACTATGCTTCCACTGCTCCCACTGACCACAACAACCCTCTGGCAGAATAATATATACGTACACTTCTAAAGCTAGTTTATAACGACGCTATACTTATCCTCCTGCAGGGTCTCATAGCCTGGAACAACAGTAGTGTCAAGTCTGGGTAAACAAGAACCTCCCTGTCACCGTCCTTGAGGCTACCTGAGTACCTCACGGGTGTCTGAGGTTACCCACCATATCTGCGGAGTGGCTATTGGAATGTCAAATCTGATTGAATATATAGGTCCAATTAAATTTTCCGTAATCGTTTGCGGTTATGGAATCACTTCCAGTTCTACCATACTCCCACTACTGTTTTCTGAAAAAATCCATTTTACTAAAACTGTGGCGAGTCAAGAACAATATCACTATTGATCTTCTAGATGGTAGAAATATCAACCCTCGTCAAAGCCAGGGTCAACCCACAAACTGCCATTACAGAAAAGTGCCTTGAGTTATCCAGTTTCTGGTTTTAAGCATAAGCTGGACAACTCCCCATATCTTAACATCGTTAAGATATGAACCATTCTATATACAATATAGAAATAGAGGCACTAATTTAATTGGAACCAGATTCGAACCATGCAGCTGTCTCCAGTGCATATTAACTTAATGGAGAGAGGCTAATCAACATTACTCAACTTAGGAATCCATCCAATTATGAGTAACCTGAAAGAGAAACAAGTTTCTCAAAACCATTACTATCAACAGAATACCAATCATAAGAATCTACATCTTCTATCTCTTTGAAGAATCCCGATACTTGCGATACCTGGTTCTCTACTTTATTCTTATACTCACAACTTCTCATAACTTAGACATTGTATTTCTACGAAACACTTGTCTAAAAACTAGAGAAGTCACAAGTAAACAGAACATAGTACGAGGACCTACCCCTTTGTCCTGATGGACACTTGACAACATACAATATTCTGTATAAGTCCGCTGAGTTGAATAACTCAAAACCTGTGCGTCGTAGGTTGAAAACTGTACCCAGGAGATTTCCTCAAATATCACCAATTACAACGAATTCCGATATAATGAGGATAATCACCTAATTCCCAATAACTTACTCCCACTCATCATCTGTAAAACTATACAGATATGAGAATATAAAACCTGGTAAATACATACCCTGGAGTAAGTATCTAATCGGGAAATCAGTTTTCCTTTAACAATGCACTGAAACATGAAAATGTTTCGGAGGGGTATTCTGGTATTCCTAGTAATGCCTCTTCCATAATCCAATTCATGACTTTAACCGTATATTTCTTTGCCTTCTCTCCAAATCCCTTTATTTGTCTTTAGTCTTTACCTTCTATACACCATCATTAGGCTAAATGGTTTTCTTCCTTCCCTACCGTTCGGCACCAGCCTATGGTTTGGAAGAAGACTATCCAGTAAGCATAATAGGTGTACTCTCCTAATCCTAGGAGTACTCGCAACTTGAGAGAAGGTGATGATTAAAGACAACTGAACAATACCTTATTCTATTAAAGGTGAAATAGGAGTGGTGATGAAGTACGCGGTTTGGTCGTGAATGATAACAGTCGCAATTTACTTTGCCCTCTTTCTAATCCCTTTATTTTGTCTTTAGTTATTACCTTCTGTACACCCTACTTAGGCTAATTGGTTTTATTCAATCCCTACCTTTCGGCACCTGCCTATGTTTTGGAAGAAGACTATCCAATAAGCGTAATAGGTGTACTCTCCTAAACCAAGGAGCCCTCGCAACCTGAGAGAAGGTGATAATAAAATACAACTGAATAAAACAATTCTATTTCTCCTGAACCTGGATCCATCCTCGAAGAAGTCCCTCCGAGTTCGTATATAACCATACGATTGATCTATCCAATGGAAGTGGATGTCCGTAGTAATACGGGGTGTTCTGAGAAATACAAAGGGTAAAAGAAGGAGCGGCAATGACTTATGCAACTCAGACAATCCAAAAGCCAGTATTTTAAGAAGGTTCGGTCAACTTGGTCACTGAGTCATAGTCTAGGGTCGGTCAATGGTCGCTGCCAAAGAGAGAGAGAGAAAAGAAACACTCTGCGTGCACTCTAACCTAGATCAGAATGGTTATCACTTTATCTAATCAGGAAACCTCCCACTGTAATCTCAAATTCTCCTCCAAACCTGAAAGAAGAATTAGTCGGGATCACCCGAAGAGTAAACCAACTCATCAGTGAGAATCGGGATCCAACTATCATCGCATGATAACTTTATGGAAGCCACTCAAGTTATCACACTCCAGAAGGTATGCGCATGCCTGGCAAGTTTCCTGTATGTTTGAAACTCCCGATATATATTTTTGCCCCTTGCTCTTATGACCTTGACTAAGGGCCAAATATCTCATAAGTCACATGTCAAGTTCTATCCATCATTATCCAGGTCAATTTGAACCCACCCGTACATACTCTTGACAAAGGGCCAAGTATAGTAATACGACTGTCCCAAACCAACGCATCTATCTATGCAACATGTGAACACCCCAGCAGCTACCAATCACTATGTTTTGACTAAGGACCAAATATACATAGCTTGAATACTACTGACCAACCATAAGAAATGACAGAGGGCTACGGCTGGTTTTTGGCGAAAAACCATTAACGTAATGAACTTGATCTCGTTGAAGGAACCTGATAGCTTTTTATACAAATATAGTGGCGAAAACTTTTTGCTAAAGATGTCACTCTCGGTGAAGGGATCTCGGCTCTTTCCTCGTGGAATGAAGTGCAGGATATTCCAACTGAATACCGCTATGCAAAGCAACTTGTAATCGACTATATTGAAGTTACTACCCTGACGTAAACTTCTGCCCAAGGGGTCACTCCCGGTGAAGGGATCTCGGCCCTTGCCTCGTGGAATGAGGTGCAGGATATTCCAACTAAATATCACTATGCAAAACAAAAGGAAACATCTTTGTAATAACACCTTTTTAAATTAGTTCCAACAACATCAAATATAGGTTTGTTTTATTCTTGCCTTGATAAGAATCAATGCAGTCCCATCAATCAATCACACCAGAAAAGAACGAAAATAAAATGTACGTATATGCTATCCGCATTCGTTCCCGTCATCACCCGTTAGGTTACTTAACTAACGACAGAGCGGGGGCTGGACTAGCGCGGGTGTAAAACATATACAACATCTAATAGTATATATACCAATATACAATAATCGCTCCAGGCGTGATAATATGCAACATTACAGAAAAGTAATAAGCATCACAGAACAATACACATAATCTGGGATCCCCAGGTTTTACAGAGCCGCTACTGAAACCCGACGTTCCCCTGGTCGTGTGGATAGCCTGTGCAATGAAACCTAGACCCCTATGGGTGCGGCAAGTTACCCGCCAAAACCTGAAGCGAGGTAGTCCCCACAACATAGTGAATGGAACACCCGGCACTTCACGGAATCCGGTAAATTGAGCACCCCTTCTTGGGTCAACCTGTACCCCCTACGAGTGCGGTGAATAGTCTGCCAATTCTAGAGTGAGGTCCCTCTGCCTTTCAAAGCCATGAGATACGGACCCGTTGTCCTCAAAAACCCGGCTATCTGTTCACTCCGTCGCGGGGTAAACCTAGTACAAAAATAAAAATATGTACAACGGGTACATCGACCTCAGCCCGGTCTTGCCCCAAAAGAATATTATACAACAGGCAGTGACGGCAGTCCACATGTTGGACGCTCGCCCCGCAATATCAAATGTAAAAATAAATCCAAACTGCACTATCATTGCACCCTGCTATCCACCACAACAAATCCGCAACATCACAGCACAACACAGAACATCAACGCGAATGTTACGTTCGCAAACCCGTCTAAAAGAACTATAGCAATTAGACGCGGTTTACCGCTCAAATGACATTCCCGGTCGGAGATATAAAGTAAGTACTGTAAATTAACACGTTTAAATTTTGATCGACAAAATTTCCCAAAGTGGGCCCCACAAACATCTGCAGTACAGTAACAAAAACTGGGCCCAAAAGAACAGTACCAGAAACCACAATTTCCAACAAAGAAACAACAGAAGAAAAATGGCCATGTGAGTCACCAAGACTGCCGCGGTTCCGCGGTCAAAGCTAGGCTTTGACCGCGTTTCCGCGGCGGTACGGTCGAATCATTTGATCGTTTTTCTTCTGTAATCTTATAAAAGCCTGCTTGATTTTCTGGTATGGTCAAAATTATCTTTAGACACAGTTTAAAATCGACAGAAACTTTAACCCTGGAATTTGCGGTTTTCGAAAATCCGTTCGATCGATATTTTAAACGCGTTAGCGCTGTTAGTGTATATGCCCTAGAGGCCATTACTGTATCATACTAGATTGTATATTACTTCATGAAAGCTTGGGATATTCACCTTGTATTGACATTCTTGCTCAAAATGGTAGTATGCTACTTGGTTTGTTTCTGCTTTAATGTGTGCATGTGTTTCTTTTAGCATATCGCCTTTACACATTAGTGGAGCCCTTAGGATCTTTGCTTGATTACCAGCGTTGTGATGGCAGTCACACTCGTGTGGGCTGGGTAATCCATAAGCACATCCTTATGCAGGTCCCTAGTCGCAGGACTATCGAGACAGGGCATCAATACTCCGGAGTAGACTAGCGTATGCGCTTCTTATCCCAGCTTGGGAGACGGTCTGTCCCACAGCTGTCAGTATGTCGTACTTGAGATAGTATACGGGTGCTCGTTAGGTTACGAGTACACTGGACAGGACTCGTCGGGAACTGTTGGTTGGTATTATACCTTTCATCAGTTATCAGTTCCCAGGTGACATGAATACATCTTAGTCCGTTGACTTGACAATGTCACTTCGCCTCGAGTGTGTTCCCACTGTACTTTGATTACTATCCAACCACGGCTCAAAGGAGTCGTGCAAACAGGTAGTTTTTGGGTGCAGTCCCGAAGCACTTGGAGGCAGTGACGGTTAGACAGGATTCGTCTCTCCCGGTATTGGGGGTTGATATCGCGCTGTGTCTAGGAGAGCCATTACACAAAGTCCCTGGCCAGGGCAAGCGAGATAAACTGGTAGGTTTCCAGTGTTATCTCAGGTGTTCTGGGCTACACTCCTACACGACTTGTACCGCTAGTAGAGGACTGACGTTTACCGCCCCCTAGGCCCGCCATGCGATGTTCTTAGACGAACAGACCGGACTGTACGGAGACTGTCACATTCAGGCTCAGTAGGAGTTCAGATGGGTTTACCTCGTCATTCTTCTTATCGGCATCTACCTGGGGACCGTTACGTACAGCTAGTGCCACTTGCGGTCTGTGGTTAAACCCACTGCCAGCGTATTGTCGAGTCATTAGAGTCCCACACAGAGGGTTATTCGCCTTTAGGCAAAATGAGTAGAGGTCGCATGGTTTTGCGACAGGGTCCGTTCACATCCGCGCACTTGTGCACGTTTGGTGTCCGGAAAGCTTATACTAGTGTGCTTTGGTTTAAGCCGGATCCTAGTATATGATTTGGGATTGGTTTTATCTCATTGTATTCGTGTTCCTCGGAACACGGATACGGGTGTGTATGTACAGTTGACTGAGACAGAGGCAGAGGACTTTCATTAGGGTTGATGACCATTGTAATTTTCTTAACCCTAATGTTTATGTGTGGATTATGATTTATTAATATTAGTTAATTATAATTGTGCATGGTTAGGGTTGTTGACCATTTGACTATACTTGACTTGTTGACCTAGGTTGACAAGTTGACCATCATCATTCCATATGAAAGATGCTCTTTGATCCTTGCAAAAAGCATTTAATGTGAAATGATAATGGTCATTTCTTGATTAACCATGACAATTATCTTTAGCTAATTATCCATTTTTCATAAATCACATATATGTGAGAAGGTTGCATTATTCTTCTCACTTGATCATTTTCATTCTCTCTCCTCCTCTTCCTCCCCCTCTAGCTCTCCCCTCTCATGAGTTGCGAACCATTTGAGCTTGAGATAATCCCTTCAAAAACACTCTCTACTCTTTCTAAGGTCCTAGGTCTAGCATACCAAGCACCTTAGTTACTTCTAGTTTGAGGTTGGAGCCAAAGGTTGAGGCCCTCGGGTGGATCTTTCTTCGGTAAGAGAAGGCGACAAGGAGAACCCGTTCATTCACTCCAAGGAGCAAGAAGAAAAGGACTTGAAGACCTAGGTATAACCCCCTTTCCGAGTAGCTAAACTCTTTTAGCTTTGGTAGTTAGTTTTGTTTAGCAAAGATCCCTCCTTTACATAGTCCATGTTGCCTAGTGTTGTAAAAATCCGATTTTTCATAACGTTTCCACCTTCCCGCAAGCACCGTGGTGGGCAACGTGGACTTACAGTCGTATCAGAGCCTAGCTAAACACAAACTAACTAGTTAGCAAAGTATTTAGACTTCGATCGGAAAAAATCGCAAAACACATTTTCTAAAACCCTAGTTTCTGCCGATTTTTATTTCTGCTTTAAAAATAATAAATCATACTTCAAAAATCGGCTCAGGGTTTTCTAAAGAAACACACCAAAAATGATCCACTGAACCGGTCAAAGCGCCGCGGTTCCGCGGCAAGAACATGCTTCTTGCCACGGATCCGCGACCGAGTTGACTTGGCCGTGGACCGAGTTTGGTGCAGTCTTCTTCTGTTGAGGTTTTGGGATTTTTAATATAGTTTGTTTCCACCCAGATTTTCCAGAGAACAAGTTAGTTTTTGGGGTGGTCACAAATCCGTATTTTGATCGAATTTCTTTATACTTTGGCTAATGGGTTATATCTGTGATGTGATATATGTATTGAACGTCTACTAATCGCTATACGTCGATTAGTGGGGGTTATACATATCTGTGATCTGTAATGTTGATGGTTTGTGTATATGAATTCGTTGGATTGTCGCGGATGAATAGCTGGGGGGTTGTGAGATGAGAGTTTTCTTATTCATTCAATTCTTGTAATATGTAAATTGATGTAATATTATTTGTATGGCCGCACAACCGGGTCGGGGTTGTAGCCGTCATTGTATAATTTCTTTTTACTGTTTTTGCTCCTAGGATAGACCCAAGGTGGGGTGCACAAACTACCGGGTACCTCGAAGTGCCGAGTAGCCTACTCACGTTGTTGAGAGAGGTTGGTTCACTTCGGATACTTGGCGGGTAGTTTGCCGCACCCGTAAGGGTCTAGGGTGGGGTTTGGCTATTCATTGCGACCGTGTAATCCGCTCTTCGTTACAGGATCGTACGAATTGCGGATTCCTAGTATATCCAATGTATTCATCTGTGATCTGGAATGGCTATCATTGCATGTGAAGAATGTTTATATATATCTATATGATATCTATTTAGGCGTTGCTAATGTTTTGCATCCGCGCTAGTCCAGCCCCCGCTTTGTCGTTAGTTAAGTAACCTAACGGGTGATGACGGGACACCGTGGTGAATGCGGATGGCATAAGCGTACGTCATATTTTCTGCAATGGTAGGATTAAACGATGGGACGCATTGGAATTAATGCAAAAAAAAAAAATTAACAAAGTAACAATCGTTGGAACACTTTCAAAACCACTCGGTTCTTTTCAAAACCAAACTTTTAAATGCGGAGCTTGAACCACTCCTTTTGAAAGCTATCTCGTTTCTTCGATTATATCAAGTTCACTACGTTCACGGTTTCGCCAAAACCATTCGTAGCCCTCCGTCATTTCAGTTAAATAGTCAGTAGTATTCAAGCTATGTATTTTGACCTTCGCCAAGGCATAGTGATTGGTAGCTGCTGAATATTTATCTGTAGCATAGATAGATGCGTTGGTTTGGGACAGTCGTACTACTATTTTGGCCTTCGTCAAGGGTATGTACGCGTGGGTTCAAATTAACCTGGATAATGACGGATAGAACTTGACATGTGACTTATGATATGTTGGCCTTCGTCAAGGTCATAAGAACATGAGGCAAAAATCCACATCGGGAGTTTCAAAAGAACTGAAACTTGCGAGCGCTGCATACCATTTGGAGTGTGATGATTCTGGTAGGATTCCTTCAGTTTTGTCACGTGATGATATTTTGATCCCGATCCTACTGTGAGTATATGCTACTCCTCCGGAACTTTCTCACTTAACGATCAATGCTATAAACCAAGTAGGTGTCTAAAATGTGTTAGCGGGGCTACGCCCACAGGGAAAAAATGTTACTTAATTAAGGAACTTCGCGAAAGTGTTGGAAAACCTCCCTCGAAGTACCGACACCAGCCTGGCTGAACGGTTAAGCAAGTATTGTACGGTGAGATTGATCCCGACTAATTCTTCCTTTATGGTTTGAGGAGGGATTCGAGAGACAGTGGGAGCCATCCTGTTTAGATAAATTAAAAACCAATCTAAACTTGCAAGAGCATCATGCTAAAGTGTTTTCTTCTCTCTCTATTAATTGCAGCGACCCAGTGACCAGACATAGGTTACATCTAGATAATAAAATGACTGAATCTGACTGTTATGACTGGCAAAGGTCTGTCCAGATGTCCATTGCCCATGAGAAGCTGGGACACCTCTTGACTGATCCAACCCCTGCCGTCTCAGGTCCAGTTTCCCCTGTCACGGATATTCATATCCGCAAGACATCCGAAAAGGAATGTGTGAAAGCCAAGTGCCTCGTGTTAGCCTCAGTTGATGGTGCATACCAGAGGCAGCACGAGAAGATGGACTTAGTTTCTATCTTCCTCCATAACAAAGATTTATATGGAGAGCAATCTCGTATCGCAAGATATGCGACCTCAAACGAATTGCTTCCAGCGAGGTTGGCTATCGGGTCATCTGTAGGGGGCAACGTCCTTACAGAGACCAGCTATTTTGAGCTCACGGACCTGAAGACCACGTTGAAGAACGGGTGAGATGCTGACTTGGTTCTACAGTCTCTACCTTCTACCCTGAAGGAAACCAAGGAAGTAGAAGGAAAAGGAAGGGCAGAAGTTTCGGGACTGGATGTAGTAAAAGAGGGATGTTCCTATTGTTACAGGAATGAACATTGGCAGAAAGATTGCAGGGCTAGTAAAGCCAGTAGCCAGGATTCGAAGCATGTTGTGGCTTCGGTTTCGGGTGTGTTTGTAATAGAGAACTGTATGTCAGTTAACCCTACTTCCTGGGTATTGGATACCGGATCAGGATCTCACATCTGTAATTCGTTACAGGCTCTGAGAAACCGTAGGGTTATCAGGATAGGTGATATGGCTCTAAGGGTTGCTAACGGAATGAGCATGTACGCTGAATCCGTAGGGGAGTATCATCTTGGACTGACAACTGGGCAAATATTGATTCTGCGTGACTGTTTTTATGTACCAGGTGCGACATGTAATATCATATCTGTATCCTTACTTTCTAAGGAAGGATATGATTTTACTTTTGTAAGCGATGTGGTCAACATCCACCTAAATCAAGTTCTGATTGGGTCAGGTACATTAATAAACGGGATATACGTATTAAATCAAGCTCAGATTTTCAGTGTCCAGAATACACTTAAAAGAAAGTCTCCGGAATTAAATCAGGCTTTCTTATGGCATTGTAGACCGGGTCACATTAATGAGACACGGTTGACAAAGTTACATAAAGAAGGATACTTGGATCCGTTCGAGTACCAGTCTTATGCCACTTATGAATCTTGTCTCATGGGAAAGATGACAAAGACTCCGTTCACTGGACACGGAGAAAGAGCAAGCGATCTCTTAGGACTCATACACAGTGATGTGTGTGGTCCAATGTCTACACATGCGCGAAGTGGTTATTCATACTTCATTACTTTCACAGATGATATCTCTAGGTATGGATATGTCTTCTTGATGAAGCATAAATCCGAGGCCTTTGAGAAATTTCGGGAATACATGAATGAAGTTGAAAAACAAACAGGCAAAAGTATCAAGACACTGAGATCTGATCGAGGTGGTGAATACATGAGTGCCGAGTTTCTGGGCTACTTAAAAGAGAATGGAATTCTCTCTCAGCTTACTCCTCCATACACACCACAACACAACGGTGTATCGGAAAGGAGGAATCGAACCCTATTCGATATGGTTCGTTCCATGATGAGTAATACTGAGTTACCGCGATCTTTCTGGGGTTATGCACTAGAATCAGCTGCATATCTTTTGAACAAGGTTCCTTCCAAGACTGTGCCTACCACACCATATCAGATGTGGTGTGGGAAGAAACCCCATCTTCAATATCTGAAGATATGGGGATGTCCAGCTTTTGTAAAAAAGCTGCATGCGGACAAGCTCGAGGTACGCTCAGTACTGTGTAAGTTTGTGGGATACCTAAAGAACTCTAGGGGTATTTTTTCTATTACGCAGAGAAACAAAAGGTTTTTGTTTCTCGTCATGCCCACTTTCTGGAACATCAGTTTTTAGAAAAAGGTGAAAGTTGGAGCGTAGTAGAACTGGAAGAAATTCCAGAACCATAAACTATTACTGAAAGCTTGGAAGAACCAGAAAGTTCAGGAGAACCGGACATCCTAGCGTCACTCCGTAGGAGTAGTAGGCAGTCTCATTCGCCCGAGAGATACTACGGTTTTCTCATAGACGGGGATAGAGAGGATTGCACCATTGACTATGGTAATCCAACTAGCTTCCAGCAAGCCATTCAGAGCGGTGACTCGGTAAAATGGCTGGATGCAATGCGGACCGAGATGGAGTCCATGTACACCGACAAAGTTTGGACTTTGGACTTTGCTGCAGAAGGGGTAAAACCCATAGGCTGCAAATGGATCTTTAGAAAGAAGATTGGTGTAGATGGGCAGGTTGAAACCTATAAAGCTAGACTTGTAGCAAAAAGTTTTCGTCAAAGACCAGGTTTGGACTATGACGAGACCTTTTCTCCAGTGGCTATGCTCAAATCCATTCGGATCCTTCTTGCCATTGCTGCCTTCCACGATTATGAGATCTGGAAGATGGACGTAAAGACGGCTTTCCTAAATGGAAATTTGGAATAGTGCGTCTATATAGATCAGCCGGAGGGATTCATTCAGAGTGGGAGCAGCGGTAAAGTGTGCAAGTTGCTCAAGTCCTTCTATGGACTGAAGCAGGCATCGCGGAGTTGGAACATCTGCTTCGATGATACTGTCAAAGAATTTGACTTTATCAAAAACCCAGATGAACCATGCATTTACAGCAAGATTGTAGGGAGAACTGTGGTATTCCTCGTCTTGTACGTGGATGACATTCTCCTAATAGGAAATGATATTCCTATGCTACAGTCAGTCAAAGGATTCTTGTCACAGAGGTTCTCCATGAAGGACCTGGGCGATGCCAACTACATTCTGGGGATCCAGATCTATCGTGATAGATCTAAGAGGATGTTGGGACTTTCACAGTCGAGGTACATAGACACCATACTAAAACGATTCAGTATGGAAGATTCCAAGCGCGGTAATCTACCGGATTGTCACGGAATCACCCTCTCCAAAGAGATGTCTCCCAAGACTGATTTGGAAAGGGCTCGCATGTCATCTATACCCTACGCATCTGCGGTAGGCTCTATAATGTATGCAATGTTATGTACCAGACCAGATGTAGCATACGCATTGAGCGTTGTAAGCCGGTATCAGTCGGACCCAGGGGAGAAACACTGGATAGCAGTAAAGAACATTCTCAAGTACGTGAGAAGGACTAAGGAAATGTTCTTGGTGTATGGCGGAAAAGATCTCCAGATCGAGGCCTTTGCTGACTCCAGCTTCCAGAGTGACAAGGATGACTCCAAATCCATGTCGGGTTATTTCTTTACCCTCAATGGAGGGACGGTTTGCTGGAAGACTTCCAAGCAGGAAACCGTTGCTGACTCAACTATGGAAGCGGAGTACATAGCTGCTTATGATGCCGCAGAGGAAGCTGTCTGGATGAAGAAGTTTATCACGGAACTTCAGGTGGTTCCTACCATTGTTGATCCAATACCGCTGTATTGTGACAACAACGGAGCTATAGCTTTAGCGAAGGAACCCAGGTCCGATCAGAAGTCCAGGCACATTTTGAGGTGGTACCACCTGATCAGGGAGATCGCAGATCGCCAGGAGATCGAGGTGAAGAGAGTAAATTCGAAAGATAACACTGCAGATCCATTCATGAAGGCCATACCCCAGACTCAGTTCAAGCGGCTGATCGAGATGATAGGTCTTCGATACGCCAGAACATGGCCTTAGTGCAAGTGGGAGATTGTTAGTGTATATGCCCTAGAGGCCATTACTGTATCATACTAGATTGTGTATTACTTCATGGAAGCTTGGGATATTCACCTTGTATTGACATTCTTGTTCAAAATGGTAGTATGCTACTTGGTTTGTTTCTGCTTTAATGTTTGCATGTGTTTATTTTAGCATATCGCCTTTACACATTAGTGGAGCCCTTAGGATCTTTGCTTGATTACCAGCGTTGTGATGGCAGTCACACTCGTGGGGCTGGGTAATCCATAAGCACATCCTTATGCAGGTCCCTAGTCGCGGACTATCGAGACAGGGCATCGATACTCCGGAGTAGACTAGCGTATGCGCTTCTTATCCCAGCTTGGGAGACGGTCTGTCCCACAGCCGTCAGTACATCGTACTTGAGATAGTATACGGGTGCTCGTTAGGTTACGAGTACACTGGACAGGACTTCTCGGGAACTGTTGGTTGGTATTATACTTATCGTCAGTTATCAGTTCCCAGGTGACATGAGTACAGCTTAGTCCGTTGACTTGACACTGTCACTTCGCCTCGAGTGTGTTCCCACTGTACTTTGATTACTACCCTACCAAGGCTCCAAGGAGTCGTGCAAACAGGTAGT
Organism: Agapanthus africanus; assembly: GCA_030015575.1. Taxonomy (NCBI): domain Eukaryota; kingdom Viridiplantae; phylum Streptophyta; class Magnoliopsida; order Asparagales; family Amaryllidaceae; genus Agapanthus; species Agapanthus africanus. The sequence goes on along the minus strand of JASDDO010000019.1, from coordinate 494,020,017 downwards.
TTTTGGGTGCAGTCCCGAAGCACTTGGAGGCAGTGACGGTTAGACAGGATTCGTCTCTCCCGGTATTGGGGGTTGATATCGTGCTGTGTCTAGGAGAGCCATTACACAAAGTCCCTGGCCAGGGCAAGCGAGATAGACTGGTAGGTTTCCAGTGTTATCTCAGGTGTTATGGGCTACACTCCGGCACGACTTGTACCGCTAGTAGGGGACTGACGTTTACCGTCCCCTAGACCCGCCATGCGATGTTCTTAGACGAACAGACCGGACTGTACGGAGACTGTCACATTCAGGCTCAGTAGGAGTTCAGATGGGTTTACCTCGTCATTCTTCTTATCGGCATCTACCTGGGGACCGTTACGTACAGCTAGTGCCGCTTGAGGTCTATGGTTAAACCCACTGCCAGCGTAGTGTCGAGTCTTTAGAGTCCCACACAGAGGGTTATTCGCCTTTAGGCAAAATGAGTAGAGGTCGCATGGTTTTGCGACAGGGTCCGTTCACATCCGCGCACTTGTGCACGTTTGGTGTCCGGACAGCTTATACTAGTGGGTTTTGGTTTAAGCCGGATCCTAGTATATGATTTGAGATTGGTTTTATCTCATTGTATTCGTGTTCCTCGGAACACGGATACGGGTGTGTATGCACAGTTGACTGAGACAGAGGCAGAGGACTTTCATTAGGGTTGATGACCATTGTCATTTTATTAACCCTAATGTTTATGTGTGAATTACGATTTATTAATATTAGTTAATTATAATTGTGCATGGTTAGGGTTGTTGACCATTTGACTATACTTGACTTGTTGACCTAGGTTGACAAGTTGACCATCATCATTCCATATGAAAGATGCACTTTGATCCTTGCAAAAAGCATTTAATGTGAAATGATAATGGTCATTTCTTGATTAACCATGACAATTATCTTTAGCTAATTATCTATTTTTCATAAATCACATATATGTGAGAAGGTTGCATTATTCTTCTCACTTGATCATTTTCATTCTCTTTCCTCCTCTTCCTCTTTCTCTAGCCCTCCCCTCTCATGAGTTGAGAACCAATTGAGCTTGAGATAATCCCTTCAAAAGCACTCTCTACTCTTTCTAAGGTCCTAAGTCTAGCATACCAAGCACCTTAGTTACTTCTAGTTTGAGGTTGGAGCCAAAGGTTGAGGCCCTCGGGTGGATCTTTCTTCGGCAAGAGAAGGCGACAAGGAGAACCCGTTCATTCACTCCAAAGAGCAAGAAGAGAAGAACTTGAAGACCTAGGTATAACCTCCTTTCCGAGTAGATAAACTTTTTTAGCTTTGGTAGTTAGTTTTGTTTAGCAATGATCCCTCCTTTACATAGTCCATGTTGCCTAGTGTTTTAAAAATCCGATTTTTCATAACGTTTCCGCCTCCCCGCAAGCACCGGGGTGGGCAACGTGGACATACAAGCGCAAGTTAGTAAAGCTTAATAGTGAGGCTCTGATACCACTGTAAGTCCACGGTAGCGCCCCAGCCGTCTAACAGATGCCAAATGCGGAACAAAAACTTTTTACAAATGGCGCTATCGCGTACTATAACCCGGATCTGCCATTAAAGCTAAACTAACAAACTACAAAGTGGGTAGAAATGTTATACCGAACGATCCGAGTCCTTCGGTCTTCAACCATCATCCCACGCTTTGTTGCGGCTGCTCCGATCTCCTGAATCTCCAGTCTTCTCATCCAGGTGGCACCACGTCGACGAATCTTTAAACGGGCTCCCGCCTCTGAACCGAGGCAACTCGATCATCAAGTTTGCTAAAAGAGATGACCAAGATTGATGTAGAGAATGAGTAGAACACTTTGTCTCGTTACGTCTAAAGCCATGGACGAACGGTTAATGAAGTTGCCTTTTAGGATCGAATCGAAATGAGAAAATGGATCACATCTAATTTCTATCAACCAAAACTATCATAATCTTTTTCAACCAACTATTATTTCTTGCAAGAGGGGGCCGGCCACTAAATAAGATGAGGGAGGTGAGTGTAGGAGAGGGGGGTGACCACAACAATAAATGAGAAAGGATGATTCATAATACACCTTGTATGAACACATTAAAAGCAAACCAATGAACATAAACCTAGTCATTAACCTAGTCACCCTTACATTAAATGCACTAATGAGTCACTTAACACCTCACCATCCTAGTCATCATCTAGAAGCTTCCATACTCATCTCAAGAAAAGATAAATCCATATTTAAACCGAATGTTTAATACGGCTGATAGAAAACTGGAAACTGGCAACTTCCAAAACTGAGCCTGAAACGAATTTCAGGATAACCCCATATCATTATATGTTAGTTATATGTATGCCCTAGAGGCCATTACTATACATAGGATGTATATTGTAGTGGATGCTTGGACATATATAGGGAGGACTTTCTTGCTCGACATGATAGTATGCGGTCTGGTTGATCTTTGCCTTAACGTGTACACTGATTGTCTCTCTGTTACATGTTGGTAAAGCCCTTAGGATGTGTACTTGACTACCTGGACTATGATGCGGATCATACTAGTGGGGACATGGTAGTCCATAAGTACATCCTTCAAAGTCCCTAGTCGTGGGTATATCGAGACGGGGCATTGATATACCAGAGTAGACTAGCGTATACCTTCTCGACCCATACAGATGGGCGATGGATGATCCCATATCCATTGGTGTTTGACATCAGAGATGATATACGGGTGCTCAATGGAGACTGGGTACACTGGACGGACTCGCCGAGAACTCCCAGATGGTATTATACCTTACGTCAGATGGCAGTTCTCTGGTGACACTGGTACAGAGTAGTCTGTTGACCCGAGATCGTCATAGAGTCTTGTGTGGTTCCCACTATGCTTTGATTTCCATCTTACCACGTCCAAGAGGGCGTGCAAAACGGTGGTTTTTGGGTACAGTCCCGAATCACATTAAAGCAATGAGCGATAGGAGGGGATTCGTCTCTCCCGGTATAGGGAGTTGATGTTGCACTGTATTCGATTGGCTATAACCGGAAATCCCTGGCCAGGGTTGCTGAGATTTACTGGTAAGTGTTACCTGTAGTTTCTCGAACTTTTATAGACCTCATATCGACACGACTTATCGAGCTATTGGGGTCTGACGTTTACCACCCCTAGGCGAGATATGCGACATATCAGAAGATCAGACCGGACTGTACGGTAAGTGTTACTGGTTGGATTCACAGGAGTATGAGCGGGCTTCCTCGTAGATCTTCTGATCGCTCAATACCCGGATGGCCGTTACGTTTAGCAGACCGCTTACGGCTTGTGGGTGTTTGATATGATCATCACCTGCTGCCGGCGTATTGACGAGTCTTTAGAGTCCTACACAGAGGTTTCCTGGCTCAAGCGAAACGAAATAGGAGCGCATATGAGATATGTGCGGGACCGAGAATAATGCGTGTATGTGATACCGTATTCTATTCTCGCGATGAATGTATCGATTAGTTGTATGCGATATAACCTAGTTATCGAATCAAGTATTGATTCGATAAGCCGATACATTGAATACTTATCGGTTATATGCGATATGACCGGATCATTGAATCAAGTGTAGATTTAATGATTTAATGCATAATTATATATTTGATATATTACTTTGCATTAACTAGTATTGGTTCACTTTAAATGGATTTTCTCACTTGATGTGCACATTATATATGTGATATACTTTTTGTGCACTTGATTGTATCATGTTTGATGATACATGCTCACTAGGGTTTGTGTAAAGATTAAACCATGGTTGTGGAATGGTTAGGGTTTTCCTTTTGTTTTCTTATTCATTTATTTATCTATTTATTCTTTTTGGAAAAATATTAAGCATAAAGAAAAATGGTGGCTTTCTTTGGAAGCATATTGAAGCTTCATGAAGCTTTGACTAAGTCACCATTTTGTCTCATGCTTAACCCTAACCATTCCCACTAACCATGATTTATTCTCTACACTTGACCATGGTTGAGACATGATAAGTATTCTTATTATTTTCTTTTTAGAGAATAACTTATCATATTATTCTTTCTTCTTCTTCTTCATCTTCAACATTGAAGCAAGCTTGCCTCCATCAATGGCAACTTGTGAAAAAGAGTGAGAAATCCAATTCTAAAGTGAACCCACTTCCTATTTCTTCATCCTCTACCTCTTGCCAAGTAGTAGAGTGTGTTTTCTTCACAAGTTTCATGACTTGGTGAAGTGGGAGCTTGATCTAGTGATGCCTCGACGTAGATCATCTTCGGCATCGTCGTCGATGACCTAGCCCGTCTTTTCTCCGATGAAGCCGACGCTAGAGCCCGGATTTTGATTTGGACAGCGGAGAGGACTTCATCATGGAGCCGTGGAGGTGGAGGACCGGATCTACAAAGGTTGTATTTCCGTTCTTTTAGTTTAGTTGTAAACTAGTTTCTTTTGTCGCCTAAAAATCTAGCCAACGATCTAGTCTAGGGTTTCTCGGCACCGTAAAATTTGAAATTGGCATGGTTGATGCCATGTGAGACCTCTTGAGAGTGCCTAGGAACCCAACAGTGGTATCAGAGCCAAGCTAGAGCCTTAGGCGAAGTCTATACGGAGTTTGAAGTCCGATCGACCCGAAACCCCAACCCAAAACGGCTCTCTGGACTTTTTCTAAAAACTGGGTTTTTTGCAGATTAAAAATGCTTAAAAAAATTCAGCAGGGAAATCTAAGAATTATGGTGCAAAATGTTTTCCATGAACTGTTCATAGTGTGGCGGAACCGCGGCAGAAGCCTGGCTTCTGCGGCGGTTCCGCGGCGAAATGATGACGTCATCCTCCCTTGTTTGCATTGTAACTCCTATTTTATTATGCTGGATTTTCTGGGAATTTTTAATATTTATTCAAGAGTTGAATTTTCTGGGGTTGTTTTGGGGATTCGGTGTTTCGATCGGAGTATCAGATTTTGTCTATGTGGCTTTCCGGATAATTTTTGAATATGTTAAAAAGTTCGACCGGATATAAATATCCAATCTTTCCCCTGCCGGAAAATTTCCAAGTGTTGGATTTTTCCGAGGTTTAATGACGTTCTAAGTAGTGCAAGTAATGCGATGGTCCCTCTAGAAGACAACAAACCTTAACTCGATTATGTGACCGTCTTGAACTGCCCTTTGAACCTTCGGGTTTGGGGCAGTACGGCGTGCCACATGTGAGGCGTTGGCTTGACCCTTCTACGGCTGGACCGTCGGTACTGAGGCATGAACTGGATGTTTTTTAAACTTGTTTCATGTGTTGATCTGTTTTGGGAAAACTTGGGTGTTCGACTGTTCGATAGGAAAGTTTAACATTTTCTATTTATCCGGAATGGGATACAATAATTGGAATTCACAAGAAGTTATGAGATAACTGAATGAATGTTATAAACATAGCAGTTTAGTCTCACTTGATCGGTGGCCACGGAATTTTGATGTGATCAAAAGTCCGTCGCAATCACGTAGTGTATGCGGATACTCGCCGGGTAAACTTAATAGACAGCCTCGCTCCATAGCCCCGACCAAGTGACTGTAGGAGAACCCCGTCGCCGAAAGCATCAGTTCGGGTGCTCGCGGTAGCGGTGTTCCGCCTTGGTGCACTTCGTCGACGGTATTGGGGGTGCGGCCGTCTACTGAAGTTTACGACGAGCATTCGATCAGGATTTCGGGAATCTTGTTGAATTGCCCGACTTGATATTGAAAAGAGTTTTCGATAATGAGACTAAAATGCGGGGTTTAGAATTATTAGGCATGTGATGTCTAAGGAATTCATTTGATTAGGCATGCGATGTCTAAAGAGTTTGCGGATTCCAACTGTTGTAGTTTTACACTTTCTTTTCTGTGACCGTAAGTGTAATATGTGATATCGCCGGTTTCGTTGCTATATGTCAACGACAATTGGGATGCGCATATTTACTTACGTTGATGACATGTGATGTTATGTGTTGCTGGATATGTTATATTGGATCGTCGTGTTTGAATAGCCGTGGGTTTTTATGTGAGATGAGTGTTTTTCATTTTCATTCATGTAAAAACTTGTATGTAATATTCTTTTATTTGGGGCGCTTCCAGGTTGCGGAAGTTGTCACCGTTGTTGTATATTATTTACTTTTCCGCACTAGGATAGACCCAAGGAGGAGGGCACAAGTAACCGGGTTCTGGAGTCCAGTGGGAGACCAACTCGAGGAGTCGAGTCCGGGTCTCCTAACACTAGAATTGGCAGGGTTGCTTCCCACTCTCGTAGGGGTCTAGGGTGTGGGTTTGGCTATTCATCACGACCGTGGAATCCGTGTTTTATACTGGCTCGTATTGAAAACACGGACGTCCTAGTATATCCAATATTTCATATGATTCTTCTGCTGCGATATCTGTGATGTGATCATGTGATGTTCTGTGATAGATACTTTATATAGTATATATGATATATTATATAGGCGTTACTTATGTTTTACACCCGCGCTAGCCCTGCTCCGCTCTGCCGTTAGTTACCTAACCTAACGGTGCACGAGGGGACATCGAGGCGAATGCGGATGGCATAAGTGTACGTCGTATTTATCTGTGATGTTTAGGTATTTAAATGATGGGACTTCATTAATGTGATTAATGAAAGAAAAGAAACCTAAGATGTTGTAGAATCGAATTTCAAAAATAAAACAGGTAGCTACAGTTCTTGCTTTGCACAGCGGTACATGTGATATATCCTGCACCTTATTCGATGAGGAAAGGACCGAGATCCCTTCACCGGGAGTGACTCCTTTAGCAATAACTGGCAGATGCTACACACTCGGTTTGTCTTTTGATTACTTTTAAGAGTTTTTGCTATGCACAGTGATATATATGATATATCCCGCACCTCATTCGACGAGGAAAGGACCGACGATCCCTTCACCGGGAGTGACTCCTTTAGCAAAACTAGAAAAGCCTCAAAAACACTCCATTTTAAAATCATTTGATTCTACAACGATATCAAGTTCATTACGCAATAGGTTTTCAGAAAAACCTGTCGTAGCCCTCCGTCATTTCAAATAAGTTGTATATAGTATTCGTGCTGCATTTGTTGGCTTTCGTCAAGGTGCAGTGTGCGGTAGCTATATGCTGCATACGATGCGATTGGATTAGGGTAGTCGTGCGGCTTTGTTGGCTTTCGTCAAGGGTCGTGCGGGTGGGTTTAATTCAATCAAGAAATGTACGGGTTGAACTTGACTAGCGGGCTATGGTTTGTTGGCTTTCGTCAAGGTCATAGCACGTTAGGGGCAAAATATTATCGGGAATTTCAAGTGTTGAAATTTGCAATGAGATTGCATACCTTCTATGAGATAGTTGGATCCCGATACCCGCTGCGAGTAAGAGTTACTCCTGGGAGAGTTTTACACATTGCAATTAACTAATCAAGTAGGTGTCTAGAAAGGTGTCAATGAGGTTATGCCTCTGGGAAAACGAAGTTTACATTAATTAGGTTCGTGCGAAAGCACGGGGGACCTCCCTCAAAGTACCGACACTGGCCTGGCTGAAAGATTGGCGAACTTGTAGTGTGTAATTAATCCCGGCTAGTCTTTCCTTTTAGGGTTTGAAGGAAGATTTGATAAAAAGCAGTGGGAGCCATCCTGATTAGATAAAATAATAACCAATCTGATCTTGCAAGAGCGCACGCTGAGTGTTTTCTTCTCTCTCTCTCCAGGTAGCGACCATATCACGCCTTAATCAAGATAATAATACGGATATTTGACCGAACCCGCTTGTTATACTGAGCTGGGGAACGTTGGTCCCGCTCCAACTTATAATTGTTATAAGACAGAGCAGAAAATTGGGGATTACCAGAATTCCCGTGCCGCCCAAACAAAGAGAGTGCATGCTGATGCATCATCTTCGGGTGTGTTCTTTATACAAAACTGTTTCTCTATTCTCTACGTCCTGGGTATTTGATTCCGAATCAGGATTCCAGATATGTAATATGTTACATAGGGCTACAGAAAGGTAGAGAACTGAGAACGGGTGATAAGTTTCATGAGACAGAAAACGGGGCAAGTGTTGCAGCCAAGTCTGTTGGTCACTGTCACCCTGTATTACCAATACATTGATTCTGAACGAATGTTATTAGATACCGAACCTGATATACAAAATCATATCAGTCTCTTTATTAGTAAAGAAATGATAAAATTTTGTATTGTTGGATAATGTTTGGAACATTTCCTATATCAAAAGTTGATCGGTTCAGGCACGTTATCTAAAAGCATTGACGTTCTAAATCAAACTACAGTTCCTAATATACAGAACACAAACAAGAGGAAGAGTTCATAAATGAACGAGTTCTTCTTGAGGCATTGTAGACCAGGTCATATCAATGCCACCCGACTGGCTAAAGTTACATTTAGATGCATATTTAAATCAGTTTGAATTTACATCTTGTGAAACTTGCCAGTCATGTCACAAAGATTAGATGACACCAGCTCTGTTTATTGGAAACAGAGAAAGAGTTAGTAAACTCTTGGGATTGATACATGTTGATGTATGTAAGGTCCAATGTCTACACATGCCAGGGGCGGTTCTTTGTACTTCATTAAATCCTCTGATGATCTCTTTTGATTCAGACATATGTTCCTGTTGAAACACAAGTCCGAACCTTTTGAGATATTCACAGAATATAAGTTAGAAGTAGAGAACCAATACGGGTATAAGTATTATGTCCTTTGATGAGATCGAGGAGGAGAATACTTGAGCACGGAAATCCTGGATTATTCTAAAGGAGAATGAGATTCTCTCTCAGCATTACTCCTCCGTATACACCATAGCACGATGGTATATCGGGGCGGAGCAATCACACCCTATATGATAAGGTGTGCTCTATGATGAGTACTACTGAGTTACCTATTTCCTTTTTTGGGAGTTATGCACTTGAGAAGCTGCATACCTATTGAATAGGGTTCAAATCAAATCAGTCGCCTACCATTTCATATGTGATATGGAAAGGGAAGAGCCCATATCTTAAGTTGGTTAAGATTTGGGGTTGTCCGGCCTATGTCTGAAAGCAAAATCCGGACAAGCTCGAGGCAATGTAAGTTATGTAGAACTGGAAAGGTTCCAACTATACAAACTGCAGCTGATGATTTGGTAGAACCGAAGGATTCAGTAGAATCCAACGAACCTCAGCCTCTCCGCCGATCTAGTAGGGTTCCTCACCCACCTGAGAGATACTTCTGTTTCTCTATGACTGTGGGAGCGAGGATTGCATCATGAGATGATGACCCAACTAGTTTCGAGCAGGCCATCGAGAGTAGGGACTCTGTAAGAATGGCTGGATGCTTAGTGATCTGAGATGGAATCCACGTACACCAACAAAGTATGGACCTTGGTTGCTATATCTGAAGGGTTAAATCCCCATCAGGAGCAAGTAAATCTTGAGAAGATTACTTGGTATAGATGGAAAAGTTGAGACTTTCAAAGCTAGACTTGTTAAAGCTTTTCGTCATCGACCAGGCGTGGATTATGATGAAACCTTTTCTAAGTAGCTATGCTTAAGTCCATCCAGATCCTACTTGCCATGGCTACATACCATGACTACGATATCTGGCGGTTGGGTGTCATGACTGCTTTTCTAAATGATATTTTAGAAGAGAACGTCTATAAGTACACAGCCAGAGGGCTTCGTAGACAGTGGGAGCAGCGGAAACGTGTACAAGATGCTTTATAGGATAAAGCAGGTATCGCGGAGTTGGAACATCTGTTTTGATGATTTAGTCAAAGAGTTTGACATCATCAAAATGGTAGATGAACCTTGTATAAACAAAAAGGTAGTAGGGAGTATGGTGACGATCCTCGTAGAGTACGTGGATGACATACTCTTGATAGGGAAGAAGTTTCCTATGGTGCGCTCGGTCAATCTCCGCTTATCACAATGGTTCTCCATATGGATCAAAAATGATACCTCCTAAATCCTGGATTTTGGATCTATGAGATAGATCTAAATGGATGTTAGGATTCTCACTAGTTGTAGTGAGATGGTATCAACCGATCCTCGGGAGAATCACTGGAAGGGTTCCAGGGTGATAAGGACGACTGAAAGTCAGTCACAGGCATTGTCTTTACCCTCAGTAAAGGGATGGTATGTTGGAAGAGTTTCAAGCTAGATACCGTGGCATACTAGACGATAAAGGCTGGATACATCGCTACTTAAGATGCTACCAAAGAGGCAGTCTGGATGTATATTTGTTCATGAGATGAGCTTAGTTCCTCCCATTGTGTGACAATGGAGTTGTGGCTTATGCCAAGGAATGTCCGTCCCATCAGTGATCCAGACATATTCTAAGGCAGTATCACCTGATCATGGAGATGTTTGATCTCAAAGGGATCGAGGTTAGGAGAGTAGACTCAGAGGACAACACGGCGGATCCACTCACGAAGGCCTATTCCCAGAGAGAGATTTTTATGGGATGGTTGAGTATGGGATACTGCAACCACTGCTACAGATGGCCCTAGTGCAAGTGGGAGATTGTTAGTTATATGTATGCCCTAGAGGCCATTACTATACATAGGATGTATATTGTAGTGGATGCTTGGACATATATAGGGAGGACTTTCTTGCTCGACATGATAGTATGCTGTCTGGTTGATCTTTACCTCAACGTGTACACTGATTGTCTCTCTGTTACATGTTGGTAAAGCCCTTAGGATGTGTACTTGACTACCTGGACTATGATGCGGATCATACTAGTGGGGACATGGTAGTCCATAAGTACATCCTTCAAAGTCCCTAGTCGTGGGTATATCGAGACGGGGCATTGATATACCAGAGTAGACTAGCGTATACCTTCTCGACCCATACAGATGGGCGATGGATGATCCCATATCCATTGGTGTTTGACATCAGAGATGATATACGGGTGCTCAGTGGAGACTGGGTGCACTGGACGGACTCGCCGAGAACTCCCAGATGGTATTATACCTTACGTCAGATGGCAGTTCTCTGGTGACACTGGTACAGAGTAGTCTGTTGACCCGAGATCGTCATAGAGTCTTGTGTGGTTCCCACTGTGCTTTGATTTCCATCTTACCACGTCCAAGAGGGCATGCAAAACGGTGGTTTTTGGGTACAGTCCCGAATCACATGAAGGAAATGAGCGATAGGAGGGGATTCGTCTCTCCCGGTATAGGGAGTTGATGTTGCACTGTGTTCGATTGGCTATAACCGGAAATCCCTGGCCAGGGTTGCTGAGATTTACTGGTAAGTGTTACCTGTAGTTTCTCGAACTGTTATAGACCTCATATCGACACGACTTATCGAGCTATTGGGGTCTGACGTTTACCACCCCTAGGCGAGATATGCGACATATCAGACGATCAGACCGGACTGTACGGTAAGTGTTACTGGTTGGATTCACAGGAGTATGAGCGGGCTTCCTCGTCGATCTTCTGATCGCTCAATACCCGGATGGCCGTTACGTTTAGCAGACCGCTTGCGGCTTGTGGGTGTTTGATATGATCATCACCTGCTGCCGGCGTATTGACGAGTCTTTAGAGTCCTACACAGAGGTTTCCTGGCTCAAGCGAAACGAAATAGGAGCGCATATGAGATATGTGCGGGACCGAGAATAATGCGTGTATGTGATACCGTATTCTATTCTCGCGATGAATGTATCGATTAGTTGTATGCGATATAACCTAGTTATCGAATCAAGTATTGATTCGATAAGCCGATACATTGAATACTTATCGGTTATATGCGATATGACCGGATCATTGAATCAAGTGTTGATTTAATGATTTAATGCATAATTATATATTTGATATATTACTTTGCATTAACTAGTATTGGTTCACTTTAAATGGATTTTCTCACTTGATGTGCACATTATATATGTGATATACTTTTTGTGCACATGATTGTATCATGTTTGATGATACATGCTCACTAGGGTTTGTGTAAAGATTAAACCATGGTTGTGGAATGGTTAGGGTTTTCCTTTTGTTTTCTTATTCATTTATTTATCTATTTATTCTTTTTGGAAAAATATTAAGCATAAAGAAAAATGGTGGCTTTCTTTGGAAGCATATTGAAGCTTCATGAAGCTTTGACTAAGTCACCATTTTGTCTCATGCTTAACCCTAACCATTCCCACTAACCATGATTTATTCTCTACACTTGACCATGGTTGAGACATGATAAGTATTCTTATTATTTTCTTTTTAGAGAATAACTTATCATATTATTCTTTCTTCTTCTTCTTCATCTTCAACATTGAAGCAAGCTTGCCTCCATCAATGGAAACTTGTGAAAAAGAGTGAGAAATCCAATTCTAAAGTGAACCCACTTCCTATTTCTTCATCCTCTACCTCTTGCCAAGTAGTAGAGTGTGTTTTCTTCACAAGTTTCATGACTTGGTGAAGTGGGAGCTTGATCTAGTGATGCCTCGACGTAGATCATCTTCGGCATCATCGTCGATGACCTAGCCCGCCTTTTCTCCGATGAAGCCGACGCTAGAGCCCGGATTTTGATTTGGACAGCGGAGAGGACTTCATCATGGAGCCGTGGAGGTGGAGGACCGGATCTACAAAGGTTGTATTTCCGTTCTTTTAGTTTAGTTGTAAACTAGTTTCTTTTGTCGCCTAAAAATCTAGCCAACGATCTAGTCTAGGGTTTCTCGGCACCGTAAAATTTAAAATTGGCATGGTTGATGCCATGTGAGACCTCTTGAGAGTGCCTAGGAACCCAACATTATAAACATACCCACATTTGTATTACGAACGAATACAAATGCAACAGAGACAAAGATATTATATCTACACAGCATAATACTCGGATCCGGCTTAAACCAAAGTCGACCAGTATTATCCGCCCGAAATATGACACGTGCGTAAACGCACGTGCATTTTCCGAACCCTGCAATAAAACCATACGGCCTCTACAACGTTTCGCCCGAACTTGGGAAAGTGTCTGTGGGGGACTCTAATGACTCATCAACACACAGGCACTGGGTATAACCACTAGCACGTCAGAGGTACTGGCTGTACGTAACGGTTGCCTATGTATTGATTGGAAGGGAAGCTGACGAGAGAACTCATCCATAAACCCTACTGAGCCTAACAGTGACAATATACATACAGTCCGGTCCATTCGTCTATGAGTATCGCATATCGGCCTAGGGGCTGGTAACGTCAGACCCCCAATAGCAGTATAAGTCGTGTCAGAGTGTGGCCCAGAACACCCTGAGATACTACTGGAGTACCTACCAGTAAATATCCTGCCTCGGCCGAGGGCTTTGTGTAATGGCACTTCTAGACACAGCGCGATCTCACCCCTAATACCGGGAGAGACGAATCCTCTGCCGATCCGCTCACTTGCCTCCATGTGGCTCGGGACTGTACCCAAAAAAGACCTGTTTGCACGACTCCTTTGAGCCGTGGTAGGGTAGAAATCAAAGCACAGTGGGAACTCACACGAGACAAATGACGACCTCAGGTCGATGAACTAACCTGTACACATGTCACCAAGGAACTGCTATCTGACGATATGTATAATACCAACTAGCATGTTCCCGGCGAGTCCTGTCCGGTGTACTCATAACCTAATGATCACCTGTATACATCTTAGGTGATCCTACTGACACGAATGGCTTGTGAGACCGGCCATCGCCCCTCGTCGGGGTCTCGACTGTATACACTAGTCTACTCTGGAGTATCGATGCCCTGTCTCGAAACTCCCACGACTAGGGACACTTTAAGGATGTGCTTACAGACCCCGGCTCCCACGTATATGATCGCCATCATACTGCTGGTAGTCAAGCAAGAATCCTATGGGCTTTATCAATATGCAATAGCGAACTAAAGCATGTATACGATGATAAAGACAAACCAGATAGCATACTATCATCTCAAGCAAGACTGTCATATCGGTATAGGTCCTGCCTTAATCATTGCAATCACGTACCTGCGATCCAATAATTGACTTTCAGGGCACTATCTCCAACACATCCAACAGCGCTGTCGTAGATTCAGATCCCGCTGCTGGAAGATGTACTTCAAGCTCTTGTGATCTGTGAAGATCTGGTACGACTCCCCGTACAAGTAGTGTCTCCAAATCTTCAACGCAATGACCACCGTGGCCATCTCAAGATCATGAGTGGGGTAATTCTGCTAGTGCTTCTTCAGCTACCTAGAAGTATAAGCAATCACTCTATCATGATGCATCAGTACACAACCGAGCCCCACTCGAGAAGCATCACAGTAAACAATATAGCCGCCCGATCCAGAAGGCAAAGATAGAATTGGTGCTGTCGTCAACCGAGTCTTCAACTGCTGAAAACTCTGCTCGCACACATCAGTCCAAAGAAAAGGAACTCCCTTTCGGGTCAGTCCAGTCAGCGGTGCAGCGATACTCGAGAAATCCTGCACAAAACGGCGATAATAACCAGCTAAGCCCAAAAAGCTGCGGACCTCAGTCACCGATACAGGTCTGGGCCAAAGCTGCACAGCCTCGATCTTCGTCGGGTCCACAAGAATACCATCACCAGTCACCACATGACCCAGGAAGTCAACTCTATCAAGGCAAAACGTGCACTTTGAGAATTTAGCATACAGCTGGTGCTCTCTTAATATATGCAAAGCAATCCTCAAGTGCTGCTCATGCTCCTCACGACTCCTAGAGTAGACCAGTATGTCATCAATAAACACAATAATGAACTGGTCGAGAAACGTCCTGAAAATATAGTTCATCAGATCCATGAACGCCGCTGGCGCATTGGTGAGTCCGAACGACTGCACCAGAAACTCATAGTGCCCATAGCGCATACGAAAAGCAGGCTTCGGAATGTCATCATTCCGAACCAGCAACCGATGATAACCCGAACGCAAATCAATCTTAGAAAAATGTTTCGCACCCTGGAGCTGATCAAATAAATCGTCAATGCGAGATAAAGGATACCTATTTTGCACCGTAACTCGGTTCAATTGACGTTAATCCACAGAAAACCTCAAACTGCCGTCCTTCTTCTTGACGAACAGAATAGGAGCTCCCCACGGCGAAACACTCGGACGCACAAGTCCCCTATCAAGAAATTCTTGCAATTGATCTTTAATCTCTCTAAGCTCTGTCGGAGCCATCCGATAAGGCGGTATAGAAATAGGCTCCGTGCCAGGAATCAGATCAATGCAGAACTCAATATTGCGCTCTGGCGGCATCCCAGGTAAATCATCTAGAAAAACGTCGGGAAACTCTCGCACGGTAGGAACCTGGTCCAATGACTCCACTATAGCTCCAGTATCATGAATGAAAGCCATGAATCCCCGACAACCTCTCCTCAAAAGCCGACTAGCGCAAAGGACCGAAATCAAACTGTGAGGGGTGGAACCACGGCCCCACTGCACAACAAACACTGACTCGCCGGGAAAACAAAACCTCACTGTCTTCTCCCGGCAGTCCACAGACGCGTAGCAAGTAGCCAACCAGTCCATGCCCAGCAGAATGTCGAAGTCCAACATCTTAAGAAGGATCAAGTCGACGGACAGATCTCTGTCACCAATACGGACCGCACATGACCGGAACACGTGTCATGCAACAAATGACTCTCCAACAGGAGTAGTCACGAAAAGCGGCTGATCTAGCAAACACGACTCTTGGCCTAACCTCGGCACGAAGTGCATAGAAACATACGAATGCATAGATCCCGGATCAAAAAGAACATGTGCATCATAAGAACATACAGAAAGGGTACCTGAAACCACAACATTGGAAGCCTGCGCGTCCTGATGAGTCAAGGCAAACACCCGAGCCTGCCCTCTACCGGCTACTGGATATCCTCTACCTCCGCCACCTCGTCCTCTCGGTACAAAACCACCGCGACCACGACCTCTCTGAGCAGGAGTCTGACGCGGCGCAACAACAAGAATAAGAGGCAACGCTCTCTGGGGCGGAGAAGGTGGTAAAGTAACCTGGGGTACGACTGGCCCTCTCTGACGTACCATGGTACAATCCCGAACAAGGTGATGTAGACAGCCACACCCAAAAAACCCATAAGACGGCCACAGACCCTCCTGGGAATAAGAGCTGAATAACTGGCCCCGTCCAATGTCTCTGCTACCCCCGAGTCTGAACGAACTCTGCCTCGTCGTGCAAACCTCTGTCTTCGTGCTGGTACATCCGTACGAGTCCTCTTCGGTTCCGGGACAACCAACGACTCAGAAAGACGCTCCTCCACCAAAAGGGCTGCATCCACCGCTGCCGCATACATCTCACAATGCTGAATGCTGATGGCTAGGAACAACTGGGTAAGCAGGCCACGAACAAACCTCTTCACCCTCATCTCCTCAGTCGCCACCAAGTACGGAGCATACACAGACAGCTCAGTAAACAGTACAACATACTCAGACATCGTCATCCCCGGAGTCTGGCGTAACGACTTAAATCTGCGCGCTCGCGCATCCCTGACGCTCGGTGGAAGAAAACGGGCGAGAAATGCCGTCACAAACTCAGCCCAGGTCATAGGAGCAAGTGTTAGTTGTATGTATGCCCTAGAGGCCAGTATTGTACAGATCATGTATATTATATTGGATGCTTGGACATATATAGAGATGACTTTCTTGCTCGATATGATAGTATGCTATCTGGTTGCTCTTTATCTTAACATGTATACTTGTCTCTTTATACTGTCTTATAGTTACATGTTGGTTAAGCCCTTAGGATGTGTACTTGACTACCTGGACTATGATGCGGATCATAGTAGTAGGGACATGGTAGTCCATAAGTACATCCTTCAAGGTCCCTAATCGTGGGTGTATCGAGACGGGGCATCGATATACCAGTGTAGACTAGCGTATACGCTTCTCGACCCATAAGATGGGCGATGGATGATCCCATATCCATTGGTGTTTGACATCAGAGATGGTATACGGGTGCTCAGTGGAGACTGGGTACACTGGACAGACTCACCGAGAACTCCCAGATGGTATTATACCTCACGTCTGATGGCAGTTCTCTGGTGACACTTGTGCAGGTTAGTCTGTAGACCCGAGATCGTCATAGAGTCTTGTGTGATTCCCACTGTGCTTTGATTTCCACCTTACCACGTCCAAGAGGGCGTGCAAAATGGTGGTTTTTGGGTAAAGTCCCGAATCACATGGAGGCAATGAGCGATAGGAGGGGATTCGTCTTTCCCGGTATAGGGAGTTGATGTTGCGCTGTGTTCGATTGGCTCTAACCGGGAATCCATGGCTAGGGTTGCTGAGATTTACTGGTAAGTGTTACCAGTAGTATCTCGAACTGTTATAGACCTCATATCGACACGACTAATCGAGCTACTGGGGTCTGACGATTACCACCCCTAGGCGAGATATGCGACAAATCAGACGATGAGACCGGACTGTACGGTAGGTGTTACTGGTTGGATTCACAGGAGTGTGAGCGGGCTTGCTCATTGATCTTCTGATCGCTCAATACTCGGGTGGCCGTTACGTTTAGCAGACCGCTTGCGGCTTGTGGGTGTTTGATATGATCATCACCTGCTGCCGGCGTATTGACGAGTCTTTAGAGTCCTACACAGAGGTTTCCTGGCTCAAGCAAAATGAAATAGGAGCGCATATGAGATATGTGCGGGACCGAGAATAATACAAGTATGTGATACTGTATTCTATTCTCACGATTTGTATCATTGGACGGTTATATATGATATAGCCGGGTTACCGGATCAAGTGTTGATTCGATACATTGATACACTTGATATTAGTCGGTAATATGCGATATGACCGGATCATTAAATCAAGTGTTGATTTAATGATTTGATGTATAATTATATATTTGATATATTACTTTACTTTAACTAGTATTTGTTCACTTAAGATGGATTTTCTCACTTGATGTGCACAAGTAGTATATGTAATATATTTTTGTGCACTAGATTGTATCATGTTTGATGATACATGCAAACTTGGGTGTATGTTTGCTTTAAACCATCTTTAGGTTAATGGTTAGGTTTTAATTTGTTTTTATTTATTTTCTTTATTCATTTTGGAAAATACAAATATGGTGGCTTTCTTTGTTTTATACTTGAAGCTTCATGAAGCTTTGATAAGTCTAGCCATTTTGGCTTTTGCCTTAACCTAACCATTAAACCTAAACCCTAGTTTATTCTCTACATGTGTTAGCTTCACCCATGGTTGCATTATGATAAGATCACTTGATTTATTATTATTCATTAATTCTTTTTCTATTCTCTTCTTCTTCTTCTTCTTCTTCTTGACGAAGAAAAAGAAAGCTTGCTTGAAAATTATCAAGTGATAAATCCAAGTGAGAAATCCAAATCCAATGTGAACCCACTTCCTATTTCATCATCCTCTACCACTTGCCATGTAGTAGAGTGTGTTATCTTCACAAGTTTCATGACCAAGTGAAGATGGAGCTTGAGTTAGATTTGCCTCGACGTAGATCATCTTCGGCATCGAAGTCAACGACCTAGCCCGCTCATTTCTCCGATGAAACCATCGCAAGAGTCCGGGATCCCGGTGATCGCAGCGAAGGGACGTCATCATGGAGCTAAAGAAGTGGAGGACCGGATCTACAAAGGTTGTATTTCCATTCACTTAGTAGTTAAGTTGTTAACTTGTTGTGGTTTTCGCCTTACCTCTAATTAACGATCAAGCATTAGGGTTTCTCGGCATAAGAAAAATTTGATTTTGGCATGGTTGATGCCTTGTGGAACCTCTTGAGTGTGCCTGGTAACCCTATATAAGGTTGTCTTCCTCGTATTGTACATGGACGACATACTCTTGATAGGAAATGACATTCCTATGCTGCAATCGGTCAAGCTCTTCTTATCACAAAGATTCTCAATGAAAGATCTAGGTGATGCCTCCTGCATATTGGGAATCAGGATCTATAGAGATAGATCTAAAAAGATATTGGGATTGTCCCAATCCAGGTACATTGACACCATACTAAAGAGGTTTAGTATGGAAGAATCCAAGCGTGGGAACTTACCCACGATATCTGGAGTCACTCTCTCCAAAGAGATGTCTCCCAAGACTGATTTGGAGAGAGCTCGCATGCAAGGGATACCCTATGCTTCGGCTGTAGGCTCTATCATGTACGCGATACTATGTACCAGACCCGATGTAGCATACTCACTAAGTGTATTGAGTAGGTATCAAGCTGATCCTGGAGAGTGTCACTGGACAGCTGTGAAAAGCGTTCTCAAGTACTTGCGAAAGACTAAAGAGATGCTCTTGGTGTATGGTAATGGAGAACTCCAAGTGGAGTCCTTTACCGACTCAAGCTTCCAGAGTGATAAGGACGACTCTAAGTCGCGGTCGGGATTTGTCTTTACCCTTTACGGAGGGACGGTTAGCTGGAAGAGTTCCAAGCAGGAAACCGTGGCAGACTCGACGATGGAGGCTGAATACATCGCTGCCAACGCTGCTGCCAAAGAGGCTGTCTGGATCAAGAAGTTCATTACTGAACTTGGAGTGGTTCTATCCATTGAGAATCCAATACTTTTGTATTGCGATAACAATGGAGCGGTAGCTTTGGCCAAGGAACCCAGGTCCCATCAGCGATCCAGGCATATTCTGAGGCAGTATCACCTGATCTGGGAGATAGTTGATCGCCGGGAGATCGAGGTCAGGAGGGTTGACATGAAGAATAATACAGCGGATCCACTCACGAAGGCCATTCCCCAGATATAGTTTGAGAGACTCTTCGGGATGCTCGGTATGCGATACTACAGCAGCTGGCCCTAGTGCAAGTGGGAGATTGTTAGTTGTATGTATGCCCTAGAGGCCAGTATTGTACAGATGATGTATATTATATTGGATGCTTGGACATATATAGAGATGACTTTCTTGCTCGATATGATGGTATGCTATCTGGTTGCTCTTTATCTTAACATGTATACTTGTCTCTTTATACTGTCTTATAGTTACATGTTAGTTAAGCCCTTAGAATGTGTACTTAACTACCTGGACTATGATGCGGATCATACTAGTGGGGACATGGTAGTCCATAAGTACATCCTTCAAGGTCCCTAGTCGTGGGTGTATCGAGACAGGGCATCGATATACCAGTGTAGACCAGCGTATACGCTTCTCGACCCATGAGATGGGCGATGGATGATCCCATATCCATTGGTGTTTGACATCAGAGATGGTATACGGGTGCTCAGTGGAGACTGGGTACACTGGACGGACTCGCCGAGAACTCCCAGATGGTATTATACCTCACGTCAGATGGCAGTTCTTTGGTGACACTTGTGCAGGTTAGTCTGTAGACCCGAGATCGTCATAGAGTCTTGTGTGATTCCCACTGTGCTTTGATTTCCACCTTACCACGTCCATGAGGGCGTGAAAAATGGTGGTTTTTGGGTACAGTCCCGAGTGACATGGAGGCAATGAGCGATAGGAGGGGTTTCGTCTCTCCCGGTATTGGGGGTTGAAGTTGCGCTGTGCTCGATTGGTCGTAACAGGGAAGTCCCTGGCCAGGGCTGATTAAAGATTTACTGGTAAGTGTTACCAGTAGTTTCTCGACCCGTTATGAGCCTCACATCGGCACGACTTATCGGTTATTGGGGTCTGACGTCTACCACCCCTAGACTTAATATGCGACATATCAGACGAGGAGATCGGACTGCACGGGTAGTGTTGCCGGTTGGCTCGACGGGAGTTGTAGCAGGTTCGCTTGTTTTCTTCTGATCGCTCAATACCCGGGTGGCCGTTACGTTTAGCTGACCGCTTGCGGCTTGGAGGTGCTTGATATGATCATCACCCACTGCCGGCGTATTGACGAGTCTTAGAGTCCCACAAAGGAGTTACCTAGTCCAGGCGAAACGTTGTGGCGCGCGTATGCGATATGCGTATGGACCTGGTTAAAATGCGCGTATGAGATACCGTATATTAATCGGGCGGCTTGCTTTTGGTTGGGTCGTATGTGATATTGCCGGATTGATAAATCAAGTGTTGATTTATCATTTAACCATTAGTTTCTCACTAGAAATCCTTTCTTGTATTTTTGGATGTATGCATGCATGTATGCATTCTTTCTTGATTCATGCACATATGGATGTGCATGCACACATACATACATCATCCTTCATGGTTGTATATACATAGAAAATGGTGGCGATATAAGACTCACACCATGGTTTTATATATATGAATTATTATTGCATTTGTTTTAAAACAAAATGAAAAAGGATAGGATAATTCATGGTTTGTTTCTACACTCTTCTTTGACCTAACCATGCTCACCTACTTTTAACCATGGATTAACTTTCCTTTTATGTTTTAACTCAAATTCAATAATATCTTTATCATTTAACTATGGTTTGAGATGAGAAGTGGAAAATATATATACATATATTTTCTATTTTCTTTCTTGAGAGATTATCTTTTCTCTTGTTCTAAAAATGCCATCATCTTCTTCCTCCTTCTTCTTTTGCTCTCTAGATTTCTCCAGTGAGCAAATTACTCACCAAGTTAGGATTTTGAAGTGAGAAAAGCCACCACAACATCATTCTACACAAGTCTTGCCCACTTGTTTAGAGTGTTAGCTTCATTTCTTTCTCTTGATCAAGTGAAGTTGCAAGCTTGGACAAAGGAGCTTCGGGTGGATCGTCGTGGTCGTTAGAAGACCTCAAGAGAACTCTTTTCCAACCCTCAAGTGGCCAAGGAGTCTAGCGTAGGGAGCTACAAAGGTTGTACTCTCAGAACCATAGCCTTTGTTACTTGTGATAATGTGTTGTTTTAGAAACCCTAATTTTCTAGGATTGATTCTTTGTATGCTTACTTAGCATCCTAAAAATTTTATCTTTGGTACATGTGATGCTTCCAAACCCATCATGAGGTGCTAGGTAAACCTAACATTGGTATCAGAGCAAAACTAGAACATTAGGCGACACTTTAACGAAGTTAAAACTCCAATCGAACCGAGAAATACGGATTTTTAGCACTCTCTGGACATTTTTTGAAAACTGTTATTTTTCAGAATTAAAAATATGTAAAAAATACAGCAAGGAATTATAAGACACACTGTAAAAAATGAAACCCTAATATGCAAATCCCACCGCGGAACCGCGGCTTAAGCTTGCTACGGCCGCGGCTCCGCGGCCGTACAGAGCCATTAAGGCTTCGTTTTTGTACAGTGAGCTTCTTGTCTGCTTGTAGATGTTTTTGGGTATTTTTAATCTGGTTTCAATGTCATATGTTCTGGAGATTGTTTTGGATTCGGTGATTCGATCGGAATTTTAATTTCGTGTTTTTTCCCGGATAATTAGAAAGTATTGAATTGTTCGAACGAGTGTCATTTGCTCACTTTTCACGGGGTATAAATCTTTCGGAAATGCGTGCAAGTTTTGTGGTGGACCCTCTAGAAGACAACAAACCTTAACTCGATTATGTGACCGTCTTGAACTGCCTTTTGAACCTTAGGGTTTGGGGCAGTACGGCGTGCCACATGTGAGGCGTTGGCTTGACCCTTCTACGGCTGGACCGCTACTACTGTGACACACTCTGGGTTTTTGAACTTCGCTCAAGTGTTGAGCTTTAGCAAATTTTGGGTATTTGATCATTCGTTCGAAAACTTTAATGCTGTCTATTTGTCTGGAATGCGATGCAATGTGTGGAATTCATATTACTAGACATGAAATACGAAGTATGTGATATTTCGCATTTACGATGTCTAAAGAGAATGTGGATTCCAGATATTGCAGTTTTACACTTTCTTTTCTGTGACCGTAAGTGTAGTATGTCGATATTTCCGGTTTCGTTGCTATACATCAACGACAATTGGGGTACGCATACTTACTTACGTTGATGATATATGATATTATGTGTTGCTTAGATATGGTGTGCAGGATAGTCGCGATTGAATAGCCGGGGGGGTTTTATGTGAGATGAGAGTTTTATATTTTCATTCATATAAATTCAAATGTAATGTAATATTCTTTTATTTGGGGCACTTCCGGGTTGAGGTTGATGCCACCAGTGTTGTATATTATTTACTTTTCCGCATTATGATGGACCCAAGGAGGGGAGCACATGTGACCGGGTTCTGGGGTTCAGTGGGAGGCTATCTCGAGGAGTCGAGACAGGGTCTCCTAAACTCCAGAATTGATAGGGTCGCTTGCCGCTCTCGTAAGGGTCCAGGGTGTGGGCTTGGCTATTCATCACGACTGTGGAATCCGTATTTTCTATTGTTGGCTAAATACTAAATACGGACATCCTAGTATATCCCATATTATATCTATGTTTCTGCTGCGATATCTATGATGTGATCATTTGATATGTTGTGATGGATACAGTATATAGTATATATGATATATTATATAGACGTTACTTATGTTTTACACCCGCACTAGCCCTGCCCTGCTCTGTCGTTAGTTACCTAACCTAACGGTGCACGAGGGGACATCGAGGCGAATGCGGATGGCATAAGTGTACGTCGTATTCATCTGTGATGTTTAGGTGACTTAAATGACGGGACTTCATTAATGTGATTAATGAAAGAAAAGAAACCTAAAAGATGTTGTAGAATCAATTTTTTTCAAAAAGGGTAGCGACAGTTTTGCTTTGCATAGCGATATATATGATATATCCCGCACCTTATTCGTTGAGGAAAGAGCCGAGATCCCTTCACCGGGAGTGACCACTTTAGCGAAACTGGCAGATGCTACAACACTCGGTTTGCTTTTGATTGCTTTTGGAGTTTTGCTTTGCATAGTGATATATATGATATATCCTGCACCTTATTCGATGAGGAAAGAGCCGAGATCCCTTCACCGGGAGTGACCTCGTTAGCAAAACTAATAAAAGCCTCAAAATCACTCCATTTCAAAATTCACAAGATTCTACAACGATATCAAGTCCATTACGCAATAGGTTTTCAGAAAAACCTGTCATAGCCCTCCGTCATTTCAGATAAGTCCTACTTAGTATTCGCGCTACGTTTGTTGGCCTGCGTCAAGGCGTTGTGTGCGGTAGCTAACTAGTATTTATCTGTTTGTGCATATGATGCAGATTGGATTAGGATAGTCGTGCGACTTTGTTGGCCTGCGTCAAGGGTCGTACGGGTGGGTTTAATTCAATCATGAAATGACGGGTTGAACTTGACTAGCGCACTATGGTTTGTTGGCCTGCGTCAAGGTCATGGGACGCTAGGGGCAAAATATTATCGGGAATTTCAAGTGTTGAAATTTGCAATGAGATTGCATACCTTCTATGAAATAGTTGGATCCCGATACCCACTGCGAGTAATTGTTAGTCCCGGGAGAGTTTTACACAGGACAATTAGCTGATCAAGTAGGTGTCTAGAAAGGTGTCAACGGGGTTACGCCTCTGGGAAAACGAGGTTTACTTTAATGAGGTCCGTGCGAAAGCACGGGGAACCTCCCTCAAAGTACCGACACTGGCCTGGTTGAAAGATTGGCGAAATTGTAAGGTGTAATTAATCCCGGCTAGTCTTTCCTTTTAGGGTTTGAAGGAAGATTTGATAAAAAACAGTAGGAGCCATCCTGATTAGATAAAATAATAACCAATCTGATCTTGCAAGAGCATACGCTAAAGTGTTTTCTTCTCTCTCTCTTCAGGTAGCGACCATGTCATGCCTTAATCAAGATAATAATATGGATGTATTGACTGAACCTGCATATTATACTGTGCTGGGGAACGTTGGTTCCGTTCTTTCTTATAAGAGTTATAGGACTGAACAGGACATAGGGGAATACCAGGATTCCTATGCCACCCGAATGAAGAAAGTACATGATGATGCATTTTCTTCGGGTGTGTTCGTTACAGAGAACTGTTTCTCCATTTCCTCTACGTCCTGGGTATTGGATACCGGGTCAGGATCCCATATATGTAATCAGTTACATGGGCTTAAGAAAGGTAGAGAACTTGGAGAAGGTGATAAAGACATAAGAGTTGGAAATCCGTCGGGGAATATCACCTTGTATTACCAACTGGTAATACATTAATTCTGAACGAATGCTATTACATGCCGAACCTGATATGCAACATTATATCGGTTTCTTTGTTGAGTAAAGAGGGATATAATTTTGTATTACAAGATAATGTTATGAACATTTTCCGTAACCAAAAGTTGGTTGGATCAGGCACGTTGTGCAATGGCATTTATGTTCTAAATCAATCAACGGTACTGAGCATAACAAACACACACAAGAGGAAGAGTTCAGAACTGAACGAATCCTTCTTGTGGCATTGTAGACTGGGTCACATCAATGCGACGCGACTAGCTAAGTTGCATAAGGATGGATATTTGAATCCGTTTGAGTTTTCATTTTATGACACTTGCCAGTCATGTCTCAAAGGCAAGATGACCAAAACTCCATTTACGGGACACGGAGAAAGAGTTATGGAACTCTTGGGACTAGTGCATAGCGATGTATGCGGTCCCATGTCTACACATGCCAGGGATGGTTCTGCGTACTTCATTACATTCACTGACGATCTCTCTAGATTCGGATATGTGTTCCTGATGAAACACAAATCAGAAGCTTTTGAGAAATTTAGAGAATATAAACAAGAAGTCGAGAACCAAACCGGAAAACGTATTAAAATCCTTCGATCTGTTCGAGGAGGTGAATACTTGAGCAATGAATTCCTGGACTTCCTAAAAGAGAATGGGATTCTCTCTCAGCTGACTCCTCCATATACACCACAGCACAACGGTGTATCGGAACGGAGGAACCGCACCCTATTAGATATGGTGCGCTCTATGATGAGCACAGCTGAGTTACCTATTTCCTTCTGGGGGTATGCACTGGAAAAAGCTGCAGACCTATTGAATATGGTTCCCACCAAATCTGTGCCAACCACTCCATATGAGATATGGAAAGGAAAAAGACCATGTCTTAATTATGTTAAGATATGGGGTTGTCCGGCATTTGTAAAAATGCAGAATCCGGACAAACTCGCGGCAAGGTCCATTCTGTGTAAGTTTATTGGATATCCCAAACATTCGCGAGGGTATATCTTCTACCACACCGAGGAACAAAAGGTGTTTGTTTCTCGACATGCCACCTTTTTAGAAAAGGAATTTCTTGAAAAAGAGATTAGTGGCAAGTAGGTAGAACTGGAAGAGGTTCCAGCAATACAGACTACGGCAGAAGATTTGGTTGAACCGGAGGATTCAGTAGCTCCCAACGAACCTCAGCCTCTCCGCTGATCTAGTAGGTTCGTCGCCAACCTGAGAGATACTACGGTTTTCTCATGGATGGTGGGAGCGAGGATTGCATCATGGAGGTTGATGACCCAACTAGCTTCAAACAGGCCATCACGAGTGGGGACTCAGTGAAATGGCTGGATGCAATGCGGTCCGAGATGGAATCCATGTACACCAACAAAGTATGGACTTTGGAAGATGCTCCTGAAGGGGTAAAACCCATTGGGAGCAAGTGGATCTTCAAGAAAAAACTTGGTGCAGGTGGGAAAGTGGAGACTTTCAAAGCTAGACTTATTGCAAAGGGTTTTCGTCAAAGACCAGGTGTGGACTATAACGAGACCTTTTCTCCATTGGCTATGCTTAAATCCATCCGGATCATGCTTGCCATCGCTGCATATCATGACTACGAAATCTGGCAAATGGATGTTAAGACCGCCTTTCTAAACGGATATTTAGAAGAGTTCGTGTACATGACTCAGCCAGAGGGCTTCGTAGATAGTGGGAGCAGCGGGAAGGTGTGCAAGCTGCTTAAATCCATTTATGGATTAAAGCAAGCATCGCGGAGCTGGAACATCTTCTTTGACGTCATTATCAAAGAGTTTGATTTCGTCAAAAACATAGATGAACCTTGTATCTACAAGAAGGTGGCAGAGAGTAAGGTGTTAGTTATATGTATGCCCTAGAGGCCATTACTGTACATAGGATGTATATTGTAGTGGATGCTGGGACATATATAGGGAGGACTTTCTTCCTCAACATGATAGTATGCTATCTGGTTGCTCTTTATCTTAACGTGTACACTGATTGTCTCTCTGTTACATGTTGGTAAAGCCCTTAGGATGTGTACTTGATGTAGGGTTCCTAGGCACTCTGAGGAGGTCTCACAAGGCATCAACCATGCTAAATTCAAAAATTTCCGGAGCCGAGAAACCCTAATGCGATCGTTGACTAGAGTTTTAGGAGAAAACTACAACTAGTAAACTGCTTTACTAATAAGTGAACGGAAATACAACCTTTGTAGATCTGGTCCTCCACCTCCATAGCTCCGTGATGAAGTCCCTCCACTGTACCCATCGGATCCCGGACTCTTGCGGTGGTTTCATCGAAGAAATGATCGGGCTAGGTCGTCGACTTCGATGCCGAAAATGATCTACGTCGAGGCAACACAAGATCAAGCTCCAACTTCACCAAGTCATGAAACTTGTGAAGAAAACACCCATTACTACTTGGCAAGTGGTAGAGGATGAAGAAATAGGAAGTGGGTTCACTTTAGAATTGGTTTTCTCACTCTTTTTCTCATGTTGCCATTGATGGTAGCAAGCTTTTCTTCATTGTTGAAGAAGAAGAAGAAGAAAAGAATTATGATAAGAATAAAAATAATTATCTTATCATATAGCAACCATAATTAGGTGTAGAGAATAAACTAAGGTTAGGTTTAATGGTTAGGTTAAGGCTAAGAGACAAAATGGTCAAAGCTTCAAAGCTTCATGAACTTTCATGAAAGAAACAAAAACTAGCCACCATTTTATTCTTGCCTTAAAATGAATAAATAAAAATAAATAGATAAGTAAATCAAAACCCTAACCATTAAGATAACCATGGTTTAATCATACACACTCAAATTTGCATGTATCATCAAACATGATACAATCTTGTGCACAAAAGTATATCATATATACAACTTGTGTACAACAAGTGAGAAAATCCATCTAAAGTGAACAATATTAGTCAATGTAAAGTAATATATCTAACATATAATTATACATTAAATCATTAAATCAATACTTGATTTAACGATCCGGTCATATCACATATAACCGACTAATATCAATAGTAACAACTTATCGAATCAACACTTGATCCGATAACCCGGCTATATCACATATAACCGATCAATGTCACAAATCGCAAGAATCGAATACAGTATCACATACTGGTATCATTCTCGGTCCCGCACATATCTCATATGCGCTCCTATTTTGTTTCGCTTGAGCCAGGAAACCTCTGTGTAGGACTCTAAAGACTCGTCAATACGCCGGCAGCAGGTGATGATCATATCAAACACCCACAAGCCGCAAGCGGTCTGCTAAACGTAACGACCACCCGGGTATTGAGCGATCAGAAGATCGACGACCAAGCCCGCCCACACTCCTGTGAATCCAACCAGTAACACTTACCGTACAGTCCGGTCTGATCGTCTGATATGTCGCATATCTCGCCTAGGGGTGGTAAACGTCAGACCCCAGTAGCTCGATATGAGGTCTATAACAGTTCGAGAAACTACTGGTAACACTTACCAGTAAATCTCAGCAACCCTGGCCAGGGATTTCCGGTTATAGCTGTAGGGATCCTAGGCACACTAAGGAGGTCTCACAAGGCATCAACCATGCCAAATTCAAATTTTTTCATGTGCCGAGAAACCCTAATGCGATCGTTAACTAGAATTTTAGGCGAAACAAGCAACTAGTTAACAACTTAACTAAGAGTGAACGAAAATACAACCTTTGTAGATTCGGTCCTCCACCTCCATAGCTCCATGATGAAGTCCTTCCGCTGTACCCATCGGATCCCGGACTCTCGCGGTGGTTTCATCGAAAGAATGATCGGGCTACGTCGTCGACTTCGATGCCGAAGATGATCTACGTCGAGGCAACACAAGATCAAGCTCCCACTTCACCAAGTCATGAAACTTGTGAAGAAAACACCCTATACTACTTGGCAAGAGGTAAAGGATGAAGAAATAGGAAGTGGGTTCACTTTAGAATTGGATTTCTCACTCTTTTTCTCAAGTTGCCATTAATGGTAGCAAGCTTTCTTCTTTGTTCAAGAAGAAGAAGAAGAAGAAATAAATATGATAAGTATATACAAAATAGAAAATAAAATGATACTTATCATATTCTCAACCATGGTTTAGTGTAGAGAACTAACTAAGGTTTAGTTGAATGGTTAGGGTTAGGAGAAGAAGACAAGAATGGTCACTTTAGTCAAAGATGCATGAATAAGCGAAATGAAACCCTAACCATTCACTAAACATGGTTTAAGTCTTTACACAAACCCAAGTTTGCATGTATCATCAAACATGATACAAACAAGTGCACAAAAATATATCACATATACAACTTGTGCATTTCAAGTGAGAAAATCCATTTAAAGTGAACCAATACTAGTTAATGCAAAGTAATATATCAAATATATAATTATGCATTAAATCATTAAATCAATACTTGATTTAACGATCCGGTCATATCCCATATAACCGACTAATATCCAGTGTATCAATGTATCGAATCAACACTTGATTCAGTAACTCGGCTATATCACATATAACCGACCAATGATACAAATCGCGAGAATAGAATACAGTATCATATACTGGTATAATTCTCGGTCCCGCACATATCTCATATGCGCTCCTATTTCGTTTCGCTTGAGCCAGGAAACCTCTGTGTAGGACTCTAAAGACTCGTCAATACGCCGGCAGCAGGTGATGATCATATCAAACACCCACAAGCCGTAAGCGGTCTGCTAAACATAACGGCCACGCGGGTATTGAGCGATCAGAAGATCGACGAGCAAGCCAGCTCATACTCCTGTGAATCCAACTAGTAACACTTACCGTACAGTCCGGTCTCGTCGTCTGATATGTCGCATTTCTCGCCTAGGGGTGGTAAACGTCAGACCCCAATAGCTCGATAAGTCGTGTCGATATGAGGTCTATAACAGTTCAAGAAACTACAAGTAACACTTACCAGTAAATCTTAGCAACCCTGGCCAGGGATTTCCGGTTATAGCCAATCGAACACAGCGCAACATCAACTCCCTATACCGGGAGAGACGAATCCCCTCCTATCGCTCATTGCCTCCATGTGATTCGGGACTGTACCCAAAAACCACCGTTTTGCACGCCCTCTTGGATGTGGTAAGGTGGAAATCAAAGCACAGTAGGAATCACACAAGACTCTATGACGATCTCGGGTCAACAGACTACTCTGTACCAGTGTCACCAGAGAACTGCCATCTGACATAAGGTATAATACCATCTGGGAGTTCTCGGCGAGTCCATCCAGTGTACCCAGTCTCCACTGAGCACCCATATATCATCTCTGATGTCAAACACCAATGGATATGGGATCATCCATCGCCCATCTGTATGGGTCGAGAAGGTATACGCTAGTCTACTCTGGTATATCGATGCCCCGTCTCGATACACCCACGACTAGGGACCTTGAAGGATGTACTTATGGACTACCATGTCCCCACTAGTATGATCCGCATCATAGTCCAGGTAGTCAAGTACACATCCTAAGGGCTTTACCAACATGTAACAGAGAGACAATCAGTATATACGTTAAGGTAAAGAGTAACCAGATAGCATACTATCATGTCGAGCAAGAAAGTCCTCCCTATATATGTCCCTGAATCCACTACAATATACATCCTATGTACAGTAATGGCCTCTAAAGCATACATATAACTAACAATCTCCCACTTGCACTAGGGTCATCTGTAGCAGTGGTTGCAGTATCTCATACTCAACCATCCCATAAAAGTCTCTCTCTGGGAATAGGCATTCGTGAGTGGATTCGCCGTGTTATCCTCTGAGTCTGCTCTCCTAACCTCGATCACCTTGGAGATCAGCCATCTCCATGATCAGGTGATACTGCCTTAGAATATGTAAGGATCACTGATGGGACGGACATTCCTTGGCATAAGCCATATCTCCATTGTCACACAAAGGGAGGAACTAAGTTCATCTCATGAACAAATATACATCCAGACTGCCTCTTTGGTAGCATCATAAGTAGCGATGTATCCAGCCTTTATCATCTAGTTTGCCACGGTATCTAGCTTGGAACTCTTCCAACATACCGTCCCTTTACTGAGGGTAAAGTCAATGCCTGCGACTGACATTCAGTCGTCCTTATCACCCTGGAACTTTTCCAGTGATTCTCCCCAGGACCAATTGATACCATCTCACTACCACTAGTGAGTCTCCTAATATCCAATTAGATCTATCTCATAGATCCAAAATCCAGGATTTAGGAGGTATCACTTTTATCCTATACGGAGAATCCTTGTGATAAGCGGAGATTGACCGAGCGTAGCATAGGAAACTCCTTTCTTATCAAGAGTATGTTATCCACGTACTCTACGAGGATCACCACCATACTCCCTACTACCTTTTTGTATATACAAGGTTCATCTACCATTTTGATGAAGTCAAACTTTTTGACAACTACATCAAAACAGACGTTCCAACTCCGCGATGTCTGCTTTATCCTATAAAGCATCTTGTACACGTTTCCGCTGCTCCCACTGTCTACGAAGCCCTCTGGCTGTGTACTTATAGACGCTCTCTTCTAAAACATCATTTTAGAAAAAGCTGTCATGACATCCAACCACCAGATATCGTAGTCATGGTATGTAGCCGTGGCAAGTAGGATCTGGATGGACTTAAGCATAGATCCTTAGAAAAGGTTTCATCATTATCCACGCCTGGTCGATGACGAAAACCTTTAACAAGTCTAGCTTTGAAAGTCTTAACTTTTCCATCTACACCAAGTAATCTTCTCAAGATATACTTGCTCCTGATGGGGATTTAACCCTTCAGATATTGCAACCAAAGTCCATACTTTGTTGGTGTATAAGGATTCCATCTCAGATCACTAAGCATCCAGCCATTCTTACAGAGTCCCACTCCTGATGGTCAGCTCGAAACTAGTTGGGTCATCATCTCATGATGCAATCCTCGCTCCCACTGTCATAGAAAAACCGAAGTATCTCTCAGGTGGGTGAGGAACCCTGCTAGATCAGCGGAGAGGCTGAGGTTCGTTGGTTACTATTGAATCCTTTGGTTCTACCAGATCATCAGCTGCAGTTTGTATAGCTGGAACCATTCCAGTTCTACATAACATACCTTGCCTCGAGCTTGTCCGGATTATGCTTTTAGACATAGCCTGGACAACCCCAAATCTTAACAAACTTAAGATATGGGCTCTTCCTTTTCCATATCACATATGAAGCAGTAAGCAACGTTTTGATTTGAACCCTATTCAATAGGTATGCAGCTTCTCAAGCGCATAACTCCCAAAAGGAAATAGGAAACTCAGTATTACTCATCATAGAGCGCACCATATTGAATAGGGTACAATTGCTCCGCCCTGATATACCATCGTGCTATGGTGTATACGGAGGAGTAATGCTGAGAGAGAATCTCATTCTCCTTTAGAATATTCCAAGAATTCCGAGCTCAAGTATTCTCCTCCTTGATCACATCAAAGGACATAATACTTATACCAGTTTTGGTTCTTTACTTCTAACTTATATTCTGTAAATATCTCAAAAGGTTCGTACTTGTGTTTCAACAGGAACATATGTCTGAATCTAAAGAGATCATCAGAGAATGTAATAAAGTACAAAGAACCGGTCTTGGCATATGTAGACAGGGGACCTTTATACATCAACATGTATCATCCCAAGAGTTCACTAACTCTTTCTCTGTTTCCAGTAAACGGAGCTATGGTCATCTTATCTTTGTGACATGACTGGCAAGTTTCACAAGATGTAAATTCAAACTGATTTAAATATGCATCTATATGTAACTTCAGCTAGTCGGGTCGCATTGATATGACCTAGTCTACAATACCTCAAGAAGAATTCGTTCATTTCTGAACTCTTCCTCTTGTGTGTGTTCTGTATACTAAGAACTGTAGTTTGATTTAGAACATTAATGCTTTTAGATAACATGCCTGAACCCATCAACTTTTGATATAGGAAATGTTCAAAACATTATCCAACAATACAAAATTTTATCGTTTCTTTACTAATAAAGAGACAGATATTATTTTGTATATTAGGTTCGGTATCTGATAACATTCGTTCAGAATCAATGTATTGGTAATACAGGGTGACAGTTACCAACAGACTTGGTTGCAACACTTGCCTCGTTTTTTGTCTCATGAAACTTATCACCCGTTCTCAGTTCTCTATCTTTCTGTAGCCCTATGTAACAGATTACATATCTGGGATCCTGATCCGGTATCAAATACCCAGGACGTGGAGGATATAGAGAAATAGTTCTTTGTAATGAACACACCCGAAGGAGATGCATCATATGCACTTTCTTCGTTTGGGCGGCACGGGAAATCTGGTATTCCCCAATTTCCTGCTCTGTCTTATAACAATTATAAGTTGGAGCGGGACCAACGTTGCCCAGCTCAGTATAACAAGTGGGTTCGGTCAAATATCCGTATTATTATCTTGATTAAGGTGTGATATGGTCGCTACCTGGAGAGAGAGAGAAGAAAACACTCAGCGTGCGCTCTTGTAAGAATAGATTGGTTATTATTTTATCTAATCAGGATGGCTCCCACTGTTTTTATCAAATCTTCCTTCAAACCCTAAAAGGAAAGACTAGCCGGGACTAATTACACACTACAAGTTCGCCAATCTTTCAGCCAGGCCAGTGTCGGTACTTTGAGGGAGGTCCCCCGTGCTTTCGCACGAACCTAATTAATGTAAACCTCGTTTTCCTAGAGGCGCAACCTCGTTAACACCTTTCTAGACACCTACTTGATCGGCTAATTGTAATGTGTAAAACTCTCCCAGGAGTAACTCTTACTCACAGCGAGTATCGGGATCCAACTATCTCATAGAAAGTATGCAATCTCATTGCAAATTTCAACACTTGAAATTCCCGATAATATTTTGCCCCTAGCGTCCTATGACCTTGACGGAGGTCAACAAACTATAGGCTACTAGTCAAGTTCAACCCGTCATTTCTTGATCGAATTAATCCCACCCGCACGACCCTTGACAGAGGTCAACAAGGCCACACGACTACCCTAATCCAATCTACATCATATGCATAAACAGATAAATACTAGTTAGCTACCGCACACTACGCCTTGACGGAGGTCAACAAACGTAGCACGAATACTAAGTAGGACTTATCTGAAATGACGGAAGGCTACGACAGGTTTTTCTGAAAACCTATTGCGTAATGAACTTGATATCGTTGTAGAATCAAATGATTTTAAAATGGAGTGTTTTTGAGACTTTTCTAGTTTTGCTAAAGGGGTCACTCCCGGTGAAGGGATCGTCGGCCCTTTCCTCGTCGAATGAGGTGCGGGACTTATCATATATATCACTGTGCAAAGCAGAAACTATAGAAGCTATCAAAAGATAAACCGAGGGTTGTAGCATCTGCCAGTTATTGCTAAAGGAGTCACTCCCGGTGAAGGGATCTCGGTCCTTTCCTTATCGAATAAGGTGCAGGATGTTCTACAAGGAACACCGCGACGCAAAGCAAGAACTGTAGCTACCTGTTTTATTTAGAAATTCGATTCCACAACATCTTAGGTTTCTTTTTCTTTCATTAATCATATTAATGAAGTCCCATCATTTAAATTTACCTAAACATCACAGATAAATACGACGTACACTTATGCCATCCGCATTCGCCTCGATGTCCCCTCGTGCACCGTTAGGTTAGGTAACTAACGGCAGAGCGGGGCAGGGCTAGCGCGGGTGTAAAACATAAGTAACGCCTATATAATATATCATATATACTATATACAGTATTTATCACAGAACATCAAATGATCACATCACAGATATCGCAGCAAAAGAAACATATGAAATATTGGATATACTAGGACGTCCGTGTTTTCAATACGAGCCAGTATAAAACACGGATTCCACGGTCGTGATGAATAGCCAAACCCACACCCCAAGACCCCTACGAGAGCGGCAAGCAACCCTACCAATTCTAGAGTTAGGAGACCCGGACTCGACTCCTCGACTTAGTCTCCCACTGGACTCCAGAACCCGGTTACTTGTGCTCCCCTCCTTGGGTCTATCCTAGTGCGGAAAAGTAAATAATATACAAACGGTGACATCTTCCGCAACCTGGAAGTGCCCCAATAAAAGAATATTGCATACAAGTTTTTACATGAATGAAAATGAAAAACACTCATCTCACATAAAAACCACCCGACTATTCAAACACGACGATCCAATACAACATATCCAGCAGCACATAACATCACATGTCATCAACGTAAGTAAACATGCCTATCCCAATTGTCGTTGACATATAGCAATGAAACCGGCGATATCACATATTACACTTACGGTCGCAGAAAAGAAAGTGTAAAACTACAACAGTTGGAATCCGCAAACTCTTTAGACATCGCATGCCTAATCAAATGAATTCCTTAGACATCGCATGCCTAATAATTCTAAACCCCGCATTTTAGTCTCATTATCGAAAACTCTTTTCAATATCAAGTCGGGCAATTCAACAAGATTCCCGACATGCTGATCGAATGCTCGTCGCAAACTTCAGTAGACGGCTGCACCCCCGATGCCGCCGACGAAGTGCACCAAGGCGGAACACCGCTGCCGCGAGCACCCGAACGGATGCTTTCGGTGACGGAGTTCTCCTACAGTCACTTGGTCGGGGCTATGGGGCGTAGCTGTCTATTAAGTTTACCGGCGAGTATCCGCGTACGCTACGTGATTGCGACGGACTTTTGATCACATCAAAATTCCGTGGCAACCGATCAAGTGAGACTAAAGTGCTATGTTTATAACATTCAAATCAGTTATCTCATAACTCCTTGTGGATTCCAAATATTGTATCACATTCCAGATAAATAGAAAATGTTAAACTTTCCGATCGAACAGTCAAACACCCAAGTTTTCCCGAATGGTTTTCAACACTTGAAATAAGTTTAAAAACATCCATTTCATGCCACAGTACCAACGGTCCAGCAGTAGAAGGGTCAAGCCAACGCCTCACATGTGGCACGCCGTACTGCCCCAAACCCTAAGGTTCAAAGGGCAGTTCAAGACGGTCACATAATCGAGTTAAGGTTTGTTGTCTTCTAGAGGGTCCATCGCGTTACTTGCACTACTTAGAACATTCTTAAACTACGAAAAAATCCAACACTTAGAAATTTCCCGGCAGGGGAAAAAGTGGGTATTTATATCCGGTCGAACTTTTTAACAGTTTCTAAAATATCCGGAAAAACATAAACGAAGTTAAATTATCCGATCAAATTAACGAGTCCCCAATAAAACCCTAGAAAACTCAACACTTGAGTGGAATTAAAAAATTCCCATAAAAAATTGCCAAGAAAGGACCTAAGAATAAATATATGAAATTTTAGGGACTAAATCCAAATTTTGGCCGCGGAACCGCCGCCAAACCCATGGTTTCGCCGCGGTTCCGCGGTAAAATTATTGACTTAGAGGACCGTACTTCACAGTAATTCTTAGTTTTTCCTGCTTGTTTTTCTTAGAATTTTTAATTCACAAAAATCCACTGTTTTGATAAATGTACAGAGAAGGGTTTTGTCGGGGTTTACGGGTTCGATCGGACTTCTAACTTCGTCTACACTTCGCCTAAAGCTCTAGCTAGGCTCTGATACCACTGTAGGGATCCTAGGCACACTAAGGAGGTCTCACAAGGCATCAACCATGCCAAATTAAAAAAATTTCATGTGCCGAGAAACCCTAATGCGATCGTTAACTAGAATTTTAGGCGAAACAAGCAACTAGTTAACAACTTAACTAAGAGTGAACGAAAATACAACCTTTGTAGATCCGGTCCTCCACCTCCATAGCTCCATGATGAAGTCCCTCCTCTGTACCCATCGGATCCCGGACTCTCGCGGTGGTTTCATCGAAAGAATGATCGGGCTAGGTCGTCGACTTCGATGCCGAAGATGATCTACGTCGAGGCAACACAAGATCAAGCTCCCACTTCACCAAGTCATGAAACTTGTGAAGAAAACACCCTATACTACTTGGCAAGAGGTAGAGGATGAAGAAATAGGAAGTGGGTTCACTTTAGAATTGGATTTCTCACTCTTTTTCTCAAGTTGCCATTAATGGTAGCAAGCTTTCTTCTTTGTTCAAGAAGAAGAAGAAAGAAATATGATAATTATATACAAAATAGAAAATAAAATGATACTTATCATATTCTCAACCATGGTTTAGTGTAGAGAACTAACTAAGGTTTAGTTGAATGGTTAGGGTTAGGAGAAGAAGACAAGAATGGTCACTTTAGTCAAAGATGCACGAAGCATCAAGAAGCTTCATGTATGAAAGCAACCATTTTGTTTTCTTTTATCTTTTAACCAAAATGAATAGATAAATAAATAAGTGAAATGAAACCCTAACCATTCACTAAACATGGTTTAAGTCTTTACACAAACCCAAGTTTGCATGTATCATCAAACATGATACAAACAGGTGCACGAAAATATATCACTTATACAACTTGTGCATTTCAAGTGAGAAAATCCATTTAAAGTGAACCAATACTAGTTAATACAAAGTGATATATCAAATATATAATTATGCATTAAATCATTAAATCAATACTTGATTTAACGATCCGGTCATATCGCATATAACCGACTAATATCCAGTGTATCAATGTATCGAATCAACACTTGATTAGGTAACTCGGCTATATCACATATAACAGACCAATGATACAAATCGCGAGAATAGAATACAGTATCACATACTGGTATAATTCTCGATCCCGCACATATCTCATATGCGCTCCTATTTCGTTTCGCTTGAGCCAGGAAACCTCTGTGTAGGACTCTAAAGACTCGTCAATACGCCGTCAGCAGGTGATGATCATATCAAACACCCACAAGCCGCAAGCGGTCTGCTAAACGTAACGGCCACCTGGGTATTGAGCGATCAGAAGATCGACGAGCAAGCCTGCTCATACTCCTGTGAATCCAACCAGTAACACTTACCGTACAGTCCGGTCTCGTCGTCTGATATGTCGCATATCTCGCCTAGGGGTGGTAAACGTCAGACCCCAATAGCTCGATAAGTCGTGTGGATATGAGGTCTATAACAGTTCGAGAAACTACGGGTAACACTTACCAGTAAATCTCAGCAACCCTGGCCAGGGATTTCCGGTTATAGCCAATCGAACACAGCGCAACATCAACTCCCTATACCGGGATAGACGAATCCCCTCCTATCGCTCATTGCCTCCATGTGATTCGGGACTGTACCCAAAAACCACCGTTTTGCACGCCCTCTTGGATATGGTAAGGTGGAAATCAAAGCACAGTGGGAATCACACAAGACTCTATGACGATCTCGGGTCAACAGACTACTCTGTACCAGTGTCACCAGAGAACTGCCATCTGACGTAAGGTATAATACCATCTGGGAGTTCTCGGCGAGTCCGTCCAGTGTACCCAGTCTCCACTGAGCACCCGTATATCATCTCTGATATCAAACACCAATGGATATGGGATCATCCATCGCCTATCTGTATGGGTCGAGAAGGTATACGCTAGTCTACTATGGTATATCGATGCCCTATCTCGATACACCCATGACTAGGGACCTTGAAGGATGTACTTATGGACTACCATGTCCCCACTAGTATGATCCGCATCATAGTCCAGGTAGTCAAGTACACATCCTAAGGGCTTTACCAACATGTAACAGAGAGACAATCAGTGTACACGTTAAGGTAAAGAGCAACCAGATAGCATACTATCATGTCGAGCAAGAAAGTCCTCCTTATATATGTCCAAGCATCCACTACAATATACATCCTATGTATAGTAATGGCCTCTAGGGCATACATATAACTAACAATCTCCTACTTGCACTAGAGCCATCTGATAGCAGTGGTTGTAGTATCTCATACTCAACCATCCCATAAAATTCTCTATCTGGGAAAAGGCCTTTGTGAGTGGATCCGCCGTGTTGTCCTCTGAGTCTACTCTCCTAACCTCGATCTCCTTGGAGATCAACCATCTCCATGATCAGGTGATACTGCCTTAGAATATGTCTGGATCACTGATGGGACGGACGTTCCTTGGTATAAGCCACAACTCCATTGTCACACAATGGGAGGAACAAAGTTCATCTCATGAACAAATATACACCCAGACAGCCTCTTTGGTAGCATCTTATGTAGCGATGTATCCTGCCTTTATCGTCTAGTATGCCACGGTATTTAGCTTGGAACTCTTCCAACATACCGTCCCTCTACTGAGGGTAAAGACAATGCCTGTGACTGACATTAAGTCGTCCTTATCACCCTAGAACACTTCCAGTGATTCTCTCCAGGATCAATTGATACCATCTCACTTCAACAAGTGAGAATCCTAACATCCATTTAGATCTATCTCATAGATCCAAAAACCAGGATTTAGGAGGTATCACTTTGATCCTATATGGAGAATCATTGTGATAAGCGGAGATTGACCGAGCGTAGTATAGGAAACTCCTTCCCTATCAAGAGTATGTCATCCACGTACTCTACGAGGATCGCCACCATACTCCCTACTACCCTTTTGTATATATACAAGGTTCATCTACCATTTTGATGAAGTCAAACTCTTTGACTACTACATCAAAACAGATGTTCCATCTCCGCGATTCCTGCTTTATCCTATAAAGCATCTTGGACACGTTTCCGCTGCTCCCACTGTCTACGAAGCCCTCTGGCTGTGTACTTACAGACGTTCTCTTCTAAAACATCATTTAGAAAAGCAGTCATGACACCCAACCACCAGATATCGTAGTCATGGTATGTAGCTGTGGCAAGTAGGATCTGGATGGACTTAAGCATAGATCCTTAGAAAAGGTTTCAACATAATCCATACATGGTCAATGATGCAAACCTTTTAACAAGTCTAGCTTTGAAAGTCTCAACTTTTCCATGTACACCTAGTAATCTTCTCAAGATATACTTGCTCCTGATGGGGATTTAACCCTTCAGATATAGCAACCAAAGTCCATACTTTGTTGGTGTATAAGGATTCCATCTCAGATCGCTAAACATCCAGCCATTCTTACAGAGTCCCACTCCTGATGGCCAGCTCTAAACTAGTTGGGTCATCATCTCATGATGCAATCCTCGCTCCCACTGTCATAGAGTAACCGAAGTATCTCTCAGGCGGGTGAGGAACCTTACTAGATCGGCGGAGAGGCTGAGGTTCGTTGGTAACTATTGAATCCTTTGGTTCTATCAAATCAACGGCTGTAGTTTGTATAGATGGAACCTTTCCAGTTCTACATAACATACCTTGCCTCGAGCTTGTCCGGATTATGCTTTTAGACATAACCCGAACAACCCCAAATCTTAACAAACTTAAGATATGGGCTCTTCCTTTTCCATATCACATATGAAGCGGTAGGCAACTGTTTTGATTTGAACCCTATTCAATAGGTATGCAGCTTCTCAAGCGCATGACTCCCAAAAGGAAATAGGAAACTCAGTAGTACTCATCATAGAGCACACCATATCAAATAAGGTGCTATTGCTCCGCCCCGATATACCATCGTTCTATGGTGTATACGGACGAGTAATGCTGAGAGAGAATCTCATTCTCCTTTTAGAATAGTCCAGGATTTCTGTGCTCAAGTATTCTCCTCCTCGATCACATCAAAGGACATAATACTTATACCCTTATTGGTTCTCTACTTCTAGCTTATATTCTGTGAATATCTGAAAAGGATTGGACTTGTGTTTCAACAGGAACATATGTCTGAATCTTGAGAGATTATCAGAGAATGTAACGAAGTACAAAGAACTGGTCCTGGCATATGTAGACAGGGGACCTTACATACATCAACATGTATCATCCCAAGAGTTTACTAACTCTTTCTCTGTTTCCAATAAACAGAGCTATGGTCATCTAATCTTTGTGGCATGACTGGAAAGTTTCACAAGATGTAAATTCAATACTAATTTAAATATACATCTAAATGTAACTTCAGCCAGTCGGGTCGCATTGATATGACCTAGTGTACAAAGCCTCAAGAAGGAATCGTTCATTTCTGAACTCTTCCTCTTGTGTGTGTTCTGTATACAAGGAACTGTAGTTTGATTTAGAACGTTAATGCTTTTAGATAACGTGCCTGAACCGATCAACTTTTGATATAGGAAATGTTCAAAACATTATCCAAGAATACAAAATTTTATCATTTCTTTATTAATAAAGAGACCGATATGATTTTGTATATCAGGTTCGGTATCTAATAGCATTTGTTTAGAATCAATGTATTGGTAATACAGAGTGACAGTGACCAACAGACTTGGCTGCAACACTTGCCCCATTTTCTGTCTCATGAAACTTATCACCCGTTCTCAGTTCTTTACCTATCTGTAGCCCATGCAACAAATTACATATGCGGGATCCTGATCCGGTATCACATACCCAGGACGTAAAGGATACTGAGTAACAGTTCTCTGTAATGAACACACCCGAAGATGATGCATTAGCATGCACTCTCTTCGTTTGGGCGGCACGGGAATTCTGGTAATCTCCAATTTCCTGCTCTGTCTTATAACAATTATAAGTTGGAGCGGGACCAACGTTCCCCAGCTCAGTATAACAAGCGGGTTCGGTCAATATTCCGTATTATTATCTTGATTAAGGCATGATATGGTCGCTACCTGGAGAAAGAGAGAAGAAAACACTCAGCGTGCGCTCTTGCAAGATCAGATTGGTTTTTATTTTATCTAATCAGGATGGCTCCCACTGCTTTTTATCAGATCTTCCTTCAAACCCTAAAAGGAAAGACTAGCCGGGATTAATTACACGCTACAAGTTCGCCAATCTTTCAGCCAGGCCAGTATCGGTACTTTGAGGGAAGTCCCCCGTGCTTTCGCACGAACCTAATTAATGTAAACCTCGTTTTCCCAGAGGCGTAACCCCGTTGACACCTTTCTAGACACCTACTTGATCGGCTAATTGTAATGTGTAAAACTCTCCCAGGAGTAACTCTTACTCGCAGTGGGTATCGGGATCCAACTATCTCATAGAAGGTATGCAATCTCATTGCAAATTTCAACACTTGAAATTCCCGATAATATTTTGCCCCTAACCTCCTATGACCTTGACAAAGGCCAACAAACCATAGGATGCTAATCAAGTTCAACCCGTCATTTCTTGATTGAATTAAACCCACCCGCACGACCCTTGACAAAGGCCAACAAGGTCGCACGACTACCCTAACTCAATCTGCATCATATGCATAAGCATATAAGCACTAGTCAGCTACCGCACACTAGCCTTGACAAAGACCAACAAACGCAGCACGAATACTAACTACTACTTATCTGAAATGACGAAGGGCTACGACAGATTTTTCTGAAAACCTATTGCGTAATGAACTTGATATCGTTGTAGAATCAAATGATTTTTAAATGGAGTGTTTTTGAGGCTTTTCTAGTTTTGCTAAAGGGGTCACTCCCGGTGAAGGGATCGTCGGCCCTTTCCTCGTCGAATGAGGTGCGGGATATATCATATATATCACTGTGCAAAGCAGAAACTAAAGAAGCAATCAAAAGACAAACCGAGGGTTGTAGCATCTGCCAGTTATTGCTAAAGGAGTCACTCCCGGTGAAGGGATCTCGGTCCTTTCCTTATCGAATAAGGTGCAGGATGTTCTACAAGGAACACCGCGATGCAAAGCAAGAACTGTAGCTACCTGTTTTTGTTTTGAAATTCGATTCCACAACATCTTTAGGTTTCTTTTCTTTCATTAATCACATTAATGAAGTCCCATCATTTAAGTCACCTAAACATCAAAGATAAATACGACGTACACTTATGCCATCCGTGTTCGCCTCGATGTCCCCTCGTGCACCGTTAGGTTAGGTAACTAACGGCAGAGCGGGGCAGGGCTAGCGCGGATGTAAAACATAAGTAACGTCAATATAACATATATACTATATACAGTATCTATCACAGAACATTACATGATCACATCACAGATATCGCAGCAGAAGAAACATATGAAATATTTGATATACTAGGACGTCCGTGTTTTCAATACGAGCCAGTATAAAACACGGATTCCACGGTCGCGATGAATAGCCAAACCCACACCCCAAGACCCATACGAGAGCGGCAAGCAACCCTACTAATTCTAGAGTTAGGAGACCCGGACTCGACTCCTCGAGTTGGTCTCCCACTGGACTCCAGAACCCGGTTACTTGTGCCCTCCTCCTTGGGTCTATCCTAGTGCGGAAAAGTAAATAATATACAAAATGTGACATCTTCCGCAACCTGGAAGTGCCCCAATAAAAGAATATTACATACAAGTTTTTACATGAATGAAAATGAAAAACACTCATCTCACATAAAAAAAACCCGGCTATTCATACACGACGATCCAATATAACATATCCAGCAACACATAACATCACATGTCATCAACGTAAGTAAATATGCGCATCCCAATTGTCGTTGACATATAGCAACGAAACCGGCGATATCATATATTACACTTACGGTCACAGAAAAGAAAGTGTAAAACTACAACAGTTGGAATCCGCAAACTCTTTAGACATCGCATGCCTAATCAAATGAAAGACTTAGACATCGCATGCCTAACAATTATAAACCCCGCATTTTAGTCTCATTATCGAAAACACTTTTCAATATCAAGTCGGGCAATTCAACAAGATTCCCAACATCCTGATCGAATGCTCGTCGCAAACTTTAGTAGGCGGCCGCACCCCCGACGCCGTCGACGAAGTGCACCAAGGCGGAACACCGCTGCCGCGAGCACTCGAACGGATGCTTTCGGCGACGGGGTTCTCCTACAGTCACTTGGTCGGGGCTATGGGGCGTGGCTGTCTATTAAGTTTACCGGCGAGTATCCGCGTACGCTACGTGATTGCGACGGACTTTTGATCACATCAAAATTCCGTGGCAACCGATCAAGTGAGACTAAAGTGCTATCTTTATAACATTCAAACCAGTTATCTCATAACTACTTGTGAATTCCAATTATTGTATCCCATTCCAGATAAATAGAAAATGTTAAACTTTCCGATCGAACATTCGAACACCCAAGTTTTCCCGAAACAGCTCAACACATGAAACAAGTTTAAAAACATCCAGTTCATGCCTCAGTACCAATGGTCCAGCAGTAGTAGGGTCAAGCCAACGCCTCACATGTGGCACGCCGTACTGCCCCAAACCCTAAGGTTCAAAAGGCAGTTCAAGACGGTCACATAATCGAGTTAAGGTTTGTTGTCTTCTAAAGGGTCCATCGCATTACTTGCACTACTTAGAACGTTATTAAACCACGGAAAGATCCAACACTTGGAAATTTCCCGACAGGGGAAAAAGTGGGTATTTATATCCGATCGAACTTTTTAACATATTCAAAAATTATCCGGAAAACACATAGACAAAATTAG
Source organism: Agapanthus africanus (assembly GCA_030015575.1). Taxonomy (NCBI): domain Eukaryota; kingdom Viridiplantae; phylum Streptophyta; class Magnoliopsida; order Asparagales; family Amaryllidaceae; genus Agapanthus; species Agapanthus africanus. The sequence goes on along the minus strand of JASDDO010000019.1, from coordinate 493,975,646 downwards.
ACAATCCGATCGAATAATCGAATCCCCAAAACAACCCCAGAAAACTCAACAGTGGAGTGTAAGTTAAAAATTCCCAGAAAATACAGCACTTAAATATAAAAATTACTGTGCAAGCCACGTGGATAGATTCGTCAATTTGGCCGCGGAACCGCCGCCAAAGCTAGGATAGGGCCGCGGTTCCGCGGCGCTTTAGACGATTTAGGGGTCCCGTTTTGTACAGTAATTCTTGTAAAACCCTGCTTGTTTTTCTGAATATTTTTAATTCACAAAATTCCCAAATTCCAGAAAATATCCAGAGAGTGGTTTGAGTTAGGGTTTCGGTGTTCGTTCGGATTTCTAACGTCGTCTACACTTCGCCTAAGGCTCTAGCTAGTCTCTGATACCACTGTAGGGTTCCTAGGCACTCTAAGGAGGTCTCACAAGGCATCAACCATGCTAAATTCAAAAATTTCCGGTGCCGAGAAACCCTAATGCGATCGTTGACTAGAGTTTTAGGCGAAACTACAACTAGTAAACTGCTTTACTAATAAGTGAACGGAAATACAACCTTTGTAGATCCGGTCCTCCACCTCCATAGCTCCGTGATGAAGTCCCTCCGCTGTACCCATCGGATCCCGGACTCTCGCGGTGGTTTCATCGAAGAAATGATCGGGCTAGGTCGTCGACTTTGATGCCGAAGATGATCTACGTCAAGGCAACACAAGATCAAGCTCCAACTTCACCAAGTCATGAAACTTGTGAAGAAAACACCCTATACTACTTGGCAAGTGGTAGAGGATGAAGAAATAGGAAGTGGGTTCACTTTAGAATTGGTTTTCTCACTCTTTTTCTCATGTTGCCATTGATGGTAGCAAGCTTTTCTTCATTGTTGAAGAAGAAGAAGAAGAAGAAAAGAATTATGATAAGAATAAAAAGAATTATCTTATCATATAGCAACCATAGTTAGTTGTAGAGAATAAACTAAGGTTAGGTTTAATAGTTAGGTTAAGGCTAAGAGACAAAATGGTCAAAGCTTCAAAGCTTTATGAAGTTTCATGAAAGAAACAAAAACTAGCCACCATTTTATTCTTGCCTTAAAATGAATAAATAAAAATAAATAGATAAGTAAATCAAAACCCTAACCATTAAGATAACCATGGTTTAATCATACACACTCAAATTTGCATGTATCATCAAACATGATACAATCTTGTGCACAAAAGTATATCACATATACAACTTGTGTACAACAAGTGAGAAAATCCATCTAAAGTGAACAATATTAGTCAATGTAAAGTAATATATCTAATATATAATTATACATTAAATCATTAAATCAATACTTGATTTAACGATCCGATCATATCACATATAACCAACTAATATCAATAGTAACAACTTATCGAATCAACACTTGATCCGATAACCCGGCTATATCACATATAACCGATCAATGTCACAAATTGCGAGAATCGAATACAGTATCACATACTGGTATCATTCTCGGTCCCGCACATATCTCATATGCGCGCCTATTTCGTTTCGCTTGAGCCAGGAAACCTCTGTGTAGGACTCTAAAGACTCGTCAATACGCTGGCAGCAGGTGATGATTATATCAAACACCCACAAGCCGCAAGCGGTCTGCTAAACGTAACGGCCACCCGGGTATTGAGCGATCAGAAGATCGACGAGCAAGCCTGCTCACACTCCTGTGAATCTAACCAGTAACACTTACAGTACAGTCCGGTCTGATCGTCTGATATGTCGCATATCTCGCCTAGGGGTGGTAAACGTCAGACCCCAGTAGCTCGATAAGTCGTGTCGATATGAGGTCTATAACAGTTCGAGAAACTACTGGTAACACTTACCAGTATATCTCAGCAACCCTGGCCAGGGATTTCCGGTTATAGCCAATCGAACACAGCGCAACATCAACTCCCTATACCGGGAGAGTCGAATCCCCTCCTATCTGTAAGTCCATGCTACCTCTCCCGGTACTTTCGGGCATGCGGAATTTGGTGAAAAACAATTTTCTTAGAGGTGGTAACATGGACTCAAAAACCGGATCTTTGTTAAACATCTAACTAACAACCTAACTACGAGTTGCTAACTACTCGGTTAGGGGGTTATACCTTTCTTTTTCTCGAACTCCTTCGTCTTCAAGCTTCGATGGTCGTCCGAATCGGCTTCTCCCCGTCGTCTCCTTGCGCCGAAGATAGATCCATCTGAAAGCTTCAACCTTTGGCTCCTTCTTCGAACTTTGAAGAAACTAGTTCACTCGGTTTGCTAAACCTTGTGAACTAGAGTGAGTAGAGAAAAGTTTGTATGGGATTTTATCTATGGTTCTTGGTTCTCAACTCATGAGACAAGTGAACCATAGAATCAAGAGAGGGAGAGCAAGAGGAGGAAGATGAGAGCTCAAGAACAAGAGAGAGAATGAGCATGAAAGAATGAGAGAAGACTTTTCTCATTTGGCTCTCATAATCCAAAACCATCATCACAAAAATAATAATCAAGTATTGTGTAAAATGGTTCAAGTCAAAATGGCTAAATCATTTCATGCACTCATTTCTCACAAAAGAAACAAGCAAGTAAAAAGTCTTTGCCATGAAATGATAGCCATTGTCATCATGATGGTCAACTAGTCCAACCTAGTCAACCGGTCAACAAAGTCAACAAGTCAACAAAGTCAACCCCTCAACAACCATGTCACCACAATACTTAATTAATATTATTATTAATCACATATCATATTCTCATTAGGGTTGAGCAAAAAGTCAATAGTCAACTGTCAACGGTCAACAACCCTAATGAGAATCCTCTGCCTCTGTCTCTCCGTCAACTGTGCATACACACCCGCATCCGCGTTCCGAGGAACACGAATGCATACTGGATAAATCTAATCCCAAAAGGTACACTAGGATCTGGCTTAAACCAAAGCCCGCTAGTGTAAACTGTCCGGACACTGTACGTGCACAAGTGCACGGATGTGACCGAACCCTGTCGCAAAACCATGCGACATGTCGCAAAACCATGCGACCTCTACTCTTTTGCCTAAAGGCGAATAGCTTTCTGTGTGGGACTCTAAAGACTCGACACTACGCTGGCAGTGGGTTTAACCACAGACCGCAAGCGGCACTAGCTGTGCGTAACGGTCCCCAGGTAGATGCCGATAAGAAGACTGACGAGGTGAAACCCATCTGAACTCCTACTGAGCCTGAATGTGACATTCTCCGTACAGTCCGGTCTGTTCGTCTGATACATCGCATGGCGGGCCTAGGGGGCGGTAAACGTCAGTCCCCCAATAGCGGTACAAGTCGTGTCGGAGTGAAGCCCAAAACACCCTGAGATAACACTGGAAGCCTACCAGTATATCTCGTTTGCCCTGGCCAGGGACTACTCGTGTAATGGCTCTCCTAGACACAGCGCGATGTCAACCCCCAATACCGGGAGAGACGAATCCTGTCTAACCGTCACTGCCTCTAAGTGCTTCGGGACTGCACCTAACTACCACCTGTTTGTACGACTCCTTTGAGCCGTGGTAGGGTAGTAATCAAAGTACAGTGGGAACACACTCGAGGCGAAGTGACAGTGTCAAGTCAGCGGACTAAGCTGTATTCATGTCACCTGGGAACTGATAACTGACGATAGGCATAATACCAACTAGTCAGTTCCCGACGAGTCCTGTCCAGTGTACTCGTAACCCAACGAGCACCCGCATACTCTCTCAAGTCCGACGTACCGACGGCTGTGGGACAGACCGTCTCCCACACTGGGATGAGAAGCGCATGCGCTAGTCTACTCCGGAGTATCGATGCCCTGTCTCGATAATCCTGCGACCAGGGACCTGCATAAGGATGTGCTTATAGATTACCCAGCCCCACTAGTGTGACTGCCATCACAACGCTGGTAATCAAGCAAATATCCTAAGGGCTCCACTAATGTGTATAGGCGATATACTAAAATAAACACATGTACACATTGAAATAGAAACAAACCAAGTAGCGTACTACTATTTTGAGCAAGATTGTATATACAAGGTGAATATCCCAAGCTTTCATTAAGTAATATACAAACTAGTATGATACAGTAATGGCCTCTAGGGCATATACACTAACAATCTTCCACTTGCACTAAGGCCATGTACTGGCGTATTGAAGACCTATCATCTCGATCAGCCGCTCGAACTGAGTCTGGGGCAAGGCCTTGGTGAATGGATCTGCAGTGTTATCTTCTGAAGCGACTCTCCGAACCTCGATCTCCTGGCGATCCACGATCTCCCTGATCAGGTGATACCGCCTCAAGATGTGTCTGGATCTCTGATGGGACCTGGGTTCCTTCGCTAAAGCTATAGCCCCGTTGTTGTCGCAATACAGAGGTATTGGATCAACAATGGATGGAACCACCTGAAGTTCTTTCAAGAACTTCCTCATCCAGACAGCTTCTTTTGCGGCATCAGATGCAGCGATGTATTCCGCTTCCCTCGTCGAGTCTGCAACGGTTTCCTGTTTGGAACTCTTCCAACACACCGCCCCTCCATTGAGGGTAAAGACAAAACCCGACATGGACTTGGAATCATCCTTGTCAGTCTGGAAGCTGGAGTCAGCAAAGGCCTCGATCTGGAGGTCTTTTCCGCCATACACCAAGAACATCTCCTTAGTCCTTCTCAGGTACTTGAGAATGTTCTTTACTGCTATCCAGTGTTTCTCCCCAGGGTTTGACTGATACCGGCTTACCACACTCAGTGCATAAGCTACATCCGGTCTGGTACACATTATAGAGCCTACCGCAGAAGCGTAGGGTATAATAGACATACGATCCCTCTCCAAATCAGTCTTGGGAGACATCTCTTTAGAGAGGGTGATCCCGTGACAAGCCGGTAGGTTACCGCGCTTGGAATCTTCCATACTGAATCTTTTCAGTATGGTGTCGATGTACCTGGACTGTGAAAGCCCTAATATCCTCTTAGATCTATCACGATGGATCCGGATCCCCAGGATGTATGAGGCATCACCCAGGTCTTTCATGGAGAACCTGTGTGACAAGAACCCCTTGACAGATTGTAGCATAGGAATGTCATTTCCTATTAAGAGAATGTCATCCACGTATAATACGAGGAATACTACAGTTCACGCTACAAATCTACTATAGATACATGGTTCATCTGGATTTTTGATAAAGCCAAATTCCTTGACCGTCTCATCAAAACAGATGTTCCAACTCCGCGATGCCTGCTTTAGTCCATAGATGGACTTAAGCAACTTGCACACCTTTCCGCTGCTCCCACTCTGAATGAAACCCTCTGGTTGGTCCATATAGACGCACTCCTCTAAATTTCCATTTAGAAAAGCGGTCTTTACGTCCATTTTCCAGATCTCATAATCTTGGAAGGCAGCAATGGCAAGAAGGATCCCAATGGATTTCAGCATAGCCACTGGAGAAAAGGTTTCGTCATAGTCCAAACCAGGTCTTTGACGAAAACCCTTCGCAACAAGTCTAGCTTTATAGGTCTCAATCTGTCCATCTACACCAATCTTCCTTTTGAAGATCCACTTGCATCCTACGGGTTTTACCCCGTCTGGAGCAATGTCCAACATCCATACTTTGTTGGTGTACATGGACTCCATTTCGGTCCGCATTGCATCCAGCCATTTTACTGATTCAACGCTCTGAACGGCCTGCTGGAAGCTAGTAGGCTCATCATAATCTATGATGCAATTCTCTCTATCCCCGTCTATGAGAAAACCGTAGTATCTCTCGGGCGGATGAGTCTGCCTACTACTCCTGCGGAGCGGCGTAGGAATGTCCTGTTCTTTTGAACCCTCTGGTTCCACTAAACTTTCAGTAATAGTCTGTGGTTCTGGAATTTCTTCCAGTTCTACTGCGCTCCCACTTATTTCCTTTTCTAAGAACTGGTGTTCTAGAAAGTGGGCATGACGAGAAACAATAACTTTTTGTTCCTCTTCGCAGTAGAAGAAATATCCCTTGGAGTTCTTTGGATATCCCACAAACTTACACTGTACTGAGCATGCCTCGAGCTTGTCCGCATGCTGCTTTTTGACAAAAGCTGGACTTCCCCATGTCTTAATGTGATTAAGATGGGGCTTCTTCCCACACCACATCTCATATGGTGTGGTAGGCACAGTCTTAGTAGGAACTCGGTTCAAAAGGTATGCAGCTGATTCTAGCGCATACCCCCAGAATGATCACGGTAACTCAGCGTTACTCATCATGGACCGTACCATATCCAATAGGGTTCGGTTCCGTCTCTCCGATACACCGTTATGTTGCGGAGTGTATGGAGGAGTAAGCTGAGAGAGAATTCCGTTCTCTTTTAAGTAGTTCAGGAACTCGGCACTCAAGTATTCACCACCTCGATCCGATCTTAGAATCTTGATACTTTTGCCGGTCTGTTTTTCTACTTCATTCTTATATTCCTAGAACTTTCCAAAGGCTTCGGACTTATGTTTCATTAAGAAGACATAACCGTACTTTGAAAAGTCATCCGTAAAAGTAATGAGTAAGAATAACCGCTTCGCGCATGTGTAGACATTGGACCGCACACGTCGCTGTGTACGAGTCCCAAGAGCTCGCTCGCTCTTACTCCGTGTCCAGTGAACGGAGTCTTTGTCATCTTTCCTTTGAGACAGGATTGACAAGTGGCATACGATTGATATTCGAACGCAGTCAAATATCCTTCTGTATGTAACTTCGTCAACCTTCTCTCATTGATGTGACCCAGTCTACAATGCCATAAGAAAGTCTGATTTACTTCCGGAGACTTTCTTTTGTGTGTATTCTGGACATTGAAAATATGTGGTTGGTTTAATACGTATATACCATTGCTCAATGTACCTGACCCAATCAGAACTTGATTAAGGTGAATGTTTACAACATTGCTTACAAACGCAAATTCATAACCTTCTTTAGAAACTAAAGATACAGAAATGATATTACAAGTTGCGTTGGGTACAAAAAAGAAATTACGCAAAACCAAAACATGTCCATCTGACATTCCCAGGTGATAGTCCCCCACGGCTTTAGCATCCACGCTAGCTCCGTTCGCAACTCTGAGGGTCATGTCACCTGCTTTCAAAACACTACGGTTTCTCAACGCCTGCAAAGAATTACAGATATGAGATCCTGATCCGGTATCCAATACCCAGGAAGTAGAGTTTATTGAAAGACAGTTTTCAATAACATACACACCTGAAGCTGAAGCTGCAACCTGCTTCAATTCCTGTGTTCTGGCCTTCCAGGCCCTGCAATCATTCTTCCAGTGTCCTTTCTTATGACAATAGAAGCATTCTTCCTTATCCACAAGCTTCCCCGCCTTCTTTGTTGCTTTAGCTTTTCCCTTCGTATCCACTTTACTAACACCGCCCCTTGGTTTGGCGGGGGCTTTCTTCTTCTTTCCCTTGGCTTTCGCCTTGGACCTAGAAGAAGATGATCCTCCTACAAACAAAGTGGATGTTTCCCTACCTTTCTGTAGGGTGCCCTCTGCGCTCCTCAGCATGTTGAGGAGCTCTGAAAGTTCAACTTCTTTTTCTTGTAAGTTGAAGTTCAGTATAAACTGGGCGTAAGTGGAAGGAAGGGACTGGAGAACTAGGTCCGTATAGAGCTCACTCTCCAATGTGGTCCCTAGGTCCGCAAGCTCCTCAATGTAGCCGATCATCTTAAGCACGTGTTCTGCTACTGATGATCCGACGGCCATCCTTGCCGAAAATAACTTTTTCGACGCTTCGTATCTTACGATACGAGATTGCTCTCCATACAGTTCTTTTGTATGAAGAAATATGGATTCCAAGTCCATATTCTCGTGCCTCCTCTGATGTTCATTGTCCATAGAGGCAAGTATGAGGCACTTGGCCTTCGCGCTATCAATCTCCCAAGTCTTACGGATTTCTTCATCCGCGACGCTGGAAGTGGGACCAGGGATAGGGGAGCTTTAGTGGTAAGAAGATACCCCAGCTTGTCGTAAGTGATTGCCATCTTGACATCCTGAGCCAATCTTTGTAGTTTGGCCCTGTCAGTATGTTTTTATCTAGAAGTAACTTAAGTCCAGTCATGTCGATTGGTTGCTGCAATTAGGAGAGAGAAGAAGAAACACTCAGCATGATGCTCTTGCAAGTTTAGAGTGGTTTTTAGTTCGTCTAAACAGGATGGCTCCCACTGTTTCTCGAATCCCTCCTCAAACCAAAAAGGAAGAATTAGTCAGGATCAATCTCACCGTACAATACTTGCTTAACCGTTCAGCCAGGCCAGTGTCGGTACTTCGAGGGAGGTTTTCCAACGCTTTCGCGAAGTTCCTTAATTAAATAACCTCTTTTCCCTGGGGGCGTAGCCCCGCTAACACCTTTCTAGACACCTACTAGGTTTATAGCATTGATCGTTTAGTGAGAAATTTCCCGAGGAGTAGCATATACTCACAGTAGGATCGGGATCCAAATATCATCACGTGACGAAACTGAAGGAATCCTACCAGAATCATCACACTCCAAGTGGTATGCAAATCTAGCAAGTTTCAGTACTTATGAAACTCCCGATGTGGATTTTTGCCCCATGCTCTTATGACCTTGACTTTGGCCAAAATATCATAAGTCACATGTCAAGTTCTACCCGTCATTCTCCAGGTTAATTTGGATCCATCCGTACCTACCCTTGACTTTGGCCAAAATGGCAGTACGACTGTCCCAAACCAACGCATCTATCTATGCTACACATGAATACCCAATAGCTACCAATCACTATGCCTTGACTTTGGCCAACATACACAGCTTGAATACTATTGACTATTCATGTGAAACGACGGAGGGCTACGAAAACCGTGAACATAGTGAACTTGATATAATCGATGGAACGAGATAGCTTTTAAAAAGGAGTGGCTCAAGCTCCGCATTTAAAAGTTAGTTTTGAAAAGAACCGAGTGGTTTTCCGAAAGTGTTCCAACGATTTTAACTTGGTTTATTTTCTTGCATTAGTTCTTTTAATGCGTGATATTCTTGCATTAGTTCTTTTAATGCGTCCCATCATTTAATCCTACCATTGCAGAAAACAACCAAAATATGACGTACGCTTATGCCATTCGCATTCGCCACGGGGCCCCGTCATTACCCGTTAGGTTACTTAACTAATGACAGAGCGGGGGCTGGGCTAGCGCGGCTGTAAAACATAAGCAACGCCTAAATAATATCATATAGAGATATATTGCAATGATAGCCATTTCAGATCACAGATGAACACATTGGATATACTAGGAATCCGCAATTCGTACGAGCCTGTAACGAAAAGCAGATTACACGGTCGCGGTGAATAGCCAATACCCCATCCAAGACCCCTACGGGCGCGGCAAACTACCCGCCAAGTACCCGAAGCGAAGCAACCTCCCTCAACTCCGTGAGTAGGCCACTCGGCACTTCGGCATACCCGGTAGTTTGTGCACCCCCTCCATGGGTCTATCCTAGGAGCAAAAACAGTAAAAAGAAATTATACAATGACGGCGTGCGGCCATACAAATAATTATTACATCAATTTACAAATTTACATGAATTGAAAGAAAAGAAAACTCTCGTCTCACAACCCCCGTCTATTCACCCGCGACAATCCAACATATTCATATACACATTCCAATAACATTACAGATCACAGATTTGTATAACCCCCACTAATCGACATATAGCGATTAGCAGACGTTCAATACAAATATCAAATCACAGAAAAACCCGTCAGCTTAAGTCTTTTAGAAGTTCGATCAAAAATACGGATTTTCAGGACCCCAAAAATAAAATTTTCGTTCTGGAAAATCTGGGCAGAAAATATATATTCCAAAAATCCCATAACAACCCTAGAAAAACACTGCACCAAACTTGGACCTCGGCCGAGTCAACTCGGCCGCGGATCCGCGGCGGGAGCGTGCTCCCGCCGCGTTTCCGCGGCGCTTTGACTCGATCGTTGGACTAAATTTGGTGGGTGATCACACAAAAGCCTGAGCCGATTTTTAAGATAAAATTTATCAACTTTTGAACAGAATAAAAATCGGCAGAAACTTGAAAATCTCGGGTTCGTTTCGTGACTTTTCTTTGATCGATCTTCTAGCTACTTTACTAACATGTTAGATAGAGTTTAACCTGGCTCTGATACCACTGTAAGTCCATGCTACCTCTCCCGGTACTTTCGGGCATGCGGAATTTGGTGAAAAACAATTTTCTTAGAGGTGGTAACATGGACTCAAAAACCGGATCTTTGTTAAACATCTAACTAACAACCTAACTACGTGTTGCTAACTACTCGGTTAGGGGGTTATACCTTTCTTTTTCTCGAACTCCTTCATCTTTAAGCTTTGATGGTCGTCCGAATCGGCTTCTCCCCGTCGTCTCCTTGCGCCGAAGATAGATCCACCTGAAAGCTTCAACCTTTGGCTCCTTCTTCGAACTTTGAAGAAACTAGTTCACTCGGTTTGCTAAACCTTGTGAACTAGAGTGAGTAGAGAAGAGTTTGTATGGGATTTTATCTATGGTTCTTGGTTCTCAACTCATGAGACAAGTGAACCATAGAATCAAGAGAGGGAGAGCAAGAGGAGGAAGATGAGAGCTCAAGAACAAGAGAGAGAATGAGCATGAAAGAATGAGAGAAGACTTTTCTCATTTGGCTCTCATAATCCAAAACCATCATCACAAAAATAATAATCAAGTATTGTGTAAAATGGTTCAAGTCAAAATGGCTAAATCATTTCATGCACTCATTTCTCACAAAAGAAACAAGCAAGTAAAAAGTCTTTGCCATGAAATGATAGCCATTGTCATCATGATGGTCAACTAGTCCAACCTAGTCAACCGGTCAACAAAGTCAACAAGTCAACAAAGTCAACCCCTCAACAACCATGTCACCACAATACTTAATTAATATTATTGTTAATCACATATCATATTCTCATTAGGGTTGAGCAAAAAGTCAATAGTCAACTGTCAACGGTCAACAACCCTAATGAGAATCGTCTGCCTCTGTCTCTCCGTCAACTGTGCATACACACCCGCATCCGCGTTCCGAGGAACACGAATGCATACTGGATAAATCCAATCCCAAAAGATACACTAAGATCTGGCTTAAACCAAAGCCCGCTAGTGTAAACTGTCCGGACACTGTACGTGCACAAGTGCACGGATGTGACCGAACCCTGTCGCAAAACCATGCGACCTGTCGCAAAACCATGCGACCTCTACTCTTTTGCCTAAAGGCGAATAGCTTTCTGTGTGGGACTCTAAAGACTCGACACTACGCTGGCAGTGGGTTTAACCACAGACCGCAAGCGGCACTAGCTGTGCGTAATGGTCCCTAGGTAGATGCCGACAAGAAGACTGACGAGGTGAAACCCATCTGAACTCCTACTGAGCCTGAATGTGACATTCTCCGTACAGTCCGGTCTGTTCGTCTGATACATCGCATGGCGGGCCTAGGGGGCGGTAAACGTCAGTCCCCCAATAGCGGTACAAGTCGTGTCGGAGTAAAGCCCAAAACACCCTGAGATAACACTGGAAGCCTACCAGTATATCTCGTTTACCCTGGCCAGGGACTACTCGTGTAATGGCTCTCCTAGACAAAGCGCGATGTCAACCCCCAATACCGGGAGAGACGAATCCTGTCTAACCGTCACTGCCTCCGAGTGCTTCGGGACTGCACCCAACTACCACCTGTTTGCACGACTCCTTTGAGCCGTGGTAGGGTAGTAATCAAAGTACAGTGGGAACACACTCGAGGCTAAGTGACAGTGTCAAGTCAGCGGACTAAGCTGTACTCATGTCACCTGGGTACTGATAACTGACGATAGGCATAATACCAACTAGTCAGTTCCCGACGAGTCCTGTCCAGTGTACTCGTAACCCAACGAGCACCCGCATACTCTCTCAAGTCCGATGTACCGACGGCTGTGGGACAGACCGTCTCCCATACTGGGATGAGAAGCGCATGCGCTAGTCTACTCCGGAGTATCGATGCCCTGTCTCGATAGTCCTGCGACCAGGGACCTGCATAAGGATGTGCTTATAGATTACCCAGCCCCACTAGTGTGACTGCCATCACAACGCTGGTAATCAAGAAAAGATCATAAGGGCTCCACTAATGTGTATAGGCGATATACTAAAATAAACACATGTACACATTGAAGTAGAAACAAACCAAGTAGCATACTACTATTTTGAGCAAGATTGTATATACAAGGTGAATATCCCAAGCTTCCATTAAGTAATATACAAACTAGTATGATACAGTAATGGCCTCTAGGGCATATACACTAACACTATCGCTCATTGCCTCCATGTGACTCGGGACTGTACCCAAAAACCACCGTTTTGCACGCCCTCTTGGACGTGGTAAGGTGGAAATCAAAGCACAGGGGGAATCACACAAGACTCTATGACGATCTCGGGTCTACAGACTAACCTGTACCAGTGTCACCAGAGAACTGCCATCTGATGTGAGGTATAATACCATCTGGGAGTTCTCGGCGAGTCCGTCCAGTGTACCCAGTCTCCACTGAGCACCCGTATATCATCTCTGATGTCAAACACCAATGGATATGGGATCATCCATCGCCCATCTGAATAGGTCGAGAAGGTATACGCTAGTCTACTCTGGTATATCGATGCCCTATCTCGATACACCCACGACTAGGGACCTTGAAGGATGTACTTATGGACTACCATGTCCCCACTAGTATGATCCGCATCATAGTCCAGGTAGTCAAGTACACATCCTAAGGGCTTTACCAACATGTAACAGAGAGACAATCAATGTACACGTTAAGGTAAAGAGCAACCAGATAGCATACTATCATGTCGAGCAAGAAAGTCCTCCCTATATATGTCCAAGCATCCACTACAATATACATCCTATATATAGTAATGGCCTCTAGGGCATACATATAACTAACACTTGACTGCCTGGACTATGATGCGGATCATACTAGTGGGGACATGGTAGTCCATAAGTACATCCTTCAAGGTCCCTAGTCGTGGGTGTATCGAGACGGGGCATCGATATACCAGAGTAGACTAGCGTATACCTTCTCGACCCATACAGATGGGCGATGGATGATCCCATATCCATTGGTGTTTGACATCAGAGATGATATACGGGTGCTCAGTAGAGACTGGGTACACTTGACGGACTCGCCAAGAACTCCCAGATGGTATTATACCTTACGTCAGATAGCAGTTCTCTGGTGACACTGGTACAGGTTAGTCTGTAGACCCTAGATCGTCATAGAGTCTTGTGTGATTCCCACTGTGCTTTGATTTCCACCTTACCACATCCAAGAGGGCGTGCAAAACGGTGGTTTTTGGGTACAGTCCCGAATCACATGGAGGCAATGAGCGATAGGAGGGGATTCGTCTCTCCCGATATAGGGAGTTGATGTTGCGCTGTGTTCGATTGGCTATAACCAGAAATCCCTGGCTAGGGTTGCTGAGATTTACTGGTAAGTGTTACCAGTAGTTTCTCGAACTGTTATAGACCTCATATCGACACGACTTATCGAGCTACTGGGGTGTGACGTTTACCACCCCTAGGCGAGATATGCAACATATCAGACGATGAGACCGGACTGTACGGTAAGTGTTACTGGTTGGATTCACAGGAGTGTAAGCGGGCTTGCTCGTTGATCTTCTGATCGTTCAATACCGGGGTGGTCGTTACGTTTAGCAGACCGCTTGCGGTTTGTGGGTGTTTGATATGATCATCACCTGCTGCCGGCGTATTGACGAGTCTTTAGAGTCCTACACAGAGGTTTCCTGGCTCAAGCGAAACGAAATAGAAGTGCATATGAGATATGTGCGGGACCGGGAATAATACCAGTATGTGATACTGTATTCTATTCTCGCGATTTGTATCATTGGACGGTTATATATGATATAGCCGGGTTACCGGATCAAGTGTTGATTCGATACATTGATACACTAGATATTAGTCGGTTATATGCGATATGACCGGATCAATAAATCAAGTGTTGATTTAATGATTTGATGTATAATTATATATTTGATATATTACTTTACATTAACTAGTATTTGTTCACTTAAGATGGATTTTTTCACTTGATGTGCACAAGTAGTATATGTGATATATTTTTGTGCACTAGATTGTATCATGTTTGATGATACATGCAAACTTGGGTGTATGTTTGCTTTAAACCATCTTTAGGTTAATGGTTAGGTTTTAATTTGTTTTTATTTATTTTCTTTATTCATTTTGGCAAAAATAAATTTGGTGACTTTCTTTGTTTTATACTAGAAGCTTCATGAAGCTTTGATAAGTCTAGCCATTTTGTCTTTTGCCTTAACATAACCATTAAACCTAAACCCTAGTTTATTCTCTACATGTGTTAGCTTCACCCATGGTTGCATTATGATAAGATCACTTGATTTATAATTATTCATTAATTCATTTTGTATTCTCTTCTTCTTCTTCTTCTTGATGAAGAAAAAGAAAGCTTACTTGAAAATTATCAAGTGATGAATCCAAGTGAGAAATCAAAATCCAAAGTGAACCCACTTCCTATTTCTTCATCCTCTACCACTTGCCATGTAGTAGAGTGTGTTATCTTCACAAGTTTCATGACCAAGTGAAGATGGAGCTTGAGTTAGAGTTGCCTCGACGTAGATCATCTTCGGCATCGAAGTCAACGACCTAGCCCGCTCATTTCTCCGACGAAACCATCGCAAGAGTCCGGGATCCCAGTGATCGCAGCGAAGGGACGTCATCATGGAGCTAAAGAAGTGGGGGACCGGATCTACAAAGGTTGTATTTCCATTCACTTAGTAGTTAAGTTGTTAACTTGTTGTGGTTTCCACCTTACCTCTAGTTAACGATCTAGCATTAGGGTTTCTCGGCATAAGAAAAATATGATTTTGGCATGGTTGATGCCTTATGGAACCTCTTGAGTGTGTCTAGTAACCCTACAGTGGTATCAGAGCCTAGCTAGAGCCTTAGGCGAAGTGTAGACGAAGTTAGGAATTCGATCGAAGCCGAAACCCTAATCGGACACCCTTCTCTGTAAATTTTTTCAAAACTGGGATTTTTTCCAGATTAAAAATAGCCAAAAAATTCAGCAGGGATTTATTGGAATTACTGTGTATCACGTGCAGCTAAGTCGACAAAAGCACCGCGGAACCGCGGCACGAGCCTGCCTCGTGCGGCGGTTCCGCGGCCATATAGTCACATTATTTTTTGAAATTTGCACAATAATGTCCTTTCGAGTTTCCTCTGTTTTCTGGGAATTTTTAATCTATACTCAAGTGTTGAGTTTTCTGGGTTGTATTGGGGGCTCGGTAATTCGATCGGAAACTTTAACTTTGTCTATGTGTTTTTCCGGATAATTTTAGAACATGTAAAAAAGTTCGACCGGATATAAATACCCAATTTTTCCCCTGCCGGGAAATTTTCAATTGTTGGATTTTTCTGTAGTTTAATAACGTTCTAAGTAGTGCAAGTAACGCGATGGACCCTCTAGAAGACAACAAAACTTAACTCGATTATGTGACCGTCTTGAACTGCCCTTTGAACCTTAGGGTTTAGGGCAGTACGGCATGCCACATGTGAGGCGTTGGCTTGACCCTTCTACGGCTGGACCGTTGGTACTGTGGCATGAAGTGAATGTTTTTAAACTTATTTCATGTGTTGAGCTGTTTCGGGAAAACTTGGGTGTTTGATTGTTCGATCGGAAAGTTTAACATTTTCTATTTATCCGGAATGTGATACAATATTTGGAATCCACAAGGAGTTATGAGATAACTGATTCGAATGTTATAAACATAGCACTTTAGTCTCACTTGATCGGTTGCCGCAGAATTTTGATGTGATCAAAAGTCCGTCGCAATCACGTAGCGTACGCCGATACTCGCCGGACAAACTTAATAGACAGCTACACCCCTTAGCCCCGACCAAGTGACTGTAGGAGAACCCCGTCGCCGAAAGCATCCGTTCGGGTGCTCGCGGCAGCGGTGTTCCGCCTTAGTGCACTTCGTCGACGGCATCGAGGGTGCGGCCGCCTACTAAAGTTTGCGACGAGCATTCGATCAAAATGCCGGGAATCTTGTTGAATTGCCCGACTTGATATTGAAAAGTGTTTTCGATAATGAGACTAAAATGCGGGGTTTATAATTTTTAGGCATGTGATGTCTAAGGAATTCAGATGGTTAGGCATGCGATGTCTAAGGAGGTTGCGGATTCCAACTGTTGTAGTTTTACACTTTCTTTTCTGTGACCGTAAGTGTAATATGTGATATCGCCGGTTTCATTGCTATATGCCAACGACAATTGGGATACGTATGTTTGCTTACGTTGATGACATGTGATGTTATGTGTTGCTGGATATGTTATATTAGATCGTCGTGTTTGAATAGACGGGGGGGTTTTATGTGAGATGAGTGTTTTTCATTTTCATTCATGTAAAAACTTTTATGTAATATTCTTTTATTTGGGCACTTCCAGGTTGCGAAAGTTGTCACCATTTGTATATTATTTACTTTTCCGCACTAGGATAGACCCAAGGAGGAGGGCACAAGTAACCGTGTTCTGGAGTCCAGTGGGAGACCAACTCGAGGAGTCGAGTCCGGCTCTCCTAACTCTAGAATTGGTAGGGTTGCTTGCCGCTCTCGTAGGGGTCTAGGGGTGTGGGTTTGGCTATTCATCGCGACCGTGGAATCCTTGTTTTATACAGGCTCGTATTGAAAACACGGACGTCCTAGTATATCCAATGTTTCATATGTTTCTTCTGCTGCGATATCTGTGATGTGATCATTTGATATGTTGTGATAGATACAGTATATAGTATATATGATATATTATATAGGCGTTACTTATGTTTTACACCCGCGCTAGCCCTGCTCCGCTCTGCCGTTAGTTACCTAACCTAACGGTGCACGAGGGGACATCGAGGCGAATGCGGATGGCATAAGTGTACGTCGTATTTATCTGTGATGTTTAGGTAACTTAAATGATGGGACTTCATTAATATGATTAATGAAAGAAAAAGAAATCTAAAGATGTTGTGGAATCAAATTTTCAAAAACAGGTAGCTACAGTTCTTGCTTTGCATCGCGGTGTTCCTTGTAGAACATCCTGCACCTTATTCGATAAGGAAAGGGCCGAGATCCCTTCACCGGGAGTGACCCCTTTAGCAATAACTGGCAGATGCTACACCCCTCGGCTTGTCTTTTGATTGCTTTTATAGTTTTTGCTTTGAACAGCGGTATATATGATATATCCTGCACCTTATTCGATGAGGAAAGGGCCGACGATCCCTTCACCGGGAGTGACACCTTTAGCAAAACTAGAAAAGCCTCAAAAACACTCCATTTTAAAATCATTTGATTCTACAACGATATCAAGTTCATTACGCAATAGGTTTTCAGAAAAACCTGTCGTAGCCCTCCGAAATTTCAGATAAGTAGAAGTTAGTATTCGTGCTACGTTTGTTGGCCTGCGTCAAGACGTAGTGTGCGGTAGCTAACTAGTATTTATCTGCTTATGCATATGATGCAGATTGGATTAGGGTAGTCGTGCGACTTTGTTGGCCTGCGTCAAGGGTCGTGCGGGTGGGTTTAATTCAATCAGGAAATTACGGGTTGAACTTGACTAGCGCACTATGGTTTGTTAGCCTGCGTCAAGGTCATGGGACGCTAGGGGCAAAATTATTGGGAATTTCGAGTGTTGAAATTTGCAATGAGATTGCATACCTTCTATGAGATAGTTGGATCCCGATACCCACTGCGAGTAATTGTTACTCGTGGGAGAGTTTTACACATTACAATTAGCTGATCTAGTAGGTGTCTAGAAAGGTGTCAACGGGGTTACGCCTCTGGGAAACGAGGTTTACTGTAATTAGGTCCGTGCGAAAGCACGGGGAACCTCCCTCAAAGTACCGAAACTGGCCTGGCTAAAAGATTGGCGAACTTGTAGTGTGTAATTAATCCCGGCTAGTCTTTTCTTTTAGGGTTTTAAGGAAGATTTGATAAAAACAGTGGGAGCCATCCTGATTAGACAAAATAATAACCAATCTGATCTTGCTAGAGCGCACGCAGAGTGTTTTCTTCTCTCTATCTCCAGGTAGCGACCATGTCACGGCTTAATCAAGATAATAAAACGGATATATTGACCGAACCCGCTTGTTATACTGAGCTGGGGAACGTTGGTCCCGCTCCAACTTATAATTGTTATAAGACAGAGCAGGAAATAGAGGAATACCATAATTCCTATGCCGCCCAAACGAAGAAAGTGCATGTGATGCATCTCCTTCGGGAATGTTCATTACAAAGAACTGTTTCTCTGTATCCTCTACGTTCTGGGTATCTGATACCGGATCAGGATCCTACATATGTAATATATTACATGGGCTACAGAAAGGTAGAGAACTGAGAACGGGTGATAAGTTTCATGAGACAGAAAACGGTTCAAGTGTTGCAGCCAAGTCTGTTGGTCACTGTCATCCTGTATTCCAAATACATTGATTCTGAACGAATGTTAATAGATACCGAACCTGATATACAAAATCATATCAGTCTCTTTATTAAAGAAATGATAAAATTTTGTATTGTTGGATAATGTTTTGAACATTTCCTATATCAAAAGTTGATCGGTTCAGGCACATTATCTAAAAGCATTGATGTTCTAAATCAAACTACAGTTCTTAGTATACAGAACACACACAAGAGGAAGAGTTCAGAATTGAACGATTCCTTCTTGAGGTATTGTAGACTAGGTCATATCAATGTGACCCGACTAGCTTAAGTTACATTTTAGATGCATATTTAAATTAGTTTGAATTTACATCTTGTGAAACTTACCAGTCATGTCACAAAGATAAGATGACCATAGCTCCGTTTACTAGAAACAGAGAAAGAGTTAGTAAACTCTTGGGACTGATACATGATGATGTATGTAAGGTCCCCTGTCTACACATGCCAGGACCGGCTCTTTATACTTCATTACATTCTTTGATGATCACTCAAGATTCAGTCATATGTTCTTGTTGAAACATAAGTCCGAACCTTTTGAGATATTCACAGAATATAAGTTAGAAGTAGAGAACCAAAATAAGGGTATAAGTATTATGTCCTATGATGAGATCAGGGAGGAGAATACTTGTGCATGTTATTCTTGGACTATTTTAAAGGAGAATGAGATTCTCTCTCAGTGTTACTCCTCTGAATACACCACAGCACAACGGTGTATCGGGACGGAGCAATCACACCCTATATGATATGGTGTGCTTTATGATGAGTACTACTGAGTTTCCTATTTCCTTTTGGGAGTTATGCGCTTGAGAAAGTGCATACCTATTGAATAGGGTTCCAATCAAATCAGTTGCCTACCACTTCATATGTGATATGGAATGGGAATAGTCCATATCTTAAGTTTGTTAAGATTTGGGGTTGTCCGGACTATGTCTAAAAGCAAAATCCGGACGAGCTCGAGGCAAGATCTGTTATGTAAAACTGGAAATGTTTCAACTATACAAACTGCAGCTGATGATTTGGTAGAACCAAAGGATTCAATAGTTTCCAACGAACCTCAGCCTCTCCGCCGATCTAGTAGGGTTCCTCATCCGCCTAAGAGATACTTCGGTTTCTCTATGACAGTGGGAGCGAGGATTGCATCATGAGATGATGACCTAACTAGTTTCGAGCAGGCCATCAAGAGTAGGGACTCTGTAAGAATGGCTGGATGCTTAGCGATCTGAGATGGAATCCATGTACACCAGCAAAGTATGGACTTTGGCTGCTATATCTGAAGGGTTAAATCCCCATCAGGAGAAAGTATATCTTGAGAAGATTACTTGGTGTAGATGGAAAAGTTGAGACTTTAGAAGCTAGACTTGTTAAAGGTTTTCGTCATCGACCAAGCGTGGAAAATGATGAAACCTTTTCAAGTAGCTAAGCTTAAGTCCATCCAGATCCTACTTGCCACGGCTATATACCATGACTACGATATCTGGTGGTTGGGTGTCATGACTGCTTTTCTAAAATGATGTTTTAGAAGAGAGCGTCTATAAGTACACTGCCAGAGGGCTTCGTAGACAGTGGGAGCAGCGGAAACGTGAGCAAGATATTTTATGTGTTAAAGCAGGCATCGCGGAGTTGGAACGTCTGTTTTGATGTGTTAGTCAAAGAGTTTGACATCATCAAAATGGTAGATGAACCTTGTATATACAAAAAGGTAGTAGGGAGTATGGTGGTGATTCTCATAGAGTACGTGGATGACATACTCTAGATGGGGAAGGAGTTTCCTATGCTGCGCTTGGTCAATCTCCGCTTATCACAATGTTTCTCCATATAGGATCAAAATGATACCTACTAAATCCTGGGTTTTGGATCTATGAGATAGATCTAATTGGATGTTAGGATTCCTACTAGATGTAGTGAGATGGTATCAATCGATCCTGGGGAGAATCACTGGAAAGATTCCAGGGTGATAAGGACGACTGAATGTCAGTCACAGGCATTGTCTTTACCCTCAATAAAGGGACGGTATGTTGGAAGAGTTCCAAGCTAGATACCCTAGCATACTAAATGATAAAGGTTGGATACATCGCTACTTAAGATGTTACCAAGGAAGCAGTCTGGATGTATATTAGTTCATGAGATGAACTTCGTTCCTCCCATTGTGTGACAATGGAGTTGTGGCTTAAGCCAAGGAACGCCTGTCCCATCAGTGATCCAGACATATTCTAAGGCAGTGTCACCTAATCATGGAGATAGTTGATCTCCAGGGTAATCAAGGTTAGGAGAGTAGACTCAGAGGACAACACGACGGATCCACTCACAAAAGCCTTTTCGCATAGAGAGACTTTTATGGGATGGTTGAGTATCAGATACTGCAACCACTGCTACAGATGGCCCTAGTGCAAGTGGGAGATTGTTAGTTATATGTATGCCCTAGAGGCCATTACTGTGCATAGGATGTATATTGTAGTGGATTCTGGGACATATATAGGGAGGACTTTCTTACTCAACATGATAGTATGCTATCTGGTTGCTCTTTATCTTAACGTGTACACTGATTGTCTCTCTGTTACATGTTGGTAAAGCCCTTAGGATGTGTACTTGACTGCCTGGACTATGATGCGGATCATACTAGTGGGGACATGGTAGTCCATAAGTACATCCTTCAAGGTCCCTAGTCGTGGGTGTATCGAGACGGGGCATCGATATACCAGAGTAGACTAGCGTATACCTTCTCGACCCATACAGATGGGCGATGGATGATCCCATATCCATTGGTGTTTGACATCAGAGATGATATACGGGTGCTCAGTGGAGACTGGGTACACTGGACGGACTCGCCGAGAACTCCCAGATGGTATTATACCTTACGTCAGATGGCAGTTCTCTGGTGACACTGGTACAGGTTAGTCTGTAGACCCGAGATCGTCATAGAGCCTTGTGTGATTCCCACTATGCTTTGATTTCCACCTTACCACATCCAAGAGGGCGTGCAAAACGGTGGTTTTTGGGTACAGTCCCGAATCACATGGAGGCAATGAGCGATAGGAGGGGATTCGTCTCTCCCGGTATAGGGAGTTGATGTTGCGCTGTGTTCGATTGGCTATAACCGGAAATCCATGGCCTGGGTTGCTGAGATTTACTGGTGAGTGTTACCAGAAGTTTCTCAAACTGTTATAGACCTCATATCGACACGACTTATCGAGCTACTGGGGTCTGACGTTTACCACCCCTAGGCGAGATATGCGACATATCAGACGATGAGACCGGACTGTATGGTAAGTGTTACTGGTTGGATTCACAGGAGTGTGCGCGGGCTTGCTCGTTGATCTTCTGATCGCTCAATACCCGGATGGCCGTTACGTTTAGCAGACTGCTTGCGGCTTATGGGTGTTTGATATGATCATCACCTGCTGCCGGCGTATTGACGAGTCTTTAAAGTCCTACACAGAGGTTTCCTGGCTCAAGCGAAACGAAATAGGAGCGCATATGAGATATGTGCGGGACCGAGAATAATACCAGTATGTGATACTGTATTCTATTCTCGCGATTTGTATCATTGGACGGTTATATATGATATAGCCGGGTTACCGGATCAAGTGTTGATTCGATACATTGATACACTTGATATTAGTCGGTTATATGCGATATGACCGGATCATTAAATAAAGTGTTGATTTAATGATTTGATGTATAATTATATATTTGATATATTACTTTACATTAACTAGTATTTGTTCACTTAAGATGGATTTTCTCACTTGATGTGCACAAGTAGTATATGTGATATATTTTTGTGCACTTGATTGTATCATGTTTGATGATACATGCAAACATGGGTGTATGTTTGCTTTAAACCAACTTTAGGTTAATTGTTAGGTTTTAATTTGTTTTTATTTATTTTCTTTATTCATTTTGGCAAAAACAAATATGGTGGCTTTCTTTGTTTTATTCTTGAAGCTTCATGAAGCTTTGATAAGTCTAGTCATTTTGTCTTTTGCCTTAACCTAACCATTAAACCTAAACCCTAGTTTATTCTCTACATGTGTTAGCTTCACCCATGGTTGCATTATGATAAGATCACTTGATTTATTATTATTCATTAATTCTTTTTCTATTCTCTTCTTCTTCTTCTTCTTCTTGATGAAGAAAAAGAAAGCTTGCTTGAAAATTATCACGTGATGAATCCAAGTGAGAAATCCAAATCCAAAGTGAACCCACTTCCTATTTCTTCATTCTCTACCACTTGCCATGTAGTAGGGTGTGTTATCTTCACAAGTTTCATGACCAAGTGAAGATGGAGCTTGAGTTAGAGTTGCCTCGACGTAGATCATCTTCGGCATCGAAGTCAACGACCTAGCCCGCTCATTTCTCCGACGAAACCATCGCAAGAGTCCGGGATCCTGGTGATCGCAGCGAAGGGACGTCATCACGGAGCTAAACAAGTAGAGGACCGGATCTACAAAGGTTGTATTTCCATTCACTTAGTAGTTAAGTTGTTAACTTGTTGTGGTTTTCGCCTTACCTCTAGTTAACGATCTAGCATTAGGGTTTCTCGGCACAAGAAAAATTTGATTTTGGCATGGTTGATGCCTTGTGGAACCTCTTGAGTGTGCCTAGTAACCCTACATAAGGTTGTCTTCCTCGTATTGTACATGGACGACATACTCTTGATAGGAAATGACATTCCTATGCTGCAATCGGTCAAGCTCTTCTTACCACAAAGATTCTCAATGAAAGATCTAGGTGATGCCTCCTGCATATTGGGAATCAGGATCTATAGAGATAGATCTAAAAGGATATTGGGATTGTCCCAATCCAGGTACATTGACACCATACTAAAGAGGTTTAGTATGGAAGTATCCAAGCGTGGGAACTTACCCACGATCTCTGGAGTCACTCTCTCCAAAGACATGTCTCCCAAGACTGATTTGGAGAGAGCTCGCATGCAGGGGATACCCTATGCTTCGGCTGTAGGCTCTGTCATGTACGCGATGCTATGTACCAGACTCGATGTAGCATACTCACTAAGTATAGTGAGTAGGTATCAAGCTGATCCTGGAGAGTGTCACTGGACAGCTGTGAAGAGCATTCTCAAGTACTTGCGAAAGACTAAAGAGATTTATTTCTTCACTTTCCGAACTGAAACTCTCTTGGTGTATGGTAATGGAGAACTGCAAGTGGAGTCCTTTACCGACTCAAGCTTCCAGAGTGATAAGGACGACTCTAAGTCGCAGTCGGGAATTGTCTTTACCCTTTACGGAGGGGCGGTTAGCTGGAAGAGTTCCAAGCAGGAAACCGTGGCAGACCCGACGATGGAGGCTGAATACATCGCAGCCAACGATACTGCCAAAGAGGCTATCTGGATCAAGAAGTTCATTACTGAACTTGGAGTGGTTCCATCGATTGAGAATCCAATACCTTTGTATTGCGATAACAATGGAGCGGTGGCTTTGGCCAAGGAACCCAGGTCCCATCAGCGATGCAGGCATATTCTGAGGCAGATCAGGGAGATAGTTGATCGCCGGGAGATCGAGGTCAGGAGGGTTGACACGAAGAATAACACAGCGGATCCACTCACGAAGGCCATTCCCCAGATACTGTTTGAGAGACTCTTCGGGATGCTCGGTATGCGATACTACAGCAGCTGGCCCTAGTGCAATTGGGAGATTGTTAGTTGTATGTATGCCCTAGAGGCCAGTATTGTACAGATGATGTATATTATATTAGATGCTTGGACATATATAGAGATGACTTTCTTGCTCGATATGATAGCATGCTATCTGGTTGCTTTTTATCTTAACATGTATACTTGTCTCTTTATGCTGTCTTATAGTTACATGTTGGTTAAGCCCTTAGGATGTGTACTTGACTACCTGGACTATGATATGGATCATACTAGTGGGGACATGGTAGTCCATAAGTACATCCTTCAAGGTCCCTAGTCGTGGGTGTATCGAGACGGGGCATCGATATACCAGTGTAGACTAGCTTATACGCTTCTCGACCCATGAGATGGGCGATGGATGATCCCATATCCATTGGTGTTTGACATCAGAGATGGTATACGGGTGCTCAGTGGAGACTGGGTACACTGGACGGACTCGCCGAGAACTCCCAGATGGTATTATACCTCACGTCAGATGGCAGTTCTCTGGTGACACTTGTGCAGGTTAGTCTGTAGACCCGAGATCGTCATAGAGTCTTGTGTGATTCCCACTGTGCTTTGATTTCCACCTTACCACGTCCATGAGGGCATGCAAAATGGTGGTTTTTGGGTACAGTCTCGAGTCACATGGAGGCAATGAGCGATTGGAGGGGTTTCGTCTCTCCCGGTATTGGGGGTTGATGTTGCGCTGTGCTCGATTGGCCGTAACAGGGAAGTCCCTGGACAGGGCTGATTAGAGATTTACTGGTAAGTGTTACCAGTAGTTTCTCGACCCGTTATGAGCCTCACATCAGCATGACTTATCGGTTATTGGGGTTTGACGTTTACCACCCCTAGACTTGATATGCGACATATCAGACGAGGAGACCGGACTACACGGGTAGTGTTGCCGGTTGGCTCGACGGGAGTTGTAGAAGGTTCGCTTGTTTTCTTCTGATCGCTCAATACCCGGGTGGCCGTTACGTTTAGCTGACCGCTTGCGACTTGGGGGTGCTTGATATGATCATCACCCACTGCCGGCGTATTGACGAGTCTTAGAGTCCCACAAAGGAGTTACCTAGTCCAGGCGAAACGTTGTGGTGCGCGTATGCGATATGCGCATGGACCCGGTTAAAATGCGCGTATGAGATACCGTATATTAATCGGGCGGCTTGCTTTTGGTTGGGTCATATGTGATATGGCCGGATTGATAAATCAAGTGTTGATTTATCATTTAACCATTAGTTTCTCACTAGAAATCCTTTCTTGTATTTTTGGATGTATGCATGCAAGTATGCATTCTTTCTTGATTCATGCACAAATGGATGTGCATGCACACATACATACATACATCATCCTTCATGGTTGTATATACATAGAAAATGGTGGTAATATAATACTCACACCATGGTTTTATATATATGAATTATTATTGCATTTATTTTAAAACAAAATGAAAAAGGAAAGGATAATTCATGGTTTGTTTCTACACTCTTCTTTGACCTAACCATGCTCACCTACTTTTAACCATGGATTAAATTTCCTTTTATGTTTTAACTCAAATTCAATAATATCTTTATCATTTAACCATGGTTTGAGATGAGAAGTGGAAAATATACATACATATATTTTCTATTTTCTTTCTTGAGAGATTATCTTTTCTCTTGTTCTAAAAAGGCCATCATCTTCTTCCTCCTTCTTCTTTTGCTCTCTAGATTTCTCTAGTGAGCAAATTACTCACCAAGTTAGGATTTTGAAGTGAGAAAAGCCACCACAACATCATTCTACACAAGTCTTGCCTACTTGTTTAGAGTGTTAGCTTCATTTCTTTCTCTTGATCAAGTGAAGTTGCAAGCTTGGACAAAGGAGCTTCGGGTGGATCGTCATGGACGTTAGAAGACCTCAAGCGAACCCTTTTCCAACCCTCAAGTGGCCAAGGAGTCTAGCGTAGGGAGATACAAAGGTTGTACTCTCAAAACCCTAGCATTTGTTACTTGTGATAATGTGTTGTTTTAGAAACCCTAATTTTCTAGGATTGATTCTTTGTATGCTTACTTAGCGCCCTAAAAATTTAATCTTTGTTACATGTGATGCTTCCAAACCCTTCATGAGGTGCTAGGTAAACCTAACAGCAAGACCCTCCAGACAGAAGCTCACGAACTCCACCCATCTCTCATCGGAGCATCGGAGCGAACGACAAATCCTGGCCATCCGGTCGATAAATGACTGCGGATCCTCAGTAGCATCTGTGCCAGTGAACACCGGAGGCCTCAGCCTCATGAACTCGGTCAGTGACACGGTAATAACCTCCGGAGCTGTAACTGCGACTGTCGGAACGATAGGTACCATCGTGGTCCCTGCAACGGGCGGTACAACTGCCTGCCCCTGCGCTCGAATGGCCTCTACTATAGTCTCCATCATCTGGCGCAGGTCCTGCATACCAGCCCTAAACATAGCAATGTGCTCCGGTACCACAGGCGTATCGCCCTGGTCAGTCCTCGCCTCAGATGAGTCCACTCTGACCTCAGCCCTCGCGGCCGCTCTCTGTGCCCTCGTAGTCTTCGGCGGCATATAGGCTGGAAATTGAAACAAGATTCGATAAGGACACGGAAATCGAATCAAAAGGATGTGTATAAATCACGGAAGAATTTCAATCAATAAGTCCTAAGGTCACTTAGGTGGAGTACCGTGTCGTAAGGATGCCGCGGAACATACACACGCTACGTTACTCTGCTTAAGCTACCTACTCTATCATACCAAGGTCATCCTACACTCCGAATGGTAAAACCTACGCTCTGATACCAACTTTGTCACGACCCAAAATTAGGCACATGACCGGCCCTTAAACCACGTAACGTCTACAGGCGTACGTAATTTAAGTAAGCCGAAACCCGGAAATCTAAACCACCCCAAAAGGGATAAACGGAGAAAAACATAGTTTGAAACATTCAGAAAATCTTAAGTAAAATCTTTAACTTTAGTTTTCTTTCTTGAAAATTTCGGCAGCACCTCCTTTGTAAAAACTAGCCCCGAAAACGGGTACAACACAGATAATATATAAAGCATCCCAAACGGGAGCAAATCACGCCCAACGGCGGAGACAACCACCACAAGCATATATACGACGCCTAAGTGAAGAAATATAAAATAAAACTGCATAAAGAAGTAAAACTTTACAACAAGACCGGCTCCCACGAGCACGGCACCCAAAGTCAGCAAAATAATAATACAGCACTGAATCTTCACACTCGTCTCTAAGTCAAATACAAGAAGTGGTAGATAGAGAATACTAGATCCAACAAAAAGATATATAATGTACAAACGAATAACCGAAAACCCACCTAAAAGCAAAGGCCTCACAGCCAACCGTAGCGGTATCCGCAAAAATAGAGGTGATAAGACGCCTTACCGCGACTACTCAGAGGGTAGGTCCTGCAAAACACTGTAACACAACGGGGGTGAGTTGCTAACTCGTGAATAGGAAATAACATCATACTGTAATCGCAAGTATGCACGACCAGCGACAATTCTAGCACATGTAATCTGATAGCATAAGTATGGTAATATGAATATGCAAGAATCATGTAAAGGTATATCATCAGGGTACTACAACTACATGAAGAAATGCATATCAACATAATCCTGAGTGTGGGATGATATAATATAAAACCTCATGCAAAATCATCAGCATGAAAAAAAGTCCCCAGTGTCCCTCACTGACACATCAAATCCCAACGTCCCCAGGCACCGCATCCTCAGATCGGCCCTCACATCCTGTAAGTCTCATGGAACCTGAGTGTCAAACATCGAAACCCAAAAAATCATGAAAATATATACCTGTATGTATGTATGTATGTATATATATATATAAGTATGAGGATATCAACCACGTATGTCCACCGACGATACGTAAAAATCATGGAAAACCTGAGTATCAAACACTGACACTCGAAACCTCATGAAACCCATGTCTAGCATCGACATAAAAAATCCTCATAACTAAGGCGCTGTCTCCACGACTAGCCCTGACGATATGCTGTACATCACTACGGTCGGTATCCCCATGATAACCGCCGAGTCTAATTACAATCACCGGTAGGTACTGGTCCCTCTGTCAGGATTATCGTCTACACCATAAAATCACCACTCGCCCCGGGTACCGTACCGGGTCCACCATTTACCCATAGAAGGTGCCTCCCGCTCCTTGAATCGGGTATCACAAGCCAAATCTCAGAACCGAGAAATCACATGGTGGACGCACTGAAATATCATCTCAAGAGAAACCGGGTTTTCAAACAATACATAGTTTTCTTGAAATACCCCCACGGTTCTCAAATCCATAAATCACATGAAATCCATATCTCAATGCGTAAATCCATGAAAACTGATATATGCAACATAAAACAACCAGATGAGCATATTAAGGGTAAGCCGCTCTTTTAAATGAATCCAGCTTTAAAATATATCATGCGGTTACCAAATCCTCCGAAAACAAATGCAGCATCATATGAGGTGTACATGTAAGCAAGTATGTATGATGCATCTCATAGCGCATTAGCACAATAACCTACATCTCAATATCACATGTCAATACAATACCACTTAGGGTATATGCAACTATAGCAAGATATGTGGGTCTACATGTCAGTATGTATGCATGATGTACAAGTAGCTATAGCAAGGTATGTGAAATGGAATAAGAGTCCCTATCTCAACTATCCCTGTCCAATACAATATCATGTAGGCTGTGCGTATCATGGCAATTACTGACGGTGTGGGTGTAGCATACAAATTAGTGCTCGTGCAACATGAACCGTCAGTAACGTGTTATGTCTAAAAGGTACAAGTCAATGTACAACATGTAATACTATGCAATGACGTTTATATGAAATCAACAAATATGCACTAACATGCAGCTATCATATCATGTCATCCTCGAAGTATAACGCCATACGGGCGATTTCCCCGTAGATGTTAAATCTACTCACCGATGGTCTCAAGCTATGAAAATCCGACCACCTGCTTCCCCTTGTTCGCAGCGTCCGAAGTCCCCGCTTGCGAACCTAAAATGTCACAAACAAATCACATAATCTAAATATCCTACATCGACGAAAATACAACGAAACGCAATGAAAACGCCCAGAAAATTACACTGCGCACTTAGCGCATCTAACGCGCACGACATCGGTCAAAAACCCTAACTAGGGTCGCTAAACTACGAAACACCAAGTCTAGACTCCGATCATCCCGATCGCGTAACACAACACAAATAAATACGAGGAATATAATAGATATAATCTCGCAACGACCAATTGAAACCACGTCGGAAAACCCCAAAACCTAGTAAACAACTTATCGCAATATTTCGCACTAAAATCAAGCAACACATTTTTAGCGATTTCAAACATCTTATAATAGCTTAACTAAGCTATCCAAACCATTTTCTTATTTTTAACACATGCTAATTAAGTTTTAGCAAAAACCTAGCAAGCAAAATTTCTTAATTAGACAAAGTATTAATTAATAAAAATTATCAATTTCTACGAGGTTAAGCTTTTCCTAATCTTCAATTAACAATAAACACTTAATCATGCTTTAACCCTAACTTGAATTTCTTTAAAAAAAAAAGAGTAATGAATTTATCATGCTTTAAAAGCTATATTAATCCAATTAATTAGCTATCTAAAAGATTTAGCATAACAAAAGAGGATTAGGGTTTGAATGTATAGCTCATCAAGAACTAAAATCTAGCAACTAGATTCCTTCACTTTTCCTCCAAAGATCATGTTTTTACTGAAGATCAAAGTTAGTTAGTGAAGAGAATGATGGTTTTATTTTTATTTAGGAATTTTTGGATTTATTTTGGGATTTTTGATGAGTTTTGTGAACAAAAGGATGAAGAAATGAGCTAGGAAATGAAATGGGGCAGATTTGGGGGAAGAGGGCTCGGCCAAGGTGATGGAGGGGGGTTTTGTGCAAAAAGGGAGTGAAGTTTCTAGCAAAAATCAATAAATGCATCAGTAAATGCTATTTTGCCACATTTTCATTTTTTTTTCTTTTCTTTTCTTTTTAAATAAAAAACCTTTTGCACAAAGTAAAAATCTAGATATTTTAAAAGAAGGTTCCAAACTTATTTTTTTATGATTTAATTAGCAACAATTTTCATAGAAGAAATTTCCCCATTTTACGTGCATAAATTTACCACTTAAAATAATATTTTATTAGGAAAAAATTCTATTTGAACCAAAACCTCCCATTGACCACCAAATTTCGCGCACTAGATTTATTTTAGCTAAACTAGGCGCCGACAAGTCTATACGGGAGTTTGATCGAAATCGGGCTAAAACGGAAAATACCGACTATTTTTCCCTAAAACGAAAAAATTCGTATAACGATTTCTATATGCAAATCATTAATCTAGGGTTCGCATCTAAAACTAACTATCGACACTATCATCCAATTACACTAAAATTTACCCAAGAACTCCTAAGTCTATCTAGATAATCATCTAGTCTCACAATAAACATATTTATATATATTGGTATACGTATTCGTATACTGCACTACGAAACTGCGGGGGTGCTATACTCCATCCACCCTACTTCCCCCGTAGATATATATCTACTCACATTTATCCTCGCTTGCCGAAATTGATGACGTCATGCTCGTCCTTGTCGTTCAAGTCCACTCGAGGGTACCTACATATATACACATATAGCATCGTAAACGAAAATCACGCACGAAAACCAAAACGGTACACGTATCACGCATGGGTTAAAACCTATGGTCTACACATGCAAGATCAACCAAACAACTCTCAATATCGTCGTACAAACGTCAAATGATCGAGGCAAACACAAATACTAAAATCCATGTTCACAGAATTCACAATTTGAAATCAGAAATCATGAAAAATACTTTCAGATTTTACCCTAGATGAAATTAGCCAATTTTGCATATGTTAAGGGTCTAGTTTACAGATGAAAGAGCCATGAACCAAACACCACCCCCCAAAGCTCCTGCTCTGGCCGCAATTTGCGGCCAGAAATCTTATATTTGCAGCCAAGTGGAGGGCATTGGGGCTCGGGTCTCTGTGGTAGCTTCTAGGTTGCCTGCTTGTATCTCTGTGTTTGCTAAATAATTTCTAGGCTCCCCGGGTGTTAGCAGATCTCTAAATAGCATCACAATTTCCACAAAATGCGATATCGGGGATTTCTAAGTTCATGTTTCGGGGTTTAATTCTCTGGTTTAAGTCTCTAATCACACAACAAATGGGTTGTGTGGTCTCTACTAACCTCAATTACACTTCACAATTCAAGAATTCCTCACAACCTCATCTAGGAATTTTCTAAGTTCATAAAATCACACAATATCGATTCTAAACTAACATGGATGCTAAAGGAATTGAAATACTATTCTAATGGTGCAATAATTACCCCATTTGGCAACTCAATAAAATTCTTGAGTTGCCCCAAATGTCCAAAATCCAAACTTTCTTGGTCCAAAGTTCTTGTGATGAGCTTGTGCATGTTTTTTGTGAAGTGGAGATGAAGTTTTGAGGAGTTTTTAGTGGTGAAGTGAGGAGGTAGAGGGGGGAGGAGAGGAGGGCAGCCATGGTGTGAGAGGGAGAGGAAGAAAGATAAAGATGATGAATGAAAACAATGAGCCATGCCAAGGTTGACCCCTCACCCTCTCTCTCTCTCTCTTGCCCATGCCTCCTTGTCCCCAATTCTTTATTCTTTTCTTATTCTTTTCTTTTCTTTTCTTTTCTCTTCTCTTTTCTTTTCATTTTAAAACAAATCCATGCATAGAAAAAGAAAAGACATGGTAGGAAAATGTAACAAATGTAAAATATGATATAATTAATGTCATGTGCACAAAACTAGCTTAATGCACGACTAGCGATATTTAATCGCGATTAGTATTAAAATGGAATATAATTAATCATAAAAAAAATCATAATTTGCTTAAATCATATAAAGCACCCTCATTTCTGAAATTCCTATAATTTTCCAAATATTTTCCAATTTAACGGTATTTAATTATACCGCATCGTCAAAATTTTCATAATATTTATTATTTAATTATAAAAATTCCCAAAAATAATATTATTTTTTTTGAAATGTTACAGTCTTCCCCCTTAAAGAAATTCGGTCCCCGAATTTAAATTTAAACCCCTCAAATACTAAAACATTTCAGTAAAATGATCAAGTCATCGGGGCTCCAAAATCATAAATATACAAACATATCGTAGCGCAATGCATGCGCATGAAAAACGAGTATATAATCCAAAATCAAAACTCCGTCAAGCATCCCGCAATCATCGGAGTTATGGCGAAGACACCTATGTCAAAGCCCAATACGAAAACCAACAAGATATACATCAAACTTGTAGGGTTACTAGGCACACTCACAAGGTTCTACAAGGCATCAACCATGCCCTATTTAAAATTTAGACATGCCGAACAACCCTAACCATGATCTTTAAACTAGAGATTAGGCGAAACAAAGCATGTTAAATACTTTAACATCTAAGAGTTTGAGATTACAACCTTTGTAGTCCGGTCCTTTCACTTCATAATGCTCCGTGTTGAGGTCCCTTCGCTGCGATCATCGAGTACCCGGACTCTAGAGAGGCTCCACGAAGAGAAAGATGCAAGCTTGCTTCCGATCTTCGATAACAAAGATGATCTACCTTGAAGTTTCTTTAACACAAGCTCTCACTCATTAATGAAGTGAACACCCTAATCTAAATGGTTAGGATAGATTAGGATGATGAAGTAGGAATTTAGCTCTCATTTATTTACTCAATCTCACTCATTTTCATCACCTCTCAAAAAGCTAGAAAGCTTTTCAAGCATGAAGGAGGAAGAAGAAGAAGCTAACTCTTTTGTGACGAATAATGAATCCAAAGTGTGGTTAGAAATGCAACCATGGGTTAAGTATGATAACTTAACCCATGTAGAGACTTAACCATGGTCAAGGGTTGGATTGGGTTAACAAATATCTACAAAAATATCTTTACAAAATATCTTTGCAAAAACAAAACAAAAAGTTTCTAGAAGCTTCTAGAAAAATTAACCCAAATCAAACCTTAATCATATTTAATCTCCACTAATCATGTTGCATTAATAACCCTAACATGTTACAATATTATATATCACATATACAATATTTATTATAACAAAATAAAATAATACAACTAACATATATCGCATATATATCAATGTATTACCCGAGTGAAAAAAAGAATCTTTTAGTGAGCTTATACTAGTTAATGTAATTTAATATATCAAATATATAATTATACATTAAATTATCGAATCAACACTTGATCCGATAATCCGGCTATTTCACAAATAACCGACTAATATAATCTGTATCAGTTCATCGAATCAACACTTGATCCAATGACCCGGTTATATCACACATACCCGGCCGATATCTCATATCGTGAGAATCTAATATGGTATCACATACATGTATTGTTCTTGGTCCCGCACATATCATATATGTGCTCCTACTCCATTTTTCCTGAGTCAAGAAAGCTCTGTGTAGGACTCTAAAGAATCGTCAATACGCCGGCAGTAGGTGATGATCATATCAAACACCCACAAGCTGCAAACGGTCAGCTAAACGTAACAGCCACCTAGGTATTGAGCGATCAGAAGATCAACAAGCAAGCCTGTACTTTCTCCTTCGAATTCAGTCAGTAACACTCCCGTACAGTCTGGTCTCTTCGTCTGATATGTCGCATATCTCGCCTACGGGTGGTAAACGTCAGACCCTAGTAGCTTGATAAGTCGTGTCGATATGAGGTCCATAACAGTTCGAGAAACTACTGATAACACTTACCAGTAAATCTCAGCAACCCTGGCCAGGGATTTCCAGTTATAACCAATCGAACACAGCGCAACATCAACTCCCTATACTGGGAGAGACGAATCCCCTCCTATCGCTCATTGCCTCCATGTGATTCGGGACTGTACCCAAAACCCACCTTTTTGCACGCCCTCTTGGACGTGGTATGATGGAAATCAAAGCACAATGGGAATCACACAAGACTCTATGACGATCTCGGGTCTACAGACTGTAAGTGCACGGCGGCGCCCCGGCCGTCAATCCGATACCGGAATGCGGAAGCGGTAATTTACTTTAACTTTTCAAACCGGCACCACCGCGCACTATAAACCCGGATCGTGCCATTAAACTAGTCCTAGCTAACTACAAGATGGGGAAGAGAGATATACCGAGTGATCCGAGTCCTCCGGTCTTCTCGTCGTCGTCCCGATCTCCCGCGGAATCTCCGGTCTCCACCAAGTCGCCGGAAGGGCACCACGTCGCCTGCTTCTTTTACGGGATCCCACCTCTATACCGAGGCAACTCGGGCACGAAGTTGGAGTGCCGACGTGCCCAAGGTTTGCTGTAGAATGTGTGTATAACTCATGTCTCATTTGGGGTAGTGGATGTTGCCTTTGTGGTGGAGGAAATGATATAAACGTTTGAGATGGAGATGTGGGGATTTTACAAAACCAAAAGAGCAAAAATCCCACACTAGAAATTTTGGACAGCCCCCATGCCTCACTTGGCCGGCCATGATGGTGGATAGAATGAGAATGGAGTCAAAAAGAAAAATGAGGGAGCCACAACCATAATGCAAGTGAGAGGATTGGTCATCATGCAAGAATCATCATCACTAGCAAAACCAACACACCAAACCCACCATCATGACCCTCCATCATCACTCACAAAAGGCAAGTCATCATGGAGTCAAAACAAGTCAATGGGTCAAGGGATGGTGCAACCATCATGATCCAACAATATGCAAAGGACCCCCTTCCAAATTGCTTATTTGCACAATTGCAAATAAGCCCTCCTCCACCAATCTTCGGCCAATGAAAGATACAAAGAAATATAGCTGAAATGGAAAACAAACTGGCAACTCCAAAAACTGATCCCGTAATAAATTACAGGAAAACCCCGATACTGTGTATACACACCCGCATCTGTATTCCGACCGAAATACAAATGCAATGAGACAAAATCTACACTGTACTATACTAGGATCCGGCTTAAACCAAAGCCGGCTAGTATTGTTCGTCCGATCCTGATCCGTGCAATACCGCACGTATCTAATCGAACCCTGCCATATATCCATACGGCCTCTAGTACTAACCGTCTGATCCTGATCCGTGCAATACCGCACGTATCCGATCGGACCCTGCCATATCTCCATACGGCCTCTACAGCGTTTCGCCCGAAAACTTGAGCAACTGAATGTGGGGAACTCTAAAGACTCGTCAATACTATGGCTGTGGATTTAACCACTATCACGTCAGAGGTATTAGCCATACGTGACGGGCCACCAGCTATTGACCGAAAAGGACGTCGATGAGCGAACTCATCCTGACACCCTACTGAGCCTGTCAGTGACAATATCCGTACAATCCGGTCCGTTCGTCTATGAGCATCGCATGGCGGGCCTAGGAGGTTGGTAAAAGTCAGACCCCCAAAAGCGGTACAAGTCGTGTCAGAGATCAGCCCAGAACACCCTGAGATACTACTGGAATACCTACCAGTAAATCTCCTGCCTTGGCCAAGGACTTTTCATGTTCTGGCTCTCCTAGACACAGCGCGACCTCACCCCCAATATCGGGAGAGACGAACCCCCGAAGATCCGCTCACTGCCTCCATGTGACTCGGGACTGTACCCAACTAAAACCTGTTTGCACGTCTCCTTTGAGCGTGGTAGGGTAGTAATCAAAGTACAGTGGGATCTCACACGAGACAAATGACGATCCTCAGGTCGATAAACTAACATGTACACATGTCACCAGGGAACTGCTATCTGACGTCAGGTATAAGACCAACTAGCATGTTCCCGGCGAGTCCTGTCCGGTGTACTGATAACCCAATGAGCACCTGTACACATCTTAGGTGATCCAACTGACACCAGTGGCTTGTGAGACCGGCCACCGCCCCTCGTCGGGGTCTCAAATGTATACACTAGTCTACTCTGGAGTATCAATGCCCAGTCTCGAAACTCCCACGACTAGGGACCATTTAAGGATGTGCTTATAGACTACCAGCTCCCACGTATATGATCGCCCTCATACTACTGGCAGTCAAGCAAGAATCCTAGGGGCTCTATCAACGTGTAATAGCGACCTGTCAGGTCACCTAAAGCAGTACACGATGATAAAGATAAACCAGATAGCATACTATCATCTTGAGTAAGACTGTCCTACCGGGATAGGTCCTCCCTCAATCATTGCAATCACGTGCCTGTGATCCAATAATTGACTCTGAGGGAACTATCTCCAACAATCTCCCACTTGCACTCAAAGCTAATTATTGCGATGTCGCATACTCACAGCCCGTGTGATACCGAACACCCAACTCCTCTACTTGTCAGTCTCACAAAACTCGTTTGCGAAACTATTGCGTTCGAGGAATAGCCTCAGTGAGTGGATCCGCCATGATATTTCTTTCTGTGTCTCTCTATATCTCAAGTTCGTGGAGAAAGACATCTCCCGAAATGAGCAATACCTGTCTTAGAATATGTCTGGATATCTGATGGGACCTAGCTCATAAATGAACTCCAAATCCAAACTTCTTAGATTGTATCGTCAACTGAACTTAATCAGTATCCTGCGCCATGCCTCCCTCAGTATTGCCTTGGACCACCTGTCCAAAATACTTCCCCTCGTCAGAAGGAAAAACTATAACTCTGACAACCTCCTTGTCGTCCAGGTCACCTTGGAAGCCTGGAATGATAACTGTCTCCCGAATGAGGCTGTCGTTATCATCTCCCTAGAACATCCACTTATGTTCTAAAACTGCTTCCGACTGTTTCTCCAGGATTGGATCAACATCAACTTATTGCATCTAGTGCAAGAACAACATCTGGTGTGGTACTTGACATCTCATGATTGACTCAATTGCCTGAGCAAGTGATCTGCCAATCATGCACATCCCTCTCCCCTTTAGTCTGTAAGACACCTTTAGAGAGGGTGACTCCATCACCTGCAGGTACACTACCGTGCCAGGAGTCGTCCATTCTAAATACTCTTAGAATGCTGTCAAAGTACCCTTAATTGGGAAACCACCCAAATCTAGATCTAAAACCATAGATCTAGTAACCAGTATGTCTGATATAATGTCCAAGTCCCATGTGAAGAAACCACTGTATGACGACCAAAGTATAACCGATCGTAGTATAGGAATATCACTTCCTACTATGTGTATGTCATCCAAATACCATGACATCACACCCTACTACCTTCTCAACAGATCTATCCCCTATTCTGATGAAGTCAAACCTATGACTGTCACATCAGAAATAGATGATCTATCTCCGCTACATCTGCTTTAGTCTATAAATAAACATAAGCCACCTGTCCACCAATGCTTCCGCTGCTCCCACTGACTACAACAACCCTCTGGCAGAGTCATATAAACGTACACTTCTAAAGCTAGTTTAGAACGACGCTATACTCATCCTCCTGCCGGGTCTCACAGTCTGGAACAACAGCAATGGCAAGTGTGGGTAAACAAGAACCACCCTGTCACCGTCCTTGAGGCTACCGGAGTACCTCTCGGGTGCCTGAGGTTACCCACCTTATCTGCGGAGTGGCCAATGGAATGTCAAACCAGATTGAATCTTTAGGTTCCTATCAAATCTTCAGTAATCGTTTGTGGTTCTGGAATCACTTCCAGTTCTACCATACTCCCACTACTGTTTCTGAAAAAAAATCCATTTTTATTAAAACTGTGGAGAGCCAAGAACAATATCACTATTGATCTTCTAGATGGTAGAAAGTCAACCCTCGTCATAGCCTGGGTCAACCCACAAACAGCCATTACAGAAACGTGCCTTGAGTTGTCCAATGTCTGGTTTTAATCATAAGCCGGACAACTCCCCGTACCTTAACATCGTTAAGATATGAACTGTTCTATATCCAATATAGAACCAGAGGCACTGATTTAATTGAACCAGATTCAAATCATGCAGCTGTCTCCAGTGCATGTCAAATAAATGGAAAGAGGCCGATCAGCGTTACTCAACTTAGGAATGCTTCCAATTATGAGTAACCTGAAAGGGAAGCAAGTTCCCTTAATCACTACTATCAACTGAATACCATACTCAAGTATCTACATCTTCGATCAACTTGAAGAATCTCGATACTTGCAACACCTGGTTCTCTACTTTTTTCAAATATCTATAATTTCTCAAAATTCGGACCCTGTGTTTCCACGAAACACCTGTCTTAAAACTAGAGAAGTCATAAGTAAACCGAATATAGTACGAAGACCAACCCCTCTGTTCTGATGGACCCTGGACAACATACAATACTCTGTATAAGTCCCTTGAGTCTGATAACTCAATCCCTGTGTGTCGTAGGTTGAAAACTGTACCTTTGGTTATGAAGAATTACACCGCTGTTTAATGCTCCTTACCTAACCATCCACTAATATAGGTAAATGTCATCGACATAATTTCAAAAAGGTATATCTCACTCTATAAAAATAGACGAACAGATATATCAACTTGAAATTGGTGCATGACAGCGGATATTCAAAACCAAATATTTGCCGACCGGCAAACAACCCAGGTGACTTCCTCAAATATCACCGATTACAACGAATCCCGATATAATGAGGATGATCACCCAAT
The DNA here is from genome assembly GCA_030015575.1 of Agapanthus africanus. Lineage (NCBI taxonomy): Eukaryota > Viridiplantae > Streptophyta > Magnoliopsida > Asparagales > Amaryllidaceae > Agapanthus > Agapanthus africanus. The sequence continues at coordinate 493,936,849 of JASDDO010000019.1, read as the reverse complement.
TCCCAATAACTTACTCCCACTCATCATCTGTAAAACCATACAGATGTGAGAATCAAACCTGGTAAATACATACCCTGGAGCAAGTATCTAATTGGGAAATCAGTTTTCTTTTAACAGTACACAGTGAAACTGAAACATTGAAATGTTTCGAAGGGGTATCCTGGTATTCCTAGTAATGCCTCTTCCATTATCCAGATTCACAACTGTAACCGTGTAATTCTTTGCCACCTCTCCAAATCCCTTTATATGTCTTTAGTCATTACCTTCTGCACACCCCTTTAGGCCAAATGGTTTTCTTCCTTCCCTACCGTTCGGCACCAGCCTATGGTTTGGAAGAAGACTATCCAATAAGCATAATGGGTGTACTGTCCTAATCCTAGGAACACTCGCAAAGAGAAAGAAGGTGAAGATAAAAGACACCTGAATAAATCTTATTCCTATTTCTCCTGAACCAGAATCCATCCCCGAACTGGAACAAGTTCCTTTCGAGTTCGTATATAACCATACGATGGAGTATCCAATAAACTGTGGATCTTCGTAGTGATACGGAGTGTTCTGGAGAAATACAAAGGTGATTTAGGATTGGCGAAGAAATACTTGGTTTGGTCGTGAATAGCAATCGCAGTTTACTTTTCCCTCTTACTAATCCCTTGCTTTGTCTTAACTTAATACCTTCTGCACACCATCGTTATGCTAATTGGTTTTCTTCATTCCCCACCGTTCGGCACCAGCCTAAGGTTTGGAAGAAGACTATCCAATTTGCATAATAGGTGTACTACTCCTAAACCAAGGAGTACTCGCAACCTAAGAGAAGGTAAAAGGAAAAGACAACTGAATAATCCTATCCGTTTTCTCCACAACCGGAAACCATCCTCGAATTCCTTCGAGTTCGTATCTAACCATACGATGGTTTTGTCCAATGGAAGTGGACGTTCGTAGTAATACGGGGTGTCCTGGAGAAAAGGGTAAAAGTAGGAGTGGCAATGAGGTATGCAACTCTGACAATCCAAAAGCCAGTGTTTAAGAAGGTTCAGTCAACTTGGTCACTGAGTCATATTCTTAGGGTCGGGTCAATGGTCGCTGCCGAAGAGAGAGAGAAAAGAAACACTCAGCGTGCACTCTATCCTAGATCAGAATGGTTACGAATTTATTTAATCTGGAAACCTCCCACTGTAACCTCAAATTCTCCTCCAAACCGGAAAGAAGAATTAGTCGGAGTCACCCGAGGAGTAAACTAACTCATCAGTGGGAATCGGGATCCAACTATCATCGCATGATAATGTGACGGAATCCGCTCACGTCATCACACTCCAGAAGGTATGCGCATATCTGGCAAGTTTCAGTTTCTTTAGAAACTCCCGATGTGATTTCTGCCCCATGCTCTTATGACCTTGACTTTGGCCAACAAATCATAAGTCACATGTCAAGTTCTACCCGTCATTCTCCAGGTTAATTTGAGCCCACTCACACAAGCCCTTGACTTTGGCCAACAAGGCTATACGACTGCCCCAAACCAACGCATCTATCAATACTGCATATGAATACCCAACAGCTACCAAACACTGTGCCTTGACTTTGGCCAACAAACACAGCTTGAATACTATTGACCATCCATATGAAACGACGGAGGGCTACGAATGGTTTCTGGCGAAAACCTTTAACGTAATGAACTTGATATCGTTGAAGGAAATGATAGCTTTTTGAAAATATAGTGACGAAAACCATTGCTAAAGAGGTCACTCCCGGTGAAGGGATCTCGGCTCTTTCCTCGTAGAATGAGGTGCAGGATATTCCAACTGAATACCACGGTGCAAAGCAAAAGTAATCGGCTATAGTGAAGTTATTGCCCTGACGCAAACTTTTTGTCCAAGGGGTCACTCCCGGTGAAGGGATCTCGGCCCTTGCCTCGTCGACTGAGGAGCAGGATATTCCAACTGAATACCACGATGCAAAACAAAAGAGAACGTCCTTGCAATAACAGCTTTTTGAAAAGTGTTCCAACAACATCCGATTAGGTTTGTTTTAACTTGCATTGATCCGAATCAACGCAGTCCCATCAATTGATCACACCACAAAGAACGAAAATATACTGATGTACGTATATGCCATCCGCATTCGCTACTGGGTCCCGTCATTACCCGTTAGGTTAGCTAACTAACGATAGAGCGGGGACTGGACTAGCGCGGATGCAAAACATATACAACATCTACTAATATATATATCAGTATATAATATTTCGCTCAAGGCGTGATAAAATGCAACATCACAGAAATGTACAGCATCACAGAACAATACAGATATCTGGGATCCTCGGGTTTCACAGAGCCACTACTGAAACCCGACGTTCCCCTGGTCGTGTGGATAGCCTGTGCAATGAAATCCTAGACCTCTACGGGCGCGGCAAGTTACCCGCCAAAACCTGAAGCGAGGCAGCCCCCTTCAGCAACGTGAATGGACCACCCAGCACTTCACGGAATCCGGTAACTTGGGCACCCCTCCTGGGTCAACCTGTACCCCCTACGAGTGCAGCGAATAGCCCGCCAATTCTAGAGTGAAGCCCCCTCCGTCTCAATGCCATGAGATGCGGGCTTGTTTCCCTCTAGAACCCGGCTATCCGTGCACCCCTCCACGTGGTAATCCTAGTACAGAAAGTAAAATATACATACAACGGGTACATCGACCGCAACCTGGTCGTGCCCCAAATTAATAATACAAACAGGCAGTGACGGCAGTCCACATGTCGGACGCTCGCCCCGCAATATCAAATGTACATAATACAACAAAACTGTACTACCACTGCAACCAGGCTATCCCCCACGACCAATCCGCAACATTACAGCAATACACAGAACATCAACGTGAATGTCACGTTCGCAAATCCGTCTAACCGGGCTATAGCAGTTAGACAAGATTAACCGATCAAGTGACATTCACGGTCGCAGATATAATGTAAATACTGTGAACTAATGTGTTTAATATATCTGATCGATCAAATTTTACCAAGTGGGCCCCATGCATTACTATAGCAGATAAAGAAATTCTGGGCCCAAAAATAATATTCCAAAACCCCTATTTCCAAGTAAAAAGATCACTGTGAAAAATTGGTGCAGTGAACTCACTGAACTACGGCGGAACCGCGGCGCAAAGGGGGGTTTGGCCGCGGTTCCACGGCGGTTCTACAGTATCACTCTACCAAATTTTCCCAGATGTCATATAATTTCTTGCACAGTATTCTGAAACAACCTGAAAAAATTTTCGAGCCAGAAAAAAATCGACAGAAACTGATGCTAGGAAAAATACGGGTTTTGGAATTTTGTTCGATCGGAAATGTAAAACACATTAGACAAAGCTAGACTATGTCAATGGCGAGGCTCTGATACCACTGTAAGTGCACGGCGGCGCCCCGGCCGTCAATCCGACGCCGGAATGCGGAAGCGGTGATTTACTTTAACTTTTCAAACCGGCACCACCGCACACTATAAACCCGGATCGTGCCATTAAACTAGTCCTAGCTAAATACAAGATGGGGAAGAGAGATATACCGAGTGATCCGAGTCCTCCGGTCTTCTCGTTGTCGTCCCGATCTCCCGCGGAATATCCGGTCTCCACCAAGTCGCCGGAAGGGCACCACGTCACTGGCTTCTTTTACGGGCTCCCACCTCTATACCGAGGCAACTCGGGCACGAAGTTGGCGAGCCGACGTGCCCAAGGTTTGCTGTAGAATGTGTGTATAACTCATGTCTCATTTGGGGTAGTAGATGTTGCCTTTGTGGTGGAGGAAATGATATAAACTTTTAAGATGGAGATGTGGGGATTTTACAAAACCAAAAGAGCAAAAATCCCACACTAGAAATTTTGGACAGCTCCCATGCCTCACTTGGCCAGCCATGATGGTGGATAGAATGAGAATGGAGTCAAAAAGAAAAATGAGGGAGCCACAACCATAATGCAAGTGAGAGGATTGGTCATCATGCAAGAATCATCATCACTAGCAAAACCAACACACCAAACCCACCATCATGACCCTCCATCATCACTCACAAAAGTCAAGTCATCATGGAGTCAAAACAAGTCAATGGGTCAAAGGATGGTGCAACCATCATGATCCAACAATATGCAAAGGACCCCCTTCCAAATTGCTTATTTGCACAAATGCAAATAAGCCCTCCTCCACCAATCTTCGTCCAATAAAAGATACAAAGAAATATGGCTGAAACGGAAAACAAACTGGCAACTCCAAAAACTGATCCCGTAATAAATTACAGGAAAACCCCGATACTGTGTATACACACCCGCATCTGTATTCCGACCGAAATACAAATGCAATGAGACAAAATCTACACTGTACTATACTAGGATCCGGCTTAAACCAAAGCCGGCTAGTATTGTTCGTCCGATCCTGATCCGTGCAATACCGTACGTATCTGATCGAACCCTGCCAAATATCCATACGGCCTCTAGTACTAACCGTCCGATCCTGATCCGTGCAATACCGCACGTATCCGATCGGACCCTGCCATATCTCCATACGGCCTCTACAGCGTTTCGCCCGAAAACTTGAGCAACTGAATGTGGGGAACTCTAAAGACTCGTCAATACTATGGCTGTGGATTTAACCACTAGCACGTCAGAGGTATTAGCCATACGTGACGGGCCACCAGCTATTGACCGAAAGGGACGTCGATGAGCGAACTCATCCTGACACCCTACTGAGCCTGTCAGTGACAATATCCGTACAGTCCGGTCCGTTCGTCTATGAGCATCGCATGGAGGGCCTAGGGGGTTGGTAAAAGTCAAACCCCTAAAAGCGGTACAAGTCATGTCAGAGATCAGCCCAGAACACCCTGAGATACTACTGGAATACCTACCAGTAAATCTCCTGCCTTGGCCAAGGACTTTTCATGTTCTGGCTCTCCTAGACACAGCGCGACCTCACCCCCAATACCGAGAGAGACGAACCCCCGAAGATCCGCTCACTGCCTCCATGTGGCTCGAGACTGTACCCAACTAAAACCTGTTTGCACGTCTCCTTTGAGCTTGGTAGGGTAGTAATCAAAGTACAGTGGGAACTCACACGAGACAAATGATGATCCTCAGGTCGATGAACTAACCTATACACATGTCACCAGGGAACTGCTATCTGACGTCAGGTATAAGACCAACTAGCATGTTCCTGGCGAGTCCTGTCCGGTGTACTCATAACCCAATGAGCACCTGTACACATCTTAGGTGATCCAACTGACACCAATGGCTTGTGAGACCGGCCACCGCCCCTCGTCGGGGTCTCGAATGTATACACTAGTCTACTCTGGAGTATCGATGCCCAGTCTCGAAACTCCCACGACTAGGGACCATTTAAGGATGTGCTTATAGACTACCAGCTCCCACGTATAACTACTGGCAGTCAAGCAAGAATCCTAGGGGCTCTATCAACGTGTAATAGCGACCTGTCAGGTCACCTAAAGCAGTATACGATGATAAAGATAAACCAGATAGCATACTATCATCTTGAGTAAGACTATCCTACCGGGATAGGTCCTCCCTCAATCATTGCAATCACGTGCCTGTGATCTAATAATTGACTCTGAGGGCACTATCCCTGTGATCCAATAATTGACTCTGAGGGCACTATCTCCAACACAGACTAACCTATACCAGTGTCTGTTGGATATAGTGCCCTCAAAGTCAATTATTGGATCGTAGGTACGTGATTGCAATGATTGAGGGAGGACCCATACTGATATGACAGTCTTGCTCGAGATGGTAGTATGCTATCTGGTTTATCTTTATCATCGTATACATGCTTTAGTTCACTATTGCATGATTGATATAGCCCATAGGATTCTTTCTTGACTGCCAGCAGTATGATGGCGATCATATACGTGGGAGCTGGGGTCTATAAGCACATCCTTAAAGTGTCCCTAGTCGTGGGAGTTTCGAGACAGGGCATCGATACTCCAGAGTAAACAAGTGTATACAGTCGAGACCCCGACGAGGGGCGGTGGCCGGTCTCATAAGCCATTGGTGTCAGTTGGATCACCTAAGATGTATACAGGTGCTCATTAGGTTATGAGTACACCGGACAGGACTCGCTGGGAACATGCTAGTTGGTATTATACATATCGTCAGACAGCAGTTCCCTGGTGACGTGTGTACAGGTTAGTTTGTCGGCCTGAGATCGTCATTTGTCTCGTGTGAGTTCCCACTGTGCTTTGATTCCTACCCTACCATGCTCAAAGGAGACGTGCAAACAGGTATTTTTTGGGTACAGTCCCGAGCCACATGGAGGTAGTGAGCGGATCGTCATGGATTCGTCTCTCCCGGTATTGGGGGTTGATGTCGCATAGTGCACGGGTGGCCATCACTAGAAATCCTCGGCCGAGGTAGTGGAGAATTACTGATTTGGATCAGTAGTTTCTCAGATGGTGATGGGCTTCATGCCGACACGATTTATCGCGTTATTAGGGGTCTGACTTTATCCACCCCCTAGACTCGATATGCGATACTCTTTAGATGAACGGACCGGACTGTATGTATATTGTCACTGTTAGGCTCAGTAGGGTTAAGGGATGAGTTCGCTCGTCAGCTTCCCTTCCAATCAATATATAGGCAAACGTTACGTACAGCTCGTACCTCTGACGTGCTAGAGGTTATACCCAGTGCCAGTGTGTTGATGAGTCATTAGAGTCCCCCACAGACCGTTTCCCAAGTTCGGGCGAAACGTTGTAGAGACCGTATGGTTTTATGGCAGGGTTCGGAAAATGCACGTGCGTTTACGCACGTGTCATATTTCGGGCAGATAATACTGGTCGGCTTTGGTTTAAGCCGGATCCGAGTATTATACTGTGTAGATATAATATCTTTGTCTCAGTTGCATTTGTATTCGGTCGTAATACAAATGCGTGTATGATTATACTGATACGGGGTTATCCTGAAATTCGTTTCGGGATCGGTTTTGGAAGTTGCCAGTTTCCATTTTTCTATCGCCCGTATTTAACATTCGGTTAAATACGGATTTATCTTTTCGTCACATGGGTGAGTTATGAGGGTGAGTCGTGCTTCTAGAAGTTTCTAGATGATGACTAGGATTAGTGACTCATGGTTGCATGGAAAAAGATTATGATAGTTTTGGTGTATGGAAATTTCATAGCTCATTTCATTCCATCGCATTATCAAAAGGCAACTTCATTAACCGTTCGTCCATAGCCTTGGACGTAACGAGACAAAGTGTTCTACTCATTCTCTACATCATCTTGGTCGTCTCTTTTAGCAAACTTGACGACCGAGTTGCCTCGGTTCATAGGCGGGAGCCCGTTTAAAGATCCGTCGACGTGGTGCCACCTGGACGACGAGACTGGAGATTCAGGAGATCGGAGCAGCCGCAACAAAATGTGGGATGATGGTTGAAGACCGAAGGACTCGGATCGTTCGGTATAACATTTCTACCCACTTTGTAATTTGTTAGTTTAGTTTTAATGGCAGATCCGGGTTATAGTACGCGATAGCGCCAGTTTGTAAAAAGTTTTTGTTCCGCATTTGGCGTCTGTTAGACGGCCGAGGCGCTACCGTGGACTTACAGTGTCACCAGAGAACTGCCATCTGACGTGAGGTATAATACCATCGGGGAGTTCTCGGCGAGTCCGTCCAGTGTACCCAGTCTCCACTGAGCACCCGTATACCTTCATTGATGTCAAACACCAATGGATATGGGATCATCCATCGCCCATCATATGGGTCAAGAAGCGCATACGGTAGTCTACTCTGGAGTATCGATACCCTGTCTCGGTACTCCTACGACTAAGAACATTTGAAGGATGTACTTGGCGACTACACTGTCCCCACTTGTATGATCCGCATCATAATCCTGGTAGTCAAGTACTCTTCCTAAGGACTTTATCAACATGTAATATAGAGGCAATCATAGTACATGTTAAGATAAAGAGCAACCAGATAGCGTACTATCATGTCGAGCAAGAAAGTCCTCCTTATATATGTCCAAGCATCCACTACTATATACATCTTATGTACAGTAATGGCCTCTAGGGCATACATATAACTAACAAAAATATACATGTAAACATCGTTAAAACATCTGAAAGAAATGCATGCCAAACTTTTTCAAGTCGTTGTGCGATGCGCGTATCACTGCACAGTGGCGGACGTCCACTGTAAGAAAATAACTATATATATATATAAATATATCCTTTGTTTAACGTACATGCCCCGCCATTTTGAAAACAGTTTAGAAGGGTTTCCTTTGTAAAAGTCTCGTGTCATCTCGGACACGTAGGTAAATACTGAGACTATAGCTCCGTTTTGGAAATCCCTTCGATAACTATCAATGCATGCAAAAATACATTCAGGTACTGTCCTCTAACTAGTCCTGCTCAGTCACTATATCAAATAGTGAATATCATAAAACATGCTGCTCAAAGGAAATCAATCCCAAACGTGTATATAAGAATGCCACGCGCGTCTGGTGCACACGGAAATCGAAATCAATGAATGTGCCATACATGTGCACAAAAACAAAATTTAAGTGCAACGGGTGTGCACGAAAACACCTGTCAAGGGCAACGGGTGTGCCTGACAACAATATCAGGTGCATCTGATATGCACGAAGAATCCCGATTTAGTGCATCTGGCGTGCACCAAAATCGCATCAAGTATGCGCAAGAATCCAAATCAAGTGCACAAGGTGCACGAAAACAAATATCGAGTATGACAATCGAAATCGACGGTATGCAACACATTTCAATCCAAATCCAAATCAGGTATACCGTGGTATATAATCACACAACCATGTGCATAAGCGTGCACAAAATCGAATCAAAATACTAAAAGTGCATGAAAACTATGCAGAAAGCATAAGTCAAATCGCATGCATACCATAGGCATGAAATCAAAATCAGCATCTCGAATGATATCAAATCGAAGTCAAGTGCAACTGTAGTGCACAAAATCTCAATCATGAAAATAAATCGCCCAAATACCGAAATCAAAGATGGCGGAAACAGTCCCGCTCTGGCACATCCTCTAAAGATCACTGGCCAACTGTCATGGTCACTTATAACATATCTCGTCGACGATGCCGAACTCTGGCCTACTAGGTGTGCGTAACATGACCGATCCTGGGTCCAAGTCTTCTCGTATTGTATTCCAGATAGGTTCTGTCGAGGCCTCTCCCAAATCTCGTTTCTGACGAACTGCCCGGAAGTTATCACCCTTTACTAAATCCATTTCTTATTCCGGAATGGCTGCATACTCATCATGACTCCTTATGGAAGATATATCCATATACAACGCCTCTGCATGCGTATCACATCTCTGATGTCAGCGGAGTGGAACGTCATCTCATCAAGATCTCGTACGAACTTCTTACTCCACTTTTCTCTAATATCGACTGATTCGGACTCGTCTCTTCGTGGCTGCATAGACTGCGCTCTAACGGCTATACTCGTATCTGGAGTCTCCTAAGCAATGTATCCCATCACATGATATACGAATAACGTCGAACCTTTCGATCGATTCATTAAAGTTCCATAGTCCCCCAAGAGCTCAATATCTTGAGTACAGTTTAATAGTATTCTGGTACATGCCACAGTACTTATGGACCAGCCGTAGAAGGGCAAACCCAAGCCTCATTAATTGCAACGTTGAACTGCTGCAAACCCTAAGGTTTCATAGCGTTCTTATGGTCATTATATTGAGTCAGGGTTTCATTCTTCTAGAGAGTCCACGGAATTACTTGCATGTTTTTCCGAATACTTTAAACTTGGAAAAATGGGTTCCTAACATCAATCGTCTTCTATCGACTCTCAACGTACTAGTCACGACCCAAAATATTAGCTCACGACCAACACTTAAATCACGCGACGTCTACAGGCATAACGTAATTCAAGTAAGCTGAAACCCAGAAATCTAAACCTTCTTAAGAAATAAAGATACAATAAATCATGTTTTGTCTTTTGAAAAAAATTGGGCAGCACCTCCTTTGTATAAATTAACCCCGAAAACGGGTACAACACAGAATATAAATAAAGCATCCCAAACGGGAGCACATCGCGCCCAACGGCGGAAACAACCACCACAAGTATAAATAACAAGTATACGATGCCCAACGGCGAAGATCTACATAAGGAAAAATAAAGCAAGACATCAACCCCAAAAGCGAACATAAAACCCATCGCTCAAGTCTCGCAACAACAAGTCCTCTAAGTCTGCAACATATACAATTTGCTAGTTCCTAAATTGGTAGAGTTTACTAGATACAATAGGAATAATAATACAAGAGTGGCACGATCCAACGTGTACCACCTACCAAAGCAAAACACCCGAAAGCAAGCTGTGTGCCACCGATGCCGCAACTGATCCATGCGGATAACCTGCAAGAACTATGGCACAATGGGGGTGAGTTACCAACTCGTGAATAGAAAAACATCACCAGGTAGAAATCGAAATAAACAACGATTCCTAGGTCAACTATATCATAAAGGTAATACTATGATATCTAGGGTGACCGTATCTGCATATGTGCCAACACATAAATAACTGTCTAGCAGCAAGTGGATACCATCCAACAATATAATCAATGCATGTATGCAGTGGATCTCGTACAATAATAAAATAAATGCATGTATGCAGTGGATCTCGTCCACGTGTCAACCACTGACGCAAAAACTCCTGGATGTAAATATCATAAAAGCATATGCAGGTAAATATGAGGATATCAAACAATGTGTGTCTATCAATGCCACATCACAATCATGGAAACCTGGGTGTCTATCACCGACACCCGAAACATCATGAATACCGGTGTCTAGCATCGACACGTAAATCCTCATAACTCATGCGCTGTCTCCACGACCGGCCCTGACGTCATGTCCGTACATCACTCCGGTCGGTATCCCCACGATAACCGCCGAGTCCAAATACTATCACCGGTAGGTACTTGCCCACCTTCCAAGCTCATCGTCTGTACCACGAACATTCTGCCGAGGGGAACCGTACCGGGCTCCACCATGTACCCGCACACGGCCCACTCACTCCTCGCATTGGGTATATATCACAAATCTCAGAACCGAGAAATCTCATGGTGGACGCATCAAAATATCATATCAAGAGAAACCGGATTTTCAAACAATACATAGTTTCTTAAAAATACCCCCACGGTTCTCAAATCCATAAATCACATGAAATCCATATCTCAATGCGTAAAATCCATATAAAACCGATATATGCAACATAAAACATCAATATGAGCATATAAAGGGAAAACCACTCTTTTAAATGAATCCAGCTTTGAAATATATCTTGTGGTTCTTAAATCCTCCGAAAACAAGTGCAGCATCATGTGAAGTGTACATGTACCTGTGGCAATGTATAAGTATCTACATGTAATCAAGTATGTATGATGCATTTCATAAGTGCAATAGCGCAATAGTCAATGTCTCAATATCACATGTCAATGCAATACCACCTAGGGGTATATACAACTGTAGCGAGATATGTGGGGGTACATGTCAGTATGTATGCATGATGTACATGTAGCTGTAGCAATGTATGTGGGTGTACATGTCAATATATCATGCAACCTAGCCTAGTGATATGAACATGGCTGTATATCATAACATAATATAGCAATTCTACTGTGTAAGTGACATAGCAATTATCGATGAAGAAGTGTGTGCGCCGGCAATATGTGTAAGTGTAACATACGCATCATCGATAATGGTGTAGGTGTATTAACACAGGTATAAGAAATGCAATGAGAATAGCATGAATGCAGCACAATATATATAGTGAACCAAATGCTATAAGGTATACATGTCCAAAAGACCGAGTCGGTGAGTCTATCAATCAGCATCCAGCCTCACAACAATACGTACGGTACAGTCCATCGTACGGCATCCTCTAATCAGGGGTATGGATAAATCAACAGGTAAAATTCATTGCATACGGTAATCTAACGTACAGCGGCATTAACAAATAGGGATTCTATCAACCTATACAACGTCGGGGTACGGATCGAAGTCTCGTACGGCATATCACTCATTATGCAATCATTATCCATATAAATATATATACCTATCTCTCAGGTCACATCCATATCAAACTCGTATCAGGGGACCTACAAAGGTATCAACAATATCATATCGACTCGAATCCAAAAAATGACATATCACACTAAGTCCTAATATCACATCGTATACTCGTTCATCACATTAATATCTCGCATCAATTTAAATAAACGTCACACTAGTTCTCTTTTAAAATAGTACTTATCATGATTCACTTATCATATCATTTTCTCCTAAGTTAATTGTTCATTAGCATCAACTTCAATCATATTATCGTTTGTAAATCCTACAATCATGTCCGTTGCATATCATTTATCAAGATAATAGAAACAGATGATATTCCATATCAATGGTTGCGGGGGTGCTATACGCCATCCACCCGACTTCCCCCGTAGATATAAATCTACTCACATGCTAAACTCCTCGCTTAGCCGTAGTCGCTGTGCTTCGTCGTCTCGGAATCCACGCGAAGGTACCTACAATATCAACAGGTATCGCAATACCATTAATAACGAGTTCCGAAATCCAAAACGGCACGCGGTGCGCTCATAGGTTAGAACCTATAGCCTACGCATGCAAAAACAACCAAACAACCCTTTTTGTTGACGTACAAACACCCACCAACCAAATACAATACCAATTACAAAAACCAAGAATTCCAAAATACAGAAAACCATAACCAAATCTACTCACAATAGCTCCTAGATTTTGGTTCAGGTAAACTGGAACTACACAAACAAGTATAGGGTGTTGTATATGAAGTATATGAGCTACTGGACCAAATCAAGCACCTACCACCACCAAGTGGCCGGCCACCCTCACCCAAATTCCGGCGAGCTCGGCCCCCTCTGCTCCATTGTTGTTCGTCTAGTCGGGGTGGTCTCCTAATGCCTTAATTTAGTCCCTGGTATTGTTTGCTTATCTCATAAACACTCCAGGTCATCCCAGATTCCCTGTAGGCCTTAAGGTTTCACAAAACCGATATGGAACAAATTCTAACTTCGTGTATCGGGTTCTAAACTCACTTCCAGGCCTCTAAATCATCCTATATGGTCTAGTAAATACTCACTACACCTCATTTGGCCACACAACAGCAACTTATAACTTCCTAAGATCATATATCCCCAAAACTCAAATTCTAAACTAAAAATACGATATTTAACACTAAAACTAAACTAAAGTGTATGGATTACCTTATTTGCATCCATAGAACTTTCTTGAGTTGCCTAAGTCTTCAAAATCTAATCTTGGTTGGTCCAAAGTGTTTAGAATGGATGTGTGCATGCTTTTAATGAAGGGGACATAGGGTTTTGAGAAGAAAATGAAGAGGGTGCATAGAGGTAGTGTGTGATGAAGGAGATGAAGAAATGGGTGAAGAAAAACAATGGAGAATGATAATAGGGCAGCCAAGTCTCCTCTCTCTCTCTTAGCCTTACTCTCTACACAAAAGATCTCTCCTACACTTACCTCCTCAATTATCACTTTTGTTTTATACCCAATATCCTTTTCACACACAACACTTTATTTTCTTTTCTTTTTCTTTGTTCCCCTTTTCCTTTCTCATTCTCTTTAATCTCACAAGTCACAAACATAAATCCATCATGCACATGATATGGTGCACAAGTCACGGAAAAATGTAAAAACACGGATTTTACCAAAAATCCGATAAATATCATTAAAACAAATAAATCATTTTATTCTTCGATAATTTCCCAAATATTGGTATATACTTATACCACTTTACGAAAACCCCAATTTCGCAAATCGGATAATTTTCATGAAATATATTATTTTAATATTAAATTCCAAAAATAATATTTTATTAGGGAAAATCCTATTTGAAACATCCCATATACCCCCAAAGCTCGCGCACTAGCTTTATTTTAGCTAAACTAGGTGCCGGCAAGTTTATACGAACGTTTGATCACAATCGAATTAAAACGGAAAATACCGACTATCTTACCCTAAAACGGAAAAATTCACATAACGATTTCTAAAACGTTATAATCTTCCCCCCTTAAAGAAATTCAGTCCCCGAATTTAAATTTAAACCCCCAAATGCTAAAACATTGCAATAACAACTAAATCAACGGGGCTCCAAAATAACGGAAGAAACAGAAAACCACAGCGCATCCTGCGCGCCGGAAAAATGAGTACTAAACTCAAAACCGATCTCCGTTAAGCGTCACGCAAATCAACGGACTTGCACGCATATCATCGGAGTCACAAAGGAGATTCAAATCTCAAATCCACTACCGAAATCTCATATGCACTAATCAAATACTATAATGCACATATATAGTACGCATCCTGTTTGAGAAATCTCCAAAAACCGAATAAATCATATGCAAAATCTTTTTTTTTGAATTGCCGCGTAATGCGTAACTCACGGAAAAAGTGGCGGACGCTCATTATTAAAGTAATAATATACTAGCATATATGTTTTGCCAAAATATGCGTCCCGCCATTTTGAAATATCCCAAAAGGCTTTATTTGTAAACTTTCGTGTCACACACAGACACGTAAGAAATAGCGAGACTATAGCTCATTTTTGGAAACCTCTTAGTAAACATTTTATGCATGCAAATTACACAGGTACTGTCCTCGGATCAGTCCTGCTATGGTACTATAAAGTATAGGGCCTCATCATGAAAAAACAAAATGCTCAAAAGCAATATCGGCCTCAAAAGGCTTATCCAACAATCACATATGTCTGGTGCGCACGGAAATCAAACCCAAATACAAGTGAAAATATGCACGAAAGCGAATCTAAGTGCAACGGGTGTGCACGAAAGCATCTGTCCAGTGCAACAGGTGTACACGACAACAACATCTAGTGCATCTATAGTGCACGAAAATCACAACCAGTGCAACTGTCATGCACGGACGAAAATCCCAATCGAGTGCATCAGGTGTGAAGAAAATCAAATCAAACGCCCAACGTGCGCGAAAGTCCAAATCAAGTGCATCCGATGCGCACAAAATCCAATACCAAGCGCCAAATATGCGCAAAAATCCAACTCAAGCGCATCAGGTCCGTAATAAGCATCAAGTGCGGTAGCATGCACGAAAACAAACATCAAGTATACACGCGCACGAAAACACAAATCCGGTAAAATGAATGCTCAAAGGCATAAATCGAGTGCAACCAATGCACGAAATACCAATCCTGTGCATCCAGTGCACGAAATATCAAATCTTGTGCATCCCGTGCACGAAATATCATCAATAACTCAAATGCGTATGAAAACCACACGAGCGTACCAAGGTGTATAAAAATCATAAAAGTGTGCAACTGCGTGCACAAAACACGTATCAATGCACTGCAAGCACATATGAGCTATACCGAGTGCTAAAATCAAATCGGGTGCGTACCATACACACATCTCAAATCAACTGTATGAAATCCACGAAATCATAAACATGTGCAGCTAAGGCACAAAATCAATATCAAGTGCAAATAGATATGCACAAATCACCAACCAATATAACAGAGTGTAAAACGTATATCCAGTGCAACAACTATGCACAAAATATAAATACCCAGTAGGTGCAGCCATAGTGCACAAAATATCATGAAACACAAAATTCAAGCGATATAAGCGTGATACTCGGATCACAACGTAAATCGCAACAAATGACATTGAGGTACACCTCCAACAATGTCGACGAAAAAGTCGGTGCGCCCAAACTGGCAGAGCTAGAACATCCGCTCGCCCCTACCCATGGTGTGGCGTCCTCTGTCTCTGGGTCCTCAGAATACACGTAACACATCTGATCCTCAGTGCAAATCTTATTGCAGCAGTGTCATGGAAGGAACCGGCTCAAGGTCTCTTCTGATCTCGCCCACGCCGAGCTATACGGAGGCTGGTACTCTTACAAAATCTTTCTCGTTCTCTGTACATCTGCGTCCTCAGCACAACTTTTCCTCGGAAACTGGCCGTATCTCAACGCCTCTGTACACATATCTGATCTCTAATCTCAATGGGGAGTAACAACAGCTCGTTAACGTCTTGCACGAACCTCTTGCTCCACTCGTCTTCATTATCGTCCACTTGACGTCGCATCATGCTATCTGCGTACCGCAAATGTTCTCGACTACAGTCAATCCGGAGTCTCTCACACGAACTCGAACTACGAACACGGTATCTTCATCACTCTATTGAAGATATCTAGCCGAACACGTCCTAGGGAACCCATCCCAACAATCGGAGGAATACTCAATATTCGTTCGTTCTCGATCAACTCATACACACCTGGGTGAGGTCCTCTATTCGAAGCTGGTCTTGTTGCTGATCTCCTATCACAGGATATCCGGACGGCGTTAAACTTTTCGATCGAGTCATTAAAGTCCCAAAATTTTCCGAGAGCTCAACACCTGAGCATGGTTTAATAATATTCGGTATATGCCACAGTACCTATGGACCGATCGTAGAAGGGCAGACCCAAGCCTCACTGATGGCACTACTAAACTGCCGCAAACCCTAAAGTTCAAAAGTAGTTCCATGGTCATCACGTCGAGTTAGGGTTTCATTCTTCTAGAGGGTCTACAAAAGCACTTGCATGTCCTTCCGAGTACTTTAAACTTGGAAAAATAGGTTTTCTGACATTCATTCGAACCTTTCAACTCCGCCCAGACGACATATGAACACCCTTCGTCCGCATGCTAAACAATGCCCCCAATCCTCAAGGATAGGCGATATATCAACGATCATCTTTGGGTCGGTCTAATCTAGACCTGAGTAAGACTCTCCACACTGGCAATCTTCAACTTAACTGGGCCTGCGTCGGCGCATCAATCAGACGAATTACCTTCATCTCTCAACTCAAGATAAACTAGCCACCACCTGTCGCCTCGCTGCCTGAAAGCTCCAGCGATCTCAGCTCGTAAGCTCTGGAAGCGGCATCACATCAATCTCAGCAATGGATGAGTCATCTGTTTGCACGGTAGATGACTCACAATCTTAGGGGTATGCTGTACATCAACGGTCCTCTCCCAACAGGCAGCCTCTAACAAAGGCCCGGTCATCCGGTACAAAACCGCACACTTGCCTCAAACGAGAGGTCGCAACACCACACTACATCGATACATTCCCATGTCACCAGAAAATACGATGGTCAGTCCTCGTCAACGACGAGCTCGTCCTGACCGCATCACCAGCAGCAGCTCAAACCGCGCTCAAACCATGGTGACAGGAACCTCAATCAAGTATCGACGAACAAAGATCAAGTGATGAAATGAATCAACAGATCCCAAAATGGATACATGATCAATAGGAGGAGTCAAATCACTTAGAGTATGATCATGGAAGCGAATAAAATCAAGTATCTCAATGGATGTATAATCAAAGGAACAAAGAGAATCACCAGTCTCAAGATATGTACATCCTAAGATTTCTTAAGTGGAGTATCGTATCGTAAATATGCCGTGGAACATACGTACGGTACGTCACTCTACTCAAGCTACCTACTACATCATTCAGGGTCAGCCTATGAAATGAAAGTTCAGGTCTAACACCCCCTTGTTCAAGTCTAAGTTCCGTAAGGTCAAGCCTAGGTTCCAAAATATATATGCCCTAGACCCCACATAGTCAAACCTAGACTCGGACCAAGGTTAAACCTAGCGCTCTGATACCAACTTTGTCACGACCCAAAATATTAGATCGTGACCAGCACTTAAATCACGCGACGTCTACAGGCGTAACGTAATTCAAGTAAGCTGAAACCCAGAAATCTAAACCTTCTTAAGAAATAAAGATACAATAAATCATGTTTTGTCTTTTGAAAAAAATTGGGCAGCACCTCCTTTGTATAAACTAACCCCGAAAACGGGTACAACACAGAATATAAATAAAGCATCCCAAACGGGAGTAAATCGCGCCCAACGGTGGAAACAACCACCACAAGTATAAATAACAAGTATACGATGCCCAACGGCGAAGATCCACATAAGGAAAAGTAAAGCAAGACCTCAACCCCAAAAGCAAATATAAAATCCATCGCTCAAGTCTCGCAACTACAAGTCCTCTAAGTCTGCAACATATACAATTTGCTAGTTTCTAAATTGATGGAGTTTACTAGATACAATAGGAATAATAATACAAGAATGGCAGGACCCAACATGTACCACCTACCAAAGCAAAACACCCGAAAGCAAGCTGTATGCCACCGATGCCGCAACTGATCCACGCGGACAACCTGCAAGAACTATGGCACAACGGGGGTGAGTTACCAACTTGTGAATAGAAAAACATCACCAGGTAGAAATCGAAATAAACAACGATTCCTAGGTCAGCTATATCATAAAGGTAATACTATGATATATAGGGTGACCGTATCTGCATATGTGCCAACACATAAATAACTGCCTAGCAGCAAGTGGATGCCATCCAACAATATAATCAATGCATGTATGCAGTGGATCTCGTCCAATAATAAAATCAATGCATGTATGTAGTGGATCTCGTCCACGTGTCAACCACTGACACAAAAACTCCTGGATGTAAATATCATAAAAGCATATGCAGGTAAATATGAGGATATCAAAGAATGTGTGCCCATCAATGCCGCATCACAATCATGGAAACCTGGGTGACTATCACCGACACCCAAAACATCATGAATACCCGTGTCTAGCATCGACACGTAAATCCTCATAACTCAGGCGCTGTCACTACGACTGGCCCTGACGTCATGTCCGTACATCACTCCGGTCGGTATCCCCACGATAACCGCCGAGTCCAAATACTATCACCGGTAGGTTCTTGCCCACCTTCCAGGCTCATCGTCTGTACCACGAACATCTTGCCGAGGGGAACCGTACCGGGCTCCACCATATACCCGCACACGGCCCACTCACTCCTCGCATCGGGTATATATCACAAATCTCAGAACCGAGAAATCTCATGGTGGACGCATCAAAATATCATATCAAGAGAAACTGGGTTTTCAAACAATACATAGTTTCTTGAAAATACCCCCATGGTTCTCAAATCCATAAATCACATGAAATCCATATCTCAATGCGTAAAATCCATATAAAACTGATATATGCAACATAAAACATCAATATGAGCATATAAAGGGAAAACCGCTCTTTTAAATGAATCCAGCTTTAAAATATATCTTGCGGTTCCCAAATCCTCCGAAAACAAGTGCAGCATCATGTGAAGTGTGCATGTAACTGTGGCAAGGTATAAGCATCTACATGTAATCAAGTATGTATGATGCATTTCATAAGTGCAAAGGTGCAATAGTCAATGTCTCAATATCACATGTAAATGCAATACCACCTTGGGGTATATGCAACTGTAGCGAGATATGTGGGTGTACATGTCAGTATGTATGCATGATGTACATGTAGCTGTAGCAAGGTATGTGGGTGTACATGTCAATATATCATGCAACCTAGCCTAGTGATATGAACATGGTGTTAGTGTATATGCCCTAGGGGCCATTATTGTATCATACTTGTATGTATATTACTTAATGGAAGCTTGGGATATTCACAGTTGTATATACAGTCTTGCTAAAAATGGTAGTATGCTACTTGGTTTGTGTCTACTTTAATATGTGCATATGTTTCTTGTAACGTATCACTTATACATATTAGTAGAGCCCATAGGATCTTTGCTTGATTACCAGCGTTGTGATGGCAGTCACACTAGTGGGGGCTGGGTAGTCTATAAGCAACATCCTATACTTGTCCCTAGTCATGGATTATCGAGACAGGGCATCGATATTCCGGAGTAGACTAAGTGTGTACGCTTCTCATCCCAGTTGGGGAGATGGTCTGTCCCACAGCCGTCAGTACGTCGTACTGGAGATAGTATACAGGTGCTCGTTAGGTTAAGGGTACACCGGACAGGACTCGCAGGGGAACTGATTGGTTGGTATTATACCCGTCGTCAGTTAACAGTTCCCAGGTGACATGAGCACAGCATAGTCCGCAGACTGGACACTGCTACTTCACCTCGAGTGTGTCCCACTGTTCTTAGATTGCTACCCTACCACGGCTCAAAGGAGTCGTGCAAACAGGTAGCAGTTGGGTGCAGTCCCGAGCACTTAGAGGCAGTGGCGGTTAGACATGATTCGTCTCTCCCGGTATTGGGAGTTGATATCGCGCTGTGTCAGAGAGCCATTATGCAAAGTCCCTGGCCAGGGCAAGCGAGATTTACTGGTAGGTTCCAGTAGTTTTCTCAGGGTGTAATGGGCTACGCTCCGACACGACTTATACCGCTATTTGGGGACTGACGCTTGCCGCCCCTAGGCTCGATATGCGATAGTATTAGACGAACAGACCGGACAGTACGGAGATTGTCATATCAGGCTCAGTAGGATTTCGGATGGGTTTCCTCATCGGCCTTCTTATCGACATCTACCTGGGGACCGTTACGTACAACTAGTGCCGCTTGCGGTCTGTGGATAAACCCACTACCAGCGTAGTGTCGAGTCTTTGGAGTCCCACATAGAGAGTTTCCCTGCTCCAGGCGAAATGATATAGAGGTCGTATGGTTTTACGACAAGGGTTTGGACGCATACGTGTTTAAACGCACGTACGATGTTCGGACAGTTTTTACTAGTCGGCTTTGGTTTAAGCCAGTTTCTAGTATCAGGTTATTGGATTTATACAGTCTAAAGTTTTTTCGTGTTTTCACGGATTGGAGGGGCATTCTCGTAATTTTCCGGGAAGCTTCTAGAAGCATGGTGACTTGGAGGGTAAGGTGGCATTAGCATTAATTGATTTTATGACTCATGAGATGAATCATTCAAGTGAGTTAGTGAAGCATTTATTGCTTAATGACTCACTTGATGATTCATTGCACATATTCAATGAAGCATGATGATAATGCATTTGAATTATTCATTTGATAATTCTTTATGCTTCATAATATATTAGAAGTGAGAAACAATTTCAATCCATTCTCATCATCACCTTCTCTCTCATCAAGCTCTCTCATTCTTGAAACCCTAACCCTAAGCTCTCATGTGTTGAGATCAAGGGTTAGCTAGACTAATACATCCATAACCTCACTCTATATCCCCTAGGTAGCTTAGATTAGCACTTTGAACAACCTAGTTATCTTAAGTTAGAGATAAAGCTTGGCGTAGGAGCTCTCGGGTGGATCGTATTTGACTCGAGGAGGCCGTTGAGGTGCCGATGATCCTAGGATCCTATGAGGAGTGGAGGACCGCGATGAAGACCCGAAGGACAAGTAACGTGAGGTATAACTTCAAATCCGAGTAGTTAAACCTTTCGTAGTTTGCTAGTAACGGTTTAGAAACGATTCATGCGCTCAAGTCCGTGTTACGAAGCTTTGATAATCGTTTTTCATATATTCCGCCTCCCCGCAAGTTCGTGGGGTGCGTGACATGGACTTACAGTGGTATCAAAGCCAACTAAACCATTACTAGCTTGTTAGCAACTAATTAGAAGTTCGATCGACGGAAAACACGACAACGAAACCCCGGGATCCCTAAGTTTCTGTTAATTTTAAACATGTCTAAAAAAATATTTGATATGCCTTAAAATTCACAGCAGGAAAATATAAGAATACTGGGAAAATACAATGTTCTAACTCAGTTAGATGGTCGCGGATCCACGGCATAAGAGTGCTTTTGGCCGCGGATCCGCCGCCGAGTCAACTCCGAGTTGACTCGGGTTTCCTCTGTAATTCATATATTTTGGTTTTCTGTTTTCCAGTATGTTCTGTTTCTACCCAGGTTACTTCAGTGCAGGTTTTCTTTTGGGGTAGACACGGATAAAGGTTGTCGATCGATGTTCTAAGTTATTTGCTAATTGGGTTTTTATCTGTATTGTTTAATGTATTCGTAAACCTCCCCTAACTACTAGTATGTCGGTTGGCAGGGGGTGGAACATTTCTGTAATGTTTACTGTTTGTGTATATGGACATGATTGGAGTGTTGTGATGATTAGCCGGGGTTTGAGATGGGTTTAATATTCATTCATTCGATGTAAATGCAATATGATGTAATATTCTTTTGCGGGGCGCATCCAGGTTGCGGTTGTAGCCACCGTTGTATTATTTCTTTTTACTGTTTTTGCTCCTAGGATAGACCCAAGGCGGGGTACACAAACTACCGGGTACGTTGAAGTGTTTAGTGGCCTACTCACTTTGTTGAGGGAGACCGCTTCACTTCGAGTACTTGGCGGGTAGTTTGCCGTACCCGTAGGGGTCTAGGGTGGGGTAATGGCTATTCATCACAACTGTGTAATCCGTCTTTTATTGCAGGCTCAAAGCAAATGCGGATTGCTAGTAAATCCAATAAAGTTCATCAGTGATCTGGAATGCTTATTATTGCGTCTAACGAATGTACAATATCTATATATGATAGCTATTAGACGCCACTTATGTTTTACACCTGCGCTAGCCTAGCCCCCGCTCTGTCGTTAGTTAAGTAACCTAACGGGTGATGACGGGACCCCGTGGCAAATGCGAATGGCATAAAAGGACGTGGTATTTTCGTTGTTTTCTGCAATGATAGGATTAATGATGGGACGCATTATTATAATGCAAAGAAAATAAACCAAAGTTCAATCGTTGGAACAAATTTAAAAGAAACCACTCGGTTATTTTAAAAGAGCAGAATCTTTTAATTACGGAGCTTTAACCACTCATTTTAAAAAGCTATCAGGTTCCTTCGATTATATCAAGTTCACTACGTTCACAGTTTTGCCAAAACCATTCATAGCCCTCCATCATTTCTTATGAATTGTCAGTAGTATTCAAGCTATGTTTGTTGGCCTTCGTCAAGGCATAGTGTTTGGTAGCTGCTGGGGTATTCATTTGGTGCATAGATAGATGTGTTGGTTTGGGACAGTCGTATTACCTCGTTGGCCTTCGTTAAGGGTATGTACGGGTGGGTTCAAATTAACAAGATAATGATGGGCAGAACTTGACATGTGACTTATGATTTGTTGGCCTTCGTCAAGGTCATAAGAGCATGGGGTAAAAATCCACATCGGGAGTTTCTAAAGAAACTGAAACTTGCTAGTGTTGCATACCATTTGGAGTTTGATGAATGTTGGTAGGATTCCTTCAACATTATCATACGATGATATTTGGATCCTGATCCTACTGTGAGTACATGCTACTTATCAGGAGATTTGTCACTTAACGATCAATACTATAAACCAAGTAGGTGCCTAGAAAGGTGTCAGAGGGGCTACGCCCCCAGAGAAAAGAGGTTAATTAATTAAGGAACTTCGCAAAAATGTTGGAAAACCTCCCTCGAAGTATCGACACTGACCTGACTGAACGGTTAAGCAAGAATTGTACGGTGAGAATAGTCCTGGCTAATTCTTCTTTTATGGTTTGAGGAGGGATTCGAGAAACAGTGGGAGCCATCCGTTTAGATAAATTAAAAACCACTCTAAACTTGCAAGAGCATCATGCTAATTCTTCTCTCTCTCTCTTAAAATTGCAGCGACCTTGTGACCACACATAGGTTACATCTAGATAACAAATTGACTGAATCTGACTTATATGACTGGCAAAGGTCTGTCCAGATGTCCATTGCCTATGACAAGCTGGACCACCCTATTACTACTCAAAATCCCGCCGTCCCAGGTCCAGTTTCCACTGTCACGGATATGAATATCCGTCAGACAAGGGAAAAAGATAAAACGAAAACCAAGTGCCTCGCGTTGGCTTCAGTTGATGGTGTATACCAGAAGCAGCACGAGAAGATGGACATAGTTTCCATCTTTCTCCATAACAAAGATTTATATGGAGAGCAATCTCATATCACGAGATATGAGACCTCAAACGAATTAATTCAAGCGAGGTTGGCTGTCGGGTCATCTGTAGGGGACAACGTCCTTACAATGACTAGCTGTATTGATAAGCTCAAGGACCTGGAGACCACGTTGGGAAACGAGTCAAATACTGACTTGATTCTACAATCTCTGCCTCCTACCCTGAAGGAAACCAGGGAAATAGAAGGAAAGAGAAGGGAAAAAGTTTCGAGACTGGATATAGTAAAAGAGGGACGTTCCTATTGTTATGGGATTGGGCATAGGCAGAAAGATTGCAGGGCTTTAGAAGCCAGTAGCCAGGATACGAAGCATGTTGTGGCTTCAGCCTCAAATGTGTTTATAATTAAGAACTGTTTGTCAATAAACTCTACCTCCTGGGTACTAGATACCGGAGCAGGATCTCATGTCTGTAATTCATTGCATGCTTTGAGAAACCGTAGAGTTATGAAGGTAGGTGATTTGTCTCTCAGAGTTGCAAACGGAATGAGCGTGGACGCTGAATCCGTGGGAGAATATCGCCTAGGTATGACAAGTGGGCAGATATTGATTCTACGTAACTGTCTGTATGTACCTAGTATGACTTGTAATATCATATCAGTGTCCTCACTTTCGAGAGAGGGATATGATTTTAGATTCGTAAGCGATGTAGTTAACATCCACCTAAATCAAGTTCTGATTGGGTCCGGTACATTAGATAACGGTATATACGTATTGAATCAAGCTCAGGTTTTCAATGTCAAAAACACACTTAAAAGAAAGTCTCTGGAATTAAATCAGGCTTTCTTATGGCATTGTAGACTAGGTCACATCAATGAGAGAAGGTTGACTAAGTTACATAGAGAAGGATATTTGAATCCGTTCGAATATCAATCTTATGCTACTTGTGAATCTTGTCTCATAGGAAAGATGACCAAAACTACGTTTACTGGACACGGAGTAAGAGCAAGCGAGCTCTTGGGACTTGTACACAGTGACATGCGCGGTCCAAAGTCTACACATACGCGAGGTGGTTATTCTTACTTCATTACTTTTACGGATGATTTCTTTAGGTATGGACATGTCTTCTTAATGAAACATAAATCCGAGGCCTTTGAGAAATTCCAGGAATACAAGAATGAAGTGGAAAACCAAAAAGGCAAAAGTATCAAGACACTGAAATCTGATCGAGGTGGTGAATACTTAAGTTCCGAGTTCCTGGGTTACTTAAAAGAGAATGGAATTCTCTCTCAGCTTACTCCTCCATACACACCACAACACAATGGTGTATCATAAAGGAGGAATCGAACCCTATTAGATATGGTTCGTTCCATGATGAATAAGGCTGAGTTACCGCGATCTTTCTAGGGTTATACGCTAGAATCTGCTGCATATCTTTTGAACAAAGTTCCAACCAAGACTGTGCCTACCATGTAGGGTTCTTAGGCACTCTTGTAAGGGTTCATAAGGAATCAAACATGCCCGAATAAAATTTTAGACGTGCCAAACAACCCAAAGCCGGGATCTTTGCTAGATTATTAGGGTTTTAACATGCAAGTAAACATCTTTACTACTAAGTGTGAGGGATTACAACCTTTGTAGTCCGCTCCTTCGCTTCATAAGCTCCGAGTAGAAGTCCCTTCGCCGCGATCCACGATCTCCCGGACTCAAGAAAGGCTCCACGACTCGAACGATCCATGCTAGCTTGTAGTGTTCCACTTCTCCGATGATCTACGTCGAAATTGCTATAACTCAAGCTCTCTCACTATAAAGAGGTGAACACCTTAATCTAATGGGCTAGATTAGATGAGGATGATGGAGTAGTATTTATGCTTTCTTTTTATATCATTTTCTCACAAGAAATCATCACAAAATGAATAACTAGTAAGCTTTCTCAAAACTAAAGAGAGAAGAAGATGATGAAAAATAGTTAATCCTTTTGTGATGAATAGTAGAAGTGAATATATGATTGATCATGGAACCATGGTCAAGGATGATAAGGATAACCTTTGTAGAGAATAAACTAGAGCTAGGGTTTGGTTAGGTTAAAAATGAGTCATGGATAAATATCAACCATAATATCTTAACCAAGACAAAAGGAATGCTTCTAGATGGTGCAAGAAGAAGCTAACCCTAATCAAACCCTAATCTCTTTTTATCATCACTAAACATGTTTCATTATTAATCATATCATGTTACTATAATATATATCACATATATATTATATTTGTAACAAAAGAAAATAATACAATTAATATATATCGCATATATATCAATGTATTATCCGGTGAGAAAATGAAATAATAAAGCGAGCCAACATTAGATAATGTAATACAATATATCATATATATTATTATACATTAAATCATCGAATCAACACTTGATCCGACGATCCGGCTATATCGAATATAACCGACTAATATATCATGTACCGATTCATCGAATCAACACTTGATCCGATGACCCGGTTCATATCTAAATATCGCGAGAATACAATACGGTATCTCATATCGTAATATCCTCGGTCCTTCACATATCACATATGTGCCTCTACTCCGTTTTGCCTGAGCCAAGAAACCTCTGTGTAGGACTCTAAAGAATCGTCAATACGCCGGTAACAGGTGATGATCATATCAAACACCCAGAAGCTGCAATCGGTCAGCTAAACGTAACAGCCACCCAGGTATTGAGCGATCAGAAGATCAACAAGCTAGCCTATACGTTCTCTTGTGAATCCAATCAGAAACACTCCCGTACAGTCCGGTCTGTTCGTCTGATATGTCGCATATCAAGTCTAGGGGTGGTATACGTCAGACCCCAGCAACCGATAAGTCGTGTCGATGTGAGGCTCATAACAGGTTGAGAAACTACTGGTAACACTTACCAGTAAATCTCTATATCAGCCCTGGCCAGGGACTTCCAGTTATAGCACATCGAACACAGCACAACATCAACTCCCTATACCGGGAGAGACGAATCCCCTCCTATCGCTCATTGCCTCCATATGATTCGGGACTGCACTCAAAAGCCACCGTTTTGCACGCCCTCTTGGACGTGGTAAGGTGGAAATCAAAGCACGGTGGGAATCACACAAGACTCTATGACAATCTCGGGTCTTCAGACTACCCTGTTCCAGTGTCACCGGAGAACTGCCATCTGACGTGTGGTATATCACCATCTGGGAGTTCTCGGCGAGTCCATCCAGTGTACCCAGTCACCACTGAGCACCCGTACACCATCCTTGATGTCAAACACCGATGGATATGGGATCATCCATCGCCCATCATATGGGTCAAGATGCGTATACGCTAGTCTACTCTGGTGTATCGATGCCCTGTCTCGATATACCCTCGACTAGGAACAGATATAGGATGTACTCATCGACTACCGTGGCCCCACTAGTATGATCTCATCATAGTCCCAGTAGTCGAGTACAGATCCTAAAGGCTTTATCACCATGTGAGAGAAAGACAGTAAACCAGTACAAGTCAACATGTTAAGATAAAGTGAAACCAAATAACATACTATCATGACGAGCAAGAAAGTCCTCTCTGTATATATCCAAGCATCCATCATAATATACATCATATGTACAACAATGGCCTCTAGGGCATATACATAACTAACAATCTCCCACTTGCACTAAGGCCAACTGCTGTAGTATCTCATACCTAGCATCCTGAATAATCTCTCAAACTCTATCTGGGGAATGGCCTTCGTGAGTGGATCCGCAGTGTTGTCCTTCGTATCTACTCTCCTGACCTCGATCTCCCGCCGATCAACTATCTCCCTGATCAGGTGATACCGCCTCAAAATATGTCTGGACTTCTGATGGGACCTGGATTCCTTGGCCAAAGCCACAGCTCCATTGTTATCGCAATATAGAGGTATTGGATGTTCAATGGATGGAACCACACCAAGTTCAGTGATGAACTTCTTTATCCAGACAGCCTCTTTGGCAGCATCGTTGGCAGCGATGTATTCAGCCTCCATCGTCGAGTCTGCAACGGTATCCTGTTTGGAACTCTTTCAACATACCGCCCCTCCATTGAGGGTAAAGACAAATCCCGAGTGAGACTTAGAGTCGTCCTTATCACTTTGGAAGCTGGAATCGGTAAAGGACTCCACCCGGAGTTCTCCGTTACCATACACCAAGAACATGTCTCTAGTCCTTCGCAACTACTTGAGAATGTTCTTCACAGCTGTCCAGTGACTCTCTCCAGGATCTGCTTGATACCGACTCACTACACTTAGTGAGTATGCTACGTCGGGTCTGGTACATAGCATCGCATACATGATAGAGCCTACTGCCGAAGCATAGGGTATCCCTTGCATGCGAGCTATCTCCAAATCAGTCTTGGGAGACATCTCTTTGGAGAGAGTGAGTCCAAAGATTGTGGGTTGGTTCCCACGCTTGGATTCTTCTATACTAAACCTCTTTAGTATAGTGTCAATGTACCTGGATTGGGATAATCCCAATATCCGTTTAGATCTATCTCTATAGATCATGATTCCCAATATGCATGAGGCATCACCTAGATCTTTCATTGAGAATCTTTGTGATAAGAAGAGCTTGACTGATTGCAGCATAGGAATATCATTTCCTATCAAGAGTATGTCGTCCACGTACAATACGAGGAAGACAACCTTACTCTCTGCTACCTTCTTATAGATACAAGGTTCATCTATATTTTTGATGAAGTCAAACTCTTTGACTACAACATCAAAACAGATGTTCCAACTCCGCGATGCTTGCTTCAACCCATAAATGGATTTAAGCAGCTTGCACACCTTTCTGCTGCTCCCATTATCTACGAAGCCCTCTGGCTGAGTCATGTACACGCACTCTTCTAAATCACCGTTTAGAAAGGCGGTCTTAACATCCCTTTGCCAGATTTCATAGTCATGGTATGCAGCAATGGCAAGTAAGATCCGGATGGACTTAAGCATAGCCACTAGAGAAAAGGTTTCGTCATAATCCACACCTGGTCGTTGACGAAAACCCTTTGCTACAAGTCTACCTTTGAAAGTCTCAACTTTTCCATCTACACCAAATTTCTTTTTAAAAATCCACTTGCTCCCAATGGGTTTTACCCCTTCAGGAGCATTTTCCAAAGTCCATACTTTGTTGGTGTACATGGATTCCATCTCAGATCGCATTGCATCCAGCCATTTCACAGAGTCACCACTCATGATGGCTTGCTCGAAACTAGTTGGGTCATCATCTTCCATGATGCAATCCTCGCTTCCACCATCAATGAGAAAACCGTAGTATCTCTCAGGTGGACGAGAAACCCTACTAGATCGGTGGAGAGGCTGGGGTTCGTCGGGTACTACTGAATCTTCTAGTTCCAACAAATCATCAGTTGTAGTTTGTGGTGCTGGAACCTTTTCCAGCTCTACCTCTTTGCCATTAATTTCTTTTGCAAGAAATTCCTTTTCCAAAAAGGTGGCATGTTGAGCAACAAATACTTTTTATTCCTCAGCGTGGTAGAAAAAATATCCTTCAGAATTCTTTGGATATCCCACAAATTTGTAAAGAACTTATTGTGCCTCGAGTTTGTCCGGATTTTGCCTTTTGACATAGGCCGGACAACCCCATATCTTAACTCGTTTAAAATATGGTCTCTTCCCACTCCATATCTCATTTGGTGTGGTAGGTACAGATTTAGACGGAACTAGATTCAATATGTATATGGCTGTCTCAAGCGCATACCCCCAGAAGGAAATAGGTAACTCAGCTCCGTTCATCATAGAGCGCACTATATCTAATAGGGTGCGATTCCTCTGCTCCGATACACCGTTGTGCTGTGGTGTATAAGGAGGAGTAAGCTGAGAGAGAATCCTATTCTCTTTTAGATAATCTAGGAACTCATTGCTTAAGTATTCACCTCCTCGATCAGATCGAAGAATCTTAATACTTTTGCCCGTTTGGTTCTCTACTTCGTGCTTATATTCTCTGAATTTCTCAAAAGCTTCAGACTTGTGTTTCAACAGGAACACATGCCCGTATCTAGAGAGATCGTCAGTGAATGTAATGAAGTAGGAAGAACCGTTCCTGGCGTGTGTAGACATAGGACCGCATACATCACTATGTACCAGTCCTAAGAGTTCCGTAACTCTTTCTCCGTGTCCACTAAACGGAGTTTTGGTCATTTTTCCTTTGAGACATGAATGGCAAGTATCATAAGATGATAATTCGAACGTATTCAAATATCCATTCTTATGTAACTTAGCTAGCCGTGTCGCATTGATATGACTAAGTCTACAATGCCACAAGAAGGATTCGTTCATTTCTGAACACTTCCTCTTGTGTGTGTTTTGTATATTGAGGACTGTATTTTGATTTAGAATGAATATGCCATTATGTAACGAGCCTAATGCAATCAACTTTTGATCTAGGAATATGTTCATAACATTATCGTTTACTACAAAATTCTATCCTTCTTTACTTAATAAAGAAACTGATATAATGTTGCACATCATGTTCGGTATATAATAGCACTCATTCAGAATCAGTGTATTACGACTTGGTAATACTAGGTGATATTCGCCAACTGCTTTGGCTGCAATACTTGCACCATTCCCTACTTGAACGGAATGATCACCTTTTCCCGGTTCTTTACCCTTACGTAGCCCATGTAACAATTTACATATATGGGATCCTGATCCGGTATCTAATACCCAGGACGTAAGGTGAACTGAGAAACAGTTCTCAATAACTAACACACCTGAAGAAGATGCATCAACATGCATGTTCTTTTGGGCGGTTTGAGAATCCAGATATTCTCCTATTCCCTGTTCAGTCTTATAACTCTTATAAGAAAGAACGGGTCCAACGTTCCCCTGCTCAGTATAATAAGCGGGTTCAGTCAATACATCCATATTATTATCTTGATTATGGCCTGACATGGCCGCTACCTGGAGAGAGAGAAGAAAATACTTTAGCGTATGCTCTTGCAAGATTAGATTGGTTATTATCTTATCTAATCAGGATGTCTCCCAATGTTTTTATCAAATCTTCCTTCAAACCCTAAAAGGTAAAATTAGCCGGGATTAATTACACCCTACAATTTCGTCAATCTTTCAGCCAGATCAGTGTCGGTACTTGAGGGAGGTTCCCCGTGCTTTCGCACGGACCTAATTAAAATAAACCTTGTTTTCCCAGAGGCGTAACCTCATTAACACTTTTCTAGACACCTACTTGATCGGCTAATGATCGCCACGATCTAACCGTGTCGTGTTTAAAAAGAGTTTTGAAATTACCGCAATCAAAACGGTGTCGCTTGTAGCGATCCGCGATGAATACGGGTCGTCCGCAGGGAGATGGTAAGTTTTTATATCTTGTTTTAACGAGTTAATACCGGGTTTTGATTTGTTGGTTAACTAATTGTCGTAACAAAGATATGAATAAAAAGGACTTGTTAAGGGTAGTAATAAATTAGATTGTATGAAGGTGATGTTTGCCAATTCCTTATAGTCCCAATTTGGTATTGACACTAAAACAATAGGTGACAACGCGGATTAGGGAACTTGAAATACGGTATTTGCGGCATTTCGCTAAATCCGATTTCCTTGTCCCTTGTCCTTCCGTTGTTATCTCTTGATTTTAGCCTTCGGCAAACCACGGGCAATCCGGTCATGATTAGGAATTATCACTATCGTGGTAGGATAGGATTCCTAGTGAGCGGAGTTACGGGTGATTTGCACGAAGTTTCAATAGGCAAGTTTTAGGTTTTAAAGTTTGGACAAAGAAAATCTTCGAATACAATCTAACATATTACACCCATAACAAGTGAAAAGATTACTCACACATATTTACAAATTAACAAGAAAGAAAAGAGAAGATACATAAAAACATGCAATGAAATAAAGAGGAAAAGAGAACCGATGAGTTCAAGCATTTTATCTCCAAGTGTTCGATCCCCGGCAAGGTGTGAAATCCGAATACCAAGGTTTAAGGTTGCAAGCTCACTTAAGAGGTTGCAAGATCAAAGCAAGGCATGAATTTCACAATTGAAATTATGTAAAGTGGAACAAGACATGTAAGAAAAATACGAACTTTTATTGAAGAACAAACTTGTTACAAGAGATCTTGAAGTCAAGAACCTAAGCCTTAAGCTTGCAAGTTCTAAATGAGAAGTTGCAAGGTCAAGACAAAGGGGCAAGAGCTCAAGAATGAAAAGAAAAATTACAAGAATTCTAAGATAGAACTAAAGAAAAAGCTACCCTTTCCTCTTGCCTCTGGTCTCTATTTATAGGCTCAGAAAGAAATATTCATATCTGCCCCATTATGGCTCATGCTGATTTGTTTGATTGCCTTTGATTTGAACACATGCTTTTTAGTCTTGAATGCATATAATATTATATGCATATAAAATCATATCCTTGATTGCATATAGAATCATATCCTTGATTGAATATAGAATCATATCCTTGATGATTGCATATAGAATCATATCCTTGATTGCATATAAAATCATATCCACATGTGCTTAAAAGTCTTGTGTACACACTTGTTGTGTTGGACCATTTAGGAAAAAAATGTGTACACAACTTGTTGCGTAAAGGAACTCCTGAAGTATCGGTCGGTTAGCGTTTCTGGTCGCAGTGTCTTCCCTCGAGTGATATATCCGTGCTGTTGGATGCATTTCCAGTATTTTGTCATGGATACCTGTAATCTGTAATGCTGAGTAGACACTGGTCAATAATACCGATAAACACAACAATTAGATAATGAATGAGCGGTATTAGAATGCAATTTTCTGATATGAACAAATACCCCCTAACTTATCTATTGCTCGTCCCGAGCAAAACCATTTATTCACAAACAAAAATCCTAACCGCACTTTCGCAGGGAACGCGATTTCACTGAGCATGTGCAACAAGCCGTTTAACCTCTAGGTGTCCCTAGTAGGAGGAGTGTTGTCTCCTGAGGGTTTTCAGCGGATGCTACCCACAAAATCCCGTCAATTTGGCTTATCGACTTTTATTCTCCAATTAGGTTTTCTAACAAAGAACTCTATTATCTTTTACTTGTAAATTATCCACCCACATTCTTCACGCTTCCTCATCATTTAACTTAAGATTATATATGTTCTATAGACTTACTTAGCTTTTGGCATTTCTTAAGTTTTCCTTCAAAGGTTCCATCTCCACTTAGGAATTTTTATCAACTCTACTAAAGATACAAGTTCTATTCTTCATTCCTTTCTCTTATCTAAACTCTATTCACATATCCCCACGTGTGTGTATAAATCACCCCTACACTTGGAAATTCAAATCAAGCAATCATACCCTTGTCCGTTGTCCAAAGAACTTATTAATTGGTGAGTTTTGCTTACACATCCTTCATGCGACCGTTAATACTTCTTGAGGTACCAACGACCGATTACAAGATACGTTTGCACTTTTAAAGCGTACTTCCTAGTCTTGTAACACCCAAGGCTTTTAGCAGTGTCTCCCAAACCAGTTGGTCTTTGGTGATGAAGCACCCTCGCTAAATATTTTTCTATTTTTAGCCTTAAGTAATCACAAAACCAGTGTTCATTTTCTTTTATTCACTTTTGTATTTTTCATTTTCTTCGTACTAAGGACTTTTAGACAAGAGCATTTCAAGGTCTCCTCTACTATTCCAAGCTTCAAGGTGCGTGATTGTGCAATTTTGTAGGTATACATTTTCAGAATCTATACTTAAGCCAGGAATTATTTTTCAAACTTATACTCTAATAATAATCAATACTTTTTCCTTTATTTCAACTTAGCCCAAGAAGTGAACCAAAAATTTGCCTATTTCTAAATAAACTATAAAGACATATACTTTCTACCGATAAACTTTAAGGAAGGTTATTTTTAGGGTTTTTAATTTACTAAGTCTAAGATCTAGTTGTTCGTAGCCAGTTAACCTATTTGTCAAACTCAAGTTAAATATGGCCAAAATTGAATACAATAATTTTTATAATTTTTTAAAATTTTCAATTTTTATGAGTTTTTAAAATAAGTATGCAAATGCAAAAATATGTACAAATGAATGCGACAAATGAATGCGAAGGAAGAAGACGTACCGAGCATACCCCCAAACTTAAACTTGACAGTGTCCTCACTGTCATGCTATACCAAGAAGGTTAAAATGCCGGCACTTCCCTGTTTATTTATTTATTTTTATTTTATTTTATTGTTAAAACAAAAATATATACAGAAAGCCCCCCCCCCAAACTTCATTTAAACAATGTTAGACATTACTGCCAAATTTTGCATAGACCAAATGTCAACATCAACCAGTTGAAAAATTTATCTGTAAAGAGTATCGGTTGGTGGAAGAATATGTTGTACCAATCCAAAAAGAATTGGGGAGGATAGAAGAGGTGGTATGGAAAGTGTGGAAGTGAATAGACAGGAGGTGGTGATGAATCAAAACGAGAATGCGAATGATCAGCAATCAGTGGAGTATTGGCATTCTCGTAACTTATTAAAAGAAATGGGGGTGGTTCAACTTCCAAAGGAGAAGGTTGACTAACCACACTATCCCCAAGATATCTCTGTGGATCCTTCATCGACTTGGCATCATCCATCATATGCATATGATATTCAATTATGAGGGAACTAATCTCCTCGATGTCCGCCATATTCCAGCCGAGAGCTTACCGTCTATCTTGTAAGAGCATTAAAAGGGCGTTCTCTTGCTCGAGGGCTAGAGAGGCCGATATGATAACGGGAAAGGTCTCATTCTCACCTATGTAAGCATATTTAATGTGAGACGGCAAGGGCATGAGTTCGAGTTTCGGAGGCAAAAGAATCATAGGCAAAATTAGGGAATCTACCTCGAACTCAAAGGACTCCAACACAGGTTCGAAATCACTGCAAACAACCGATTCGGATGGTTCAACTAAGTCATCCAAAAATTCAAAAGACTCATATTCGGGTTGTGAGTCGCCATCATCCGAAAAAGTGAAACATTCATAATCCATATCGGTTGTGTCAACGGTAGGCTCAAGGAGGGACGCACTGTTGGAGATAGTGCCCTCGAGTCAATTATTAGGTCACAGGTACGTGATTGCAATGATTGATGGAGGACCTATCCCGGTAGGACAGTCTTACTCGAGATGATAGTATGCTATCTGGTTTACCTTTATCATCGTGTACTGTTTTAAGTGACCTGACACGTCGCTATTACACGTTGATAGAGCCCCTAGGATTCTTGCTTGACCACCAGCAGTATGAGGGCGATCATATAAGTGGGAGCTGGGGGTCTATAAGCATATCCTTAAAAGGTCCCTAGTCGTGAGAGTTTCGAGATAGGGCATCGATTCTCCATAGTAGACTAGTGTATACAGTCGAGACCCCGACGAGGGGCGGTGGCCGGTCTCACAAGCCACTGGTGTCAGTTGGATCACCTAAGATGTATACAGGTGCTCATTGGGTTATGAGTACACCGGACAGGACTCGCCGGGAACATGCTAGTTGGTCATATACCAGACGTCAGATGGCAGTTCCCAGGTGACATGTGTGCAGGTTAGTTCATCGACCTGGGGATCGTCATTTGTCTCGTGTGAGTTCCCACTATACTTTGATTACTACCCTACCACGGCTCAAAGGAGTCGTGCAAACAGGTTTTAGTTGGGTACAGTCCCGAGCCACATGGAGGCAGTGAGCGTATCTTCAGGGGTTCGTCTCTCCCGATATTAGGGGTGAGGTCGTGCTGTGTCTAGGAGAGCCATTACACGAAGCCCTCGGCCGAGGCAAGGAGATTTACTGGTAGGTATTCCAGTAGTATCTCAGGGTGTTCTGGGCTACACTCCGACACGACTTGTACCGTTTTTGGGGGTCTGACTTTTACCAACCCCCTAGGCCCGCCATGCGATGCTCATAGACTAACGGACCGGACTGTACGGATATTGTCACTGACAGGCTCAGTAGGGAGTCAGGCTGAGTTCGCTCACAGACGTCCCTTTTGGTCAATACCTGGTAGCCCGTTATGTATTGGCTTATACCTCTAACGTGCTAGTGGTTAAATCCACAACCAAGGTGTTGACGAGTCTTTAGAGTCCCCCACATTCAGTTACTCAGCTTTCGGGCGAAAGGTTGTAGAGGCCGTATGGAGATATGGCAAGGTCCGATCAGATACGTGCGGTATTGCACGGATCAGGATCGGACAGTTTGTACTATAGGCCGTATGGATATATGGCAGGGTTCGATCAGATACGTGCGGTATTGCACGGATCAGGATCGAACGGATATTACTAGCCGGCTTTGGTTTAAGCCGGATCCTAGTATAGTACAGTGTGAATTTTGTCTCATTGCATTTGTATTTCGGTCGAAATACAGATGCGGGTGTGTATGCACAGTATCGGGGTTTTCCTGTAATTTATTACGGGACCAGTTTTCTGGAGTTGCCAGTTTGCTTTCCGTTTCGGCCGATTTCCATTGTTCCGTTCATTGGCCGAAGATTGGTGGAGGAGGGCTTATTTGCATTGTTGCAAATAAGCATTTGTGGAGGGGTCCTTTGCATATTATTTGTATCATGATGGTTTTCATGATGAGCACCATCACTTGACTTCTTCTTCTCATGATGGCTTGACTTTTTGAAGCCATCATGCATGAGATGATGGTTGCTTTGGAGTGTTGGATTTGTTGTGATCATTCCCTTTTGCATGATAGCCTTCTCTCTCTCTCCTTTGTATTATTGAGAATGGCTCCCATTATTTTTGAGACTCTCCCTCATTCTCACACTCCCTCTCCTCTAGTGATGGCCGGCCACCATGAGGGTGGGTTGCCCATTTTTGTAGTGGGGATTTTTGCTCTCTTGATGCTAGAAAAATCCCCAAGTTCCTCCACAAAAGTTCATACCTCATTTCCTCCACCAAAATGGCACCTCCATAAACCCCAAATGAGACACTAGTTCTACTATTTTCTACAGCGAATCTTGGGTACGTCGAGTAGCCGACTTCGTGCCCGAGTTGCCTCGGTATTGAGGTGGGAGCCCGTAAAAGAAGTAGGCGATGTGGTGCGCTTCCGGCGACGAGGAGGAGACGGGACATTCCGCAGGAGATCGGGACGATGACGAGAAGACCGGAGGACTTGGATCGTCGGTATATCTCTATTCCCTTTCTTGTAGATAGCTAGGACTAGTTAATGGTTCGATCCGGATATTAGTGCGCGGCGGTTTGCCAGTTCAAGAAAATTAAAGTTTATCACCGCTTCCGCATTTGGCCGTCGGATTGACGGCCGGGGCGCCGCCGTGCACTTACAGTGGTATCAGAGCCTCGCCATTAACATAGTCTAGCTTGGTGTAATGTGTTTTTCTGTTTCGATCGATCGAATGTTCCAAAACTGCATTTTAGTTCGCATCAGTTTCTGTTGAAAATTTTTGGTCTCGAAAAATTTTTCAGGTGATTGCAGAATGATGTACAGAGTACCTTAAGACCACTGGAAAATTTTGGTTTCCTGAACCCTCCGTACTACCGCGGAACCGCGGCCATAACCCCTTGTTGGCCGCGGTTCCGCCGCAGGTAATTGGGTTCAGCTCACCAGGTTTTTCCAGAGGGCTTGTGGGCTTAAAATATGGGTTTTGGAATATTAATTTTGGGCCCAGATTTTCCTGATCTGCTACAGTAATGCTTTGGGGCCCACTTGTTAAAATTTGATTGATCGGATATTTTAAACACATTATTTCACAGTATTTACATTATATCTGCGACCGTGAATGTCACTCGATCGGTAAATCCGGTCTAACTGCTATAGCCCGGTTAGACGGATTTGCGAACGTGACTTTCACGTTGATGTTCTGTTTTTGCTGTGATGTTGCGGATCGGTCGTGGGGGATAGCCTGGATGCAATGCTAGTACAGTTGTGGTTGTATTATGTACATTTGATATTGCGGGGCGAGCGTCCGACATGTGGACTGCCGTCACTGCCTGATTGTATTATTATTTTGGGGCACGACCAGGTTGCGGTCGATGTACCCGGTGTATGTATATTTTACTTTCTGTACTAGGCTTACCCCGCGGAGGGGTGCACGGATAGCCGGGTTCTAGAGGGCAACAAGCCCGCATCTCATGGCATTGGGACGGAGGGGGCTTCACTCTAGGATTGGCGGGCTATTCGCCGCACTCGTAGGGGGTACAGGTTGACCCAGGAGGGGTGCCCAAGTTACCGGATTCCGTGAAGTGCTGGGTGGTCCATTCACGGTGCTGAAGGGGGCTGCCTCGCTTCAGGTTTTGGCGGGTGACTTGCCGCGCCCGTAGGGGTCTAGGATTTCATTGCACAGGCTATCCACACGACCAGGGGAACGTCGGGTTTCAGTAGTGGCTCTGTGAAACCCGGGGATCCCAGATATCTGTATTGTTTCTGTGATGCTGTACATTTCTGTGATGTTGCATTTTATTCACGCCTTGAGCGAATATAATATATTGGTATATATATTAGTAGATGTTGTATATGTTTTGCATCCGCGCTAGTCCAGTCCCCGCTCTGTCGTTAGTTAGCTAACCTAACGGGTAATGACGGGACCCAGTGGCGAATGCGGATGGCATATACGTACATCAGTATATTTTCGTTCTTTTTGGTGTGATCAATTGATGGGACTGCATTGATTCGGACCAATGCAAGTTAAAAACAAACCTAATCTGATGTTGTTGGAACACTTTTTCAAAAAGCTGTTATTGCAAGGACGTTCACTTTTGTTTTGCATCGTGGTATTCAGATGGAATATCCTGCTCCTCAGTCGACGAGGCAAGGGCCGAGATCCCTTCACCGGGAGTGACCCCTTGGACAAAAAGTTTGCGTCAGGGCATTAACTTCACTATAGCCGATTACTTTTGCTTTGCACCGTGGTATTCAGTTGGAATATCCTGCACCTCATTCTATGGGGAAAGAGCCGAGATCCCTTCACCGGGAGTGACCTCTTTAGCAATGGTTTTCGTCACTATATTTTTAAAAGCTATCCGTTCCTTCAACGATATCAAGTTCATTACGTTAAAGGTTTTCGCCAGAAACCATTCGTAGCCCTCCGTCGTTTCATATGGGTGGTCAATAGTATTCAAGCTGTGTATGTTGGCCAAAGTCAAGGCACAGTGATTGGTAGCTATTGGGTATTCATATGCAGCATAGATAGATGCGTTGGTTTGGGACAGTCGTACTGCCATTTTGGCCAAAGTCAAGGGTAGGTACGGGTGGATTCAAATTAACCTGGAGAATGACGGGTAGAACTTGACATGCGACTTATGATATGTTGGCCAAAGTCAAGGTCATAAGAGCAAGGGGCAGAAATCTCATCGGGAGTTTCAAAAGAACTGAAACTTGCCAGATATGCGCATACCTTCTGGAGTGTGACACCGTGAGCGGATTCCGTCACGTTATCATGCGATGATAGTTGGATCCCGATTCCCACTGATGAGTTGGTTTACTCCTCGGGTGATCCCGACTAATTCTTCTTTTAGGTTTGGAGAAGAATTTGACGGTACAGTGGGAGGATTCCAGATTAGATAAATTGGTAACCATTCTGATCTAGGTTAGAGTGCACGCTGAGTGTTTCTTTTCTCTCTCTCTTTGGCAGCGACCATTTGACCCGACCCTAAGACTATAACTCAGTGACCAAGTTGACCAAACCTTCTTAACACCGGCTTTTGGATTGTCAGAGTTGCAAACCTCATTGCCACTCCTACTTTTACCCTTTTCTCCAGGACACCCCGTATTACTACGAACGTCCACTTCCATTGGACAAAACCATCGTATGGTTATATACGAACTCGAAGGGATTTATTCGAGGATGGTTTCCGGTTCTGGAGAAAACGGATAGGATTATTCGGTTGTCTTTTCCTTTTTCCTTCTCTCAAGTTGTGAGTACTCCTTGGTTTAGGAGATAGTACACCTATTACGCAAATTGGATAGTCTTCTTCCAAACCTTAGGCTGGTGCCGACCGGTAGGGAATGAAGAAAACCAATTAGCCTAACGATGGTGTACAGAAGGTATTAAGTTCAGACAAAGCAAGGGATTAGTAAGAGGGCAAAGTAAATTGCAACAGATATTCACGACCAAACCAAATATTTCGTTACCACTCCCACATCACCTTTGTATTTCTCCAAGACACTCCGTATCACTACGAAGATCCACAGTTTATTTGGATACTCCATCGTATGGTTATATACGAACTCGAATGGAACTTGTTCCAGTTCGGGGATGGAATCTGGTCCAGGAGAAATAGGAATAAGGTTTATTCGGTTGTCTTTTATCTTCACCCTCTCTCATTGCGAGTGTTCCTAGGATTGGGACAGTACACTCATTATGCTTATTGGATAGTCTTCTTCCAAACCATAGGCTGGTGCCGAACGGTATTGAAGGAAGAAAACCATTTGGCCTAAAGGGGTGTGCAGAAGCTAAAGACTAAAGACATATGAAGGGATTTGGAGAGGTGGCAAAGAACTATACGATTACAGTCGTGAATCTGGAAGAGGCATTACTAGGAATACCAGAATACCCCATCGGAACATTTCAATGTTTCAGTTTCACTGTGTAATGTTAAAGGAAA
The DNA here is from genome assembly GCA_030015575.1 of Agapanthus africanus. Taxonomy (NCBI): domain Eukaryota; kingdom Viridiplantae; phylum Streptophyta; class Magnoliopsida; order Asparagales; family Amaryllidaceae; genus Agapanthus; species Agapanthus africanus. The sequence goes on along the minus strand of JASDDO010000019.1, from coordinate 493,896,488 downwards.
ACTGATTTCCCGATTAGATACTTACTCCAGGGTATGTATTTACCAGGTACGATTCTCACATCTGTATGGTTTTTACAGATGATGAGTGGGAGTAGGTTATTGGGAATTGGGTGATCATCCTCATTATATCGGGATTCGTTGTAATCGGTGATATTTGAGGAAGTCACCTGGGTTGTTTGCCGGGCGGCAAATATTTGGTTTTGAATATCCTCTGTTATGCACCAATTTCAAATCGATATATCTGTACGTCTATTTTCATAGAGTGAGATATACCTTTTTGAAATTATGTCTACGACATTTACCTATATCAGTGGATGGTTAGGTAAGGGGCATTAAACAGCGGTGTAATTCTTCTTAACCATAAGTACAGTTTTCAACCTACAACACACAGTGAATGAGTTGTCAGACTCAAGGGACTTATACAGAGTGTTGTATGTTGTCCAGGGTCCATCAGGACACAGGGGTTGGTACTCGTACTATATTCGGTTTACTTATGACTTCTCTAGTTTTTAGACAGGTGTTTCGTGGAAACACAGGGTCCGAATTTTGAGAAGTTATAGGTATTTGAATACAGTAGAGAACCAGGTGTACCAAGTATCGGTATTCTTCAAAGTAATCGAAGATGTAGATACTTGTGTATGGTATTCAATTGATAGTGATGATTAAGAGAACTTGCTTCTCTTTCAGGTTACTCATAATTGGAAGCATTCCTAAGTTGAGTAACGCTGATCGGCCTCCTTCCATTTAGTTGACATGCACTGGAGACAGCTGCATGATTTGAATCTGGTTCAATTAAATCAGTGCCTCTGGTCCTATATTGGATATAGAACAGTTCGTATCTTAACGATGTTAAGGTACGGGGAGTTGTCCAGCTTATGATTAAAACCAGACACTGGACAACTCAAGGCACGTTTCTGTAATGGCTGTTTGTGGGTTGACCCAGGCTATGACGAGGGTTGTCTTTCTACCATCTGGATGAACAATAGCAATATTGTTCTAGACTCGCCACAGTTTTAATAAAAATGGATTTTTTCAGAAAACAGTAGTGGGAGTATGGTAGAACTGGAAGTGATTCCAGAACCACAAACGATTACTAAAGATTTGATAAGGAACCTAAAGATTCAATCTGGATTGACATTCCATTGGCCACTCCGCAGATAAGGTGGGTAACTTCAGGCACCCGAGAGGTACTACGGTAGCCTCAAGGACGGTGACAGGGAAGTTCTTGTTTACCCACAATTACCATTGCTGTTGTTCTAGGCTGCGAGACCCGGTGAGAGGATGAGTATAGCGTCGTTCTAAACTAGTTTTAGAAGTGTACGTCTATATGACTCTGCCAGAGGGTTGTTGTAGTCAGTTGGAGCAGCGGAAGCATTGGTGGACAGGTAGCTTATGTCTATTTATAGACTAAAGCAGATGTAGCGGAGATAGATCATCTATTTCTGACGTGACAGTCATGGGTTTGACTTCATCAGAATAGGGGATGGATCTGTTAAGAAGGTAGTAGGGTGTGATATCCTGGTATTTTGATGACATACACAGAGTAGGAAGTGAAATTCCTATACTACGATCGGTTATACTTTGGTCGTCACACAGTGTTTTCTCCACATGGGACTTGGATATTATGTCAGACATACTGGTTACTAGATCTATGGTTTTAGATCTAGATTTGGGTGGTTTTCCAATCTGGGTACTTAGACAGCATTCTAAGAGTATTTAGAATGGACGACTCCTGGCACGGTAGTGTACCTGCAGGTAATGGAGTCACCCTCTCTAATGGTGTCTTACAGACTAAAGGGGAGAGGGATGTGCATGATTGGCAGATCACTTGCTCAGGCGATTAAGTCAATCATGAGATGTCAAGTACCACACCAGATATTGTTCTTGCACTGGATGCAATAAGTTGACATTAATCCAATCCTGGAGAAACAGTCGGAAGCAGTTTTAGAACATAAGTGGATGTTCTAGGGATATGATAACGACAGCCTCATTCAGGAGACAGTTATCATTCCAGGCTTTCAAGGTGACATGGACGACAAGGAGGTTGTCAGAGTTATAGTTTTCCTTCTGACGAAGGGCAGTATTTTGGACAGATGGTCCAAGGCAATACTGAGGGTGGCATGGCGCAGGATACTGATTAAGTTCAGTTGACGATACAGTCTAAGAAGTTTGGATTTGGAGTTCATTTATGAGCTATGTCCTATCAGACATCCAGACACATTCTAAGACAGGTATTGCTCATTTCGGGAGATGGCTTTCTCCGCGAACATGAGATTTAGAGAGACATAGAAAGAAACATCAAAGCGGATCCACTCACTAAGGCTATTCCTCGAACGCAATAGTTTCGCAAACGAGCTTTGTGAGACTGACTAGTACATGAGTTGGGTGTTCGGTATCACACGGGCTGTGAGTATGCGACATCGCAATAATTAGCCTTGAGTGCAAGTGGGAGATTGTTGGAGATAGTGCCCTCAGAGTCAATTATTAGGTCACAGGTACGTGATTGCAATGATTGATGGAGGACCTATCCCGGTAGGACAGTCTTACTCGAGATGATAGTATGCTATCTGGTTTACCTTTATCATCGTGTACTGTTTTAAGTGACCTGACACGTCGCTATTACATGTTGATAGAGCCCCTAGGATTCTTGCTTGACCACCAGCAGTATGAGGGCGATCATATAAGTGGGAGCTGGGGGTCTATAAGCATATCCTTAAAAGGTCCCTAGTCGTGAGAGTTTCGAGACAGGGCATCGATTCTCCATAGTAGACTAGTGTATACAGTCGAGACCCCGACGAGGGGCGGTGGCCGGTCTCACAAGCCACTGGTGTCAGTTGGATCACCTAAGATGTATACAGGTGCTCATTGGGTTATGAGTACACCGGACAGGACTCGCCGGGAACATGCTAGTTGGTCATATACCAGACGTCAGATGGCAGTTCCCAGGTGACATGTGTGCAGGTTAGTTCATCGACCTGGGGATCGTCATTTGTCTCGTGTGAGTTCCCACTGTACTTTGATTACTACCCTACCACGGCTCAAAGGAGTCGTGCAAACAGGTTTTAGTTGGGTACAGTCCCGAGCCACATGGAGGCAGTGAGCGTATCTTCAGGGGTTCGTCTCTCCCGGTATTGAGGGTGAGGTCGTGCTGTGTCTAGGAGAGCCATTACACGAAGCCCTCGGCCGAGGCAAAGAGATTTACTGGTAGGTATTCCAGTAGTATCTCAGGGTGTTCTGGGCTACACTCCGACACGACTTGTACCGCTTTTGGGGGTCTGACTTTTACCAACCCCCTAGGCCCGCCATGCGATGCTCATAGACGAACGGACCGGACTGTACGGATATTGTCACTGACAGGCTCAGTAGGGAGTCAGGCTGAGTTCGCTCACAGACGTCCCTTTTGGTCAATACCTGGTAGCCCGTTATGTATTGGCTTATACCTCTAACGTGCTAGTGGTTAAATCCACAACCAAGGTGTTGACGAGTCTTTAGAGTCCCCCACATTCAGTTACTCAGCTTTCGGGCGAAAGGTTGTAGAGGCCGTATGGAGATATGGCAAGGTCCGATCAGATACGTGCGGTATTGCACGGATCAGGATCGGACAGTTTGTACTATAGGCCGTATGGATATATGGCAGGATTCGATCAGATACGTGCGGTATTGCACGGATCAGGATCGAACGGATATTACTAGCCGGCTTTGGTTTAAGCCGGATCCTAGTATAGTACAGTGTGAATTTTGTCTCATTGCATTTGTATTTCGGTCGAAATACAGATGCGGGTGTGTATGCACAGTATCGGGGTTTTCCTGTAATTTATTACGGGACCAGTTTTCTGGAGTTGCCAGTTTGCTTTCCGTTTCGGCCGATTTCCATTGTTCCGTTCATTGGCCGAAGATTGGTGGAGGAGGGCTTATTTGCATTGTTGCAAATAAGCATTAGTGGAGGGGTCCTTTGCATATTATTTGTATCATGATGGTTTTCATGATGAGCACCATCACTTGACTTCTTCTTCTCATGATGGCTTGACTTTCTGAAGCCATCATGCATGAGATGATGGTTGCTTTGGAGTGTTGGATTTGTTGTGATCATTCCCTTTTGCATGATAGCCTTCTCTCTCTCTCCTTTGTATTATTGAGAATGGCTCCCATTATTTTTGAGACTCTCCCTCATTCTCACACTCCCTCTCCTCTAGTGATGGCCGGCCACCATGAGGGTGGGTTGCCCATTTTTGTAGTGGGGATTTTTGCTCTCTTGATGCTAGAAAAATCCCCAAGTTCCTCCACAAAAGTTCATACCTCATTTCCTCCACCAAAATGGCACCTCCATAAACCCCAAATGAGACACTAGTTCTACTATTTTCTACAGCGAATCTTGGGTACGTCGAGTAGCCGACTTCGTTCCCGAGTTGCCTCGGCATTGAGGTGGGAGCCCGTAAAAGAAGTAGGCGATGTGGTGCGCTTCCGGCGACGAGGAGGAGACGGGACATTCCGCAGGAGATCGGGACGATGACGAGAAGACCGGAGGACTTGGATCGTCGGTATATCTCTATTCCCTTTCTTGTAGATAGCTAGGACTAGTTAATGGTTCGATCCGGGTATTAGTGCGCGGCGGTTTGCCAGTTCAAGAAAATTAAAGTTTATCACCGCTTCCGCATTTGGCCGTCGGATTGACGGCCGGGGCGCCGCCGTGCACTTACACGCACTAGTGGCGTCAAAACTGTTCTCATCAAACAAGAATCTTTCAAACTCGCAGTCCTCCTGCGTGATTTCGTGAATAGAGCAAACTTCTCGTGTACTAGTATTAGGCACGGGGGGCAGACTTCCTAACTTGTAAATATTGAACTCACTAGACGTCTTCCCGAAGGATAGAGTCATAGAGCCATTGCGACAGTTTATTACGGCATTGGAAGTGGCCAAAAATGGTCGACCGAGGATCACCGGAATTTGGTTCCGTGAGTTAGCAACAGGTTGTGTGTCCATAACAATAAAATCAACTGGGAATATGAACTCCCCAACTTTGATCAACACATCCTCTAGCTCACCCCTTGGATGGGTGATTGATCGATCAGCCATTTGGAGAGTACAGTGAGTGGGCTTAAGCTCTCCAATGCTTAATTGCTCGTACACAGAATAAGGTAGCAAATTGACACTAGCACCAAGATCTAGTAGTGCTCTATTGATGTTCTTGTCCCCAATTGTTATCTAAATAGTAGGACAACCGGGGTCCTTTTGCTTTTGGGGTAAAGAATTGACAAGAGCATCGCTAATAGCACTAGCCACAAAAACTTTCCTTGGTACTTGTGACTTCCTCTTTTTGGTGCATAAGTCCTTTAAGATTTTTGCATATGAAGGAACTTGTTGGATTGCATCCAAAAGAGGGATATTTATGCTATCCTGTTTGAACAACTCGACAATCTTCTCCATTTGTGGAGTTGGTTTATTGGATCTCAACCGGTTTGGAAAAGGAACGTTTTGAAAAGTTGTTGAGTCCAATTTTTGCGGATCAGATTGTTGAGTTGGAACAGAACCCCGTGTAGATGTGTTCATGTTGTGAGAAGTGGGTTCGTTCGAGCTAGAAGAGGTAGAGCCATGTGAAGGATGAAGAATAGGCTCTAACGAAGAAGAAGAAGAAGGTGAAGAAGATAAAGAAGGGCCACCAGCAGGGGTGTCATTGTTAATACCCATCTTGTTTTGCAACACTTTTCCTGATCTCAACGTGGTCATATCATTTACGTTATGAGTTTGCTGTTGATATGCAGCATGTGCGTGACCAGGATTGGGCAGTGGTTGAGATGGGAGCTTTCCTTTTTCTCGCTCGCTCAATGCTGCATTGAGTTGTGCAATTTGTGCCTCAATAGATTTGATGCTTTGATCGTGTGAGGCACTGTTTTGCACCAAAGATTGAATAGAAGTCTCTAATCTTGCTGTAGATTGTGTGGATTGCTTAAGGAACGCATCTAGACTTCTTTCGAGCGAGCTAACCTTGTCATTATTAGGTTGAACAAAATTGTTTGGCACGTAAGAATTGTTAGGCACAAAATTGTTCACTTGATTAGGATAAGGTTGCTGTTGGAAAGGTTGTTGAAATTGAGTTTGTGGAGGTGCTTTTTGTTGTGGAGGAGGAGGCCTTTGAAAATTGTTATTTCCTTGGAATTGTTGATTTTGGTTCCAAGCGAAATTTGGGTGACTCCTCCAACCCGAATTGTATGTAGAAGAGTATGGATCGTTTCTTTGTCGTTGCTGAAAGGCAGCATTGACTTGATCCTGTCCTTGAGTAGATGCATTGTAAGGACACTCTTCGATGAGATGTGATGGATCCGAACAGCAAGCACAAACAGTTCATGGAGGCACAACAGGGGCAGGAGAAGGCGGTGAGATTTTGGTCTCAATCGCTTCTAGCTTTTTCGTAAGAGCGGCCATCTCGGCCTTCATAGCAATCGACATCTCTAATTGATGTATGCCTGCCCTAGACTGACCACTAGAAGAAGATGATGTGGTCTTGGTGCTCTCCCAATGAATTGTTTGTTCACTAAGGTCCTCAAGGAACTGCCACGCTTCCTCACTAGATTTGGATAGAAAGTGACCTTGACAAATGGTTTCTAGCAACTGCTTCGTTGCCGGGTTCAATCCCTCGTATAATGTTTGGCAAAGTTGCCAACTTTCGATCCCATGGTGAGGGCATTGAACGAGTAGGTCTTTGAATCTTTCAAAACACTTCCAAAATGGTTCGAAAGGAAACTGTGAAAATTGTATAATCTCATTACGGATTCTAGCAGTTTTGTGATGAGGATAGAACTTTTTAAGAAAAGCTTTCACAAACTCGTCCCAATTTCTAATTGAATGTGATGCGGTGCTGTATAGTCACTTCTCGGCTAGGTCACATAAGGTGAAAGGAATGACCGTTAGCCTTATAGCGTCATCACTTAATTGGGTTGTTTTCATCATATCGCAAACGTTTTGGAATTTATTGATAAAAATATACGCATCTTCTGATTCCAATCCATGAAATTTTGGCAGCATATTGATGAAGTGGGGTTTTATTTCAAAATTGTCCCCATTTGCCGGTGGGGGTGAAAGACAGGTAGGTAAAGAGGTGCGGACAGGGTAGAAGAGATCCTGGAGCGCGACTCGTGTGGGCGCTTCAATAGGCGGTTGATTCGGTTTATTCGCACCCAGATTAGGTGGAGTCAGTCCCTGGGCAGGTGGAGGGATGTTAGGATTAAATCCTGACATCTCAGAAGAAGAATTTGGTGATAAAGAAGGTGAAGATGTATGAACAGAATCTCGGTCAACGTCGGAGTTGACCGGCAAAGGTAAAGGTGATAAAAGGGTGGAGGGATTTTCGGTGTTGGAGTCGATCGTGTAGTCTGTAGGGACTAACGAAATGCGGACTAAACGGGAACTAGGGTCCCTAGTCCAAGCGGACATACACTATACGAGTTTAGTGTAGTCAAAGCGTAGAATGTGAGGGTAAGAAAACGAAAGTGGAGAAAAATTGGGTGATGGTGGTAAAAATGGCAATTTTTGTGTTTGTTTCAAAAGAATGGGAAAATGAAACGACTGTTCAACAAACACAATCACAAATGCACAGTCACAAATGCACAATCAATACCTAGACTAGGGTCCTCTAAGTCTACTAAACCTGCTCCTAACTGTTCCAAAGCGACAAATTGTGAGATAACCCTCAGATCGCCTCTTCACAGCCAGTTGTGGCCAGGTAAGCACAAGTGAGGTATGGAGGGATCCGCTCATGAATCACCGTGAGACGGGCCTTTTAAAGTTACCTCCTCACTTGTCTTGCCTAGGCACCACAAGAGTCATGTTTAGATAAACGACTGAATGCCCACAATCTTCCTTTGTCCTATTGAGCGCGACAAGTCCTTAGTGGGCTGAGTCTAGATATTTTTTATTAAACTTGAGGTGACACTTATGCAATTAGTGATTTCCGGGGTCTTAGGAAGGGTGATGAAATCCCCACCCAATCTGGATTGGTGTTAGAGCCCCTTAAGTCCGTATTAAATGATGCAATGCGCAAAATTCAACCAAGTTTTGTTTTCAAGCAATCAGTTATCGTTTTTTACTTTTAATGCGGCGCTGCAACAAATACGGTTAGTTTCTTTTTTTGGCTTTTTGCGGCGATTTTTGCTAAGAATCCTGCAAAGACAAGAATATTGGAGCGTCGGGTTTGAGAGGGGAAGTTTAGAAAAATACGTACCAAAAAGTATCGAGTTTCAGAAACTCGTGTCGATATTGCCTCCGAGTGGTCGAATGGTTCTCTTGCGCGGGTCTAACTACCCGGATCTTTGGCACTGAGTGTTCACCCTCCTTTGCACTTGAAAATGCCCCTTTGTTCCGTATGATCGCTGCTCAAAATCCGTCAAATCTGCATATATTGGAAAAATACGGATATTTGAGCCAAAAAGCAATATTAACAACCACAATTCTGAACACAAATAATTAATAAAATCAAATAATAAAAATGGAATTTATATCAAAACACTGGAAGCAACACTGAAAAACAAAAGTGAAAAGGCCACACCAAGGCCGGCGAGCTCGGTTTTTTAGGGTATGTCGCCGGTTTTTGTGTGAGGAAATTAGCTCAAATTTTGTGTATTGTCTCAATGAAGAAATGTCATTCCAATTTTATAACTTGATATATTTCTTTAGCATCAGAGTGTTAGCAGAATTCAAATCCAGAGAAGAAAAGAATTTTATTTGTGTTTGTGGTTGGTTTCAAAAAGAATGGTTATTTGTTTGAATGTGTTCGAAGTTAGTTTTATACAGAATATGCACAAATTTAACCCGAGAATACAAGTATAAAAAGCGTTGCCGTCTCCCCGGCAACGGCGCCATTTGATCGCCACGATCTAACCGTGTCGTGTTTAAAAAAAGTTTTGAAATTACCGCAATCAAAACGGTGTCGCTTGTAGTTATCCGCGATGAATACGGGTCGTCCGCAGGGAGATGGTAAGTTTTTATATCTTGTTTTAACGAGTTAATACCGGGTTTTGATTTGTTGGTTAACTAATTGTCGTAACAAAGATATGAATAAAAAGGACTTGTTAAGGGTAGTAATAAGTTAAATTGTATGAAGGTGATGTTTGCCAATTCCTTATAGTCCCAACTTGGTATTGACACTAAAACATTAGGTAACAACGCGGATTAGGGAACTTGAAATACGGTATTTGCGGCATTTCGCTAAATCCGTTTTCCTTGTCCCTTGTCCTTCCGTTGTTATCTCTTGATTTTAGCCTTCGGCAAACCATGGGCAATCCGGTCATGATTAGGAATTATCACTATCGTGGTAGGATAGGATGCCTGGTGAGCGGAGTTGCGGGTGATTTGCACGAAATTTCAATAGGCAAGTTTTAGGTTTTAAAGTTTGGACAAAGAAAATCTTCGAATACAATCTAACATATTACACCCTTAACAAGTGAAAAGATTACTCACACATATTTACAAATTAACAAGAAAGAAAAGAGAAGATACATAAAAACATGCAATGAAATAAAGAGGAAAAGAGAACCGATGAGTTCAAGCTTTTTATCTCCAAGTGTTCGATCCCCGGCAACGTGTGAAATCCGATACCAAGCTTTAAGGTTGCAAGCTCACTTAAGAGGTTGCAAGATCAAAGCAAAGCATGAATTTCACAATTGAAATTATGTAAAGTGGAACAAGACATGTAAGAAAAATACGAACTTTTATTGAAGAACAAACTTGTTACAAGAGATCTTGAAGTCAAGAACCTAAGCCTTAAGCTTGCAAGTTCTAAATGAGAAGTTGCAAGGTCAAGACAAAGGGGCAAGAGCTCAAGAATGAAAAGAAAAATTACAAGAATTCTAAGATAGAACTAAAGAAAAAGCTACCCTTTCCTCTTGCCTCTGGTCTCTATTTATAGGCTCAGAAAGAAATATTCATATCTGCCCCATTATGGCTCATGCCGATTTGTTTGATTGCCTTTGATTTGAACACATGCTTTTTAGTCTTGAATGCATATAATATTATATGCATATAAAATCATATCCTTGATTGCATATAAAATCATATCCTTGATGATTGCATATAAAATCATATCCTTGATTGCATATAGAATCATATCCTTGATTGCATATAGAATCATATCCTTGATTGCATATAAAATCATATCCTTGATGATTGCATATAGAATCATATCCTTGATTGCATATAAAATCATATCCACATGTGCTTAAAAGTCGTGTGTACACACTTGTTGTGTTGGACCATTTAGAAAAAAAATGTGTACACAACTTGTTGCGTAAAGGAACTCCTGAAGTATCGGTCGGTTAGCGTTTCTGGTCGCAGTGTCTTCCCTCGAGTGATATATCCGTGCTGTTGGATGCATTTCCAGTATTTTGTCATGGATACCTGTAATCTGTAATGCTGAGCAGACACTGGTCAATAATACCGATAAATACAACAATTAGATAATGAATGAGCGGTATTAGAATGCAATTTTCTGATATGAACAGCTAATTATACTATGTAAAACTCTCCCAGGAGTAACTCTTACTCGCAGTAGGTATCGGGATCCAACTATCTCATAGGAGGTATGCAATCTCATTGTAAATTTCAACACTTGAAATTCCCGATAATGCTTTTGCCCTTAGCGAACTATGACCTTGACTAAGTCAACAAACCATAAATCGCAAGTCAAGTTCAACCCGTACATTTCCCGATTGAATTAAACCCACCCGTACGACCCTTGACTGAGTCAACAAGGCCGTGCGAATACCCTAATCCAATCACATCTCATATTTTAGCAGATAAACACTATTTATCTACCGTACACTACACCTTGACTAAGTCAACAAACATAGCACGAATACTAAATAATATCTATCTGAAATGACGGAGGGCTACGCAGGTTTTTCAGAAAACCTTGAGCTTAATGAACTTGATATCGTCATAGAATCAAGTGAATTTTGAAAAGGAGTGTTTTTTAGGCTTTTCTAGTTTTGCTAAAGAGGTCACTCCCGGTGAAGGGATCTCGGCTCTTTCCTCATCGAATAAGGTGCATTGTATATCATATATACCGCTATGCAAAGCAAGAACTATACAAGCTGTCAAAAACTAAACCGCGAGTTTGTAGCATCTGCCAGTTTCGCTAAAGAGGTCACTCCCGGTGAAGGGATCTCGGCTCTTTCCTCATCGAATAAGGTGCAGGGTATATCATATATACCGCTATGCAAAGCAAGACTGTAGCTACCCTTTTTATAAAGTTTTGATTCTACAACATCTTTTAGGTTTCTTTTCTTTTTATTAATCTTATTAATAAAATCACATCAGCTTATGCTTCCTAAGCATCACAGAAGAAACGAAAGCAGTAATATTTATATATCAGCATATATTTATATATAGTATAAGCATTTGTCTCAGGCAGTAATATGATCTCATCACAGAACATTGCAGCAGAAGAACATATATGAAATATTAGATATACTAGGACGTCCGTGTTTTCAATATGAGCATGTATAAAACACGGATTCCACGGTCGCGATGAATAGCCAAACCCACATCCCTAGACCCCTACGAGAGCGGCAAGTAACACTGCCAATTCTAGGGTTAGGAGACCCGGTCTCGACTCCTCGAGATGGCCTCCCACTAGACCCTAGAACCCGGTTACTTGTGCTCCCCTCCTTGGGTCTACCTAATGCAGAAAAGTAAATAATATACAATGGTGACATCAACCTCATCCCGGAAGTGCCCCAATAAAAGAATATTACATACAAATGAATTTTACATGAATGAAAATAAAAACCCTCATCTCACATAAAACCCCCGGCTATTCAGAACACGACGATCCAATATAACATATCACAGCAACACATAATATCACATATCATCAACGTAAGTAAGTATGCATACACCGATCGTCGTTGACGTATAGCAACGAGAACCGGCAATACAACTACATACTACACTTACGGTCACAGAAAAGAAATTGTAAAACTACAATATTTGGAATCCACAATCACTTTAGACATCGTAAATCCGAAATATCACATACTTCGCATTTCATGTCTAACTCTATGAATTCCACATATTGTATCATATTCCAGATAAATAGACAGTATTAAACTTTTCGAACAGATAATCAAATACCCAAAATTTCCTAAATAGCTCAACACTTGAGCAGAGTTCAAATAATCCCAGAATATGTCACAGTACCGGTGATCCAGCCGTAGAAGGGTCAAGCCAACGCCTCACATGTGGCATGCCGTACTGCCCCAAACCCTAAGGTTTAAAGGCAGTTCAAGACGGTCACATAATCGAGTTAAGCTTTGTTGTCTTCTAGAGGGTCCACCGTGTTACTTGTACAATTTTTCCGAAAGATTTAAACCCGATAAAAATTCAACACTTGAAAGTTTTTCGTGCTGGGAAAAAATGAGTTAATGATATCCTTTCGAACATTTTAACAGTTTCTAAATATCCGGAAATAATAACGAATTTAAACTTTCCAATCGAATCAACGATTACAAAATAAACCCCAGAACACTCAACACTTGAGTCATATTAAAAATACCCATAAAATAGAACTTACAGAAATAGATATTATAGTGCAAACACCAGCGCATAAATCGTCTGTACGGTCGCGGATCCGCGGCCCAAGCGTGGTACGACCGCGGTTCCGCGGTGGAATGTACGGATCATGCGCTCGTGTTTCACTGTAATTCTTAGATTTCCCTGCTGACTTTTTTAGGTATTTTTAATACAGAAAAATCACAGTTTTTAAAAATTATCCAGAGAAGGGTTCATTTCGTAGTTTCGGGGTTCGTTCGGAGTTTTAACTTCGTATACACATCGCCTAATGCTCTAGCTAGGCTCTGATACCACTGTAGCGTTCTTAGGCACTCTTGTAAGGGTTCATAAGGCATCAAACATTCCCGAATAAAATTTTAGACGTGCCGAACAACCCAAAGCCGGGATCTTTGCTAGATTATTAGGGTTTTAACATGCAAGTAAACATCTTTACTACTAAGTGTGAGGGATTACAACCTTTGTAGTCCGCTCCTTCGCTTCATAAGCTCCGAGTAGAAGTCCCTTCGCCGCGATCCACGATCTCCCGGACTCAAGAGAGGCTCCACGACTCGAACGATCCATGCTAGCTTGTAGTGTTCCACTTCTCCGATTATCTACGTCGAAATTGCTATAACTCAAGCTCTCTCACTCTAAAGAGGTGAACACCTTAATCTAATGGGCTAGATTAGATGAGGATGATGGAGTAGTATTTATGCTTTCTTTTTATATCATTTTCTCACAAGAAATCATCACAAAATGAATAACTAGTAAGCTTTCTCAAAGCTAATGAGAGAAGAAGATGATGAAAAAGAGTTAATCCTTTTGTGATGAATAGTAGAAGTGAATATATGATTGATCATGGAACCATGGTCAAGGATGATAAGGATAACCTTTGTAGAGAATAAACTAGAGCTAGGGTTTGGTTAGGTTAAAAATGAGTCATGGATAAATATCAACCATAATATCTTAACCAAGACAAAAGGAATGCTTCTAGATGGTGCAAGAAGAAGCTAACCCTAATCAAACCCTAATCTCTTTTTATCATCACTAAACATGTTTCATTATTAATCATATCATGTTACTATAATATATATCACATATATATTATATTTGTAACAAAAGAAAATAATACAATTAATATATATCGCATATATATCAATGTATTATCCGGTGAGAAAATGAAATAATAAAGCGAGCCAATATTAGATAATGTAATACAATATATCATATATATTATTGTACATTAAATCATCGAATCAACACTTGATCCGACGATCCGGCTATATCGAATATAACAGACTAATATATCATATACCGATTCATCGAATCATCCGATGACCCGGTTCATACCTAAATATCGCGAGAATACAATACGGTATCTCATATCGTATTATCCTCAGTCCTGCACATATCACAAATGTGCCTTTACTCCGTTTTGCCTGAGCCAAGAAACCTCTGTGTAGGACTCTAAAGAATCGTCAATACGCCGGTAGCAGGTGATGATCATATCAAACACCCACAAGCTGCAAGCAGTCAGCTAAACGTAACAGCCACCCAGGTATTGAGCGATCAGATGATCAAAAAGCTTGCCTATACATTCTCCTGTGAATCCAATCAGTAACACTCCCGTACAGTCCGGTCTGTTCGTCTGATATGTCGCATATCAAGTCTAGGGGTGGTATACGTCAGACCCCAGTAACCGATAAGTCGTGTCGATGTGAGGCTCAAAACAGGTCGAGAAACTACTGGTAACACTTACCAGTAAATCTCTATATCGGCCCTGGCCAGGGACTTCCAGTTATAGCCAATCGAACACAGCACAACATCAACTCCCTATACCCGGAGAGACGAATCCCCTCCTATCGCTCATTGCCTCCATGTGATTCGGGACTGCACCCAAAAGCCACTGTTTTGCATGCCCTCTTGGACGTAGTAAGGTGGAAATCAAAGCACAGTGCTAATCACACAAGACTCTATGACGATCTCGGGTCTTCAGACTACCCTGTACCAGTGTCACCGGAGAACTGCCATCTGACATGTGGTATATCACCATCTGGGAGTTCTCGGTGAGTCCGTCCAGTGTACCCAGTCACCACTGAGCACCCGTACACCATCCTTGATGTCAAACACCAATGGATATGGGATCATCCATCGCCCATCATATGGGTCAAGATGAATATACGCTAGTCTACTCTGGTGTATCGATGCCCTGTCTCTATATACCCTCGACTAGGAACAGTTATAAGATGTACTCATCGACTACCGTGGCCCCACTACTATGATCTCATCATAGTCCCAGTAGTCGAGTACAGATCCTAAAGGCTTTATCAACATGTGAGAGAAAGACAGTAAACCAGTACAAGTCAACATGTTAAGATAAAGTGAAACCAAATAGCATACTATCATGACGAGCAAGAAAGTCCTCTCTGTATATATCCAAGCATCCATCATAATATACATCATATGTATAACAAAGGCCTCTAGGGCATATACATAACTAACATACCACACCATATCAGATGTGGAGTGGAAAGAAACCCTATCTTCAGTACCTGAAGATATGGGGATGTCCAGCTTTTGTAAAAAGGCAGCATGCGGACAAGCTCGAGGCACGCTCGGTACAGTGTAAGTTTGTGGGATATCCAAAGAACTCTAAAGGGAATTACTTCTATTACGCAGAGGAACAAAAGGTTTTTGTTTCTCGTCATGCCCACTTCTTAGAAGCTGAATTTTTAGAAAATCAGAAGAGTGGGAGCGCAGTAGAACTGGAAGAAATTCCAGAACCACATGCTATTACTGAAACCTTGGTAGAACAAGAAGGTTCAGGAGAACAGTACATCCCAACGCCACTCCGCATGAGTAGTAGGCAATCTCATCCGCCCGAGAGATACTACGGTTTTCTCATAGACGGGGATAGAGAGGATTGCACTATTGACTATGATGAGCCTACTAGCTTCCAGCAAGCCATTCAGAGCGGTGACTCAGTAAAATGGCTGGATGCAATGCGGACCGAAATGGAGTCCATGTACACTAACAAAGTATGGACTTTGGACATTGCTCCAGATGGCGTAAAACCCGTAGGATGCAAATGGATCTTCAAAAAGAAGATTGGTGTAGATAGACAGGTTGAAACCTATAAGGCTAGACTTGTTGCAAATGGTTTCCGTCAAAGACCTGGTTTGGACTACGACGAAACATTTTCTCCAGTGGCTATGCTTAAATCTATTCGGGTCCTTCTTGCTATTGCTGCCTTCCACGATTATGAAATCTGGCAGATGGACGTAAAGACGGCCTTTCTAAATGGTAATTTGGAAGAGAGCGTCTATATGGATCAGCCAGAGGGATTCATTCAGAGTGGGAGCAGCGGTAAAGCATGCAAGCTGCTTAAGTCCATTTATGGACTAAAGCAGGTATCGCGGAGTTGGAACATCTGTTTTGATGATGCTGTCAAAGAATTCGACTTTATCAAAAATCCAGATGAACCTTGTATATACAGTAAGATTGTAGGGAGAGCTGTAGTATTCCTCGTCTTGTACGTGGATGACATTCTCCTAATAGGAAATGATATTCCTATGTTACAGTCAGTCAAAAGATTCTTGTCACATAAATTCTCCATGAAAGACCTGGGTGATGCCACCTATATTCTGGGGATCCGGATCTATCGTGATAGATCAAAAAGGATGTTGGGACTTTCGCAGTCCAGGTACATAGACACCATAGTGAAGAGATTCAGTATGGATGATTCTAAGCGCGGTACCCTACCAGCTTATCACGGAATCACCCTCTCCAAAGAGATGTCTCCCAAGACTGATTTAGAAAAGGATCGCATGTCGATTATACCCTACGTTTCTGTGGTAAGCTCTATAATGTATGCGATGTTATGTACCAAACCAGATGTAGCATACGCACTGAGCGTTGTAAGCCGGTATCAGGCAAACCCAGGGGAGAAGCACTGGATGGCAGTAAAGAACATTCTCAAGTACCTGAGGAGGACTAAGGAGATGTTCTTGGTGTATGGCGGAAAAGAATTCCAGATGGAGGCCTTTGCCGACTCCGGCTTCCAGAGTGACAAAGATGACTCCAAATCCATGTTGGGTTATATCTTTACCCTTAATGGAGGGGCGGTCTGTTGGAAGAGTTCCAAACAGGAGACCGTTGCTGACTCAACGATGGAAGCAGAGTACATAGCTGCTTGCGATGCCGCAAAAGAAGCTGTCTGGATGAAGAAGTTCCTTACAGAACTTCAGGTGGTTCCTACCAGTGTTGATCCAATACCTTTGTATTGTGACAACAACGGCGCTATAGCTTTAGCGAAGGAACCCAGGTCCCATCAGAAGTCCAGACACATCTTAAGGCGGTACCACCTGATCAGGAAGATCATAGATCGCCGGGAGATCGAGGTGAAAAGAGTAGAGACAGATAATAACATTGCTGATCCATTCACAAAGGCCCTTCCTCAGACACAGTTCGAGAGGCTATTCGAGATGATAGGTCTACGATATGCCAGCTCATGGCCCTAGTGCAAGTGGGAGATTGTTAGTGTATATGCCCTAGGGGCCATTATTGTATCATATTTGTATGTATATTACTTAATGGAAACTTGGGATATTCACAGTTGTATATACAGTCTTGCTAAAAATGGTAGTATGCTACTTGGTTTGTGTCTACTTTAATATGTGCATATGTTTCTTGTAACGTATCCCTTATACATATTAGTAGAGCCCATATGATCTTTGCTTGATTACCAGCGTTGTGATGGCGGTCACACTAGTGGGGGCTGAGTAGTCTATAAGCAACATCCTATACTTGTCCCTAGTCATAGGATTATCGAGACAGGGCATCGATATTCCGGAGTAGACTAAGTGTGTACGCTTCTCATCCCAGTTGGGGAGATGGTCTGTCCCACAGCCGTCAGTACGTCGTACTGGAGATAGTATACAGGTGCTCGTTAGGTTACGGGTACACCGGATAGGACTCGCAGGGGAACTGATTGGTTGGTATTATACCCGTCGTCAGTTAACAGTTCCCAGGTGACATGAGTACAGTATAGTCCGCAGACTTGACACTGCTACTTCGCCTCGAGTGTGTCCCACTGTTCTTAGATTGCTACCCTACCACGGCTCAAAGGAGTCGTGCAAACAGGTAGCAGTTGGGTGCAGTCCCGAGCACTTGGAGGCAGTGGCGATTATATAGGATTCGTCTCTTCCGGTATTGGGAGTTGATATCGCGCTGTGTCAGAGAGCCATTACGCAAAGTCCCTGTCCAGGGCAAGCGAAATTTACTGGTAAGTTCCAGTAGTTTTCTCAGGGTGTAATGGGCTACGCTCCGACACGACTTATACCGCTATTAGGGGACTGACGCTTGCCGCCCCCTAGGCTCGATATGCGATAGTATTAGACGAACAGACCGGACTGTACGGAGATTGTTACATCAGGCTCAGTAGGTCGGATGGGTTTCCTCATCGCCCTTCTTATCGACATCTACCTGGGGGCCATTACGTACAGCTAGTGCCGCTTGCGGTCTGTGGATAAACCCACTGCTAGCGTAGTGTCGAGTCTTTAGAGTCCCACACAGAGAGTTTCCCTGCTCCAGGCGAAACGATATAGAGGTCGTATGGTTTTACGAGAAGGGTTTGGACTCATACGTGTTTAAACGCACGTACGACGTTCGGACAGATTTTACTAGTCGGTTTGGTTTAAGCCAGTTTCTAGTATCAGGTTATTGGATTTATACAGTCTAAAGTTTTTCCGTGTTTTCACGGATTGGAGGGGCATTCTCATAATTTTCCGAGAAGCTTCTAGAAGCATGGTGACTTGGAGGGTAAGGTGACATTAGCATTAATTGATTTTGTGACTCATGAGATGGATCATTCAAGTGAGTTAATGAAGCATTTATTGCTTAATGACTCACTTGATGATTCATTGCACATATTCAATGAAGCATGATGATAATGCATTTGAATTATTCATTTGATAATTCTTTATGCTTCATAATATATTAGAAGTGAGAAACAATTTCAATTCATTCTCATCATCACCTTCTTTCTCCTCAAGCTCTCTCATTCTTGAAACCCTAACCCTAACCTCTCATGTGTTGAGATCAAGGGTTAGCTAGACTAATACATCCATAACCTCACTCTATATCCCTTAGGTAGCTTAGATTAGCACTTTGAGCAACCTAGTTATCTCAAGTTAGAGATAAAGCTTAGCGTAGGAGCTCTCGGGTGGATCGTCTTTGACTCGAGGAGGCCGTTGAGGTGCCGATGTTCCAAGGATCCTACGAGGAGTGGAGGACCGCGATGAAGACCCGAAGGACAAGTAACGCGAGGTATAACTTCGAATCCGAGTAGTTAAACATTTTGTAGTTTGCTAGTAATGGTTTAGAAACGATTCATGCGCTCAAGTCCGTGTTACGAAGCTTTGATAATCGTTTTTCATATATTCCGCCTCCCCGCAAATTCGTGGGGTGCATGACATGGACTTACACATGGCAGTATATCATAGCATGATATAGCAATTCTACTGTGTAAGTGACATAACAATTATCGATGAAGAAGTGTGTGCGCCGGCAATCTGTGTAAGTGTAACATACGCATCATCGATAATGGTGCAGGTGTATTAACACAGCTATAAGAAATGCAATGAGAATAGCATGAATGCAGCACAATACATATAGTGAATCAAATGCTGTAAGGTTTACATGTCAACAAGACCGAGTCGGTGTGTCTATCAATCAGCATCCAGCCTCACAACAATACGTACGGTACAATCCATTGTACGGCATCCTCTAATCAGGGGTATGGATAAATCAACAGGTAAAATTCATCACGTACGGTAATCTAACGTACAGCGGCATTAACAAATAGGGATTCTATCAACCTATACAACGTCGGGGTACGGATCTAAGTCTCGTACGGCATAGCACTCATTATGCAATCATTATCCATGTAAATATATATACCTATCTCTCAGGTCACATCCATGTCAAACTCGTATCAGGGGACCTACAAAGATATCAACAATCTCATATCGACTCAAATCCAAAAAATGACATATCACACTAAGTCCTAATATCACATCGTATACTCGTTCATCACATTAATATCTCACATCAATTTAAATAAACGTCACACTAGTTCTCTTTTAAAATAGTATTTATCATATCATTTTCTCCTAAGTCAATTGTTCATTAGCATCAACTTCAATCATATTATCGTTTGTAAATCCTACAATCATGTCCGTCGCATATCATTTATCGGGATAACAGAAACAGACGATATTCCATATCAATGGTTGCGGGGGTGCTATACGCCATCCACCCGATTTCCCCCGTAGATATAAATCTACTCACATGCTAAGCTCCTCGCTTAGCCGTAGTCGCGGTGCTTCGTCGTCTCGGAATCCACGCGAAGGTACCTACAATATCAACACGTATCGCAATACCATTAATAATGAGTTCCGAAATCCAAAACGGTACGCGGTGCGCTCATAGGTTAGAACATATAGCCTACGCATGCAAAAACAACCAAACAACCCTTTTTGTTAACGTACAAACGCGCAACAACCAAATACAATACCAATTACAAAAACCAAGAATTCCAAAATACGGAAAACCATAACCAAAACCACTCACAATAGCTCCCAGATTTTGGTTCAGGTAAACTGGAACTACACAAACAAGTATAGGGTGTTGTATATGAAGTATATGAGCTACTGGACCAAATCAAGCACCTACCACCACCAAGTGGCCGTCCACCCTCACCCAAATTCCGACGAGCTCGGCCCCCTCTGCTCCATTGGTGTTCGTCTGGTCGGGGTGGTCTCCTAATGCTCTAATTTAGTCCCTGGTATTGTTTGCTTAACTCATAAACACTCCAGGTCATCCCAGATTCCTAGTAGGCCTTAAGGATTCACAAAACCGATACGGAACAAATTCTAACTTCGTGTATCGGGTTCTAAACTCACTTTCAGGCCTCTAAATCACCCTATAAGGTCTAGTAAACACTCACTATACCTTATTTGGCGACACAACAGCAACTTATAACTTCCTAAGATCACATATCCCCAAAACTCAAATGCTAAACTAAAAATACGATATTTAACACTATAACTAAACTAAAGTGTATGGATTACCTTATTTGCAACCATAGAACTTTCTTGAGTTGCTTAAGTCATCAAAATCCAATCTTGGTTGGTCCAAAGTGTTTAGAATGGATGTGTGCATGCTTTTAATGAAGGGGACATAGGGTTTTGAGAAGAAAATGAAGAGGGTGCATGGTGGTAGTGTGTGATGAAGGAGATGAAGAAATGGGTGAAGGAAAACAATGGAGAATGATAATGGGGCAGCCAAGTCTCCTCTCTCTCTCTCTTAGCCTCACTCTTTACACAAAAGATCTCTCCTACACTCACCTCCTCAATTATCACTTTTGTTTTATACCCAATATCATTTTCACACACAACACTTTCTTTTCTTTTCTTTTTCTTTGTTCCGCTTTTCCTTTCTCATTCTCTTTAATCTCACAAGTCACAAACATAAATCCATCGTGCCATGACATGGTGCACAAGTCACGGAAAAATGTAAAACATGGATTTTACCAAAAATCCAATAAATATCATTAAAATAAATAAATCATTTTATTCTTCGATAATTTCCCATATATTGGTGTACTCTTAAACCACTTTACGAAAACCCCAATTTCGCAAATCGGGTAATTTTCGCGAAATATATTATTTTAATATTAAATTCCAAAAATAATATTTTATTAGGGAAAAATCCTATTTGAACCAAAATATCGCATATACCCCCAAAGCTCGCACACTAGCTTTATTTTAGCTAAACTAGGTGCCGGCAAGTTTATACGGACGTTTGATCACAATCGGGTTAAAACGGAAAATACCGACTATTTTACCCTAAAACGGAAAAATTCGCATAACGATTTCTAAAACGTTACAGTACCTGCGTGAAGTCGTCTCTAGGTGGAATCAATCAATCTGATGACCTCGCATCAGGGTAGGCAATGAATCACATGTCATAGTCATTCCTCCTTGGGTGACTAGTGATCTTCTATCATATCTCTAAGTATAACTCGTGCGGCATCAGCTTCAAACATCTGAGACGATATCTTGTTATTTGCAGCAACAGCTGGCTCATTTGTCCGCACGCTGAACAGTACCTCAAACATCAAAATAATCGGTGCATTGAAGGTCATCTTATTCTGGTTGGCCTCTAGCAGTAGCCTGATCCTCTGGTGCTGATCTGCACGTCCGATAAATTTGTAAAAGAAATCCATCAAACGCTCATGGCGGGAAAACACAATAAAATATCAAATCTATACAATCGTGTGTCCCTGGAATCATACCCTGATCAGTCCTCGTCCGTGACGAGATCGTGCTGACCGCAACTCTAGACGTAGCTCTCTCTGCCCGTGTAATCATGGCAGCAAAAACCATAAACCAATATTGATGAGGATAGATCATAAGAATGAATATAATGCTGTGAAAGGAAATGTACATCCTAAGGCTTCTAAAGCGGAGTAGCGTATCGTAAGTATGTCACGGAACATACACACGGTACGTCATTCTCCTTAAGTCACCTACTCCATCAACCAAGGTCAACCTACGCGATGAAACTTCGGGTCTAATACCCCCTCGACCAAGTCTAAGCTCCGTAAGGCCAAGACTAGATTCCGTATATATACAAACGCCCTAGGCTCCGCATAGTCAAACATCGACTCGAACCAAGATTAACCTAGCGCTCTGATACCAATTTTGTCATGACCCGAAATGGCACTTGAATCATATGAAGTCTATAGGACCCCATCTAATTCAAGTAAGCCAAAAACCCAGAAATCTAAACAATTTTAAAGAAGAAAGAAGGAAAAGTCTAGTTTTAAAGCAAGTAGTTTAATAACATAAGCCGAAGTATGCATTTTTAAAACATCAAGTCTTTTCTGAAAATTTCAGCAGAGTTTCCTTTGTAAATACTGGCCCCAAAAGGGTACAACATGAATAATATGAATAAAAGCATCCCCAAGCGGGAGCTAGCTCTTCATCAATTGACGGTCACAACCACACAAGCAATATAATATACAACGCCAAGGGCGAGGATCAAAACTCAAAAGGAAACTCAAAATCATCAAGAAAACCATAATAATACAACGCGCGACTCTAAGGTCTAAATAATACACTACTGGTTTTCTAAGTCTGAAATAAATATACAAGTATGGTTGATGGAGTTTCTAGATACAACAGATTGTAATAAAAAGTACAATAGTGGTCACGATGCGAGTGAATCCACCTACCAAGGCAATCACCCGGAAGGAAGCAGTGTGCCAGCAAGCCGCAATAAAACCTGTAAGGCAAAACCTGCAAGAAACTGTAGCACAATGGGGGTGAGTTGCCAACTCGTAAGTAGAAAACATCACCGAGCAGAAATCGTATGTATGACTCAATCCTAGGTCAATACGATCAGTAATATAAATCCTCAAATAATAATATGGCCTGAAGCATATAAAAATGGCAAGGGTAACATCTATGTATAAGTGTAATCCCATGTGCTCGTGTCAGTGCCTCAGGTAGCATTATATCATAAATATGATGTATGAATACATGAAAACAGAATGCATCTAAAAGTGGAAACTGTTTTCATAATATAGTGAGATTTCTGTATGTATAAATCGAGGTATCATCAATGAAATCAACATGAAATCAGTGTCAAGTATTGACACAAAACATAAATTCCAAAATCTCAATATCCGAGGCTTCGGCATTCCGGACTGGCATGTAACTTCGAATCTCAATATCTAAGGCTCCGGCTATCCAGACTGGCCCATATCATCAAATCTCAAAATCTAGGGCTCCGGCTATCCGGACTGGCCCATACTCCTATCGGTATCCTCCGGATATCCGTCGAGTCACAATACAATCACCGGTCAGTAGTACTCCCCTGTCACAGGCTCAACGCCATCATCAGCGATCTTCTCGCCATGGGGTACCGTACCGGTTCCACCATGCACCCACAGACGGTTCCTCCTCCTCCTCGGATCAGCTGTATGATATCGCTCAAGAGCCGAGAAAACTCATGGTGGACATATCTCAAATCATATCATAAGAAAATCGCATTTTCTATATTTTAAAAAGATGATAAGTTTATAAAATCTTTGCGGTTTATCCAAATCCAGAAATCTCATGGAAATCCGAAATCCAAATCTCAAGGGTAAATAAAAAATGAGTTTCATAATATTGGGCTCCGGCAATCCGGACTGGCCCATAATTGTTAGTTGTATGTATGCCCTAGAGGCCGGTATTGTACAGATGATGTATATTATATTTGATGCTTGGACATATATAGAGAGGACTTTCTTGCTCGATATGATAGTATGCTATCTGGTTGCTCTTTATCGTAACATGTATACTTGTCTCTTGATACTGTCTTATAGTTACATGTTGGTAAATCCCTTAGGACGTGTACTTGACTACCAGGACTATGATGCAGATCATACTAGTGGGGCCATGGTAGTCCATAAGTACATCCTTTAATGTTCCTAGTCGTGGGTGTATCGAGACAGGGTATCGATATACCAGAGTAGACTAGCGTATACGCTTCTCGACCTATGAGATGGGCGATGGATGATCCCATATCCATTGGTGTTTGACATCAGAGATGGTATACGGGTGCTCAGTGGAGACTGGATACACTGGACGGACTCACCGAGGACTCCCAGATGGTATTATACCTCACGTCAGATGGAAGTTCTCTGGTGACACTTGTGCAGGTTAGTCTGTAGACCCGAGATCGTCATAGAGTCTTGTGTGATTCCCACTGTGCTTTGATTTCTACCTTACCACGTCCAAGAGAGCATGCAAAACGGTGGTTTTTGGGTACAGTCCCTGTTGGAGATAGTGCCCTCAGAGTCAATTATTGGATCACAGGCACGTGATTGCAATGATTGAGGGAGGACCTGTCCCAGTAGGACAGTCTTACTCGAGATGATAATATGCTATCTGGTTTATCTTTGTCATCGTGTACTGCTTTAGGTGACCTTATGAGTCGTTATTGCGCGTTGATAGAGCCCCTAGGATTCTTGCTTGACTACCAGCAGTATGAAGGCGATCATATACGTGAGAGCTGGAGTCTATAAGAACGTCCTTAAAAGGTCCCTAGTCGTGGGAGTTTCGAGACAGGGCATCGATTCTCTAGAGTAGACTAGTGTATACAGTCGAGACCCCGACGAGGGGCGGTGGCCGGTCTCACAAGCCACCGGTGTCAGTTGGTTCACCTAAGATGTATACAGGTGCTCATTGGGTTATGAGTACACCGGACAGGACTCGCCGGGAACCTGCTAGTTGGTATTATACCTGATGTCAGATAGCAGTTCCCTGGTGACATGTGTACAGGTTAGTTCATCGACCTGAGATCGTCATTTGTCTCGTGTGAGTTCCCACTGTGCTTTGATTATTACCCTACCGCGCTCAAAGGAGACGTGCAAACAGGTTTTAGTTGGGTACAGTCCCGAGCCACTTGGAGGCAGTGAGCGGATCTGCAAGGGTTCGTCTCTCCCGGTATTGGGGGTGAGGTCCCGCTGTGTCTAGGAGAGCCAGTACATGAAAAGTCCTTGGCCAAGGCAGGAGATTTGCTGGTAGGTATTCCAGTAGTATCTCAGGGTGTTCTGGGCTACACTCCGACACGACTTGTACCGCTTTTGGTGGTCTGACTTTGACCAACCCCCTAGGCCCGCCATGCGATGCTCATAGACGAACGGACCGGACTGTACGGATATTGTCACTGACAGGCTCAGTAGGGTGTCAGGATGAGTTCGCTCACAGACATCCCTTTTGGTTAATAGCTGGTGGCCCGTCACGTATGGCTAATACCTCTGACGTGCTAGTGGTTAAATCCACAGCCATAGTATTGACGAGTCTTTAGAGTCCACCACACAGACAGTTACTCAAGTTTCGGGCGAAACGCTGTAGAGGCCGTATGGAGATATGGCAGGGTTCGATCGGATACGTGCGGTATTGCACGGATCTTGATCGGACGGATTTTACTAGCGGGCTTTGGTTTAAGCCGGATCCTAGTATTAGACATTGTAGTTTTGTCTCTTTGCATTTGTGTTCAGTGGGAATACAAATGCGGGCATGTATTTGCAGTCGTGGGGTTTTCCTGTAATTATTACGGGATCAGTTTTCTGTAGTTGCCAGTTTGCATTCCGTTCCGGCCAGTTTTCCTTTGTTCCTTCGCGGCCGGACTTTCTGGTGGAGGGGGTTATTTGCAAGTTTGCAAATAACATTTGTGGAGGGGTTTATTTGTGAAAGGAGGGATTAGGATATGATTATCATCATTATATTCTCTTTACATCACTTGTCTTGCATTAAATGAGAAAAGAATGGATGAGATTTTGATGTGGTTTTTGTTGTGACCATTTTTCCTTTTTCATTCCCTTTTTCTCCTCTTGCTTTTGATTCATTCTTTTTCTCCCACCATGGATTGAGGGCCGGCCACATGGGGAGGGGGAGATTTTAGGAGTGGGAAATTTTTATTCTATCATCATCTTCATTCTATGGTTGCAAAAGACTAGCTCAATATCTCATTGCACTTTCTCATTCTCCTCCTCAATTCCTCCATCATGGAAACTACACTAAACCCCAAAGAGATATGGTTTCTACACTTGCCTACAGCACTTCTTGGATGCGTCGGATAGCCAACTTCGCGCCCGAGTTGCCTCGGTCCAGAGGTGGGAGCCCATAAAAGTATTTGGCTACGTGGTGCCCTTTCCGACGAGGAGGTGACGGACGGAGATTCCGCGAGAGATCGGAGTGGAGACGAAGACCGAAGGACATGGATCACTTGGTATACTTCTCTACCCATCTTTTAGTTTGCTAGTAGCTAGGTTAATGGACCGATCCGGGTTAAAAGTGCACGGTGGTGCCGGTTTGCAAGTTTCGCAAAGTTTTTCGTTTCCGTGTTTCCGGCGTCGGTTCGACGGCCGGGGCGCCGCCGTGCACTTACATTGGTATCAGAGCCACGCCGTTAACCTAGCCTAGCTTGCTCTAGTGTGTTTAAAGACTCGATCGAACAAAAATCCCAAAAACCGTATTTCGTGTGCATCAGTTTTCTGTTGAAATTTTTTGGGCTCTAAAAATTTTTCAGGTCATTGCAGAAACACATGCATGAAATTCTAAGACTTCTGGGAAAATTCGATGCATTGATTCGTTAGTACGGCCGCGGAAACGCGGCCAAACTCCTGGTTTGGCCGTGGTTCCGCGGTAGGAAAGTGCTATCTTTGCACCAGATTTTTCCAGTGGGCTTTTGAATAGGAAATAGGGGTTTTGGGACATTCTTTTTGGGCCCAGATTTTCTGTAAGTGCTACATTACTGCTTGGGGCCCACTTCGCTAAATTTATTCGATCGGATATTTTAAACATGCTAGTTCACAGTATTTACATTATATCTGTGACCGTGAATGTCATTCGATCGGTAAATCCAGTCTATCTGCTATAGCCCTTTTAGACGGATTTGCGAACGTGACATTCATGTTTATGTTCTGTGTTGTGCTGTGATGTTGCGGATCGATCGTGGGGGATAGCCTGGTTGCAATGTTAATACAGTTTTTGTTGTATTATGTACATTTGATATTGCGGGGCGAGCGTCCGACATGTGGACTGCCGTCACTGCCTGTTTGTATTATTCTTTTGGGGCACGACCGGGTCGAGGTCGATGTACCCATTGTATGTATATTTTACTTTCTATACTAGGATTACCCCGCGGAAGGGTGCACGGGTAGCCGGGTTCTAGAGGGCAACGGGCCCGCATCTCATGGCGTTGAGACGGAGGGGGCTTCACTCTAGAATTGGCGGGCTATTCGCCGCACTCGTAGGGGGTACAGGTTGATCCAGGAGGGGTTCCTAAGTTACCGGATTCCGTGAAGTGCTGGGTGGTCCATTCACGTTGCTGAAGGGGGCTACCTCGCTTCAGGTTTTGGCGGGTAACTTGCCGCACCCATAGGGATCTAGGATTTTCATTGCACAGGTTATCCACACGACCAGGGGAACGTCGGGTTTCAGTAGCGGCTCTATGAAACCCGGGGATCCCAGATATCTGTATTATTCTGTGATGCTGTACATTTCTGTGATGTTGCATTTTATCACGCCTTGAGCGAAATATTATATATTGATATTTATACTAGTAGATGTTGTATATGTTTTGCATCCGCGCTAGTCCAGTCCCCGCTCTGTCGTTAGTTAAGTAACCTAACGGGTGATGACGGGACCCAGTGGCGAATGCGGATGGCATATACGTACATCATTATTTTCATTCTTTTGTGATGTGATCAATTGATGGGACTGCGTTGATTCGGATCAATGCAAGCTAAACAAACCTTTTCTGATGTTTTTGGAACACTTTTCAAAAAGCTATTATTGCAAGGACGTTCTCTTTTGTTTTGCATAGTGGTATTCAGTTGGATTATCCTGCTCCTCAGTCGACGAGGCAAGGGCCGAGATCCCTTCACCGGGAGTGACCCCTTGGACAAAAGTTTGCGTCAGGGTAATAACTTCACTATAACCGATTACTTTTTCTTTGCATAGTGGTATTCAGTTGGAATATCCTGCACCTCATTCTCCGGGGAAAGAGCCGAGATCCCTTCACCGGGAGTAACCTCTTTAGCAAAGGTTTTCGTCACTATATTTTTTCTAAAATGCTATCCAGTTCCTTCAACGATATCAAGTTCATTACGTTAAAGGTTTTCGCCAGAAACCATTCGTAGCCCTCAGTCATTTCAGAACGATAGCACTTAATATTCATGCTATGTATGTTGGCCTTCGTCAAGGCATAGTGTATGGTAGCTATTTGTTACTTTTCTGCATCATAGATAGATGCGTTGGTTTGGGACAGTCGTACTACTATTTTGGCCTTCGTCAAGGGTATGTACGGGTGGGTTCAAATTAACCTGGATAATGACGGGTAGAACTTGATATGTGACTTATGATATGATGGCCGTAAGTCCACGTTGCTCATCCCGGTTCTTACGGGAGGCGGAAACGACGAAAAACAATGATTTGGCGCAAGGCAACATGGACTTAAAGCACGGATCTTTGCTAAACTAGTAACTAGTAAACTACTAGAGGCTTTAACTACTATGCTGTAGAAAGTATACCTCACGAAACCGGTCCTTCGGGTCTTCATTCCGCTGTCCCGCTCGTCCATCCAAGCTCCAAGTGTCGATCCGGACCTTGGGCACCTCCGCGGCCTTCTTGAGTCGAAGACGATCCACCCGAGAGTTGTACACCGAGCTCCACCTCGAGCCGAGGCAACTAGGGCGACGAGATCGCTAATCTAGAAGCCCTAGGTTATGTAGAAGTGATGTATGGATGTGTTTGTCTTTATGGGATCTTTTTCTCTCAACATATGAGATCAAAAGATAGAATCAAGAGAAGGAAGAAGGAGAAGAACTTAGCAACCATGAGAGCTCATTTTCTTTTCTTCTCATGAGAAAGAGCAAGAGAGAGAAATGAGAATGAATTATGAGCTAAAGAAAATGAACCATGGTTCAATAATGCAAAAACATTATCATTACTAATCCCATCAAGATAAAGTTGATGGCTACATTGAAATGACCATTTTCATAATCAAAAGAAAAAGAAAATCAAAAGAAGAGTGTAGATCTCTCATGAAAGTCAATGGTCAACCCCGGTCAACCGGTCAACAAAGTCAAGAGAGGTCATGGTGGTCAAATGGTCAATGCAATTAGCCATCATAAAATTATCACTAAAAGGATTAGTAAACGATGTCTCTGACTCATAATGGTTTTGACCAAACAAATTGCCAAAACCCTAATGAGACTGCCACATAATGGTTTTGGCCGAACCAACTGCCAAAACCCTAATGAGGCACCTCCTCCTTCATCACTCCTCAAAACTGTGCATACACACCCGCATCCGCATTCCGTAGAATGCGAATGCACTGAAGACAAAACAAATCCATCCGTGCAATACTAGGATCCGGCTTAAACCAAAGCCCACTAGTATTGCCTGCCCGAACAACATACGCACACAAGTGTACGCAAGTGATCGCAGCCCTGCCGTAAAACCATACGGCCTCTACACGTTTCGCTCAGTGCAGGGAAACTCTCTGTGTGGGACTCTAAAGACTCGACACTACGCTGGCAGTGGGTTTAACCACAGATCGCAAGCGGCACTAGCTGTACGTAATGGTCCCCAGGTAGATGTCGATAAGAAGGCCGATGAGGTAAACCCATCCGAACTCCTACTGAGCCTGTATGTGACAATCTCCGTACAGTCCGGTCTGTTCGTCTGATACATCGCATGGCGGGCCTAGGGGGTGGCGAACGTCAGTCCCCTAATAGCGGTACAAGTCGTGTCGGAGTGTAGCCCAAAAAACCCTGAGATAACACTGGAAACCTACCAGTATATCTCACTTTCCCTGGCCAGGGACTACTCGTGTAATGGCTCTCCTAGACACAGCGCGATGTCAACCCCCAATACCGGGAGAGACGAATCCTGTCTAACCGTCACTGCCTCCAAGTGCTTCGGGACTGCACCCAACTACTACCTGTTTGCACGACTCCTTTGAGCCGTCGTAGGGTAGTAATCTAAGTACAGTGGGAACACACTCGAGGCGAAATGACAGTGTCAAGTCCGCGGACTAAGCTGTACTCATGTCACCTGGGAACTGATAACTGACGATAGGTAGTATACCATCCATCAGTTCCCGACGAGTCCTGTCCAGTGTACTCGTAACCTAACGAGCACCCGCATACTATCTCCAGTACGACGTACTGATGGTTGTGGGACAGACCACCTCCCATGCTGGGATGAGAAGCGTATACGCTAGTCTACTCCGGAGTATCGATGCCCTGTCTCAATAGTCCTATGACTAGGGACCTGTATAAGGATGTGCTTATAGATTATCCAGCCCCCACAAGTATGACTGCCATCACAACGCTGGTAATCAAGCAAAGATCCTAAGGGCTCTACTAATATGTATAAGCGATATGCTAAAAGAAACACATGCACATATTGAAGTAGAAACAAACCAAGTAGCATACTACCATTTTGAGCAAGATTGTCTATACAACTGTAAATATCCCAAGCTTCCATTAAGTAATATACAATCTAGTATGATACAGTAATGGCCTCTAGGGCATATACACTAACAATCACCCACTTGCACTAAGGCCATGTACTGGCGTATCGAAGACCTATCATCTCGATCAGCCGCTCGAACTGAGTCTGGGGTAGGGCCTTCATGAGTGGATCTGCAGTGTTATTCTCCGTATTTACTCTCTTCACCTCGATCTCCCGGCAATCTACGATCTCCCTGATCAGGTGGTACCGCCTCAAAATGTGCCTGGACTTCTGATGGGACCTGGGTTCCTTCGCTAAAGCTATAGCTCTGTTGTTGTCGCAATACAGCGGTATTGGATCAACAATGGTAGGAACCACCTGAAGCTCCGTGAGGAACTTCTTCATCCAGACAGCTTCTTTTGCGGCATCGCAAGCAGTTATGTACTCCGCTTCCATAGTTGAGTCAGCAACGGTCTCCTGCTTGGAACTCTTCCAGCAAACCGCCCCTCCATTGAGGGTAAAGACATAACCCGACATGGACTTGGAGTCATCCTTATCACTCTGGAAGCTGGAGTCAGCAAAGGCCTCGAGCTGGAGGTCTTTTCCGCCATACACCAAGAACATCTCCTTAGTCCTTCTCAGGTACTTGAGAATGTTCTTTACCGCTATCCAGTGTTTCTCCCCTGGGTCCGACTGATACCGGCTTACAACGCTCAATGCGTATGCACATCTGGTCTGGTACATAACATCGCATACATTATAGAGCCTACCGCAGAAGCATAGGGTATAATAGACATGCGACCCCTTTCCAAATCAGTCTTGGGAGACATCTCTTTGGAGAGGGTGATCCCGTGACAAGCCGGTAAATTACCGCGCTTGGAATCTTCCATACTGAATCTTTTCATTATGGTGTCAATGTACCTGGACTGTGAAAGTCCCAACATCCTCTTAGATCTATCACGATAGATCTGGATCCCCAGAATGTAGTTGGCATCGCCCAGGTCCTTCATGGAGAACCTCTGCGACAAGAATCCTTTGACTGACTGTAGCATAGGAATATCATTTCCTATTAGGAGAATGTCATCCACGTACAAGACGAGGAATACCACAGTTCTCCCTACAATCTTACTGTAAATGCATGGTTCATCTGGGTTTTTGATAAAGTCGAATTCCTTGACAGTATCATCAAAGCAGATGTTCCAACTCCGCGATGCCTGCTTCAGTCCATAAATGGACTTGAGCAACTTGCACACTCTACCGCTGCTCCCACTCTGAATGAATCCCTCCGGCTGATCCATATAGACGCACTCTTCTAAATTTCCATTTAGGAAAGCCGTCTTTACGTCCATCTGCCAGATTTCATAATCGTGGAAGGCAGCAATGGCAAGAAGGATCCGAATGGATTTCAGCATAGCCACTGGAGAAAAGGTCTCGTCATAGTCCAAACCAGGTCTTTGACGAAAACCCTTTGCAATAAGTCTAGCTTTATAGGTCTCAACCTGCCCATCTACACCAATCTTCTTTCTGAAGATCCATTTGCAGCCTACGGGTTTTACCCCTTCTGGAGCAAAGTCCAAAGTCCAAACTTTGTTGGTGTACATAGACTCCATCTCGGCCCGCATTGCATCCAGCCATTTTACCGATTCACCGCTCTGAATGGCTTGCTGGAAGCTAGTAGGCTCACCATAATCCATAGTGCAATCCTCTCTATCCCCGTCTATGAGAAAACCGTAGTATCTCTCGGGCGGATGAGACTGCCCACTACTCCTGCGAAGTGGCGTAGGGATGTCCGGTTCTCTTGAAACTTCTGGTTCCTTCAAGCTTTCAATAATAGCTTGTGGCTCTGGAATTTCTTCCAGTTCTATTGCGCTTCCACTTATCTGATTTTCTAAAAATTCAGTTTCCAAGAAGTGGGCATGCTGAGAAACAAAAACCTTTTGTTCCTCTGCGGAATAGAAAAGATACCCCCTGGAGTTCTTTGGGTATCCCACAAACTTACACAGTACTGAGCGTGCCTCGAGCTTGTCCGCATGCTGCTTTTTTACAAAAGCTGAACATCCCTATGTCTTAAGGTACTTAAGACAGGTTTTTTCCCACTCCACATCTGATATGGGGTGGTAGGCACAGTCTTGGTTGGAGCCTTGTTCAAGAGATATGCAGCTGTTTCTAGTGCATAACCCCAGAAAGATCTCGGCAACTCAGCCTTACTCATCATGGAACGAACCATATCCAATAGGGTTCGATTCCTCCTTTCCGATACACCATTGTGTTGTGGTGTGTATGGAGGAGTAAGCTGAGAGAGAATTCCATTCTCTTTTAAGTAGCCCAGAAACTCGGCACTCAAGTATTCACCACCTCGATCAGATCTCAGTGCCTTGATACTTTTTCCTGTTTGTTTTTCAACTTCATTCTTGTATTCCTGAAATTTCTCAAAGGCCTCGGATTTGTGCTTCATCAAGAATACATGCCCATACCTAGAGAAATCATCTGTGAAAGTAATGAAGTATGAATAACCACTTCGCGCATGTGTAGACATTGGACCACACACATCACTGTGTATGAGTCCCAAGAGCTCGCTTGCTCTTTCTCCGTGTCCAGTGAACGGAGTCTTTGTCATCTTTCCCATGAGACAAGATTCATAAGTGGCATAAGACTGATACTCGAACGGATTCAAGTATCCCTCTTTATGTAACTTTGTCAACCGTGTCTCATTAATGTGACCCAGTCTACAATGCCATAAGAAAGCCTGATTTGTTTCCGGAGACTTTCTTTTAAGTGTGTTCTGGACACTGAAAACCTGAGCTTGATTTAACACGTATATTCCGTTTTGTAATGTACCTGACCCAATCAGAACTTGATTTAGGTGGATGTTTACTACATCGGTTACAAAAGTAAAATCATATCCTTCCTTAGAAAGTAAGGATACAAATATGATATTACAAGTCGCACCTGGTACATAAAAACAGTCGCGTAGAATCAATATCTGCCCAGTTGTCAGTCCTAGATGATATTCCCCTACGGATTCAGCATACATGCTCATTCCGTTAGCAACCCTGAGAGTCATATCACCTTTCTTGATAACCTTACGGTTTCTCAGAGCCTGTAACGAATTACAGATGTGAGATCCTGATCCGGTATCCAATACCCAGGAAGTAGGGTTAACTGACATACAGTTCTCTATTACAAACACACCCGAAGCCGAAGCCACAACATGCTTCGAATTCTGGCTACTGGCTATACTAGCCTTGCAATCCTTCTTCCAATGTTCATTCCTATAACAATAGGAACATCCCTCCTTTACTACATCCAGTCCCGAAACTTCTGCCCTTCCTTTTCCTTCTACTTCCCTGGTTTCCTTCAGGGTAGAAGGTAAAGACTGTAGAATCAAGTCAGTATCTGACCCGTTCTTCAACGTGGTCTTCAGGTCCGAGAGCTCAAAAGAGCTGGTCTCTGTAAGGACGTTGCCCCCTATAGATGACCCGATAGCCAACCTCGCTGGAAGCAATTCGTTCGAGGTCTCATATCTTGCGATACGAGATTGCTCTCTATATAAATCTTTGTTATGGAGGAAGATAGAAACTAAGTCTATCTTCTCGTGCTGCCTCTGGTATGCACCATCAACTGAGGCTAACATGAGGCACTTGGCTTTCGCATATTCCTTTTCCGATGTCTCGCGGATACGAATATCCGTGACAGGGGAAACTGGACCTGAGACGGCAGGGGTTGGATTAGTCAAGAGGTGTCCCAGCTTGTCATGGGCAATGGACATCTGGACAGACCTTTGCCAGTCATAACTGTCAGATTCAGTCATTTTATTATCTAGATGTAACCTAGGTGCGGTCACAGGGTCGCTGCAATTAAGAGAGAGAGAAGAAAAACACTCAGCATGATGCTCTTGCAAGTTTAGATTGGTTTTTAATTTATCTAAACAGGATGGCTCCCACTGTCTCTCGAATCCCTCCTCAAACCATAAAGGAAGAATTAGTCAGGATCAATCTCACCGTACAATACTTGCTTAACCGTTCAGCCAGGCCAGTGTCGGTACTTCGAGGGAGGTTTTCCAACGCTTTCACGAAGTTCCTTAATTAAGTAACCTCTTTTCCCTGTGGGTGTAGCCCCGCTAACACCTTTCTAGACACCTACTTGGTTTATAGCATTGATCGTTAAGTGAGAAAGTTCCCGAGGAGTAGCATATACTCACAGTAGGATCGGGATCCAAATATCATCGCGTGACAAAACTGAAGGAATCCTACCAGAATCATCACGCTCCAAATAGTTTGCAACATTAGCAAGTTTCAGTACTTTTGAAACTCCCGATGTGGATTTTTGCCCCATGCTCTTATGACCTTGACGAAGGTCAACAAATCATAAGTCACATGTCAAGTTCTACCCGTCATTGTCCAGGTTAATTTGAACCCACCCGTACATACCCTTGACAAAGGTCAACAAGGTAATACGACTGTCCCAAACTAACGCATCTATCTATGCTACATATGAATACCCAACAGCTACCAATCATTATGCCTTGACGAAGGTCAACAAACATAGCTTGAATACTATTGAATATTCATACAAAATGACGGAGGGCTACGAATGGTTTTGGCGAAACCGTGAACGTAGTGAACTTGATATAATCGATGGAACTAGATAGCTTTTAAAAGGAGTGGTTCAAGCTCCGCATTTAAAAAGCTGGTTTTTGAAAAGAACAGAGTGGTTTTAAAAGTGTTCCAACGACTTTTACTTGGTTTATTTTTCTTGCATTAGTTCTTTTAATGCGTCCTATCATTTAATCCTACCATTGCAGAAAACAACCAAAATATGACGTACGCTTATGCCATTCGCATTCACCACGGGGCCCCGTCATCACCCGTTAGGTTACTTAACTAACGATAGAGCGGGGGCTGGGCTAGCGCGGCTGAAAAACATAAGCAACGCCTAAATAGATATCATATATAGATATATAGCAATGATAGCCAATCCAGATCACAGATGAACACTTTGGATATACTAGGAATCCGCGAGTCGTTCGAGCCTGCAACGAAAAGCGGATTACACGGTCGCGATGAATAGCCAAACCCCACCCTAGACCCCTACGGGTGCGGCAAACTACCCGCCAAGTACCCGAAGCAAAGCAACCTCCCTCAACACCATGAGTAGGCCACTCGGCACTTTGAGATACCCGCTAGTTTGTGCACTCCACCTTGGGTCTATCCTAGGAGCAAAAACAGTAAAAAGAAATTATACAATGACGGCTACAACCCCGACCCGGTTGTGCGGCCATACAAATAATATTACATCAATTTACAAATTTTACAATGAATGAAGGAAAAAGAAACTCTCATCTCACATCCATTCCCGGCTATTCATCCTCGACAATCCACCGAGTTCATATACACAAACCATCAACATTACAGATCACAGATATGTATAACCCCCACTAATCGACTTATAGCGATTAGTAGACGTTCAATACATATATCACATCACAGATAATATCCATTAGCCAAAGTCTACGGATTATCGATCAAAATACGGATTTTTAACCACCCCAAAAGTCAATTTGCTCTCTGGAAAATCTGGGTAGAAAAAACATGTCTTAAAAATCCCAAAACAGCCAAACTAAAACACTGCACAAAACCCGATCCACTGCCGAGTTAAATCGGCCGCGGAACCGCGGCAATAAGCATGTTATTGCCGCGGAACCGCGGCGGTTTAATCGAATCACTGGATCGTTTTTCTGCAGTGGTTTTACAAAACCCTGAGACGATTTTTCATATATTTTAAATCACTTTTTGAGCAGTATGAAAATCGACAGAAACTTGAGGTTTTGCGGACGTGTTTTGCGACTTTTTTCCGATCGACATTCTAAACACTTTGCTAACTTACTAGTTTATGTTTAGCTAGGCTCTGATACCACTGTAAGTCCACGTTGCTCATCCCGGTTCTTACGGGGAGGCGGAAACGACGAAAAACAATGATTTGGCGCAAGGCAACATGGACTTAAAGCACGGATCCTTGCTAAACTAGTAACAAGTAAAATACTAGAGGCTTTAACTACAATGCTGTAGAAAGTATACCTCACGAAACCGGTCCTTCGGGTCTTCATTCCGCTGTCCCGCTCGTCCATCCAAGCTCCAAGTGTCGATCCGGACCTTAGGCACCTCCGCGGCCTTCTTGAGTCGAAGACGATCCACCCGAGAGTTGTACACCGAGCTCCACCTCGAGCCGAGGCAACTAGGGCGACGAGATCGCTAATCTAGAAGCCCTAGGTTATGTAGAAGTGATGTATGGATGTGTTTGTCTTTGTGGGATCTTTTTCTCTCAACACATAAGATCAAAAGATAGAATCAGGAGGAGGAGGAAGGAGGAGAACTTAGCAACCATGAGAGCTCATTTTCTTTTCTTCTCATGAGAAAGAGCAAGAGAGAGAAATAAGAATGAATTATGAGCTAAAGAAAATGAACCATGGTTCAATAATGCAAAAACATTATCATTACTAATCCCATCAAGATAAAGTTGATGGCTACATTGAAATGACCATTTTCATAATCAAAAGAAAAAGAAAATCAAAAGAAGAGTGTAGATCTCTCATAAAGGTCAATGGTCAACCTCGGTAAACCGGTCAACAAAGTCAAGAGAGGTCATGGTGGTCAAATGGTCAATGCAATTAGCCATCATAAAATTATCAATAAAAGGATTAGTAAACGATGTCTCCGACTCATAATGGTTTTGACCGAACAAATTGCCAAACCCCTAATGAGCCTGCCACATAATGGTTTTGGCCGAACCAACTGCCAAAACCCTAATGAGGCACCTCCTCCTTCATCACTCCTCAAAACTGTGCATACACACCCGCATCCGCATTCCGTAGAATGCGAATGCACTGAAGACAAAACAAATCCATCCGTGCAATACTAGGATCCGGCTTAAACCAAAGCCCACTAGTATTGCCTGCCCGAACAACATACGCACACAAGTGTACGCAAGTGATCGCAGCCCTGCCGTAAATCCATACGGCCTCTACACGTTTCGCTCAGTGCAGGGAAACTCTCTGTGTGGGACTCTAAAGACTCGACACTACGCTGGCAGTGGGTTTAACCACAGACCGCAAGCGGCACTAGCTGTATGTAATGGTCCCCAGGTAGATGTCGATAATAAGGCGGATGAGGTAAACCCATCTGAACTCCTACTGAGCCTGTATGTGACAATCTCCGTACAGTCCGGTCTGTTCGTCTGATACATCGCATGGCGGGCCTAGGGGGTGGCGAACGTCAGTCCCCTAATAGCGGTACAAGTCGTGTCGGAGTGTAGCCTAAAACACCCTGAGATAACACTGGAAACCTACCAGTATATCTCGCTTGCCCTGGCCAGGGACTACTCATGTAATGGCTCTCCTAGACACAGCGCGATGTCAACCCCCAATACCGGGAGAGACGAATCCTGTCTAACCGTCACTGCCTCCAAGTGCTTCGGGACTGCACCCAACTACTACCTGTTTGCACGACTCCTTTGAGCCGTGGTAGGGTAGTAATCTAAGTACAGTGGGAACACACTCGAGGAGAAGTGACAGTGTCAAGTCAGCGGACTAAGCTGTACTCATGTCACCTGGGAACTGATAACTGACGATAGGTATAATACCATCCATCAGTTCCCGACGAGTCCTGTCCAGTGTACTCGTAACCTAACGAGCACCCGCATACTATCTCCAGTACGACGTACTGATGGCTGTGGGACGGACCACCTTCCGTGCTGGGATGAGAAGCGTATAAGCTAGTCTACTCCGGAGTATCGATTCCCTGTCTCGATAGTCCTACGACTAGGGACCTGTA
The DNA here is from genome assembly GCA_030015575.1 of Agapanthus africanus. Classification (NCBI taxonomy): domain Eukaryota; kingdom Viridiplantae; phylum Streptophyta; class Magnoliopsida; order Asparagales; family Amaryllidaceae; genus Agapanthus; species Agapanthus africanus. Next base: position 493,858,036 of record JASDDO010000019.1, on the reverse strand, counting down.
TAAGGATGTGCTTATAGATTACCCAGCCCCCACAAGTATGACTGCCATCACAACGCTGGTAATCAAGCAAAGATCCTAAGGGCTCTACTAATATGTATAAGCGATATGCTAAAAGAAACACATGCACATATTGAAGTAGAAACAAACCAAGTAGCATACTACCATTTTGAGCAAGATTGTCTATACAACTGTGAATATCCCAAGCTTCCATTAAGTAATATACAATCTAGTATGATACATAATGGCCTCTAGGGCATATACACAAACAATGTTGGCCTTCGTCAAGGTCATAAGAGCGTGGGGCAAAAATCCACATCGGGAGTTTCTAAAGAAACTGAAATTTGCCAGATATGCGCATACCTTCTAGAGTGTGATAACGTGAGCGGATTCCGTCACGTTATCATGCGATGATAGTTGGATCCCGATTCCCACTGATGAGTTGGTTTACTCCTCGGGTGATCCCGGCTAATTCTTCTTTCAGGTTTGGGGAAGAATTTGACGTTACAGTGGGAGGTTTCCAGATTAGATAAAGTGATAACCATTCCGATCTAGGTTAGAGTGCATGCTGAGTGTTTCTTTTCTCTCTCTCTTTGGCAGCGACCATTGACCCGACCCTAGACTATGACTCAGTGACCAAGTTAACCGAACCTTCTTAACACTGGCTTTTGGATTGTCAGAGTTGCAAACCTCATTGCCACTCCTACTTTTACCCTTTTCTCCAGGACACCCCGTATTACTACGAACGTCCACTTCCATTGGACAAAACCATCGTATGGTTATATACGAACTCGAAGGAATTCGAGGATGGTTTCTGGTTCTGGAGAAAACGAATAGGACTATTCAGTTGTCTTTTCCTTTTACCTTCTCTCAGGTTGCGAGTACTCCTTGGTTTAGGAGATAGTACACCTATTACGCAAATTGGATAGTCTTCTTCCAAACCTTAGGCTGGTGCCGAACGGTGGGGAATGAAGAAAACCAATTAGCCTAAACAGTGTACAGAAGGTATTAAGTAAAGACAAAGAAAGGGATTAGTAAGAGGGCAAAGTAAATTGCGACTGCTATTCACGACCAAACCAAGTATTTCTTCGCCAATCCTAAATCACCTTTGTATTTTTCCAGGACAATCTGTATCACTACGAAGATCCACAGTTTATTGGATAATCCATCGTATGGTTATATACGAACTCGAAAGGAACTTGTTCCAGTTCGGGGATGGATCCTGGTTCAGGAGAAATAGGAATAAGGTTTATTCGGTTTTCTTTTATCTTCACCTTCTCTCGCGTTGCGAGTGCTCTTAGGATTAGGACAGTACACCCATTATGCTTATTGGATAGTCTTCTTCCAAACCATAGGCTGGTGCCGAACGGTAGGGAAGGAAGAAAACCATTTGGCCTAAAGGGGTGTACAGAAGGTAATGACTAAATACATATAAAGGGATTTGGAGAGATGGCAAAGAATTATACGGTTACAGTTGTGAATCTGGATAATGGAAGAGGCATTACTAGGAATACCGGGATACCCCATCGAAATATTTCAATGTTTCAGTTTCACTGTGTACTGTTAAAAGAAAACTGATTTCCCAATTAGACACTTGCTCCAGGGTATGTATTTACCAGGTATGATTCTCACATCTGTATGGTTTTACAGATGATGAGTGGGAGTAAGTTATTGGGAATTAGGTGATCATTCTAATTATATCGGAATTCGTTGTAATTGGTGATATTTGAGGAACTCACCTGGGTAGTTTGCCGACGACAAATATTTTGTTTTGAATATCCGTTGTTATGCACCAATTTCAAATTGATATATCTGTACGTCTATTTTTATAGAGTGAGATATACCTTTTTGAAATTATGTCTATGACATTTACCAGTGGATGGTTAGGTAAGGAGCATTGAACAGCGGTGTAATTTTTCTTAACCATAAGTACAGTTTTCAACCTACGACACACAGTGAATGTGTCACTAGACTCAGGGGACTTATACAGAGTATTGTATATTGTCCAGTGTCCATCAGGACAGAGGGGTTGGTCCTCGTACTATATTCAGTTTACTTATGACTTCTCTAAGTTTTAGACAGGTGTTTCGTAGAAACACAGGGTCCAAGTTTTGAGAAGTTATAGGTATATGAGTAAAGTAAAGAACCGGGTATTGCAAGTATCAGGATTCTTCAAGGTGATCGAAAATGTAGATACTTGTGTATGGCATTCAGTTGATAGTAATGATTAAGAGAACTTGCTTCTCTTTCAGGTTACTCATAATTGGAAGTACTCCTAAGTTGAGTAACGCTGATCGGCCTCCTTCCATTTAGTTGACATGCACTGGTGACAGATGCATGATTTGAATCTGGTTCAATTAAATCAGTGCCTCTGTTTTTATATTGGATATAGAACAGTTCATATCTTGACATTGTTAAGATACGGGGAGTTGTCCGGCTTATGCTTAAAACCAAACTCCTGATAACTCAAGGCACGTTTCTGTAATGGCTGTTGGTGGGTTGACCCGGGCTATGACGAGGGTTGACTTTCTACCATCTGGAAGATCAATAGTGATATTGTTCTTGACTCGCCACAGTTTTAATTAAAAATAGATTTTTTCAGAAAACAGTAGTGGGAGTATGGTAGAACTGAAAGTGATTCCAGAACCGCAAACGATTACTGAAGATTTGATAAGAACCTAAAGATTCAATCTGGTTTGACATTCCATTGGCCACTCCGCAGATATGGTGGGTAACCTCAGGCGCTCGAGAGGTACTCCGGTATGCTCAAGGACAGTGGCAGGGAGGTTCTTGTTTGCCCAGACTTGCCATTGCTGTTGTTCCAGACTGTGAGACCCGGCAGGAGGATGAGTATTGCGTCGTTCTAAACTAGCTTTAGAAGTGTACGTCTATATGACTCTGCCAGAGGGTTGTCGTAGTCAGTGGGAGCAGCGGAAGCATTGGTGGACAGTTGGCTTATGTCTATTTATAGACTAAAGCAGATATAGCGGAGATAGATCATCTATTTCTGATGTGACAGTCATAGGTTTGACTTCATCAGAATAGGGGATGGATCTGTTAAGAAGGTAGTAGGGTGTGATGTCCTGGTATTTGATGACATACAAAGAGTAGGAAGTGATATTCCTATACTACGATCGGTTATACTTTGGTTGTCACACAGTAGTTTCTCCACATAGGACTTGGATATTATATCAAACATTCTGGTTACTAGATCTATGGTTTTAGATCTAGATTTGGGTGGTTTCCCAATCTGGGTACTTTGACCGCATTCTAAGAGTATTTAGAATGGACGACTCCTGGCATGGTGGTGTACCTGCAGGTAATGGAGTCACCCTCTCTAAAGGTGTCTTACAGACTAAAGGGGAGAGGGATACGCATGATTGGCAGATCACTTGCTTAGGCAATTGAGTCAATCATGAGATGTCAAGTACCACACCAGATATTGTTTTTGCAGTAGGTGCAATAAGTTGATATTAATCCAATCATGGAGAAACATTCAGAAGCAGTTTTAGAACATAAGTGAATGTTCTAGGGATATGATAACGACAGCCTCATTCGGGAGACAGTTATCATTCCAGGCTTCCAAGGTGACCTGGATGGCAGAGTGGCTGTCAGAGTTATAATTTTCCCTCTGACGAAGGGCAGTATTTTGGACAGGTGGTCCAGGTGGATACTGAGGGAAGGATGGCGCAGGATACTGATTAAGTTCAGTTGACGATACAGTCTAAGAAGTTTAGATTTGGAGTTCACTTATGAACTAGGTCCCATCAGATATCCAGACATATTCTAAGACAGGTATTGCTCATTTCGGGAGATGGCTTTCTCCGCGAACTTGAGATAAAGAGAAACATAGAAAGAAACACCATAGCGGATCCACTCACTGAGGCTATTCCTCGAACGCAATAGTTTCGCAAACGAGCTTTGTAAGACTGACTAATAGAGGAGTTGGGTGTTCGGTATCACACGGGCTGTGAGTATGCGACATCGCAATAATTAGCCTTGAGTGAAAGTGGGAGATTGTTGGAGATAGTGCCTTCAGAGTCAATTATTGGATCACAGGCACGTGATTGCAATGATTGAGGGAGGACCTGTCCCAGTAGGACAGTCTTACTCGAGATGATAGTATGCTATCTGGTTTATCTTTATCATCGTGTACTGCTTTAGGTGACCTTATGAGTCGCTATTGCACGTTGATAGAGCCCCTAGGATTCTTGCTTGACTACCAGCAGTATGAGGGCGATCATATACGTGAGAGCTGGAGTCTATAAGCACATCCTTAAAAGGTCCCTAGTCGTGGGAGTTTCGAGACAGGGCATCGATTCTCCAGAGTAGACTAGTGTATACAGTCGAGACCCCGACGAGGGGCGGTGGCCGGTCTCACAAGCCACTGGTGTCAGTTGGTTCACCTAAGATGTATACAGGTGCTCATTGGGTTATGAGTACACCGGACAGGACTCGCCGGGAACCTGCTAGTTGGTATTATACCTGATGTCAGATAGCAGTTCCCTGGTGACATGTGTACAGGTTAGTTCATCGACCTGAGATCGTCATTTGTCTCGTGTGAGTTCCCACTGTGCTTTGATTACTACCGTACCACGCTCAAAGGAGACGTGCAAACAGGTTTTAGTTGGGTACAGTCCCGAGCCGCATGGAGGCAGTGAGCGGATCTGCAGGGGTTTGTCTCTCCCGGTATTGGGAGTGAGGTCACGCTGTATCTAGGAGAGCCAGTACATGAAAAGTCCTTGGCCAAGGCAGGAGATTTTCTGGTAGGTATTCCAGTAGTATCTCAGGGTGTTCTGGGCTACACTCTGACATGACTTGTACCGCTTTTGGGGGTCTGACTTTTACCAACCCCTTAGGCCCGCCATGCGATGCTCATAGATGAACGGACCAGACTGTACGGATATTGTCACTGACAGGCTCAGTAGGGTGTCAGGATGAGTTCGCTCACAGACGTCCCTTTTGGTCAATAACTGATGGCCCGTCACGTATGGCCAATACCTCTGACGTGCTAGTGGTTAAATCCACAGCCATAGTATTGATGAGTCTTTAGAGTCCACCACACAGACAGTTACTCAAGTTTCGGGTGAAACGCTGTAGAGGCCGTATGGAGATATGGCAGGGTTCGATCGGATACGTGCGGTATTGCACGGATCGTGATCGGACGGATTTTACTAGCGGGCTTTGGTTTAAGCCGGATCCTAGTATTAGACAGTGTAGTTTTGTCTCTTTGCATTTGTGTTCAGTGGTAATACAAATGCGGGCATGTATTTGCAGTCGCGGGGTTTTCCTGTAATTATTACGGGATCAGTTTTCTGTAGTTTCCAGTTTGCATTCCGTTCCGGCCAGTTTTCCTTTGTTCCTTCGCGGCCGGACTTTCTGGTGGAGGGGGTTATTTGCAAGTTTGCAAATAACATTTGTGGAGGGGTTTATTTGTGAAAGGAGGGATTATGATATGATTATCATCATTATATTCTCTTTACATCACTTGTCTTGCATTAAATGAGAAAAGAATGGATGAGATTTTGATGTGGTTTTTATTGTGACCATTTTTCCTTTATCGTTCCCTTTTTCTCCTCTTGCTTTTGATTCATTCTTTTTCTCCCACCATGGATTGACGGCCGGCCACATTGGGAGGGGGAGATTTTAGGAGTGGGAAATTTTTATTCTATCATCATCTTCATTCTATGGTTGCAAAAGACTAGCTCAATATCTCATTGCTCTTTTTCATTCTCCTCCTTAATTCCTCCATCATGGCAACTACACTAAACCCCAAAGAGACATGGTTTCTACACTTGCCTACAGCACTTCTTGGACGCGTCGGCTAGCCAACTTCGCGCCCGAGTTGGCTCGGTCCAGAGGTAGGAGCCCATAAAAGTATTTGGCTACGTGGTGCCCTTTCCGACGAGGAGGTGACGGACAGAGATTCCGCAGGAGATCGGAGTGGAGACGAAGACCGAAGGACACGGATCGCTTGGTATACTTCTCTACCCATCTTTTAGTTTGCTAGTAGCTAGGTTAATGGCCCGATCCGGGTTAAAAGTGCGCGGTGGTGCCGGTTTGCAAGTTTCACAAAGTTTTTCGTTTCCGCGTTTCCAGCGTCGGTTCGACGGCCGGGGCGCCGCCGTGCACTTACAGTCCCGAGTCACAAGGAGGCAATGAGCGATAGGAGGGGTTTCGTCTCTCCCGGTATTAGGGGTTGATGTTGCGCTGTGCTCGATTAGCCATAACAGGGAAGTCCCTGGCCAGGGCTGATTTAGAGATTTACTGGTAAGTGTTACCAGTAGTTTCTCGACCCGTTATGAGCCTCACATCGACATGACTTATCGGTTATTGGGGTCTGACGTTTACCACCCCTAGACTTGATATGCGACATATCAGACGAGGAGACCGGACTGTACGGGAAGTGTTACCGTTAGGCTTTTACAGGAGTTGGGGCAGGCTTGCTTGCTGATCTTCTGATCGCTCAATACCCGGGTAGCCGTTACGTCCAGCTAGTACCGCTGACGGCTTGTGGGTGCTTGATGTGATCATCACCTATTATCGGCGTATTGACGAGTCTTTAGAGTCCTACATAGAGGTTTTACTGGCTCAGACAAAACGAAATAGGAGCGCATATGTGATATGCGCGGGACCGAGAATAATGTGCATATGTGATATCGTATTCTATTCTCGCGACTTTTTGAATTGGTCGGTTATATGTGATATAGCCGGGTTATCGAATCAAGTGTTGATTCGATAAGTCGATACATTGGATGTTAGTCGGTTATATGAGATATAACCGGATTATTAAGTCAGGTGTTGATTTAATAATTTAGTGTATACTTGTATATATGATATACTAATTTACATTAACTAACATTTGTACACTTAAGGATTTTTCTCACATGTGCACAACTTTAATATATATGTGATATATATTAAAATGTGTTTTCTTTTTGTATCATGGTTGTTGATACAACATTCATGGGTGTATGAGACTAACACCATGCTATTTGTTATGTTGGGTTTAATATTTAAAGTAATTACAAAATTAGTGGAAGATTAGAAAAATGTATGAAGCTTGTGGAAGCTTGTGGATGCATTGACTAAGTCCACTAAGTTTGTTTTTACTTTGGATATTTGTTAACCTAACCATCACACTTAGCCATGATTATGTCTCTACATGAGTTGGTATATGATACTCACTCACCCATGGTTAGCTCTCTCACTTGATCATTATCTTTCTCTCTTTATTTCTTCATCTTCTTCCTTAAGCCAAAAAGCTCTCTAGGGTTTGATCCAAAGTGAGAAACATTGTGAGAAAATAAATTCTAAAGTGAACCCTCTGTAGGGTTCCTAGGCACACAAATGAAGTCTCACAAGTGATCAAGCATGGCTAATTCAAATTTTACAAGTGCCTACAAACCCTAATACGGATCGTTAACTAGATATATAGGCGATGCAAGCATGTAAACGAATTAAATGCTAAATGAAAGTGACTACAACCTTTGTAGATCCGGTCCACCACTTCCTAAGCTCCACGATGATGTCCCTCCGCTGTCCAAATCGGAATCCGGACTCTAGCATCGGCTTCATCGAAGAAATGGACGGGCTTGGTCGTCGGCTTCGATGCCGAAGATGATCTACGTCGAGGCATCACAAGATCAAACTCCGACTTCACTAAATCATGAAACTTGTGAAGAAAACACCCTATACTACTTGGCAAGAGGTAGAGGATGAAGAAATAGGAAGTGGGTTCACTTTAGAATTGGATTTCTCACTTGTTTTCATCACTTGCCATTGATGTAGCAAGCTTTTCTTCATGGAAGAAGAAGATGAAGAAGAAGAAGAAGATATATGATAAGTTATTTAAAAGGAAAATAAAAAGAATACTTATCATAACTTCAACCGTGGTTTAGTGTAGAGATTTAACTAAGGTTAGATGAGTGGTTAGGGTTAGAGAAGAGACAAGAATGGTGGACTTGTTCAAAGCTTCAAGAAGCTTCAAAGAAAAAACAAAACTAGCAACCATTCTTTTCTCTTTATCTTTTCAAATGAAATAAATAAAATAAATAAATAGATAAATGAATAAGTGAATGAAATGAAACCCTAACCACTAACTAACCATGGTTTAATACTTTACACAAAACCAAGCTAGAATGTATCATCAAACATGATACAATCATGTGCACAAAAAATATATCACATATACAATGTGCACAATTCAAGTGAGAAAATCCATTTAAAGTGAACCAATACTAGTTAATGCAAAGTAATATATCAAATATATAATTATACATTAAATCATTAAATCAACACTTGATTCAATGATCCGGTCATGTCGCATATAACCGGCTAGTATCCAATGTATCGGCTTATCGAGTCAATCCTTGATTCGATAACTAGGTTATATCGCATACAACCATTCGACACATTCATCGCGAGAATGAAATACGGTATCACATACACGCATTATTCTCGGTCCCGCACATATCTCATATGCGCTCCTATTTCGTTTCGCTTGAGCCAGGATACCTCTGTGTAGGACTCTAAAGACTCGTCAATACGCCGGCAGCAGATGATGATCATATCAAACACCCACAAGCCGCAAGCGGTCTGCTAAACGTAACGGCCACCCGGGTATTGAGCGATCAGAAGATCGACGAGCAAGCCCGCTCACACTCCTGTGAATCCAACCAGTAACACTTACCGTACAGTCCGGTCTGTTCGTCTGATATGCCGCATATCTCGCCTAGGGGTGGTAAACGTCAGACCCCAGTAGCTCGATAAGTCATGCCGACGTGAAGTCCATGACATGTGTGAAACTACTGATAACACTTACCAGTAGGTCACTGCAACCCTGGCCAGGGATTTCCTGTTATGGCCAGTCGAGCATAGCGCAACATCAACCCCCAATACCGGGAGAGACGAATCCCCTCCTATCGCTCATTGCCTCCATGTGAATCGGGACTGTACCCAAAAACCACCTGTTTGCATGACTCAGTAGAGCCGTGGTAGGGTGGAAATCAAAGCACAGTGGGAGACACACAAGACTCTATGACGAACTCGGGTCAACAGACTAAGCTGTACCAGTGTCACCAGAGAACTGCCATCTGACGTGAGGTATAATACCATCTGGGAGTTCTCGGCGAGTCCGTTCAGTGTACCCAGTCTCCACTGAGCACCCGCATACCATCTCCGATGTCAAACACCAATGGATATGGGATCATCCATCGCCCATCACATGGGTAGAGAAGATATACGCTAGTCTACTCTGGAATATCGATGCCCCGTCTCGATATTCCCACGACTAGGAACAATGAAGGATGTACTCATTGACTACCCAGGCCCCACTAGTATGATCTTCATCATAGTCCTGGAAGTCGAGTACACATCCTAAGGGCTTTATCAACATGTAATCAGAGAGACATAAAGTATACATGTTAAGATAAAGAGCAACCAGATAGCGTACTATCATGTCGAGCAAGAAAGTCCTACCTATATATGTCCCAGCATCCACTACAATATACATCCAATGTACAGTAATGGCCTCTAGGGCATACATATAACTAACAATCTCCCACTTGCACTAGGGCCATCTGTAGCAGTAGTTGTAGCATCTAATACTCAACCATCCCCTTAAAAGTCTCTCTTTGGGAAAAGGCCTTTGTGAGTGGATCCGCCGTGTTGTCTTCTGAGTCTACTCTCCTAACCTTGATCACCCTGGAGATCAACTATCTCCATGATCAGGTGATGCTGCCTCAGAATATGTCTGGGTCACTGATGGGACCAGGGTTCCAGGGCCAAAGCCACAGTTCCATAGTCACACAATGGTAGGAACCTAGTTCATCCTATGAACCAATATACACCCAAACTGCCTCTTTGGTAGTATCTTTAATAGCGATGTTACCAGCCTTTATCTTCTAGTTTGTCACGGTATCTAGCTTGGAAATCTTCCAACATACCGTCCCTTTACTGAGGGTAAAGACAATGCCTGTGACTGACATTCAGTCGTCTTTATCACCCTGGAACACTTCCAGTGATTCTCCCCAGGATCAACTGATACTATCTCACTATAGCTAGTGAGAATCCTAAAATCTATTTAGATCTATCTCATAGATCCAAATCCCAGGATTTAGGACGTATCACTTTGATCCTTTATGGAGAATCTATGTGATAAGAGGAGATCGACCGATCGTACCATAGGAAATTCCTTTCCTATCAAGAGTATGTTGTCCACGTACAATACGAGGATGACCACTTCACTCTCTACTACCGTTTTGTATATACAAGGTTCATCTACCATTTTGATGATGTCAAATTGTTTGTCTAACTCATCAAAACAGATGTTCCAACTCCGCGATGCCTGCTTCATCACATAAAACATCTTGCACACGTTTCCGCTGCTCCCACTGTTTACGTAGCCCTCTGGCTGTGTTCTTATAGACGTTCTCTTCTAAATCATTATTTAGAAAAGTAGTCATGGCACCCAACCACCAGATATCGTAGTCATGGTATGTAGCCGTGGTAAGTAGGATCTGGATGGACTTAAGCATTGTCCCTGGAAAAGGTTTCATCATTATTCGTGCCTGGTCGATGACGAAAAACTTTAACAAGTCTAGCTTTGAAAGTCTCAACTTGTCCATCTACACCAAGTAATCTTCTCAAGATATACTTGCGCCTGATGGGGATCTAACCCTTCAGATATCGCAACCAAAGTCCATACTTTGTTGGTGTATATGGATTCCATCTCAGATTGCTAAGCATCCAGCCATTCTTACAGAGTCCCTACTCTTGATGGCCTGCTCGAATCTAGTTGGGTCATCATCTCATGATGCAATCCTTGCTCCCACTGTCATCGAGAAACCGAAGTATCTCTCAAGCAGGTGAGGAACCCTGCTAGATCGGCGGAGAGGCTGAGGTTCGTCGGGAACTATTGAATTCTTTGGTTCTGTCAAATCATCAGCTGCAGTTTTGTATAGCTGGAACCTTTCCAGTTCTACACAACTGACTTTACCTCGATCTTGTCCGGATTTTGCTTTTGACATAGGCCAGACAACCCCAAATCTTAACTAACTTAAGATATGGGCTCTTCCCTTTCCATATCACATATGAAGTGGTAGGCAACTGATTTGATTTGAACCCAATTCAATAGGTATGCAGCTTCTCAAGTGCACAACCCAAAAAGGAAATAGGTAACTCAGTAATACTCATCATAGAGCACACGATCACTAATATTGTGCGATTGCTCCGCCCCGATACATCGTTGTGCTGTGGTGTATTCAGAGGAGTAATACGGAGAGAGAATCTCATTCTCCTTTAGAATGGTCCAGGAATGCCATGCACAAGTATTCTCCTCCCTGATCTTATCATAGGACATAATACTTATACCCGGTTGTTGGTTCTCTACTTCTAACTTATATTCTGTGAATATCTCAAAAGGTTCGGACTTGTGTTTCAACAGGAACATATGTCAGAATCTTGAGAGATCATCAGAGAACGTAATGAAGTATAAAGAACCAGTCCTGGCATGTGTAGACAGGAGACCTTACATACATCATAGTGTATCAGTCCCAAGAGTTTACTAACTCTTTCTCTGTTTCCAACAAACAGAGCTATGGTCATCTTATCTTTGTGACATGACTGGCAAGTTTCACAAGATGTAAATTCAAACTGATTTAAATATGCATCTAAAATGTAACTTCAGCCAGTCGGGTCGCATTGATATGACCTAGTCTACAATGCCTCAAGAATGATTCGTTCATTTCTGAACTCTTCCTCTTGTGTGTGTTCTGAATACTAAGAACTGTAGTTTGATTTAGAACGTTAATGCTTTTAGATAACACGCCTAAACCGATCAACTTTTGATATGGGAAATGTTCAAAACATTATCCAACAATACAAAATTTTATCATTTCTTTACTAATAAAGAGACTGATATGATTTTGTATATCAGGTTCGGTATCTAATAGCATTTGTTCAGAATCAATGTATTGGTAATACAGGGTGACAGTGACCAACAGACTTGGCTGCAACACTTGCCCCGTTTTCTGTCTCATGAAACTTATCACCCTTTCTCAGTTTTTCTACCCTTTTGTAGCCCTATGTAACAGTTTACATATCTGGGATCCTGATCCGGTATCGAATACCCAGGATGCAGAGGATACTGAGAAACAGTTCTTTATAATGAACACACCCGAAGGAGGTGCATCATATGCACTTTCTTCATTTGGGCGGCATAGGAATTCTGGTATTCCCCTTATTTCCTGCTCTGTCTTATAACAATTATAAGTTGGAGCGGGACCAACGTTCCCCAGCTCAGTATAACAAGCGGGTTCGGTCAATACATCCATTTTATTATCTTGATTAAGGCATGATATGGTCGCTACCAGGAGAGAGAGAGAAGAAAACACTCAGCGTGCGCTCTTGCAAGATTAGATTGGTTATATATTTTATCTAATCAGGATGGCTCCCACTGTTTTTATCAAATCTTCCTTCAAACCCTAAAAGGAAAGACTAGCCGGGATTAATTGCACTCTACAAGTTCGCCAATCTTTCAGCCAGGCCAGTGTCGGTACTTTGAGGAAGGTTCCCCGTGCTTTCGCACGGACCTAATTACAGTAAACCTCGTTTTCCCAGAGGCGTAAGCCCGTTGACACCTTTCTAGACACCTACTTGATCGGCTAATTGTAAAGTGCAAAACTCTCCCAGGAGTAACAATTACTCGCAGTGGGTATCGGGATCCAACTATCACATAGAAGGTATGCAATCTCATTGCAAATTTCAACACTTGAAACTCCCGATAATGGTTTTTACCCCTAGCACCTATGACCTTGGCTAAGGTCAACAAATCATAGGTACTAGTCAAGTTCTACCCGTCATTTCATGATTAATTAGACCCACCCACATGACCCTTGGCTAAGGTCAACAAAGCCACATGACTGTCCTAACTAATCGCATCATATGCTGTGTAGGAAGACATCACTTAGCTACCGCACACTACGCCTCGGCTAGGTCGACAAACGTAGCACGACTACTAAGTACTCTACTTCCTAAAATGACGGAGGGTTGCGAATGGTTTTTATGAAAACCTTTAACGCTTTGAACTTGATCTCGTTGCGGAATCAAATGGTTTTTAAATGGAATATTTTTGAGGCTTTTCTAGTTTTGCTAAAGGGGTCACCTCGATGAAGGGATCGTCGGCCCTTTCCTCGTCGAATGAGGTGCGGGATATATCATATATATCACTGTGCAAAGCGGAAACTATAGAAGCGATCAAAGACAAACCGAGGGTTGTAGCATCTGCCAGTTATTGCTAAAGAAGTCACTCCCGGTGAAGGGATCTCGGTCCTTTCCTCATCGAATAAGGTGCAGGATGTTCTATAATGAACACCGCGATGCAAAGCAAGAACTGTAGCTACCTGTTTTTATTTTGAAATTTGATTCCACAACATCAATTAGGTTTATTTTCTTTCATTAATCTCATTAATGAATATCCCATCATTTAAGTCCACCTAAACATCACAGATAAATATAACGTACGCTTATGCCATCCGCATTCGCCTCGATGTCCCGTCTGCACCGTTAGGTTAGGTAACTAACGGCAGAGCGGGGCAGGGCTAGCGCGAGTGTAAAACATAAGCAACGTTTATATAATATGTCATATATACTATATATAATATCTGTCACAGAACATCACATGATCACATCACAGAAAAATCACAGCAGACGAAACATATGAAATATTGGATATACTAGGACGTCCGTGTTTTCAATACGAGCCAGTATAAAACACGGATTCCACGGTCGTGATGAATAGCCTATCCCACACCCCTAGACCCCTACGAGAGCGGCAAGCAACCCTACCAATTCTAGGGTTAGGAGATCTGGACTCGACTCCTCGAGATGGTCTCCCACTGGACCCTAGAACCCGGTAACTTGTGCTCCCCTCCTTGGGTCTATCCTAGTGCAGAAAAGTAAATAACATACATCAACAGTGACATCTTCCGCAACCTGGAAGTGCCCCAATAAAATAATATTACATACAAGTTTTTACATGAATGAAAATGAAAAACACTCATCTCACATAAAAAAAACCCCGGCTATTCAAACACGACGATCCAATATAACATATCCAGCAACACATAACATCACATGTCATCAACGTAAGTAAATATGCGCATCCCAATTGTCGTTGACATATAGCAACGAAACCGGCGACATCACATATTACACTTACGGTCACAGAAAAGAAAGTGTAAAACTATAACAGTTGGAATCCGCAACCACCTCAGACATCGCATGCCTGATCAAATGAATTCTTTAGACATCGCATGCCTAACAATTATAAACCCCGTATTTTAGTCTCATTATCGAAAACACTTTTCAATATCAAGTCGGGCAATTCAACAAGATTCCCGACATCCTGATCAAATGCTCGTCGCAAACTTTAGTAGACGGTCGCACCCCCGATACCGTCGACGAAGTGCACCAAGGCGGAACACCGCTACCGCGAGCACCCGAACGGATGCTTTCGGCGACGGGGTTCTCCTACAGTCACTTGGTCGGGGCTATGGAGTGAGGCTGTTTATTAAGTTTACCCGGCGAGTATCCGCGTACGCTACGTGATTGGGACGGACTTTTGATCACATCAAAATTCCGTGGCAACCAATCAAGTGAGACTAAAGTGCTATGTTTATAACATTCATTCAGTTATCACATAACTTTTGTGAATTCCAATTGTTGTATCACATTCCGGATAAACAGAAAATGTTAAACTTTCCGTTTGAACATTTGAACACCCAAGTTTTCCCGAAACAGCTCAACACATGAAATAAGTCTAACAACATTCAGTTCGTGCCTCAGTACCAACGGTCCAGCCGTAGAAGGGTCAAGCCAACGCCTCACATGTGGCACGCCGTACTGCCCCAAACCCGAAGGTTCAAAGGGCAGTTCAAGACGGTCACATAATCGAGTTAAGGTTTGTTGTCTTCTAGAGAGTCCATCGCGTTACTTGCACTACTTAGAACGTCGTTAAACTATGGAAAAATCCAACAATTGGAAATTTCCCGGCAGGGGAAAAAGTGGGTATTTATATCCGGTCGAACTTTTTAACATATTCTAAAAATACCCGGAAAAACACACTGACAAAATTAGACAATCCGATCGATACACCGAATCCCCAATACAACCCAGAAAATTCAACTCTTGAAAATTATTAAAAATTCCCAGGAAAACCAGCACTGCAAACTAGGAATTACTGTGCAAAATTTATTGCATGAAGAGGCTAAAGGGCCGCGGAACCGCCGCATTAGCATGCTAATGCCGCGGTTCCGCCGCGCTTTGGTGGAGTTAGGTGTACGGGATTCACAGTAATTCATAGAATCTCCTGCTGATTTTTCTGCATATTTTTAATACTCAAAAATCCCTGTTTTTGAAAAAAGTCCAGAGAGCAAGGAAAAGTCGGGGTTTCGGGTTTGATCGGGTTTCTAACATCGTCTACGCATCGCCTAAGGCTCTAGCTAGGCTCTGATACCACTGTAGGGTTCCTAGGCACACAAATGAAGTCTCACAAGTGATCAAGCATGGCTCATTCAAATTTTACAAGTGCCTACAAACCCTAATACGGATCGTTAACTAGATATATAGGCGATGCAAGCATGTAAACAAATTAAATGCTAAATGAAAGTGACTACAACCTTTGTAGATCCGGTCCACCACTTCCTAAGCTCCATGATGATGTCCCTCCGCTGTCCAAATCGGAATCCGGACTCTAGCATCGGCTTCATCGAAGAAATGGGCGGGGTTGGTCGTCGGCTTCGATGCCGAAGATGATCTACGTCGAGGCATCACAAGATCAAACTCCGACTTCACTAAGTCATGAAACTTGTGAAGAAAACACCCTATACTACTTGGCAAGAGGTAGAGGATGAAGAAATAGGAAGTGGGTTCACTTTAGAATTGGATTTCTCACTTGTTTTCATCACTTACCATTGATGTAGCAAGCTTTTCTTCATGGAAGAAGAAGATGAAGAAGAAGAAGAAGATATATGATAAGTTATTTAAAAGGAAAATAAAAAGAATACTTATCATAACTTCAACCGTGGTTTAGTGTAGAGATTTAACTAAGGTTAGATGAGTGGTTAGGGTTAGAGAAGAGACAAGAATGGTGGACTTGTTCAAAGCTTCAAGAAGCTTCAAAGAAAAAACAAAACTAGCAACCATTCTTTTCTCTTTATCTTTTCAAATGAAATAAATAAAATAAATAAATAGATAAATGAATAAGTGAATGAAATGAAACCCTAACCACTAACTAACCATGGTTTAATACTTTACACAAAACCAAGCTAGAATGTATCATCAAACATGATACAATCATGTGCACAAAAAATATATCACATATACAATGTGCACAATTCAAGTGAGAAAATCCATTTAAAGTGAACCAATACTAGTTAATGCAAAGTAATATATCAAATATATAATTATACATTAAATCATTAAATCAACACTTGATTCAATGATCCGGTCATGTCGCATATAACCGGCTAGTATCCAATGTATCGGCTTATCGAGTCAATCCTTGATTCGATAACTAGGTTATATCGCATACAACCATTCGACACATTCATCGCGAGAATGAAATACGGTATCACATACACGCATTATTCTCGGTCCCGCACATATCTCATATGCGCTCCTATTTCGTTTCGCTTGAGCCAGGAAACCTCTGTGTAGGACTCTAAAGACTCGTCAATACGCCGGCAGCAGATGATGATCATATCAAACACCCACAAGCCGGAAGCAGTCTGCTAAACGTAACGGCCACCCGGATATTGAGCGATCAGAAGATCGACGAGCAAGCCCGCTCACACTCCTGTGAATCCAACCAGTAACACTTACCGTATAGTCCGGTCTGTTCGTCTGATATGCCGCATATCTCGCCTAGGGGTGGTAAACGTCAGACCCCAGTAGCTCGATAAGTCATGCCGACGTGAAGTTCATGACATGTGTGAAACTACTGATAACACTTACCAGTAGGTCACTGCAACCCTGGCCAGGGATTTCCTGTTATGGCCAATCGAGCATAGCGCAACATCAACCCCCAATACCGGGAGAGACGAATCCCCTCCTATCGCTCATTGCCTCCATGTGAATCGGGACTGTACCCAAAAACCACCTGTTTGCACGACTCAGTAGAGCCGTGGTACGGTGGAAATCAAAGCACAGTGGGAGACACACAAGACTCTATGACGATCTCGGGTCAACAGACTAAGCTGTACCAGTGTCACCAGAGAACTGCCATCTGACGTGAGGTATAATACCATCTGGGAGTTCTCGGGGAGTCCGTTCAGTGTACCCAGTCTCCACTGAGCACCCGCATACCATCTCCGATGTCAAACACCAATGGATATGGGATCATCCATCGCCCATCACATGGGTAGAGAAGATATACGCTAGTCTACTCTGGAATATCGATGCCCCGTCTCGATATTCCCACGACTAGGAACAATGAAGGATGTACTCATTGACTACCCAGGCCCCACTAGTATGATCTTCATCATAGTCCTGGAAGTCGAGTACACATCCTAAGGGCTTTATCAACATGTAATCAGAGAGACATAAAGTATACATGTTAAGATAAAGAGCAACCAGATAGCGTACTATCATGTCGAGCAAGAAAGTCCTACCTATATATGTCCCAGCATCCACTACAATATACATCCAATGTACAGTAATGGCCTCTAGGGCATACATATAACTAACACCCACTTCCTATTTCTCCATCCTCTACTAGACTAGCACTTTAGTTTAGGGTGTTTGCTTCAATAATTCTCTAGTTAGTGAAGTAGTAGCTTGAGTTGGTATTCCCTCGACGTAGATCATCTTCGGCCTCGAAGACTTCAAGCAAGGACGCTTCTTTCGCCTCGTGAAGCCATGCAAGAGCCCGGGAGAACCATGATTGCAGCGAAGGGACTACGACAAGGAGCTTTAGAAGTGAAGGACCGATCTACAAAGGTTGTATTTCGTATTCACTTAGTCGTAAATGTTATTTACTTGCATGTGTAACCCTAATTATCTAGCAAAGATCTTGTTTAGGGTTGTTCGGCACGGCTAAAATTTTAATCGGGCATGGTTGATACCTTGTAGAACCTTGTTAGAGCGCCTAGTAACCCTACAATAATGTCATGGCAGATGAATATATAAATATGCATGAAAATCACAGTAATAAATGCAATGTCTAAGCTATCATATAAAAGCAAGCTCACTAGTACCATGTCGAAATTATCAGCTAACATTTTATACTAATGAATTAGTATTTTCTAATGTGTACGTGACATGGCAACTACCGATGATGATGTGTGTGAGCCGGCAAGCAGGTGTACGTGGAGCATACGCATCATCGGTAATGGTGCTGGCGTCCTGATGGCATGGGTTTCAATATAACAATAAAACACATTTAAGCATGCAATGCGATGCGAATAGCAAAAATATGCGGAAAATGAATAATAAACACAATAATGAAGAATCTACATTAATATATACGAGTCATACAGTTTTGCCATTTGAAATAACACGAATCGTGTTGTTTAGAAAATAAGGGCTACGGTGTTTTTAAGAAAAGTTACGTCCTTTGAAATATCTGTAGAATCCCTTGGCCTGTCTTTGAAAATACTCACGATTCGTTAGTTTTGAAATATGTATAACTCGAGTCTAGTCTAACATCTACAAGTAAACTACATGACTAAACTAACAGGCTAATCGAAAAGGTAAGTAAACCACCTAAATCTGAGTCGATATATATAACATATAATAGTCGGTGATCCCGCCTCAATAGTATCACATATGATACAATATATAACATGACATCCTCGAGTCAAGAGATCGGATCTATCATCAATATATAGCTCGTACGGTAAATCCATCGTACGACATCCCAATCTGGGTACGGGTCGAATATCATATTTATCTAATCATTTATCTGGTATCCTTATCATCATATCATGTATTAGGGGTACTGACCTAAGTCTAGTACAAACTGGTACCATCTACATATATATGTGCGTGTGTATAACAACACATCGCCTAAAGACCCTGTAAGTCCATGTCATGCACCCCACAAACTTGCGGGGAGGCGGAATATATGAAAAATGATTATCAAAGCTTCGTAACACGGACTTGAGCGCATGAATCGTTTCTAAACCGTTACTAGCAAACTACGAAAGGTTTAACTACTCGGATTCAACATTATACCTTACGTTACTTGTCCTTCGAGTCTTCATCACGGTCCTCCACTCCTCGTCGGCTCCTTGGAACATCGGCACCTCAACGGCCTCCTCGAATCAAAGATGATCCACCCGAGAGCTCCTACGCCAAGCTATACCTCTAACTTGAGATAACTAGGTTGCTCAAAGTGCTAATCTAAGCTACCTAGGGGATATAGAGTGAGGTTATGGATGTATTAGTCTAGCTAACCCTTGATCTCAACACATGAGAGGTTAGGGTTAGGGTTTGAAGAGAGAGTGAGCTTGAGGAGAGAGAAGGTGAAGATGATAATGAGAATGAATAATGAACTCATATGAATATAACAACCATAACAATTAATCAAATAAATAATATAAATGATTAATCATCATGGTTGATGCATTCACCTTGTGTGATTCATCATATGACTCATTAACTCATTAATGAATCATTTAATGCTAAGGATGAATCACACAAATGAGTCATTAAGCATTTAATGCTCATGCCACCTTAACCCCTTAGTCACCACTCTTCTAGAAGCTTCCCGACAAATTACGAGAACGCCCCTCCAATCCATGAAAACACGGAAAAACTTTAGACTGTATAAATCTAATAACCCGATACTAGAATCTGGCTTAAACCAAAGCCGGCTAGTAAAAACTGTCCGAAAAGTCGTACGTGCGTAAACACGCGTACGCATCCGAACCCTTGTCGTAAAACCATACGACCTCTATATCGTTTCGCCTGAAGCAGGGAAACTCTCTGTGTGGGACTCTAAAGACTCGACACTACGCTGGCAGTGGGTTAACCACAGACCGCAAGCGGCACTAGCTGTACGTAATGGTCCCCAGGTAGATGTCGATAAGAAGGCCAATGAGGAAAACCATCCGAACCCCTACTGAGCCTGATGTGACAATCTCCGTACAGTCCGGTCTGTTTGTTTAAGACTATCGCATATCGAGCTTAGGGGGCGGCAAGCGTCAGTCCCCTAATAGCTGTATAAGTCGTGTCGGAGCGTAGCCCATTACACCCTGAGAAAACTACTGGAACCTACCAGTAAATCTCGCTTGCCCTGGCCAGGGACTTTGCGTAATGGCTCTCTGACACAGAGCGATATCAACTCCCAATACCGGGAGAGACGAATCCTATCTAACCGCCACTGCCTCCAAGTGCTCGGGACTGCACCCAACTGCTACCTGTTTGCACGACCCCTTTGAGCTGTGGTAGGGTAGCAATCTAAGAACAGTGGGACACACTCGAGGCGAAGTAGCAGTGTCAAGTCTGCGGACTATGCTGTACTCATGTCACCTGGGAACTGTTAACTAACGACGGGTATAATGCCAACCAATCAGTTCCCCTGTGAGTCCTGTCCAGTGTACCCGTAACCTAACGAGCATATGTATACTATCTCTAGTACGACATACTGATGGCTGTGGGACAGACCATCTCCCCAACTGGGATGAGAAGCGTACACACTTAGTCTACTCCGGAATATCGATGCCCTATCTCGATAATCCAACGACCAGGGACCTGTATAGGATGTCGCTTACAGACTACCCAGCCCCCACTAGTGTGACTGCCATCACAACGCTGGTAATCAAGCAAAGATCCTATGGGCTCTACTAATATGTATAAGTGATATGTAACAAGAAACATATGCACATATTAAAGTATACTCAAACCAAGTAGCATACTACCATGTTTAGCAAGACTGTATATACAACTGTGAATATCCTAAGCTTCCATTAAGTAATATACATACAAGTATGATACAATAATGGCCCCTAGGGCATATACACTAACAGACCCGCTATAACATCATGTCGTATCTCAATATACGATCAAAATCATATCAACGATCTCGTGGCATCTTGCCTAATCACATCGACTCATCTCCAAATACCATATACTATCCTCATCATCCATGTATATGTATACGTACACACACACACACACACACACACACAGTCCTATACCTGTGTGTGTGTGTATACATATCCCTATATACGCACAAGTAAATAAAATGTATGCGAGTGTGTGTGTGTGTGTGCTTGTATGCAAATCATTAATCTAGGGTTCGCGACTAAAACTAACTATCGACACTATCATCCAATTACAATAAAATTTACCCACGAACTCCTAAGTCTATCTAGATAAACATCTAGTCTCACAATAAACATATTTATATATATAGGTATACGTATTCGTATACTACACTACGAAACTGCGGGGGTGCTATACGCCATCTACCCGACTTCCCCCGTAGATATATATCTACTCACATTTATCCTCGCTTGCCGAAGTTGATGACGCCACGCTCGTCCTTGTCGTTCAAGTCCAATCGAAGGTACCTACATATATACACATATAGCATTGTAAACGGAAATCACGCACGAAAACCAAAACGGTGCACGTATCACGCATATGTTAAAACCTATGGTCTACACATGCAAGATCAACCAAACAACTCTCGATGTTGTCGTAAAAACGTCAAATGATTGAGGCAAACACAAATACTAAAATCCAAGTTCACAGAATTCACAATTTGAAATCAGAAATCATGAAAAATACTTCCAGATTTAACCTTAGATGAAATTAGCCAATTTTGCATATGTTAAGGGTCTAGTTTACAGATGAAAGATCCATGAACCAAACACCACACCCAAAGCTCCTGCTCTGGCCACAATTTGTGTCCAGAAAGCTTATATTTGCGGCCAAGTGGAGACCATTGGGGTTCGGGTCTCTGTGGTAGCTTCTAGGTTGCCTGCTTGTATCTCTGTGTTTGCTAAATAATTTCTAGGGTCCCCGGGTGTTAGCAGATCTTTAAATAGCATCACAATTTCCACAAAATGCGATATCGGGGATTTCTATGTTCATGTTGCGGGGTTTAATTCTCTGGTTTAAGTCTCTAATCACACACTAAATGGGTTGTATGGTCTCTTCTAACCTCAATTACACTTCACAATTCAAGAATTCCTCACAACCTCATCTAGGAATTTCTAAGTTCATAAAACCACACAATATCGATTCTAAACTAACATGGATGCTAAAGGAATTGAAATACTATTCTAATGGTGCAAGAATTACCTCATTTGGAAACTCAAAAAAATCATGAGTTGTCCCAAGTGTCCAAAATCCAAACTTTCTTAGTCAAAATTGCTTGTGATGAGCTTGTGCAAGTTTTTTTATGAAGTCGAGATGAAGTTTTGATGAGTTTTTAGTGGTGAAGTGAGGAGGTAGACGGGGGGAGGAGATGAGGGCGGCCATGGTGTGAGAGGGAGAGGAAGAAAGATGAAGATGATGAATGAAAACAATGAGCCATGCCAAGGTAGACCCATCACCCTCTCTCTCTCTCTTACCCATGCCTCCTTGTCCCCAATTCTTTATTCTTTTTGTATTCTTTTCTTTTCTTATCTTTTCTCTTTTCTTTTCATTTTAAAACAAATCCATGCATAGAAAAAGAAAAGACATGGTGGGAAAATGTAACAAATGTAAAATATGACATGGTGCATGTCATGTGCACAAAACTAGCTTAATGCATGATTAGCAATATTTAATCGCGATTGGCATTAAAATGGAATATAATTAATCATAAAAACATTCATAATTTTCTTAAATCATATAAAGCACCCTCATTTCTGAAATTCCTACAATTTTCCAAATATTTCCCAATTTATCGGTATTTAATTATACCGCATCGTCAAAATATTCATAATATTTATTATTTAATTATAAAAATTCCCAAAAATAATATTTTATTTTTCTGAAATGTTACAAGATGTTGCAGAATCTTGTTTTAAAAACTGGTAGCTCTAGTTCTTGCTTTGTATAGCGGTATTCCTTGTATAATATCCAGCACCTTATTCGATAAGGAAAGAGCTGAGATCCCTTCACCGGGAGTGACCTCTTTAGAGAAACTAGCAGATGCTACAACCCATTCGGTTTTGTTTTTTGATTGCT
The DNA here is from genome assembly GCA_030015575.1 of Agapanthus africanus. Taxonomy (NCBI): domain Eukaryota; kingdom Viridiplantae; phylum Streptophyta; class Magnoliopsida; order Asparagales; family Amaryllidaceae; genus Agapanthus; species Agapanthus africanus. Next base: position 493,834,852 of record JASDDO010000019.1, on the reverse strand, counting down.
TTTTTTTAGTTCATGCTTTGCATAGTGGTATTTATGAAATATCCTACACCTTATTCGATAAGGAAAGAGCCGAGATCCCTTCACCGGGAGTGACCTCTTCAGCAAAACTAGTAAAAGCCTCAAAAACACTACTTTTCAAAATCACTCGATTCTACAACGAGATCAAGTTCATTACGCAAAAGGTTTTCATAAAAACCTGTCATAGCCTTCCGTCATTTCAGATAAGTAATACTTAGTATTCGTGCTACGTTTGTTAGCCTTCGTCAAGGCGTAGTGTGCGGTAGCTAACTAGTGCTTATCTGCTATAGCATGGGATGCGATTGGATTAGGGTAGTCGGGCGACTTTGTTGGCCTTCGTCAAGGGTCGTACGGGTGGGTTTAATTCAATCATGAAATGTACGGGTTGAACTTGACTAGCGGCCTATGGTTTGTTGCCCTTCGTCAAGGTCATAGGAAGCTAGGGGCAAAATATTATCGGGAATTTCAAGTGTTGATATTTGCAATGAGATTACATACCTTCTATGAGATAGTTGGATCCCGATACCCACTGCGAGTAAGAGTTACTCCCGGGAGAGTTTTACACATTACAATTAGCCGATCAAGTAGGTGTCTAGAAAGGTTTTAACGCGGTTACGCCCTTGGGAAAACGAGGTTTATTTTAATTAGGTCCATGCGAAAGCACGGGGAATCTCCCTCAAAGAACCGACACTGGCCTGGCCGAAAGATTGGCGAAATTATAGGGTGTAATTAATCCCGGCTAGTCTTACCTTTTAGAGTTTGAAGGATGATTTGACAACAAAAGTGGGAGCCTTCCTGATTAGATAAAATAATAACCAATCTAATCTTGCAAAAGTGCACGCAGAGTGTTTTCTTCTCTTTCTCTCCTGGTAGCGACCATGTCACGCCTTAATCAAGATAATAATATGGATGCATTGACCGAACCTGCTTATTATACTGAACTGGGGAACATTGGTTCCACTCTATCTTATAATTGTTATAAGTCCGAGTAGGAAATAGGGGAATATACGGATTCCTACGCCACCTAAACGTGGAATAAGCATGTTGATGCATATTCTTCGGGTGTGTTCATTACCGAGAACTGTTTCTCAGTATCCTCTACGTCCTAGATATAAGATATCGAATCAGGATCCCATATATGTAATCTGTTACATGGGCTGCAGAAAGGTAAAGAACTGAGATTGGGTGATATGTCTCTAAGTGTTAGAGAATAGTGCAATTATTGCAGCCAAATCAGTTGGCAGATATCACCTTGTATTACCAAATGGTAAATACACTGATTCTGAATGAATGTTATTACATACCGAACCTGATATACAACATTACATCAAATTCTTTATTAAGTTAAAGAAGGATATAATGGTGTATTGGAGGATAATGTTGTGAACATTTTCCTGAATCAAGAGTTGATTGGATCAGGCACTATATGTAATGGCAAATAAGTTCTAAATCAAAGCACAATGCAAAGTAAGTAGAACACACAAAAGAGGAGTAGTTCAGAAATGAACGAATCCTTCTTATGGTATTGTAGACTAGGTCATATCAATGCGACACGACCGGCTAAGTAACATAAGGCTGAATATGAGAATCTGTTCGAATTTTCATCTTATGATACTTGCCAGTCTTGTCTCAAAGGTAATATGACCAATACTCCGTTTACTAGAAATGAAGAAAGAGTTACTGAACTCTTGGGACAGATACATGATGATGTATACGGTCCTATGTCTACAAATGACAGGCTTGGTTCTTCATACTTCATTATATTCATTGATCATCTCTTAAGATTCAAACATATATTCCTGTTGAAACACAAGTCTGAAACTTTTGAACAATTCAAGGAATATAAGCTTGAAGTTGAGAACCAGATGGGTAAAAGTATTAAGTCCATCGATGTGATCGGAGAAGGGAATACTTGGGCATGGAGTTCCAGGATTTTCTAAATAGAGAATAGGATTCTCCCTTAGCTTACTCCTTCATATACACCACAGCACAACGGTGTATCGGGGCGGAGGTATCGCACCTTATGAGATATGGCGCGCTCTATGATGAGTATTTCTGAGTTACCTGTTTCCTTTTGGAGTTATGCACTTAAGAAGCTGCATACCTATTGAATAGGGTTCCAACCAAATCAGTGCCTACCACTCCAAATGAGATATGGAATGGGATGAGGCCATGTCTTAAACGAGTTAAGATATGGGGTTGTCCGGCCTATGTTGAAAAGCAAAATACGGACAAACTCGAGGCAATGTCAGTTCTGTAAGTTTGTTGGATATCCCAAACATTCGCGAGGATATATCTTCTACCACACTGAGGAGAAAAAGGTGTTTTGTTTCTCAGCATGCCACCTTTTTAGAAAAGGAATTTCTTATGAAGAAATTTGTGGTCATGAGGTAGAACTGGAAGGAGTTCCAGCTGAACAAACTAACAGCTGATGATTTGGTGAAACCAAAGGATTCGATAGTCTCCAAGGAACCTCAGCCTCTCCGCGAATCTAGTAGAGTTCCTCATCCACTTGAGAGATACTACGGTTTCCTCGGTGACTGTGGGAGCGAAGATTGCATCATGGTAGATGATGACCCAACCAGGTTCACGCAGGCCATCACGAGTGGGGGCTCTGTGAAATGGCTGTATGCTATGCAATCAAAGATGAAATCCATGTTCACCAACAAAGTATGACTTTGCATGTTGCAAGTAAAGGGGTAAAACCCATCGGGAGAAAATGGATCTTGAGAAGATTCTTGGTGTAGATGGAAAAGTTGAGACTTTCAAAGCTATGCTTAAGTCCATCAGGATTAAAACAGGCATCGCGGAGTTGGAACATCTGTTTTGATGTGGCACTCAAAGTGTTTGAATTCGTCAAAAATATAGATGAACCTTGTATATACAAGAAGGTTGTAGAGAGTGAGGTTGTCTTACACATATTGTACGTAGATGACATACTCTTGATAGGAAATGGTTTCCTATGATACACTCGGTCAAGCTCCTCTTATCACGAGGATTCTCCATGGAAGATCTGGATGATACCTACTATATCTTATAGATTATGATCTAAGGAGATAGATCTAAATGGATGTTCGGAGTGTCCCAAATCTAGGTACATTAACACCATACTAAAGGGGTTTAGTATGGAGGATTCTAAGCGTCGTGGTTCGCCCACTTACTCTGGAATCACTCTCTCCAAAAAGATGTCTTCCAAGACTGATTTGGAGAGAGCTCGCATGCAAGGCATACCCTATGCTTCGGCAGTAGGCTCTATCATGTATGTGATGTTATGTACCAGACCAGATGTAGCTAAATCACTAGCTGTAGTGATCAGGAATCAATCGGATCTTGGGAGAATCACTGGATAGCTGTGGAGGACATTCTTAAGTACTTGAGAAGCACTAAAAAAAAGTTCTTGGTTCGAGCTTCCAGAGTGATAAGGACGACTGAAAGTCTGTTACAGGCATTGTCTTTACCCTCAGTGGAGGGACGGTATGTTGGAAGAGTTTCAAGCTAGATACCGTGACATACTAGATGATAAAGGCTGAATACATTGCTACCAACGATGCTGCCAAAGTGGTTGTCTGGGCATTTCTTTTTCATAAGATGAACATGGTTGCTAACATTGAGCGTCCAATAACTGTTATTATGACAACAATGGAGTTGTGTCTTTGGCCTAAGAACGCCGGTCCTATCAGCGGTCCAGACATATTCTGAGGAAAGTATTACCTGATCACGGAGATGGTTGATCTCCAAGGGATCGAGGTTAGGAGAGTTGACGCAAAGGATAACACGGCGGATCCACTCACAAAGGCTTTTCTCTAAAGAGACTTTTATAGAACGTTGAGTATGAGATATTGCAACAAATGGCCTTAGTGCAAGTGGGAGATTGTTAGTTATATGTATGCCCTATAGGCCATTACTGTACATGTGATGTATATTTTAGTGGATGCCTGGACATATATAGGCAGGAATTTCTTGCTCGACATGATAGTATGATATCTGGTTGCTCTTTATCTTAACATGTACACTTATTGTCTCTCTATTACATGTTGATAAAGCCCTTAGGATGAGTACTTAACTACCAGGATTATGATGCAGATCATACTAGTGGGGCAGAGGTAGTCGGTAAGTACATCCTTCAAATGTTCCTAGTCATGGGAGTATCGAGATGGGGTATCGATATTCCAGAGTAGACTAGCGTATACGTTTCTTGACCCATATGATGGGCAATGGATGATCCCATATCCATTGGTGTTTGACATCAGAGATGGTTACGGGTGCACATTGGAGACTGGGTACACTGAACGGACTCACCGAGAACTCCTAGATGGTATTATACCTATCGTCAGATAGTAGTTCTCTGGTGACACTGGTACAGGTTAGTCTTTCGACTCGAGATCGTCATAGAGTCTTGTGTGATTCCCGCTGTGCTTTGATTTGCACCTTACCACGTTCAAGAGATCGTGCAAAATGGTGGTTTTTGGGTACAGTCCTGAGTCACATGGAGGCAATGAGTGATAGGAGGGGATTCGTCTCTCCCGGTATTGGGGTTGATGTTGCGCTATACTTGATTGGCCATAATAGGAAATCTCTGGCCAGGGTTACTGAGATCTACTGGTAAGTGTAATCAGTAGTTTCTCGAACCGTTATGGACCATGCATCAGCATGACTTATCAGGCTATTGAGGTTTGACGTTATACCACCCCAGGCTGCGATATGCGACATATTTGACGAAGTGACCGGACTGTACGGTAGTGTTACAGATTGGATTCGCAGGAGTATGAGCATGCTTGCTTGTTGATCTTCTGATCGCTTAATACCCGGGTGGCCGTTACGTTTAGCAGACCGCTTGCGGCTTGTGGGTGTTTGATATGATCATCACCTACTGCCGGCGTATTGACGAGTCTTTAGAGTCCTACATAGAGGTTTCCTGGTTCATGCGAAATGAAGTAGGAGCACATATGTGATATGTGCGGGACCGAGAGTAATGCGCGTATGTGATACCGCATTTTATTCCCATGATATGTGATATCGATCGGTTATTTGTGATATAGCCGGGCTGTCGAATCAAGTGTTGATTCGATATGTTGATACATATGATATTAGTCGGTTGTATGTGATATAGCCGGATTATTAAATCAAGTGTTGATTTAATAATTTACTGTATAATTATATATTTGATATATTATCTTACATTAACTAATATTAGCTCACTTAAGATTTCTTTTTCTTACTTGTGTACACTTAGTATATATGTGATATATATTAATGTACATTATTTTGTGTCATGCTTGATGCCACATGCTACATGGGTGTTTGAGACTCACGCCATGCTTATAATAATGTGAGGGTTTTATTTATTTAAAGTAAATCAAATTAGTTGGTAATTAGTCACATGGTTCAAGCTTGTAGAAGCTTGTGGAGCCATTGACCAAGTGCACTAATTTTGTTTTACTTGTAGATATTTATTAACCTAACCATTATTATTAGCCATGGTTTATTCTCTACATGAGTTAATTTATGACACTAACTCACCCATGGTTGCTATTCTCACCTCATGAGTTTTTCATTCTCATCTCCACTTCATCTTCTTCTTCATCAAGAGAAAGCTTTCTAGATTTTCTCAAAGTGAAGAAATATTGTGAGAAAAATAAATCTAAAGTGAGCCCAATTCCGACTTCATCATCCTCTACTATATTAGCCATTTAGTTTAGGGTGTTTGCTTCACTAATCTACCATTAGTGAAGAGGTGGCATGAGCTTGAGTCTCCTCGACGTAGATCACCTTCGGCCTCAAAGACTTCGAACAAGCTTGTTCATTTCTTCATGTGAACCCTTACTAGAGTTCGGGTGTTCACTACTTGGAGCGAAGGGACTACTACACGGAGCTTTAGAAGTGAAAGACCGGTCTACAAAGGTTGTATTCCTCATTCACTTAGATGCAAAGTTGTTTGCAATGCTAGTTCGTCTAAATCTCTAGTTAAGATTCTAGGGTTAGGGTTCTTTAGTACGGCAAATATTTGAAATTGGCATGGACGATACCTCCCGAAACCTTGTTGTCGTGCTAGGTAACCCAACAATAAGTAAGGGCAATATTTAAGTTCCTCAGCCAGTCTTTATAATTTGGTCCCGTATGTTTATTTTTGTCTAATAGAAGCTTAAGTCCTGACATTGGTATCTGCCATTAGGAGAGAGAGAAAAGAAAACACTCAGCGATTGCTCTTGCATGATTTGATTGGGTATTAATCTTATCTAATCAATGTCTCCCACAGCTTTTTATCAAATTTTCCTTCAAACTTTAAAAAGAAAATTAGCCAGGATTAATTACATTCTACAAGTTTGCTAAACGGTCAGCCAGGCTGGTGTCGGTACTCCGAGGGAGGTTCCCCATGCTTTCGCACGGGCCTAATTAAAATAAACCTCATTTTCCTAGAGGCATAACCCCGTTGACACTTTTCTAAACACCTACTGGATTAGCAAATTGTAAAGTGTAAAACTCTCCTGGGAGTAACTATTACTCACAGTGGGATCGGGATCCAACTATCAAATAGAAGGTATGCAATCTCATTGCAAATTTCAACACTTGAAATTCCCGATATTGGTTTTACCCCTAGCGTCTTATGACCTTAACTATGGTCAACAAATCATAAACTGTCATGCCCCGCTTCCCGGTATACGGCAAAGGGGGCGCGATTGGTCCGCTACGTATTTACTGTGAAGTAAATACGCTAAGCGTATCTAAGCAATATAAAAATAATCACAAGAGACAAGAGATAAAAGTAACAGCAACTTTATTTATTAACATTCTTTTGTATAATGCATGAAAAGGAAATACAACTGAAGTAAAAACGATGCCTAAACAATGGCATAACAGGAAATAAAAGGTACTGAATGGAAATGTACAATGTCTAGATCTCGGGGTCTTCAAGGAACTGATCCAAGTCTTCACTAATGATGGGTTCGATCTCTGCTGTGTCCAGATCACCTGACGACATTCAAGGAAGAAGGAAATAGAATGTCGTCAGCGAACAGGTCGCTCGGTAAGTCCCAAAGTTAAGGGAGAAATAGAAAAGACAGAATAAGAATGTATCTTTTAAAGTTGTATAATATTATAGAATATTGTGTTAACGCAGTTGTTTGTAGCTTGGTATGGAAGGATGCCAGTGTATACGAGAGGGGTCTCTATATGCTAGAGACCAGGGCAAACTGAAAGTACAAGGAACCGTTATGCCGCGGTACAACAGCAACAGGATTCATGTTAGGTGTCTTAATCTTACTGTCTCGTGCCACTTTTAACACCTTCCGTACTAATCTACCCCTTAAACCCCGTAGTGTTTTGATTGTATTATTATATTATATTGTATAAGTTGTATAGTTGGATGACTGACCGAAACCATGATATCAGTAACGGATGTAATGGTTGTAAACTGGAATCATGTAAATGGAAAGTATATCCATGGTTTTGGTTCAGTCAAGTTGAATAGATTGATAACCGGATTCATGGATTCGTGTGTTCATGTTGGTATTCCAGAAATTTTAAAACAAAATAATATTAAAAATAATGTGGGGTATGGAATTTGAACTCTGGTGGCTTGGTTCAGCAGTGCAAGGTATTACCAATGAGCTACAAGCTCCTTCTTGTAATTATTGTGTGAAATAAATACTTAAAGAGATATCAGCAACATTAAATACTCCAAGTATACTTTGAATTTAAATCAATTCTTTGTACATTAAAAAATGAGTTATTTAATTACTTAAGTCTTGTGCTCAGGTAATAAATACCCCTTTATGAATTTTTGAAAAAAATATTTTGCAAATTTTGTATCCGAAGTTTGGGGTTGTTACATTCCACCCTCATAAAAATTTTGTCCTCAAAATTTGTAAAAGGAAAGTTTAACAGTTTGGTGACAGAACTAAAGATTGTAAAAAAATTTGGTCAAAGTGAGGGGGTTACCTGGGTTGTCGTGGTTTACAGTCTCAGGTTCTATTGCTTCTAAGGTGGAGGCTTGACGTCTCGGCACATTTTTCTGTGTAAGCCGGTACATCGATGGCTGACTAGGTAGAGGTGGTCCATGTGGAGGTGATGCTGGGAATGTAGGACGAGTTGCAGGAACCTGGATAGCTGGCCGCTGCGGATTGTTGGTGGGTGTGTGAGCTGAGTTGCGTCTATAGGGACAATCTCCAATTCTATGATCGGATGCGCTACAAACTAAGCATAGGCCTTTTGCGCGCCTACAGTCCTTCCACAAGTGTCCCTTTCTTCTGCAGTAGTAGCAGAAATCTGGACTCGAATGGTTAGTTGTTTCCTTCCGTCTCTTGGGTGGTGCAGATTGGGTAGGGTAGGCTCCTCTTGCTATCTGGGTGGCAGTGCATTTTCTGACGGTTGCTTCTACTTCTGGTCGGTTCAATAATATAGCAGTCTGCTGCTGCAGTCCAACCAGGAGACTTCATATTTTCTCAAGCAGAACCGTCTGCTCGTTGGGTAGAGCAGGAACGGCAGGTGTGATTGATAGTGGAGGTGGAGGTGTGTTGTTGAAGTTGGTGCTGGTGTTGTTCGGGAAATCCATAACCTTGAATAAAAATTTGGGCTAGGATAGATTCAGGTACATGAATTGATAAGATTCAAGGAATATGAAATTGTAAGATTCAAGGAACATGAATTGTAAAGAATGTTTTAGTTGATGGTTCTTGTGTTATACTGCTTAGGTTGTTCATACAGAACAGAATTGCGTGGTAGTGTTTCATACAACTCTGACCTGCATGGACCACCAACAAAACCTGTCACGCCCCGCTTCCCGGTATACGGCGAAGAGGACGCGACTGGTCCGCTACGTATTTACTGTGAAGTAAATACGCTAAGCGTATCTAAGCAATATAAAAATAATCACAAGAGACAAGAGATAAAAGTAACAACAACTTTATTTATCAACATTCTTTTGTACAATGCATGAAAAGGAAATACAACTGAAGTAAAAACGATGCCTAAATAATGGCATAACAGGAAATTAAAGGTACTGAATGGAAATGTACAATGTCTAGAGCTCGGGGTCTTCGAGGAACTGATCCAAGTCTTCACTGGTGATGGGCTCGATCTCTGCTGTGTCCAGATCACCTGACGACATTCAAAGACGAAGAAAATAAAATGTCGTTAGCGAACAGGTCGCTCGGTAAGTCCCAAAGTTAAGGGAGAAATAGAAAAGACAGAATAAGAATGTATCTTTTAAAGTTGTATAATATTCTAGAATATTGTGTTAACGCAGTTGTTTGTAGCTTGGTACAGAAGGATGCCAGTGTATACGAGAGGGGTCTCTATATGGTAGAGACCAGGGCAAACTGAAAGTACAAGGAACCGTTATGCCACGGTACAACAGCAACAGGATTCATGTTAGGTGTCTTAATCTTACTGTCTCGTGCCACTTTTAACACCTTCCGTACTAATCTACCCCTTAAACCCCGTAGTGTTTTGATTGTATTGTTATATTGTATTGTATAAGTTGTATAGTTGGATGACTGACCGAAACCATGATATCAGTAACGGATGTAAACTGGAATCATGTAAATGGAAAGTATATCCATGGTTTTGGTTCAGTCAAGTTGAATAGATTGATAACTGGATTCATGGATTCGTGTGTTCATATTGAATTGTAATATTGTGGATTTTTATGGTACTTGAATTATATTCAAGTCGGATGATGATCAGACTCAAACCCGAGTCAGACAGTAGAAATGTAAATCGAAGTCCTATATATACTAGGGTCCTTAGGGTAATTTATAAAACTTGAGAGGGTTTTATGTAAAAACACTTTTGTATAGTTTTCAAGATACACCCCAAGTATTTATTATTCGTCTTTAGAGTTGTAATGAGTGTGGATTTTATATTGTGATATTTCTAGTGAAAATATCCTACTTTTATAAATAAAGGTATTTATCTATAATATTGATTTATTTGAAGTTCTTGGTATTTTAATGTAAAATTTATTCTTGTGATTTTTAGAAAAAAGTGGAACATTTATATCATAACAAAATAAATGTTTTAATGATAAATATTCATATATTTGTACAAAAATAATTTTAATAAATATTTTATATTCTAGAAAATCTCATTTTCTTAAGATGTCGTATTTTAAATCTTTCGAGACCGAATGCTCCTTGCAGAGGTCTGAATCTCGCACTACTAAGCCCGAGGGTGCACGATAAACCGTACCATCCCGAACGGGTTCCCCAAAATGGGTTGTAGTGGCGCTTTGCAAAGATTTTATAAATACAAACCTTTAGAATACGGTTTTATTAAGTAAATGGTATTTATTTGTAAAAAGTCGATTTTCCGTATTTTAGATTATAGGGTTTTCTAATTCAACTAGACTATTTCTAAATGGTCTAAACAACAAGTTGTTAGATGCCTCAAATCGCCTCTTCACCGCCAATTGTGGCCAAGTAAGTACAAGTGAAGAAAGGAAGGATCCGCTCACGAATCATCGTGAGACGGGCCTTTTAAAATTATCTTTCTCACTTGCCTAACCTAGACACCACAAAGTCTGGTTTAGATAAACGACTGATGTCCACAACTTATCGTATTTTCCTAATAAGAGGTATTCATTTAAAAGTGTATCAACGCTAAAACTTTTTGAAATGATTTTGTTAAGAATATGGTATTTAAATGAAAGTATTGTTTTATCGTATTCTAAGTTTTCAAGGTAGCGTGTTATGTTTGAATATGAGTGTGTGAGGAGGTAGGTCATTACCTCGTGATCTACATTAAGGTATAGCAATGTTAAGGGGGTTAAATGTGAAAACGAAACATGGTGGTATTTAAGTGAAAAAAATACGATAAATGGAAACATTATCATTTCATGTGATAAAACTTGTTCAAACTGTTTTTTAAATGATTAATAGTCAACAATAAGATGTTTAAGCATGATTGAATTAGTGAGAAGTGAAATTTTAAAGAAAACCGAATCGGAAATCGGATTTGTTCCGATTCCGTCGGGTTTTGTAAATTCGTATTTTTTTTATGAAAGAAAAGAAAGATAGAATGGGGACTTATGTGTTTGGACAACACTAGAGAGTGAGAGGGAAGTAGAGGGTTCGCCGGTGCGTCGATTCGTCGCCGAGAGTTCCTAGCACGATCACCGGATGTTCGCCGTCGATTTCGTCAGGGCTTCCCCTTTCGCTCGTTTTCAAAGTACAAAAGATTTTCTTGAGATTTTGGGAGAGTGGGCTCAGAATTTTAGAATGAGAGGGTAGGAGGTAGGGGTGTATTTATATGGTTAGGCTAGGGTTAGGGTAGGTGTAGGGTTTTTAATTAAAAAATGTAAAAAAAAATAGGAAAAATGTATTAAAAATGGATTGAATGAGAGTTATTGTGCTCTCTGGAAATGATCTGAGAAATTAAAGTATACAGAGGGATAGAGAAGACCAAGAGGCACATCTTTCCTACAGACGACTCGGCCGTCCGGCCGAGCCGGCCCGAGTCGGCCGGTCCGCCGGCCGACTCGGCCAAGTCAGGCCGAGTCAAGGCGTCGGGAGGTGGGGGGTTGCCGGGGGTAGCCACTGGTACTTCTAACTTTTCTTGGGTAGTAGGGTTTTTGTGAGAAAACACGTGTTAACTGTTAGTATTCCTGAAATTTTAAAACAAAATAATATTAAAAATAATGTGGGGTATGGGATTTGAACTCTAGTGGCTTGGTTCAGCAGTGCAAGGTATTACCAATGAGCTATAAGCTCCTTCTTATAATTATGGTGTGAAATAAATACTTAAAAAGATATCAGCAACATTAAATACTCTAAGTATACTTTGAATTTAAATCAATTCTTTGTACATTAAAAATGGAGTTATTTAATTACTTTAGTCTTGTGCTCAGGTAATAAATACCCCTTTATGAATTTTTGAAAAAATATTTTGAAAAATTTGTATCGGAAATTTGGGGTTGTTACATAAATGCTAGTCAAGTTCTACCTGTCATTTCATGATCGATTTAGACCCACACGTATGACCCTTAACTATGGTCAATAAAATCATACGAATGTCCTAATCGATCGCATCATATACTTTGTAGGAAGACATCACTTAGCTACCGTACACTACGCCTTAACTATAGTCAACAAACGTAGCACAAATACTAAGTACTCTACTTCCTAAAATGGCGGAGGGCTACGAATGGTTTTGATGAAAACCTTTAACGTAATGAACTTGATATTGTTTAGAATCTAGTGATTTGAAAAGGAGTGGTTTAAGCTACTCTTAAAAATCATGTTGTTTTTCAAAAACAAACCGAATAGCTTTTGCTAAAGAGGTCACTTCCGGTGAAGGGATCTCGCCTCTTTCCTCATCGAATGAGGTGCTGGATATTCATCAAGGAATACCATTATGCAAAACAAGAACTAGAGAGGCTATCATGATAAACCGAGTGGGTTGTGGCATTGGCTAGTTTTGTTAAAGAGGTTACTCTCGGTGAAGGGATCTCGGCTCTTTCCTCCTCGAATGAGGTGCTGGATATTCATCAAGGAATACCACTATGCAAAGCAATAACTAGAGTTACCTTTTTTGAAATTTTTTGATTCTACAACATCTTTAGGTTTCTTTTCTTAACATTAATCTCATCAATGTTTTCCTATCATTTAACTTTATCATTGCAGAAATAGAAATGAAAATAGAATGTACGTTATGCCATCCTCATTCTCCACGGGGCCCCGTCATACACCGTTAGGTTATTTAACTAACGGCAGAGCGGGGGATGGACTAGCGAGGGTGCAAAACATATGCAGCGTATATTATATATCTCATATATATATAATCATTCGTCTCACGCAATAATAAGCATTCCAGATCACAGATAAATAGATTGGATACACTAAGAATTCCGTGTTTCGTTTAAGCCCTGAACGAAAGACGGATTCCACGGTCGTGATGAATAGCCAAACCCTACCCTACACCCCTACGGGTGCGGCAAACTACCCGCAAAATTCCCGAAATGAAGCAACCTCCCTCAATAAAATGTGTAGGCCACTCGGCACTTCAAGAACCCGGTAGTTTGTGCACCCCACCTTGAGTCTATCCTAGGAGCATAAACAGTAAAAAGAAATAATACAGCGGTGGCTATAACCTCAACCCGGATGTGCCCCGCAAAATAATATTACATCACTTTTACAAATTACAAGAATGAAAGAAAAGAAAACACTCTTCTCACATCCCCCCGAATATTCATTCATGACGATCCAACACATTCATATACACATACCATCACATGTTACATATATGTGCAACGCCCACTAATCGTCGTATAGAAATTAATCGACGTTTCTCAACACATATCAAAACTGAAAAGCGGAAAAACGATCTAAAAATCGACTTTGAAACACTCTGAATTGCTCTAACACTTAGATAACATCACATGCAATCTGGGCAAAAATAAACAACACCATAAAACTTAAAACCAAGAGTACAGAACACCTTAAAAAACCCAAGCCCAAATCTCTACAATGGACCGGCGAGGCCAGGAAAATCAGGGTTTTAGCCGGTGAGATTTTGAGTGTTTGGGCTTGTTTTTCGATGGTGTTCAAGTTATCTCATAACAAGTATTTTGCACATGTTTAAAAAAATTTCAGAAGACTTATAAAAATTTCCAGAAACTTGGTTTTTGATTTTACGGTTTCGGAGTTGTTTCGGTTTCGAAGCTTTAAACGCCGTCTTAAATACTAGTTTTGGTTTAGTTAGGCTCTGATACCTTGTTAGTAGACGTTGCAAATTCTCACAACACTTGTGGGGAGGCGGAAGTAGCAAACAATAATTTTGAAGCATGCAACATCAACTTTTGAACCCGGATCGTATCCTAAACCATAACTAGTACCCTATCTAGGAGTTTTAGCTACTATGATAGGGATTATTCCTTGTTGAAACCGGTCCTTCGGGTCTTCTTTTTGCTGTATTTCTGATCTCCTTCGGTGCTTATAATGATCTCGATCTCCGGTCACCGCTAAACCATAGATGATCCACCCGAGAGCTTTGGATCATGCTTCAACCTCCACTAAAGAGGTAACTAAGAAGTCGAGCTTGCTAAGAGAGACTACTTAGATGATGTAGAGATAATCAAATGGATTATTTGATCTCAAAACCTATGTTTCACAACTCATGTGAAGGATTAGGGTTGAGCTTGAGGGAGGAGATAATTTGGAGAGAGAATATGAGAGTGAGAATGAGAAAAATGAACTAAGCGTTGAAGAAAAGAATGGCTAAGGATTTTGAATTATTGAATCATGGATTATTTTTCTCAAAAAATAATCAACCATGCCTCAATAGTAAATCCACATGAATATAATAATCCTTAGCCATGCTTTCATCCATGCTAGGAAAAGTCTCCAAATTCCACCTCTTTTATTTTATTTTCCAAAATAGAAAATCCATATATGAGGTGTCTCCTTCTAGAATCCTTTTCTTGTACAATTACAAGAATACCCCTCACCGTATACCGTAAAAATATACCCGTATTCTTATTCCGAAAAATACGAATACAATGAGATACCAATAATCCAATAATATAATACTGGTATCCGGCTTAAACCAAAGCCTACCAGTATTGTCTTTCCGAACATCATTCGTGTAGCCAGTACACGTATATGATCGAAACCCTGCCGTAACACCTTACGGACTCTACATCGTTTCACAAGAACCAGAGAAACCCTCTGTGTGGGACTCTACAGACTCGACAGTATGCTGGAAGTGGGTTTAACCACAAGCTCATCAGCGGCACTAGCTGTGCGTAACGGCTACCCAGGTACATGTCGAAAAGGTGGCCGACGAGCGAATTCATCCTAACCCCAACGAGCCTATAAGTAACACTTGCTATACAGTCCGGTCTCTTCTTCTGATATGTCGCATATCGAGTCTAGGAGTGGTAAACGTCAGACCCTAGTAACTTGATAAGTCATGCCGATGTGTGGCTCATAACGGTTCGAGAAACTACTGATAACTCTTATCAGTAAATCTCAACAACCCGGGCCAGGGAATTACTGTTATAGCTAATCGAGCATAGCGCAACATCAACTCTCTATACCTGGAGAGACAAAACCCCTCCTATCGCTCACCACCTCCATGTGATTCGGAACTGTACCCAAAATCCACCTGTTTACACGACTCTGAAGAGCCGTGGTAGGGAGGAAATCAAAGCACAGTGGGAACCACACAAGACGCTATGATGATCGCGGGTCTACAGACTAATCTTTACAAGTGTTAACAGAGAACTGCTATCTTACGATAGGTATGATACCATCTAGGAGTTCTCGGCGAGTCCTGTTCGGTGTACCCATTCTCTAATGAGCACCTGTGTACAATCTTTGATGTCAAACACCAATGGTTGTGGGATCAACCATCGCCCCCATGCAGGGTCAAGAAACATACACACTAGTCTACTCTGGAAATATCGATGCCCTGTCTCGATATTCTCTCGACTAGGAACTGCTAAAGGATCTGCTTGCGGACTACGCAAGCCCCACTAGTATGATATGCATCATAGTCCTGGTAGTCAAGAAAACATCCTAAGGGCTTTATCAACAAGTATACAAGATATGAAATACTAAGTAGAACAAATCACATGTTAAGATAAAGGTAAACCAAATAGCATACTATCATATTGAGTAAGATTGTTTCTGTGCATACATATCCCTAGCATACTATACAATAAAGGCCTCTAGGGCATACATATGCAACACCAAATTAGGATATTTCCCAAATCTAGATCTATTAATATAGATCTAGTCATCTGAATTCCTGATATCTTGTCTGTTGGTTATAGTGCCCTCAAGACAATTATCATAGTCGCATGCAGGTGATTATGATGATTAAGGGAAGACCTATACCGGTAGAACAATCTTACTCAAGATGATAGTATGCTATCTGGTTTGTCTTTATCATCACTATTACATGTTGATAGAGCCCATAGGATTCTTGCTTGACTACCAGCATTATGATGGCGATCGTATATGTAGGAGATAGGGGTCTATAAGCAAATCCTTAAATGTCCCTAGTCGTAGGGGTTTCGAGACTGGGCATCGATACTCCAGTGTAGACTAGAGTATACTGATCGAGACCCCGATGAGGGGCGGTGGCCAGGTCTCATAAGCCATTGGTGTTAGTTTGTTCACCTAAGATAGTATGCAGGTGCTCATTGGGTTATGAGTACACTGGACGGACTCGCCGGGAACCTGCTAGTTGGTATTATACTTATTGTCAGATAGCAGTTCCTAGGTGACATGTGTACATGTTAGTCTATCGACCTGAGATCGTCATTTGTCTCGTGTGAGTTCCCACTGTGCTTTGATTACTACCCTACCACGGCTCAAAGGAGTCGTGCAAACAGGCTTTAGTTGGGTACAGTCCTGAGCCACATAGAGGCAGTGAGCGGATCGTCGGGGATTCATCTCTCCCGGTATTGGGGGTTGATGTCGCGTTGTGCACGGATGGCCATCACCAGAAATCATCGGCCGGGGTAGACGAGAATTACCAATCTAGGATCGATAGTTTCTCAAGTGATGATGGGTTACATACCGACACGAATTATCGCGTCAGTAGGGGGTCTGACTTTATCCACACTCCTAGACTCAATATGCGATACTCTTAGACGAACAGACCAGATTGTACGGATATTGTCACTGTCAGGCTCAGTAGGGGGTTGGATGACTTTGCTCGTCAGCCTTCCTTTAGATCAATATCTGGGTAGCCGTTACGTACAGCTAGTGTCGCTGATGTGCTTCTGATTAAACCCACTGCCAGCGTATTGACGAGTCTTTAGAGTCCCACTCAGAGTGTTTTCACGGTTCAGGCGATATAGTGTAGATGACGTATGTTGGTACATACAGGTGTCCGATTAAATATGTGTACAGGATGCACAGACTTTAATCAGACGGTTGATAATACTAGCGGCTTAGGATTAAGCCAGATTATTAAATCAGGTTTTGATTTAATAATTTATATATATGTATTCTATTATTATTGTTCACTATTCATTTTCTCTCTTGGCTATTCGTATTTTTGATACGAATACGCGTATATGTATTTCGATACGTGTACCGGGTAGTATTCCGTATTTATACGGAATTTTTCTAGAAGATTGGACACCTCATTTGTATGATTTCCTTTTTAGAAAATCATTTGTTTTACAAATGAGGTGGAGGGGGTGAGGTGGCATGAACATTGTATGGCATATAGAGAGGCATGGCATGGCTCAGTTTATTGGAAAATTGGAAAGATATTTTCATTGCATGATTGAGAGAGAGAGAGAGGAAGCCACATTCTTGAATGGCTTGCTCATGATTTTCTTGACTTGCTACATTACATATTCATTCTCACTTGGAGAGTGATAGCCATTTTTCTTTAGTTGCTCATGCCACTTGTTTTCCTCACCTCCTCTTGATCTTCTATGGTTGCTCTTTGAGCATGGGTGATGAGAGAAAATTACAGTGACGCATTCCTACACCTCCACTCTCCATTGCTAGCAATCTTGGAGCGTCAGTTGCCTCGCTTGGCGAGGCTGGAGCTTGAGCCGTTTCCCTCAGGTGGATCATCATAGATTGTCACGACCCGAAAGAGCACGTGACTGGCCCTTGAACCATATGAAGTCTATAGGACCCCATCTGATCCAAGTATGCCAAAAGCCCAGAAATCTAAAACCATTTTAAGGAGTAATTAAGGAAAACTGGTTTTAAGAAGTAAAGAAATCATGTTTTGAAAATCAAAGTTTTTAAATAACTAAACCGAATATGCATTTTAAAAATGTGTAGTCTTTTCTGAAAATTTCGACAGAGTTTCCTTTGTAAAAACTAGCCCTGAACGGGGTACAACAAGAATGATATATATATGGAATGATAAAAGGCATCCCTAAGCGGGAGCAAGCTCTTCGTCAATCGACGGCCACAACCACGCAAACAATAATAATATACAACGCCAAAGGGCGAGGATCAAAACCGGAAAAGAAACTCAAAAACAGCCAGAAAACCATAATACTATAAGCGCGCTCTAAGGTTGAAATAATACAACACTGTCTCTAAGTCTGAAACAATATACAAGTTTTGGTTGATGGAACAACTAGATACAACTGAAAGTACATGTACGAGGGTGGTTCTGATGCAAAACAACCCACCTACCAACGCAAGTCACCCATATGGAAGCAGTGTGCCAGGAATGCCGCTATGGAATCTGTACGGCAAAAACCTGAAAGGACTGTGGCACAACGGGGGTGAGTTGCCAACTCGTGAATAGAAAATATCTACAAGCAGAGATCGAATGTATGACCCATTCAAGGTCAATACGATCAGATATATATAAACCTCAATATAAATAAGTCTGCGGTATGCTAAACTGGCAATGTAATCTCTATACATGAGTGTAGTGCCAAGTGCTCGTGCCAGTGCCTCAGGTAATAGCATATCATAAATGTGAGGTATGATCAATGAAATCAATCTGCATGTACGTGGATCCCATTCACTCGTCACCCAATGACAATAACCATCATGCATGTAAATATCATCAGCATATGCATGGAAATATGAAGATATAAACCACCTGTGTCCCTCGCGACACGTAAAAATCATGGTACCGGAGTGCCCAGCATCGACACTCGAAAACATCATGAAAACTGTGCCCAGCATCGGCACGTAAATCCTCATATATCGGGCTCCATCTGCGGAATCGGCCCTCGGCCCCAGCAGGACGCCCATATCCATGTATCGACTCTGGTCGGTATCCTCCGAATAACCGCCAGGTCCAACCAATCACCGGTAGGTACTCGCCCGCCTCCAGGCTCAATCGGCAAAATCCTTCGATCATCTTGCCGAGGGGAACCGTACCGGGTCCACCATGTACCCGCAATCGGCTCGTCCACACCTCGAGTCGGGTTTCACATGTCGCTCTCAGCACCGAGAAAACACATGGTGGACGCACTGAAATATCATATCAAGGGTAACCGGGTTTTTAAAGCAACGACGTATTCTCTTTTAAAATACCCACAGTTCCCAAATCCAGAAATATCATGGAAACAGCAACTCTCAATGCGTATAATCCGAAAACATGATGTATGTGACATGTAAAAGAAATGTAAGCATATCATTCTGTCATGCAAGAATCATATACCGAATGCAACAGTACTACAGTGTAGTGACATGGCAATTATCGATGATGAAGTGTGTGAGCCGGCAAACAAGTGTACGTGGAACATACGCATCATCGATAATGGTGCTAGTGTCCTAGCAGCATGACTGTAATATATCAATAAACACAAGCAATGCAATGCAAATAGCATGAATATGCGGAATCGAATAATCAACGCAACAGTAAAGAACCTGCCTCAATAAATAGATCATGCAGCCTTGCCTTTTGAAATAAGACGAATCGGGGTTTTTGGTAAAATAAGGGCTACGGGGTTTTAAGAAAAGATGCGTCGTTTGAAAATATCCGTAGAATCCCTTTTTGCCTATTTTTAAAATATTCCCGATTCGTTAGTTTTGAAATAGGTATGACTCGGGTCTAGTTTAACGCCTACTATGCGAACTACAGACCCAACTATCAGTCAATCGGGAGGGATATGAAAACCACCTATGTCTGAGTCAATATCATATTATCTCATCACATAACAGGTATCACTACCATCATATCACATCTCAAATACGAACTCTGTCATATCGCCGAATCTCACGGCCTCAATCAAACCTCATCGACTCATCGTAATTCCACGTATCATCCTCAAATCCCGTATATGAACACATAGTCCCATACCCATGTGTAGATATACAAACCTCCAAATGCGCACAGATAAATGAAAGAATGTATGCATGTATATGTGTACGTGTATGTGTGGGTACAACCACTACTCTAGAGTTTCGCACTATACTACACCAATACATCCTTATCATCAATAATTCCATTATCACCATCAATAATCCTAACCACATAATAAATATATGGATGTATACGTATTCGTATACATCACCACGGACTGCGGGGATGCTGTACGCCATCCACCCGACTTCTCCCCGTAGATATAAATCTACTCACCTTGCTTCTCGTGTGCCGATGCCGATGTCGCCATCTTCATCTTCTTCGCCTCAACATCACGTAGGGTACCTACAAGTATATCACAATGCTAAAGCACATGAAAATCACATCGGAAACCAAAATAGCACACGCTACTCGCATAGGTAAAAACCTATCGTCTCGCATGTAAACACGTTCAATATCCACTTGTCGTTGACGTCCAAACGCCACCCGACAGAAACGAATCACCAAATACCAAAATCCATGCTAAAACAAGTCGTAAATCATACGCCAACTTAAGAAAATCAATCCAGATTTTACCCTAACTGGAATCAGTCAAAACTAGACATACCCAGGGTCAAGACTACTGGAAATAGGGCCATACACCAAAAACGAGGCATTTCCAACATGCTCTGGCCGGAAATTGCGGCCAGAATGAATTAATTGGCGGCCAAGAATTGGAGTTGGTGGCTAGGGTTTGGGGTGGTGGTTCCATGGTGCCTGCACATCTCACTGTCAACTCAGTTTTATTTTTAGGGTCTCGGGGTGATAGCAGATTCCTAAATACGATCACAGATTCACAGTTTTTCCCGATATCGATTCCGTAAATCCGTATTCTGGTTTCTAGCTTCAGGTTTGGGTCCAATTTAACATCACACAAGGGTTCTAAGGTCACAACAAGCCTCAATTTCACTTTGATTTCAGATCAAACCCTAAACCCTAACTTGATGTTTCACAAATCCACCAAACGACACCATATCGATACGAAACTAGTATTGATGCATAAGAAATGAAATACTACTCTAATAGGTGCAGAAATTACCTCCTTTGGCAACTCAAGAAAATTCTTGAGTTGCCCAAAGTCCTCAAGATCCACTCTTCCTTAGTCCAAAGCGTTCCTCTCGAGCTCGTGCACCTTTTTAGTGAAGGGAAGATAGGGTTTTGGAGATGATTTGAGTGTGATGGAGATGATTTTAGTGAGGAGGGAGAGCAAGGGGCAGCAGCAGCAGCAACTGAAGAAGAGGGAGGGAGAAATGAGTTGAAGAATGATGGAGGAATGGTTCAAGTCAACACACCTCACCTACTCTTTCTCTCTCTCACCATGCTTCATAATATATTCCCTTTTCCTTTTTCTTTTCTTTTCCTTTAACCCTAATTCCTTCTCACCCCAATAGTGAACCCAAATGAACAACCATGGCAAGAAAATGTAACACAAGTGTAGAAAAAGATATGTGCATGTTTTGCACAAAAATGCCAAAAATCCGATTAGCGATTTTTAATCGCGATTAACACTAAATTACTGTCAAACAAATCATAAAAACTTTAAAATGGCATAATTCCATAAAGTACCCTATTTTAGAATTTTCCATAATTTTTCCCCATTTATATGTATTTAATTATACCGGAATATTAAAATATTCATTAAAATAATATTAAATTATAAAATTTCCCCAAAATTAATGTTTTATTATTTTGAAACGTTACAATCTACCCCCCTTAAAGAAATTCGGTCCCCGAATTTAAATTAAAACCCCCAAATATTAAAACATTTCGATACAAATTCCAAGTCGTCGGGCTCCGAAATCATCAATACATAAAACATCATAGCGCAATGCATGTGCATGAGTACTGAGCAGATAGCTCAAAAGCAAAACTCCGTCAAGCATCCCGCAATCATCGGAGTCATGGTAAAGACACAAATGTCAAATCCAATACAAAACCAATATGATATAGATCAGAACTATACATGTAGACATCCAATCTATACATGTGAATAGCTGATGTAAATGCATGCCAAATCTTTTTAAGTCGCCGTTTTGAAAACAATTTACTAGGGTTTCCTTATTTTTAAAACGTTTCGTGTCATATCGGACACGTAGGTATATATATACTGAGACTATAGCTCGCTTTTTGGAAATCCCTTCGATAACTATCAATGCATGCAAAAATATATCCAGGTATTGTCCTTTGACTAGTCCTGCTCAGTACAAAATGAATACTAAATATCATAAAAAAAGTACTGCTCCAAAAGGAATAAATCCCAAAAATGCACATAACACCACCCTGTGCGTCTGGTGCGCACGGGAATCAAAATCCATATATGTACCATACAGGTGCACAAAACAACATCTAGGTGCAACGGGTGTGCACGAAGTATCTGTCATAAGCAACGTGTGTGCCTGACAGCCAAAACAGGTGCATCTGACATGCACGAAGAATCTCGATTTAGTGCATCTGGTGTGCACCAAAATCGTATCTCAAAACATGCGCCCAGCATGCGCGAAAATCCAAATCGGTGCATCCATCGTGCACGAATGAAAGTTTAAATCCTGCGCACTCAACATGCATGGAATCACGAAATCCAATGGCAAACACCGAACATGCGTAAGTCCATTCAAAAGCACGGAATGCAAGAATCAACATCAATATCAGAATCAAAATCGACATATCGAATGACATCAAATCGAAGTCAGGTGCAACCGTAGTGCACAAAATATAAATCCGGTGCAACAAAGGCACGAAATATAAATTTGATGCGATAAACGCAAGAAACATAAAACTGGTGCATCCCATGCACAAATATCAAGCAATAACTCAAATGCGTAAGCAGCAACACCAAGTGTACCCAGGTATAAAGAAAATCATAAACGTGTGCAACTGCGTGCACAAAACACATATCAATGCACTACAAGCACATATAAGCTATACCGAGTGCAAAATCAAATCGTGTGCGTAACATATGCACAACATCAAATCAACCGTATGAAATCCATGAAGTCATAAGCAGGTGCAGCCAAGGCACGAAACGATATACAATGCGGCTTAATCAAAATCAGGTGTACCGCGATGGAAAATCTCATAACCGCGTGCATCAGCGTGCACAAATCAAATCAAAACACCAAAAGTACCTGAAAACTATGCTGGAAGCGTAAATCAAATCACCGGCATAAAATAAGCATGAAATCATAATCAATACCTCAAGAGTAATAACTATGCATAAGATATACATACCCGGTAGGTGCAACCATGGTGCAAGAAAACAAATACCATGAAACTCAGTCATCAAAACTAAATCATGCGAATAGATCGCCCAAAATACCGAAATCCAAAGTGACGGATACGTGATAGTCAAATCACAAAATCACAAATCATAAATACCGCCGTCGGTATATCCTCCTTCGAAGTCGAGAAGATGTCGGTACATCCAATACTAGCGGCGCAAGATATCTACTCGCCTCTTGCTCGCGGCTGGCGTCCTCTGCCTCTGGTTCCTTATCTTCCCTGTGGATTACCAATCTCGCAATCCATCGGCTCATCGGCCCGGTCAGGTGTGCTAACAGGAACGATTCCGTTGTGGCACTTTTCTGGTCATCTCTCGGTCAATCCTCACGACCGCTCGTAAAGCAGCACATCTCTGGCGCCGACCTGTGGTCCTCTGAATGCACATCACACAACTGCTCCTGGTGCAAATCTTATTGCAGCAGTGTATTGGAAGGAATCCTGCTCAAGGTCTCTTCTGATCTCGCCTAAGCCAAACTGTACGGAGGCTGGTACTCTGGCGTAATCTTTTCTCGCTCTCTGGACATCTGCGTCCTTAGTACAACATCTACTTGGAAGCTGGTCGCATCCCAGCGCCTTTATATGCATATCCGACCTTTAATCTTAACGGGGTGTAATAACAGCTCGTCTGCATCACACATGAACTTCTTGTCCCGCTTCTCTGTATCATCGTCCATTTCAACGTCACGTCTCTATCTGCACACTGCAATGTCCTCGGCTACGGTCCATCCGAAGTCTCTCACACGGACTCGAAATCATGAACTCGGTATTTTCATCGCTCAGTAGAAGATATCTAACCGATCACGTCCTCAACGTGCGTATCGCATCTCTGATGTCAGCGGAGTGGAACGTCATCTCGTCGAAATCTCATGCGAATTCTTTACTCCACCCTGCTTCAATATCGACTGATTCGGACTCATCTCATCGTGGCTACACAGACTGCGCTCCAACGGCTATACTCGTATCTGGAGTCTCCCAAGTAGTGTCCCATCACATGATATCCGAATGATGTCGAATCGTCCGATCGACTCGTCATAACCTCATAATCCCCCAAAAGCTCAACATCTCGGGTACAGTTTAATAGTATCGAGTACATACCACAGCATCGGTGGTCCAGCCGTAGAAGGGCAAACCCAAGCCTCACTAATGGCGCCGCGGAACTGCCGCAAACCCTAAGATTCAAAGGCTTTCACACGGTCATTATGTCGAGTTAGGGTTTCATTCTTCTAGAGGGTCCATAGAATCGCTTGCATGTTTTCCGAATACTTTAAACTTGGAAAATGGGTTCCTGACATTCGATCATCTCAATCGACTCTCAACGAATCTGCGCGAAGTCGTCTCTAACTGGAATCAATCTACCTGATGACCTCGCATCGGGGTAAGCGAACGAACCACATATCCTGGTCATTCATCCTCGGTGACTAGCGACTCACCATCATAGCTCTAAGTATAAGCTCATGCTGCAGTAGCTCCAATCATCTGGGCGATATCTCATCATTCGCAGCAACAACTGGCTCATTCGTCCGTACGCTGAACAGCGCCTCAATCATCATGAATAAGCGATATATCAAAGGTCATCACATCCTGGTTGGCCTCTATCAGTGGCTCAATCCTCTGGTACCGATCGGTACGCCCGAGAAATCTAGTAAAAACGATCAGTCCAACGCTCATGGCGCGAAAACACAACAAGACGACTCCTCTATATACAATCGTATATCTCTGGAATCACGCCCTGGTCGGTCCTCGTCCACGACGAGCTCATGCTGACGCAACTCGAGCCGTAGCTCACTTTGCCCGTGCAATCGTGGCAGCAAAACCAAAACCAGTATCGATAATGATAGATCATAGGAAGGAATATAATACTGTGTAAGGAAATGTACATCCTAAGGTTTCTTAAGCGGAGTGGCATGTCGTAAGTATGCCGCGGAACATACGTACGGTACGTCCCTCTACTCAAGCTACCTACTCCATCAACCAAGGGTCATCCTATGCGACGAAAGTTCGGGTATAATACCCCCTCGACTAAGTCTAAGTTCCGTAGGGTCAAGCCTAAGTTCCGTATATAGATAACGCCCTAGGCTCCACATAGTCAAACTTAGACTCGAACCAAGGTCAACCTAGCACTCTGATACCAACTTTGTCACGACCCGAAAGAGCACGTGACTGGCCCTTGAACCATATGAAGTCTATAGGACCCCATCTGATCCAAGTATGCCAAAAGCCCAGAAATCTAAAACCATTTTGAGTAATTAAAGAAAACTGGTTTTAAGAAGTAAAGAAATCATGTTTTAAAAATCAAAGTTTATAAATAACTAAGCCGAATATGCATTTTAAAAATGTGTAGTCTTTTCTGAAAATTTCGGCAGAGTTTCCTTTGTAAAAACTAGCCCCGAACGGGGTACAACAAGAATGATATATATATGGAATGATAAAAGGCATCCCTAAGCGGGAGCTAGCTCTTCGTCAATCGATGGCCACAACCATGCAAACAATAATAATATACAACGCCAAAGGGCGAGGATCAAAACCGGAAAAGAAACTCAAAAACAGCCAGAAAACCATAATACTACAAGCGCGACTCTAAAGTCGAAATAATACAAAACTGTCTCTAAGTCTGAAACAATATACAAGTTTTAGTTGATGGAATAACTAGATACAACTGAAAGTACATGTACGAGGGTGGTTCTGATGCAAAACAACCCACCTACCAACGCAAGTCACCCATATGGAAGCAGTGTGCCAGAAATGCCGCTATGGAATCTGTACGGCAAAAACCTGCAAGGACTGTGGCACAACGGGGGTGAGTTGCCAACTCGTGAATAGAAAATATCTACAAGCAGAGATCGAATGTATGACCCATTCAAGGTCAATACGATCAGATATATATAAACCTCAATATAAATAAGTCTGCGGTATGCTAAACTGGCAATGTAATCTCTATACATGAATGTAGTGCCAAGTGCTCGTGCCAGTGTCTCAGGTAATAGCATATCATAAATGTGAGGTATGATCAATGAAATCAATCTGCATGTACGTGGATCCCATTCACTCGTCACCCAATGACAATAACCATCATGCATGTAAATATCATCAGCATATGCATGGAAATATGAGGATATAAACCACCTGTGTCCCTCGCGACATGTAAAAATCATGGTACCGGAGTGCCCAGCATCGACACTCGAAAACATCATGAAAACTATGCCCAGCATCGGCACGTAAATCCTCATATATCGGGCTCCATCTGCGGAATCGGCCCTCGGCCCCAGCAGGATGCCCATATCCATCTATCGACTCTGGTCGGTATCCTCCGAATAACCGTCAGGTCCAACCAATCACCGGTAGGTACTCGCCCGCCTCCAGGCTCAATCGGCAAAATCCTTCGATCATCTTGCCGAGGGGAACCGTACCGGGTCCACCATGTACCCGCAATCGGCTCGTCCACTCCTCGAGTCGGGTTTCACATGTCGCTCTCAGCACCGAGAAAACACATGGTGGACGCACTGAAATATCATATCAAGGGTAACCGGGTTTTTAAAGCAACGACGTATTCTCTTTTAAAATACCCACAGTTCTCAAATCCAGAAATATCATGGAAACAGCAACTCTCAATGCGTATAATCCGAAAACATGATGTATGTGACATGTAAAAGAAATGTTAGCATATCTGTCTGTCATGCAAGAATCATATACCGAATGCAACAGTACTACAGTGTAGTGACATGGCAATTATCGATGATGAAGTATGTGAACCGGCAAACAAGTGTACGTGGAACATACGCATCATCGATAATGGTGCTAGTGTCCTAGCAGCATGACTGTAATATATCAATAAACACAAGCAATGCAATGCAAATAGCATGAATATGCGGAATCGAATAATCAACGCAACAGTAAAGAACCTGCCTCAATAAATAGATCATGCAGCCTTGCCTTTTGAAATAAGACGAATCGGGGTTTTTGGTAAAATAAGGGCTACGGGGTTTTAAGAAAAGATGCGTCGTTTGAAAATATCCGTAGAATCCCTTTTTGCCTAACTTTAAAATATTCCCGATTCGTTAGTTTTGAAATAGGTATGACTCGGGTCTAGTTTAACGCCTACTATGCGAACTACAGACCCAACTATCAGTCAATCGGGAGGGATATGAAAACCACCTATGTCTGAGTCAATATCACATTATCTCATCACATAACAGGTATCACTACCATCATATCACATCTCAAATACGAACTCTGTCATATCGCCGAATCTCACGGCCTCAATCAAACCTCATCGACTCATCGTAATCCCACGTATCATCCTCAAATCCCGTATATGAACACATAGTCCCATACCCATGTGTAGATATACAAACCTCCAAATGCGCACAGATAAATGAAAGAATGTATGCATGTATATGTGTACGTGTATGTGTGAGTGCAACCACTACTCTAGGGTTTCGCACTATACTACACCAATACATCCATATCATTAATAATTCCATTATCACCATCAATAATCCTAACCACATAATAAATATATGGGTGTATACGTATTCGTATACATCACCACGGACTGTGGGGGTGATGTACGCCATCCACCCGACTTCTCCCCGTAGATATAAATCTACTCACCTTGCTTCTCGTGTGCCGATGCCGATGTCGCCATCTTCATCTTCTTCGCCTCAACATCACGTAGGGTACCTACAAGTATATCACAATGCTAAAGCACATGAAAATCATATCGGAAACCAAAATAGCACACGCTACTCGCATAGGTAAAAACCTATCGTCTCGCATGTAAACACGTTCAATATCCACTTGTCGTTGACGTCCAAACGCCACCCGACAGAAACGAATCACCAAATACCAAAATCCATGCTAAAACAAGTCGTAAATCATACGCCAACTCAAGAAAATCAACCCAGATTTTACCCTAACTGGAATCAGTCAAAACTAAACATACCCAGGGTCAAGACTACTGGAAATAGGGCCATACACCAAAAACGAGGCATTTCCAACATGCTCTGGCCGGAAATTGCGGCCAGAATGAATTAATTGGCGGCCAAGAATTGGAGTTGGTGGCTAGGGTTTGGGGTGGTGGTTCCATGGTGCCTGCACATCTCACTGTCAACTCAGTTTTATTTTTAGGGTCTCGGGGTGATAGCAGATTCCTAAATACGATCACAGATTCACAGTTTTTCCCGATATCGATTCCGTAAATCCGTATTCTGGTTTCTAGCTTCAGGTTTGGGTCCAATTTAACATCACACAAGGGTTCTAAGGTCACAACAACCCTCAATTTCACTTTGATTTCAGATCAAACCCTAAACCCTAACTTGATGTTTCACAAATCCACCAAACGACACCATATCGATACGAAACTAGTATTGATGCACAAGAAATGAAATACTACTCTAATAGGTGCAGAAATTACCTCCTTTGGCAACTCAAGAAAATTCTTGAGTTGCCCAAAGTCCTCAAGATCCACTCTTCCTTAGTCCAAAGCATTCCTCTCGAGCTCGTGCACCTTTTTAGTGAAGGGAAGATAGGGTTTTGGAGATGATTTGAGTGTGATGGAGATGATTTTAGTGAGGAGGGAGAGCAAGGGGGCAGCAGCAGCAGCAACTGAAGAAGAGGGAGGGAGAAATGAGTTGAAGAATGATGGAGGAATGGTTCAAGTCAACACACCTCACCTACTCTTTCTCTCTCTCACCATGCTTCATAATATATTCCCTTTTCCTTTTTCTTTTCTTTTCCTTTAACCCTAATTCCTTCTCACCCCAATAGTGAACCCAAATGAACAACCATGGCAAGAAAATGTAACACAAGTGTAGAAAAAGATATGTGCATGTTTTGCACAAAAATGCCAAAAATCCGATTAGCGATTTTTAATCGCGATTAACACTAAATTACTGTCAAACAAATCATAAAACCTTTAAAATGGCATAATTCCATAAAGTACCCTATTTTAGAATTTTCCATAATTTTTCCCCATTTATATGTATTTAATTATACCGGAATATTAAAATATTCATTAAAATAATATTAAATTATAAAATTTCCCCAAAATTAATATTTTATTATTTTGAAACGTTATATAGATGGAGGAAGACCGGCAACCAACTCGATCCGCCACCTCTAGGAGCTTGGGATGAAGGTTGAAGACCGAAGGACACGGATCAACTCGGTATAACCATTCCTAACTATTTATATTGTTTGCTAGTATAGGGTTTAGGGTAGATCCGGGCATCGGGTCATGGCAGCGCCAGTTTAGTTAATTTTTGTTCCGCATTTGGCTATGGTTTGATGGCCGGGGCGCTGCCGTAACCCAACATGGTATGAGAGCCAGGTTGTAAACCCCTTACTAGCAGTTTAGACAATGTTAAAGTATCGAAACCGAAACAACTCCAAAACCACACCTCGAATATTCCAGTTGCTGTCAATTTTTCAGAGTTTTCAAAAAAAAATTTAAGCAACTGCAGAAGACTACTTAGGTGACCACTAGACTGCACCCCAAATTCGTTTAGGGTTGTCTAGCACGGCAGCAAGTTTTCGGGAGGCATCATCCAAGCCATTCTAAAAAAAATTCTGTATTAGGTAACCCTAA
Organism: Agapanthus africanus; assembly: GCA_030015575.1. NCBI lineage: Eukaryota > Viridiplantae > Streptophyta > Magnoliopsida > Asparagales > Amaryllidaceae > Agapanthus > Agapanthus africanus. The sequence continues at coordinate 493,805,181 of JASDDO010000019.1, read as the reverse complement.
CCCTAGAATAGTTACTAGAAAATCCGACGAATAAACTTGTAAACTACATTACATACAAAGTGAATGTGGAATACAACCTTTGTAGACCGGTCCTTCACTTCAAATGCTCCGTGTAGACGTCCCTTCTCTACGAGTAATGATCTCCCGAACTCTTGAGAGGATCCATAAGATGAAAGATGCAAACTTGCTCGAAGTCTTCGAGGCCGAAAATGATCTACGTCGAGGAGACTCAAGCTCATGCTACCTTTTCACTAAATTAGGGTTTAGTGAAGCAAACACCCTAAACTAAATGGCTAATAGTAGAGGATGATAAAGTAGGAAATAAGCTCACTTTAGATTTAATTTTCTCACAATATTTCATCACCTTTTCAAACCATAGAAAACTCTTTTCATGAGGAAGAAGAAGATGAAGTGATGAACAATTAGATGAGCTTAGAAATGCAACCATGGTGAGTTATTATCATACACTAACCTATGTAGAGAATAAACCATGGTGTAAGGTTAATGGTTAGGTTAACAAAATATCTTAAGCAAGACAAAAACAAGTGGACTAAGTCAATGTTCTACAAGCTTCATCCAAGCTCAACCATGACTAATTCCAAATGATTTTGAATTACTTAATAAGAAATATTAACCCACATTAAACCTAGTATGGTGTGAGTCTCATAGATCCATGTTGCATGTGTAACCTAGCATGACACAACAATATATATCACATATATATTTTGTGCAAAAAGAAAACAATACAATTAACATACATCACATATATATTAACGTATCATTAAGTGAGAAAAAGAAATACTTAAGTGAGCTAATATTAGTTAATGTAATGTAATATATCAAATATATAATTATACATTAAATTATTAAATCAACACTTGATTTAATAATCCGGCTATACTGTTGGATATATGTATGCCCTAGAGGCCATTATATGATAGTGGATGTATTCATACATGTATATATATATTCAGTGTACATTCTTGCTCAACATGATAGTATGCTATCTGGTTCTTCTTTATCTGACATGTTGATTTGATCATATTTTTATTCATTCATACATGCTGATAAAGCCCTGAGGTATTGGCTTGAGTACTGTGATTATGATGGAGATCATACTAGTGGGACATCAGTAGTTTATAAGCATATCCTAGAATGTCCCTAGTCGCAGGTGTATCGAGACGAGGTATCGATATACTAGAGTAGACTAGCGTATATGATACTAGACCCATATGATGGGCGATGGATGTTCCCACATTCATCGATGTTTGACATCAAGATCATACATGGGTGCTCAGTGGTGACTGGGTACACTGGACAGACTCACCGAGAACTCCTATATGGAATTATATCTATCGTCGGATAGCAGTTCTCAGGTGACACTGGTACAGGTTAGTCTGTAGACCCAAGATCGTCATAGAGTCTTGTGTGCTCTCCCACTGTACTTTGATTACCACCCTACCACGGCTCTACTGAGTCATGCAAACAGGTGGCCGTTGGGTACAGTCCCGAGACACACGAAGGCGATGAGCGATAGGAGGGGTTTCGTCTCTCCCGGTATTGGGAGTTGATGCTGTACTGTGCTCGACTGGTTATATCAGTAAGTCCCTGGCCAGGGCTGCTGAGATTTATTGATAAGTGTTATCAGTAGTTTCTTGATCTGTTATAGACCATTCACCGGCATGACTTATTGAGTTATTGGGGTCGACGCGGCCATCCCTAGGCTCGATATGCAGTATATTTGACGAAGAGACCGGACTGTACGGTAGTGTTGCCGGTTGGCTCGACGGGAGTTGTAGCAGGTTTACTTGTCTTCTTCTGATCGCTCAATACCCGGGTGGCCGTTACGTTTAGCTGACCGCTTGCGGCTTGGGGATGCTTGATATGATCATCACCCACTGCCGGCGTATTGACGAGTCTTAGAGTCCCACAAAGGAGTTACCTAGTCCAGGCAAAACGTTGTGGTGCGCATATGCGATTTGCACATGGACCCGGTTAAAATGCGCGTATGAGATACCGTATATTAATCGGGCAGCTTGGTTTTGGTCGGGTCGTATGTGATATGACCGGGTTGATAAATCAAGTGTTGATTTATCATTTAACCATTAGCTTCTCACTAGAAATCCTTTCTTGTCCTTTTTGGATGTATGCATGCATGTATGCATTCATTCTTGTTCATGCACATATGGATGTGCATGCACACATGCATACATACATCATTCTATCATGGTTGTATATACATAGAAAATGGTGGCAATATAAGACTCACACCTTGGTTATTTATATGGATAATTATTTCTATTTGTGTTAAAACAAAATGAAAAAGGAAAGGATAATTCATGGTTTGTTTCTACACTCTTCTTTGACCTAACCATGCTCACCTACTTTTAACCATGGATTAAACTTTCCTTTTATGTTTTAACTCAAATTAAATAATATCTTTATCATTTAACCATGGTTTGAGATGAGAAGAGGAAAATATATATACATATATTTTCTATTTTCTTTCATGAGATTATCTTTTCTCTTCTTCTTAAAAAGCCATCATCTTCTTCAACCTTGCTCTTTTGCTCTCTAGATCTTTCAAGTGAGCAAAATACTCAACAAGATAGGATTTTGAAGTGAGAAAAAGAACCACAACACCATTCTACACAAGTCTTGCCCACTTGTTTAGAGTGTTAGCTTTATTTATTTCTCTTGATAAAGTGAAGTTGCAAGCTTGGACAAAGGAGCTTCGGGTGGATTGTTGTGGACGTTAGAAGACCTCAAGCTAATCGTTTTCCAACTCTCAAGTGGCCAAGGAGTCTATAATAGGGAGCTACAAAGGTTGTACTCTCAAAACCCTAGCCTTTGTTACTTGTGATGTGGTTTAAAGTTATGAAACCCTAATTTTCTAGGATTGATTCTTTGTGTGTTCACTTAGCACTCTAAAAACTTAATCTTTGTGACATGTGATGCTTCCAAACCTTTCATATGGTGCTAGGTAAACCTAACATTGGTATGAGAGCCAACCTAGAACATTAGGCGACACTTTAACGAAGTAAAAACTCCGATCGAACCGAAATACGGATTTTCGGGACACTCTCTGGATATTTTTTGAAAACTGTTATTTTTCAGAATTAAAAATATGTAAAACTATCAGCAGGGAAATCTAAGACAAACTGTAAAATACGAAGCTGTGAACAGTAAACCCTAGCGCGGAACCGCGGCAAAAGCTTGCTTAGGCCGCGGTTCCGCGGCCATACAGATGGCTCACTGCCTCGTTTTTGTACAGTGTTTTACTACCTGCTTGTGTATATTTTTGGGTATTTTTAAATCTGGTTTAAGTGTTATTTGTTCTGGAGATTGTTTTGGGTTCAATGATTCGATCGGAATTTTAACTTCATATGTTTTCCGGATAATTAGAAAGTATTGAATTGTTCGAACGAGTGTCGTTTGCTCACTTTTTCACGGGGTTTAAATCTTTCGAAAATATGTGCAAGTTTTTTTTGTGGTGGACCCTCTAGAAGACAACAAACCTTAACTCGATTATGTGACCGTCTTGAACTGGCTTTTGAACCTTAGGGTTTGAGGCAGTACGGCGTGCCACATGTGAGGCGTTGGCTTGACCCTTCTACAGCTGGACCGCTACTACTGTGTCACACTCCGGGTTTTTGAACTCCGCTCAAGTGTTGAGCTTTAGGGAATTTTTGGGTATTTGATTATTCGTTCGAAGAATTTAATACTGTCTATTTATCTGGAATGTGATACAATATGTGGAATTCATATAGTTAGGCATGAAATGCGAGGTATGTGATATCTCGGATTTATGATGTCTAAAGAGAATGCGGATTCCAAATATTGTAGTTTTACACTTTCTTTTCTGTAACCGTAAGTGTAGTATGTCGATATCGCCGGTTTCGTTGCTATACATCAACGACAATCGGTGTACGCATACTTACTTACGTTGATGATATATGATATTATGTGTTGCTGAGATATGATGTGCAGGATTGTCGCGATCGAATAGCCGGGGGTTTTTATGTGAGATGGGAGTTTTATATTTTCATTCATGTAAATTCAAATGTAATGTAATATTCTTTTATTTGGGGCACTTCCGGGTTGAGGTTGATGTCACCAGTATTGTATATTATTTACTTTTCCGCATTAGGATAGACCCAAGGAGGGGAGCACAAGTGTTCGGGTTCTGGGGTTCAGTGGGAGGCCATCTCGAGGAGTCGAGACCGGGTCTCCTAAACTCCAGGATTTGTAGGGTCGCTTGCCGCTCTCGTAGGGGTCTAAGGGTGTGGGCTTGGCTATTCATCGCGACTGTGGAATCCGTATTTTCTATTGTTGGCTAAATACTAAATACGGACGTCCTAGTATATCCCACATTATATATATGTTTCTGCTGCTGTGTTCTGTGATATCTGAGACGAATGATATATTATATATGAGATATATAGCAGACGTTGCTTATATTTTACACCCACGCTAGTCCCGTCCCGGTATGCCGTTAGTTAAGTAACCTAACGGTGCATAACGGAACATTGCGGCGAATGCGGATGGCATAAGCGTACGTGTTATTTTCGTTTCTTTTCTGTGATTGGCTTAAGGACTTAAATGATGGGACTACATTAATATGATTAATGTAAGGAAAATAAACCTAAAAAGATGTTGTAGAATCGGATTTGAAAACCACTCGGCTAGTTATGAAAAAGCTATATTTCAAAACTGCGGAGCACAAGCCACTCCTTTTGAAAACCATTTGATTCTACGACGATATCAAGTTCAAAGTGTTAAAGATTTTCTTAAAAATCATCCACAACCCTCCGTCATTTTAGGAAGTAGAGTACTTAGTATTCGTGCTACGTTTGTTGACCTTAGCCAAGGCGTAGTGTACGGTAGCTAAGTGATGTCATCCTACAATGCATATGATGCAGATTAATTAGGACGGGTATATGACTTTGTTGACCTTAGCCAAGGGTCATGTAAACGGGTCTGATTAATCAAGAAATGACGGGCTGAACTTGACTAGTACTTGTGATTTGTTGACCATAGCCAAGGTCATAGGTACTAGGGGTAAAAATCATATCGGGAATTTCAAGTGTTGAGATTTGCAATGAGATTGCATACCTTCCATATGATGGTTGGATCCCGATCCCACTGTGGGCAATAGTTGCTCCCAGGAGAGTTTTGCAGTTTATAATTAGCTAACTCATTAGGTGTCTAGAAAGGTGTTAACGGGGCTACGCCTCTGGGAAAATGAGGTTTACTTTAATTAGGTCCGTGCGAAAGCACGGGGAACCTCCCTCAAGTACCGACACTGGCCTGGCTGAACGGTTAGCGAAGTTGTAGACTGTAATTAATCCTGGCTAGTTTTCTTTTTAAGGTTTGAAAGAAAAACTTGATTAAAGCAGTGGGAGACATCGATTAGACAAGATAATAACCAATCTGATCTATGCAAGAGCTTTCGCTGAGTGTATTCTTTTCTCTCTCTTAATGGCAGATACCAATGACTGGACTCAAGCTTTTACTAGATAAAAACAAACTGAATGGGACCAATTATAAAGACTGGCTGAGGAATCTGAAAATAGCCTTGACTTATGATAAAGTATCATATATCCTCACGGCTTCAGCCCCGCCCACCCCAGGTCCAAAATCCTCAGTTGCGGACATTGAAGTCCGCATGACATGGGACGCTGACTGTGCCACGGCCAAATGCCTCGCGCTTGCATCGATGGACAATACACATCAAAAGAAGCACGAGAATATGGACATTCATGACATATTCCTCCATACAAAGGAGTTGTATGGAGAGCAATCCCGCGTATTACGATACGAAGCATCAAAGAAATTGTTTCAGATGCGAATGGCCCCTGGCACATCAGTAGGAGACTATGTTATGAAGATGATAGCTCTTATAGAAGAGCTTGAGGACCTTGGATGGACGATGGACAATGAACAATATACGGATATTATTCTGCAGTCCCTCCCCTCCACTTTTGCTCAGTTCATAGTTAACTTCAACATGCACAACATGGAGAAGGAACTACCTGAACTCCTTTATATGTTAAGGAGTGCAGAGAGCACACTGAAATCAGTGAAAACTCCCGTTATGACTATTGGGCAATCTTCTTCTTCTCGCCCAAAGGCCAAGGCTAAGCGAAAGAAAAAGAAGAACCCCACCAATCCTAAGGGTGGAGTTAAAAAGGTGAAGGGAAAGGAAAAGTCTAAAGCTGGAGACTCGGGAAAAGGTGAATGTTTTCATTGCCACAAGACAGGACATTGGAAGCGCAACTGTACGGAGTACTTGAACCTCAAGAAGAAGCATGGGGATGCTTCCGCTTCAGGTGTGTTTGTGACAGAAAACTGTTTTTCAATAAACTCTGCTTCCTGGGTATTAGATACTGGTTCAAGTTCTCACATTTGCAATTCTAGGCAGGGGCTGAGAAATAGCAAAGTTTTGAAGACAGGTGACCATACTCTCCGCGTTGGAAATGGTTCCAATGTACATACAGTTGCAGTGGGAGAGTATCACTTGGGGTTGCCATCTGGGTGTATATTGGTTTTGAACCCATGTTATTTTTGTAAGTCAATGTGCAACACCCCACGACTTGCGGGGAGGCGGAAATATGAAAAACGATCTTGTTCTTTGCTTAAACATCGACTAACCGCATGAATCGAAGCTAAACGATAACTAACAACTATCATAGAAGTTCTAAACTACTATGTGAAGTGATTATACCTTAAGAACTGTGTCCTTCGGGTCTTCATCGCTGTCCTCCACTCCTCATAGGCTCCTTGGAACATCGGCAACTCAACGGCCTCCTCGAATCAAAGACGATCCACCCGAAAGCTCCTACGCCAAGCTTAATCTCAAACTTGAGATAACTAGGTTGCTTAAAGTGCTAATCTAAGCTACCCAGGGGATATAGTGTGAGGTTATGGATGTATTAGTCTAGCTAACCCTTGATCTCAACACATGAGAGGTTAGGGTTAGGGTTTGAAGAGAGAGTGAGCTTGAGGAGAGAGAAGGTGAGAATGATAATGAAAAGAATAATGAACTCATATGAATATATCAACCATAACAATAAATCAAATAAATAATATAAATGATTTATCATCATGGTTAGATTCATTCATCTAGTGTGATTCATCATGTGACTCACTAACTCATTAATGAATCAATTAATACAAAGCATGAATCACACAAATGAGTCATTAAGCAATTAATGCTCATGCCACCTTAACCCCTTAGTCACCACTCTTCTAGAACCTTCCCGACAAATTACGAGAACACCCCTCCAATCCGTGAAAACACGGAAAAACTTTAGACTGTATAAATCCAATAACCCGATACTAGAATCTGGCTTAAACCAAAGCCGGCTAGTAAAAACTGTCCGAAAAGTCGTACGTGCATAAACTTACGTACGCATCCGAACCCTTGTCGTAAAACCATACGACCTCTATATCGTTTCTCCTGGAGCAGGGAAACTCTCTGTGTGGGACTCTAAAGACTCGACACTACGCTGGCAGTGGGTTTAACCACAGACCGCAAGCGGCACTAGCTGTACGTAACGGTCCCCAGGTAGATGTCGATAAGAAGGCCGATGAGGAAAATCATCCGAACTCCCACTGAGCCTAATGTGACAATCTTCATACAGTCTGGTCTGTTCGTCTAAGACTATCGCATATCAAGCCTAGGGGGCGGCAAGCGTCAGTCCCCTAATAGCTGTATAAGTCGTGTTGGAGCGAAGCCCATTACACCCTGAGAAGCTACTGGAACCTACCTGTATATCTCGCTTGCCCTGGCCAGGGACTTTGCGTAATGGCTCTCTGACACAGCGTGATATCAACTCCCAATACCGGGAGAGACGAATCCTATCTAACCGCCACTGCCTCTAAGTGCTCGGGACTGCACCCAACTGCTACCTGTTTATACGACTCCTTTAAGCCGTGGTAGGGTAGCAATCTAAGAACAGTGGGACACACTCGAGGCGAAGCAGCATTGTCAAGTCTGCGGACTATGCTGTACTCATGTCATCTGGGAACTGATAACTGACGATGGGTATAATACCAACCAATCAGTTCCTCGGCGAGTCCTGTCCGGTGTACCCGTAACCTAACGAGCACCTGTATACTATCTCCAGTACTATGTACTGATGGCTGTGGGACAGACCATCTCCCCAACTAGGATGAGAAGCGTATACACTTAGTCTACTCCGGAATATCGATGCCCTATCTCGATAATCCAACGACCAGGGACCTGTATAGGATGTTGCTTACAGACTACCCAGCCCCCACTAGTGTGACTGCCATCACGACGCTGGTAATCAAGCAAAGATCCTATGGGCTCTACTAATATGTATAAGTGATACGTTACAAGAAACATATGCACATATTAAAGTAGACTCAAACCAAGTAGCATACTACTATGTTTAGCAAGACTGTTATATACAACTGTGAATATCCCAAGCTTCCATTAAGTAATATACATGCTAGTATGATACAATAATGGCCCCTAGGGCATATACACTAACAATCTCCCACTTGCACTAGGGCCATGAGCTGGCATATCGTAGACCTATCATCTCGAATAGCCTCTCGAACTGCGTCTGAGGAAGGGCCTTTGTGAATGGATCATCAATGTTATTCTCTGTCTCTACTCTCTTCACCTCGATCTCCCGGCGATCTACGATCTCCCTGATCAGGTGATACCGCCTTAAGATGTGTCTGGACTTCTGATGGGACCTGGGTTCCTTAGCTAAAGCTATAACGCCGTTGTTGTCACAATACAGAGGTATTGGACCAACACCGGTAGGAACCACCTGAATTTCTGTGAAGAACTTCTTCATCCAGACTGCTTCTTTTGCGGCATCGCAAGCAGCTATGTACTCTGCTTCCATCGTTGAGTCAGCAACGGCCTCCTATTTGGAACTCTTCCAACAGACCGCCCCTCCATTGAGGGTAAAGACATAACCCGACATGGATTTGGAGTCATCTTTGTCACTCTGAAAGCCGGAGTCGGCAAAGGCCTCCAACTGGAGGGCTTTTCCGCCATACATTAAGAATATCTCCTTAGTCCTTCTTAGGTACTTGAGAATGTTCTTTACTGCTATCCAGTGCTTCTCCCCTGGGTTTGCTTGATACCGGCTTACTACGCTCAATGCGTATGCTACATCTGGTCTGGTACATAACATCGCATACATTATAGAGCCTACCGCAGAAGCGTAGGGTATAATTGACATGCGATCCCTTTCCAAATCAGTCTTGGGAGACATCTCTTTGGAGAGGGTGATTCCGTGACAAGCCGGTAGGTTACCGCGCTTAGAATCATCCATACTGAATCTCTTCACTATGGTGTCTATGTACCTGGACTGTGAAAGTCCCAACATCCTCTTTCATCTATCACGATAGATCCGGATCCCCAGAATGTAGGTGGCATCACCCAGGTCTTTCATGGAGAATTTATGTGACAAGAATCTTTTGACTGACTGTAACATAGGAATATCATTTCCTATTAGGAGAATGTCATCCATGTACAAGACGAGGAATACTACAGCTCTCCCTACAATCTTACTGTATATGCAAGGTTCATCTGGATTTTTGATGAAGTCAAATTCTTTGACAGCATCATCAAAACAGATGTTCCAACTCCGCGATGCCTGCTTTAGACCATAAATGGACTTAAGCAGCTTGCATACTTTACCGCTGCTCCCACTCTGAATGAATCCCTCTGGCTGATCCATATAGACGCTTTCTTCTAAATTTCCATTTAGAAAGGCCGTCTTTACGTCCATCTGCCAGATTTCATAATCGTGGAAGGCAGCAATAGCAAGAAGGACCCGAATAGATTTAAGCATAGCCACTGGAGAAAAGGTTTCGTCATAGTCCAAACCAGGTCTTTGACGGAAACCCTTTGCAACAAGTCTAGCCTTATAGGTTTCAACCTGTCTATCTACACCAATCTTCTTTTTGAAGATCCATTTGCATCCTACGGGTTTTACCCCATCTGGAGCAACGTCCAAAGTCCATACTTTGTTAGTGTACATGGACTCCATTTCGGTCCGCATTGCATCCAGCCATTTTACTGAGTCACCGCTCTGAATGGCTTGCTGGAAGCTAGTAGGCTCATCATAGTCAATAGTGCAATCCTCTCTATCCCCGTCTATGAGAAAACCGTAGTATCTCTCGGGCGGATGAGATTGCCTACTACTCCTGCGGAGTGGCGTCGGGATGTCCTGTTCTCCTGAACCTTCTGGTTCTTCCAAGCTTTCAGTAATAGCTTGTGGTTCTGGAATTTCTTCCAGTTCTATTTCGCTCCCACTTGTATCCTTTTCTAAAACTTGCTGTTCTAAAAATTGAGCATTACGAGAAACAAAAACCTTTTGTTCCTCTGCGTAATAGAATAGATATCCCTTAAAGTTCTTTGGATATCCCACAAACTTGCACTGTACTGATCGTGCCTCGAGCTTGTCCGCATGCTATTTTTTAACAAAAACCGGACATCCCCAAATCTTCAGATACTGAAGATAGGGTTTCTTCCCACTCCACATCTGATATGGGGTGGTAGGCACTGTCTTGGTAGGAACCCTGTTCAGAAGATATGCCGCTGATTCTAGCGCATATCCCCATAATGATAGCGGTAACTCAGCGTTACTCATCATGGAACGAACCATATCCAATAGGGTTCGATTCCTCCTTTCCGATACACCGTTATGTTGTGGTGTGTATGGAGGAGTAAGCTGAGAGAGAATTCCATTCTCTTTTAAGTAACCCAGGAACTCGGCACTTAAGTATTCACCACCTCGATCAGATCTCAGTGTCTTTATACTATTGCCTGTTTGTTTTTCCACTTCATTCTTGTATTCTTGGAATTTCTCAAAGGCCTCGGATTTATGCTTCATTAAGAAGACATATCCATACCTAGAGAAATCATCCGTAAAAGTAATGAAGTAGGAATAACCACCTCGCGCATGTGTAGACATTGGACCGCACACGTCACTGTGTATGAGTCCCAAGAGCTCGCTTGCTCTTACTCCGTGTCCAGTGAACGGAGTCTTTGTCATCTTTCCTTTGAGACAAGATTCACAAGTAGCATAAGATCGATATTCGAACGGATTCAAATATCCTTCTCTATGTAACTTAGTCAACCTTCTCTCATTGATGTGACCTAGTCTACAATGCCATAAGAAAGCCTGATTTATTTCTGGAGACTTTCTTTTAAGTGTGTTCTGGATATTGAAAACCTGAGCTTGACTTAATACGTATATACCGTTATCTAATGTACTGGACCCAATCATAACTTGATTTAGGTGGATGTTAACTACATCGCTTACGAATGAAAAATCATATCCCTCTCTTGAAAGTGAGGATACTGATATGATATTACATGTCATACTAGGTACATATAAACAGTTACGTAGAATCAATATATGCCCACTGGTCAAACCTAGGCGATATTCTCCACGGATTCAGCGTCTACGCTCATTCCGTTTGCAACTCTGAGAGACCAATCACCTACCTTTATAACTCTACGGTTTCTCAAAGCATGTATTGAATTACAGATATGAGATCCTGCTCCGGTATCTAGTACCCAGGAAGTAGAGTTAATTGACAAGCAGTTCTCAATAACAAATACACTTGAGGCTGAAGCCACAACATACTTCGAATCCTGACTACTGGCTTTGCTAGCCTTGAATCGCCAATGTTCATTCCTGTAACAATAGGAACGTCCCTCTTTTACTATATCCAGTCCCGAAACTTTTGTCGTTCTCTTTCCTTCTACTTCCCTGGTTTCCTTCAGGGTAGGAGGCAGAGACTGTAGAATCAAGTCAGTATCTGACTCGTTTCCCAACGCGGTCTCCAGGTCCTGGAGCTCATCAATACAGCTAGTCATTGTAAGGACGTTGTCCCCTACAGATGACGTCAGCCAACCTCGCTTGAATTAATTCGTTCGAGGTCTCATATCTTGCGATATGAGATTGCTCTCCATATAAATCTTTGTTATGGAAAAAGATGGAAACTAGGTCCATCTTCTCGTGCTGCTTCTGGTAAACACCATCAACTGAAGCTAACACGAGGCACTTAGCTTTCACTTTATCTTTTTCCCTTGTCTGACGGATATCCATATCCGCGACAGTGGAAACTGGACCTGGGACGGCGGGATCTTTAATAGTAATAGGGTGGTCCAGCTTGTTATAGGCAATGGACATCTGGACAGACTTTTGCCACTCATATAAGTAAGATTTAGTCAAATTATTATCTAGATGTAACCTATGTGTGGTCACAAGGTCGCTGCAATTTTAAGAGAGAGAAGAAAATACTATTAGCATGATGCTCTTGTAAGTTTAGAGTGGTTTAATTTATCTAAACAGGATGGCTCCCGCTGTTTCTCGAATCCTTCCTCAAACTATAAAAGAAGAATTAGCCAGGACAATTCTCACCGTACAATACTTGCATAACCGTTCAGCCAGGCCAGTGTCGATACTTCGAGGGTGGTTTTCCAACGCTTTCGCGAAGTTCCTTAATTAAATAACCTCTTTTCTCTGGGAGCGTAACCCCGCTGACACCTTTCTTGGCACCTACTTGGTTTATAGCATTGATCGTTAAGTGACGAATCTCCTGATAAGTAGCATATACTCACAGTAGGATCGGGATCCAAAATATCATCGTATGATAATGTTGAAGGAATCCTACCAACATTCATCAAACTCCAAAATGGTATGCTTTCTCTGCAAATTTCAGTTTCTTTAGAAATTCCCGATATATATTTTTGCCCCATGCTCTTATAACCTTGGCGTTGGTCAAAATGTCATAAGTCACATGTCAAGTTCTACCCATCATTGTCCTAGTTAATTTGAACCCATCCGTACATATCCCTGACGTTGGCCAAATGATAATACGACGTCCCAAACTAACACATCTATCTATGCAAACAAATGAAATACTCCAGCAGCTACCAAACACTATGCCCTGGCGTTGGTCAAATGCATAGCTTGAATACTACTGAATATCCAAATGAAATGACGGAGGGCTACGAATGGTTTTGGCAAAACCGTGAACATAGTGGACTTGATATAATCGAAGGAACCTCATACTTTTTAAAAGGAGTGGTTAAAGCTCCGCAATTAAAAATCTGATCTTTTAAAATAACCGAGTGGTTTCCTTTTAAATTTGTTCCAACGATTAAACTTTGGTTTATTTTCTTTGCATTATAATAATGCGTCCCATCAATTATCCTATCATTGCAGAAAACAACGAAAATACCACGTCCTCTTATGCCATCCGCATTTGCCACGGGGTCCCGTCATCACCCGTTAGGTTACTTAACTAATGACAGAGCGGGGGCTGGGCTAGCGCGGGTGTAAAACATAAGTGACGTCTAATAGCTATCATATATAGATATTGTACATTCGTCAGATGCAATAATAAGCATTCCAGATCACAGATGAACTTTATTGGATTTATTAGCAATCCGCATTTGCTTTGAGCCTGCAATAAAAGACGGATTACACAGTTGTGATGAATAGCCATTACCCCACCCTAGACCCCTACGGGTATGGCAAACTACCCGCCAAGTACCCGAAGTGAAGCGTTCTCCCTCAACAAAGTGAGTAGGCCACTAAACACTTCAAAGTACCCGGTAGTTTGAGTACCCCGCCTTGGGTCTATCTTAGGAGCAAAAATAGTAAAAAGAAATAATACAACGGTGGCTACAACCGCAACCTGGATGTGCCCCGCAAAATAATATTACATCATTTTACATTTACATCGAATGAATGAATATTAAACCCATCTCAAAACCCCAGCTAATCATCACAACAGTCCAACACAGTTCATATACACAAACAGTAAACATTTCAGAAATGTGCAACCCCCTGCCAACCGACATACTAGCAGTTAGGGGAGGTTTACGAACACATTAAACAAACACAGATATAATAAAATTAGCAAACATCGCAAAATTTCGATCGAACAAACGCTTTTAGATTCTACTCCAATACTTCTCTGTGCACCTGAGATCTTAGCAGAAAATAAAACATCCCAGAAACATCACTGTTAACACCTATGAGTTACTGAAGAAATTGGGGCTGACTCGGCCCTAACTCGGCCGCGGATCCGCGGCGGATCGCATGGATTCGCCGCGGTTCCGCGGTGAGTTAGCCGAGTCACAGGCCTAAATTTCTCCAGTAGCCCTAGTTTTTCTTGCTTGTTGTTCTGAAGCACCCTGAAAAATTTTTAGAGCCTGTTTAAAATTCGACAGCAAGTGTGATAATCGACGATGTTTCCGGTTCTTTTTTGCGTTCGAAATTCTTACGACTTTGCTAATGAGTTAATTATTGTTTAGCGAGGCTCTGATACCACTGTAAGTCGATGTGCAACACCCCACGACTTGCGGGGAGGCGGAAATATGAAAAACGATCTTGTTCTTTACTTAAACATCGACTAACCGCATGAATCGAAGCTAAACAATAACTAACAACTATCATAGAAGTTCTAAACTACTATGTGAAGTGATTATACCTTAAGAACCGTGTCCTTCGGGTCTTCATCGCTGTCCTCCACTCCTCATAGGCTCCTTGGAACATCGGCAACTCAACGGCCTCCTCGAATCAAAGACGATCCACCTGAAAGCTCCTACGCCAAGCTTAATCTCAAACTTGAGATAACTAGGTTGCTTAAAGTGCTAATCTAAGCTACCTAGGGGATATAGTGTGAGGTTATGGATGTATTAGTCTAGCTAACTCTTGATCTCAACACATGAGAGGTTAGGGTTAGGGTTTGAAGAGAGAGTGAGCTTGAGGAGAGAGAAGGTGAGAATGATAATGAAAAGAATAATGAACTCATATGAATATATCAACCATAACAATAAATCAAATAAATAATATAAATGATTTATCATCTATATAAATGAACTCATATGAATATATCAACCATAACAATAAATCAAATAAATAATATAAATGATTTATCATCATGGTTAGATTTATTCATCTAGTGTGATTCATCATGTGACTCACTAACTCATTAATGAATCAATTAATACAAAACATGAATCACACAAATGAGTCATTAAGCAATTAATGCTCATGCCATCTTAACCCCTTAGTCACCACTCTTCTAGAACCTTCCCGACAAATTACGAGAACGCCCCTCCAATCCGTGAAAACACGGAAAAACTTTAGACTGTATAAATCTAATAACCCGATACTAGAATCTGGCTTAAACCAAAGCCGGCTAGTAAAAACTGTCCGAAAAGTCGTACGTGCGTAAACATATGTACGCATTCGAACCCTTGTCGTAAAACCATACGACCACTATATCGTTTCGCCTGGAGCAGGGAATCTCTCTGTGTGGGACTCTAAAGACTCGACACTACGCTGGCAGTGGGTTTAACCACAGACCGCAAGCGGCACTAGCTGTACGTAACGGTCCCCTGGTAGATGTCGATAAGAAGACCGATGAGAAAAATCATCCGAACTCCCACTGAGCCTGATGTGACAATCTTCGTACAGTCCGGTCTGTTCGTCTAAGACTATCGCATATCAAGACTAGGGGGCGGCAAGCGTCAGTCCCCAAATAGCTGTATAAGTCGTGTCGGAGCGAAGCCCATTACACCCTGAGAAGCTACTGGAGCCTACCTGTATATCTCGCTTGCCCTGGCCAGGGACTTTGCGTAATGGCTCTCTGACACAGCGCAATATCAACTCCCAATACCGGGAGAGACGAATCCTATCTAACCGCCACTGCCTCCAAGTGCTCAGGACTGCACCCAACTGCTACCTGTTTGCATGACTCCTTTGAGCCGTGGTAGGGTAGCAATCTAAGAACAGTGGGACACGCTCGAGGCGAAGCAGCAGTGTCAAGTCTGCGGACTATACTGTACTCACGTCATCTGGGAACTGATAACTGACGATGGGTATAATACCAACCAATCAGTTCCTCGGCGAGTCCTGTCCGGTGTACCCGTAACCTAACGAGCACCTGTATACTATCTCTAGTACTACGTACTGATGGCTGTGGGACAGACCATCTCCTCAACTGGGATGAGAAGCGTATACACTTAGTCTACTCTGGAATATCGATACCCTATCTCGATAATCCAACGACCAGGGACCTCTATAGGATGTTGCTTACAGACTACCCAGCCCCCACTAGTGTGACTGCCATCACGACGCTGGTAATCAAGCAAAGATCCTATGGGCTCTACTAATATGTATAAGTGATACGTTACAAGAAACATATGCACATATTAAAGTAGACTCAAACCAAGTAGCATACTACTATGTTTAGCAAGACTGTTATATACAACTGTGACTATCCCAAACTTCCATTAAGTAATATACATGCTAGTATGATACAATAATGGCCCCTAGGGCATATACACTAACAATTTTGTACCAAGTATGTTATGTAATATAATATCTGTTTCTTTGTTAGACAATGAAAGATATAACTTTATATTGCAGAACAATGTTATGAACATTCACCTGAATCAAATGTTGGTTGGGTATGGTACACTTAATAACGGGATATACGTCCTAAATCAACACACAGTTTTCAGTATACAACACACTAAGAAAAGAAAACTTTCAGAAATAAATGAAGCTTTTCTTTGGCACTGTAGACTTGGTCATATTAACGAAACAAGACTAAACAAGTTACACAAAGATGGATATTTAAACTCTTTTGAATATAAATTTTATGCGACTTGCCAGTCTTGTATCAAGGGTAAAATGACCAAAACACCGTTTACTGGACACGGAGAAAGAGCTACTGAGCTCCTAGGCCTCATACATAGTGATGTATGCGGGCCAATGTCTACACAGGCTAGAGGCGGTTTTTCATACTTCATTACGTTCACTGACGATTTCTCACGATTCGGTCATGTATTTTTATTAAAGCACAAGTCCGAAGCTTTCGAGAAATTCATTGAATATAAACAAGAAGTAGAAAAACAAACCGGCTTGAGTATCAAGATACTTCGATCAGATCGAGGTGGGGAGTACCTCAGTACAGAATTTGCAAACTTCCTAAAAGAGAATGAGATTCTCTCTCAGCTCACTCCTCCTTACACACCATAGCACATCGGTGTGTCTGAACGCCGGAATAGGACCCTATTAGGTATGGTCCGTTCCATGATGAGTGATGCTGAGTTACCTGTCTTATTTTGGGGGCATGCATTGGAAACTGCAGCGTTTCTTTTGAACCGGGTTCCAACCAAAACCGTATCTACCACGCCATATGAGATATGGCATGGGAAGAGACCATCTCTTAAGAGAATTAAGATTTGGGGTTGCCCGGCCTATGTTAAAAAGCAGAATCCGGACAAACTCGAGACACGGTCGGTCATGTGTAACTTTGTGGGATATCCAAAGAACTCATATGGATATCTATTCTACCACAAGGAGGAACAAAAGGTGTTTGTTTCTCAGCATGCCACATTCTTGAAAAAAGAGTTTTTCACAGATAAAGATGATGGCAGTGTGGTGGATCTTGAAGAGGTTCTAGAGACACAAACTACAAATGACGACTTGGTTGAACCGGCTGTTGCAATAGAAACTGAGAAACCTCGGCCACTCCGTAGGTCTGGTAGGACTTCTCGCCCACCGGAGAGGTACTACGGTTTCCTCATTGATGGTGACAGAGAAGACTGCATCATGGAGGATGATCCTACCAGTTTTCAGCAAGCTATCACGAGTGGTGACTCTGTGAAGTGGCTGGATGCCATGAGATCCGAAATGGAGTCTATGTACACCAACAAAGTTTGGACTTTGGACGTTGTACTCCCTGGAGTAAAACCTGTGGGATGCAAATGGATCTTTAAAAGAAAGATTGGTGTAGATGGGCAGGTAGAGACCTATAAGGCAAGACTTGTGGCGAAGGGTTTTCGTCAAAGACCAGGTTTGGACTATGACGAAACTTTTTCGCCCGTAGCCATGCTTAAATCCATTCGGATCCTACTGGCTATTGCTGCTCACTACGACTATGAAATCTGGCAGATGGACGTTAAAACTGCATTTCTAAATGGTGATTTAGAAGAATGCGTTTATATGGTTCAGCCAGAGGGCTTCATTGACAGTGGGAGCAGCGGGAAAGCATATAGATTTCTTAAATCCATATATGAGTTGAAGCAGGCATCACGGAGTTGGAACATCTGTTTCGATGATGTCATCAAAGAGTTTGATTTCATCAAAAATCCAGATGAACCTTGTGTTTATAAGAAGGCTGTAGGGAGAGCTGTCACATTCCTCATATTGTATGTGAACGACATTCTTCTGATAGGAAATGATATTCCTATGCTACAGTCGGTCAAATCTTTCTTATCACTAAGGTTCTCCATGAAGGACCTAGGTGATGCCACATACATCCTGGGCATAAGGATCTATAGGGATAGATCCAAAAAGTTATTGGGATTGTCCCAAACCAGGTACATCAACACCATACTAAAAAGGTTTAGTATGAAAGACTCCAAGCGGGGTGCCTTACCCGCTTGCCATGGAGTCACTCTCTCCAAGGATTCTTGTCCAAAAACTGATGAAGAGAGATCTCGCATGAGCATTATACCCTATTCTTCGGCAGTAGGATCTATAATGTATACGATGTTATTAACACGCCCAGATGTAGCTTATGCACTTAGTGTTGTAAGCAGGTATCAATCCAACCTAGGGGAGAATCACTGGATAGCTGTGAAGAACATTCTTAAGTACTTGCGAAGGACTAAAGAATTGTTCTTGGTGTATGGTAATGGAGATCTCCAAATGGAGGCTTTTACCGATTCGAGCTTCCAGAGCGATAAGGACGACAGCAAATCTATCTCTGGGTTTGTATTTACCCTCAACGGAGGGGCGGTAAGTTGGAAGAGTTCCAAACAGGATACCGTTGCAGACTGTACGATGAAAGCTGAATACATTGCTACGAATGATGCCGCCAAGGAAGCTGTTAGTGTTTATGCCCTAGAAGGCCATTACTGTATCATACTAGTTTGTATATTACTTAATGGAAGCTTGGGATATTCACATGTATATAACAGTCTTGCTAAACATGGTAGTATGCTACTTGGTTTTTCTATCTTAATATGTGAGTGTACGTATTGATAGAGCTCTTAGGATCTTGCTTGTCTACCAGCGTTGTGATGGCAGTCACACTAGTGGGGGCTGGGTAGTCTACAAGCACATCCTTATTCAGGTCCCTGGTCGTTGGATTATCGAGACAGAGCATCGATACTCCGGAGTAGACTAGTGTGTACGCTTCTCATCCCAGTTGGGGAGATGGTCTGTCCCACAGCCGTCAGTACGTCGTACTGGAGATAGTATGCAGGTGCTCGTTAGGTTACGGGTACACCGGACAGGACTCACAGGGAACTGTTGGTTGGTTTTATACCAGTCGTCAGTGAGCAGTTCCCAGGTGACATGAGTACAGCATAGTCCGCAGACTTGACACTGCTACTTCGCCTCGAGTGTGTCCCACTGTTCTTAGATTGCTACCCTACCACGGCTCAAAGGAGTCGTGCAAACAGGTAGCACTTGGGTGCAGTCCCAAGCACTTGGAGGCAGTGGCGGTTAGACAGGATTCGTCCCTCCCGGTATTGGGAGTAGATATCGTGCTGTGTCTGAGAGCCATTACGCAAAGTCCCTGGCCAGGGCAAGCGAGATTTGCTGGTAGGTTCCAGTAGTTTCTCAGGTTGTAATGGGCTTCCCTCCGACACGACTTATACCGCTATTAGGGGACTGACGCTTGTCGCCCCCCTAGGCCCGATATGCGATAGTCTTGGACGAACGGACCGGACTGTATGGAGATTGTCACATCAGACTCAGTAGGAGTTCGGATGGGTTTCCTCATCGGCCTTCTTATTGACAACTACCTGGGGACCGTTACGTACAGCTAGTGCCGCTTGCGGTCTGTGGTTAAACCCACTTCCAGCGTAGTAGTCGAGTCTCTAGAGTCCCACACAGAGAGTTTCCTATTCCAGGCGAAACGATATAGAGGTCGTATGGTTTTACGACAAGGGTTCGGACGCATACGTGTGTTTACGCACGTACGACTTTCGGACAGTTTTTACCAGTCGGCTTTGGTTTAAGCCAGTTACTGGTATCCGGTTATTGGATTTTTACAGTCTAAAGTTTTTCCGTATTTTTGCGGAAAGGAGGGGCGTTCTCGTAATTATGCGGGAAGCTTCTAGAAGGTGGTGACTAAGGAGGTTAAGGTGGAATATGAAATGATTGTGATTAGTGAGTCACCTTGATGATTCATAGAAGTCTTTTGTCATTATAATGAATCATCACTAGATATTTTCAAGCATGGTTGCTAAATTCTTTTCTTATTCTTTTCTTCATAAAAGAAATGCTTGATATATATCTTCTTGACTCACTATTCTCTTATCATTATCATCTACACATTCTCTCTCCTCAAGCTCTCTCTTCAAAAGACTAATCCTCACCCTCATGTGTTGAGATCTAGGATTAGTTAGACTAAACAATCCATAACCATCACTCTATCTCAATCTATCTTCTTTGATTAGCAATCCAAAAAGGTTAGTTGCCTCAAGTTTAAAGGCTAAGCTTGGAGTTTTGCTCTCGGGTGGATCGTCTACTACAAAGAGAAGGCCGAGGAGGATAAGGAGTTCGTAAAGACGAAGGAGTTGGTTCATTAGGTATAATCCCTAAACACAGTAGTTTAGAAACACTTTATGTTTGGTTATTTATAGTTTAGCTTCGATTCAAGCGGTTAGTCGATGTTCGTTCACTAAACAAGTTCGTTTTTGAAAATTCCGCCTCCCCACAAGTATTGGGGTGTAGTACATCGACTTACAGTGGTATCAGAGCCTCGCTAAACAATAAATAACTTTATTGCAAATTTGTACGAATTTCGAACGGAAAAACGAAGCCGGAAAACCCTAAAAATATCAGTTTTCTATCGATTTTAAAATGAAGTCTAAAAATTTTTCAGGGTTGCTCAGAAAGCTTGAAAAGGGTCTAGGAGAACACCCATGAAATTTGAGCCCATGAATCGGCTAAAGAGCCGCGGAAGCGCGGCGGATCCCTACCGATCCGCCGCTGTTCCGCGGCCGCGTTGCCGAGTCATGGACTCATTTTTCATGTGTGGGTTCTCTCTGGTATTTGGTGTTTTCTGGAATATTTTAATTTTGCTCAGGTTTCCAGTTTACAGAGCAGTATTGGAGCAATGTTAAATGCGTTTAATCGATCGAAATTGTACAGTATTTGCATATTGGATTATATCTGTGATTGATAAATATGTTCGTAAACCTCCCCTAACTGCTAGTATGTCGGTTGGCAGGGGGTTGCACATTTCTGTAATGGTTATATCTGTTTGTGCATATGAACTGTATTAGACTGTTGTGGTGTATAGCCGGGGTTTAGCAATGGGTTATTATTTAATTCATTTGTTGTAAATGTAATTTGTTGTAATATTATTTTTGCGGGGCACATCCAGGTTGCGGTTATAGCCACCGTTGTATTATTTCATTTTACTGTTTTTGCTCCTAGGACTGACCCAAGGTGGGGTACACAAACTGCCGGGCGGGTAGTTTGCCGTACCCGTAGGGGTCGAGGGTGGGGTAACGGCTATTCATCACAACTGTGTAATCTGTCTTTTCTTGCAGGCTCAAAAGAAATACAGATTGCTTGCAAATCCAATATTGTTTATCTGTGTTCTGGAATGTATATCATTGCGTCAGACGAATGTAAAATATCTATATATATGATAGCTATTTAGACGTCACTTATGTTTTACACCCGCGCTAGCCCAGCCCCCGCTCTGTCGTTAGTTAAGTAACCTAACGGGTGATGACGGGACCCCGTGGCGAATGCGGATGGCATAAGAGGACGTTGTATTTTCGTTGTTTTCTGCAATGATAGGTTAATGATGGGACGCATTATCTATAATGCAAAGAAAAACAAACCAAAGTTTAAATCGTTGGAACAGTTTAAAAGAAACCACTCGGTTAATTTTAAAAAGCAGATATTTTTAAATGCGGAGACTTAACCACTCCTTTTAAAAGCTATCAGGTTCCTTCGGTTATATCAAGTTCACTACGTTCACGGTTTCGCCAAAACCATTCGTAGCCCTCCGTCATTTCATTTGGGTATTCAGTAGTATTCAAGCTATGCATTTTGGCCAAAGTCAAGGCATAGTGTTTGGTAGCTACTGGGTTTTCATTTGTTGCATAAGATAGATGAGTTGGTTTGGGACAGTCGTATTACCATTTGACCAAAGTCAGGGGTATATACGGATGGGTTCAAATTGACAAGATAATGACGGGTAGAACTTGACATGTGACTTATGACATTTTGACCAAAGCCAAGGTCATAAGAGCATGGGGCAAAAACTTATATCGGGAATTTCTAAAGAAACTGAAATTTGCAAAGAGAAGCATACCATTTGGAGTTTGATGAATGTTGGTAGCACTCCTTCAACATTATCATACGATGATATTTGGATCCCGATCCTACTGTGAGTATATGCTACTTATCAGGATATTCGTCACTTAACGATCAATGCTATAAACCTAGTAGGTGTCCAGAAAAGTGTCAGCGGGGTTACGCCCCCAGAGAAAAGAGGTTATTTAATTAAGGAACTTCGCGAAAGCGTTGGAAAACCTCCCTCGAAGTACCGACACCAGCCTGGCTGAACGGTTAAGCAAGTATTGTACAGTGAGAATAGTCCTGGCTAATTCTTCTTTTATAGTTTGAGGAAGGATTCAAGAAACAGTGGGAGCCATCCAGTTTAGATAAACTAAAAACCACTCTAAACTTGCAAGAGCATCATGCTAAAGTGTTTTCTTCTCTCTCTCCTAATTGCAGCGACCCTGAAAATGACTGGACTTAAGTTACTTTTAGAGAAAAATATACTGACAGGGCCAAACTATAAAGATTGGATGCGGAATGTCAAAATGGCTTTGACCTATGACAAATTGGGGTACATCCTCACCGCTACGGCACCTGCTGTCCCTGGTCCCAAATCCAGCAATGCGGATAAGGAAATCCGCAAAACCTGGGATTTAGATTGCGCGAGAGCCAAGTGCATCGTGCTTGCCTCAATGAACAATGAACATCAGAGGAGGCACGAGGATATGTCCCTAGATGGCATATTTCTCCATACAAAGGAACTTTATGGAGAGCAATCTCGTATAGCAAGATACGAGACCTCTAAGAACTTGTTTCGAGCGAGGTTGGCTGTCGGATCATCGGTAGGTGAACATGTCCTAAAGATGATCGGCTATATTGAAGAGCTCGCAGACCTTGGGACGACTTTGGATAATGAGCTCTATACAGACCTTATTCTCCAGTCCCTTCCTCCCACCTACGCCCAGTTTATCCTCAACTTCAATCTTCAAGGAAAAGAAGTTGAACTTGCGGAACTCCTGAACATGTTAAGGAGTGCAGAGGGCACCTTGCAGAAGGTAAGGGAAACACCCGCTATGTTTGTTGGCGGTGCATCTTCTTCCGGGTCCAAGGCTAGGGCCAAAGGAAGGAAGAAGAAGGCCGCACCCAAACCTAGAGGAGGTGTTAGTAAGGTGGGAAAGAAGGGAAAGAAAAAGTTTGCAGCACCGGTAGTTGGCCAGGATGAGTGCTTCCATTGTCACAGGAAAGGGCACTGGAAGAAGGATTGCAAGGCGTGGAACGCCAAGAACCTGGAACCGAAGCAAGCTGTGGCTTCGACTTCAGGTGTGTTTGTAATTGAGAATTGTCTGTCGATCAACTCTACTTCCTGGGTATTGGATACCGGATCAGGATCTCATATTTGCAATTCTTTGCAGGCACTGAGAAACCGTAGAGTGCTGAAGGAAGGTGATATGACCCTAAAGGTTGCTAACGGAGCTAGCGTGGGAGCTGCGTCCGTCGGGGATTATCACCTAGGATTGACGAGTGGACATATTTTGGTTTTGCATAACTGTTATTTTGTACCAAGCTTAACGTGTAATATCATATCAGTTTCCTTGTTATCAAATAAAGGTTATGATTTCACGTTTGTAAGAGATGTTGTTAACATCCACCTTAATCATGGTTTGATTGGGTCAGGTACTCTAAATAACGGCATATATGTTTTAAACCAACTCCAAATTTTCAATGTCCAGAACACACTAAAAAGAAAGTCTCCAGATTTAAATAAAGCTTTCTTATGGCATTGTAGACTGGGTCACATCAATGAGAGAAGGTTGACTAAGTTGCATAGAGAAGGATATTTAGACTCGTTCGAATATCAATCTTATGACACTTGTCAATCTTGTCTCAAAGGAAAGATGACAAAGACTCCATTCACTGGACAAGGAGTAAGAGCGAGCGAGCTCTTAGGACTCATACACAGCGATGTATGTGGTCCAATGTCTACACATGCGAGAGGTGGTTTTTCCTATTTCATTACTTTCATGGATGATTACTCAAGATACGGATTCATTTATCTGATGAAACATAAATCCGAGGCTTTTGAGAAATTCCAAGAGTATAAGAATGAAGTAGAAAACCAAACAGGCAAAAGTATTAAGACACTGAGATCTGATCGAGGTGGAGAATACTTAAGTGCCGAGTTCCTAGGTTACCTAAAAGAGAAAAGAATTCTCTCTCAGCTTACTCCTCCATACACTCCACAGCATAACGGTGTATCGGAAAGACGGAATCGAACCCTATTGGATATGGTACGATCCATGATGAGTAATGCTGAGTTACCGCGATCTTTCTGGGGTTATGCGCTAGAATCAGCGGCATATCTTTTGAACAGGGCTCCTACCAAGACTGTGCCTACCACTCCATATCAGATGTGGACTGGGAAGAAACCCCATCTTCAACATATGAAGATTTGGGGATGTCCAGCTTTTGTTAAAAAGCAGCATGTGGACAAGCTCGAGGCACGATCAGTAAAATGTATGTTTGTGGGATATCTAAAGAACTCCAAGGGATATTATTTCTATTACGCAGAGGAACAAAAGGTTTTTGTTTCTCGTAATGCCCATTTTCTGGAAAATCAGTTTTTAGAAAAGGAAATAAGTGGGAGCGAAATAGAACTGGAAGAAATTCCAGAACCACAAACTGCTACTGAAAGTTTGGTAGAACCAGGAGTTCAAGAAGAACAGGACATTCCCGCACCCCTCCGCAGGAGTAGTAGGCCGTCTCATCCGCCTGAGAGATACTACGGTTTTCTCATAGATGGGGATAGAGAGGATTGCATCATAGATGATGATGAACCTACTGACTTCCAGCAGGCCATCCAGAGCGGCGACTCGGTACGATGGCTAGATGCAATGCAGACCGAAATGGAGTCCATGTACACCAACAAAGTATGGACTTTGGACTTTGCTCCAGATGGGGTAAAACCCATAGGATGCAAATGGATCTTCAAGAAAAAGATTGGTGTAGATGGACAGGTGGAAACCTATAAGGCTAGACTTGTTGCAAAGGGTTTTCGTCAAAGACCTGGTTTGGACTATGACGAAACTTTTTCTCCAGTGGCTATGCTCAAATCCATTCGGGTCCTTCTTGCTATTGCTGCCTTCCATGATTATGAAATCTGGCAGATGGACGTAAAGACGGCTTTTCTGAATGGAAATTTAGAAGAGAGCGTCTATATGGATCAGCCAGAGGGTTTCAATCAGAGTGGGAGCAGCGGGAAAGTATGCAAGCTGCTTAAGTCCATTTATGGACTAAAGCAGGCATCGCGGAGTTGGAACATCTGTTTTGATGAGACAGTCAAAGAATATGACTTTATCAAAAATCCAGATGAACCGTGCATATATAGTAAAGCTGTAGCCAGAAGTGTCGTATTCCTCGTCTTGTAGGTGGATGACATTCTATTGATAGGAAATGACATTCCTATGCTACAATCTGTCAAAGGATTCTTGTCACACAGGTTCTCCATGAAAGACCTGGGTGATGCCTCGTACATTCTGGGGATCCGGATCTATCGTGATAGATCCAAGAGGATGTTGGGACTTTCGCAGTCCAGGTATATCGACACTGTACTGAAAAGATTCAGTATGGAAGATTCTAAGTGCGGTAATCTACCAGCTTGTCACGGAATCACCCTCTCCAAAGAGATGTCTCCCAAGACTGATTTGGAAAGGGAACGCATGTCTATTATACCCTACGCTTCTGCGGTAGGCTCTATAATGTATGCGATGTTGTGCATCAGACCAGATGTAGCTTACGCACTGAGCGTGGTAAGCCGGTATCAGTCAGACCCAGGGGAGAAACACTGGATAGCAGTAAAGAACATTCTCAAGTACCTGAGGAGGACTAAGGAGATGTTCTTGGTTTACGGCGGAAAAGACCTTAGGTTGGAGGCCTTTGCTGATTCCGGCTTCCAGAGTGATAAGGACGATTCCAAGTCCATGTCGGGTTATGTCTTTACCCTCAATGGAGGGGCGGTGTGCTGGAAGAGCTCCAAGCAGGACACCGTTGCTGACTCGACGATGGAAGCGGAGTATATAGCTGCTTGCGATGCCGCAAAAGAAGCAGTCTGGATGAAGAAGTTCCTAACAGAACTTCAGGTGGTTCCTACCATTGTTGATCCAATACCTCTGTATTGCGACAACAACGGAGCTATAGCTTTAGCGAAGGAACCAAGGTCCCATCAGAAGTCCAGACACATCTTAAGGCGGTATCACCTGATCGGGGAGATCATTGATCGTCAGGAGATCGAGGTTCGGAGAGTTGCTTCTGAAGAGAACATTGCTGATCCATTCACAAAGGCCCTACCTCAGATTCAGTTCGAGAGGCTACTCGAGATCATCGGTCTACGATATGCCAGTACATGGCCCTAGTGCAAGTGGGAGATTGTTAGTGTTTATGCCCTAGAAGGCCATTACTGTATCATACTAGTTTGTATATTACTTAATGGAAGCTTGGGATATTCACATGTATATAACAGTCTTGCTAAACATGGTAGTATGCTACTTGGTTTTTCTATCTTAATATGTGAGTGTACGTATTGATAGAGCTCTTAGGATCTTGCTTGTCTACCAGCGTTGTGATGGCAGTCACACTAGTGGGGGCTGGGTAGTCTACAAGCACATCCTTATTCAGGTCCCTGGTCGTTGGATTATCGAGACAGAGCATCGATACTCCGGAGTAGACTAGTGTGTACGCTTCTCATCCCAGTTGGGGAGATGGTCTGTCCCACAGCCGTCAGTACGTCGTACTGAAGATAGTATGCAGGTGCTCGTTAGGTTACGGGTACACCGGACAGGACTCACAGGGAACTGTTGGTTGGTTTTATACCAGTCGTCAGTGAGCAGTTCCCAGGAGACATGAGTACAGCATAGTCCGCAGACTTGACACTGCTACTTCGCCTCGAGTGTGTCCCACTGTTCTTAGATTGGTACCCTACCACGGCTCAAAGGAGTCGTGCAAACAGGTAGCAGTTGGGTGCAGTCCCGAGCACTTGGAGGCAGTGGCGGTTAGACAGGATTCGTCCCTCCCGGTATTGGGAGTAGATATCGCGCTGTGTCTGAGAGCCATTACGCAAAGTCCCTGGCCAGGGCAAGCGAGATTTGCTGGTAGGTTCCAGTAGTTTCTCAGGTTGTAATAGGCTTCCCTCCGACACGACTTATACCGCTATTAGGGGACTGACGCTTGTCGCCCCCCTAGGCCCGATATGCGATAGTCTTGGACGAACGGACCGGACTGTATGGAGATTGTCACATCAGACTCAGTAGGAGTTCGGATGGGTTTCCTCATCGGCCTTCTTATCGACAACTACCTGGGGACCGTTACGTACAGCTAGTGCCGCTTGCGGTCTGTGGTTAAACCCACTGCCAGCGTAGTAGTCGAGTCTCTAGAGTCCCATACAGAGAGTTTCCTATTCCAGGCGAAACGATATAGAGGTCGTATGGTTTTACGACAAGGGTTCGGACGCATACGTGTGTTTACGCACGTACGACTTTCGGACAGTTTTTACCAGTCGGCTTTGGTTTAAGCCAGTTACTGGTATCCGGTTATTGGATTTTTACAGTCTAAAGTTTTTCCGTATTTTTGCGGAAAGGAGGGGCGTTCTCGTAATTATGCGGGAAGCTTCTAGAAGGTGGTGACTAAGGAGGTTAAGGTGGCATATGAAATGATTGTGATTAGTGAGTCACCTTGATGATTCATAGAAGTCTTTTGTCATTATAATGAATCATCACTAGATATTTTCAAGCATGGTTGCTAAATTCTTTTCTTATTCTTTTCTTCATAAAAGAAATGCTTGATATATATCTTCTTGACTCACTATTCTCTTATCATTATCATCTACACATTCTCTCTCCTCAAGCTCTCTCTCTTCAAAAGACTAATCCTCACCCTCATGTGTTGAGATCTAGGATTAGTTAGACTAAACAATCCATAACCATCACTCTATCTCAATCTATCTTCTTTGATTAGCAATCCAAGAAGGTTAGTTGCCTCAAGTTTAGAGGCTAAGCTTGGAGTTTTGCTCTCGGGTGGATCGTCTACTACAAAGAGAAGGCCGAGGAGGATAAGGAGTTCGTAAAGACGAAGGAGTTGGTTCATTAGGTATAATCCCTAAACACAGTAGTTTAGAAACACTTTGTGTTTTGTTATTTATAGTTTAGCTTCGATTCAAGCGGTTAGTCGATGTTCGTTCACTAAACAAGTTCGTTTTTGAAAATTCCGCCTCCCCACAAGTATTGGGGTGTAGTACATCGACTTACAGAAGCCGTCTGGATGAGGAAGTTCGTCTCGGAGTTAGGAGTAGTTCCAACCATTATTGATCCAATACCGTTGTATTGTGATAATAATGGGGCTATGGCGTTAGCCAAGGAGCCCAGGTCCCATCAGCGATCCAGACACATCCTGAGGCGCTTTCATTTGATCCGGGAGATTGTAGATCGCCACGAGATCGAGATTAAGAGAGTAGACACAAAGAATAACGCCGCGGATCCACTCACCAAGGCCCTCCCTCAGCCGCAGCATGAGCGACTTTTTGAGACGTTGGGTATGAGATACGCCAATAACTGGCCTTAGTGCAAGTGGGAGATTGTTGGATATATGTATGCCCTAGAGGCCATTATGTGATAGTGGATGTATTCATACATGTATATATATATTCAGTGTACATTCTTGCTCGACATGATAGTATGCTATCTGGTTCTTCTTTATCTGATATGTTGATTTGATCATGTTTATTCATTCATACTTGTTGATAAAGCCCTGAGGATATTGGCTTGATTACTGTGATTATGATGGAGATCATACTAGTGGGACATCAG
This sequence comes from Agapanthus africanus, assembly GCA_030015575.1. Classification (NCBI taxonomy): domain Eukaryota; kingdom Viridiplantae; phylum Streptophyta; class Magnoliopsida; order Asparagales; family Amaryllidaceae; genus Agapanthus; species Agapanthus africanus. The sequence goes on along the minus strand of JASDDO010000019.1, from coordinate 493,775,975 downwards.
TAGTTTATAAGTATATCCTAGAATGTCCCTAGTCGCAGGTGTATCGAGATGAGGCATCGATATACCAGAGTAGACTAGCGTATATGATACTAGACCCATATGATGGGTGATGGATGTTCCTACATTCATCGATGTTTGACATCAAGATCATACACGGGTGCTCAGTGGTGACTGGGTACACTGGACGGACTCACCGAGAACTCCTATATGGAATTATATCTATCGTCGGATAGCAGTTCTCAGGTGACAGTGGTACAGGTTAGTCTGTAGACCCGAGATCGTCATAGAGTCTTATGTGCTCTCCCACTGTACTTTGATTACCACCCTACCACGGCTCTACTGAGTCATGCAAACAGGTGGCTGTTGGGTACAGTCCCGAGACACACGAAGGCGATGAGCGATAGGAGGGGTTTCGTCTCTCCCGGTATTGGGAGTTGATGATGTACTGTGCTCGACTGGTTATATCAGTAAGTCCCTGGCCAGGGCTGCTGAGATTTACTGATAAGTGTTATCAGTAGTTTCTCAATCTGTTATAGACCATTCACCGGCATGACTTATTGAGTTATTAGGGTCGACGCGACCATCCCTAAGCTCGATATGCAGCCTATTTGACGAAGAGACCGGGCTGTACGGTAGTGTTGCCGGTTGGCTCGACGGGAGTTGTAGCAGGTTTGCTTGTCTTCTTCTGATCGCTCAATACCCGGGTGGCCGTTACGTTTAGCTGACCGCTTGCGGCTTGGGGATGCTTGATATGGTCATCACCCACTGCCGGCGTATTGACGAGTCTTAGAGTCCCACAAAGGATTTACCTAGTCCAGGCGAAACGTTGTGGTGCGCGTATGCGATATGCGTATGGACCCGGTTAAAATGCGCGTATGAGATACCGTATATTAATCGGGCAGCTTGCTTTTGGTCGGGTCGTATGTGATATGACCGGGTTGATAAATCAAGTGTTGATTTATCATTTAACCATTAGCTTCTCACTAGAAATCCTTTCTTGTCCTTTTTAGATGTATGCATGCATGTATGCATTCATTCTTGTTCATGCACATATGGATGTGCAAGCACACATGCATACATACATTATTCTATCATGGTTGTATATACATAGAAAATGGTGGCAATATAAGACTCACACCTTAGTTATTCATATGGATAATTATTTCTATTTGTGTTAAAACAAAATGAAAAAGGAAAGGATAATTCATGGTTTGTTTCTACACTCTTCTTTGACCTAACCATGCTCACCTACTTTTAACCAAGGATTAAACTTTCCTTTTATGTTTTAACTCAAATTAAATAATATCTTTATCATTTAACCATAGTTTGAGATGAGAAGAGGAAAATATATATACATATATTTTCTATTTTCTTTCATGAGTGTAAGGTTCCTAGGCACAGTAATGAGGTCTCACAAGGCATCAACCATGCTAAATTCAAAATTTTTCGGTGCCGAGAAACCCTAAAATAGATCGTTAGCTAGAGGATAGGCGATAACAAGCAAGTAGTAAACAACTTTACTCTAAAGTGAATGGAAATACAACCTTTGTAGATCCGGTCCTCCACTTCCTTAGCTCCGTGATGAGGTCCCTCCACTGCGATCATCGGATCCTCGACTCTTGCGGTGGTTTCATCGAAGAAATGATCGGGCTAGTTCGATGACTTCGATGCCGAAGATGATCTACGTCGAGGCGACTCTAACTCGAGCTCCAACTTCACCAAGTCATGAAACTTGTGAAGAAAACAATCTATACTACATGGCAAGTGGTAGAGGATGAAGAAATAGGAAGTGGGTTCGCTTTGGATTTGGATTTCTCACTTGGAATCATCACTTGACATTTTCAAGAAAATGTTTTCTTTTCTTCACTTGAAGAAGAAGATGAAGAAGAAGAAAAATCAATAATAATTTTCAAAAAGAAAATGAAGTGATATCTATCATCTTGCAACCATGGGTTAGCTAAACACATGTAGAGAATAAACTAGGGTTAAGTAAATGGTTAGGGTTAAGGAAAGAAACAAAATGGTCAAAGACTTTCAAAGCTTCAAGAAGCTTCAAAGAAAATCCAAAGTTAGCCACCATTCTATTTCTTTCTCAAATGAATAAATAAATAAATGAATAAGTAAATAAAGCAAATGAAACCCTAACCATTAACTAACCATGGTTTAAATCAAACATACACCCAAGTTTGCATGTATCATCAAACATGATACAAACTTGTGCACAAAAATATATCACATATACAATGTGCACAATCAAGTGAGAAAAACATCTAAAGTGAACCAATATTAGTTATTGTAAAGTAATATATCAAATATATAATTATACATTAAATCATTAAATCAACACTTGATTTAACGATCCGGTCACATCGCATATCACCGACTAATATCCAATGTATCGACTTATCGAATCAATCCTCGATTCGATAACTAGGTTATATCGCATACAACCAATCGATACATTCATCGCGAGAATAGAATACGGTATCACATACACGCATTATTCTCGGTCCCACACATATCTCATATGCGCTCCTATTTCGTTTCGCTTGAGCCAGGAAACCTCTGTGTAGGACTCTAAAGACTCGTCAATACGCCGGCAGCAGATGATGATCATATCAAGCACCCACAAGCCGCAAGCGGTCTGCTAAACGTAACGGCCACCCGGGTATTGAGCAATCAGAAGATCAACGAGCAGGCCCGATCACACTCCTGTGAATCCAACCAGTAACACTTACCGCACAGTCCGGTCTGTTCGTCTGATATGTCGCATATCTTGCCTAGGGGTGGTAAACGTCAGACCCCAGTAGCTCGATAAGTCGTGTCGATATGAGGTCTATAATAGTTCGAGAAACTACTGGTAACACTTACCAGTAAATCTCAGCAACCCTGGCCAGGGATTTCCGGTTATAGCCAATCGAACACAACGCAACATCAACTCCCTATACCGGGAGAGACGAATCCCCTCCTATCGCTCATTGCATCCATGTGATTCGGGACTGTACCTAAAAACCACCGTTTTACACGCCCTCTTGGACGTGGTAAGGTGGAAATCAAAGCACAGTGGGAATCACACAAGACTCTATGACGATCTTGGGTCTACAGACTAACCTGTACCAGTGTCACCAGAGAACTGCCATCTGACGTAAGGTATAATACCATCTGGGAGTTCTCGGCGAGTCCGTCCAGTGTACCCAGTCTCTACTGAGCACCCGTATATCATCTCTGATGTCAAACACCAATGAATATGGGATCATCCATCGCCCATCTGTATAGGTCGAGAAGGTATACGCTACTCTACTCTGGTATATCGATGCCCCATCTCGATACACCCACGACTAGGGACCTTGAAGGATGTACTTATGGACTACCATGTCCTCACTAGTATGATCCGCATCATAGTCCAGATAGTCAAGTACACATCCTAAGGGCTTTACCAACATGTAACAGAGAGACAATCAATGTACACGTTAAGATAAAGTGCAACCAGATAGCATACTATCATGTCGAGCAAGAAAGTCCTCCCTATATATGTCCCAGCATCCACTACAATATACATCCTATGTACAGTAATGGCCTCTAGGACATAGATATAACTAACAATCTCCCACTTGCACTAGGGCCATCTGTAGCAGTGGTTGTAGTATCTCATACTCAACCATCCCATAAATGTCTCTCTCTGGGAAAAGGCCTTTGTGAGTGGATCCGCCGTGTTGTCTTCTGAGTCTTCTCTCCTAACCTCGATCCCCTGGAGATCAACCATCTCCACGATCAGGTGACACTGCCTTAGAATATGTCTGGATCACTGATGGGACGGGCGTTCTTTGGCATAAGCCACAACTCCATTGTCACACAATGGGAGGAACTAAGTTCATCTCATGAACAAATATACATCCAGACTGCCTCTTTGGTAGCATCTTAAGTAGCGATGTATCCAGCCTTTATCGTCTAGTTTGCCACGGTATCTAGCTTGGAACTCTTCCAATATACCGTCCTTTTACTGAGGGCAAAGACAATGCATGTGACTGACATTCAGTCGTCTTTATCACCCTGGAACTTTTCCAGTGATTCTCCCCAGGATCAATTGATACCATCTAACTACAACTAGTGAGAATCCTAACATCCAATTAGATCTATCTCATAGATCCAAAACCCAGGATTTAGGAGGTATCACTTTGATCCCCTATGGAGAGTCATTATGATAAGCGGAGATTGACCGAGCGTAGCATAGGAAACTCCTTTCTTATCAAGAGTATGTCATCCACGTACTCTACGAGGATCAAGAGTATGTCATCCACGTAGCATAGGAAACTCCTTTCTTATCAAGAGTATGTCATCCACGTACTCTACGAGGATCACCACCATACTCCCTACTACCCTTTTGTTTATACAAGGTTCATCTACCATTTTGATGATGTCAAACTTTTTGACTAACACATCAAAACAGACGTTCCAACTCCGCGATGCCTGCTTTATCACATAAAACATCTTGCTCACGTTTCCGCTGCTCTCACTGTTTACGAAGCCCTCTGGCTGTGTACTTATAGACGTTCTCTTCTAAATCAACATTTAGAAAAGCAGTCATGACACCCAACCACCAGATATCGTAGTCATGGTATGTAGCCGTGGCAAGTAGGATCTGGATGGACTTAAGCATAGGCCCCAGAAAAGGTTTCATCATTATCCACGCCTGGTCGATGACGAAAATCTTTAACAAGTCTAGCTTTGAAAGTCTCAACTTTTCCATATATACCAAGTAATCTTCTCAAGATATACTTGCTCCTGATGGGGATTTAACCCTTCAGATATAGCAGCCAAAGTCCATACTTTGTTGATGTATAAGGATTCTATCTTAGATCACTAAGCATCCAGCCATTCTTACAGAGTCCCACTCCTGATGGCCAACTTGAAACCAGTTGGGTCATCATCTCATGATGCCATCCTCGCTCCCACTGTCATAGAGAAACCGAAGTATCTCTCTGGTGGGTGAGGAATCCTACTAGATCGGCGGAGAGGCTGAGGTTCTTTGGAATCTACTGAATCCTTTGGTTCTATCAAATCATCAGCTGCAGTTTGTATAGCTGGAACATTTCCAGTTCTACATAACAGACCTTGCCTCGAGCTTGTCCGGATTTTGCTTTTAGACATAGGCCGGACAACCCCAAATCTTAACTAACTTAAGATATGGGCTCTTCCCTTTCCATATCACATATGAAGTGGTAGGCAACTGATTTGATCGGAACCCTATTCAATAGGTATGCAACTTCATAAGTGCATAACTCCCAAAAGGAAATAGGAAACTCAGTAGTACTCATCATAGAGCACACCATATCATATAGGGTGTGATTGCTCCGCCCCAATACAACATTGTGCTATAGTGTATTCGGAGGAGTAATGCTGAGAGAGAATCTCATTCTCCTTTAGAATAGTCCAGGAATTCCATGCACAAGTATTCTCCTCCCTAATCTCATCATAGGACATAATACTTATACCCGTATTTTGGTTCTCTACTTCTAACTTATATTCTGTGAATATCTCAAAAGGTTCGGACTTGTGTTTCAACAAGAACATAGGTCTGAATCTCGAAAGATCATCAGAGAATATAATGAAGTAGAAAGAACCGGTCTTGGCATGTGTAGACAGGGGACCTGCATACATCAACATGTATCATCCAAGAGTACACTAACTCTTTCTCTGTTTCCAGTAAATAGAGCTATGGTCATCTTATCTTTGTGACATGACTGGCAAGTTTTCACAAGATGTAAATTCAAACAGATTTAAATATGCATCTATGTGCAACTTAGCTAGTCGGGTCGCATTGATATGACCTAGTCTACAATACCTCAAGAAAGATCCGTTCATGTCTGAACTCTTCCTCTTGTGTGTGTTCCGTATACTAAGAACTGTAGTTTGATTTAGAACATCAATGCTTTTAGATAACGTGCCTGAACCGATCAACTTTTGATATAGGAAATGTTCAAAACATTATCCAACAATACAAAATTTTATCGTTTCTTTACTAATAAAGAGACAGATATGATTTTGTATATCAGGTTCGGTATCTAATAACATTTGTTCAGAATCAATGTATGGGTAATACAGGGTGACAGTGACCAACAGACTTGGCTGCAACACTTGCCCCGTTTTCTGCCTCATGAAACTTATCACCCGTTCTCAGTTCTCTACCTTTCTGTAGCCCTATGTAACAGATTACATATCTGGGATCCTGATCCGGTATCAGATACCCAGGACGTAGAGGATACAGATAAACAGTTCTTCGTAACGAACACACCCGAAGATGATGCATCATATGCACTTTCTTCGTTTGGGCGGCACGGGAAATCTGGTATTCCCCAATTTCCTGCTCTGTCTTATAACAATTATAAGTTGGAGCGGGACCAACGTTCCCCAGCTCAGTATAACAAGCGGGTTCGGTCAATATATCCGTTTTATTATCTTGATTAAGGCGTGATATGGTCGCTACCTGGAGAGAGAGAGAAGAAAACACTCTACGTGCGCTCTTGCAAGATTAGATTGGTTATTTATTTTATCTAATCAGGATGGCTCCCACTGTTTTTATCAAATCTTCCTTCAAACCCTAAAAGGAAAGACTAGCCGGGATTAATTACACGCTACAAGTTCGCCAATCTTTCAGTCAGGCCAGTGTCGGTACTTTGAGGGAGGTCCCCCGTGCTTTCGCACGAACCTAATTAATGTAAACCTCATTTTCCCAGAGGCGTAACCCCGTTGACACCTTTCTAGACACCTACTTGATCGGCTAATTGTAATGTGTAAAACTCTCCAGGAGTAACTCTTACTCGCAGTGGGTATCGGGATCCAACTATCTCATAGAAGGTATGCAATCTCATTGCAAATTTCAACACTTGAAATTCCCGATGATATTTTTTACCCCTAGTGTTCTATGACCTTGACGAATGCCAAACAACCCATAGTCCACTAGTCAAGTTCAACCCGTACATTTCTTGATTGAATTAAACCCAGCCGCACGACCCTTGACGAATGCCAAACAACGCCGTACGAATACCCTAATCCAATCTGCATCATATGCATAAGCAGATAAATACTAGTTAGCTACCGTACACTACGCCTTGACGAATGCCAAACTACCGTAGCACGAATACTAAGTAGTACTTATCTGAAATGACGGAGGGCTACGACAGGTTTTTAAAAAAACCTTTTGCGTAATGAACTTGATATCGTTGTAGAATCAAATGATTTTAAATTGGAGTGTTTTTTAGGCTTTTCTAGTTTTGCTAAAGGGGTCACTCCCGGTGAAGGGATCGTCGGCCCTTTCCTCATCGAATAAGGTGCAGGATATATCATATATACCGCTGTGCAAAGCAAGAACTATAGGAGCAATCAAAGAAAAACCGAGGATTGTAGCATCTGCCAGTTATTGCTAAAGGAGTCACTCCCGGTGAAGAGATCTTGGTCCTTTCCTTATCGAATAAGGTGCAGGATGTTCTACAAGGAACACCGCGATGCAAAGCAAGAACTGTAGCTACCTGTTTTTCAAAATTCGATTCTACAACATCTTAGGTTTATTTTCTTTCATTAATCACATTAATGAAGTCCCATCATTTAAGTCACCTAAACATCACAGATAAATACGACGTACACTTATGCCATCCGCATTCGCCTCGATGTCCCCTCGTGCACCGTTAGGTTTGGTAACTAACGGCAGAGCAGGGCAGGGCTAGCACGGGTGTAAAACATAAGTAACGTCTATATAATATATCACATATACTATATACAGTATTTATCACAGAATATCAAATGATCACATCACAGATATCGCAGCAGAAGAAACATATGAAACATTGGATATACTAGGACGTCCGTGTTTTCAATACGAGCCAGTATAAAACACGGATTCCACGGTCGCAATGAATAGCCAAACCCACACCCCTAGACCCCTACGAGAGCGGCAAGCAACCCTACCAATTCTAGAGTTAGGAGACCCGGAATCGACTCCTCGAGTTGGTCTCCCACTGGACTCCAGAACCCGGTTATTTGTGCCCTCCTCCATGGGTCTATCCTAGTGCGGAAAAGTAAATAATATACAAAAGGTGACATATTCCGCAACCTGGAAGTGCCCCAATAAAAGAATATTACATACAAGTTTTTACATGAATGAAAATGAAAAACACTCATCTCACATAAAAACCCCCCCGGCTATTCAAACACGACGATCCAATATAACATATCCAGCAACACATAACATCACATGTCATCAACATAAGTAAATATGCGCATCCCAATTGTCGTTGACATATAGCAACGAAACCGGCGATATCACATATTACACTTACGCTCACAAAAAAGAAAGTGTAAAACTACAACAGTTGGAATCCGCAAACTCTTTAGACATCGCATGCCTAATCAAATGAATCCCTTAGACATCACATGCCTAACTATTATAAACCCCGCATTTTAGTCTCAATATCGAAAACACTTTTCAATATCTAGTCGGGCAATTCAACAAGATTCCCGAAAAACTGATCGAATGCTCGTCACAAACTTTAGTAGGCGGCCGCACCCCCCGATACCGTCGACGAAGTGCACCAAGGCGGAACACCGCTACCGCAAGCACCCGGACGGATGCTTTCGGCGACGGGGTTCTCCTACAGTCACTTGGTTGGGGCTAAGGGGTGTACCTGTCTATTAAGTTTATCCGGCGAGTATCCGCATACGCTACACGATTGCGACGGACTTTTGATCGCATCAAAATTCCATGGCAACCAATCAAGTGAGACTAGAGTGCTATGTTTATAACATTCATTCAGTTATCTCATAACTACTTGTAGATTCCAAATATTATATCCCATTCCAGATAAATAGAAAATGTTAAACTTTCCGATCGAACATTCAAACACCCAAGTTTTCCCAAAACAGCTCAACACATGAAACAAGTTTAAAAACATCCAGTTCATGCCTCAGTACCAACGGTCCAGCCGTAGAAGGGTCAAGCCAACGCCTCACATGTGGCACGCCGTACTGCCCCAAACCCTAAGGTTCAAAGGGCAGTTCAAGACGGTCATATAATCGAGTTAAGGTTTGTTGTCTTCTAGAGGGACCAGCGCGTTACTTGCACTACTTAGAACGTCATTAAACTACGGAAAGATTCAACACTTGGAAATTTCCCAACAGGGGAAAAATTGGGTATTTATATCCGGTCGAACTTTTCAAGATTTTCTAAAATTATCCGGAAAAACACAGACGAAGTTAAACTTCCCGATCGAAACACCGAGTCCCCAATACAACCCAGAAAACTCAACTCTTGAGTAGAAGTTAAAAATCCCTAGAAAATACAGCACTAACAGATAGGAATTACTGTGCAAATTTGAAATGCTGAAGTGACTATATGGCCGCGGAACTGCCGCACGAGCCATGCTCGTGCCGCGGTTCCGCCGCGCTTTGGTTGAATTAGAAGCACGTGCTTCACTGTAATTCATAGAAAAGCCTGCTGATTTTTCTGCATATTTTTAATTCACAAAAATCCCCGATTTCAAAAAATGTACAGAGAAGGGTTTCAGATTAGGGTTTCAGGTTCGTTCGGGTTTCTAACTTCGTCTACGTATCGCCTAAGGCTCTAGTTAGGCTCTGATACCACTGTAGGGTTCCTAGGCACAATAATGAGGTCTCACAAGGTATCAACCATGACAAATTCAAAATTTTCCGGTGCCGAGAAACCCAAAACTAGATCGTTAACTAGAGGATAGGCGATAACAAGCAAGTAGTAAACAACTTTATTCTAAAGTGAATGTGAAAGTCCGCGGCGGCGCCCTGGCCGTCGATCCGACGCCGGAAACGCGGAAACTAAAAACTTTGCAAACTAGCAAACCGGCACCACCGCACACTTTTAACCCGGATCGGGCCATTAACCTAGCTACTAGCAAACTAAAAAGGAGTAGAGAAGTTATACCAAGCGATCCGTGTCCTTCGGTCTTCGTCTCCACTCCGTTCTCCCACGGAATCTCCGTCCGTCTCCTCCTCGTCGGAAAGGGCACCATGTAGCCGGGTACTTTTACGGGCTCCCACCTCTGGACCGAGGCAACTCGGGCGCGAAGTTGGCTAGCCGACGCGTCCAAGGGATGCTGTAGATTAGTGTAGTGGGTTGTCTCTTTAGGGTTATGAAGTTGCCTTTGATGGAGGTAAAGAGAGAAAAGGCTATGAAGGAAAAAGGTGCTCTCAATTTTGCAAGGAAGATGAGATGAAGAAAAAACCACATAACAAATGAACCTCTCTCTCTTCCTTCAAAATTGTGGCCGGCCAAGAATATGGTGGTGGGAAAAACCCTTGAATAATCAAGTGGGGAAAAGCTATGATAATGATAAATAATAGTCACACCAACTTCATATCCAAATCAACTCGACACCCATCTCATGAAAAGCAAAGGAATGGACAAGAAAAGAATCTCATGATGCTAGTCTCATCATAAAGCCACAAATGCAAGAAAGCCCCTCACAACCAGTTATTTGCAAACTGCAAATAACAACCTCCAACGATAAAGTCCGGCCGTGAAGGAATAAAAGAAAACCGGCCGGAACGGAATGCAAACTGGCAACTTCAGACAACTGATCCCATAATAAATTACAGGAAAACCCTGATACTGCAAATACATGCCCGTATTTGTATTCCCACTGAACACAAATGCAAAGAGACAAAACTACACTATCAAATATTAGGATCCGGCTTAAGCCAAAGCCGGCTAGTAAAAACCTTCTGATCACGATCCGTGCAATACCGCATGTATCTGATCGAACCCTGCCATATCTCCATACGGCCTCTACAGCGTTTTGCCCGAAACTTGAGTAACTGTGTGTGTGGTGGACTCTAAAGACTCGTCAATACTATGGCTGTGGATTTAACCACTAGCACGTCAGAGGTATTAGCCATACGTGACGGGCCACCAGCTATTGACAAAAAGGGACGTCGATGAGCAAACTCATCCTGATACCCTACTGAGCCTGTCAGTGACAATATCCGTACAGTCCGGTCCGTTCGTCTATGAGCATCGCATGGCGGGCCTAGGGGGTTGGTAAAAGTCAGACCCCCAATAGCGGTACAAGTCGTGTCGGAGTGTAGCCCAGAACACCCTGAGATACTACTGGAATACCTACCAGCAAATCTCCTGCCTTGGCCAAGGACTTTTCATGTACTGGCTCTCCTAGACACAGCGCGACCTCACCCCCAATACCGGGAGAGACGAACCCCTGCAGATCCGCTCACTGCCTCCATGTGGCTCGGGACTGTACCCAACTAAAACCTGTTTGCATGACTCCTTTGAGCCGTGGTAGGGTAGTAATCAAATCACAGTGGGAACTCACACGAGACAAATGACGATCTCAGGTCGATGAACTAACCTGTACACATGTCACCAGGGAACTGCTATCTGACATCTGGTATAATCCCAACTAGCAGGTTCCCGGCGAGTCCTGTCCGGTGTACTCATAACCCAATGAGCACCTGTATACATCTTAGGTGAACCAACTGACACCAGTGGCTTGTGAGACCGGCCACCGCCCCTCGTCGGGGTCTCGACTGTATACACTAGTCTACTCTGGAGAATCGATGCCCTGTCTCGAAACTCCCACGACTAGGGACCTTTTAAGGATGTGCTTATAGACTCCAGCTCTCATGTATATGATCGCCCTCATACTGCTGGTAGTCAAGCAAGAATCCTAGGGGTTCTATCAACGTGTAATAGCGACTCGTAAGGTCACCTAAAGCAGTACACGATGATAAAGATAAACCAAATAGCATACTATCATCTCGAGTAAGACTGTCCTACTGGGACAGGTCCTCCCCTCAATCATTGCAATCACCTGCCTGTGATCCAATAATTGACTCTGAGGGCACTATCTCCAACAATCTCCCACTTGCACTCAAGGCTAATTATTGCGATGTCGCATACTCACAGCCCGTGTGATACCGAACACCCAACTCCTCTACTAGTCAGTCTCACAAAGCTCGTTTGCGAAACTATTGCGTTCGAGAAATAGCCTCAGTGAGTGGATCCGCTCTGGTGTTTCTTTCTATGTCTCTCTTTATCTCAAGTTCGCGGAGAAAGCCATCTCCCGAAAAGAGCAATACCTGTCTTAGAATGTGTCTGGATATCTGATAGGACCTAGCTCATAAATGAACTCCAAATCCAAACTTCTTAGACTGTATCGTCAACTGAACTTAATCAGTATCCTGCGCCATACCTTCCCTCAGTATCCACATGGACCATCTGTCCAAAATACTGCCCCTCGTCAGAGGGAAAAACTATAACTCTGACAGCCACTCTGCCGTCCAGGTCACCTTGGAAGCCTGGAATGATAACTGTCTCCTGAATGAGGCTGTCGTTATCATATCCCTAGAACATCCACTTATGTTCTAAAACTGCTTCCGATTGTTTCTCCAGGATTGGATGAATATCAACTTATTGCATCTCGCGCAAGAACAACATCTGGTGTGGTACTTGACATCTCATGATCAACTCAATTGCCTAAGCAAGTGATCTTCCAATCATGCACATCCCTCTCCCCTTTAGTCTGTAAGACACCTTTAGAGAGGGTAACTCCATTACCTGCAGTTATACTACCGTGCCAGGAGTCGTCCATTCTAAATACTCTTAGAATGCTGTCTAAGTATCCTGATTGGGAAACCACCCAAATCTAGAACTAAAACCATAGATCTAGTAACCAGAATGTCTGATATAATATCATAGTCCTATGTGGAGAAACCACTGTGTGACGACCAAAGTTTAACCGACCGTAGTATAGGAATTTCACTTCCTACTCTGTGTATGTCATCAAATACCAGGACATCACACCCTACTACCTTCTTAACAGATCCATCCCCTATTCTGATGAAGTCAAACCTATGACTGTCACATCAGAAATAGATGATCTATCTCCGCTATTTCTGCTTTAGTCTATAAATAGACATAAGCTAACTGTCCACCAATGCTTCCGCTGCTCCCACTGACTACGACAACCCTCTGGCAGAGTCATATACACGTGCACTTCTAAAGCTAGTTTAGAATGACGTTATACTCATCCTCCTGCCGGGTCTCACAGTCTGGAACAACAGCAATGGTAAGTCTGGGTAAACAAGAACCTCCCTGCCACCGTCCTTGAGCATACCGAAGTACCTCTCGGGTGCCTGAGGTTACCCACCATATCTGCGGAGTGGCTAATGGAATGTCAAACTAGATTGAATCTTTAGGTTCTTATCAAATCTTCAGTAATCGTTTGCGGTTCTGGAATCACTTCCAGTTCTACCATACTCCCACTACTGTTTTCTGAAAAAATCCATTTTTAATTAAAACTGTGGCGAGTCAAGAACAATATCACTATTGATCTTCCAGATGGTAGAAAATCAACTCTCGTCATAGCCTGGGTCAACCCACAAACAGCCATTACTGAAACGTGCCTTGAGTTATCCGGAGTCTGGTTTTAAGCATAAGCCGGACAACTCCGCGTACCTTAACAATGTCAAGATATGAACTGTTCTATATCCAATACAAGAACAGAGGCACTGATTTAATTGAACCAGATTCAAATCATGCAGCTGTCTCCAGTGCATATCAACCAAATGGAAAGAGGCCGATCAGCGTTACTCAACTTAGGAATACTTCCAATTATGAGTAACCTGAAAGAGAAGCAAGTTCTCTTAATCATTACTAACAACTGAATACCATACACAAGTATCTACATCTTCGATCACCTTGAAGAATCCCGATACTTGCAATATCTGGTTCTCTACTTTATTCATATACCTATAACTTCTCAAAATTCGGACCCTGTGTTTCTACGAAACACCTATCTAAAAACTAGAGAAGTCATAAGTAAACCGAATATACTACGAGAACCAACCCCTCTGTCCTCATGGACACTGGACAATATACAATACTCTGTATAAGTCCCCTGAGTCTAATAACTCATTCACTGTGTGTCGTAGGTTGAAAACTGTACTTATGGTTATGAAGAATTACACCGCTGTTCAATTACCTAACCATCCACTGATATAGGTAAATGTCATAAACATAATTTCAAAAAGGTATATCTCACTCTATAAAAATAGACGTACAGATATATCAATTTGAAATTGGTGCATAACAACGGATATTCAAAACCAAATATTTGCCGACCGGCAAACAACCCAGGTGACTTCCTCAAATATCACCGATTACAACGAATCCCGATATAATGAGGATGATCACCCAATTCCCAATAACTTACTCCCATTCATCATCTGTAAAACCATGCAGATGTGAGATTCATACCTGGTAAATACATACCCTGGAGCAAGTATCTAATTGGGAAATCAGTTCTCTTTTAACAGTACACAGTGAAACTGAAACATAGAAATATTTCGATGGGGTATCCGGGTATTCCTAGTAATGCCTCTTCCATTATCTAGATTCACAACTATAACCGTATATTTCTTTGCCATCTCTCCAAATCCCTTTATATGTCTTTAGTCATTACCTTCTGTACACCCCTTTAGGCCAAATGGTTTTCTTCCTTCCCTACCGTTCGGCACCAGCCTATGGTTTGGAAGAAGACTATCCAATAAGCATAATGGGTGTACTGTCCTAATCCTAGGAGCACTCGCAATGCGAGAGAAGGTGAAGATAAAAGACACCTGAATGAACTTTATTCCTATTTCTCCTGAACCAGGATCCATCCCCGAACTGGAACAAGTTCCTTTCGAGTTCGTATATAACCATACGATGGATTATCCAATAAACTGGGATTTTCGTAGTGATACGGAGTGTCCTGGAGAAATACAAAGCTGATTTAGGATTGGCGAAGAAATACTCGGTTTAGTCGTGAATAGCAGTCGCAATTTACTTTGCCCTCTTACTAATCCCTTGCTTTGTCTGAACTTAATACCTTCTGTACACCGTTTAGGCTAATTGGTTTTCTTCATTCCCTACCGGTCGGCACCTGCCTATGGTTTGGAAGAAGACTATCCAATTTGCGTAATAGGTGTACTATCTCCTAAACCAAGGAGTACTCGCAACCTGAGAGAAGGTAAAAGGAAAAGACAACTGAATAGTCCTATTCGTTTTCTCCAGAACCAGAAACCATCCTCGAATTCCTTCGAGTTCGTATATAACCATACGATGGTTTTGTCCAATGGAAGTGGACGTTCGTAGTAATACGGGGTGTCCTGGAGAAAAGGGTAAAAATAGGAGTGGCAATGAGGTTTGCAACTCTGACAATCCAAAAGCCAGTGTTAAGAAGGTTCGGTCAACTTGGTCACTGCGTCATAGTCTAGGGTCGGGTCAATGGTCGCTGCCAAAGAGAGAGAGAAAAGAAACACTCAGCGTGCACTCTAACCTAGATCAGAATGGTTATCACTTTATCTAATCTGGAAACCTCCCACTGTAACGTCAAATTCTTCCCCAAACCTGAAAGAAGAATTAGCCGGGATCACCCGAGGAGTAAACCAACTCATCAGTGGGAATCGGGATCCAACTATCATCGCATGATAACATGACGGAATCCGCTCACGCTATCACACTCCAGAAGGTATGCGCATATCTGGCAAGTTTCAGTTCTTTTGAAACTCCCGATGTGATTTTCACCCCATGCTCTTATGACCTTGACTTTGGCCAACATATCATAAGTCACATGTCAAGTTCTACCCGTCATTATCCAGGTTAATTTGAACCTACGCGTACCTATCCTTGACTTTGGCCAAAATGGCAGTACGACTGTCCCAAACCAACGCATCTATCTATGCTGCATATGAATACCCAACAGCTACCAAACACTGTGACTTGACTTTGGCCAACATACACAGCTTGAATACTATTGACTATCCATATGAAACGACGGAGGGCTACGAATGGTTTCTGGCGAAAACCTTTAACGTAATGAACTTGATATCGTTGAAGGAACTGATAGCTTTATAAAAATATAGTGACGAAAACCTTTGCTAAAGAGGTCACTCCCGGTGAAGGGATCTCGGCTCTTTCCCCGTAGAATGAGGTGCAGGATATTCCAACTGAATACCACGATGCAAAGCAAAAGCAATCGGCTATAGTGAAGTTATTGCCCTGACGCAAACTTCTGTCCAAGGGGTTACTCCCGGTGAAAGGATCTCGGCCCTTACCTCGTCGACTGAGGAGCAGGATATTCCAACTGAATACCACGATGCAAAAGAAAAGAGAACGCCCTTGCAATAACAGCTTTTTGAAAAAGTGTTCCAACAACATCAGAATAGGTTTGTTTAACTTGCATTGATCCGAATCAACGCATTCCCATCAATTGATCACACCATAAAAAGAACGAAAATAATGATGTACGTATATGCCATCCGCATTCGCCACTGGGTCCCGTCATCACCCATTAGGTTACTTAACTAACGACAGAGCGGGGACTGGACTAGCGCGGATGCAAAACATATATAACATCTACTAGTATATATATAATATATAATTTTCGCTCAAGGCGTGATAAAATGCAACATCACAGAAATGTACAGCATCACAGAATAATACAGATATCTGGGATCCCCGGGTTTCACAGAGCCGCTACTGAAACCCGACGTTCCCTTGGTCGTGTGGATAGCCTGTGCAATGAAATCCTAGACCCCTACGGGCGCGGCAAGTTACCCGCCAAAACCTGAAGCGAGGCAGCCCCCTTCAGCAACGTGAATGGACCACCCAGCACTTCACGAAATCCGGTAACTTGGGCACCCCTCCTGGGTCAACCTATACCCCCTACGAGTGCGGCGAATAGCCCGCCAATTCTAGAGTAAAGCCCCCTCCGTCTCAATGCCATGAGATGCGGGCTCGTTGCCCTCCAGAATCCGGCTATCCGTGCACCCCTCCGCGGGGTAATCCTAGTACAGAAAGTAAAATATACATACAACGGGTATATCGACCGCAACCTGGTCGTGCCCCAAAATAATAATACAAACAGGCAGTGACGGCAGTCTTCATGTCGGACTCTCGCCCCGCAATATCAAATGTACATAATACAACAAAAACTGTACTAGCATTGCACCCAGGATATCCCCCACGACCGATCCGCAACATCACAGCACAACACAGAACATCAACGTGAATGTCACGTTCGCAAATCCGTCTAAAAGGGCTATAGCAGATAGACTGGATTTCCTGATCGAGTGACATTCACGGTCGCAGATATAATGTAAATACTGTGAACTAGCATGTTTAAAATATCCGATCGAACAAATTTTATCAAGTGGGCCCCAAGCAGTACTGTAGCACTTACAGAAAATCTGGGCCCAAAAAGAATATCCCAAAACCCTTATTTCCAAGTCTAAAGCCCTCTGGAAAAATTTGGCATGCTGATCAGTTAAAAGCGCGACAGAACCGTGGCCCAAGCATGGGTTTGGCCGCGGTTCCGCGGCGGTATGGAGTGATCTCGCGACCAAATTTTCACAGAATTCTTAGATTTGCATGAACAGTATTCTGAAACAACCAGAAAAATTTTTGGAGCAGAAAAAATTTCGACAGAAACACGATGCATTGAAAATACGGTTTTTGTGGATTTTTGTTCGATCGAGTTCTAAACATCCTAGAGCAAGCTAGGCATGGTTAATGGCGTAGCTCTGATACCAATGTAAGTCCGCGGCGGCGCCCCGGCCGTCGATCCGACGCCGGAAACACGGAAACTAAAAACTTTGCAAACTAGCAAACCGGCACCACCGCGCACTTTTAACCCGGATCGGGCCATTAACCTAGCTACTAGCAAACTAAAAAGAAGTAGAGAAGTTATACCAAGCGATCCGTGTCCTTCGGTCTTCGTCTCCACTCCGTTCTCCCGCGGAATCTCCGTCCGTCTCCTCCTCGTCGGAAAGGGCACCATGTAGCCGGGTACTTTTATGGGCTCACACCTCTGGACCGAGGCAACTCGGGCGCGAAGTTGGCTAGCCGACGCGTCCAAGGGATGCTGTAGATTAGTGTAGTGGGTTGTCTCTTTAGGGTTATGAAATTGCCTTTGATGGAGGTAAAGAGAGAAAAGGCTATGAAGGAAAAATGTGCTCTCAATTTTGCAAGGAAGATGAGATGAAGAAATGACCACATAACAAATGAACCTCTCTCTCTTCCTTCAAAATTGTGGCCGGCCAAGAATATGGTGGTGGGAAAAACCCTTGAATAATCAAGTGGGGAAAAGCTATGATAATGATAAATAATAGTCACACCAACTTCATATCCAAATCAACTCCACACCCATCTCATGAAAAGCAAAGGAATGGACAAGAAAAGAATCTCATGATGCTAGTCTCATCATAAAGCCACAAATGCAAGAAAGCCCCTCACAACCAGTTATTTACAAACTGCAAATAACAACCTCCAACGATAAAGTCCGGCCGTGAAGGAATAAAAGAAAACCGGCCGGAACGGAATGCAAACTGGCAACTTCAGACAACTGATCCTATAATAAATTATAGGAAAACCCTGCTACTGCAAATACATGCCCGCATTTGTATTCCCACTGAACACAAATGCAAAGAGACAAAACTACACTATCAAATACTAGGATCCGGCTTAAGCCAAAGCCGGCTAGTAAAAACCGTCCGATCACGATCCGTACAATACCGCACGTATCTGATCGAACCCTGCCATATCTCCATAGGCCTCTATAGCGTTTCGCCCGAAACTTGAGTAACTGTGTGTGTGGTGGACTCTAAAGACTCGTCAATACTATGGCTGTGGATTTAACCACTAGCATGTCAGAGGTATTAGCCATACGTGACGGGCCACCAGCTATTGACAAAAAGGGACGTCGATGAGCGAACTCATCCTGACACCCTACTGAGCCTGTCAGTGACAATATTCGTACAGTCCGGTCCGTTCGTCTATGAGCATCGCATGGCGGGCCTAGGGGGTTGGTAAAAGTCAGACCCCCAATAGCGGTACAAGTCGTGTCGGAGTGTAGCCCAGAACACCCTGAGATACTACTGGAATACCTACCAGCAAATCTCCTGCCTTGGCCAAGGACTTTTCATGTACTGGCTCTCCTAGACACAGCGCGACCTCACCCCCAATACCGGGAGATACGAACCCCTGCAGATCCGCTCACTGCCTCCATGTGGCTCGGGACTGTACCCAACTAAAACCTGTTTGCACGACTCCTTTGAGCCGTGGTAGGGTAGTAATCAAATCACAGTGGGAACTCACACGAGACAAATGACGATCTTAGGTCGATGAACTAACCTGTACACATGTCACCAGGGAACTGCTATCTGACATCTGGTATAATCCCAACTAGCAGGTTCCCGGCGAGTCCTGTCCGGTGTACTCATAACCCAATGAGCACCTGTATACATCTTAGGTGAACCAACTGACACCAGTGGCTTGTGAGACCGGCCACCGCCCCTCGTCGGGGTCTCGACTGTATACACTAGTCTACTCTGGAGAATCGATGCCCTGTCTCGAAACTTCCACGACTAGGGACCTTTTAAGGATGTGCTTATAGACTCCAGCTCTCACGTATATGATCGCCCTCATACTGCTGGTAGTATGAGACTCACACCATACTTATGATAATGTGGGGTTTATTTATTTAAAGTAAATCATAATTAGTTGGAAATTAGTCATATGGTTGAGCTTAGTGGAAGCTTGTAGAACCATTGACTTAGTCCACTAGTTTTGTTTTACATTAGATATTTATTAACCCAACCATTATCTTAAACCATGGTTATGTCTCTACATGAGTTATATGAGATATTTTTCACCCATGGTTTCCATTCTACACTTAAATTTTTCGATGGTTGCTTCTTCATCACCTTCCTCAAGCTCTCTAGCTTTTGGGAGGTGAAGAAAATGAGTGAGAAAAATATTTATAAAGTGAGCAAAATTCCTACTTCATCATCCTACACTAGATTAGCCATTTAGTTTAAGTTATTTGCTTCACAATTAGTGAAGAGGTAGCTTGAGTTGGTGTCTCCTCGACGTAGATCATCTTCGACCTCGAAGAATTCAAGCAAACTTGTTCCTTTCATCTTGTGGAGCCTTTCTAGAGTCCGGGAATTCACTACTTGGAGCGAAGGGACTACCGCACGGAGCTATTGAAGTGATGGACCGGTCTACAAAGGCTGTATTCCTTGTTCACTTAGATGTAAAGATGTTTACATTCTAGTTTTCGTCTAATTCTCTAGTAAAAATTCTAGGTTAGGGTTCTTTAGCGAGCCAAATTTTTGAAAATGGCATGGTCGATACCTCCCGAAACCAAGTGGTGGTGCTGCGGAACCCTACAGTAGTCTCGTGGAACTTGCAACTTTCACTATTTCTTTGTGTAGAAAAATCTGGGACCGTTTAGCTAGAATTCAAGCGTTTCGGCAACGTGCGATGCGGATTTTCCAATATTCGTTTAAGTGTTTCGTACTTTTAGTAGCCGTAAGGTTGGTCTAGGATATTGCTGCACGCGTTTAGCCGCTAAGCAAACACTTGGGAGCTTGTAGGAGTCGGTTTGTTTGTTGCCGTTGTTTGCGTGAGTTATCGGAAGGTTTCTAATTTGCACTTGTCATGTTGTCGTGTGATATAAGATCGATTGCGGGGACTTCAGACGCTACAAGGAATGGAAAGCAGGTGGTTGGATTTACCTAGCTCGAGATCATCGGTGAGTAGATTTAATATCTACAGGGGAATCGCCCGTATGGCGTTATGCGTCGAGGGTTAGATTCAATGATATGACTGTTGTTTATATGTATATATGTATATCGATTGTGCATGAGTACCATTGTTGCACATCCCATTACCTGTTGTATATAGGCATAGTATTAATGAGACACAACACTATTACTAACGGTTCATGTTGCACGAGCACCAAACTTTATGCCACACACATCGTTAGTAATTGCCATAACACGCACACTATAGAAATTACTATGGATAAATTATTGTACTGCTTTCTTTATCACTAATAGTTAGATGTTAAATCTTGTTCTATTGCGCATATGAATTACATCATACATACATGCATACATACATACATTGCTATAGTCACCTGTTACTTTCACAAGATGTTGCATTTCGATTTCGTAGATTTGGGAAACCGCAAGATACCTTTGAAAACTTGATATATTTAAAAGAGCGGTTTCCCTTGATATACTCACATTACTGTTCCGTTTTTGCATACATCGTATTTCATGAATATATGCATTGAGGTACCGATTTCATGTGATTTCTGGATTTGAGAACCGCGAATATATTTTAAAAGGAAATGATATGTTACTTTAAAAACGCGGTTTCTCTTGATATGATATTTAGAGGCTTCCACCATGAGTTTTCTCGATTCTGAGCTATGAGTATACCCGATTCGAGGAGAGGTAGGTACCGTCTGCGGGTACATGGTGGACCCGGTGATGTTCCCCGGGGCAAGAAGACTCATATAGATAGGCAGTGAGCCCGGCGGAGGGAGTACTACCTACTGGTGATTGTATAGAACTCGACGGATATCTGGAGGATACCGTTTTGGAGTTATGATATGAGATATCTATATATGAGGGCTGATCTTAGTATGCGGCGCCTGAGATATAAGTATTTACATGTCTATGCTGGACACGGGTTTTCATGATGTTTCGAGTGTCGATATTGGACACTCAGGTTCCATGAGACTGATGGATATGAGGGCCGATTAGAGTGACGGCGCCTGAGATATTGGGATTTGGGGTGTCGTTGATGGACACCGGTTTTACATGATGATGATTCATACATAAGGTTTTATGTGTTTCCCATACTCAGGATTTATTAGACATGCACTGTTTTATGTAGTTGTTGTACCCCAGTGGTGTACCTTGATCATGAATTGCTGCATATTCATACTGTTATATTTATGTCGTCAGATTACATATTTCAGACTCTCGCTTTCGTGCATACTTGCGATTATCTGTATGATATTATTTACTATTCACGAGTTGGCAACTCACCCCCGTTATGCCACAGTATTTTGCAGGCTTGACCCTCAGTGTAGTCGCGGCAGGGCTTCTCATTGCATCTACTTCTGTAGATACCGCTACTGTTGGTCGTGATTTTGGATAGGTGGGTGGTTTTGCGGGTATCCGTATGATCTCATTGTATATCTTATTATATGTAGTACTCTCCATCTACCACTTTTATGTATTTGACTTAGAGACGAGATTGTGAGGATCGATATTGTATTATTTGTGACTCTGGGTGTCGAGCTCGTATGAGCCAGCTATTTTATTTATGTTGTGATGTTGTTTTCACTTCTTTCTTGGTTATTCCTTCGCTACGGCGTCGTATATACTTGTTGTGGTTGTGTTCCGTCTTTTTGGCGTGAGTTGCTCCCGTTGGGGATGCTTTATATTTATTTTATGCTTGTACCCGTTTGGGGTTAGTTTTTACAAAGGAGATGCTGCCGAAATTTTTAAGAAAATAAATTAAATTGAGATTTCATAACTTGGGATTTTTAAATGTTTTAATAAATGTTTTAAATGTTTTCCCATTCTATCTTTTTTATGATTTAGATTTCTGGATTTTCGGCTTACTTGAATTTCGTTACGCCTTTCGACGTTGCGTGATTTAAGTGCCGGTCGCGTTTCTAAATTGGGTTGTGACACTTCAGTTCTAATTTGCTTCTAATAGCCGTAGGATCCCATACAAAAAGTCTCATTTCTATAAAAGTTATATAAAAAAAGTTTTCTTTTAAGAAGTTCAAATTTTATCTAAATGTTCCGATTGACTTAATGTCATGAAGGCCAAAGTTTTAAATATAAATTGACTTAAGTTGATCAAATGTATACTGAAAATATTTACTAGCCAAATCAATTTATGATCGAAATTTTAATCACAAAAATAATTTGTTTGATGCCACATAAAACAAAATAAAATAGTAAAAGATATATTTTAATAAAATTTCCAACAAGAAGTGAGGTGTGGGAGAATTGCATTTACAACCAATGTTATGCACTAAAGACGCACTATGAAGGGCAATATCATAAACAAAGATATAACAAATTTTTTGGACTTTTAGAATAGATATTTAAAGATTTGAGAAGTTAGTTTTGTTTGTTATAATAATTCTTTTCGAAAGCTATAAAATTGTTCTTATCACTCACCATTGGAAGAATCAAATTAGTAATTTAAATCTGAAGATCCTTTCCTTCTCGCGTTAAAACAGTTTTTTTATTACAATTTCAAAAAAGCTAGTAATGTTAAAAAAAGGAGCTAATAGATGGTTCGGGTTCGGATCGAGAACATTCTTATCGGTTTTTGACCCGGACCTGAGCCCTAATCCTACCTCAATTCGAAGTTTTTTCCCCCTACAAAACCCCCAGAAGACGAAGAGAATAAGGAACGACTCTCTCTAGATTCTCTAGACTTAGGCGGAATTCGAATCCGTACCCGATTAGGGATCTCTGCAGGTTCGATACCTCCCAACTTTACTATCATATTATAATTAGGGTTTCCAAAGTGGAATTCTTTGATTTAACTCTCTCGTCAAAGGGTTTGGCCTTTGGTTTGTAGAGAGTTCGTACTTGAATTGAATTGCGCCGGTTTTTTGAAGCGAGTGATTGGATTTGTAGAAGAGAAGAGGAATAGGAAGAAGAAGAAGATGGCGGATTGGGGTAAGTTAAACTTTGAATTTAAAGTATGTGGTTTGAATTATATGCTTATTTTTTGATTGGTTGATTTTTAAAGCGTGAAATTTGTTTTCTTCATGGCGATTATACTGCATTCTTCCGTTTATGAAAGAGATGGATTTTTTATTGCGTAGAAAGTTTTATCATCATCAATAAAGTATCATCTTGATCAATGTTGATTTTAAGAATTAGTTCTGTATTGATTTACAAGGCACTTTTATATGTATTTGTTGATCGAGGGCGGATGCCAAAACTATAAATTAAGCAATTAAAGCATTATGAAAAAATTTCTATGTTAATTTACTACTGTATCATGAATATTATACTTCTAGACAAAGAGAAGTTACACTAAAATAAAAACGTTAACTACTAAAAAGAAACAAGATTTATGCTATAAAGAAAAAAGACTACATTATTGATCAAAGAAATATTATACTACCAAATATTGCTAATATATAGGACAAGATCATACTAAAATAAACTCAAAATATGATGCTACCAAAAAAGATATGATGATATTAATGAAAGAAAATATCATATTATCTAAAAAATAGGTTATATTTGTAAAGTAAAAAATATTATACTAGTAAAATAAAAAATAAATATCATCTTTGAAAATTTGGAAGAACTAATATCCATGTTCAAAACAACAATAGCGCAAGTGAAGGGTTCGCTGTACAGAAAGCGAAAGGTAAAGGCAAAAGCCCTGCCCATACCATTAGCTACACAAATAATTAATTGCTTAATTTTAGTAATTACAATTTTTTCACAATAAAAAATTAAACATAAAAGAAATTAGAAACATTAAAAAATAGCTAAGCCATACAAATAATCTGACAACTGTCTTATAGGTCTGCCTCTTTAACTTATTCTCGCTAAAAAAAAAGATTCTTGACAGGAACCAAAGAGCAATTGAATGTTGCTTCATCAAAATATATGTAACATATGAGCTACTACCTTATGCATGCCCTGAGTGCCCAAGGTGTTGCTACTAACTGATTGTTAGATTAATTAATGGGTAGAACTGAAGTAATGTTTTAATTAATATCTGCTAACTTTTAGTTGTTTGTAGTTTCTGATTACCCACCCAATAGATTGGTAAATGGTTTGAGTGCATTGGTTAAATAATGGTTCTCTTTAGACTAAAAGAGATAACTTATCCAAAATGCTTAAACAGAAGCTTTCCATTGGTTCTGTTAATGGACCTCAAACATATTAGCATAGAGAACCAATTACTTGTTACACTGTCGGTCATTGAGGTTTTGGTTGCCTTGTTGTAATCGAAGGAGTACATAAGTTTGGCTTATAGTTTTCTGTTGTGCACTTCCACTTTTTGTTGTCGTTATATCCTGGCCTTTTCGATCTTTTACAATTATAACTAGATGCATAATTGATTCTTTCAGAAGATGAAGAGTTTGAACCGGCACTTCCCAGTTTGAAAAAAGAGCAGCCAAAAGGCATTTGGGAAGATGAAGATGCAGATGATGAAGATGTCAAGGAATCATGGGAAGATGAAGAAGAACCTAAACAGGTGCTTTCTGCTTGTAAATGTTCTATTGTATTTTGCTTTTCTGAATTTACTTAACATGTTATAACTTATAAGCATACTATCATATTAGCAAACTAGTGGCACATACACTTGAAAGTCGTACTATTATATTAGCAAACTACTGGGGCATTTTCACTGCACTTTGAAGGTGAAGTTAAGGCATACATATTTAGGGTGGGAAGAGAAAGCTAGGTATCTGTCTTTAGCTACTTAGAGATTAGTACAACCCAATACAGTGATTTGTTTTTAAGTTTTCAGTTGAATTATTACACTGGACTGATTTTAAACTACATAACTAGCAAATGAACCTAAATGGATTTTAAATTCATTTATGATTCAGTGTGAGCTTATCACAGGATATTAGTATACCATAAGATTGCAGCATACCAACACATGCAAACTTAATTATGAGTTCATGAGATAGAAGATATGTACTTATATATTGCATTGCATAATCGTATATGTATTGTTGATTGTCGTGAGATAATTTACAACAATATCTGAAAGGCAGGATCATTTAACTAGTAAATGAACCTAAAGGCATTTCAAAAGGAATTTTAAACCCATTGATAGTTCGCTGTTAATTTATTATAGGATACAGTACATTGTAAGATTGAATTATATCGCAACACATCCAAACTCAATGACAAGACAAATTAACCCAATAAATACACTTAAGAATCACACCTATATATTGTGTCGGATCCTCAGATATGTTTTGGATGATATACGATAATACAACACTATAGCACAGAGATCGGTTGGAAAAAGCTTGCTGTTAACATTGTTCTTGTTGGGATTCCTAGCGCCCCGGCCGTCTACCGCGGCCGTAGCGGAACGAAAACTTTAACTTTTAAAAATCCGGCGCTAGAAAACACATCCTAGAATCTAACTATAAACTGAAACTAGCTAGCTAAAGAGATCTATCTACTAGGATAGAGGCTTTTACCTAACGATCCGTGTCCTTCGGGTCTTCACTCCTGTTCTAGAGCTCCTCGGGATTCTTGATCAACCTTGCTAGATCACCTTCTTGATCCTAGATGATCCATCCGAGAGTTCTTGATTCAAGTTTGGCTTCACAAATGAAGCAACTTAGTGATCTAGTTTGCTAGTCTAGATTACTAAGGAGATGTAGTGATTTTCTAGAGTATTTTTATCTCTCTTCCTCCCTTAATTCTTAACTCATGAGATGGTATGGTGGAAGATGAAGATGAAGGAGGAGGAGGAACTCAAGAGAGCTAGACAAGTGAGGAGAGAGAACCTTGTGTTGAGAATGAAAACTTGTGAAGAAAATCATGAAGCATGGTTTATAAAAACCATTTTTCAATAAAAATAACACAACCATGCTTGAATAGTTTGCACAAATGAATTTACAATTCATTTGTCAACACTATTCAAACATTGTTCATACCATTCTCTCCTTTACACCTTATTTCCTATTTTACACCTTATGTTTCATTTTGCAAATAAAATGGAAAATACATGATGAGGTGTCCTCCTTCTAGAATGTCTTTCCGTATAAATACGGAATACATTTTACCGTATATACATACACATATTTGTATCAAAATACGAACACCCAAGAGATAGAATAATACCACTAAAATAATACTAGCATTAAATCAATATCCGATTTAATGAACCGGCTTAATCCTAAGCCTGCTAGTATTATCAACCATCCGATCGAAAATCTGGATAACACTAGAATATATATATCAAAATATGTGCACGTAAATTATTAAATCAATACTTAATTTAATAATCTGGCTTAATCCTAAGCCGGCTAGTATTATCATTCGATCGAAACCCTGCACGTATAAATATACGGCCACCACATCGTTTCGCCTAAACCAGAGAAACCCTCAGTGTGGGACTCTAAAGACTCGACAATACGCTGGCAGTGAGTTTAATCACAAGCACGTCAGCGGTACTAGCTGTACGTAGCGGCACTAGCTGTACGTAACGGTACCTGTCGGAAAAAAGGCCGACGAGCAAGCTCATCCGAACCCCTATTGAGCATATCCATTACAATCTCCGTATAGTCCGGTCTCTTCATCTAAGAGTATCGCATACCGGGTCTGGGGGTGGTAAACGTCAGACTCCTACTGACCCGGTAAGTCGTGTCGATTTGGCTCATGACCAATCCGAAAAACTACTTATCTAACCATCAGTAGTTCTCAACTGTCTTGGCCAAGGTCTTATAGTTCTAGCCAACCGGACACAGTGCGATATCGACTCCCAATACCGGAAGAGACGAATCTCTGACAATCACTCACTGCCTTCATGTGGCTCAGGACTAGGGCAGTGATCAAAGCACAGTGGGAACTCACACGAGACAAATGATGACCTCAGGTCCCAAAACTAACATGTACTCATGTCACCTGAGAACCGCTATCTGACGATAGGTATAATACCATCTAGAGGTTCTCGGCCAGTCCGTCCAGTGTACTCATCTCCAGTGAGCACCTGTATACAATCTTAGGTGATCACACTAATGGTTGTGGGACCAACCACCGCCTCTCGTCGGGGTCTAGAAACGTATACACAAGTCTACTCTGGAGTATCAATACCCGATCTCGATAATCCTGCGACTTGGGACCTTTAAGGATATGCTTATGGACTACCCAGCTCCCACAAGTATGATCGCCATCATAACGCCGGCTGTCAAGCAAAATCCTACAGATTTTATCAACATGTAACCGCCATATGTTATATCGAGTATAACATATGCACATATTAAGATAAAGTCAAACCATAATAGTATACTACTGTATCGAGTCTTTATCAATATGTGCAAGTAATATAAAGCATCAATGGAAAGAAATACACATATCAAGATAAAGACAACTTAAATAATATATTATATACAACTGAGCAAGTTTGTCCTGTACATACATATCCCTAGCATCCTATATAATACAGGCCTCTAGGGCATACATATCCAACAATCTTTCACTTGCAGGCCTGTAATTGGCGTACCGAATGCCCAACGTCTGCCAGTTGTTGGCGTACCGCATGCCCAACTTCTCAAAAAGTCGCTCGAACCGCGCTTGAGGGAGGGCCTTGGTAAATGAATCCGCCTTGTTGTATTTTGTATCTACTCTCCAAATCTCGATCTCCCGGCGATCTACGATCTCCCGGCGATCTACGATCTCCCGGCGATCAACGATCTCCCGGCGATCAGGTGATACCGCTTTAAGATGTGTATGGATTTCTGATGGGACGGTGGTTCCTTCGCTAAAACTATAGCCCCATTGTTATTGCAATACAAAGGTATCGGATCAACAATGGACGGAACCATCTCAAGTTCAATAATGAACTTTTTCATCCAGACCGTTTCTTTTGCGGCATTGTTTGCAGCAATGTATGCAGCCTCCATCGTCGAGTCTGCGACGGTGTCATGTTTGGAGCTTTTCCAACACACCGCCCCTCCATTGAGAGTAAACACAAAACACGAGATAGACTTGCTGTCATTCTTGTCACTCTGGAAGCTTGAGTCGGTAAAAGACTCGACCTTAAGGTCTCCATTACCGTATAACAAGAACATCTCCTTAGTCCTTCTCAGGTACTTGAGAATGTTCTTCACAGCTGTCCAATGATTCTCACCCGGGTTCGACTGATACCGGCTCACCACCCTAAGCGCGTATGCTACATCTGGTCTGGTACACAACATCGCAAACATTATAGATCCCATCGCCGAAGCGTAGGGTATATTGCTCATGTGAACCTTCTCATCAGTCTTGAGAGACATCTCTTTAGAGAGGGTGATTCCGTGCAATGCGGGTATATTACCGAGCTTGGAATCTTCCATACTAAATCTCTTTAGTACGGTCTCTATGTATCTGAACTGTGAAAATCCCAACAATCTCTTGGATCTATCTCTATAGATTTTAATTCCCAGAATGTAGGAGGCATCATCACCCAGGTCATTCATGGAGAACTTTTGTGACAAGAACAGCTTAACCGATTGCAGCATATGAATGTCATTTCCTATCAAGAGAATGTCATCCATGTACAAGACGACAAATACAACAGTTCTCCCTACAATCTTTTTATGGTTCATCTTCGTTTTTGATGAAGTCAAATTCCTTGACTGTCTCATCAAAACAGATGTTCCAGCTCCGCGACGTCTGCTTTAATTCATAAATGGATTTAAGCACTTTGCTCACCTTCCTGTTGCTCCCACTGTCTACGAACCCCTCCGGCTGATCCATATAAACACATTCTTTTAAATTTCCATTTAGAAAGGTCGTTTTTACGTCCATCTACCAGATATCGTAGTCATGGTAGACAACAATGGCAAGTAGAATCCGAATGGATTTCAGTATAGCCACTGGAGAAAAAGTTTCGTCATAGTCTACTTCTGGTCTTTGACGAAAATCTTTTGCAACAAATTTAGCCTTGTAGGTTTCCACCTATCCATCTGCACCAATTTTCTTTTTGAAGATCCACTTGCATCCAACGGGTTTTACCTCAGGAGGAGCAACATCCAAATCCAAACTTTGTTGGTGTACATGGACTCCATTTCGGATTTCATAGTTTCAAGCCATTTTACAGAGTTCCTACTGTTAATGGCCTGCTTATAACTAATAGGATTATCTTCTTCCAAAATGCAATCTTCTCGATCCCCAACTATGAGAAAACCGTAGTATCTCTCGGGCGGATAAGAAATCCTACTAGATCCGCGGAGTGGCTGAGGGTCGCCCGGGATTATTGAATCCTCTGGTTCCACCAATTCTTCAGTTATAATTTGTCTTCTGGAATTTCTTCCAGTTCTACCATGCTCCCATTAGTTTATTTTGCAAGAAACTCCATTTCTAAGAAAACGGCGTGCTGAGCAACAAACACTTTCTGTTCCTCGGTATGGTAGAACATATATCCATAACCATTTCTTGGATATCCCACAATTTTATATAGAACTGACCGTGCTTTTAGTTTTTCCAGATTATGCTTTTTAACGTAAGCCGGATAACCTTACATCTTAAATCTTTTTAGATACGATCTTCTACCATTCCATATTTTAAACGGTGTCTTAGGTATGGATTTGGATAGAACGTCATTCAATAGATATACCGCTGTTTGAAGCGCATATCCCCAGAATGAAAGAGGCAGATCAGCACTACTCATCATGGAGCAAACCATGTTCAAAAGGGTACGGTTCCTCCGCTCTGATACACCATTGTGCTGTGGTGTGTATGGAGGAGTAAGCTGAGAGAGAATACCATTTTCTTTCGGGTATTCTAGGAATTCTGTACTTAAGTATTCTCCTCCTCTATCAGATTGAGGATCTTGATACTTTTGTCAGTCTGGTTCTTTACTTCGTTCTTATATTTTTTGAATTTCTTAAAAGTTTCAGATTTGTGTTTCAAAAGATACACATACCCAAACCTAGAGAGATCGTCAGTGAATGTAATGAAGTACGAGAACCCACCCTCGCATGTAAAGACATCGGACCATATATATCACTGTGTATGAGTCCCAAGAGGTTTGTAGCTCTTTCTTTGTGTCTGGTGAATGGAGATTTGGTCATCTTTCCTTTGAGACAGGATTGACAAGTTTCATAAGATGAAAATTCGAACGAATTCAGATAGCCATCCATATGCAACTTACCTAGTCTTTTCTCACCTATATGACCAAGTTTGTAATGTCTCAAGTAGGTTTCGTCCGTATCTGAACTTTTCCTCTTACGTGTGTTTTTTGTATATTTAAGACTGTGTTTTGATTTAGAACGTAGATACCATTACACAGTGTAACTTCTGCAACCAATACCTGATTAAGGTAAATGTTCATTATATTTCTATCCAAAACAAAGTTATATCCATCTTTATCAAGTAAAGATACTGATATGATATTGCAAAGTATGAAAGGTATATAATAACAATTGTTCAAAATCATAGTATTGCCGTTTGGCAATACTAGGTGATATCATCGACGGCAGCAGCATCAACCTGTGCTCCGTTCCCCACTCTGAGGGACATCACCGGTCCAACCATTCTACTTTTTCTCAATCCTTATAATAAATTACATATGTGAGATCCTGATCCGGTATCTAGTACCCAGGAGGTAGAATTGACCGAAAAACAGTTTTCAATAACAAATACATCCGAAGAAGGCGCATTAGAATGCTTCTCCTTCAATAGGGTTATCTGGAATTCCTAACAGTCCTTCTTTCCTTGCTCGCACTCATGACAGTTGTCACAGGTTAGAGTCGAACCGACTTTCCCCAACCCTGTGTAACAAGCTGGTTCGGTCAAGTCAAACATTTTATTATCTTGATTAGGGCATGAAATGGTTGCTACCTGGAGAGAGAAAAGAAACACTCAGCGTGCACTCTTGCAAGTTCAGATTGGTTATTAGTTTATCTAATCAGGATGGCTTCCACTATTTTCTCGAATTTTTCTTCAAACCTTTAAAAAGAAAACTAGTCGGGATCATTCGCACCTTACAAGTTCGCAACCGTTTAGCCAGGTGAGTGTTGGTACTCCGAGAGAGGTTCTCCGTGCTCTCGTACGGACCTAATTAAAATAAACCTCATTTCCGCAGAGGCGTACCCCCATTAACACTTTTCTAGACACCTAATAGGTTAGCAATTGTGAAGTGAAAAATATCTCTCAAGAGTAATCCTACTTATTAGTGGAATCGGGATCCAACTATCATTGCGTGATAACCTAGATGTAAGCCACTTTAGTCATCACACTTCAGAAGGTATGCAACACTAGCAAGTTTCCTGTATATTTGAAACCCCCGATGTGGTTTTTGCCCCTAACGATTTATGACCTTGACTAGGTCAACAAACCATGAACCGCTAGTCAAGTTCAACCCGTCATTTTCTTGATTGCATTAAACCCACCCGTACATGCCTTTGACTAGGTTAAAAAGGCCGCACGACTGTCCTAACCAATCGCATTACAATGCACAGAAAAACACCACTTAGCTACCGTACACTACGTCTTGACTAGATCAATAAACGCAGCACGAATACTAAATATTACTATTTTGAAATGATGGAGGGCAACGACTAGGTTTTGGCGAAAAACCCTTTAGCGTAAAGAACTTGATATCATCGAAGGAACCGGGTAGTTTTGAAAAAGAATGGTTTAGGCTCCGCTTTTGAAAACCAGTGGTTTTGAAGAAAACCGAGTAATTTATAGTAACATAAACTTTTGCTCAAGAGGTCACTCCTCGCAAAGGGATCTAGGCTCTTGCCTCCTCAAATGAGGTGCTGGATATTCCTAACTGAATACCACTATGCAAAGTGAAAGAATATGACTATAGATTTCGAAATTTGTTCCAATATCTTTTAGGTTTCTTTTCTTGCATTAATTAAAATCAATGCGGTCCCATCAATTAATTCCTATCATACCAGAAAAGAACGAAAATAAAATGTACTTATATGCTATCCGCATTCGCCACGGGACCCCGTTATGCACCGTTAGGTTACTTAACTACCGGCAGAGCGGAGGCAGGACTAGCGCGGATGCCAAACATATACATCTAC
This sequence comes from Agapanthus africanus, assembly GCA_030015575.1. NCBI lineage: Eukaryota > Viridiplantae > Streptophyta > Magnoliopsida > Asparagales > Amaryllidaceae > Agapanthus > Agapanthus africanus. Next base: position 493,743,324 of record JASDDO010000019.1, on the reverse strand, counting down.
TAGTATATATAAATATATATATAACTATTCGTCCCAGGTATGCTATAAGCAACATCACAGAACACCAATAAGCAACATGGAATATCGGATAATCTTGGAGCCTCGGTTTTCATTTGAGCCGCAAATGAGACTCGACGTTTCCGGTCATGTGGATATCCCGTGCAATTAAAAATCTAGACCCTTACGAGCGTGGCAAGTTACCCGCCAATCCCGAAAGTGAGGCAACCCCAATCAACAAAGTGAATGGGCCATCCAGCACTTCACGGAATCCGGTAACTTGAGAACCCCTCTATGGGTCATCCTATACCCCCTATGAGTGCGGTGAACAGCCCGCCAATTCTAGAGTAAGGCTCACTCCGTCTCAACGCCATGAGATGCGGGCCCGTTGCCTTCTAGAACCCTGCTATTAGAGCACTCCTCCGCGGGGTAATCCTTGTTGGGTTACGATAGCGCCCTGGCCATCTACCGTGGCCGGTGCGGAACAAAAACTAGCGTTTTAAAAACTTGGCGCGAATGAAATCCGCTAGAATCGAACCATAAACCAATACTAGCAAACTATAAAAGCTAAACTACAAGGCTAGAATGGTTATACCGAATGACCAAGTCCTTCGGTCTTCTACCACCTTCCCAAGCTCCTCAAGGCGTCTTTGACTGAACTTGGCCGTCGGTCTTCCTCCGTCGAAGATGATCCACCCGAGGGATGTAGCTCTTGGCTCTAGCTCCACACCATAAACAAGTGAAGCAACTAGGTGCTCTAGGTTGCTAATCTAGAGTGCCTAGATGTAGTGAATGAATCTATGTGTTTATCTATCTCACCTCCTCTCTTGATTCTCAACTCATGAGATTGTAGGGAGGAGGTTGAGGTTGAAGATGGAGGAGCTCATGGAAAACTAGAGAGGGAGTGAAGCATGATGGTGATGGTGAAGAAAATCCTATCTCAAAAATAATGAGCCAACTATGAAAGAGAAATTCATCATGCAAGGTTTTGTAAAAAACATATATTTCAATTTTAAAATTAAGCCCATGCTTGAATAGTTTGCACAAATGAATTAACAATTCATTTGTGCACACTATGCAAGTATGGTTCTCACCATACCCCCTCTCTCAACCTTTACACCTTATTTCCATTTAATAATTAATGGATAAAAACTAAATGAGGTGTCCACCTTCAAGAATGTTATCTGTAAAAAATACGGATTACATTCTACTGTATATACATACCTGTATTCGTACCGAAATACGAATACCCGAAAAGATAGAATAACACAAAGAACATAATACTAGAATATACATATCGAAATACATATACGTAAATTATTAAATCAATACCCGATTTAATAATCCGGCTCAAAAACGAGCCGGCTAGTATTATCAACCGTCCGATCGAAAGTCCGGGTAACTAGTACACTCATTCGATTAGAATCCTGCACATATCCAATACGGTTACATCATTTCGCCGGAACCAGGGAAAACTCTCTGTGTGGGACTCTAAAAACTCGTCAATATGCTGTTAGTGAGTTTAACCACAAGCACGTCAGCGGCGCTAGCTGTACGTAAGGGCTACCCAGGTATTGAGCAAAAGGAAGGCCGATGAGCAAACTCATCTGAATCCCTACTAAGCCTGTCAGTGACAATATCCGTACAATCCGGTCTGTTCGTCTAAGAGTAGCGCATATCGGATCTAGGGGTGGATAAAGACAGATCCCTAATAACGCGATATTTCGTGTCGGTATGAAGCCCATCACCAACTGAGAAACTACTGATCCAAATCAGTAATTCTCGACTACCTTGGCCAAGGATTTCTGGTGATGGCCACCCGTGTACTGCGCGACATCAACCTCTAATACCGGGAGAGACGAATCCCCGACGATCCGCTCACTGCCTCTATATGGCTAGAGACTGTACTCAACTAAAACCTGTTTGCACGACTCCTTTGAGCCGTGGTAGGGTAGTAATCAAAGCACAGTGAGAACTCACACGAGACAAATGACAATCTCAGGTCGACAGACTAACGTGTACACATGTCACCTGGGAACCGCCATCTGACAATAGGTATAATACCATCTAGCATGTTCCCGACGAGTCCGTCCTGTATACTCATAACCCAATGAGCACCTTTATACTATCTTAGGTGACTAATTGACACCAATGGCTTGTGAGACCGGCCCCGTCTCTCGTCAGGGTCTCGATAAGTATACACTAGTCTACTCCGAAGTATCGATGTCCAATCTCGATACTTTCTCGACTAGGAACATTTAAGGATGTGCTTATAGACCACCCATCTCCCACGTATATGATCGCCATCATAATGCTGATAGTCAAGAAAGAATCTTATGGGCTCTATCAACATGTAATAGTAATCTGTAATACCACATAATGTATGTACATAATGATAAAGGCAAACCAGATAGCATACTATCATCTCGAGTAAGACTGTTCTTCCCGTATAGGTCCTCTCTCAATCATCACAAGCGTGTGCCTGCGATCATAATAATTGACTTGAGGGCACTATAGCCAACAATCTCCCAATTGCACTTAAGGCTAATTATTGCGGTGTCGCATACTCACAGCCAGTGTGATACCAAACACCCAACTTCTCTACTAATCAGTCTCACAAAGCCCGTTTGTGAAACTATTGCGTTCGAGAAATAGCCTCAGTGAGTGGATCTGCTCCAGTGTTTCTATCTTATCTCTCTATATCTCAACTTCGCGGAGAAAGACTATCTCCCGAAATGAGCAATACCTGTCTTAGAATTTGTTTGGATATATGATGGGACCCAGTTCACAAATGAACTCAAAATCCAACAAACTTCTTAGACCGTATCATTCATTGATTTTAATCAGTATCCTGCGCCATGCCTTCCTCAGTGTCCGCTTGGACCACCTGTCCAACATATTGTCCCTCAAAAGAGAGAAAGCTATAACTCTGACAGCTACTCTGTCATCCAGGTCATCTTGGAAGCCTGAAATGATAACAGCCTCCCGAAGGAGTCTGCCATTACCATATACCAAGAACATCCATTTATGTTTATAATTGCTTCCCAACGTTTCTCCAGGATTGAATTAATATATTTATTGCAGTTAGTGCAAAAGCAATATCTGATGTGGTACTTGACATCTCATGATTGACTCAATTGCCTAAGCAAGAGATATGCCAATCATGAAAATCCCTTTCCTCATCAGTTTAGAAGACATCTCTTTAGAGAGGGTGACTCCATCACCTGTGGGTACATCACCACGCCAGGAGTCGTCCATTCTAAAATACCTTAGAATAGTATCAAGTACCTAAATTGTGATACTTTCTAAATCTAGATTTAAAACCATAGATCTAGTTAGCAGAATCCTTGATATTATATCCAGATTCTATATGGAGAAAACACCTTGTGACAACCACAGTATAACCGATCGTAGTATAGGAATATCACTTCTAATAAAGAGCATGCCATCCAAATACCAGGATATCACTCCCTACTATCTTCTTACCAGGTCCATTTGTTGTTCTGATGAAGTCAAACTTTATAACTGTCACATCAAAACTAGACGATCTATCTCCCCTATACCTGTTTTAGTCTATAAATAGACATAAGCTACTTGTCCACTATGCTTCCGCTGTTCCCACTGACTACAACAACCCTCTGGCAGAGTCATATACACGTGCACTTCTAAAGCTAATTTAGAACGACGTTATACTCATCCTCCTGCCAGGTCTCATAGTTTAGAACAGCAGCAGTGGCAAGTTTGGGTCATCAAAAACCTCCCTGTCATCGATTTTGAGAAGACCGAAGTATCTCTCGGGTGCCTGAGGTTACCTACTAAATCTACGAAGTGGCTAATGGAGCGTCGAAACCAATTGAATGCTTAGGTTCTACTAAATTTTCAGTAATCGTTTGTGGTTCTGGAATAACTTCCAGTTCAACCATACTCCCACTAATGTTTTCTGAAAAGAATTCATTTTACTAAAACTGTGACGAGTCAAGAACAATATAACTATCGATCTTCCTGATGGTAGAATGTTAACCCTCGTCAAAACCCGGGATAACCCAAAAACTGCCGTTACTGAAACGTGCCTAGAGTTTATTCGGATTCTGGTTTTAAGTATAAGCCGGACAACTCTATATATCTTAACATCATTAAAATATGAATCCATTCTATATATCCATATAAAAACAAATGCACTAATTTAATTGAAACTAGATTCAAAATACATGCAACCGTTTCCAGTGCATATCAACCAGATGGAAGGAGGCCAAGCAACATTACTCATTAAGGAGCGCACCCACGCATGAGTATCCTGAGAGAGAAACAAGTTCTCAAAACTATTACTTATAACGGAATACCAAACACAAGTATCTACATCTTCAATCAGCTTGAAGAATCCCGACACTTGCAATATATGGTTCTCTACTTTATTCTTATACATATATCTTCTCAAAATCTGGACCTTGTATTTTAATGAAATACTTGTCTAAAACTAGAGAAGTCATGAGTAAATAGAATATAGTACGAGTATTAACCCCTTTGTCCTAACGGACACCGGACAAAATACAATACTATGTATAAGTCCACTGAGTTTAATAACTCAAATCCTGTGCGTCGTAGGTTGAAAACTGTATCATGGTTAAGAAGAATTACACCGCTGTTGAATGTTCCTTACCTAACCATCGACTGATATAGGTAAATGTCATAGACATAATTTCAAAAAGTTATATCTCACTTTATAAAATAAACGTACAGATATATCAGTTTGAAATTGGTGCATAACGACGGATATTCAAAACCAAATATTTGCCATCAGGCAAAACCCAGGTGATTTCCTCAAATATCACCAATTACAAAGAATTCCAATATATAGAGGATCTAATCACCCAATTCCCAATATCTTACTCCCATTCAGAATCCGCAACGCCATACAGATGTGAGAATCAAATCTGGTAAATACATACCCTAGAGTTAGAATCTAATTGGGAAAATAGTTTTCACTTAACACCGCATAGAAAAACTGAAACATGAAAATGTTTCGAAGGGGGTGGCCGGGTATTCCTAGTAATGCCTCTTCTACTATCCAGATTCATGACAGTAACCTATACTTCCTTGCCCTCACTGCAATTTCTTTATATGTCTTTACTTATTACCTTCTATACACCACACTTAGGCTAATTGGTTTTCTTCCTTTCCTACCTTTCGGCACCTGTCTATGGTTTGGAAGAAGACTATCCAATAATCGCAATATGTGTACTCTCCTAATACTAGGAGCCATCGCAACCTGAGAGAAGGTAAAGGGAAAAGACAACCGAATAATCCTATTCAATTTCTCTACAACCGAATCCATCCTCGAACTGGAACAAGTTCCTTCGAGTTCGTATGTAACCATACGATGGAATATCCAAGAAATGTGGATCTTCGTAGTGATACAGAGTGTTCTGGAGAAATGCAAATGGGATGTAGGAGTGGTAAGGATATATGCGACTAAATGACAATCAAAAAGCCAAACTGTTTTAAGAAAGTTCGGTTAACTTGGTTCATGCGTTTTTAAGGTCAGGCCATGGTCGCTGCCAAAGAAAAAGAGAAAAGAAACACTCAGCGTGCACTCTAATCTAGATTAGATTGGTTAATCACTTTATATAATCAGGATGACTCCCACTGTTTTCTCGAATTCTCGTTCAAACCCTAAAAGGAGAATTAGTCGGGATCATCTGAAAATCACCCGAGGAGTAATACCTACTAATCAGTGGGAATCGGGATCCAACTATCATCACATGATAACTTGATGGAAGCCACTCAAGTCACCACACTCCAGAAGGTATGCCCATGTCTGGCAAGTTTTCTCTATGTTTGAAACCCCCGATGTGGTTTTTGCCTCTAGGATCCAAGTAACCTTGACATTGCCAACATATCAAAGGGTCTTAGTCAAGTTCAACCCATCATTATCTTGATTGCATTAAACCCACACGTACGAGTCCTTGACAATGCCAACATGACCGTACGACTGTCTTAACCAATCACATCTAAAGCTACAAACAAGTAATACCAAGCCACCCTACACTACGCCTTGACAATGCCAACATACACAGCACGAAAGCTGAGCACTACTCATAGGAAATAACGGAGGGTTACGGCTGGTTTTTGGCGAAAAACTTTTAATGTAATGAACTTGATATCGTTGAATGAACTCGAGCAGATTTACAAATATATAGTGGCGCAAACTTTTGCTAAAGAGATCACTCCCTGTGAAGGGATCTCGGCTCTTTCCTCATCGAATGAGATGCAGGATATTCTTAACTGAATACCATGATGCAAAGCAAAAGAATCGACTATAGTGAAGTTATTACACTGACGCAAACTTTTGCCCGAGAGGTCACTCCTTATAAAGGGATCTCGGCTCTTGCCTCGTCGAATGAGGTGCTGGATATTCATAATTGAATACCACTGTGCAAAGCAAAACGAAACATCTGTAATAACAATTTTCAAAAATTGGTTCTAATAACATCATATAGGTTTGTTTTCCTCGTATTAATCGGAATTAATGCAGTCCCATCAATTAATCCATATCACACCAGAAAAAGGAACGAAAATACAATGTACGTATATGCCATCCGCATTCGCCACGGGGCTCTATCATGCACCGTTAGGTTAATTAACGGCAGAGCAGGGGCTGGACTAGCGCGGATGCAAAACATATACAACATCTACTAGTATATATATATATATATATATATATATATATATATATAACATTCGTCCCAGGCATGATATAAGCAACATCACATAATATCAACAAGCAACACAGAATAACGGATAATCTTGGAACCTCGGGTTTCATTTGAGCCGCAAATGAGATCCGACGTTCCCGGTCGTGTGGATAGCCCGTGCAATGAAAACCTGGACCCCTACAAGCGCGGCAAGTTACCCGCCAATCCCAGAAGTGAGGCAACCCCAATCAACAAAGTGAATGGGCCACCCAACACTTCACGGAATCCGGTAACTTGAGCGCTCCTCCGTGGGTCATCCTATACCCCCTACGAATGCGGCGAATAGCCTGCCAATTCTAGAGTAAGGCCCTCTCTGTTTCAACGCCATGAGATGTGGGCCCGTTGTCCTATAGAACCTGGCTATTCATGCACTCCACCGCGGGGTAAACCTAGTATAGAAAAGAAAAATATATATACAATGGCGACACCGACCTCAACTCGGTCGTGCCCCAATAAAAGAATATACAATCTGGTAGAGACGACAGTCCACATGTTGGACACTCTCCCCGTAATATCAAATATACAAATGAAACTGAAATGTACTACTACCATTGCACCACTGGCTATCCACCACGACAATCCAACCACAATATCAGCACAACTCAGAACATTAACGTGAATATCACGTTCGCAAACCCGTCTGGTTGAACATATAGCAATTAGTTGGGTTGTACCGATCAATGATATTCACGGTCGCAGATATATTCACATGCATTGATAAACACGAACTTAAAATTTCGATCGACTAAATTTTTCCAAATTGGTCCCAAATGCAATCCAGCACTCAAACAAATCTGTGCCAAAACCAAATATCATAAAAAATCATATTTCCATTAAATAGGATACCAGATGAAATTTCGCACAAAGCTACCATGAAACTGCCGGGGCCAATAGGCATGTAATGTCGCGGTTGCGCGTCACGTTTATGGTTCAAGTGCTGAAATTTCTTAGGGTGCCCTATAAATGCCGGCATGTATTTTTAAAATCCCCTGAAAGATTTTTTGAACACATTTTAAAATCAACAGCGGGCATGGTAAAATAGAAAAACGATTCGGAAAAATCGGTCGATCGAGATTTTAACCTTGTGCAAACTAGCTAGTAATAATTTATGGGGTGGTTATGATACCATGTTGGGTTACGATAGTGTCCTGGCCAACTACCGTGGCCGGTGCGGAACAAAAACCGGCGTTTTAAAAACTTGGCGCTAACAAAACCCGCTAGAATCGAACCATAAACCAATACTAGCAAACTATAAAAGCTAAACTACAAGATTAGAATGGTTATACTGAATGAACCAAGTCCTTCGGTCTTCTATCACCTTCTCAAGCTCCTCAAGGCGTCCCCGACTGAACTTGGCCGCCGGTCTTTTTCCGTCGAAGATGATCCAGCCGACTGAACTTCACATCATAACAAGTGAAGCAGCTAGGGGCTCTAAGTTGCTAATCTAGAGTGCCTAGGATGTAGTGAATGGATCCATGTGTTTATCTATCTCATCTCCTCTTGATTCTCAACTCATGAGATTGTAGAGAGGAGGTTGAGGTTGAAAGTGGAGAAGCTCATGAAAAACTAAAGAGTGAGTGAAGCACGATGGTGAGGTGAAGAAAATCCCATCTAAAAAATAATGAGCCAACCAGGGGAGAGAAATTCATCATGCAAGGTTTTGTAAAAAACATATCTTTCAATTTTAAAATCAAGCCCATGCTTGAATAGTTTGTATAAATGAATTAACAATTCATTTGTGTACACTATACAAGCATGGTTCTCACCATACCCCCTCTCTCAACCTTTACACTTCATTTCCATTTAATAATAAATGGATAAAAACTAAATGAGGTGTCCACCTTCTAGATTGTTGTCTGTAAAAAATACGGATTACATTTTACTGTATATACATATCTGTATTCGTACCGAAATACGAATACCCGAAGAGATAGAATAATACAAAGAACATAATACTAGAATATACATATCGAAATACATATACGTAAATTATTAAATCAATACTTGATTTAATAATCCGGCTAAAAAACGAGCCGGCTAGTATTATCAACCGTTCGATCGAAAGTCCGGGTAACTAGTACACTCATTCGATCGGAATCCTGCACGTATCCAATACGGCTACATCATTTCGCCGGAACGAGGGAAAACCCTCTGTGTGGGACTCTAAAGACTCGTCAATACACTGTCAGCGGGTTTAACTACAAGCACGTCAGCGGCGCTAGCCGTACGTAACAGCTACCCAGGTATTGAGCGAAAGGAAGGCTGACGAGCAAACTCATCCGAATCCCTACTGAGCCTGTCAGTGACAATATCTGTACAATCCGGTCTGTTCGTCTAAAAGTATCGCATATCGGGTCTAGCGGTGGATAAAGTCAGATCCCTAATAACGCGATATTTCGTGTCGGTATGAAGCCTATCACCAACTGAGAAACTACCAATCCAAGTCAGTAATTCTCGACTACCTTGGCCAAGAATTTCTGGTGATGGCCACCCGTGTACTGCGCGACATCAATCCCTAATACCGGGAGAGACGAATCCCCGACGGTCCGCTCACTGCCTCTATGTGGCTAGAGACTGTACTCAACTAAAACCTGTTTGCACGACTCCTTTGAGCCTGTAAGTCCATGTCACGCACCCCACGAGCTTACGGGGATGCGAAATATATGAAAAACAATTATCAAAGCTTCGTAACACGGACTTGAGCACACGGATCGTGTCTAAACCATTACTAGCAAACTACAAAAGGTTTAACTACTCTGATTCGAAGTTATAACAAACGTTACTTGTCCTTCGGGTCTTCATCGCTATCCTCCACGCCTCGTAGGCTCTATGGAACGTCGGCACCTCAACGGCCTCCTCGAGTCAAAGACGATCCACCCGAGAGTCTATAGTCCGAGCTCCTATATCAAATCTGAGATAACTACGGCTTCTAAATCGCTAATCTAGAAGTCCTAGAGAGTGTAGAGTAATTAGATGGATTACTTAGTCACTTAAACCCTAGGTTTCTCAATTCATGAGAGCTATTAGGGTTTGAGGAAGAAGATGAAGACTTGAGGAGAGATAGAGCTTTTGTGATAATGAAATGAATAATGTCTCATCTTAGAATAATATGAAGCATCAAAATATCATAACAAATATCTATCATAATATCTAGCATGCTTCATTTAATTCATTTGAGATGAATCATCTCATGAGTCATTATCCATTTAATGAAAACCTACACTCATCTCTCCACCTCATTTGTTTAAATCCTAAAAAGAATTAAACACAAATGAGTCATCTTCTTTTAGAAGCTTCCCGAAAAATTACGAGACTGCCCCTCCCATCCGTATTTTCGAAAAACACGGATAATCTTTGACTGAATAAATCCATCTGTATAATACTAGAATCTTGCTTAAACCAAAACCCGCTAGTATTATCTGCCCGATCATAATACGTGCACAAGTGTACGTAAGTGATCACGGCCCTGCCGTAAAACCATACAGTCTCTACACCTTTTGCCCGTTGCAGGGAAACTCTCTGTGTGGGATTCTAAAGACTCGACACTACGCTGGCAGTGGGTTTAACCACAGGCCGCAAGCGGTACTAGCTGTACGTAACGGTCCCCAGGTAGATGTCGATAAGAAGGACGATGAGGAAACCCATCCGAACTCCTACTGAGCCTGATGTGACAATCTCCGTACAGTCCGGTCTGTTCGTCTAGGACTATCGCATATCGGGCGTAAGGGGGCGGTAAACGTCAGACCCCTAATAGCGGTATAAGTCGTGTCGCAGTGAAGCCCATTACACCTTGAGAAACTACTGGAAGCCACCAGTAAATCTCGCTTGCCCTGGCCAGGGACTTTGCGTAATGGCTCTCCATACACAGCGCGATATCAACCCCCAATACCGGGAGAGACGAATCCTGTCTAACCACCACTGCCTCCAAGTGCTTCGGGACTGCACCCAACTACTACCTGTTTGCACGACTCCTTTAAGCCGTGGTAGGGTAGTAATATAAGTACAGTGGGAACACACCCGAGGCGAAGTAGCAGTATCAAGTCGACGGACTAAGCTGTACTCATGTCACCTGCGAACTGCTATCTGACGATGGGTATAAATCCAACCTGCAGTTCCCGGCGAGTCCTGTCCGGTGTACCCGTAACCTAACGAGCACCTGCATACTATCTCCAGTACGACGTACTGATGGCTGTGGGACAGACCATCTCCCCAACTGGGATGAGAAGCGTATACACCAGTCTACTCCGGAGTATCGATGCCTTGTCTCGATAATCCTACTACCAGGGACCTGTATAGGATGTTGCTTATAGACTACCCAGCCCCCACTAGTGTGACTGCCATCACAACGCTGGTAATCAAGCAAAGATCCTAAGGGCTCTACTAATATGTATAAGCGATATGTTAAAAGAAACATATGCACATATTAAAGTAGACATAAACCAAGTAGCATACTACCATTTTTAGCAAGACTGTCAATACAACTGTGAATATCCCAAGCTTCCATTAAGTAATATACAAACTAGTATGATACAGTAATGGCCTCTAGGGCATAAACATTAACAATCTTCCACTTGCACTAGGGCCATATACTGGCATATCGCAGACCTATCATCTCGAATAGCCTCTCGAACTGCATTTGAGGAATAGCCTTTGTGAATGGATCAGCAGTGTTATTCTCTGTATCTACTCTCTTTACCTCGATCTCCCGGCGATCTACGATCTCCCTGATCAGGTGATACCGCCTTAAGATGTGTCTGGACTTCTGATGGGACCTGGGTTCCTTCGCTAAAGCTATAGCGCCGTTGTTGTCGCAATACAGAGGTATTGGATTAACACTGGAAGGAACCACCTGAATTTCTGTGAGGAACTTCTTCATCCAGACAGCTTCTTTTGCGGCATCGCAAGCAGCTATGTACTCCGCTTCCATCGTTGAGTCAGCAATGGTGTCCTGCTTGGAACTCTTCCAACAGACCGCCCCTCCATTGAGGGTAAAGACATAACCCGACATGGACTTGGAGTTATCCTTGTCACTCTGGAAGTTGGAGTCAGCAAAGGCCTTGATCTGGAGGTCTTTGCCGCCATACACCAAGAACATTTTCTTAGTCCTCCTCAGGTACTTGAGAATGTTCTTTACTGCTATCCAGTGCTTCTCCCCTGGGTTTGCCTGATACCGGCTTACAACGCTTAATGCGTATGCTACATCTGGTCTGGTATATAACATCGCATACATTATAGAGCCTACCGCAGAAGCGTAGGATATAATCGACATGCGATCCCTTTCCAAATCAGTCTTGGGAGACATCTCTTTGGAGAGGATGATTCCGTGACAAGCCGGTAGGTTGCCGCACTTAGAATCTTCCATACTGAATCTTTTCAATATGGTGTCTATGTACCTGGACTGCTAAAGTCCCAACATCCTCTTTGATCTATCACGATAGATCTGGATCCCCAGAATGTAGGTGGCATCACCCAGGTCCTTCATGGAGAACTTCTGTGACAAGAATCTTTTGACTGACTGTAGCATAGGAATATCATTTCCTATTAGGAGAATGTCATCCACGTACAAGACGAGAAATACTACAACTCTCCCTACAATCTTACTGTATATGCATGGTTCATCTGGATTCTTGATAAAGTCGAATTCTTTGACAGTATCATCAAAACAGATGTTCCAACTCCGCGATGCCTGGTTTAGTCCATAAATGGACTTAAGCAACTTGCACACTTTACTGCTGCTCCCACTCAGAATGAATCCCTCTGGTTGATCCATATAGACGCATTCTTCCAAATTACCATTTAGAAAAGCCGTCTTTACGTCCATCTGCCAGCCGGGAAGGACCTTTCTCGCTCGAAGGATCTATCTCATAATCGTGGAAGGAAGCAATGGCAAGAAGGACCCGAATGGATTTGAGCATAGCCAGGTCTTTGACGAAAACTCTTTGCAACAAGTCTAGCTTTATAGGTTTCAACCTGTCCATTTACACCAATCTTCTTTCTGAAGATCCACTTGCATCCTACGGGTTTTACCCTATCTGGAGCAATGTCTAAAGTCCATACTTTGTTAGTGTACATGGACTCTATTTCGGTCCGCATTGCATCCAGCCATTTTACCGAGTCGCCTCTCTGAATGGCTTGCTTGAAGCTGGTAGGGTCATCATTATCAATGATGCAATCTTCTCGATCCCCGTCTATGAGAAAATCGTAGTATCTCTCGGGCGGATGCGACTGCCTACTACTTCTGCGGATAGGCGCTGGTATGTCCCTTTCTTCTGAAACTTCTGGTTCTACCATACTTTCAGTAACAGCTTGTGGTTCTGGAATTTCTTCTAGTTCTATTGCGCTCCCACTCTTCTGATTTTCTAAAAATTCAGCTTCCAAGAAGTGGGCATGACGAGAAACAAAAACCTTTTGTTCCTCTGCGTAATAGAAATAATACCCCTTGGAGTTCTTTGGATATCCCACAAACTTCACTGTACTGAGCGTGCCTCGAGCTTGTCCGGATGCTCCTTTTTTACAAAAGCTGGACATCCCCATATCTTCAGGTACTGAAGATAGGGTTTCTTCCCACTCCACATCTGATATGGTGTGGTAGGCACAGTCTTGGTTGGAACCTTGTTCAAAAGATATGCAGCTGATTCTAGTGCATAACCCCAGAAAAATCGCGGTAACTCAGCCTTACTCATCATGGAACGAACCATATCCAATAGGGTTCGATTCCTCCTTTCCGATACAACATTGTGTTGTGGTGTGTATGGAGGAGTAAGCTGAGAGAGAATTCCATTCTCTTTTAAGTTTCCCAGGAACTCGGCACTTAAGTATTCACCACCTCGATCAGATCTCAGTGTATTGATACTTTTGCCTGTCTGTTTTTCCACTTCATTCTTGTATTCCTGGAATTTCTCAAAGGCGTCAGATTTATGCTTCATTAAGAAGATATGTCCATACCTAGAGAAATCATCCGTAAAGGTAATGAAGTAGGAATAACCACCTCGTGCATGTGTAGACATTGGACCGCACACGTCCCAAGAGTTCGCTCGCTCTTACTCCGTGTCCAGTAAACGGAGTCTGTCATCTTTCCTATGAGACAAGATTCACAAGTAGCATAAGATTGATATTCGAACGGATTCAAATATCCTTCTCTATGTAACTTCGTCAACCGTGTTTCATTGATGTGACCTAGTCTACAATGCCATAAGAAAGCCTGATTTATTTCTGGAGACTTTCTTTTAAGTGTGTTCTGGACATTGAAAACCTGAGCTTGATTCAATACGTAAATACCGTCATCTAATGTACCGGACCCAATCAGAACTTGATTTAGGTGAATGTGAACTACATCGCTTATGAATGTAAAGTCATATCCCTCCTTCGAAAGTGAGGACACTGATATGATATTACAAGTCAAACTAGGTACATACAAACAGCTACGTAGAATCAATATCTGCCCACTTGTCAAACCTAGGCGATATTCTCCCACGGATTCAGCGTCCACGCTCATTCCGTTTGCAACTCTGAGAGACAAATCACCTATCCTGATAACTCTACGGTTTCTCAAAGCATGTAATGAATTACAGATATGAGATCCTGCTCCGGTATCTAGTACCCAGAAAGTAGAGTTAATTGACAAACAGTTCTCAATTACATACACACTCGAGGCCGAAGCCACAACATGCTTCGTATCCTGGCTACTGGCTTCCAAAGCCCTGCAATCTTTCTGCCAATGCCCAATCCCATAACAATAGGAACAGTCCTCCTTACCTACATCAAGTCCCGAAACTTTTGCTCTTCCCTTTCCTTCTACTTCACTGATACCGTATATCGGCTTTGTGGAGGTCTTCTTCTTTTCACCCTTTGCTTTCGCCCTGGATGCAGAAGAAGAAGGTCCCCCATTAAGCAGAGCAGGTGTCTCCCTGGTTTCTTACAGGGTGTAAGTAGAGGGTAGGGACTGTGGAAATAAGTCAGCGCATGACCTGTTTCCTAACGTGGTCTCCAGGTCCTTGAGCTCATCAATATAGCTAGTCATCGTAAGGACGTCGTCCCCTGCAGATGACCCGACAGCCAACCTCGCTTGAAATAATTCGTTTGAGGTCTCATATCTTGCGATACGAGATTGCTCTCCATATAAATCTCTGTTATGGAGAAAGATGGAAACTAATTCCATCTTCTTTTGCTGCTTCTGGTATACACCATCAACTGAAGCCAACACGAGGCACTGGGCATTCGCATTATCTTTTTCCCTTGTCTGACAGATATTCATATCCGCGACGGTGGAAACTGGACCTGGGACGGTGGGGGCTAGAGTAGTAATAGGGTGATCCAGCTTGTCATAGGCAGGACATCTGGACAGACCTTTGCCAATCATATAAGTCAGATTCAGTCATTTTGTTATCTAGATGTAATTTAGTCATGGTCACAAGGTCGCTGCAATGAGAGAGGGGGGAACACTTTAGCATGATGCTTTTGCAAGTTTAGATTGGTTTTTAGTTTATCTAAACTGGATGGCTCCCACTGTTTCTCGAATCCTTCCTCAAACCATAAAAGAAGAATTAGCCAGGACTGATCTCACCGTACAATACTTGCTTAACCGTTCAGCCAGACCGGTGTCGGTACTTCGAGGGAGGTTTTCCAACGCTTTCGCGAAGTTCCTTAATTAAATAACCTCTTTTCTCTGGGGGCGTAGCCCCGCTGACACCTTTCTCGACACCTACTTGGTTTATAGCATTGATCGTTAAGTGACGAATCTCCTGATGAGTAGCGGATACTCACAGTAGGATCGGAATCCAAATATCATCGTGTGATAATGCTGAAGGAATCCTACCAACATTCAACAAACTCCAAATGATATGCAACACTAGCAAGTTTCAGTTTCTTTAGAAACTCCCGATGTGGATTTTTGCCTCATGCTCTTATGACCTTGACGAAGGCCAACAAA
This sequence comes from Agapanthus africanus, assembly GCA_030015575.1. NCBI lineage: Eukaryota > Viridiplantae > Streptophyta > Magnoliopsida > Asparagales > Amaryllidaceae > Agapanthus > Agapanthus africanus. The sequence goes on along the minus strand of JASDDO010000019.1, from coordinate 493,727,646 downwards.
TCATAAGTTACATGTCAAGTTCTGCCCATCATCATCTTGTTAATTTGAACCCACCCGTACATACCCTTGACGAAGGCCAACAAGGTAATACGACTGTCCCAAACCAACTCATCTATCTATGCAACAAATGAATACCCCAGCAGCTACCAAACACTATGCCTTGACGAAGGCCAACAAACATAGCTTGAATACTACTGACCATCCATAAGAAATGACGGAGGGCTACGACTGGTTTTGGCGAAACCGTGAACGTAGTGAACTTGATATAATCGAAAGAACCTGATAGCTTTTTAAAAGGAGTGGTTAAAGCTCCGCAATTTAAAAATTCTGCTCTTTTAAAATAACCGAGTGGTTTCTTTTAAATTTGTTCCAACGATTCAACTTTGGTTTATTTTCTTTGCATTAATATAATACGTCCCATCAATTAACCTATCATTGCAGAAAACAACGAAAATACAACGTCCTCTTATACTATCCGCATTCGCCACTGGGTCCCGTCATTTACCCGTTAGGTTACTTAACTAACGACAGAGCGGGGGCTGGGCTAGCGCGGGTGTAAAACATAAGTAACGTCTAATAGCTATCATATATAGATATTGTACATTCGTCAGACGCAATAATAGGCATTCCAGATCACAGATAAATATTATTGGATATACAAGCAATCCGCGTTTCCTTTGAGCCTGCAACGAAAGACGGATTACACAGTTGTAATGAATAGCCATTACCCCACCCTAGACCCCTACGGGTACGGCAAACTACCCGCCAAGTACCCGAAGTGAAGCGGTCTCCCTCAACAACGTGAGTAGGCCACTAAACACTTCAAAGTACCCGGTAGTTTGTGCACCCCACCTTGGGTCTATCCTAGGAGCATAAAACAATAAATGAAATAATACAACGGTGGCTACAACCTCAGCCCGGATGTGCCCCGCAAAAAAATATTACATCATATTACAATTTACATCGAATGAATGAATATAAAAACTCATTTCAAACCCCGGCTAATCATCACAACGATCCAATCAAGTTCATATACACAAGCCAGTAAAAACCATTCCAGAAATGTGCAACCCCCTGCTAACCGACATACTAGCAATTAGGGGAGGTTTACGAACACATTAAACATTACAGATAAAACCCGATTAGCAAATAACTTAGAATATCGATCGAAAACCTTTTTCCGTGTCTACCCCAAATGCAAGCCAGCACTGAAGTAACCTGGGCAGAAACAAAATATACAGGAAAACAAAACACCCAAATTCAAGAATTACTGTGCAAATCCGAGTCAACTCTGAGTTGACTCGGCCGCGGATCCGCGGCGGATTGCACTAATCCGCCGCACTTCCGCGGCAGTCCAATCGAGTTACCTCATCGTATTTCCCCAGTATTCTTAGAATTCCCTGCTGTGAATTTTCATACCTATCAAATAATTTTTTTGACACGTTTAAAATTGACAGAAACTTGAGGGGTTCGGGGTTATGTTTTCGTGTTTTTCCGACGATCGAAGTTCTAATTAGTTGCTAACAAGCTAGTAAAGGTTTAGTAGGCTCTGATACCACTGTAAGTCCATGTCACGCACCCCACGAGCTTGCGAGGAGGCGGAATATATGAAAAACAATCATCAAAGTTTCTTAACACGGACTTGAGCACACGGATCGGGTCTAAACCATTACTAGCAAACTACGAAAGGTTTAACTACTCTGATTCGAAGTTATACCTCACGTTACTTGTCTTTCGGGTCTTCATCGCTATCCTCCACGCCTCGTAGGCTCTATGGAACGTCGACACCTCAACGACCTCTTCGAGTTAAAGACGATCCATCCGAGAGTCTATAGTCCGAGCTCCTATCTCAAATCTGAGATAACTACGGCTTCTAGATCGCTAATCTAGAAATCCTAGAGGGTGTAGAGTAATTAGATGGATTACTTAGTCACTTAAACCCTAGGTTTCTCAACTCATGAGAGCTATTAGGGTTTGAGGAAGAAGATGAAGACATGGGGAGAGAGAAAGCTTTTGTGATAATGAAATGAATAATGTCTCATATTAGAATAATATGAAGCATCAAAATATCATAACAAATATCTATCATAATATCTAGCATGCTTCATTTAATTCATTTGAGATGAATCATCTCATGAGTCATTATCCATTTAATGAAAACCTACACCTCATCTCTCCACCTCATTTGTTTAAATCCTAAAAAGAATTAAACACAAATGAGTCACCTTCTTCTAGAAGCTTCCCGAAAAATTACGAGACTGCCTCTCCCATCCGTATTTCCGAAAAACACGGATAATCTGACTGAATAAATCCATCTGTATAATACTAGAATCTGGCTTAAACCAAAGTCCGCTAGTATTATCTGCCCGATCATAATACGTGCACAAGTGTACATAAGTGATCGCGGCCCTGCCGTAAAACCATACGGCCTCTACACCTTTTGCCCGGTGCAGAGAAACTCTCTGTGTGGGACTCTAAAGACTCGACACTACGCTGGCAGTGGGTTTAATCACAGGCCGCAAGCGGTACTAGCTGTACGTAACGGTCCCCAGGTAGATGTCGATAAGAAGGACGATGAGGAAACCCATCCGAACTCCTACTGAGCCTGATGTGACAATCTCCGTACAGTCCGGTCTGTTCGTCTAGGACTATCGCATATCGGGCCTAGGGGGCGGTAAACGTCAGACCCCTAATAGCGGTATAAGTCGTGTCGGAGTGAAGCTCATTACACCTTGAGAAACTACTGGAAGCCACAAGTAAATCTCGCTTGCCCTGGTCAGAGACTTTGCTTAATGGCTCTCCATACACAGCGCGATATCAACCCCCAATACCGGGAGAGACGAATCCTGTCTAACCACCACTGCCTCCAAGTGCTTCGGGACTGCACCCAACTACTACCTGTTTGCACGACTCCTTTGAGCCGTGGTAGGGTAGTAATATAAGTACAGTGGGAACACACCCGAGGCGAAGTAGCAGTATCAAGTCGACGGACTAAGTTGTACTCATGTCACCTGGGAACTGCTATCTGACGATGGGTATAAATCCAACCTGCAGTTCCCGGCGAGTCCTGTCCGATGTACCCGTAACCTAACGAGCACCTGCATACTATCTCCAGTACGACGTACTGATGGCTGTGGGACAGACCATCTCCCCAACTGGGATGAGAAGCGTATACACCAGTCTACTCCGGAGTATCGATGCCCTGTCTTGATAATCCTACGACCAGGGACCTGTATAGGATGTTGTTTATAGACTACCCAGCCCCCACTAGTGTGACTGCCATCACAACACTGGTAATCAAGCAAAGATCCTAAGGGCTCTACTAATATGTATAAGCGATACGTTAAAAGAAACATATGCACATATTAAAGTAGACATAAACCAAGTAGCATACTATCATTTTTAGCAAGACTGTCAATACAACTGTGAATATCCTAAGCTTCCATTAAGTAATATACAAACTAGTATGATACAGTAATGGCCTCTAGGGCATAAACACTAACAGAGCCGTGGTAGAGTAGTAATCAAAGCACAGTGGGAACTCATACGAGGCAAATGACGATCTCAGGTCGACAGACTAACCTGTATACATGTCACCTGGGAACTGCCATCCGACAATAGCTATAATACCATCTAGTATGTTTCCGGCGAGTCCGTTCAGTGTACTCATAACCCAATGAGCACCTGTATACTATCTTAGGTGACTAACTGACACCAATGGTTTGTGAGACCGGCTACTACCCCTCGTCAGGGTCTCAATAAGTATACACTAATCTTTTACGGAGTATCGATACCCAGTCTCGATACTTCCTTGACTAGGGACATTTAAGAATGTGTTTATAGACCATCCAGCTCCTACGTATATGATCGCTATCATAATGCTGGTAGTCAAGCAAGAATCGTATGAGCTCTATCAACATATAATAGTGATATGTAATACCACATAATGCATGTACATGATGATAAAGACAAACCAGATAGTATACTATCATCTCGAGTAAGACTGTTCTTCCCGTATAGGTCTTCCCTCAATCATCATAATCGCGTGCTTGCGATCACAATAATTAACTTGAGGGCATTGTAGCCAACAATCCTAGTACAGAAAAGAAAAATATATAAACACCGGTGACATCGACCTTAACCTGGTCTTGTCCCAATAAAAAAATATACAATCTGGCAGAAACGACAGTCTACATGTCGGACGCTCGCCCCGCAATAATGAATATACAAATGAATCTGAACTGTACAACTACTATTGCACTATATGCTATCCACCACGACAATCCATCCACAACATTAGTGCAACACAGAACATCAACGTAAATTTCATGTTCGTAAACCCATCTGATTGTACATATAGCAATCAGTCGGGTTATATCGCTCAATGATATTACGGTCGCAGAAACAAATACACAGAAAAGCAAGAATTTAGAGTTTCAATCGATTAAAATTTTCCGCATTTGCCCCGTGTACAAAAATAAGTATACAAATAAATTTGGGCAAAAGTCAAACATACCAAAAATCACATTTCCATAATCAAGAACCTCTGAAAAATTTGGAGCATAGTGCCCACAATTTGGCCGCGGATCCGCGGTCAAATGACTTATTTGGCCGCGGATTAATGGCCAAATTTGGGAATTATATGCCCAAATTTTTTTCTTGGCTCATAAAAAGCCTGTACATATTTTTAAGGTCACTGAAAATATTTTTTGAACATCTTCAAAATTCGAACAACAAGCAGGGCTTTTGGAAATACGATTCGGATAATTTTATCGATCGAAGCTCTAAATTAGTGCAAATTAGTTAGTTAAGGTTTATGGACCGGCTCTGATACCATGTTGGGATTCCTAGCGTCCTGGCAGTCTACCGCGGCCATTGCGGAACGAAAAACTTTAACTTTTAAAAATCCGGCACTAGAAAACACATCCTAGAATCTAACCATAAACCGAAACTAGCTAGCTAAAGAGATCTATCTACTGTGATAGAGGCTTATACCTAAAGATCCGTGTCTTTTGTAAGTCCACGTTACCCATCCAGGTGCTTACGGGGAGGCGGAATAGGTAAAAACGGATTTTTAACACAAGGTAACATGGACTAAAATTAGAGGATCTTTGCTAAACAAAAACTAACAAACTAACTAAAAGTTTTAGCTACTAGGTTAGATGGTTATACCTAGATCTTGAACTCCTTCTCTTCTTGTTGTGGTCCTCCTTGCTTGCTCCTTGGAGTGGTGTAGACGGCTCCTCCTCTTCGTCTTCTCTTTGCCGAAGAAAGATCCACCCGAAGGCCTCTACCTTGAGCTCCTACCTCAACCAAAAGGTAACTAGAGTGCTTTGCTTGCTAGACTAAGAACCCTAGAATGAGTAGAGAGTTGTCTTGATGGTTTTATCTCACAAAGCTCATGTTTTTCAACACATGAAAGAAGAGAGCTTTGAGAGAGGAAGAGGGAGAGCTTTGCATGAGAGAGAAAGAGCAAGAGAGAATGAGCAAGAATAACAACCATGCTCTCATATGAGAATAATAATAATAATAATAACTAAAGAAAATTGTGATGGTTAGTTGAAATGACCATTATCATTTCACATTTAATGCAATTTGCAAGAATCAAGAAGCATATTGCAAAAGCAATGATCATGGTCAAATGGTCAACAAAAGTCAAATGGTCAATTAAAGTCAAATGGTCAACAAAAGTCAAATGGTCAACCTAACCATGGCACAATTATCCTTAATTAATATTATTAATCATATTTCTCATTCTCATTAGGGTTTAGAAAAAGTCAACGGTCAACAACCCTAATGAGGTTCATCTGCCTCTGTCAACTGTGCATACACACCCACATCCGTGTTCCGAGGAACACGAATACTATGAGACAAAACCAATCCCAAAACAAATACTAGGATCTGGTTTAAACCAAAGCCCGCTAGTAATAACTGCCCGGACACCAAACGTGCACAAGTGCGCGGATGTGAACGAACCCCATCGCAAAACCATGCGACCTCTGCTCTGTTTTGTCCAAAGGCGAACAACCCTCTGTGTGGGACTCTAAAGACTCGACACTACGCTGGCAGTGGGTTTAACCACAGGCCGCAAGCGGTACTAGCTGTACGTAACGGTTCCCAGGTAGATGCCGATAAGAAGACCGATGAGGTGAACCCATCCGAACTCCTACTGAGCCTGAATGTGACAATCTCCGTACAGTCCGGTCTGTTCGTCTATGAGTATCGCATGTCGGGTCTAGGGGGCGGTAAACGTCAGACCCCTAATAGCGGTACAAGTCGTGCCGTAGTGTAGCCCATAACACCCTGAGAAACTACTGGAAACACTACCAGTAATTCTCGCTTGCCCTGGCCAGGGACTTTGTGTAATGGCTCTCCTAAACACAGCATGATATCAACCCCCAATACCGGGAGAGACGAATCCTATCTAACCGCTACTGCCCCCAAGTGCTTCGGGACTGCACCCAACTACTATCTGTTTGCACGACTCCTTTGAGCCGTGGTAGGGTAGTAATCAAAATACAGTGGGAACACACTCGAGGCGAAGTAGCAGTGTCAAGTCGACGGACTAAGCTGTACTCCTGCCACCTGGGAACTGTTATCTGACGATAGGTATAGTACCAACCAACAGTTCCCGACGAGTCCTGTCCAGTATACTCGTAACATAACGAGCACCCGCATACTATCTCCAGTACGACGTACTAATGGCTGTGGGACAAACCATCTCCCCTGCTGGGATGAGAAGTGCATACGCTAGTCTACTCCGGAGTATCGATACCCCGTCTCGATAATCCTACGACTATGGACCTGTATAAGGATGTGCTTGTAGATTACCCAGCCCCCACTAGTGTGACTGCCATCACAACGCTGGTAATCAAGCAAATATCCTAAGGGCTCCACTAATATGTATATGCGATATGCTAAAAGAAACACATGCACATATTAAAGTAGAAACAAACCAAGTATCATACTACCATTTTGAAAAAGATTGTCTATACAACTGTGAATATCCCAAGCTTCCATTAAGTAATATACAAACTAGTATGATACAGTAATGGCCTCTAGGGCATATACTCTAACATCTTTCGGGTCTTCACTCGTGTTCTAGAGTTCCTCGGGATCCTTGATCAACCTTGCTAGATCTCCTTTTTATCCTAAACGATCCACCCGAGAGTTCTTGATTCAAGCTTGGCTTCACAAATGAAGCAACTTAATGATCTAGTTTGCTAGTCTAGGTTACTAAGGAGATATAGTGATTTTTCTAGAGTTTCTATCTCTCTTCCTCCCTTGATTCTCAACTCATGAGATGGTAGGGAGGAAGATGAAGGAGGAGGAACTCAAGAGATCTAGGCAAGTGAGGAGAGAGAACCTTGTGTTGAGAATGAAAAAACTTGTGAAGAAAATCATGAAGCATGGTTTTGTAAAAACCATTTTTCAATAAAAATAACGCAACCATTCTTGAATAGTTTGCACAAATGAATTTACAATTCATTTGTCAACAATATTTAAGCGTGGTTCACACCATTCTCTCCTTTACACCTCATTTCCTATTTTACACCTCATTTTCCATTTTGCAAATAAAATGGAAAATACATGATGAGGTGTCCTCCTTTTAGAATGTCTTTCCATATAAATACGGACTACATTCTACCGTATATACATACCCGTATTTGTATCAAAATACGAATACCCAAGAGATAGAATAATACCACTAAAATAATACTAGCATTAAATCAATATCCGATTTAATTAACCGGTTTAATCCTAAGCCCGCCGGTATTATCAATTGTCCGATCGAAAATCTGGATAACACTATACATATCAAAATATGTATATTAAATCAATACTTAATTTAATAATCCGGCTTAATCCTAAGCCGGCTAGTATTATCATTTGATCGAAACTCTGCACGTATAAACATATGGCCACCATATCGTTTCGTTTGAACTAGAGAAACTCTGTGTGGGACTCTAAAGACTCAACAGTACGCTGGCAGTGGGTTTAACCACATGCACGTCAGCGACACTAGCTGTACGTAACGGCTATCCAGGTGCCTGTCGAAAAGAAGGCCGACGAGCAAGCTCATCCGGATCCCTACTGAGCCTTTCCGTGACAATCTTCATACAGTACGGTCTTTTCGTCTAAGAGTATCGCATACCGGGTCTGAGGGTGATAAACGTCAGACCCTTACTGACCCGGTAAGTCATGTATGTTGAAGTCAAAATTTGCACCCCGGTTGACCAAGTCAAAGTCAAGGTCAACCCCAAACCAGGTGGGCCCAAGCCCAAGCAAGTGGGCCAATGCCCAGGTCGAGCCCGAACACGAAGCGTCCGGCCTTCCGCCATGCCAACAAAAAAATCATGTAATAAATAATTTTTATGTAATTTTTTATACATGAATGTATGTAAAATGGGCATAAAGCCAATATTTTGTAAGCCCATGGCTTATGTGCAAAAATGAAATGGCACATGAGCCATGGGATGGCTAAAATGCCATTTTTGTAAAGCCCAAGGGGCTATATGTAAATATGTAAGCCTATAAAAGGCAACGTGATGAATAAAAAAAGACAACTTTTCATTCCCCCAAAATCTAGGGTTCTTTGTGCCTCCTGCTCCTTCTCCAAGGTTCTAAACCTTCTCCTTTCTTTTGAATTAAATCAAGAGTTTTACTCTTTCTTTTCAAAAACTAAGAAGTCTTCCACCACAAAACCCACAAAGGGGAACTTGGATCTACCATTAGATCTCAGAAAGGAGAGATTTTTAGATCTCACATCTCTTGATCTTCAAGATCCGGCTAAACAACAGGAGGAAGAAGAAGAAGCCCCATTATCAGCTTCAAAACATCTTAGGAGTTTAACTCTATTCATATATACATAATAAATATTTCCTTTCTGAAGCATAGCTTCTGTTTCTTAGGCTAAAAGGCTCCTTTTCTCGCCGGCGCTCAAGCGCAGAGCGCCCGCGTGCCGACACGTGGCGCGCTTGCGCTCAAGCGCTCAGCGCTCGAGCGCAAAGCGCCCGCGTGCCGACACGTGGCGCGCTCGAGCGCAAGTCACCCCGGTGTCGACACATGGCACGCTTACGCTCGAGCGCAAGTCGCCCCCGTGCCGACACGTGGCGCGCTTGCGCTCGAGCGCAAGTCGCCCCGGTGCCGACACGTGGCGCGCTTGCGCTCCAGCGCAAGTCGTTCCGTGCCGACACGTGGCACTCGGCGCCTGAGCGCACAGCACCTAGGCGCACAGCGCCCAAGGTGCTGCCCCACGCATCCTTTGGATGCCTTTTCCCCCTCTTTCTTTTATATATATATATATACATATATACATATATATATATACACACACACACATACTCCGCGACACCGTCCTTGTTAGAAAAAATTTCTAACGGGGCGCTGCCCCGCACCCCGCAAGGGGGCTGCTAGCCCCCTTGACCCCCAGCCCACTATCCGGGTAGCGGGACCCCCGTAAAAACTCTGCGTGGCTCCCGATATATCCAAACCCCCTTTCAAAACACAACACACGTACACTGCACATTGAGTTCACATGACCATTTTAACCCGTTAATCGGAGGTTCCCTCGCCCCAAAGGCAAGGGGTAATTAACGGCAGCTTAGTCCGCGGCTGCTGGAGATTTGGATCCCCACAATCTATAAACCCCGGCCTACCCTAGGCAGGGAGAATCTGTAGTATACGCCTGACAAGCGCGCGCGTATTCCCATCTCAATGGGGTGACGGAAAACACCCTACAGATTCTGGCACGCCCGGTGGGACCAATCTCTCCTCCCATATTTCGGGTTAAGCGTTCATGCGAACTCAATCAATATGCATACCTGTATTTATACTAAAAATAATGCTTTTTCATGCAGATTTTCAAGCAATCACCTTCCGACGATGTCTTCGATGATGAACTCAGCTCCCGTCTCCTACACGATGAGGATAGACTCTAGGACGGTCCTTCCGGCCAGTCTCGGGCGACAATGGGAGGAGCCGCTGCTACCTTTCGGCTTTATTATGTTCATGCCTCTTGGCGCCATCCCAGCCCCTCAAGCCCCGGTGGCAGACAAACCGGTCTCGAAAGGCAAAAGGCCAAATGTAGTGGTCGCGAGGGCACCTCAGCCCAAGTGCAAGTCCGTTCCCGAACGACTCTCCATGGCCCCAGCTGGGGGCAAGGCCATCGACACCAACAAAGCTGCAATGCGTTTCGAGCAAGCTCCAGCGGCGCCTCCGACAACTGCTCGATTGGGTGTCTTCTCAAGCCTCCCCATCACTCAGCCTATGGCGGCTCCCCGAAGAGCAGAAGCCTGCCAAGCGCTTAAGGCAGAGAAGCTGAGGCAGAAGCGGCTCAGATATAGAGCCAACAAAAGGGCTAGGGCTCTGGCCATGTTAAAATTTATGAATTTCCAAAGTCCGGACCGCTCCGCGAAACCAGCTGCCAGTGGTGAAAGAATGGCTGAATGTGTTATCCACACTGTCTACATGGCCGGACATGAAGAAACGAACCCTCCTCTTCTTCACAGCCATGGTGATGATATGGTTGACGCTACCCAGCATCGGCTCGATCTAAATGATGAAGAGCCCGCTCAGGCAGATAAGCCAGAGGAGCCCATGGTTCCTACGGAATTGAGCTCAGGCAATAAAGATTACCCGGTTGTCATAGCCGGAACTACAGAACAAGCATTATTCCAATGGCTTCAAAGGCAATTTCAGGACAGGGATGAGAAGATGGCCGAGGTCTATTCCAAAGTCGACGAGCTGGCAAACGTCGTGGCAGATCTCGCGACCCAAGTCGTCCGATTGCAATTATAGCAGAATCAAATTTTGGCTCATGAGCCAGGGATTGATACCCGGGGGCAGCCAACTGATATCCCTTTCAACCTAAAAGCGGAGCGCCTTCGCAAAAAACGGCCGCAATCAGCCTCCAGTCCCTCCGATGCATACGCCGGAGGGGAATCGCCTCTGAAAGAGAAGCTGGAAAAGGTCTATTCGTTCAAGAGGGAAAATGTCCACAAGATATTCAGGGACGCCCTAAGAAACGGTCTAAAACTGCCAGAATCAAAGAGACCGCAAGAAGAGAATATGACCGACGACCCAAATTATTGCCCCTATCACAGGGTGATATGTCATGCCATTGAGGACTGCTTCGTCTTCAAAGATTGGGTCGAAAGGCAATACAGGACGGGAGAGATAGAACTGTCTAAAGGCGCGTTAGCAAACAGTCAAGCTACGATCGCCGATTTCATGCAAATGGAGACCGAAGCCTTTCGGGAACCTAATCCTTCCAGACATGTGCCATTATCTGAAAAGGGCGAACCAAAGACCGATCGGCCTCGAGGACCAGCACCAGTAAAGGCACCTACTCCAATGGAGAGAAAGAAGAAGGTATACTCCTTCAGGAGGGATGAAGTCCGCAAAATATTTATGGACGCCTTGAACAACGGTCTGCAACTGCCTGTTCCAAAGAGGCCACAGGAAATGAACATGACCGGCAATCCCATATACTGCCCATATCATAGAGTGGTGGGTCATACCATCGAAGACTGCTATATTTTCAAAGATTGTGCAGAAGACCAATATAAGCTTGGAAAAACCTCACAATCCTCGGATCCTCGGATATATCGGCAAGCCACAGAGCTAGGTCATCAACACAGCTTCGCCAAGATCAAAGTTCAAGGAGCTGGGATAAGCAAAGATGACCACCACGTCGTTAAACTGGGAACACCTAATGACCACCACGTCGTTAAACTGGGAACCGTCGACCTCTAAGTCGTTAAATTGGGAATGTAAAAATATATATATATATATATGTATGTAAATAAAAAAAATGTGTAAATAAAAGAAAAATAAAGAAAAGCCGAAATGATAGGGCAACTCGCAAAAAAAAATCAGCGAGTAAAGATAAACATGAAAATAAAGCCGAAATGATGGGGCAACCGCGAGTAAATAGCCGAAATGATAGGGCAATCGCGACCTGCGCGATAAGAAAAGCTGAAATGATAGAGCAATCGCGGTAAAAAAAAACAAAAAAAAACAACTGGCGAATAATGAGTTGCTTCTGGTACCATATTCCAGTGCAGCGATGCAAACGCCAACAAAAATCCATTTTTTCAAAATTCTTCTGGCCCTACGGTTAGTCCCCAAATTGACTACCGTATATAATCCACAGGCTCAAATAATTCTCATCATACCCATGCCCCGCCGTAATCACCAGTTACACGGCTAGTCTCCGTCTTTGGAGTTATGCTCCATTGAGAAGACCTACTCATGTGTCCTCACGATACATGAGGCGAACAAACCTTTGTGGGATCCTTACGACTCACAAAGGAAAAACACACTTAGGAGTCCTCACGACTCCTAAGGAGAAAATACACCTGCTGGATCCTCACGACTCGCAGGGAGAAAATGCTTTTATGGGACCCTCACGGCCCATAAAATTGAAAAGCCTTAGGCGATGGGGACCTAAACCCGTCTCTTAAGCCATCGCTCCGCCAACAAGAGTAGGCGAATGATGAATTGCTCCCGGCACCTCTGCTTCAGTGTTAGCAATGCTGATGCCGGCCCATATCCCAAAATTCCAAGCTCGCCATCCATAGACCCCTAAGTCTTTAAACTGGAAACAGATGACCTCCAAGTCGTTAAACTGGAAACAGATGACCACCAAGTCGTTAAACTGGAAACAGATGACCTCCAAGTCGTTAAACTGGGAACAGATGACCTCCAGGTCTTTAAACTGGGAACAGATAGACCTCCAGGTCGTTAAACTGGGAACAGATGACCTCCAGGTCTTTAAACTGGAAACAGATGACCTCCAGGTCGTTAAACTGGAAACAGATGACCTCTATGTCGTTAAACTGAAAACAGATGACCTCTATGTCGTTAAACTGGAAACAGATGACCGCTAAGTCGTTAAACTGGAAACAGATGACCGCTACGTCGTTAAACTGGAAACAGTAGACCACCAAGTCTTTAAACTGGAAACAGATGACCACCAAGTCGTTAAACTGGAAACAGATGACCTCCACGTCGTTAAACTGGAAACAGATGACCACCACGTCTTTAAAACTGGAAACAGATGACCACCACGTCGTTAAACTGGAAACAGATGACCTCTAAGTCGTTAAATTGGAAACAGTCGACCTTTAAGTCATTAAACTGGGAACGAGGGAAATCCACTCATGTGTCCTCACGATACATGAGGAGAACAAACCTTTGTGGGATCCTTACGACTCACAAAGGAAAAACACCCTTAGGAATCCTCACGACTCCTAAGGAGAAAATACATCTGCGGGATCCTTACGACTCGCAGGGAGAAAATGCTTTTATGGGACCCTCACGGCCCATAAAATTGAAAAGTCTTAGGTGACAGGGATCTAAACCTGTCTCCTAAGCCATCGCTCCCCAACCTCAACGGCGAATGATGAGTCGCTGTTGGTACTACATTCCAGTGCAGCGATGCAGACGCAAACCAAATTCCAACTCTCATACCCCAACGGCGAATGATGAATCGCTCCTGGTACTACATTCCAGTGCAGCGATGCAGACGCCAACCAAATTCCAACTCCCATACCCCAACGGCGAATGATGAGTCGCTCCTGGTACTACATTCCAGTGCAGCGATGCAGACGCCAACCAAATTCCAACTCCCATACCCCAACGACGAATGATGAGTTGCTCCTGGTACCACATTCCAGTGCAGCGATGCAGACGCCAACAAAGACCTGAAATTTTTCCGGCCCTACGGTCTGGATCATACATCCTGCAAAACCGTATACAATCCACGGGCGTAAAACAATCTCGATCTCTCCAAAATAAAAGAGAGAAAAAAAAGGAACGGTATGTCCACAAGGAAAATGGGCACGGATGAAAACCCGAAAGGGCTCCGTGAGTAAAAACAGCAGGACTGCCGGCGAGTTTGTGAAAAACCCGAAAGGGCGCAAACTCGTAAAAAAAAAAGAAACGCACTCGCAAAGTCCTCTCGACTTTGTGAGGAGAAAATTCCCGCGTGAGATCCCTACGACTGACAAAGGAGCAACACACTTAGGAGTCCCCACGACTCCTAAGGAGAAAATACACCTACAGGATCATTACGACCCGTAGGGAGAAAATGCTTTGTGAGACCCTTACGGCTCACAAAATGGAAAAGTCTTAGGTGACAGGGATCTAAACCTGTCTCCTATGCCACCAATTCTCAAATCCTCTCAGGGCACATGATGAGTTGCTCCTGGCATTATTCCAGTGCAGCAATGCAGATGCCAAAAAAAACCAAACCCAAATCCTCCCGAGGCAAATGATGAGTTGCTCCTGGCATTATTCCAGTGCAGCAATGCAGATGCCAAACAAAAAAACCAAATCCAAATCCTCTCGGGACACATGATGAGTTGCTCCTGGCATTATTCCAGTGCAGCAAAGCAGATGCTGACAGAAAACCAATTCCCAAATCCTCTCAAAGACAGATGATGATTCGCTCCTGATACCATATTCCAGTATAGCGATGCTGATGTCAACTCAAATCAAACAAATCAAACCAACCAATTCCAACATCGACCTCTGCGTCCGACAGCGACACTCCGTGCCGGGGAAACGTCAAGCAAACACTCCGTGCCGGGGACACGTCAACCAGCGACACTCTGCATCGGGGAAACGTCCAACACAGACACTCCGCAACGGGGAAACGTCCACAGACACTCCGTAACGGGGACACGTCAACCATCGACACTCCGTACCGGGGAAACGTCCAACAGCAGACACTCCGTGCCGGGGAAAAGTCCAACAGCAGACACTCCGTGCCGGGGAAAAGTCAACCCGCGACACTCCGCGCCGGGGAAAAGTCGATCAGCGACACTCCGTGCCGGGGAAAAGTCGAAAAGTCGATCAGCGACACTCCGTGCCGGGGAAAATTCAACCCGCGACACTCCGCGCCTGGGAAAAGTCGATCAGCGACACTCCGTGCCGGGAAAAAGTCAACCCGACACTCCGCGCCGGGGAAAAGTCGATCAGCGACACTCCGCGCCGGGGAAAAGTCGATCAGCGACACTCCGTGCCGGGGAAAAGTCAACCCGCGACACTCCGCGCCGGGGAAAAGTCGATCAGCGACACTCCGTGCCGGGGAAAAGTCAACCAGACACTCCGCGCCGAGGAAAAGTCGATCAGCGACACTCCGTGCCGGGGAAAAGTCAACCCGGGACACTCCGTATCGGGGAAACGTCCAACAGCAGACACTCTGTGCCGGGGAAAAGTCAACCCGACACTCCGTGCTGGGGAAAAGTCGATCAGCGACACTCCGTGCGGGGGAAAAGTCAACCCGCGACACTCCGCGCCGGGGAAAAGTCGATCAACGACACTCCGTGCCGGGGAAAAGTCAACCCGACACTCCGCGCCGGGGAAAAGTCGATCAGCGACACTCCGTGCCGGGGAAAATTCAACCCGCGACACTCCGCTCAGGGGAAAAGTCGATCAGCGATACTCCGTGCCGGGGAAAAGTCAACCTGACTCTCCGCGCCGGGGAAAAGTCGATCAGCGACACTCCGTGCCGGAGAAAAGTCAACCCGACGCTCCGCGTCGGGGAAAAGTGGATCAGCGACACTCCGTGCCGGGGAAAAGTCAACCCGACGCTCCGCGCCGGGGAAAAGTCGATCAGCGACACTCCGTGCCGGGGAAAAGTAACCCGACACTCCGCGCCATGGAAAAGTCGATCAGCAACACTCCGTGCCGGGGAAAAGTCAACCCGCGACACTCCGCGCCGGGGAAAAGTCGATCGTGCCGTGGAAAAGTCGATCAGCGACACTCCGTGCCGGGGAAAAGTCAACCGGCGACACTCCGCGCCGGGGAAAAGTCGATCAGCGACACTCCGTGCCGGGGAAAAGTAAACCCGACACTCCGCGCCGGGGAAAAGTCGACCAGCGACACTTCGTGCCGGGAAAAAGTCAACCCGCGACACTCTGCGCCGGGGAAAAGTCGATCAGCGACACTCTGTGCCGGGGAAAAGTCAACCCGACACTCCGCGCCGGGGAAAAGTTGATCAGCGACACTCCGTGCCGGGGAAAATTCAACCCGCGACACTCCGTGCCGGGGAAAATTCAACCCGCGACACTCCGCGCCGGGAAAAAGTCGATCAGCGACACTCCGTGCCGGGGAAAAGTCAACCCGACACTCCGCGCCGGGGAAAAGTCGATCAGCGACACTCCGTGCCGGGGAAAAGTCAACCCGCGGCACTCCGTGCCGCGGAAAAGTCGATCAGCGACACTCCGTGCCGGGGAAAAGTCAACCCGACACTCCGGGCCGGGGAAAAGTCGATCAGCGACACTCCGTGCAGGGGAAAAGTCAGCCCGCGACACTCCGCGCCGGGGAAAAGTCGATCCGCGACACTCCGTGCCGGGGAAAAGTCAACCAGCGACACTCCGCGCCGGGGAAAAGTCGATCAGCGACACTCCGCGCCGGGGAAAAGTCAACCCGACACTCCGCACCGGGGAAAAGTCGATCAGCGACACTCCGCGCCGGGGAAAAGTCGATCAGCGACACTCCGTGCCGGGGAAACGTCAAACAGACACTCCGTCTCGGGGACACGTCAACCAGCCGATACTCCGCCTCGGGGAAACGTCAAGCAGACACTCCATGCCGGGGGCACATCGACAACAGACACTCTGTCTCGGGGATACGTCAACCAGCCGATACTCCGCCTCGGGGAAACGTTAAGCAGACACTCCGTGCCGGGGACACATCGACAACAGACACTCCGTCTCGGGGATACGTCAACCTGCCGATACTCCGCCTCGGGGAAACGTCAAGCAGACACTCCGTGCCGGGGGCACATCGACAACAGACACTCTGTAACGGGGAAACGTCAAGCAGACACTCCGTCTCGCAGACGCGTCAAGCGTCGACCGTCCATGTCGCAAAAAGGGCAGTGCAGGCTTCCTACAAAGCAGGAACCAGATCACTCCGGGCCAGGGAAACGTCTACCACGGACACTCCGTCTCGGAGACACCTAAAGCGTCGACCGTCCACGTCGTAAAAAGGGCAGTGCATCCCAAAAAGTGGGAACCAAGGCAAGTCGCCTCCACGTGAAAGAAGATCCATCAATTTCATGCATACGACTCACATATGTAGTGTGCATTTATTGATGGGGGGCACTTTGTTGAAGTCAAAATTTGCACCCCGGTTGACCAAGTCAAAGTCAAGGTCAACCCCAAGCAAGTGGGGCCCAAGCCCAAGCAAGTGGGCCAATGCCCAGGTCGAGCCCGAACACGAAGCGTCCGGCCTTCCGCCATGCCAACAAAAAAATCATGTAATAAATAATTTTTATGTAATTTTTTATACATGAATGTATGTAAAATGGGCATAAAACCAATATTTTGTAAGCCCATGGCTTATGTGCAAAAATAAAATGGCACATGAGCCATGGGATGGCTAAAATGCCATTTTTGTAAAGCCCAAGAGGCTATATGTAAATATGTAAGCCTATAAAAGGCAACATGATGAATAAAAAAGACACAACTTTTCATTCCCCCAAAATCTAGGGTTTTTTGTGACTCCTGCTCCTTCTCCAAGATTCTAAACCTTCTCCTTTCTTTTGAATTAAATCAAGAGTTTTACTCTTTCTTTTCAAAAACTAAGAAGTCTTCCACCACAAAACCCATAAAGGGGAACTTGGATCTACCATTAGATCTCAGAAAGGAGAGATTTTTAGATCTCACATCTCTTGATCTTCAAGATCCAGCTAAACAACAGGAGGAAGAAGAAGCCCCTTCATCAGCTTCAAAACATCCTAGGAGTTTAACTCCATTCATATATACATAATAAATATTTCCTTTCTGAAACATAGCTTCTGTTTCTTAGGCTAAAAGGCTCCTTTTCTCGCCGGCGCTCAAGCGCAGAGCGCCCGCGTGCCGACACGTGGCGCGCTTGCGCTCGAGCGCAAGTCGTCCCGGTGCCGACACGTGGCGCGCTCGCGCTCCAGCGCAAGCGCTCGAGCGCAAGTCGTCCTGTGCTGACACGTGGCCCGCTTGCGCTCAAGCGCAAGCGCAAGTCGTCCTCGTGCCGACACGTGGCGCGCTAGTGCCTGAGCGCTCAGCCCCTAGACGCACAGCGCCCAAGGTGCTGCCCCACGCATCCTTTGGATGCCTTTTCCCCCTCTTTCTTTTATATATATATATATACATATATACATATATATATATACACACATATGTATACATATTTACACACACACATACTCCGCGACACCGTCCCTGTTAGAAATTTTTTTTAACGGGGCGCTGCCCCGCACCCCACAAGGGGGCTGCTAGCCCTCTTGACCCCCAGCCCGCTATCCGGGTAGCGGGACCCCCGTAAAAACTCTGCGTAGCTCCCGATATATCCAAACCCCCCTTTCAAAACACAACACATGTACACTGCACATTGAGTTCGCATGATCATTTTAACCCGTTAATCGGAGGTTCTCTCGCCCCAAAGGCGAGGGGTAATTAACGGCAGCTTAGTCCGCGGCTGCCAGAGATTTGGATCCCTACAATCAATAAACCCCGGCCTACCCTAGGCAGGGGGAATCTGTAGTATACGCCTGACAAGCGCGCGCGTATTCACATCTCAATGGGGTGACCAAAAACACCCTACAATGTCGATTTGGCTCAGAACCAATCCGAGAAACTACTGATCTAACCATCAGTAGTTCTCAACTGTCTTGGCCAAAGTCTTATGGTTCTAGCCATCCAGACACAGTGCGATATGAACTCCCAATACCGGGAGAGACGAATCCCTGACAATCACTCACTGCTTCCATGTGGCTCGGGACTGCACCCAACAAAAACCCGTTTGCACGACTCAGTAGAGCCGTGGTTGGGCAGTGATCAAAGCATATTGGAAACTCACACGAGACAAATGATGACCTCAGGTCCTAAGACTAAGCTGTACTCATGTCACCTGAGAACCACTATCTGACGATAGGTATAATACCATCTAGAAGTTCTCGGCGAGTCCTTCCTGTGTACTTACCCCTATTGAGCACCTGTATACAATCTTAGGCGATCACACCAATAGTTATGGGACTAATCATCGCCCCTCGTCGGAGTCTAGAAACGTATACACAAGTGTACACTGGAGTATCGATACCCGATCTTGATACTTCTGCGACTTGAGACCTTTAAGGATGTGCTTGTGGACTACCCAGCTCCCACGAGTATGATCGCTATCATAATGCTGGTAGTCAAATAAAATCCTACAGGCTTTATCAACATGTAACCGTTATATGTTATATCGAGTATAACATATGCACATGTTAAAATAAAGTCAAATCATACTAGTATACTACTGTATCGAGTCTTTATCAATATGTGCAAGTAATATAAAGCATCAATGGAAAGAAATACACATATCAAGGTAAAAATAACTTAAATAATATACTATATACAACTGAGCAAGATTGTCCTGTACATACATATCCCCAGCATCCTATACAATACAACCCTCTAGGGCATACATATCCAACAGTTCTTCACTCGAACCTTAGACACTATAAACCCTATGTGACTCAAGCCATTTTGCCTAGTATATTGAAGGCCTTTCTTTTTTGCCACCAATTTTGGCATGCTGACCCTGTTATTCGCCAGCTGCACCTTTATGTCCTGTGAATGTCATTTGTAATTTTCAAAATATTTCTTGACTCATCTCTTAAAAATATTTTAAACTATGGTTTGTGTGACCGATTAATTCTTATTGTATAGTAACAAAAAATAGTTCTTTAAGCTTTTGAAAATAGCTTGCATATAATTTTTGAACTTAGAAAGTAAGTTGCTCATTTCATCCCAACATTCATAAAAGACTACCACTATTGGACCGCATTCACGACATACTAGTTTATCATGTCGGTTTCGTTCCACGTTCCATATTGTTCCGCTTTTAGGTAGCCCAAATTTATTATTCTGATTCCCTAGACCCATTTTAGATTAAGTTGCAGCGTCTTATTCTAGGGTACTAGTATGTTTGAATGATTTATACTTCTTGATATAGTCTTCGTTTTCTATTAGAATTCCATTTCATATATCCTTGTAATTTATGTTCAGGCAATATGTTCAGCTGCATTCATCGTGTCTTTGATGGATCTTTATGTTCTGATTATTTAGTTCTAGGTTATATAACTGACCTGGAAAGTCAGAAACTAGTGCTTTAGTGAAGGGATATCCATGCATGCGTGCATAGTTTCTGTTAATTCTTATTTATTGTTGTAGTTTGTGATAATTTGTTGCTTGAGTTGCTGTAACTCACATGAAGCAGCAAGTGTAATTTAATTAACCAAGCAACCCATTAGAATGTGATATAGTAATTGGGTGTTGGGAGCTCTTTGAGTGCCAAAGTTATTGAATCATGAATGGTATTTGACATTTTTTCTTTTACACAGGCACCCAAACAAGAGCCTAAAATAGAAAAAAATGTAGAAAAGCCTGCTGGAAAATCTGCTGGGAAGAAAGCAAAGCAGCCTGAAGTAAATGTGAATCGGGTGAATGCGACTCGGGTAACTAATGAAGTTCTTGCAGATCCACTTGCGGAGAAGCTTCGCCAACAAAGGTATGTGATATTTTTTCCAATTTTATTTTAAGATTTAAGAGTCCAAGCTTATGGAAATGAAAGTAGAGAGTTTGTATTTAGTTTGTTATCATCACAATGATTGAGTTAACAAAGTTCTAAGTGGATCTAATGCCAAACTTTTATTAATCAGTACCAAATCACTGGCCTAGGGTTAAGAGAGGGACTTGCTACAATCTTGAACAAAGACTTGGTGCTCTCTGCTTTCTTGGGTTTAAACTTTAGAGGAAATGGAAATAATGATAGATTTGGGTATATGAAATTATTATGTGCAACTCAAGGAAAAAATAAAGCCGAGTCCATAACCAAACGCATTCCCAAAGTTGCATTTGGTTTGCAACTAATGGGATGAGGTTAATGTTATTGAAAGTTTTGTAATCTTTAGGTCATAGTCCCTCTCCTAGTCTAGGAGAAATAACTAGCACAAATTAAAAGTTTATTTATGAAGGACAATGGCTGCACTATTAGCAAGGGAAAGAATTAGGCTAGCCAAATTATGTAGGAAAATAATGTGATCTTTTCACAGGGGTGGTTGGCTTCTGGAGTGTCTACAAAACTATGTTCTGCAGCTGATATTTTTGCATTTTTGTTTATAGACTTGTGGAGGAAGCCGATTACAAGACGACAACAGATTTATTTGCTAAGAAGGGTGATGAAAAATCCCTAAATAATTTTATTCCCAAATCAGAAAGTGATTTTATGGAATACACTGAGCTTCTCTCATGTAAGATTCGGCCCTACGAGGTATGCGATTTTTTGTTCTTTTTTTCCCCTTTCCTTCTTTCTTTTTTCCTTTTGTTTTAAGGCATAGTTAAGTTCAACCCGTTCCGTTCTTTCTTATATAGGTACTAATATGTGCATCTTTCTTATTTCTTTTGATCAGAAAAGCTTTCATTACCTGGGCCTTCTTAAAGCTGTGATGAGACATGCTATGACGTCACTAAAAGCATCAGATGCTAAAGATATAGCTTCTTCAGTTACAGCAGTTGCAAATGAAAAACTCAAAGCGGAGAAGGAAGCTAATGCCGGAAAGAAGAAGCAGGGTAAGAAACTGGAACTTGTCTTTTTTTAGTAAACCAGAGTCACTGGTTTATATACAATCTTTAATGCATATGCTATCATAGTTACGAACCAATGTCTCTTTGGTTGCAATCTGGTATGATTTGAGTAGGAAGTGAAATAGATGGGCATCTATGCTCCTTTGCTGCTATATGCCTCACTTGAGAAGATAGAAAGATAGATGGACAGCTATATAGGTCGCTCTACAAAATGCCAAATAAAAAGAAATGCTTAAATGGTACAAAGGTTGAACAGTCTCTCTACCTTCATCCCTCTGTATGCTGATTTGATAAATAGTCCATGTGAATTTAATAATACATGGATGATGTTCTGCCAAATACACCCACCCTTCCCAAAATAATTTGTGACGAGTACAACAAAATCTACAATGGCATGATTGTTACAACACACGATTTTTATATAAAAGGGTGTACATACCCCCATTTTTCTTGGGCTAAATCACACGGCTATTACATCTCTCACCCAATCATCAAAGCATGAATGCGGTATAACTCTACGAGACTTGGACGAAATCAGTATTTACATAGGGAGTCCTTCAATGTGTATTATCTCTTTGTATATGCTTTCCATGTAGGTAGAGATATATTTTTATTTACATCTACATGCATTCATTCTAAAGACTAGTGAAATATGTTGGTGCTAACAATATATGAATGGCAGGGGCAAAGAAAAAGCAGCTTCATGTGGACAAGCCCGATGACGATATTGCTACAGCCCGTTACGATGCTATAGATGACTATGACTTTATGTGAGAAATAGACTTTTTTTTATAAAAAAAGAGCGTATTGATACGAATTTGTGAGGGTGCAGAGTCCAACCATTTTTTGGAGCGTTTTGAGGTCGATTATATTGTTTATCAAACAATGAGGAAGGAAATTGGATATGGCAGACTTGTTGGTAGCCTCTTTGTGCTGGTGGTTTCATTTTTATTTTATTACAAAGTTTACTTGAGAGATTGGTGATTTTTGTATTGAATATCTGTACTTTTTTCCCCTCTTAGGTATTTATTTATTTATTATTATTATTTTAAAATCAACCTACTTTGGGGATCGTATTTGCGTCTCTCATATTGGAGAGAAAGGTGGTATCAATCGAGTTTAGCCCAATTGGTCATCTTGATCTCTATAACCTAAAGCATACATACAACATTGTTGCTTTGATTACGGAAAATGTGTCACTACTAGTAAATTGTTGCATGGCAACACATGTTGAAAGAAGTATCAAAATCATATAATATTTTGTTTCTGAGAGTAATGTTGATCAAGATGATATTCCAGATCCTGGCTTTTTTTATCAAGAGCTTGTTTTTTTTCATATATTAGTTATCCCTAACGCTCATCTCCTTTGGCTCTTACCACCAAACTGACCTTCTGCGCTTTTCAAAACCTTTTCGGATTCAGATGTATGGATTCTCCAAGAGAGAAGAGCTACGGTGGTCCTCCGGACCGTCCGGATCCCACGATCGAATAAAAGGTTTGATCTACATTTGATCTCACATGATAAAATCAACTACAACATAGTGTGTTACCGTTTATTCATCTTAACATTCTCATTTCAGCTACACTCATTCCATCCATCTTCGCATTCCTCTATACCTAACTGAAAATAATAGTAATAATAGTACTAGCGTTACGAATGTGTGGGTTCAAGAAATAAAGAGTCAGGTATGATGGATTAACTCTTTGCTGCAAATGGGTCTCTGTCTTTTTTTTCCCTCAACAATTTTGTTGCTGCACGTGACAAAGTTTTTCTTTTCTTTTCTTTTCTTTTTTTGCCTTGGCCATCTGAAGTCATGAAAATTGTTTCGAGTATTTTATACACATAAGAGTCCAAAGTAGCTTTTAGATTTCCCTTTTCTCGTCGACTCATTTATTGCGAACTCTTGACCGCCATAAAATGCCTACTGGCTGTTGAAAAGGGATGGACTGCTTCACAATGGGTAAGTATCTAAATAATTTTCCATATGTAAACTAATACTCCAAAGAGCAAAGTGTTCCTACCACGCACACAAGCATTTAAGTGCTAGGGCCAACGCGTGTAGCAACCCACTGCGTAGGCACTTGTGTGGAACCCATGCATTTAATTGCAGGGGCCACCGCGTGTAGCAACACGCTGAGTAGGCACTCATTTCTCTAGTCTAAAGGTGGCATTGGGATGTTAATACTACACATATTAACTCAAAAATCATCCGACAGATGCTTTTTATTGGGAGGTTCTAAACAAACTCATATGGAGGCGTCCACATTTGAAAAGGGTTATTTTGATATACCTCACTCAAATCTTGGGTATTTTGAAATAACTCACTTAAAAAACCACGTATTTTTAAAAAACCCACCCAAATGTTTACCATTAACTAAATAAGATACTCCGTCAATAAGCCGTTAGTTAGGGATAGTTTGTGTATGGTGTTAGGGTCGCACACTTGCGGACCATGGGGAACATAGAACAAAAAATTTCTAAACATAGTACTATAAACTCAAACCAAGATCATTCAAAAACTAGAAGTTGTAGAACAATAAGAGAGCAAACACAAAACAATACTGGGTATTAAAGGGGTCTGCAACTTTTGTAGCATGTCCACTCTCTAGTGGAAAACCCAAACTTCGCTCAAAGATTACGGGATTGAGATTGATCTACGACCTCCTTGCCGAAAATGGCCCACCTTGAAAGCAACCCACCTAAGCTCCAATTCCATAAAAGAACACTTCTTTGTGAAACTACTAACTCTCACAAATTGCTAATAAGCAAGATGAAGTGGAAAAGCTCTCTTTTACTATCTATTTCTTCTCTTTTGTTTTCATCACATGAGGAAGAAGATGAAGAGACAAATGAATTATCCATCCTTTTCTTTTTCTCTCTAATCTATCATATAGTAGAAAGAGGGGATGCGACTTATCTCCTCTAGTGGTTCCCACATGCCTCCACATGCAAGCATGCCATTAAAAGGCAAGGATCAGTATATGTATCATATACATATACTATATACTTTGAGAGAGTGTGTGTGTATCATATACCCAATACTAGTAACTATATCATATATGGATATTAAGTCAACACCTGACTTAATAATTCAGCTCATAAATAAATCGGCTAGTATTAACAAACGTCCAATCAATATAGGTGTATCCTATACACGTGTTTAATCGAACTCCTATACGTATCAACTATACACACAATACAAATTCACATCATTGTTTCACATCAGCGGACACTTTCGGCGTGGAACTCTAAAGACTTGACAATACACTGGCAGTAGGTTAATAGGTTCATATCTGATTGAATCTGAAATAATTTCAGATTAATCCCCTAACGAGTTAACCCACAAGCACGTCAGCGGTACGGCTACCCAGGTATGTGTCAAAAGGTTGGTCGATAAGCAAACTCATATGCACCTAACAAAGCCTATCGGTAACAATTACCGTACAGTCCAGTCTCTTCGTCAAAGAGTGTCACAAACTGAGTCCGAGGGTGGAAACTTTCAGACCCCCAATAACCCAATAAATTATGCCGATATCAAATTCATAACTTTCCGAGATACAACTGAAAACTCTTATCAGTTTACTTTAACTACCCTATCAAGGGATTTCATGTTATAGTCATATCATGCATTGATCGGAAGAGATTTTACGTGTTGTATTTTAAGTTCTAAAGTAACTGCAATCAAGACGGCGTCGCGTGTAGCTATCCGTGATGAGTATGGATCGTCCACAGAGAGATGGTGCGTTTTAGGTTTTTGTTCTCACGAGTTAAGCCAAAGATCCGAATAATTCGATTCTAACCTAAGTGTATTGTATATATGCAATGAAACGCTTGTTAGGGATGGAGATAGGTTAGTTTAACTTAGAAAAATCCGTATACTTTGTTTTGTGCCTCTCTTGACTATTAACGCTAAGGTAATCGACAACAACGTAGATTAGGGTGCTTAAGCACGGTATTTGCGAAATCTGACTTATTGACCCTTATCCTTCCATTCTTGTCTCTTAACTTTCGCTTCCGGCCAAACCACACGCAACCAGTCACGTTTAGGAATCACCGCTACTGTGGTAGGATAGGGTATCTAACGGAGCACTTGCGTGAGTTTTGGACGGAGTTTAATAGATAAGTTAAAGGGAAAATGAAAGCATAAAGAAAAACCTAAGTTAAACATCAACTCTCATTCTCTAACAAGATCAACCATTCACAAGACATCACAAACATCAAAAGAAAACACAAGAAAGAAGATATCAAAGAAAACAACATTGCAAGTAAGTAAATGCAAGAAAATTAAGTGAAAGAAAGTAAAGTCAAGAAGATACTAGAACCATTGTGCACAAGTGAAATCTTCATTTAAAGTTGAATATCCAAGATACAAGCAATGATTTCAATAACTCAAAACTAAACTTGCAAGTTCAATAAAGAGGTTGTAAGATCAGGAGAGGGCAAGGAACTCAAAGTTACCTACTGCTATGTACAGAGAGTTAACCAAAATTACAAAATGTAAGAATGAAAAATGGTATGAAGTGGTCTATGTATGGCTCTCAAGCTTGCTCTCTATTCTGGTATATCTAGGCACTTCATCAATAAAAACAAATAATATAATTGAGATGATATGGCAACTTAGAATGACTAGAAGAAAAATGGAATCAAAATGAGGAGGTGGGACCGCCGGTGGCGGGAAATTGGACCATTTTTGTGTTTTTTCTTCAAGTGGCGGGCCCCGTCTTCTTGTGGTAATCTTATGTCCTCTTCATGATCTCACTGGTAATGTTTGATTCTTCTATATCAACTTGAGCTGTAATATGAAGATTTGGAGGGAAATGCAACTTTAAATCACATCAACACTTTATCCATCACATCAAGCCCACTTGCTTTAAACAACTTGCCCACTTGCCCACTTTTGTTCATGTCATCATCATGTTAGCCCACCGTGGTTCATGCATCAAAAATGTTGTGTTCACACTTGTATCATGTTTGACCATTCTTGATAAAATGTATACGCTTGAATTGTTTTGCAAAATCTTCTTGAATAATGATCGGTATTCCGTTCCGGTTGCAGTGTCGGCTCATAAATGTCGTATTCGTGCATTTGAGTGTGTTGTCATAAATACCTGTAATCTGTACTTTGAGCAGACACGGATTAATAGTACTGATATATCATAAAATTGATAATGAATGAATGCTATTGAAATGCAGTTTTTCGTGATGAACAAATATCCCCAAACTTATCTTTTGCTCGTCTCGAGCAAAACAAAATCCTAACCCCACTTTCGCAGGGAACGCGATTGCACTGAGCCCGTGCAACAAGCCGTTAAATCTCTAGGTGTCCCTAGTAGGAGGAGTATTCTCTCCTGAGGGTTTTCAGCGGATTACACCCACAAAATCCCGTTAAGCTAGTTTCGCTAAATAACTATCGATTCTAACTTTAAGGTTTAGTATCAAAACTAGAAATTCTATTATCCTAAGTTAAAAATATCTAACCCTTATTTTTCACACCTCACTTCTTATTTATCTTCAGATTCTATACGTTTTCTTGTGCGGTGCAAATAGCGTTGTTACGTTTCAAAAAGTTCGATTAAAATCATGCTGTCACAAAATAAAGAACGGATAAAACTTCAAAAGGATCATACAAGTTTATAAAGAGTTAAGTTTTTCTCAAGTTTCGTTTTCCAGTTAGGTTTCAAATTCAGAATTTCTTCCTTAACAGAAAACTAGGTCTTATTCTTCACTCTACATTTTACTTGTTTTTGTTTCATACACACCTTCGTGAACGTGCAATAGTCTTTATCATAGGATAAAACCATCATATCTTCGTTAAAATATTTTTATAAAAATTTGTCTTTAGTCAAGATTATTCTCACACAAAACACCGTTAGAAATTTTAACTCGGAGAGAACACTTGCTTGACTTTGTTTTAAATTGGACTTTCTAGGCTTCTTAGCGAGCTTTGGGCCAATACACCCAAATCAGTTGGTTTTAGGGTATTAGGTGTAGAAACATGCCGGCGAACTTAATTGCCCAAGTTACCTAGGTCCTAAAACAAAAAGACTCATTTTAGCGTGAAAATCATAACAATTTAATGCGAACGAAGATATAACCGTTGTTCATTTTTAGGATAAAAGACATGATTGAGATAAGGTGTATAATCGTTCTAATCAAGTTTCAGATGCGTTATTTCTCAGACTTAGCTTCTATCAAAGCTTCAATAATATCCCTTTATATCCACTTCACTTTATAAACTATTCTTAATATTACTTATTTCAAAACAAATCTGTCTGATTCTAAAAAAATAGTTTATCAATTAAAAGTTTTAAGACATATCAGACTTGTCGTCTAATTTTCAAAACTCACGACACGTGTAGTGTGATGGAAAGACGTATATTAGCTATGGTTAAACTTAAAAGAGGGTTATTTTTCAGGTTTTCAAAATCTAAAAATAGCATTTAGTTGGTCCTATCTTATCAAACTAAACCATCAGA
Source organism: Agapanthus africanus (assembly GCA_030015575.1). Taxonomy (NCBI): domain Eukaryota; kingdom Viridiplantae; phylum Streptophyta; class Magnoliopsida; order Asparagales; family Amaryllidaceae; genus Agapanthus; species Agapanthus africanus. The sequence goes on along the minus strand of JASDDO010000019.1, from coordinate 493,699,546 downwards.
ATTTCGAATCTAAGTTCTTCCACTAGTTAACTTGATGACAAAATTTTCTGATATTTATGGGTTTTCGAATATGTATGCAAATGCATAATATACAAATAAATACAAAAGATAGAGATACTTACCGAGCACACCTCCAAACTTAAACTTGACAGTGCCCTCACTGTCATGCTACACAAAGATGGTCAAAATTGTTGAGGGGTCAAAATATGTCGGTTCGCTATTATACACACACACATACACAAAAGGAAACAAAATATATACACAAAAAGATCTTCCCAAACTTAAGTGAAACAATGTTTCCACTTGTTAAGCATTGAAGTTCAAAGTTAGGGGGAGGGAACATCATCAATCTATACAAGGCCTTACACAGACCAAAGGTTAATACCAACCATTCAAAAATTCCATCGTGATATGACCGGGGTTGTTGGAAGAATGCGGAGAGAAAGAAAACGAAGAATATACGAGACTGTGTGTGGATGAAAGTGGTATATGGCCTCGGTAGATGAGAAGATGAACGGAAGGGAGAAGAATAGAGTATGGACTTGAGGTTTTAAATTGATTGAATGAATTAGTACAGTGTGTAATGATTTGAAATTGGAGTTTTCTAACTGTACTAATTTATCAATACTTTGCGAAATGGGGTCAAACCTCTCAAGATTTGCAAGAAAACATGGGCTCGAATTTTGTGAACCAGATGAGGGAAATGAAGGTATTAAGTTGTATTGTGGTAGGAAAACGATGAGAACGACGGAGGGAAATAACTGAGGAATGGTATCGGTTAGAAGCTCAGGAGGATGTTTGTTGGGTTTACCTAGCACCTCATCAAGGGTTTAGAAGCATCACATATGCCAAAATCAAATTTTTAAGGTGCTAAGTGAACTTGCAAAGAATCATAACTAGAAATTTAGGGTTTCTTTTGACTAAGCATCACATGCAAAAGAAAAAGTATCACTAAGAGTAGAGATTACAACCTTTGTAGACCTCCTTTGGTGACTCCTTGGCACTTTGAGGGTTTGGAACGGTTCGATGGAAGCCTTCCTTGTCCACGAAGATCCACCCGAAGTCCCTTTGCCCAAAGCTCCATGCTTTACTTAGTATGTGAATGAAGTAGAGCAAACACCCTACACAAATGGGCTAGATGTGTGTAGTATGATGATGTGATTTGTATTCTATAATCAAAACCCTATCTTTTTATCAACTTTACTCAAAGAAATTTTCAAGAGAGGAAGAAGAAGATGGTGGCTAAGCTTGAGCTCAAAAGAAAAATGATATGAGTGAATAATTGAAATGAGAAAAGAATAATCCATATTAATCCTTCTCACTTCAACCATGGTTAGCAATTATCTAGATCTTTTTCATTGAGTTAAAAAGGCAAAAGGATAATTAACTCAAGGTTAAAAAGTGGTTGAAGCATGGTCAAAGATGATAAACATTAACCATGAGTGAATTATCCTTTCCTTTATTTAAAATGATAAATAAATAGATAATTACTACAATATGAGTCTTGCATTGCCACCAAATATGTATCAACAACCATGATACAATGTATGTATGTATGTGTCCATGCACATCATCATGTGCATACATGCATGCATACAAAAATAGAAAAAGGGTTTAATTAAAGAATTAATCTAAAAGTCATTTATTAAATCAACACTTGATTTTGCAAACCGGTCATATCATATACGACCCAACCAATAGAAAATGCCTGATTAATATACGGTATCACATATCCATATTTAATCGGGTCCCCGCGCATATCTCATATGCACACCACATCTTTTCGCCTGAGCTAGGAAACTTCATTGTGGGACTCTAAGACTCGTCAATACGCCGGCAGCAGGTGATGATCATATCAAACACCCACAAGCCGCAAGCGGTCAGCTAAACGTAACGGCCACCCGGGTATTGAGCGATCAGAAGAAAACCAGCGAAGCTGTCAAAACTCCCGTCGAGCCAACTGGCAACACTTACTGTACAGTCCGGTCTCTTCGTCAGATATGTTGCATATCGAGTCTAGAGATGGAATCGTCGACCCCAATAACTCAATAAGTCATGCTGGTGTATGGCTCATAACAGATCGAGAAACTACTGATAACGCTTATCAGTAAATCTCAGCAGCCCTGGCCAGAGACTTCCTGTTATAGCCAATCGAGCATAGCACAACATCAACTCCCAATACCGGGAGAGACGAAACCCCTCCTATCGCTCATCGCCTCCATGTGCCTCGGGACTGTACCCAAAGCCCACCTGTTTGCACGACTCAATAGAGCCGTGGTAGGGTGGATATCAAAGTACAGTGGGAGGACACACAAGACTCTATGACGATCTTGGGTCTACAGACTAACCTGTACCAGTGTCACCTGAGAACTGCTATCCGACGATAGATATAATACCATATAGGAGTTCTCTGTGAGTCCGTTCAGTGTACCCAGTCTCCACTGAGCACCCGCATACAATCTCTGGTGTTACCTCACCAGATGGATATGAGATCATCCATCGCCCATCATATGGGACAAGAATAGTATACGCTAGTCTACTCTGGAATATCGATGCCCCGTCTCGATACACCCACGACTAGGAACAGTTCAAGGATATGCTTATAAACTACACATGCCCCACTAGTATGATCCGCATCATAGTCACAGTAGTCAAGCAAATATCCTAAGGGTTTTATCAACATGTGCAAATGAATAAAAGCATGATCAAATCAACATGTCAAGATAAAGTAAACCAGATAGCATACTATCATGTTGAGCGAGAAAGCCATCTCAAATCATATATACATGTCCAAGCATCCACTATACATATAATGGCCTCTAGGGCATACATATATCTAACAATCTCCCACTTGCACTAAGGCCAGTTATTGGCGTATCTCATACCCAACATCTTAAAAAGTCGCTCATGCTGCGGCTGTGGAAGGGCCTTGGCGAGTGGATCCGCTGTGTTATCCTTTGTATCCACTCTCCGAATCTCGATCTCCTGGCGATCTACTATCTCCTGGATCAAATGATATCGCCTCAGGATGTGTCTGGATTTCTGATGGGACCTTGGTTCTTCGGCTAACGCCATAGCTCCATTATTATCACAATACAATGGTATTGGATCAACAATGGTTGGAACTACTCCTAGTTCCGCGAAGAACTTCCTCATCCAGACGGCTTCCTTGGCAGCATCATTTGCAGCAATATACTCAGCTTCCATCGTAGAGTCTGCAACGGTATCCTGTTTGGAACTCTTCCAACTAATCGCCCCTCCGTTGAGGGTAAATACAAACCCTGAGATAGATTTGCTGTCATCCTTATCACTTTGGAAGCTGGAATCGGTAAAGGCCTCCATCTGGAGATCCTCATTACCATACACCAAGAACAATTCTTTAGTCCTTCGCAAGTATTTAAGAATGTTCTTCACTGCTATCCAATGTTTCTTCCCTGGGTTGGATTGATACCTGCTTACTACAGCTAGTGTATAAGCTACATCAGGGAGAGTACATAACATCGCATACATTATAGATCCTACGGCTGAAGCGTAGGGTATAACGCTCATGCGAGCTCTCTCTTCATCAGTCTTCGGGCATGAGTCCTTGGAGAGAGTGATTCCATGACAAGCAGGCAAGGCACCACGCTTGGAATCTTCCATACTAGACCTTTTTAGGATGGTGTCTATGTACTTTGATTGGGACAATCCTAATAACCTCTTGGATCTATCTCTATAGATCCTTATGCCCAAAATGCATGAGGCATCACCCAGGTCCTTCATGGAGAACCTTTGTGATAAGAATAGTTTGACCGATTGTAGCATAGGAATATCATTTCCTATCAGGAGAATGTCATCTACGTACAATACGAGAAATGTGACAGTACTCCCTACAATCTTCTTATAAATGCATGGTTCATCTATATTTTTGATAAAATCAAACTCTTTGATTGTATCATCAAAGCAGATGTTCCAGCTCCGTGAGGCCTGCTTTAATCCATAAATGGATTTAAGCAATCTACATTCTTTCCCGCTGCTCCCACTGTCAATGAAGCCCTCTGGCTGATCCATAAAAACGCATACTTCTAAATCACCATTTAGAAATGCAGTTTTAACGTCCATCTGCCAGATTTCATAATCATAGTGAGCAGCAATAGCAAGTAGGATCCTAATGGATTTAAGCATTGCTACTAGAGAGAAAGTTTCATCATAGTCCAATCCTGGTCTTTGACGAAAACCTTTCGCTACTAGCCTTGCTTTAAAGGTCTCTACCTGTCCATCTATACCAATCTTTCTTTTAAAGATCCATTTGCACCCAACGGGTTTTATCCCAGGAGGTGCAACGTCCAAAGTACATAATTTGTTGGTATACATGGACTCCATTTCGAATCTCATGGCTTACAGCTACTTTACAGAGTCACCACTCGTGATAGCTTGCTGAAAACTAGTAGGGTCATCATCATCCATGATGCAATCTTCTCTATCACCATCAATGAGAAAACCATAGTATCTCTCCGGTGGGCGAGAAGTTCTACTAGATCTCCGGAGTGGCTGAGGTTCTTGAAGTTCTACTGTAACAACAGTTTCAACCAATTCGTCCTGAGTAATTTGTGTCTCTAGAACCTCTTCTAGTTCTACCGCATTGCCATCAGTACTGTCTGTAAAGATTTCATTTTCCAAAAATGTGGCATGCTGAGCAACAAACACCTTTTGTTCCTCCTTATGGTAGAATAGATATCCATACAAATATTTTGGATACCCCACAAATTTACACATGACCGATCGTGTCTCGAGTTTGTCTGGATTCTGCTTTTTAACAAAAGCCGGACAACCCCAAATCCGAACTCTTTTAAGAGATGGTCTCTTTCCACTCCATATCTCATATGGAGTGGTAGACACGGTCTTGGTTGGAACCCTGTTTAACAGATACATCGCTGTCTCTAATGCATGCCCCCAAAAGGAAAGCGGTAACTCAGCATCACACATCATGGATTGTTAGTTATATGTATGCCCTAGAGGCCATTACTATACATAGGATGTATATTGTAGTGGATGCTGGGACATATATAGGGAGGACTTTCTTGCTCGACATGATAGTATGCTATCTGGTTGATCTTTACCTTAACGTGTACACTGATTGTCTCTCTGTTACATGTTGGTAAAGCCTTTAGGATGTGTACTTGACTACCTGGACTATGATGCGGATCATACTAGTGGGGACATGGTAGTCCATAAGTACATCCTTCAAAGTCCCTAGTCGTGGGTGTATCGAGACGGGGCATCGATATACCAGAGTAGACTAGCGTATACCTTCTCGACCCATACAGATGGGCGATGGATGATCCCATATCCATTGGTGTTTGACATCAGAGATGATATACGGGTGCTCAGTGGAGACTGGGTACACTGGACGGACTCGCCGAGAACTCCCAGATGGTATTATACCTTACATCAGATGGCAGTTCTCTGGTGACACTGGTACAGAGTAGTCTGTTGACCCGAGATCGTCATAGAGTCTTGTGTGATTCCCACTGTGCTTTGATTTCCACTTTACCACGTCCAAGAGGGCGTGCAAAACTGTGGTTTTTGGGTACAGTCCCGAATCACATGGAGGCAATGAGCGATAGGAGGGGATTCGTCTCTCCCGGTATAGGGAGTTGATGTTGCGCTGTGTTCGATTGGCTATAACCGGAAATCCCTGGCCAGGGTTGCTGAGATTTACTGGTAAGTGTTATCAGTAGTTTCTCGAACTGTTGTAGACCTCATATCGACACGACTTATCGAGCTATTGGGGTCTGACGTTTACCACCCCTAGGCGAGATATGCGATATATCAGACGACGAGACCGGACTGTACGGTAAGTGTTACTGGTTGGATTCACAGGAGTGTGAGCGGGCTTGCTCGTCGATCTTCTGATCGCTCAATACCCGGGTGGCCGTTACGTTTAGCAGACCGCTTGCGGCTTGTGGGTGTTTGATATGATCATCACCTGCTGCCGGCGTATTGACGAGTCTTTAGAGTCCTACACAGAGGTTTCCTGGCTCAAGCGAAACGAAATAGGAGCGCATATGAGATATGTGCGGGACCGAGAATAATGCGTGTATGTGATACCATATTCTATTCTCGCGATGAATGTATCGAATGGTTGTATGCGATATAACCTAGTTATCGAATCAAGGATTGATTCGATAAGTCGATACATTGTATACTAGTCGGTTGTGTGCGACATGACCGGATCATTGAATCAAGTGTTGATTTAATGATTTAATGCATAATTATATATTTGATATATTACTTTGCATTAACTAGTATTGGTTCACTTTAAATGGATTTTCTCACTTGAAGTTCACAAGTTGTATATGTGATATACTTTTGTGCACTGGATTGTATCATGTTTGATGATACATGCTTACTTGAGTTTGTGTAAAGATTAAACCATGGTTATTTAAATGGTTAGGGTTTTGTTTTTCATATCTATTTATTCATTCATTTATTTATTTCTTTTTGGTAAATGAAAAGAAAAATGGTGGCTTTCTTTGGATGCATGTTGAAGCTTCATGAAGCTTTGACTAAGTCACCATTTTTGTCTTCATGCTTAACCCTAACCATTGACTTAACCCTAGTTTATTCTCTACACTTGACCATGGTTGGATTATGATAAGTATACATTTTATTTTCTTTTTCAAATATACTTATCATAATATTATCATCTTCTTCTTCTTCTTCTTCAAGAAGAAAGCTTGCTTCATCAATGGCAACTTGAGCAATTGAGTGAGAAATCCAATTCTAAAGTGAACCCACCTCCTATTTCTTCATCCTCTACCTCTTGCCAAGTAGTAAAGGGTGTTTTCTTCACAAGTTTCATGACTTGGTGAAGTGGGAGCTTGATCTAGTGATGCTTCGACGTAGATCATCTTCGGCACGAAGCCGACGACCTTGCCCGCCCATTTCTCCGATGAAGCCGACGCTAGAGCCCGGGTTTCCATTTAGACAGCGAGGAGAATTCATTGCGGAGCTATGGAGGTGGATGACCGGATCTACAAAGGTTGTATTTCCGTTCTTTTAGTTATTTTGTTAACTTGTTGCATGGTTCGCCTAAAATTCTAGTTAACGATCCGTATTAGGGTTTCTCGGCACTTGTAAAATTTGAAATTGGCATGGTTGATGCCTTGTGAGACCTCATTAGTGTGCCTAGGAACCCTACAGTGGTATCAGAGCCTAGCTAGAGCCTTCGGCGATGCGTAGACGGAGTTTGAAGTCCGATTAAACTGAAACCCTAACACAAATTTGCTCTCTGGACTTTTTCCAAAAATTGGGTTTTTTCCAGATTAAAAATATGCAGAAAATTCAGCAGAAAATTCTAAGAATTACGGTGCAAAAATTACCTAATGATCTGTCTAAAGTGCGGCGGAACCGCGGCATTAGCGTGCTAATGCGGCTGTTCCGCGGCCATTTTGTCTCTTCTCCCATTGAATTTTGCACAGTAATTCTTATTTTGCAGTGCTGGTTTTCCTGGTATATTTTTTTTTCTGAACTCAAGAGTTGAGTTTTCTGGGTTGTATTGGGGACTCGGTGTTTCGATCGGATTGTCTAATTTTGTCTATGTGGCTTTCCGGATATTTATAATATGTTAAAAAGTTCGACCGGAAATAAATACCCAACTTTTCCCCTGTCGGGAAATTTCCAAGTGTTGGATCTTTCCGTAGTTTAATGACGTTCTAAGTAGTGCAAGTAACGCGATGGTCCCTCTAGAAGACAACAAACCTTAACTCGATTATGTGACCGTCTTGAACTGCCCTTTGAACCTTAGGGTTTGGGGCAGTACGACGTGCCACATGTGAGGCGTTGGCTTGACCCTTCTACGGTAGGACCGTTGGTACTGAGGCACGAACTGAATGTTTTTAGACTTGTTTCATGTGTTGATCTGTATCGGAAAAACTTGGGTGTTTGAATGTTCGATCGGAAAGTTTAACATTTTCTAATTATCTGGAATGTGATACAATAATTGGAATTCACAATAAGTTATGAGATAACTGAATGAATGTTATAAACATAGCAGTTTAGTCTCACTTGATCGGTTGCCACGGAATTTTGATGTGATCAAAAGTCCGTCGCAATCACGTAGCGTACGCGGATACTCGCCGGGTAAACTTAATAGACAGCTACACCCTTTAGCCCCGACCAAGTGACTGTAGGAGAACCCCGTCGCTGAAAGCATCCGTTCGGGTGCTCGCGGTAGCGGTGTTCCGCCTTGGTGCACTTCGTCGACGGCGTCGGGGGTGCGGCCGTCTACTAAAGTTTGCGACGAGTATTCGATCAGGATGTCGGGAATCTTGTTGAATTGCCCGACTTGATATTGAAAAGAGTTTTCGATTTTGAGACTAAAATGCGGGGTTTATAATTGTTAGGTATGTGATGTCTAAGGAATTCATTTGATTAGGCATGCGATGTCTATGTAGGTTGCGAATTCCAACTGTTGTAGTTTTTCACTTTCTTTTCTGTGACCGTAAGTGTAATATGTGATATCGCCGGTTTCGTTGCTATATGCCAACGACAATTGGGATGCGCATATTTACTTACGTTGATGACATGTGATGTTATGTGTTGCTGGATATGTTATATTGGATCGTCATGTTTGAATAGCCGGGGGTTTTTATGTGAGATGAGTGTTTTTCATTTTCATTCATGTAAAAACTTGTATGTAATATTCTTTTATTGGGGAACTTCCAGGTTGCGGAAGATGTCACCCTCTGTATATTATTTACTTTTCCGCACTAGGATAGACCCAAGGAGGAGGGTACAAGTAACCGGGTTCTACGGTCCAGTGGGAGACCAACTCGAGGAGTCGAGTCCGGGTCTCCTAACTCTAGAATTGGTAGGGTTGCTTGCCGCTCTCGTAGGGGTCTAGGGGTGTGGGTTTGGCTATTCATCGCGACCGTGGAATCCGTGTTTTATATTGGCTCGTATTGAAAACACGGACGTCCTAGTATATCCAATATTTAATATGATTCTTCTGCTGCGATATCTGTGATGTGATCATGTGATGTTCTGTGATAGATACAGTATATAGTATATATGATATATTATATAGACGTTACTTATGTTTTACACCCGCGCTAGCCCTGCCCCGCTCTGCCGTTAGTTACCTAACCTAACGGTGCACGAGGGGACATCGAGGCGAATGCGGATGGCATAAGTGTACGTCGTATTTATCTGTGATGTTTAGGTACTTAAATGATGGGACTTCATTAATGTGATTAATGAAATAAAAGAAACCTAAGATGTTGTAGAATCGAATTTCAAAATAAAAAGGGGTAGCTACAGTTCTTGCTTTGCACAGAGGTATATGTGATATATCCTGCACCTTATTCGATGAGGAAAGGACCGAGATCCCTTCACCGGGAGTGACTCCTTTAGCAATAACTGGCAGATGCTACACAATCGGTTTGTCTTTTGATTGCTTTTGAGAGTTTTTGCTTTGCACAGTGATATATATGATATATCCCGCACCTCATTCGACGAGGAAAGGACCGATGATCCCTTCACCGGGAGTGACTCCTTTAGCAAAACTAGAAAAGCCTAAAAAAACACTCCATTTTAAAATCATTTGATTCTACAACGATATCAAGTTCATTACGCAATAGGTTTTCAGAAAAACCTGTCGTAACCCTCCGTCATTTCAGATAAGTACTAGTTAGTATTCGTGCTGCGGTAGTTTGGCATTCGTCAAGGCGTAGTGTGCGGTAGCTAACTAGTATTTATCTGCTTATGCATATGATGCGGATTGGATTAGGGTATTCGTACGGCGTTGTTTGGCATTCGTCAAGGGTCGTGCGGGTGGGTTTAATTTAATCAAGAAATGTACGGGTTGAACTTGACTAGTGGACTATGGGTTGTTTGGCATTCGTCAAGGTCATAGAACGCTAGGGGCAAAATTTTATCGGGAATTTCAAGTGTTGAAATTTGCAATGAGATTGCATACCTTCTATGAGATAGTTGGATCCCGATACCCACTGCGAGTAATTGTTACTTCTGGGAGAGTTTTACACATTACAATGAGCCGATCAAGTAGGTGTCTAGAAAGGTGTCAACGAGGTTACGCCTCTGGGAAAACGAGGTTTACATTAATTAGGTTCGTGCGAAAGCACGGGGGACCTCCCTCAAAGTACCGACACTGGCCTGGCTGAAAGATTGGCGAACCTGTAGCGTGTAATTAATCCCGGCTAGTCTTTCCTTTTAGGGTTTGAAGGAAGATTTGATAAAAACAGTGGGAGCCATCCTGATTAGATAAAATAAATAACCAATCTATTCTTGCAAGAGCGCACGCTGAGTGTTTTCTTCTCTCTTTCTCCAGGTAGCGACCATATCAAGCCTTAATCAAGATAATAATATGGATTATTGACCGAACCCGCTTGTTATACTGAGCTGGGGAACGTTGGTCCCGCTCCAACTTATAATTGTTATAAGACAGAGCAGGAAATTGGGGAATACCAGAATTCCTATGCCGCCCAAACGAAGAAAGTGCATACGATGCATCATCTTCGGGTGTGTCCATTATACAGAACTGTTTCTCACTATTCTCTACGTCCTGGGTATTTGATACCGGATCAGGATTCCAGATATGTAACATGTTACATAGGGCTACAGAAAGGTAGAGAACTCAGAACGGGTGATAAGTTTCATGAGACAGAAAACGGGGCAAGTGTTGCAGCCAAGTCTGTTGGTCACTGTCACCCTGTATTCCAAATACATTGATTCTGAACGAATGTTATTAGATACCGAACCTGATATACAAAATCATATCAGTCTCTTTATTAGTAAAGAAAGGATATAATTTTGTATTGTTGGATAATGTTTTGAACATTTCCTATATCAAAAGTTGATCGGTTCAGGCACGTTATCTAAAAGCATTAAAGTTCTAAATCAAACTATCCTAGTATACGGAACACACACAAGAGGAAGAGTTCAGAAATGAACGGATCCTTCTTGAGGCATTGTAGACTAGGTCATATCAATGCGACCCGACTGGCTGAAGTTACATTTAGATGCATATTTAAATTAGTTTGAATTTACATCTTATGAAACTTGCGAGTCATGTCACAAAGATAAAATGACCTCAGCTCTGTTTATTGGAAACAGAGAAAGAGTTAGTAAACTCTTGGGACGATACATGTTGATGTATGTAGGTCCCCTGTCTACACATGCGAAGACCGGTTCTTTGTACTTCATTACATTCTCTGATGATCTCTCAAGATTCAGACATATGTTCCCGTTGAAACACAAGTCAGAACCTTTTGAGATATTCACAGAATATAAGTTAGAAGTAGGGAACCAATAAGGGTATAAGTATTATGTCCTTTGATGTGATCAGGGAGGAGAATACTTGTGCACGGAATTCTTGGACTTTTCTAAAGGAGAATGAGATTCACTTTCAGCATTACTCCTCCGTATACACCATAGCACGATGGTATATCGGGGCGGAGCAATTGCACCCTTTATGATAAGGTGTGCTCTATGATGAGTACTACTGAGTTACCTATTTCCTTTTGGGAGTTATGCACTTGAGAAGCTGCATACCAATTGAATTGGGTTCCAATCAAATCAGTTGCCTACCACTTCATATGTGATATAGAAAGGGAAGAGCCCATTTCATAAGTTAGTTAAGATTTGGGGTTGTCCGGCCTATGTCTAAAAGCAAAATCCGAACAAGCTCGAGGCAAGGTCTGTTATGTACAACTGGAAAGGTTCCAGCTATACAAACTACAGCAGATGATTTGATAAAACCAAAGGATTCAATAGTTACCAACGAACCTCAGCCTCTCCGCCGATCTAGTAGGGTTCCTCACCCACCTGAGAGATACTTCAGTTTCTCTATGACAGTGGGAGCGAGGATTGCATCATAAGATGATGACCCAACTAGTTTCGAGCTGGCCATCAGGAGTGGGACTCTGTAAGAATGGCTGGATGCTTAGCGATCTGAGATGGAATCCTTATACACCAACAAAGTATGGACTTTGGTTGCTATATCTGAAGGGTTAAATCCCCATCAGGAGCAAGTATATCTTGAGAAGATTACTTGGTGTACATCGAAAAGTTGAGACTTTCAAAGCCAGACTTGTTAAAGGTTTGCATCATTGACCAGATATGGATCATGATGAAACCTTTTCTAAGAATCTATGCTTAAGTCCATCCAGATCCTACTTACCACGACTACATACCATGACTACGATATCTGGTGGTTGGGTGTCATGACTGCTTTTCTAAATGATGTTTTGGAAGAGAGCGTCTATAAGTACACAGCCAGAGGGCTTCGTAGACAGTGGGAGCAGCGGAAACGTGTGCAAGATGTTTTATGTGATAAAGCAGGCATCGCGGGGTTGGAACATCTGTTTTGATGTGGAAGTCAAATAGTTTGACATCATCAAAATGGTAGATGAACCTTGTATATACAAGAAGGTAGTAGGGAGTATGGTAGTGATCCTCGTAGAGTACGTGGATGACATACTCTTGATAGGGAAGGAGTTTCCTATGCTATGCTCGGCCAATCTCCGGTTATCATAAGAATTCTCCATAATAGGATCAAAGTGATACCTCCTAAATTCTGGATTTTGGATCTATGCGATAGATCTAATTGGATGTTAGGATTCTCACTAGTTGTAGTGAGATGGTATCAATCGATCCTGAGGAGAATCACTGGAAGGGTTCCAGGTTGATAAAGACGACTGAATGTCAGTCACAGGCATTGTCTTTACCCTCAGTAAAGGGACGGTATGTTGGAAGAGTTCCAAGCTAGATACCGTGGCATACTAGACGATAAAGGCTGGATACATCGCTGCTCAAGATGCTACCAAAGAGACTGTCTGGGTGTATATTTGTTCATGAGATGAACTCAGTTCCTCCCATTGTGTGACAATGGAGTTGTGGCTTATGCCAAGGAACGACCGTCCCATCAGTGATCCAGACATATTCTAAGGCAGTATTACCTGATCATGGAGATGGTTGATCTCTAGGGGATCGAGGTCAGGAGAGTAGACTCAGAGGACAACATGGCGGATCTACTCGCGAAGGCCTATTCCCAGAGAGAGACTTTTATGGGATGGTTGAGTATGAGATACTACAACCACTGCTACAGATGGCCCTAGTGCAAGTGGGAGATTGTTAGTTATATGTATGCCCTAGAGGCCATTACTATACATAGGATGTATATTGTAGTGGATGCTGGGACATATATAGGGAGGACTTTCTTGCTCGACATGATAGTATGCTATCTGGTTGATCTTTACCTTAACGTGTACACTGATTGTCTCTCTGTTACATGTTGGTAAAGCCCTTAGGATGTGTACTTGACTACCTGGACTATGATGCGGATCATACTAGTGGGGACATGGTAGTCCATAAGTGCATCCTTCAAAGTCCCTAGTCGTGGGTGTATCGAGATGGGGCATCGATATACCAGAGTAGACTAGCGTATACCTTCTCGACCCATACAGATGGGCGATGGATGATCCCATATACATTGGTGTTTGACATCAGAGATGATATACGGGTGCTCAGTGGAGACTGGGTACACTGGACGGACTCGCCGAGAACTCCCAGATGGTATTATACCTTACGTCAGATGGCAGTTCTCTGGTGACACTGGTACAGAGTAGTCTGTTGACCCGAGATCGTCATAGAGTCTTGTGTGATTCCCACTGTGCTTTGATTTCCACTTTACCACGTCCAAGAGGGCGTGCAAAACTGTGGTTTTTGGGTACAGTCCCGAATCACATGGAGGCAATGAGCGATAGGAGGGGATTCGTCTCTCCCGGTATAGGGAGTTGATGTTGCGCTGTGTTCGATTGGCTATAACCGGAAATCCCTGGCCAGGGTTGCTGAGATTTACTGGTAAGTGTTATCAGTAGTTTCTCGAACTGTTGTAGACCTCATATCGACACGACTTATCGAGCTATTGGGGTCTGACGTTTACCACCCCTAGGCGAGATATGCGACATATCAGACGACGAGACCGGACTGTACGGTAAGTGTTACTGGTTGGATTCACAGGAGTGTGAGCGGGCTTGCTCGTCGATCTTCTGATCGCTCAATACCCGGGTGGCCGTTACGTTTAGCAGACCGCTTGCGGCTTGTGGGTGTTTGATATGATCATCACCTGCTGCCGGCGTATTGACGAGTCTTTAGAGTCCTACACAGAGGTTTCCTGGCTCAAGCGAAACGAAATAGGAGCGCATATGTCACGACCCGCAAGTTACGGAACGCGACCGGCACTTAAGTTACGAAACGTCTCAAGGCGTCCGTATACAAAGTAAGCCGAAGCCCAGAATACAAAACCAAATAAGATTTTTAGAGTGAAGGAAAAACCAATTAATTTAAGCTTTTACCTCATTACCTAATCAAATTGCCCTTGTTCCAAAATTCCAGCAGAATATAAAAGAAATCAGTGCATGAGGAATAACATGTCGACTCAAGTGAGCTCGACCCAGATACATCATAAATAAATTCTCAAGTCTCACAATCTCACATCTAGGTCAATATACAGTCATCCGAAATAAACAGGTACAACTGAACTGATAGTAGCAACAGTAGATACAGTAGCATCAGTAGAAACAGTAGAAACGATAGATACCGTAGATATGGTAGCGACAGTAGATCTGTAGATGGAGTACTCTAGATACAATGAGCATATATAAGGTGGTACAAACTGATAACAACCCACCTATGAGCAAAAGCCTCTAGTCCAGGCCAGAAGTACAAATGAAGCAAAGGTATCCGCCGCTACAGTGCTGACGGAATGGACCTGCAGAGAAGCTGTGGCACAACGGGGGTGAGTTGCCAGCTCGTGAGTAATAGATAACATTTACTAAGGCTATCGTATGCATGCACACAAGTGTCCTGGCATCCCTAAAACAGGTATAGCTACATATACTAGCAGGTGTGTATGCATCAACAGTATACTAGCAAGTATATATGTCACATGGAGGTGATAACAGGTATGTATGCCACATGAAAATACAATCAAGTGTGTATGAGAATTATTCTTACTTTGTTTTGAAACTCCCCTTTTTAAACATCAATAATAATATCCAGGAAAACAGTAAAATCCGTGTCTAGCAACGACACCTCAAAACCGTCCAAATCTCATATATCCATGTCCAGTATCTCTGGCCTCAGCTATCCGGCTGATCCATATCAAAATCCATATCTCAATCCAGCAGCCACGGTCGGTATCCTCTGGATATCCGCCGTGCCAAATGAAATCACCGGTAGGTAATCCGTCCCCTGCCAGGCTCAACGCCATCATCTGCGATCTTCTTGCCCCGGGGTACCGTACCGGGCCCACTATGTACCCGAGACGGTTCATCCACCTCCTCGAAACGGGTCTCAAAAACCACAGCAAACTCATGGTGGACGACACTTTACATCACTAGAAAACCGCAGCTTTTAGTTTTAACAAATATCATTTGAAATCTTGCGGCTTTCCCCCAAAATCCAGAAATATCATAAATCTCACAAAATTATCATAAATGCATATGCCGATGATTATGAATGCTTATGGTATCAATTTAAATACTCATTTCAATGTCATATTTCTAGGCAGTTAACATGTTCCAGATTTAAAGTTATTTAGTGTCGTGACATGGAAATTACCAGGGTGTGTGTGTCCACATGAATAGTGCTCGTGCAACATATAAAACCTGGTAATGGTGCATGTGTCCTATAATGAATCTGCGTATATGGAACATCATATAGATACTGACTACAGCAATTATCATGCAAGTTTTATCATTACTATTCCAATTTCACCAGTAATACCAAGTCTACTGAAATCTATCGGGCCACTCGCGCCATCCAAACGATTGTCCCCCGTAGATGTTAAATCTACTCACCGTGGTACTGTGCTAAGTGTGTCCGACCACCTATTTTCCCTTTTCAGCCGCGCTTGAAGTTCCTGCCGGCGAACCTAGAATTCACATGAGTCACCATATAAGAAGAAATTCTGCAAAACGTGATATATCGACAAAAGGGATACGCGTGCGTGAAACCAAACGCGTGTGCACACGACGCGATGCGACGCGACGCGACGCGCACAAACCTACCTGAATCATAACTGACACGCTGTGTCGCGCAGCGCGCCACAGAACCACGCGTATCACGCGCGTGTCGCACAAGTCTTAAAACATCAAAAACACGTAACTAGTCCCAAATTTTGCCTCAGGGCCAAACTAAAGAAATAAGTAATGCCAATCTAAGTAAAATACCTACAGACCCCTACCCACACAAACACACACACTCATCTCACACAGGGGGCCGGCATCGCCGGTCGGGGAAGAAGAGGCCGCCGGCCCAACCCCGGCCAAATGGGTCCGGGTCCCACTCAAAATTCCAGAAAACCCTGCATATTAATCTAGTATTGTTTGCTAATTTAGAACAAGTACCTATTAATAGCAGATCTAAAAGAGGTTAAAAGTCACTAAATCTGCTAAAATACGCCAAGTCGGGTAAATCGGGTTTCTACGAGAAATCTGGGGGATTTCTCTGGTTGGCTGGCCTCACTAGGACCTAAGAAGGTTATTCCAACTAACGCAATTTTCACTTTGCTCAAAATCTCCATAAAACACCCAATATCACTATTACGTATGATACGGACACCGATTAAGCTAGATTATCGAAATTTTAGCAAATTAGGCTAACCATCCAATTTTAATGATACTACTGGGCTTCAACAGGTTAGTTAACACTAAAGATGGCTCATTAAACTACAAACACTCTAAAATGGCTAAATCTAGCGTCACTGCACAATTCTAGCATGAAAATTCTATTTATCGCACAACTAGCTAATCAAGCACCTAATCTACATAATATGGGAAAAGTTTAGGAGATATACCCTCTAAGAACCTTGCAACAAGGGAGAAGGAGAAGAAGAAGAGGGTAGGTGCATCAAAACGTGGCTGGAACGGAGTTGCTGTGCACTGCTGTTGCTAAGGCTGATGCTGATGCTGATGCTGAACTTGTTGTTGCTGATGTTGTTGTTGTTGTTGTTGTTGTGGTGTGGTATGGTGTTGATATGGTGTGGTATGGAGTGGCGTGGTGTATGGTATGAGGTGGTGTGTGTGTGGTATGGTGTAGGGGCTGATGTTGGTGCTGCAGTTTTAAGTGTTGGCTGTTGCTGCAGAAGTTAAGTGCTGAAGCTGAAACTGGTGATGTTCTTTTGCTAGTGTTGCTGTTTTGAAGCAGTAGCAGCAGGTGGAGAAGATGTTGAAGTATTTGTGGTGGAGTGTGGTGTTGTGTGTTGAACTATGGGCTGATGTAGCAGCTGGTGTGTTGTTTTGGAGCAGCCTAAGTGGACTTCTGATGCTAATGGCTGATTTTGTGCTGCTGAAGTTTGAAAATTGGGTGGCTGATTGGACCAAATTTGGCTGATGCGATAGTTTAGTAGCTGTATAGGGTGGGGGGGCTGATGCTATGAGATCTGATTGCTGAATTTAAGCAGGGGATTGTGCTGTGATAATGATGGGAGCTGCTGGTGCTGATTCTGGCTGGCTGAAATCAGCTGAAAATTGCTGGTGTGTGTGTATATAAGATGAGTTTTGAGAGGCAAACGAGATTTTGAAAAGAAGGGAGTGTGAAACAATCAAGGCCCATCATAACCTCCCCTTAAGACAACCCCAATCTTAAACCAAATTAAAACTACAACCCCTCAATCAACACCAAACAAAACAAGGAAGTTTAGACTACCATGGTTAACTTAGCACAATGACTCACAAGCTCAAGATATGGCATACCCTATTCTTACCCCTGGCTATCGTGCACAAGTGTGGGTGGTTGAGATAAAATTCCACAAAATAACCACAAAACCAGATAGTTTTTAAGAAACCCGCTTTTGGTAAACTTTTTGCCAAAAATCCCACATTAACACTTAATCACTACTAACCCTGACCTCAGGTGTTACAGTCTTCCCCCCTTAAGAAAATTCGTCCTCGAATTTTAAAATATGCAACTACGCATACCTTCAAAAAGATGAGGGAATTTCGTCCGCATTTTTCCCTCGGCCTCCCAAGTGATCTCTTCGCTGCTCGGGCTGCGCCAAAGAACTTTCACAGACGGCAGGACCTTTGATCGAAGTTTCTTCACTTGCCGATCTAAAATTTTAACTGGCTGCACGGTGAACGAAAGATCGGGTTCGAGCTGAACCGTCTGATGCTGAATCGCGTGGGAAGGGTCATGAAGATAACGGCGTAGCATCGATACGTGGAAAACGGGATGAACATCTGAAAAACTAGGTGGAAGAGCTAAACGATACGCAACAGCACCGACACGCTCGAGAATCTCGAAGGGACCTACGAATCTAGGGCTGAGCTTCCCCTTTCGCCCAAAACGCATCACGCCCTTCATCGGAGAGATTCTCAGAAAAACATGGTCGCCAACTGCGAACTCTAATTTGCGACGGCGCCTGTCTGCATACGATTTCTGCCTGCACTGGGCTGCCCTCAACCGGTCTCGGATCAGCTGTACTTTCTCGGTCGTCTCCTGCACGATCTGTGGCCCGAAGATACTACTCTCGCTCAACTCAGTCCAACAAACGGGCGATCTACATCTTCTTCCATACAACGCCTCGAAAGGTGCCATCTGAATAGTATCCTGGAAGCTGTTGTTATACGAGAACTCCACTAAAGGTAAATGACGATCCCAGCTACCTCTGAAGTCTAAAACACACGCTCGAAGCATGTCCTCGAGAGTCTGAATGGTCCGCTCTGATTGTCCGTCGGTCTGCGGATGAAATGCTGTGCTAAAGCTCAAGCGAGTGCCCAAAGCCTCCTGAAGTTTCTGCCAAAGTCGGCTGGTGAACTGAGTTCCTCGATCTGACACGATACAAGTCGGTACGCCATGCAATCGTACGATCTCGTCGATGTAAAGCTGGGCATACTGAGCGAAGCTAAAAGTTGTCTTCACTGGCAGGAAGTGAGCCGCTTTCGTCAATCGATCCACGATCACCCAAATGGAGTCGTACCCTCGACTGGTCCTGGGTAGACCCACAACGAAATCCATCGAAATCTGCTCCCATTTCCACTCTGGAATGGGTAACGGCTGTAGTTCTCCTGCGGGCCTCTGGTGCTCGGCCTTGACTTGCTGACAAGTCAGGCATCTTGATACGAACTCCGCGATGTCCCTCTTCATTCCGTCCCACCAGTAGGTCTCTCTCAAATCATGGTACATCTTGGTGGAACCTGGGTGGACACTATACGCCGATCGGTGTGCTTCCTCCAGAATATCACGCCGCAATCCCTCTGCATCTGGTACGCACAGTCTGGATCCAAATCGTAAAATTCCCTGTTCATCAACTACGAACTCGGAAAATTTGCCATGTCCCATCTGTGCTATGATCTCTGAACAACGGTCATCGCTGCGCTGTGCTTCATATATACGGTCAAGCAACTGTGGGCGCGCACGCACATGCGCAAGCTGTCCCCCTGTTGGAGGGAACTCGAATTCAACTCGGCTGTCGCATAAAATCTGCCAATCTGCTGATGACTGCCTCTGCACTGCGCACATATAAGATAGATTACCCCCAGGCCTCCTGCTCAGAGCATCCGCTACTACATTTGCCTTGCCCGGGTGGTATAAGATCTCACAGTCGTAATCTTTTACCAGTTCCATCCAACGACACTGTCTCAGATTCAGGTCTCGCTGCTGAAATATGTATTTTAAGCTTTTGTGGTCTGTGAATATTTGGCACGACTCGCCGTATAGGTAATGTCGCCAAATCTTCAGTGCAAAGACCACTGCAGCCATCTCCAGATCATGAGTAGGGTAGCTCTGTTCATGCTTCTTCAATTGCCGAGAAGCATACGCGATCACTCTGTCATGCTGCATCAATACACATCCTAGCCCCACCCGTGAAACATCACAGTAGACTACAAATCCGCCTGATCCCGAAGGCAAAGATAATACTGGCGCCGTAGTCAAACACGTCCGCAGCTGCTGAAAATTGCGCTCGCATTCCTCCGTCCAAGCGAAAGGAACTCCCTTCCGGGTCAAACCTGTCAAAGGTGCAGCTATACGGGAGAAATCCTGTACAAATCTCCTGTAGTAGCCTGCAAGGCCTAGAAAACTACGGATCTCCGTAACCGATGTCGGTCTGGGCCACTGCTGGACGACCTCGATCTTCTTCGGGTCCACACATATGCCGTCTCTCGTAATCACATGACCCAAGAATCCGACACTGTCCAACCAGAATGCACACTTGGAAAATTTTGCGAAAAGCTGGTGCTCCCTCAAGGTCTGCAAAGTAATCCGCAAATGCTGCTCGTGCTCCTCTCGGCTCTGGGAATACACCAAAATATCGTCGATGAACACGATGATGAACAAGTCAAGATACGGTCTGAATGTATGGTTCATCAAATCCATGAATGCAGCTGGGGCGTTGGTGAGTCCGAACGACATCACCAAAAATTCATAGTGGCCATAGCGTGTACGAAAGGCTGTCTTCGGTACATCCTCCTGTCGGACTAGCAGCTGATGGTATCCTGATCGTAAGTCGATCCTTGAAAAATAACCCGCACCCTGAAGCTGGTCGAATAAATCATCTATGCGTGGCAACGGATACCTGTTCCGTACGGTAACCTTGTTTAGCTGGCGGTAGTCGATACATAGGCGCAAACTTCCGTCCTTCTTCTTGACAAACAAGACCGGAGCACCCCATGGTGAAACGCTAGGTCGAATAAGTCCCTTATCTAACAATTCTTGCAGCTGAACCTTCAATTCACTAAGTTCCGCCGGGGCCATTCGATAAGGCGGTATAGAAATAGGTCCCGAGCCAGGAATTAAATCAATACAGAACTCGATATCGCGCTCAGGCGGCAGTCCAGGAAGCTCATCAGGGAAAACATCAGGGAACTCACAAACAACCGGGACCTGGTCCAACGGAACATCTGTAGTTCTAGTATCACTGACATAAGCCAAGAATCCTTGACATCCCTTCCTTAATAGCTGAACAGCGCGAAGAGAAGAAATCAACATGTGAGGGGCGGCACCACGGTCCCCCTTCACAACAAAAACTGACTCGTCGGGAAAACAAAATCTAACTGTCTTCTCACGGCAGTCTACAGACGCATAGCACATGGCTAACCAATCCATGCCCAAAAGAATGTCGAAGTCCAACATCTCCAGAAGGATCAAGTCGACAGGCAGCTCTCGCTCGCCAATACGAACGGTACAGGATCGGAACACGTGCCTAGCAACAAAGGACTCTCCCATAGGAGTGGTCACAACAAGTGGCTGACCAAGCAAACCGGACTCTCTACCCAAACTCGGTACAAAGTGTGTGGAAACATAAGAGTGCGTGGATCCGGGATCAAATAACACGTGTGCATCAACAGAACAAACTGCTAGAGTACCTGTAACGACGGCATTGGATGCCTGCGCATCCTGGGGTGTTAATGCAAAAACTAGGGCCTGACCTCCTCCGATAGCGGGCTGTCCTCGGCCTCGGCATCTGCCTCCTCGTCCTCTCTGGATCGGTGCGCCACGTCCACGGCCTCTGGTTACACCTAACTGGCATGGAGCATTGCCTGTAGCAGGAAGTAGGGCTCTCTGAGGAAGGGGCGGTGATGGAGGTAGAGTCACATGCGGAACGGTCGTTGCTCCCTGTCGCCTTGCTGGACAGTCTCTAACACGATGGTGCAGACTCCCGCACCCAAAGCATCCTGGCGACGACTGCTGTCCCTGTGTATACGATCCATATAGATGACCTCGTCCAAATCCTCTGCCGGTCCTATCTCGCGGAAGGAATCTGGCATGATGCCTCTGATCTGGCGTGCCAGTACGAATCCTCTTCGGCCCGGTAACAGCCGAAGTTGCTGAAATACTTGCCTCCATCCGCAATGCTGTATTCATAGCTGCCGAATAGGTATCGAAATGCTGGGCGCCAATGGCAAGATATAACTGGGCATCCAGTCCTTGTATAAACCTCTTCACTCTCTTCTCTTCGGTATCTACTAGATACGGAGCATATCGGGACAATTGTGTAAACTGAACCTCATACTCAGATACCGTCATCCCCGATGTCTTGACCAAGGCCTCGAAATTACGAGCTCTAGCGTCGCGAACGCTCTCCGGGAGGAATCGGGCAAGAAAAACTGCTGTGAACTCGGTCCAGGTCATGGGTGATAAACCTGCAGCTCGACCTCTCAGAACGGACTCCCACCATATCTGTGCGAGACCCTCTAGTCGGAAACTCGCAAGCTCTACCCAGCGATCATCGGAACATCTCAGCAAACGGCAGATCCTGGCCAAGCTGTCAAGGAACGTCTGCGGGTCCTCTGCTGCATCGGTACCCGTAAAAACTGGAGGTCTCAGCCTCATGAACTCCTGTAGTGAAACCGGGATGGTCACGGTGGTAGTAGTAGGAGCAGGTATCACAGTAGTCTGGGATGCAGTGGGTACGTCCTCCGGCCTCCGTGCATGACTGGCCGCAACGAAGGATCCTACCATCTGACGTAGCTCCTGCATACTCCCCATCATCTGTCGCAGCTCCTCCATACCAGTCTCCAGCCTATCCACACGGCCTGGGGAAGGTAGATCGGTTTGTCCCTGCGGTGTAGGCATACTACCCTGCTCAGTCCTAGTCTCGGATGAGCCAGCTCGAATCTCGTCTCGGGCGGCAGCCCTCTGTGCTCTGGTAGTCTTTGGCGGCATAGTAGCTGGTACAGGAACAAGAATAAGATCGTAGGATACACGGAATTGAAGAAGGAATTTCAAACAAGTATATCCTAAAGTCACCTAGGCGGAGTATCGCAACGCAAGTATGCCGCGGACATACGTACGCTACGCTACCCTGCTTAAGTCACTTACTCCATCTACTAAGGGTCATCCTACACTCAGAAAGGTGAAACCTATCGCTCTGATACCAACTTTGTCACGACCCGCAAGTTACGGAACGCGACCGGCACTTAAGTTACGAAACGTCTCAAGGCGTCCGTATACTAAGTAAGCCGAAGCCCAGAATACAAAACCAAATAAGATTTTTAGAGTGAAGGAAAAACCAATTAATTTAAGCTTTTACCTCATTACCTAATCAAATTGCCCTTGTTCCAAAATTGCAGCAGAATATAAAAGAAATCAGTGCATGAGGAATAACATGTCGACTCAAGTGAGATCGACCCAGATACATCATAAATAAATCCTCAAGTCTCACAATCTCACATCTAGGTCAATATACAGTCATCCGAAATAAACAGGTACAACTGAACTGATAGTAGCAACAGTAGATACAGTAGCATCAGTAGAAACAGTAGAAACGGTAGATACCGTAGATATGGTAGCGACAGTAGATCTGTAGATGGAGTACTCTAGATACAATGAGCATATATAAGGTGGTACAAACTGATAACAACCCACTTATGAGCAAAAGCCTCTAGTCCAGGCCAGAAGTACAAATGAAGCAAAGGTATCCGCCGCTACAGTGCTGACGGAATGGACCTGCAGAGAAGCTGTGGCACAACGGGGGTGAGTTGCCAGCTCGTGAGTAATAGATAACATTTACTAAGGCTATCGTATGCATGCACACAAGTGTCCTGGCATCCCTAAAACAGGTATAGCTACATATACTAGCAGGTGTGTATGCATCAACAGTATACTAGCAAGTATATATGTCACATGGAGGTGATAACAGGTATGTATGCCACATGAAAATACAATCAAGTGTGTATGAGAATTATTCTTACTTTGTTTTGAAACTCCCCTTTTTAAACATCAATAATAATATCCAGGAAAACAGTAAAATCCGTGTCTAGCAACGACACCTCAAAACCGTCCAAATCTCATATATCCATGTCCAGTATCTCTGGCCTCAGCTATCCGGCTGATCCATATCAAAATCCATATCTCAATCCAGCAGCCACGGTCGGTATCCTCTGGATATCCGCCGTGCCAAATGAAATCACCGGTAGGTAATCCGTCCCCTGCCAGGCTCAACGCCATCATCTGCGATCTTCTTGCCCCGGGGTACCGTACCGGGCCCACTATGTACCCGAGACGGTTCATCCACCTCCTCGAAACGGGTCTCAAAAACCACAGCAAACTCATGGTGGACGACACTTTACATCACTAGAAAACCGCAGCTTTTAGTTTTAACAAATATCATTTGAAATCTTGCGGCTTTCCCCCAAAATCCAGAAATATCATAAATCTCACAAAATTATCATAAATGCATATGCCGATGATTATGAATGCTTATGGTATCAATTTAAATACTCATTTCAATGTCATATTTCTAGGCAGTTAACATGTTCCAGATTTAAAGTTATTTAGTGTCGTGACATGGAAATTACCAGGGTGTGTGTGTCCACATGAATAGTGCTCGTGCAACATATAAAACCTGGTAATGGTGCATGTGTCCTATAATGAATCTGCGTATATGGAACATCATATAGATACTGACTACAGCAATTATCATGCAAGTTTTATCATTACTATTCCAATTTCACCAGTAATACCAAGTCTACTGAAATCTATCGGGCGACTCGCGCCATCCAAACGATTGTCCCCCGTAGATGTTAAATCTACTCACCGTGGTACTGTGCTAAGTGTGTCCGACCACCTATTTTCCCTTTTCAGCCGCGCTTGAAGTTCCTGCCGGCGAACCTAGAATTCACATGAGTCACCATATAAGAAGAAATTCTGCAAAACGTGATATATCGACAAAAGGGATACGCGTGCGTGAAACCAAACGCGTGTGCACACGACGCGATGCGACGCGACGCGACGCGCACAAACCTACCTGAATCAGAACTGACACGTTGTGTCGCGCAGCGCGCCACAGAACCACGCGTATCACGCGCGTGTCGCACAAGTCTTAAAACATCAAAAACACGTAACTAGTCCCAAATTTTGCCTCAGGGCCAAACTAAAGAAATAAGTAATGCCAATCTAAGTAAAATACCTACAGACCCCTACCCACACAAACACACACACTCATCTCACACAGGGGGCCGGCATCGCCGGTCGGGGAAGAAGAGGCCGCCGGCCCAACCCCGGCCAAATGGGTCCGGGTCCCACTCAAAATTCCAGAAAACCCTGCATATTAATCTAGTATTGTTTGCTAATTTAGAACAAGTACCTATTAATAGCAGATCTAAAAGAGGTTAAAAGTCACTAAATCTGCTAAAATACGCCAAGTCGGGTAAATCGGGTTTCTACGAGAAATCTGGGGGATTTCTCTGGTTGGCTGGCCTCACTAGGACCTAAGAAGGTTATTCCAACTAACGCAATTTTCACTTTGCTCAAAATCTCCATAAAACACCCAATATCACTATTACGTATGATACGGACACCGATTAAGCTAGATTATCGAAATTTTAGCAAATTAGGCTAACCATCCAATTTTAATGATACTACTGGGCTTCAACAGGTTAGTTAACACTAAAGATGGCTCATTAAACTACAAACACTCTAAAATGGCTAAATCTAGCATCACTGCACAATTCTAGCATGAAAATTCTATTTATCGCACAACTAGCTAATCAAGCACCTAATCTACATAATATGGGAAAAGTTTAGGAGATATACCCTCTAAGAACCTTGCAACAAGGGAGAAGGAGAAGAAGAAGAGGGTAGGTGCATCAAAACATGGCTGGAACGGAGTTGCTGTGCACTGCTGTTGCTAAGGCTGATGCTGATGCTGATGCTGAACTTGTTGTTGCTGATGTTGTTGTTGTTGTTGTTGTTGTGGTGTGGTATGGTGTTGATATGGTGTGGTATGGAGTGGCGTGGTGTATGGTATGAGGTGGTGTGTGTGTGGTATGGTGTAGGGGCTGATGTTGGTGCTGCAGTTTTAAGTGTTGGCTGTTGCTGCAGAAGTTAAGTGCTGAAGCTGAAACTGGTGATGTTCTTTTGCTAGTGTTGCTGTTTTGAAGCAGTAGCAGCAGGTGGAGAAGATGTTGAAGTATTTGTGGTGGAGTGTGGTGTTGTGTGTTGAACTATGGGCTGATGTAGCAGCTGGTGTGTTGTTTTGGAGCAGCCTAAGTGGACTTCTGATGCTAATGGCTGATTTTGTGCTGCTGAAGTTTGAAAATTGGGTGGCTGATTGGACCAAATTTGGCTGATGCGATAGTTTAGTAGCTGTATAGGGTGGGGGGGCTGATGCTATGAGATCTGATTGCTGAATTTAAGCAGGGGATTGTGCTGTGATAATGATGGGAGCTGCTGGTGCTGATTCTGGCTGGCTGAAATCAGCTGAAAATTGCTGGTGTGTGTGTATATAAGATGAGTTTTGAGAGGCAAACGAGATTTTGAAAAGAAGGGAGTGTGAAACAATCAAGGCCCATCATAACCTCCCCTTAAGACAACCCCAATCTTAAACCAAATTAAAACTACAACCCCTCAATCAACACCAAACAAAACAAGGAAGTTTAGACTACCATGGTTAACTTAGCACAATGACTCACAAGCTCAAGATATGGCATACCCTATTCTTACCCCTGGCTATCGTGCACAAGTGTGGGTGGTTGAGATAAAATTCCACAAAATAACCACAAAACCAGATAGTTTTTAAGAAACCCGCTTTTGGTAAACTTTTTGCCAAAAATCCCACATTAACACTTAATCACTACTAACCCTGACCTCAGGTGTTACAGCATATGAGATATGTGCGGGACCGAGAATAATGCGTGTATGTGATACCGTATTCTATTCTCGCGATGAATGTATCGAATGGTTGTATGCGATATAACCTAGTTATCGAATCAAGGATTGATTCGATAAGTCGATACATTGTATACTAGTCGGTTGTGTGCGACATGACCGGATCATTGAATCAAGTGTTGATTTAATGATTTAATGCATAATTATATATTTGATATATTACTTTGCATTAACTAGTATTGGTTCACTTTAAATGGATTTTCTCACTTGAAGTTCACAAGTTGTATATGTGATATACTTTTGTGCACTTGATTGTATCATGTTTGATGATACATGCTTACTTGAGTTTGTGTAAAGATTAAACCATGGTTATTTAAATGGTTAGGGTTTTGTTTTTCATATCTATTTATTCATTTATTTATTTCTTTCTTTTTGGTAAATGAAAAGAAAAATGGTGGCTTTCTTTGGATGCATGTTGAAGCTTCATGAAGCTTTGATTAAGTCACCATTTTTGTCTTCATGCTTAACCCTAACCATTGACCTAAACCTAGTTTATTCTCTACACTTGACCATGGTTGGATTATGATAAGTATACATTTTATTTTCTTTTTCAAATATACTTATCATAATATTATCATCTTCTTCTTCTTCTTCTTCAAGAAGAAAGCTTGCTTCATCAATGGAAACTTGAGCAATTGAGTGAGAAATCCAATTCTAAAGTGAACCCACCTCCTATTTCTTCATCCTCTACCTCTTGCCAAGTAGTAAAGGGTGTTTTCTTCACAAGTTTCATGACTTGGTGAAGTGGGAGCTTGATCTAGTGATGCTTCGATGTAGATCATCTTCGGCACGAAGCCGACAACCTTGCCCGTCCATTTCTCCGATGAAGCCGACGCTAGAGCCCGGGTTTCCATTTAGACAGCGAGGAGACTTCATTGCGGAGCTATGGAGGTGGATGACCGGATCTACAAAGGTTGTATTTCCGTTCTTTTAGTTATTTTGTTAACTAGTTGCATGGTTTGCCTAAAATTCTAGTTAACGATCCGTATTAGGGTTTCTCGGCACTTGTAAAATTTGAAATTGGCATGGTTGATGCCTTGTGAGACCTCATTAGTGTGCCTAGGAACCCTACATGGATCGTACCATATCTAATAGGGTATGATTCTTTCGTTCTGACACCCCATTGTGCTGTGGTGTGTAAGGAGGAGTAAGCTCAGAGAGAATCCCATTCTCTTTTAAGAAGTCTAAAAACTCTGTACTTAAATATTCTCCACCTCAATCTGATCGAAGTTTCTTGATGCTCAAGCCTGTTTGTTTTTCTACTTCAAGTTTGTACTCCTTGAATTTCTCGAAAGCTTCGGATTTGTGCTTTATAAAAAACACGTGTCCAAATCTTGATAAATCATCAGTAAATGTGATGAAGTATGAAAAACCACCTCGTGCATGTGTAGACATTAGTCCGCATACATCACTATGTATGAGGCTTAAGAGTTCCACAGCTCTTTCTCCGTGTCCAGTAAACGGAGTTTTGGTCATTTTACTTTTGATACAGGACTGGCAAGTTGCATAAGATTTATATTCAAAAGGATTTAAATATCCATCTTTATATAGTTTGTTTAGTCTTGTTTCATTGATATGACCAAGTCTACAATACCAAAGAAAAGCTTCATTTATATCTGAAAACTTTCTTTTATTAGTATGTTGTATATTGAAAACTGTGTGTTGGTTCAGGACGTAAATACCGTTATTTAGTGTACCATACCCAATCAACTCTTGATTCAAGTTAATGTTCATAACATTATTCTGCAATACAAAATGATATCCTTCATTGTCTAACAAAGAAACGGATATTATATTACATAGCATACTAGGTACAAAATAACACGGGTTCAAAACCAAAATACAACCGAAGGCAACCCAAGATGATACTCTCCCACGGATACAGCATGTACATTGGAACCATTTCCAACCCGCAGAGTATGGTCACCTGTCTTCAAAACTCTACTATTTCTCAATCCCTGCATACAATTGCAGATGTGAGAACCAGAACCGGTATCTAATACCCAAGATGCAGAGTTTAAAGAAAAACAGTTTTCAGTTACAAACACACCTGAAGTGGAAGTATTTGCATGCTTCTTCTTCTTGAGATCAGCAAGATACAAAGCACAGTTCCGTTTCCAATGTCCCGTCTTGTGGCAGAAAAAACATTCCTCTTTTCCACTTCCCGCAGCCCCGATTTTGTCTTTCCCCTTTGCCTTTTGGACTCCACCTTTCGGTTTGATGGACTTCTTCTTCTTCTTTCCTTTGGCCTTGGCTTTTAGGACGGAAGAGGAAGATGACCCAGCAAGCAGAGCGAGAGTCTTCGCTGTTTTCAGCGTGCTCTCTGCACTTCTCAACATATTGAGAAGTTCAGGCAATGATTTCTCTAAATCGTTCATATTGAAATTCACTATGAACGGAGCAAAGGCGGGGGAGAGAGACTGTAGAACAACATCTGTATATTGCTCATTATCCATAGTCCATCCCAGTTCCTCAAGTTCTTCAATATGACCAATCATCTTCAAAACATGGTCTCCTACTAATGCACCAGGGGCCATTCGCATCTGAAACAGCTTTCTAGATGCCTCATATCTCAAAGTACGAGATTGCTCTTCATGCAACTCCTTTGTATGAAGAAAGATGGATTGTACATCCATCTTCTCGTGCAGTTTCTGATGGATGTTGTCTATAGTGTTAGTCCACGGTAGCGCCCCGGCCGTCTAACAGACGCCAATATGCGGAACAAAACTTTTACAACTGGCGCTATCGCGTACTATAACCCGGATCTGCCATTAAAGCTAAACTAACATATTGTAAAGAGGGTAGAATTGTTATACCGAATGATCCGAGTCCTTCGGTATTTAACCATCATCCCACGCTTTGTTGCGGCGGCTTCGATCTTCTGAAACTCCAGTCTCGTCGTCCAGGTGGCACCACGTCGACGGATCTTTAAACGGGCTCCCGTCTCTGAACCGAGGCAACTCGGTCGTCAAGTTTGCCAAAAGAGACGACCAAGATGTTGTAGAGAATGAGTAGAACACTTTGTCTCGTTACGTCCAAGGCTATGGACGAACGGTTAATGAAGTTGCCAATTGGAATCGGGTAAATGGAAATTGGGTTATGAAACTTCCATACACTCAACTATCATAATCTTTTCTCTCATATCAAAATGAACAAAACCATAATCCTCACAATGAGGGGCCGGCCACTATATAGAAGAGGGAGGGTGAGTGTAGGAGAGGGGAGGGTGAGTGTAAGCAAAAGATCAAGGAGAAAATATCTTAAGCACTAAAAGAAAAGGATGACTCAAAAGAACACCTAGTATGAACACAATTAAAGCACCATTAATGAACAAATGAGTCACAAGCCTAATCACCACTTCTAGAACCTTCTAGAACTCTGACTCACCTCATGACTCACCCAATTAAAGAAAAGATAAATCCGTATTTAACCGAATGTTAAATACGGCTGATAGAAAACTGAAAACTGGCAACTTCCAAAAGTGATCCTGAAACGAATTTCAGGATAACCCCGTAACAGTATAAACATACCCGCATTTGTATTACGACCGAATACAAATGCAACTGAGACAAAAATATTATATCTACACAGTATAATACTGGGATTCGGCTTAAACCAAAGCCTACCAGTATTATCTGCCTGAAAAATGACACGTGCTAAAACGCACGTGCATTTTCCGAACCTTGCCATAATACCGTACGACATCTACAACGTTTCGCCCGAACTTGGGAAAGTGTCTGTAGGGGATTCTAATGACTCATCAATACACTGGCACTGGGTATAACCACTAGCACGTCAGAGGTACAACCTGTACGTAACGGTTTGCCTATGTATTGATTGGAAGGGAAGCTGACGAGCGAACTCTTTTATAAACCCTACTGAGCCTGACAGTGACAATATCCGTACAGTCCGGTCCATTCGTCTATGAGTATCGCATATTAGGCCTAGGGGGTCGGTAAACGTCAGACCCCCAATAGCTGCATAAGTCGTGTCAGAGAGTAGCCCAGAACACCCTGAGATACTACTGGTATACCTACCAGTATATCTCGATTACCCTGGCCAGGGATTTCGTGTAATGGCTCTCCTAAACACAGCGCGATTTTGTTAGTTGTATGTATGCCCTAGAGGCCAGTATTGTACAGATGATGTATTTTATATTGGATGCTTGGACATATATAGAGATGACTTTCTTGCTCGATATGATAGTATTCTATCTGATTGCTCTTTATCTTAACATGTATACTTGTCTCTTTATACTGTCTTATAGTTACATGTTGGTAAAGCCCTTAGGATGTGCACTTGACTACCTGGACTATGATGCGGATCATACTAGTGGGGACAAGGTAGTCCATAAGTACATTCTTCAAGGTCCCTAGTCATGGGTGTATCGAGATGGGGCATCGATATACCAGTGTAGACTAGCGTATACGCTTCTCGACCCATGAGATGGGCGATGGATGATCCCATATCCATTGGTGTTTGACATCAGAGAGGGTATATGGGTGCTCAGTGGAGACTGGGTACACTGGACGGACTCGCCGAGAACTCCCAGATGGTATTATACCTCACGTCAGATGGCAGTTCTCTGGTGACACTTGTGCAGGTTAGTCTGTAGACCCGAGATCGTCATAGAGTCTTGTGCTTTGATTTCCACCTTACCACGTCCATGAGGGCGTGCAAAACGGTGGTTTTTGGGTACAGTCCCGAGTCACATGGAGGCAATGAGCGATAGGAGGGGTTTCGTCTCTCCCGGTATTGGGGGTTGATGTTGCGCTGTGCTCGATTGGCCGTAACAGGGAAGTACCGGGCCAGGGCTGACTAGAGATTTACTGGTAAGTGTTACAAGTAGTTTCTCGACCCGTTATGAGCCTCACATCGGCACGACTTATCGGTTATTGGGGTCTGGCGTTTACCACCCCTAGACTTGATATGCGACATATCAGACGAGGAGACCGGACTGCATGGGTAGTGTTGCCGGTTGGTTCGACGGGAGTTGTAGCAGGTTCGCTTGTTTTCTTCTGATCGCTCAATACCCGGGTGGCCGTTACGTTTAGCTGACCGCTTACGGCTTGGGGGTGCTTGATATGATCATCACCCACTGCCGGCGTATTGACGAGTCTTAGATCCCACAAAGGAGTTACCTAGTCCAGGCGAAACGTTGTGGTGCGCGTATGCGATATGTGTAGGGTTCCTAGGCACACACTAGAGATCTCACAAGGCATCAACCATGCCAATTTCAAATTTTACGGTGCCGAGAAACCCTAATGCGATCGTTGACTAGAGTTTAGGCGAAACTACAAGCGAATAGTTAACAACTTAACTAAGTGAACGGAAATACAACCTTTGTAGATCCGGTCCTCCACCTCCATAGCTCCGTGATGAAGTCCCTCCGCTGCGATCATCGGATCCCGGGCTCTAGCGTCGGCTTCATCGGAGAAATGGGCGGGCTAGGTCGTCGACTTCGATGCCGAAGATGATCTACGTCGAGGCAACACAAGATCAAGCTCCAACTTCACCAAGCCATGAAACTTGTGAAGAAAACACCCTATACAACTTGGCAAGTGGTAGAGGATGAAGAAATAGGAAGTGGGTTCACTTTAGATTTGGATTTCTCACTCTTTTTCTCATTTTACCATTGAAGCTAGCAAGCTTTTTCTTCTTGAAGAAGAAGAGGAAGAAGAAAAAGAATATGATAAGAATTATATTGAAAATAGAAAATGAGTGATTCTTATCATATAGCAACCATGGTTAAGTGTAGAGAATAAACTAGGGTTAGGTGAATGGTTAGGTTAGGCATGAAACAAAAATGGTAGACTTTTTCAAAGCTTCATGAAGCTTCAACAAAGAAACAAAATTAGCCACCATTTTTCCTTTTGCCAAAATGAATGAATAAATAAATAAATAAGCAAATAAATCAAATGAAACCCTAACCATTAACTAAACATGGTTTAATACAAACATACACCCAAGTTTGCATGTATCATCAAACATGATACAAACTAGTGCACAAACATATATCATATATACAATGTGCACATCAAGTGAGAAAATCCATTTTAAGTGAACCAATACTAGTTAATGCAAAGTAATATATCAAATATATAATTATGCATTAAATCATTAAATCAACGCTTGATTTAACGATCCAGTCATATCGCATATGACCGACTAATATCCAATGTATCGACTTATCGAATCAATCCTTGATTCGATAACTAGGTTATATCGCATACAACCAATCGATACATTCATCGCGAGAATAGAATACGATATCACATACACGCATTATTCTCGGTCCCGCACATATCTCATATGTGCTCCTATTTCTTTTCGCTTGAGCCAGGAAACCTCTGTGTAGGACTCTAAAGACTCGTCAATACGCCGGCAGTAGGTGATGATCATATCAAACACCCACAAGCCGCAAGCGGTCTGCTAAACGTAACGGCCACCCGGGTATTGAGCGATGAGATGATCGACGAGCAAGCCCACTCATACTCCTGTGAATCCAACCAGTAACACTTACCATACAGTCCGGTCTCGTCGTCTGATATGTCGTATATCTCTCCTAGGGGTGGTAAACATCAGACCCCAATAGCTCGATATGTCATGTCGATATGAGGTCTATAACAGTTCGAGAAACTACTGGTAACACATACCAGTAAATCTCAGCAACCCTGGCCAGGGATTTCCGGTTATAGCCAATCGAACACAGCGCAACATCAACTCCCTATACCGGAAGAGACGAATCCCCTCCTATCGCTCATTGCCTCCATGTGATTCGGGACTGTACCCAAAAACCACCATTTTGCACGCCCTCTTGGACGTGGTAAGGTGGAAATCAAAGCACAGTGGGAATCATACAAGACTCTATGACGATCTCGGGTCAACAGACTACTCTGTATCAGTGTCACCAGAGAACTGCCATCTGACGTAAGGTATAATACCATCTGGGAGTTCTCGGCGAGTCCGTCCAGTGTACCCAGTCTCCACTAAGCACCCGTATATCATCTCTGTGTAAGTCCACGTTGCGACCCCCGGTTCTTACGGGAAGGCGGAAACGGTATAAAAATCAAATTATTAGCGCAAGGGGCAACATGGACTAAGCAAAGTCGGGATCTTTGACTAAACTAAAACTAGCAAACTTTGCTAAAGAGAGTTAGCTACTCGGATGGAGATGGTTATACCTAAACTTGTCTTGAACTCCTTCTCTTCAAGCTCCGATGGTGGTCCGATGGCTCCTTCTCGTCGTCTCCGTACGCCGAAGATAGATCCACTTGAAAGCTCCAACCTTTAGCTCCTTCTTCGTTCTTTGAAGAAACTAGTTCACTTGGTTTGCTAAACCTAGTGAACTAGAATGAGTAGAGAGGAAATAGAATGGGATTTTATCTATGGTTCTTGATTCTCAACTCATGAGACAAGAGAACCATAGATCAAGAGAGGGAGCAAGAGGTTGAGGGTGAGAGCAAGAGGAGAGCTCAAGAACAAGAGAGAGAATGAGCAAGAAAGAATGAGGCTCTCTTTTGTCTCTCACCCTCTCATAATCCAATGTAATCATAACTCATCATATCAATAAAAGTCTTATGTGATGGTTGAAGCAACCATAACCTTATCATGTCATGCACTTATTTTACTCAAATGAACAAGCAAGTAAAAGTCTTTGGCATGAAATGATAACCATGGTTATCATGATGGTCAACTAGTCAAGCCTAGTCAACCAGTCAACAAAGTCAACAAGTCAACAAAAGTCAACAAGTCAACAAAGTCAACAAAAGTCAACAACCAAGTCACCATAATACTTAATTAATATAATAGTTAATCGCATATCATATTCTCATTAGGGTTGAGCAAAAAGTCAAAAAGTCAACGGTCAACTGTCAACAACCCTAATGAGAATCCGCTGTCTGTGCCTCCCTGTCAACTGTGCATACACACCCGCATCCGCGTTCCGAGGAACACGAATGCAAACTGGATAAATCCAATCCCATAAGATACACTAGGATCTGGCTTAAACCAAAGCCCGCTAGTGTAAACTGTCCGGACACTGTACGTGCACAAGTGCACGGATGTGACCGAACCCTGTCGCAAAACCATGCGACCTGTCGCAATACCATGCGACCTCTACTCTTTTGCCTAAAGGCGAAAAGCTTTCTGTGTGGGACTCTAAAGACTCGACACTACACTGGCAGTGGATTTAACCACAGACCGCAAGCGGCACTAGCTGTGCGTAACGGTCCCCAGGTAATGCCGACAAGAAGACCGACGAGGCGAAACCCATCTGAACTCCTACTGAGCCTGAGTGTGACATTCTCAGTACAGTCCGGTCTGTTCGTCTGATACATTGCATGGCGGGCCTAGGGGGCGGTAAACGTCAGTCCCCCAATAGCGGTACAAGTCGTGCCGGAGCGAAGCCCAAAACACCCTGAGATAACACTGGAAACCTACCAGTATATCTCGTTTGCCCTGGCCAGGGACTACTCGTGTAATGGCTCTCCTAGACACAGCGCGATGTCAACCCCCAATACCGGGAGAGACGAATCCTGTCTAACCGTCACTGTCTCCAAGTGCTTCGGGACTGCACCCAACCACTACCTGTTTGCACGACTCCTTTGAGCCGTGGAAGGGTAGTGATCAAAGTACAGTGGGAACACACTCGAGGCGGAGTGACAGTGTCAAGTCAGCGGACTAAGCTGTACTCATGTCACCTGGGAACTGATAACTGACGATAGGTATAATACCAACTAGTCAGTTCCCGACGAGTCCTGTCCAGTGTACCCGTAACCTAACGAGCACCCGCATACTATCTCAAGTACGACGTACTGACGGCTGTGGGACAGACCGTCTCCCACACTGGGATGAGAAGCGCATGCGCTGGTCTACTCCGGAGTATCGATGCCCTGTCTCGACAGTCCTGCGACCAGGGACCTGCATAAGGATGTGCTTATAGATTACCCAGCCCCACTAGTGTGACGGCCATCACATCGCTGGTAACCAAGCAAAGATCCTAAGGGCTCTACTAATGTGTATAGGCGATATACAAAAATAAACACATGTACACATTGAAGTAGAAACAAACCAAGTAGCATACTACTATTTTGAGCAAGATTGTATATACAAGGTGAATATCCCAAGCATCCATTAAGTAATATACAAACTAGTATGATACAGTAATGGCCTCTAGGGCATATACACTAACAATCTCCCACTTGCACTAAGGCCATGTACTGGCGTATCGAAGACCTATCATCTCGATCAGCCGCTCGAACTGAGTCTGGGGCAGGGCCTTGGTGAATGGATCAGCAGTGTTATCTTCTGAAGCGACTCTCCGAACCTCGATCTCCTGGCGATCTACGATCTCCCTGATCAGGTGATACCGCCTCAAGATGTGCCTGGATTTCTGATGGGACCTTGGTTCCTTCGCTAAAGCTATAGCCCCGTTGTTGTCGTAATACAGAGGTATTGGATCAACAATGGACGAAACCACCTGAAGTTCTTTCAAGAACTTCCTCATCCAGACAGCTTCTTTTGCGGCATCAGATGCAGCGATGTATTCCGCTTCCATCGTCGAGTCTGCAACGGTTTCCTGTTTGGAACTCTTCCAACACACCGCCCCTCCATTGAGGGTAAAGACAAAACCCGACATGGACTTGGAATCATCCTTGTCACTCTGGAAGCTGGAGTCAGCAAAGGCCTCGATCTGGAGGTCTTTTCCGCCATACACCAAGAACATCTCCTTAGTCCTTCTCAGGTACTTGAGAATGTTCTTTACCGCTATCCAGTGTTTCTCCCCAGGGTTAGACTGATACCGGCTTACCACACTCAGTGCATAAGCTACATCCGGTCTGGTACACAACATCGCATACATTATAGAGCCTACCGCAGAAGCGTAGGGTATAATAGACATGCGATCCCTCTCCAAATCAGTCTTGGGAGACATCTCTTTAGAGAGGGTGATCCCGTGACAAGCCGGTAGGTTACCGCGCTTTGAATCTTCCATACTGAATCTTTTCAGTATGGTGTCGATGTACCTGGTCTGTGAAAGTCCTAATATCCTCTTGGATCTGTCACGGTAGATCCGGATACCCAGAATGTATGAGGCATCACCCAGGTCTTTCATGGAGAACCTGTGTGACAAGAACCCCTTGACAGATTGTAGCATAGGAATGTCATTTCCTATTAAGAGAATGTCATCCACGTATAAAACGAGGAATACTACAGTTCTCGCTACAAATCTACTATAGATGCATGGTTCATCTGGATTTTTGATAAAGCCAAATTCTTTGACCGTCTCATCAAAGCAGATGTTCCAACTCCGCGATGCCTGCTTTAGTCCATAGATGGACTTAAGCAACTTGCACACCTTTCCGCTGTTCCCACTCTGAATGAAGCCCTCTGGCTGGTCCATATAGACACACTCTTCTAAATTTCCATTTAGAAAAGCTGTCTTTACGTCCATTTGCCAGATCTCATAATCGTGGAAGGCAGCAATGGCAAGAAGGATCCGAATGGATTTCAGCATGGCTACTGGAGAAAAGGTTTC
This sequence comes from Agapanthus africanus, assembly GCA_030015575.1. Taxonomy (NCBI): domain Eukaryota; kingdom Viridiplantae; phylum Streptophyta; class Magnoliopsida; order Asparagales; family Amaryllidaceae; genus Agapanthus; species Agapanthus africanus. Next base: position 493,662,330 of record JASDDO010000019.1, on the reverse strand, counting down.
GTCATAGTCCAAGCCAGGTCTTTGACGGAAACCCTTTGCAACCAGCCTAGCTTTATAGGTCTCAACCTGTCCATCTACACCAATCTTCCTTTTGAAGATCCACTTGCATCCTACGGGTTTTACCCCGTCTGGAGCAATGTCCAACGTCCATACCTTGTTGGTGTACATGGACTCCATTTCGGTCCGCATTGCATCCAGCCATTTCACTGAGTCAACGCTCTGAACGGCCTGCTGGAAGCTAGTAGGCTCATCATAGTCTATGATGCAATCCTCTCTATCCCCGTCTACGAGAAAACCGTAGTATCTCTCGGGCGGATGAGTCTGCCTACTACTCCTGCGGAGCGGCGTAGGAATGTCCTGTTCTTCCGAACCCTCTGGTTCCACTAAACTTTCAGTAATAGTCCGTGGTTCTGGAATTTCTTTCAGTTCTACTGCGCTCCCACTTATTTCTTTTTCTATGAACTGGTGTTCTAGAAAGTGGGCATGACGAGAAACAAGAACTTTTTGTTCCTCTTCACAGTAGAAGAAATATCCCTTGGAATTCTTTGGATATCCCACAAACTTGCACAGTACTGAGCGTGCCTCGAGCTTGTCCGCATGCTGCTTTTTGACAAAAGCTGGACTTCCCCATATCTTAATGTGATTAAGATGGGGTCTCTTCCCACACCACATCTCAAATGGCATAGTAGGCACAGTCTTAGTGGGAACTCGGTTCAAAAGGTATGCGGCTGATTCTAGCGCATATCCCCAGAATGATCGCGGCAACTCAGCGTTACTCATCATGGACCGCACCATATCCAATAGGGTGCGGTTCCGTCTCTCCGATACACCGTTATGTTGCGGGGTGTATGGAGGGGTAAGCTGAGAGAGAATTCCATTCTCTTTTAAATAGTCCAGGAACTCGGCACTTAAGTATTCTCCACCTCGATCCGATCTTAGAATCTTAATACTTTTGCCGGTCTGTTTCTCCACTTCATTCTTATACTCCTGGAATTTTCCAAAGGCCTCGGACTTATGTTTCATTAAGAAGACATAACCGTACCTTGAGAAGTCATCCGTAAAGGTAATGAAGTAAGAATGTCCGCTTCGGGCATGTGTAGACATTGGACCGCACACGTCACTGTGTATGAGTCCCAAGAGCTCGCTCGCTCTTACTCCATGTCCAGTAAATGGAGTCTTTGTCATTTTTCCTTTGAGACAAGATTGACAAGTGGCATACGATTGATATTCGAACGCATTCAAATATCCTTCTGTAGGTAACTTAGTCGACCTCCTCTCATTGATGTGACCCAATCTACAATGCCATAAGAAAGTCTGATTTATTTCTGGAGACTTTCTTTTGTGTGTATTCTGGACGTTGAAAATCTGTGGTTGGTTTAACACGTATATACCATTACTCAATGTACCTGACCCAATCAAAACTTGATTAAGGTGAATGTTTACAACATTACTTACAAACGCAAATTCATAACCTTCTTTAGAAACTAAAGATACAGAAATGATATTACAAGTTGCGTTGGGTACAAAAAAGCAATTACGCAAAACCAAAACATGTCTATCTGACATTCCCAGGTGATAGTCCCCCACGGCTTTAGCATCCATGCTAGCTCCGTTCGCAACTCTGAGGGTCATGTCACCTGCCTTCAAAACCCTACGGTTTCTCAACGCCTGCAAAGAATTACAGATATGAGATCCTGATCCGGTATCCAATACCCAGGAAGTAGAGTTTATTGAAAGACAGTTTTCAATAACATACACACCTGAAGCTGAAGCTGCAACCTGCTTCAATTCCTGTGTTCTGGCCTTCCAGGCCCTGCAATCATTCTTCCAGTGTCCTTTCTTATGACAATAGAAGCATTCTTCCTTATCCACAAGCTTCCCCGCTACCTTTGTTGCTTTACCTTTTCCCTTCGTATCCACTTTACTAACACCGCCCCTTGGTTTGGCGGGGGCCTTCTTCTTCTTTCCCTTGGCTTTCGCCTTGGACCTAGAAGAAGATGATCCTCCTACAAACAAAGTGGATGTATCCCTACCTTTCTGTAGGGTGCCCTCTGCGCTCCTCAGCATGTTGAGGAGCTCTGAAAGTTCAACCTCTTTTTCTTGTAAGTTGAAGTTCAGTATAAACTGGGCGTAAGTGGAAGGAAGGGACTGGAGAACTATATCCGTATATAGCTCACTCTCCAATGTGATCCCTAGGTCAGCGAGCTCCTCAATGAAGCCGATCATTTTTAGCACGTGCTCGGCTACTGATGATCCGACGGCCATTCTTGTCGAAAATAACTTTTTCGACGCTTCGTATCTTGCGATACGAGATTGCTCTCCATACAGTTCTTTTGTATGAAGCAATATGGATTCCATGTCCATATTCTCATGCCTCCTCTGATGTTCGTTGTCCATCGAGGCAAGCAGGAGGCACTTGGCCTTCGCGCTATCAATCTCCCAAGTCTTGCGGATTTCCTTATCCGCGACGCTGGAAGTTGGACCAGGGACAGGGGGAGCTTTGGTGGTAAGAAGATACCCCAGCTTGTCATAAGTGATTGCTATCTTGACATTCCTGAGCCAATCTTTGTAGTTTGGCCCTGTCAGTTTGTTTTTATCTAGGAGTAACTTAAGTCCAGTCATGTTGATTGGTCGCTGTAATTAGGAGAGAGAAGAAGAAACACTCAGCATGATGCTCTTGCAAGTTTAGAGTGGTTTTTAGTTTGTCTAAACAGGATGGCTCCCACTGTTTCTCGAATCCCTCCTCAAACCATAAAGGAAGAATTAGTCAGGATCAATCCCACCGTACAATACTTGCTTAACCGTTCAGCCAGGCCAGTGTCGGTACTTCGAGGGAGGTTTTCCAACGCTTTCGCGAAGTTCCTTAATTAAAGAACCTCTTTTCCCTGGGGGCGTAGCCCCGCTAACACCTTTCTAGGCACCTACTAGGTTTATAGCATTGATCGTTAAGTGAGAAATTTCCCGAGGAGTAGCATATACTCACAGTAGGATCGGGATCCAAATATCATTGCGTGACGAAACTGAAGGAATCCTACCAGAATCATCACACTCCAAATGGTATGCAAATCTAGCAAGTTTCAGTACTTATGAAACTCCCGATGTGGATTTTTGCCCCATGCTCTTATGACCTTGGCGTGAGGTCAAAATGTCATAAGTCACATGTCAAGTTCGTCCCATCATTATCCAGGTTAATTTGAACCCACCCGTACATACCCTTGACGTAGGCCAAAATGGCAGTACGACTGTCTCAAACCAACGTATTCTATCTATGCAACAGATAAATATCCGGCAGCTACCAATCACTATGCCTTGGCGTGAGGTCAAAATACATAGCTTGAATACTACCGAATATTTAACTGAAATGATGGAGGGCTACGGATGGTTTTGGCAAAACCGTGAACGTAGTGAACTTGATTTGGTCGATGGAACGAGATAGCTTTTAAATGGAGTGGTTCAAACTCCGTATTTTAAAAGTTTGTTTTGAAAAGAACCGAGTGGTTTTTCGAAAGTGTTCCAACGACTTTAACTTGGTTTATTATCTTGCATTAGTTCTTTTAATGCGTGATATTCTTGCATTAGTTCTTTTAATGCGTCCCATCATTTAATCCTACCATTGCAGAAAACAACCAAAATATGACGTACGCTTATGCCATTCGCATTCGCCACTGGGCCCCGTCATTACCCGTTAGGTTACTTAACTAATGACAGAGCGGGGGCTGGGCTAGCGCGTCTGTAAAACATAAGCAACGCCTAAATAATATCATATATAGATATACTGCAATGATAAACATCTCAGATCACAGATAAATACATTGGATATACTAGGAATCTGTAATTTGTACGAGCCTGTAACAAAAACAGATTACACGGTCGCGGTGAATAGCCAAAACCCCACCCAAGACCCCTACGGGTGCGGCAAACTACCCGCCAAGTACCCGAAGCGTAGCAACCTCCCGCATCTCCATGAGTAGGCCACTCGACACTTCGGCATACCCGGTAGTTTGTGCACCCCTCCATGGGTCTATCCTAGGAGCAAAAACAGTAAAAAGAAATTATACAATGACGGCTACAACCCCGACCCGGTTGTGCGGCCATACAAATAATTATTACATCAATTTACAAATTTACAAGAATTGAAAGAAAAGAAAACTCTCGTCTTACAACCCCCGGCTATTCACCCGCGACAATCCAACATATTTATATACACATTCCAATATCAAACACAGATCATGTATAACCCCGACCAATCGACTTATAGCGATTAGCCGACGTTCAATACATGTAAACATCACAGATATAACCATCATAGTCAAAGTGCAGTGAAGTTCGGAAAAAATACGGAATTATAGGACCCCAAAAGGAAATTTCTTTTCTGGAAAATCTGGGGACATATAATATATTTCAAAAATCCCAAAACCAACACAGACACACACTGCACGAAAAACGATGCAGAGAAGACGACAAACCGCGGCGCTTCCGCGGCACATGCCTACCTCGTGCGGCGGAAGCGCGGCGGTTTGAACGAAACAGTGGACCGTTTTTCATGGGTGTTCACACAAAACCCTGAGCCGAATTTAGGAGTATAAAGTTTTTCATTTTGACCAGAAAAAATTTTAACAGAAACTCAGGTTTTGTAAAAGTTTGGTTTTTTTGATTTTTCCGGTTCCGAACTTCGTTACACTTCACTACCAAGCTAGTTTAAGTTTAGTTAGGCTCTGATACCACTGTAAGTCCACGTTGCGACCCCCGGTTCTTACGGGGAGGCGGAAACGGTATAAAAATCAAATTATTAGCGCAAGGGGCAACATGGACTAAGCAAAGTCGGGATCTTTGACTAAACTAAAACTAGCAAACTTTGCTAAAGAGAGTTAGCTACTCGGATGGAGATGGTTATACCTAAACTTGTCTTGAACTCCTTCTCTTCAAGCTCCGATGGTGGTCCGATGGCTCCTTCTCGTCGTCTCCGTACGCCGAAGATAGATCCACTTGAAAGCTCCAACCTTTAGCTCCTTCTTCGTTCTTTGAAGAAACTAGTTCACTTGGTTTGCTAAACCTAGTGAACTAGAATGAGTAGAGAGGAAATAGAATGGGATTTTATCTATGGTTCTTGATTCTCAACTCATGAGACAAGAGAACCATAGATCAAGAGAGGGAGCAAGAGGTTCAGGGTGAGAGCAAGAGGAGAGCTCAAGAACAAGAGAGAGAATGAGCAAGAAAGAATGAGGCTCTCTTTTGTCTCTCACCCTCTCATAATCCAATGTAATCATAACTCATCATATCAATAAAAGTCTTATGTGATGGTTGAAGCAACCATAACCTTATCATGTCATGCACTCATTTTACTCAAATGAACAAGCAAGTAAAAGTCTTTGGCATGAAATGATAACCATGGTTATCATGATGGTCAACTAGTCAAGCCTAGTCAACCAGTCAACAAAGTCAACAAGTCAACAAAAGTCAACAAGTCAACAAAGTCAACAAAAGTCAACAACCAAGTCACCATAATACTTAATTAATATAATAGTTAATCGCATATCATATTCTCATTAGGGTTGAGCAAAAAGTCAAAAAGTCAACGGTCAACTGTCAACAACCCTAATGAGAATCCGCTGTCTGTGCCTCCCTGTCAACTGTGCATACACACCCGCATCCGCGTTCCGAGGAACACGAATGCAAACTGGATAAATCCAATCCCATAAGATACACTAGGATCTGGCTTAAACCAAAGCCCGCTAGTGTAAACTGTCCGGACACTGTACGTGCACAAGTGCACGGATGTGACCGAACCCTGTCGCAAAACCATGCGACCTGTCGCAATACCATGCGACCTCTACTCTTTTGCCTAAAGGCGAAAAGCTTTCTGTGTGGGACTCTAAAGACTCGACACTACGCTGGCAGTGGGTTTAACCACAGACCGCAAGCGGCACTAGCTGTGCGTAACGGTCCCCAGGTAATGCCGACAAGAAGACCGACGAGGCGAAACCCATCTGAACTCCTACTGAGCCTGAGTGTGACATTCTCAGTACAGTCCGGTCTGTTCGTCTGATACATTGCATGGCGGGCCTAGGGGGCGGTAAACGTCAGTCCCCCAATAGCGGTACAAGTCGTGCCGGAGCGAAGCCCAAAACACCCTGAGATAACACTGGAAACCTACCAGTATATCTCGTTTGCCCTGGCCAGGGACTACTCGTGTAATGGCTCTCCTAGACACAGCGCGATGTCAACCCCCAATACCGGGAGAGACGAATCCTGTCTAACCGTCACTGCCTCCAAGTGCTTCGGGACTGCACCCAACCACTACCTGTTTGCACGACTCCTTTGAGCCGTGGAAGGGTAGTGATCAAAGTATAGTGGGAACACACTCGAGGCGGAGTGACAGTGTCAAGTCAGCGGACTAAGCTGTACTCATGTCACCTGGGAACTGATAACTGACGATAGGTATAATACCAACTAGTCAGTTCCCGACGAGTCCTGTCCAGTGTACCCGTAACCTAACGAGCACCCGCATACTATCTCAAGTACGACGTACTGACGGCTGTGGGACATACCGTCTCCCACACTGGGATGAGAAGCGCATGCGCTGGTCTACTCCGGAGTATCGATGCCCTGTCTCGACAGTCCTGCGATCAGGGACCTGCATAAGGATGTGCTTATAGATTACCCAGCCCCACTAGTGTGACGGCCATCACATCGCTGGTAACCAAGCAAAGATCCTAAGGGCTCTACTAATGTGTATAGGCGATATACAAAAATAAACACATGTACACATTGAAGTAGAAACAAACCAAGTAGCATACTACTATTTTGAGCAAGATTGTATATACAAGGTGAATATCCCAAGCATCCATTAAGTAATATACAAACTAGTATGATACAGTAATGGCCTCTAGGGCATATACACTAACACTCTGATGTCAAACACCAATGGATATGGGATCATCCATCGCCCATCTGTATGGGTCGAGAAGGTATACGCTAGTCTACTCTGGTATATCAATGCCCCGTCTCGATACACCCACGACTAGGGACCTTGAAGGATGTACTTATGGACTACCATATCCCCACTAGTATGATCCGCATCATAGTCCAGGTAGTCAAGTACACATCCTAAGGGCTTTACCAACATGTAACAGAGAGACAATCAGTGTACACGTTAAGATAAAGAGCAACCAGATAGCATACTATCATGTCGAGCAAGAAAGTCCTCCCTATATATGTCCCAGCATCCACTACAATATACATCCTATGTATAGTAATGGCCTCTAGGGCATACATATAACTAACAATATGCGCATGGACCCGGTTAAAATGCGCGTATGAGATACCGTATATTAATCGGGCGGCTTGCTTTTGGTTGGGTCGTATGTGATATGGCCGGACTGATAAATCAAGTGTTGATTTATCATTTAACCATTAGTTTCTCACTAGAAATCCTTTCTTGTATTTTTGGGATGTATGCATGCATGTATGCATTCTTTCTTGTTTCATGCACATATGGATGTGCATGCACACATACATTCATACATCATCCTTCATGGTTGTATATACATAGAAAATGGTGGCAATATAAGACTCACACCATGGTTTTATATATATGAATTATTATTGCATTTGTTTTAAAACAAAATGAAAAAGGAAAGGATGATTCATGGTTTGTTTCTACACTCTTCTTTGACCTAACCATGATCACCCACCATTTAACCATGGATTAACTTTCCTTTTGTGTTTTAACTCAAATTCAATAATATATTTATTGTTTAACCATGGTTTGAGATGAGAGGTGGAAAATATATTTACATATATTTTCTATTTTTCTTATGAGATTATCTTTTCTCTTATTCTTCAAAAGCCATCATCTTCTTCCTCCTTCTTATTTTGCTCTCTAGATTTCTCTAGTGAGGAAATTACTCAACAAGATAGGATTTTGAAGTGAGAAAAAGAACCACAACATCATTCTACACAAGTCTTGCCCACTTGTTTAGAGTGTTAGCTTCATTTTTTTTTCTCTTGATCAAGTGAAGTTGCAAGCTTGGACAAAGCGGACTCCGGGTGGATCATCGTGGACCTAGAGGAGATCAAGAGGAATTTGTCCAAACCCCAAGTGGCCGAGGAGTCTAGCGTAGGGAGCTACAAAGTTTGTATTCTCAAAACCCCAGCTTTTCTTACTTGTGATGAAGTGTTGTTTTAGAAACCATAATTTTCTAGTATTGATTCTTTGTATGCTTACTTAGCACCCTAAAATTTTAATCTTTGGTACATGTGATGCTTCCAATCCCTTCATGAGGTGCTAGGTAAACCCAACAGATTTCACCCCCAATACCGGGAGAGACGAATCCCTGAAGATCTGCTCACTGCCTCCATGTGGCTCGGGACTGTACCCAAAATATACTTGTTTGCACGACTCCTTTGACCCGTGGTAGGGTATAAATCAAAATACAGTGGGAACTCACACGAGACAAATGACGACCTCAGGTCGATGAACTAACCTGTACACATGTCACCAGGGAACTGCTATCTGACGATATGTATAATACCAACTAGCATGTTCCCGGCGAGTCCTGTCCGGTGTACTCATAACCCAATGAGCACCTGTATACATCTTAGGTGATCCAACTGACATCAGTGGCTTGTGAGACCGGCCACCGCCCCTCGTCGGGGTCTCGAATGTATACACTAGTCTACTCTGGAGTATCGATGCCCTGTCTCGAAACTCCCACGACTAGGGACATTTTAAGGATGTGCTTATAGACCCCAGCTCCCACATATATGATCGCCATCATACTGCTGGTAGTCAAGCAAGAATCCTATGGGCTCTATCAACATCTACATGATGATAAAGACAAACCAGATAGCATACTATCATCTTGAGTAAGACTGTTTTATCGGTATAGGTCCTCCCTCAATCATTGCAATCACGTACCTGCGATCCAATAATTGACTTAGAGGGCACTTATATCTAACAATCTCCCACTTGCACTTAAGGCTAATTATTGCGATGTCGTGTACTCACAGCTCGTGTGATACCAAACATCCAACTCCTCTACTAATCAGTTTCACAAAGCTCGTTTGCAAAACTATTGTGTTCGAGAAATAGCCTCAGTGAGTGGATCCGCTCTTCGGTGTTTCTTTCTGTATCTCTCTATATCTCAACCTTGCGGAGAAAACCATCTCCCGAATTGAGTAATACCTGTCTTAGAATATGTCTGGATAACTGATGGGACCTAGTTCATAAATGAACTCCAAATCCAAACTTCTTAGACTGTATCAATCACTGAAAATAATCAGTGTCCAGCACTATGCCTCCCACAGTATCCTTTTGGACCGCCTGTCCATAATACTGTCCCTCGTCAGAGGGAAAACTATAACTCTGACAATCACTCTGTCATCCAGGTCACCTTTGAAGCCTGGAATAATAACTGTCTCCCGATGGAGGCTTCCGTCATCAAATCCGTAGAACATGTACTTTTGTTCTATAACTGCTTCCGTATGTTTCTTCAGGATTGGATTAATATAAACTTATCGTACCTAGTGCAAAAACGACATCTGGTGTGGTACTTGACATCTCACAATTGACTCAATTGCCTAAGCAAGTGATATGTCAATCATGTACGTCCCTCTCCCTTTTAGTCTGTAAGACACCTTTAGAGAGGGTGACTCCATCACCTGCAGGTACACCACCATGCCAGGAGTCATCTATTCTAAAATACTATTAGAATACTGTCAAAGTACCCACATTGGGAAACTACCCAAATCTAGATCTAAAACCATAGATCTAGTAACCAGAATGTCAGATATTATATCCATATCCTTTGTGCAGAAACAACTGTGTGACGACCACAGTACAACCGATCGTAGTATAGGAATTTTACTTCCTACTCTGTGTATGTCTTCCAATTACCAAGACATCACACCCTACCATCTTCTTAACAGATTCATCCACTATTCTGATGAAGTCAAACCCATCACTGTCATATCAAAATTACATGATCTATCTCCGCTATAATTGCTTAAGTCTATAAATAGACATAAGCTACTTGCCCACTTTGCTTCCGCTGCTCCCACTGACTATGACAACCCTCTGGCAGAATAATATATACGTATACGTCTAAAACTAGTTTAGAACGATGCTATACATATCCTCCTGCCGGGTCTCATAGTCTGGAACAACAGTAGTGTCAAGTCTGGGTAAACAAGAACCTCCCTGTCACCGTCCTTGAGGCTATCAGAGTACCTCTCAGGTGTTTGAGGTTACCCACCATATCTGCGGAGTGGCTAATGGAATGTCAAACCTGATTGAATATATAGGTCCTATTAAATTTTCCGTAATCGTTTGCGGTTCTGGAATCAGTTCCAGTTCTACCATACTCCCACTATTGTTTTCTGAAAAAATCCATTTTTACTAAAATTGTGGCGAGTCAAGAACAATATTACTATCGATCTTCCAGATGGTAGACGATCAACCCTCGTCAATGCCAGGGTCAACCCACAAACTGCCATTACAAAAACGTGCCTTGAGTTATCCAGTGTCTGTTTTTAAGCATAAGCTGGACAACTCCCCTTACCTTAACATCGTTAAGATATGAAGCAATCTATATCCAATATAGAAACTTAGACACTTATTTAATTGGAACCAGATTCAAATCATGCAGCTGTCTCCAGTGCATATCAACTTAATGGAGAGAGGCTAATCAGCATTACTCAACTTAGGAATCCATCCAATTATGAGTAACCTGAAAGAGAAACAAGTTTCTCAAAACCATTACTATTAACTGAATATCAATCACAAGAATCTACATCTTCGATTTCTTTGAAGAATCCCGATACTTGCGACACATGGTTCTCTACTTTATTCCTATACCCACAACTTCTCAATACTTAGACATTGTATTTCTTCGAAACACTTGTCTAAAAACTAGAGAAGTCATAAGTAAATAGAATATAGTATGAGGACTAACCCCTTTGTCCTGATGGACACTGGACAACATACAATACTCTGTATAAGTTCGCCGAGTTTGAATAACTCAAAACCTGTGCGTCGTAAGTTGAAAATTGTCCCCAGGTGATTTCCTCAAATATCACCAAGTACAAAGAATTCTGATATAATGAGGATGATTACCTAATTCCCAATAACTTACTCCCACTCATTATCTGTAAAACTATACAGATGTGAGAATGAAACCTGGTAAATACATATCCTGGAGTAAGTATGTAATCGGAAAATCAGTTTACAATTTAAAATGCACAGTGTAACTGAAACATGAAAATGTTTCGAAGGGGTATCCTGATATTTCTAGTAATGCCGTTTCCATTATTCAGATTCATGACTATAACCGTATATTTCCTTGCCATCTCTCCAATTCCCTTTATTTGTCTTTAGTCGTTATCTTTTGTACACCATTGTTAGGCTAAAATGGTTTTCTTCCTTCCCTACCGTTCGGCACCAGCCTATGGTTTGGAAGAAGAATGTCCAGTAAGCATAATAGGTGTACCTGTAAGTGCACGGCGGCGCCCCGGCCGTCAATCCGACGGCCAAATGCGGAAGCGGTGATAAACTTTAATTTTTCTCGAACTGGCAAACCGCCGCGCACTAAAACCCGGATCGAACCACTAACTAGTCCTAGCTATCAACAAGAAAGGGAAGAGAGATATACCGACGATCCAAGTCCTCCGGTCTTCTCATCATCGTCCCGATCTCCTGCGGAATGTCCCGTCTCCTCCTCGTCGCCGGAAGTGCACCACATCGCCTACTTCTTTTACGGGCTCTCACCTCAATGCCGAGGCAACTCGGGCACGAAGCCGGCTACTCGACGTGCCCAAGGTTCGCTGTAGAATATGTAGTGAACTATTTATCTCATTTTGGGGTTATCGGAATTGCCTTTTGGTGGAGGGATGAAACAAGAACTATGTGGAGGAACTTGGGGACATTTTTGGAGCATGAAATGAACCATGTACCCTCACCAAAATATTTGGACAGCCCCCTCCTATACATGGCCGGCCATCTCAAGAGGAATGGAGAGAATGAGATAAGTGTATCAAAAATGGGAGCCTCACTCATATGATACAAGAGAGAGAGAGAGAGAGGAGTCTATCATGCAAAAGGAAATGATTATCAACAAATCCAACACTCCAAGGCAACCATCATCTCATGCATGATGGCTTCAAAAAGTCAAGCCATCATGAGAAGAAGAAGTCAAGTGATGGTGCTCATCATGAAAACCATCATGATTCTACAATAAGCAAAGACCCCCTCCACAAAAGCCTATTTGCAACAATGCAAATAAGCCCTCCTCCACCAAACATCGGCCAATGAACGATACAAAGGAAAATTGGCCGAAACGGAAAGCAAACTGGCAACTCCAGAAAACTGGTTCCGTAATAAATTACAGGAAAACCCCGATACTGTGCATACACACCCGCATTTGTATTCCGACCGAAATACAAATGCAATGAGACAAAATCTACACTGTACTATACTAGGATCCGGCTTAAACCAAAACCGGCTAGTAATATCCGTTCGATCCTGATCCGTGCAATACCGCACGTATCTGATCGAACCCTGCCATATAACCATACGGCCTCTAGTACAAACTGTCCGATCCTGATCCGTGCAATACCGCACGTATCTGATCGGAGCCTGCCATATCTCCATACGGCCTCTACAGCTTTTCGCCCGAAAGCTGAGTAACTGAATGTGGGGGACTCTAAAGACTCGTCAACACCTTGGTTGTGGATTTAACCACTAGCACGTCAGAGGTATAAGCCAATACGTAACGGACTACCAGGTATTGACCAAAAGGGACGTCTGTGAGCGAACTCAGCCTGACACCCTACTGAGCCTGTCAGTGACAATATCCGTACAGTCCGGTCCGTTCGTCTATGAGCATCGCATGGCGGGCCTAGGGGGTTGGTAAAAGTCAGACCCCCAAAAGCGGTACAAGTCGTGTCGGAGTGTAGCCCAGAACACCCTGAGATACTACTGGAATACCTACCAGTAAATCTCCTTGCCTCGGCCGAGGGCTTCGTGTAATGGCTCTCCTAGACACAGCACGACCTCACCCCCAATACCGGGAGAGACGAACCCCTGAAGATACGCTCATTGCCTCCATGTGGCTCGGGACTGTACCCAACTAAAACCTGTTTGCACGACTCCTTTGAGCCGTGGTAGGGTAGTAATCAAAGTACAGTGGGAACTCACACGAGACAAATGACGATCCCCAGGTCGATGAACTAACCTGCACACATGTCACCAGGGAACTGCCATCTGACGTCTGGTATATGACCAACTAGCATGTTCCCGGCGAGTCCTGTCCGGTGTACTCATAACCTAATGAGCACCTGTATACATCTTAGGTGATCCAACTGACACCAGTGGCTTGTGAGACCGACCACCGCCCCTCGTCGGGGTCTCGACTGTATACACTAGTCTACTATGGAGAATCGATGCCCTGTCTCGAAACTCTCACGACTAGGGACCTTTTAAGGATATGCTTATAGACCCCCAGCTCCCACTTATATGATCGCCCTCATACTGCTGGTGGTCAAGCAAGAATCCTAGGGGCTCTATCAACGTGTAATAGCGACGTGTCAGGTCACTTAAAACAGTACACGATGATAAAGGTAAACCAGATAGCATACTATCATCTCGAGTAAGACTGTCCTACCGGGATAGGTCCTCCATCAATCATTACAATCACGTACCTATGACCTAATAATTGACTCTGAGGGCACTATCTCCAACAATCTCCCACTTGCACTCAAGGCTAATTATTGCGATGTCGCATACTCACAGCCCGTGTGATACCGAACACCCAACTCCTCTACTAGTCAGTCTCACAAAGCTCGTTTGCGAAACTATTGCGTTCGAGGAATAGCCTTAGTGAGTGGATCCGCTTTGATGTTTCTCTCTATGTCTCTCTATATCTCAAGTTCGCGGAGAAACCCATCTCCCGAAATGAGCAATACCTGTCTTAGAATGTGTCTGGATGTCTGATGGGACATAGCTCATAAATGAACTCCAAATCCAAACTTCTTAGACTGTATCGTCAACTGAACTTAATCAGTATCCTGCGCCATGCCTCCCTCAGTATTGCCTTGGACCACCTGTCCAGAATACTGCCCCTCGTCAGAAGGAAAAACTATAACTCTGACAACCTCCTTGTCGTCCATGTCACCTTGGAAGCCTGGAATGATAACTGTCTCCCGAATGAGGCTGTCGTTATCATATCCCTAGAACATCCATTTATGTTCTAAAACTGCTTCCGACTGCTTCTCCAGGATTGGATCAATATCAACTTATTGCATCTAGTGCAAGAACAATATCTGGTGTGGTACTTGACATCTCATGATTGACTCAATTGCCTAAGCAAGTGATCTGCCAATCATGCACATCCCTCTCCCCTTTAGTCTGTAAGACACCTTTAGAGAGGGTGACTCCATTACCTGCAGGTACACTACCGTGCCAGGAGTCGTCCATCCTAAATACTCTTAGAATGCTGTCAAGTACCCTGATTGGGAAACCACCCAAATCTAGATCTAATACCATAGATCCAGTAACCAGTATGTCTGATATAATGTCCAAGTCCTGTGTGGAGAAACCACTGTGTGACGACCAAAGTATAACCGATCGTAGTATAGGAGTTTCCTTTCCTATTTTGTGTATGTCATCCAAATACCAGGATATCACACCCTACTACCTTCTCAACAGATCCATCCCCTATTCTGATGAAGTCAAACCTATGACTGTCACGTCAGAAATAGATGATCTATCTCCGCTACTGGTGCTTCAGTCTGTAAATAGACATAAGCTACCTGTCCACCAATGCTTCCGCTGCTCCCACTGACTACGACAACCCTCTGGCAGAGTCATATAGACGTGCACTTCTAAAACTAGTTTAGAACGACGCTATACTCATCCTCCCGCCGGGTCTCGCAGCCTGGAACAACAGCAATGGTAATTGTGGGTAAACAAGAACTTCCCTGTCACCGTCCTTGAGGCTACCGTAGTACCTCTCGGGTGCCTGAAGTTACCCACCTTATCTGCGGAGTGGCCAATGGAATGTCAATCCAGATTGAATCTTTAGGTTCCTTATCAAATCTTCAGTAATCGTTTGTGGTTCTGGAATCACTTCCAGTTCTACCATACTCCCACTACTGTTTTTCTGAAAAAATCCATTTTTATTAAAACTGTGGCGAGTCTAGAACAATATTGCTATTGTTCATCCAGATGGTAGAAAATCAACCCGCGTCATAGCCTGGGTCAACCCACAAACAGCCATTACAGAAACGTGCCTTGAGTTGTCCAGTGTCTGGTTTTAAGCATAAGCCGGACAACTCCCCGTACCTTAACATCGTTAAGATATGAACTGTTCTATATCCCATATAGGACCAGAGGCACTGATTTAATTGAACCAGATTCAAATCATGCAACTGTCTCCAGTGCATGTCAACTAAATGGAAGGAGGCCGATCAGCGTTACTCAACATAGGAATGCTTCCATTTATGAGTAACCTGAAAGAGAAGCAATTTCTCTTAATCACTACTATCAACTGAATACCATATACAAGTATCTACATCTTCGATCACTTTGAAGAATCCCGATACTTGCTACACCTGGTTCTCTACTCTATTCAAATACCTATAACTTCTCCAAATTCGGACCCTGTGTTTCCACGAAACACCTGTCTAAAAACTAGAGAAGTCATAAGTAAACCGAATATAGTACGAGGACCAACCCCTCTGTCCTGATGGACCCTGGACATCATACAATACTCTGTACAAGTCCCTTGAGTCTGATAACTCACTCACTGTGTGTCGTAGGTTGAAAACTGTACTTATGGTTAAGAAGAATTACACCGCTGTTTAATGCTCCTTACCTAACCATCCACTGATATAGGTAAATGTCGTAGACATAATTTCAGAAAGGTATATCTCACTCTATGAAAATAGACGTACAGATATATCAATTTGAAATTGGTGCACAACAGCGGATATTCAAAACCAAATATTTGCCAACCGGCAAACAGCCCAGGTGATTTCCTCAAATATCACCGATTACAACGAATCCCGATATAATGAGGATAATCACCCAATTCCCAATAACTTACTCCCACTCATCATCTGTAAAACCATACAGATGTGAGAATCGTACCTGGTAAATACATACCCTGGAGTAAGTATCTAATTGGGAAATCAGTTTTCCTTTAACAGTACACAGTGAAACTGAAACATTGAAATGTTCCGATGGGGTATTCTGGTATTCCTAGTAATGCCTCTTCCAGATTCACGACTGTAACCGTATAGTTCTTTGCCACCTCTCCAAATCCCTTCATATGTCTTTAGTCTTTACCTTCTGTACACCCCTTTAGGCCAAATGGTTTTCTTCCTTCCCTACCGTTCGGCACCAGCCTATGGTTTGGAAGAAGACTATCCAATAAGCATAATGGGTGTACTGTTCCAATCCTAGGAACACTCGCAATGCGAGAGAAGGTGAAGATAAAGGACACCTGAATAAACCTTATTCCTATTTCTCCTGAACCAGAATCCATCCCCGAACTGGAACAAGTTCCATTCGAGTTCGTATATAACCATACGATGGAGTATCCAATAAACTGTGGATCTTCGTAGTGACACGGAGTGTTCTGGAGAAATACAAAGGTGATTTGGGAGTGGTAATGAAATACCTGGTTTGGTCGTGAATATCTGTTGCAATTTACTTTGCCCTCTTACTAATCCCTTGCTTTGTCTGAACTTAATACCTTCTGCACACCATCATTATGCTAATTGGTTTCCTTCATTCCCTACCGGTCGGCACCAGCCTAAGGTTTGGAAGAAGACTATCCAATTTGCATAATAGGTGTACTATCTCCTAAACCAAGGAGTACTCACAACTTGAGAGAAGGTAAAAGGAAAAGACAACTGAATAATCCTATCCGTTTTCTCCAGAACCGGAAACCATCCTCGAATAAATCCCTTCGAGTTCGTATCTAACCATACGATGGTTTTGTCCAATGGAAGTGGACATTCGTAGTAAAACGGGGTGTCCTGGGGAAAAGGGTAAAAGTAGGAGTGGCAATGAGGTTCGCAACTCTGACAATCCAAAAGCCGGTGTTTAAGAAGGTTTGGTCAACTTGGTCACTGAGTTATAGTCTTAGGGTCGGGTCAATGGTCGCTGCCAAAGAGAGAGAGAGAAAAGAAACACTCAGCGTGCACTCTAACCTAGATCAGAATGGTTACTAATTTATCTAATCAGGAAACCTCCCACTGTACCTCAAATTCTCCTCCAAACCTGAAAGAAGAATTAGTCGGTGTCACCCGAGGAGTAAACTAACTCATCAGTGGGAATCGGGATCCAACTATCATCGCATGACAACGTGACGGAATCCGCTCACAGTATCACACTCCAGAAGGTATGCGCAAATCTGGCAAGTTTCAGTTCTTTTGAAACTCCTGATGTGATTTCTGCCCCATGCTCTTATGACCTTGACTTTGGCCAACAAATCATAAGTCACATGTCAAGTTCTACCCGTCATTCTCCAGGTTGTTTTGAATCCACCCGTACATACCCTTGACTTTGGCCAACAAGGCAGTACGACTGTTCCAAACCAACGCATCTATCTATGCTGCATATGAATAACCAACAGCTACCAAACACTGTGCCTTGACTTTGGCCAACAAACACAGCTTGAATACTATTGACTATCCATATGAAACGACGGAGGGCTACGAATGGTTTCTGGCGAAAACCTTTAACGTAATGAACTTGATATCGTCGAAGGAACGGATAGCTTTTTAGAAATATAGTGACGACAACTTCCGCTAAAGAGGTCACTCCCGGTGAAGGGATCTCGGCTCTTTCCCCGTAGAATGGGGTGCAGGATATTCTAACTGAATACCACGGTGCAAAGCAAAAGTAATCGGCTATAGTGAAGTCATTGCCCTGACGCAAACTTTTGTCCAAGGGGTCACTCCCGGTGAAGGGATCTCGGCCCTTGCCTCGTCGACTAAGGAGCAGGATATTCTAAATGAATACCGCGATGCAAAACAAAAGTGAACGTCCTTGCAATAACAGTTTTTTGAAAAGTGTTCCAACAACATCAGATTAGGTTTGTTTTTAACTTGCATTGATCCGAATCAACGCAGTCCCATCAATTGATCACACCACAAAGAACGAAAATATACTGATGTACGTATATGCCATCCGCATTCGCCACTGGGTCCCGTCATTACCCGTTAGGTTAGCTAACTAACGACAGAGCGGGGACTGGACTAGCGCGGATGTAAAACATATACAACATCTACTAATATATATACCAATATATTATATTTCGCTCAAGGCGTGAATAAAATGCAACATCACAGATATGTACAGCATCACAGAAACAATACAGATATCTGGGATCCCCGGGTTTCACAGAGCCGCTGAAACCCGACGTTCCCCTGGTCGTGTGGATAGCCTGTGCAATGAAATCCTAGACCCCTACAGGCGCGACAAGTTACCCGCCAAAACCTGAAGCGAGGCAGCCCCCTTCAGCACCGTGAATGGACCACCCAGCACTTCACGGAATCCGGTAACTCGGGCACCCCTCCTGGGTCAACCTGTACCCCCTACGAGTGCGGCGAATAGCCCGTCAATTCTCTAGAGTAAAGCCCCCTCCGTCTCAATGCCATGAGATGCGGGCTTGTTGCCCTCTAGAACCCGGCTATCCGTGCACCCCTCCGCGGGGCAATCCTAGTACAGAAAGTAAAATATACATACAACGGGTACATCGACCGCAACCAGGTCGTGCCCCAAAATAATAATACAGACAGGCAGTGACGGCAGTCCACATGTCGGACGCTCGCCCCGCAATATCAAATGTACATAATACAACAGAACTGTACTAGCATTGCATCCAGGCTATCCCCCACGACCGATCCGCAACATCACAGCAAAAACAGAACATCAACGTGAAAGTCACGTTCGCAAATCCGTCTAACCGGGCTATAGCAGTTAGACCGGATTTACCGATCAAGTGACATTCACGGTCGCAGATATAATGTAAATACTGTGAAATAATGTGTTTAAAATATCCGATCGATCAAAAAAATAACAAGTGGGCCCCAAAGGAATACTGTAGCAGTTAAAGAAATTATGGGCCCAAAATTAATGTTCCAAAACCCCTAAAATAAGCCTAGAGGCCCACTGGAAAAATCCGACCCATTGAACCTTTCATTCTGCGGCGGAACCGCGGCCCCAGGTGGGTATTGGCCGCGGTTCCGCGCTCTGACTGAAAAGTCAACGGCTCGAATTTTCCCAGAAGTCTTATGTCATCCTGTACAGTACTTTTATACAACCTGAAAAATTTTTGGGGACCAAAAAATTTCAACAGAAAACTGTCGTGAGCAAATACGGGTTTTTGGACATTTCGATCGATCGGAACTGAAAAACACATTACACAAAGCTAGACTAAGTTAATGGGGAGGCTCTGATACCACTGTAAGTGCACGGCGGCGCCCCGGCCGTCAATCCGACGGCCAAATGCGGAAGCGGTGATAAACTTTAATTTTTCTCGAACTGGCAAACCGCCGCGCACTAAAACCCGGATCGAACCACTAACTAGTCCTAGCTATCAACAAGAAAGGGAAGAGAGATATACCGACGATCCAAGTCCTCCGGTCTTCTCATCATCGTCCCGATCTCCTGCGGAATGTCCCGTCTCCTCCTCGTCCCCGGAAGTGCACCACATCGCCTACTTCTTTTACGGGCTCCCACCTCAATGCCGAGGCAACTCGGGCACGAAGCCGGCTACTCGACGTGCCCAAGGTTCGCTGTAGAATATGTAGTGAACTATTTATCTCATTTTGGGGTTATCGGAATTGCCTTTTGGTGGAGGGATGAAACAAGAACTATGTGGAGGAACTTGGGGACATTTTTGGAGCATGAAATGAACCATATACCCTCACCAAAATATTTGGACAGCCCCCTCCTATACATGGCCGGCCATCTCAAGAGGAATGGAGAGAATGAGATAAGTGTATCAAAAATGGGAGCCTCACTCATATGATACAAGAGAGAGAGAGAGAGAGAGGAGTCTATCATGCAAAAGGAAATGATTATCAACAAATCCAACACTCCAAGGCAACCATCATCTCATGCATGATGGCTTCAAAAAGTCAAGCCATCATGAGAAGAAGAAGTCAAGTGATGGTGCTCATCATGAAAACCATCATGATGCTACAATAAGCAAAGACCCCCACCACAAAAGCCTATTTGCAACAATGCAAATAAGCCCTCCTCCACCAAACATCGGCCAATGAACGATACAAAGGAAAATTGGCCGAAACGGAAAGCAAACTGGCAACTCCAGAAAACTGGTCCCGTAATAAATTACAGGAAAACCCCGATACTGTGCATACACACCCGCATTTGTATTCCGACCGAAATACAAATGCAATGAGACAAAATCTACACTGTACTATACTAGGATCCGGCTTAAACCAAAACCGGCTAGTAATATCCGTTCGATCCTGATCCGTGCAATACCGCACGTATCTGATCGAACCCTGCCATATAACCATACGGCCTCTAGTACAAACTGTCCGATCCTGATCCGTGCAATACCGCACGTATCTGATCGGACCCTGCCATATCTCCATACGGCCTCTACAGCTTTTCGCCCGAAAGCTGAGTAACTGAATGTGGGGGACTCTAAAGACTCGTCAACACCTTGGTTGTGGATTTAACCATTAGCACGTCAGAGGTATAAGCCAATACGTAACGGACTACCAGGTATTGACCAAAAGGGACGTCTGTGAGCGAACTCAGCCTGACACCCTACTGAGCCTGTCAGTGACAATATCCGTACAGTCCGGTCCGTTCGTCTATGAGCATCGCATGGCGGGCCAAGGGGGTTGGTAAAAGTCAGACCCCCAAAAGTGGTACAAGTCGTGTCGGAGTGTAGCCCAGAACACCCTGAGATACTACTGGAATACCTACCAGTAAATCTCCTTACCTCGGCCGAGGGCTTCGTGTAATGGCTCTCCTAGACACAGCACGACCTCACCCCCAATACCGGGAGAGACGAACCCCTGAAGATACGCTCACTGCCTCCATATGGCTCGGGACTGTACCCAACTAAAACCTGTTTGCACGACTCCTTTGAACCGTGGTAGGGTAGTAATCAAAGTACAGTGGGAACTCACACGAGACAAATGACGATCCCTAGGTCGATGAACTAACCTGCACACATGTCACCAGGGAACTGCCATCTGACGTCTGGTATATGACCAACTAGCATGTTCCCGGCGAGTCCTGTCCGGTGTACTCATAACCCAATGAGCACCTGTATACATCTTAGGTGATCCAACTGACACCAGTGGCTTGTGAGACCGGCCACCGCCCCTCGTCGGGGTCTCGACTGTATACACTAGTCTACTATGGAGAGTCGATGCCCTGTCTCGAAACTCTCACGACTAGGGACCTTTTAAGGATATGCTTATAGACCCCCAGCTCCCACTTATATGATCGCCCTCATACTGCTGGTGGTCAAGCAAGAATCCTAGGGGCTCTATCAACGTGTAATAGCGACGTGTCAGGTCACTTAAAACAGTACACGATGATAAAGGTAAACCAGATAGCATACTATCATCTCGAGTAAGACTGTCCTACTGGGATAGGTCCTCCATCAATCATTACAATCACGTACCTGTGACCTAATAATTGACTCTGAGGGCATTATCTCCAACAGTACCCTCCTAAACCTAGGAGTACTCGCAGCTTGAGAGAAGGTGATGATAAAAGACAACAGAATAAACCTTATTCCTATTTCTCCTGAACCAGAATCCATCCTCGAAAAAATATCCTTCGAGTTCGTATATAACCATACGATGGATTTATCCAATGGAATTGGATGTTCGTAGTGATACGGGTTGTTTTGGAGAAATTAAAGGTGATGTAGGAGTGGCGATGAAATACGTGGTTTGGTCGTGAATGTTAGTAGTCGCAATTTACTTTGCCCTCTTTTTAATCCCTTTATCTTGTCTTTAGTTATTACCTTCTGTACACCCTACTTAGGCTAATTGGTTTTCTTCATTCCCTACCTTTCGGCACCTGCCTATGGTTTGGAAGAAGACTATCCAATAAGCGTAATAGGTGTACTCTCCTAAACCAAGGAGCCCTCGCAACCTGAGAGAAGGTGATAACAGAAGACAACTGAATAAACCAATTCTATTTCTCCTGAACCTGGATCCATCCTCGAAGAAGTCCCTTCGAGTTCGTATATAACCATACGATGGATCTATCCAATGGAAGTGGATATCCGTAGTAATACGGGTTGTTCTGAGAAATACAAAGGGTAAAAGAAGGAGCGGCAATGACTTATGCAACTTAAGACAATCCAAAAGCCAGTATATTAAGAAGGTTCGGCCAACTTGGTCACTGAGTTATAGTCTAGGGTCGGTCAAAGGTCGCTGCCCAAGAGAGAGAGAAAAGAAACACTCTGCGTGCACTCTAACCTAGATCAGAATGGTTATCACTTTATCTAATTAGGAAACCTCCCACTGTAATCTCAAATTCTCCTCCTAACCTGAAAGAAGAATTAGTCGGGATCACCCGAAGAGTAAACCAACTCATCAGAGAGAATCGGGATCCAACTATCATCGCATGATAACTTGATGGAAGCCACTCAAGTTAACACACTCCAGAAGGTATGCGCAAGTCTGGCAAGTTTCTTGTATGTTTGAAACTCCCGATATAATTTTTATCCCATGCACTTATGACCTTGACGTAGGCCAACAAATCATAAGCCACATGTCAAGTTCTACCCATCGTTGTCCTGATTAATTTAGGTCATCGTACATGCCCTTGACGTAGGCCAACAAGGCTGTACGTCTGTCCTAAACTAATGCATTTATCTATGCAACAAATGAATACCCAGCAGCTACCAAACACTATGCCTTGACGTAGGCCAACAAACATAGCTTGAATACTACTGACCATCTATAAGAAATGACGGAGGATTACGGCTGTTTTTTGGCGAAAAACCTTTAACGTAAAGAACTTGATCTCGTTGAAGGAACCTGATAGAATTTTATAAAAAATATAGTAGCGAAAACCTTTTGCTAAAGAAGTTACTCCCGGTGAAGGGATCTCGGCTCTTTCCTCGTGTAATGAGGTGCAGGATATTCCAACTGAATACCGCTATGCAAAAACAAAAGGAAACGTCTTTGTAATAACTCCCTTTTAAAATTTGTTTCAACAACATCAAATATAGGTTTGTTTAACTTGCATTGATAAGAATCAACGCATTCCCATCATATAATCACACCAGAAAAGAACGAAAATAAAATGTACGTATATGCCATCCTCATTCGTCACTGGGTCCCGTCATCACCCGTTAGGTTACTTAACTAACGACAGAGCGGGGGCTGGACTAGCGCGGGTGTAAAACATATACAACATCTAATAGTATATAGACTAATATACAATAATCGCTCCAGGCGTGATAATATGCAACATTACAGAAAAGTAATAAGCATCACAGAACAATACAGATAATCTGGGATCCTCGGATTTCACAGAGCCGCTGCTGAAACCCGACGTTCCCCTGGTCGTGTGGATAGCTTGTGCAATGAAACCTAGACCCCTACGGGTGCGGCAAGTTACCCGCCAAAACCTGAAGCGAGGTAGTCCCCACAACATAGTGAATGGAACACCCGGCACTTCACGGAATCCGGTAAATTGAGCATCCCTCCTTGGGTCAACCTGTACCCACTACGAGTGCGGCGAATGGTCTACCAATTCTAGAGTGAGGTCCTTTTACCTCTCAAAGCCATGAGATACGGACCCGTTTCCCTCCAGAACCCGGCTATCCGTGCACTCCTTCGCGGGATAAACCTAGTACAGAAATAAAATATGTACAACGGGTACATTGACCTCAACCCGGTCGTGCCTTAAAAGAATATTATACAATAGGCAGTGACGGCAGTCCACATGTTGGACGCTCGCCCCGTAATATCAAATGTACAAATAAATCCAAACTGTACTATCATTGCACCCTGCTATCCGCCATGACAAATCCGCAACATCACAGCACAACACAGAACATCAACGCGAATGTCACGTTCGCAAACCCGTCTAAAAGAACTATAGCAATCAGACGCGGTTTACCGATCAAATGACATTCCCGGTCGGAGATATAAAGTAAGTACTGTAAAATAACACGTTTAAATTTCGATCGACAAAATTTCCCAAAGTGGGCCCCACAAACATCTGCTGTACAGTAACCAAAACTGGGCTCAAAAGAATAATACCAAAAACCACAATTCCCTGTACAGAAGCCCCTGTACAATTTTGGTGCACTGTTCTCACTAAACCGCCGCTGATGCGCGGTCAAACCCTAGGTTTGACCGCGGATCCACGGTGGTTAAGTGGGATCACGTGACCAAATTTGTACGGATTGCTTAGAAAAGCCTGCTTGTGTTTCTGTGACATGCAAAATAATTTTTAGAACAGTTTAAAAATCAACAGAAACTTTAACACATGAAATTGCGATTTTCGAAAATCCAATCGATCGATGTTTTAAACGCGTTAGCATAATTTAGTATAGCTTAATGGTGAGGCTCTGATACCACTGTTAGTCCGTGGTAGCACCCCGGCCGTCTAACAGACGCCAATATGCGGAACAAAACTTTTACAACTGGCGCTATCGCGTACTATAACCTGTAGGGTTCCTAGGCACACTAAGGGGGTTCCTAGGCACACTAAGGGGGTTCCACAAGGCATCAACCATGCCAAACAAAATTTTTCCGGTGCCGAGAAACCCTAATATAGATCGTTAACTAGAAGTTAAGGTGAAAAGAAATGCAAGAAAACAACTTTGCTACTAAGTGAATGGATATACAACCTTTGTAGATCCGGTCCACCACTTCTCTAGCTCCGTGTTGACGTCCCTCCGCTGCGATCATCGGAATCCCGGACTCTAACGTCGGTTTCATCGGAGAAATGGGCGGGCTAGGTCGTTGACTTCGATGCCGAAAATGATCTACGTCGAGGAGACTCAAACTCAAGCTATTCCTTCATTTGGTCAAAAACTTTGTGAAGAGAACACCCTATACTATATGGCAAGTAGTAGAGGATGAAGAAATAGGAAGTGGGTTCACTTTAGAATTGGATTTCTCACTCTTTTTACCATGGAACCATTGGAGCTCTCAAGCTTTTGTGAGCTTGATGAAGATGAAGAAGAAGAAAAGAATCATATGAATTATCATCCAAATGAAACTTATCCAAATGAATAATGGCACCATGGTTGAGTTAAGCCCTCATGCTTAACTCATGTAGAGAATTAACCATAGCATAAGGTTAAGGGTTGGGTTAGCTAATATCTTAAACAAATGACAAAGAGAGTTGACTTTGTCAATGTTTATCAAGCTTCATGAAGCTTGATAACTTTGACCAAAGTCACACTCTTTTGTTATATGCTTAGGAAATTAGTAAACCCTAATCTAACCTTGATTTGGTTCAAGTCTCATACACACAACTTGTTTGTATCATCAAGCATGATACATGTACACTTGCATATATCACATATAAACAATGTGCACATTCAAGTGAGAAAATCAATCTTAAGTGAACCAATTCTAGTTAATGTAAAGTAATATATCAAATATATAATTATACATTAAATCATTAAATCAACACTTGATTTAACGATCCGGTCATATCGCATATAACCGACTAATATCAAGTGTATCAATGTATCGAATCAACACTTGATTCGGTAACCCGGCTATATCACATATAACCGACCGATGATACAAATCGTGAGAATAGAATACAGTATCACATACTGGTATTATTCTCGATCCCGCACATATCTCATATGCGCTCCTATTTCGTTTCGCTTGAGCCAGGAAACCCCTGTGTAGGACTCTAAAGACTCGTCAATACGCTGGCAGCAGGTGATGATCATATCAAACACCCACAAGCCGCAAGCGGTTTGCTAAACGTAACGGCCACCCGGGTATTGAGCGATCAGAAGATCAACGAGCAAGCCCCCTCACACTCCTGTGAATCTAACGAGTAACACTACCGTACAGTCCGGTCTCTTCGTCTGATGTGTCGCATATCTCGCCTAGGGGTGGTAAACGTCAGACCCCAATAACTCGATAAGTCGTGTCGATATGAGGCTCATAACGGGTCGAGAAACTACTGGTAACATTTACCAGTAAATCCCTAAAGCAGCCTTGGCCAAGGACTTCCTGTTATAGCCAATCGAGCATAGCGCAACATCAACTCCCTATACCGGGAGAGACGAAACCCCTCCTATCGCTCATTGCCTCCATGTGATTCGGGACTGTATCCAAAAACCACCGTTTTGCATGCCCTCTTGGACGTGGTAAGGTGGAAATCAAAGCACAGTGGGAATTACACAAGGCTCTATGACGATCTCGGGTCTACAGACTAACCTGCACCAGTGTCACCAGAGAACTGCCATCTGACGTAAGGTATAATACCATCTGGGAGTTCTCGGCGAGTCCGTCCAGTGTACCCAGTCTCCACTGAGCACCCGTATATCATCTCTGATGTCAAACACCAATGGATATGGGATCATCCATCGCCCATCTATATGGGTCGAGAAGCTACACGCTAGTCTACTCTGGTATATCGATGCCCCGTCTCGATACACCCACGACTAGGGACTTTGAAGGATGTACTTATGGACTACTATGTCCCCACTAGTATGATCCGCATCATAGTCCAGGTAGTCAAGTACACATCCTAAGGGCTTTACCAACATGTAACAGAGAGACAATCAGTGTACACGTTAAGATAAAGAGTAACCAGATAGCATACTATCATATCGAACAAGAAAGTCATCCCTATATATGTCCAAGCATCCACTACAATATACATCTTATATATAGTAATGGCCTCTAGGGCATACATATAACAAACAATCTCCCACTTGCACTAGGGCCATCTGATAGTAGTGGTTGTAGTATCTCATACTCAACCATCCCATAAAAGTCTCTCTTTGGGTAAAAGGCCTTTGTGGGTGGATCCGCCGTGTTGTCCTCTGAGTCTGCTCTCCTAACCTCGATCCCCTGAAGATCAACCATCTCCACGATCAGGTGACACTGCCTTAGAATATGTCTGGATCACTGATGGGACGGGCGTTCCTTGGTATAAGCCACAACTCCATTGTCACACAATGGGAGGAACGAAGTTCATCTCATGAACTAATATACACCCAGACTGCCTCTTTGATATCATCTTTGGTAGCGATGTGTCCAGCCTTTATCGTCTAGTATGCCACGGTATCTAGCTTGGAACTCTTCCAACATACCGTCCCTTTACTGAGGGTAAAGACAATGCCTGCGACTGACATTCAGTCGTCCTTATCACCCTGGAACCTTTCCAGTGATTCTCCTCAGGATTAATTGATACCATCTCACTACAACTAGTGAGTATTCTAACATCCAATTAGATCTATCTCATAGATCCAAAACCCAGGATTTAGTAGGTATCACTTTGATCCTATATGGAGAATCCTTGTGATAAGCGGAGATTGACCGAGTGTAGCATAGGAAACTCCTTCCCTATCAAGAGTATGTCATCCACGTACTCTACGAGGATCACCAGTATACTCTCTACTACCTTTTTGTATATACAAGGTTCATCTACCATTTTGATGAAGTCAAACTCTTTGACTACCACATCAAAATAGATGTTCCAACTCCGCGATGCCTGCTTTATCACATAAAACATCTTGCACACGTTTCCGCTGCTCCCACTGTCTACGAAGCCCTCTGATTGTGTACTTACAGACTATCTCTTCTAAAACATCATTTAGAAAAGCAGTCATGACACCCAACCGTCAGATATCGTAGTCATGGTATGTAGCCGTGGCAAGTAGGATCTGGATGGACTTAAGCATAGGTACTTTGAAAAAGTTTCATCACAATCCATAGCTGGTCAATGATGCAAACCTTTAACAAGTCTAGCTTTGAAAGTCTCAACTTTTCCATGTACACCAAGTAATCTTCTCAAGATATACTTGCTCCTGATAGGGATTTAACCCTTCAGATAAAACAACCAAAGTCCATACTTTGTTGGTGTATAAGAATTCCATCTCAGATCGATAAGCATCCAGCCATTCTTACAGAGTCCTACTCTTGATGGCCTACTCGAAACTAGTTGGGTCATCATCTCATGATGCAATCCTTGCTCCCACTATCATAGAGAAACCGAAGTATCTCTTAGGGGGGTGAGGAACCCTACTAGATCGGTGGAGAGGCTGAGGTTCGTTGGTTGCTATTGAATCCTTTGTGTTAGTGTATATGCCCTAGAGGCCATTACTGTATCATACTAGTTTGTATATTACTTAATGGAAGCTTGGGATATTCACCTTGTATATACAATCTTGCTCAAAATAGTAGTATGCTACTTGGTTTGTTTCTACTTCAATGTGTACATGTGTTTATTTTAGTATATCGCCTATACACATTAGTGGAGCCCTTAGGATCTTTGCTTGATTACCAGCGTTGTGATGGCAGTCACACTAGTGGGGCTGGGTAATCTATAAGCACATCCTTATGCAGGTCCCTGGTCGCAGGACTATCGAGACAGGGGATCGATACTCCGGAGTAGACTAGCGCATGCGCTTCTCATCCCAGTGTGGGAGACGGTCTGTCCCACAGCCGTCGGTACGTCGTACTTGAGAGAGTATGCGGGTGCTTGTTGGGTTACGAGTACACTGGACAGGACTCGTCGGGAACTGACTAGTTGGTATTATGCCTATCGTCAGTTATCAGTTCCCAGGTGACATGAGTACAGCTTAGTCCGCTGACTTGACACTGTCACTTCGCCTCGAGTGTGTTCCCACTGTACTTTGATTACTACCCTGCCACGGCTCAAAGGAGTCGTGCAAACAGGTGGTAGTTGGGTGCAGTCCCGAAGCACTTGGAGGCAGTGACGGTTAGACAGGATTCGTCTCTCCCGGTATTGGGGGTTGACATCGCGCTGTGTCTAGGAGAGCCATTACACGAGTAGTCCCTGGCCAGGGCAAACGAGATATACTGGTAGGCTTCCAGTGTTATCTCAGGGTGTTTTGGGCTTCACTCCGACATGACTTGTATCGCTATTGGGGGACTGACGTTTACCGCCCCCTAGGCCTGCCATGCGATGTATCAGACGAATAGACCGGACTGTACGGAGAATGTCACATTCAGGCTCAGTAGGAGTTCAGATGGGTTTCGCCTCGTCAGTCTTCTTGTCGGCATCTACCTGGGGACCGTTATGCACAGCTAGTGCCGCTTGCGGTCTGTGGTTAAACCCACTGCCAGCGTAGTGTCGAGTCTTTAAAGTCTCACACAGAAAGCTATTCGCCTTTAGGCAAAAGAGTAGAGGTCGCATGGTTTTGCGACAGGTCGCATGGTTTTGCGACAGGGTTCGGTCACATCCGTGCACTTATGCACGTACAGTGTCCGGACAGTTTACACTAGCGGGCTTTGGTTTAAGCCAGATCCTAGTGTACCTTTTGGGATTGGATTTATCCAGTGTGTATTCGTGTTCCTCGGAACGCGGATGCGGGTGTGTATGCACAGTTGACGGAGAGACAGAGGCAGAGGATTCTCATTGGGGTTGTTGACCGTTGACAGTTGACCATTGACTTTTTGCTCAACCCTAATGAGAATATGATATGTGATTAACAATTATATTAATTAAGTATTGTGGTGACATGGTTGTTGAGGGGTTGACTTTGTTGACTTGTTGACTTTGTTGACCGGTTGACTAGGTTGGACTAGTTGACCATCATGATGACTATGGCTATCATTTCATGGCAAAGACTTTTTACTTGCTTATTTCTTTTGTAAGAAATGAGTGCATGAAATGATTTAACCATTTTGACTTGAACCATTTTACACAATACTTGATTATTATTTTTGTGATGATGGTTTTGGATTATGAGAGCAAAATGAGAAAAGTCTTCTCTCATTCTTTCATGCTCATTCTCTCTCTTGTTCTTGAGCTCTCATCTTCCTCCTCTTGCTCTCCCTCTCTTGATTCTATGGTTCACTTGTCTCATGAGTTGAGAACCAAGAACCATAGATAAAATCCCATACAAACTCTTCTCTACTCACACTAGTTCACAAGGTTTAGCAAACCGAGTGAACTAGTTTCTTCAAAGTTCGAAGAAGGAGCCAAAGGTTGAAGCTTTCAGGTGGATCTATCTTCGGCGCAAGGAGACGACGGGGAGAAGCCGGTTCGGACGACCATCGAAGCTTGAAGACGAAGGAGTTCGAGAAAAAGAAAGGTATAACCCCCTAACCGAGTAGTTAGCAACTCGTAGTTAGGTTGTTAGTTTGATGTTTAACAAAGATCCGGGTTTTAGGTCCATGTTACCACCTCTAAGAAAATCGTTTTTCATCAAATTCCGCATGCCCTAAGGTACCGGGAGAGGTAGCATGGACTTACAGTGGTATCTGAGCCTAGTTAAACTCTATCTAACATGTTAGCAAAGTAGCTAGAAGATCGATCAAAGAAAAGTCGCAAAACGAACCCAAAACTGTCAAGTTTCTGCCGAAATTTTTTCTGTTCAAAAGTTGATAATTTTCATCTTAAAAATCGGCTCAGGCTTTTGTGTGATCACCCACCAAATTTGGTCCAACGATCGAGTCAAAGCGCCGCGGAAACGAGGTGGGAGCACGCTCCCGCCGCGGATCCGCGGCCGAGTTGACTCGGCCGAGGTCCAAGTTTGGTGCAGTGTTTTTCTGGGGTTGTTTTGGGATTTTTGGAATATATATTTTCTGCCCAGATTTTCCAGAACGAAAATTTTATTTTTGGGGTCCTGAAAATCCGTATTTTGATCGAACTTCTAAAAGACTTAAGCTGACGGGTTTTTCTGTGATGTGATATTTGTATTGAACGTCTGCTAATCGCTATATGTCGATTAGTGGGGGTTATACAAATCTGTGATCTGTAATGTTATTGGAATGTGTATATGAATATGTTGGATTGTCGCGGGTGAATAGCCGGGGGTTGTGAGACGAGAGTTTTCTTTTCTTTCAATTCATGTAAATTTGTAAATTGATGTAATAATTATTTGTATGGCCGCACAACCGGGTCGGGGTTGTAGCCGTCATTGTATAATTTCTTTTTACTGTTTTTGCTCCTAGGATAGACCTATGGAGGGGGTGCACAAACTACCGGGTATGCCGAAATGCCGAGTGGCCTACTCACGGAGTTGAGGGAGGTTGCTTCGCTTCGGGTACTTGGCGGGTAGTTTGCCGCACCCGTAGGGGTCTTGGGTGGGGTTTTGGCTATTCACCGCGATCGTGTAATCTGCTTTTCGTTACAGGCTCATACGAATTGCGGATTCCTAGTATATCCAATGTGTTCATCTGTGATCTGAAATGGCTATCATTGCAATATATCTATATATGATATTATTTAGGCGTTGCTTATGTTTTACAGCCGCGCTAGCCCAGCCCCCGCTCTGTCGTTAGTTAAGTAACCTAACGGGTAATGACGGGGCCCCGTGGCGAATGCGAATGGCATAAGCGTACGTCATATTTTGGTTGTTTTCTGCAATGGTAGGATTAATTGATGGGACGCATTAAAAGAACTAATGCAAGAATATCACGCATTAAAAGAACTAATGCAAGAAAATAAACCAAGTTAAAATCGTTGGAACACTTTCGAAAAACCACTCGGTTCTTTTCAAAACTAACTTTTAAATGCGGAGCTTGAGCCACTCCTTTTAAAAGCTATCTCGTTCCATCGATTATATCAAGTTCACTACGTTCACGGTTTTGCCAAAACCATTCGTAGCCCTCCGTCGTTTCACATGAATAGTCAATAGTATTCAAGCTGTGTATGTTGGCCAAAGTCAAGGCATAGTGATTGGTAGCTATTGGGTATTCATGTATAGCATAGATAGATGCGTTAGTTTGGGACAGTCGTACTGCCATTTTGGCCAAAGTCAAGGGTAGGTACGGATGGATCCAAATTAACCTGGATAATGACGGGTAGAACTTGACATATGACTTATGATATTTTGGCCAAAGTCAAGGTCATAAGAGCATGGGGCAAAAATCCACATCGGGAGTTTCATAAGTACTGAAACTTGCTAGATTTGCATACCACTTGGAGTGTGATGATTCTGGTAGGATTCCTTCAGTTTCGTCACGCGATGATATTTGGATCCCGATCCTACTGTGAGTATATGCTACTCCTCGGGAAATTTCTCACTTAACGATCAATGCTCTAAACCAAGTAGGTGTCTAGAAAGGTGTTAGCGGGGCTACGCCCCCAGGGAAAAGAGGTTATTTAATTAAGGAACTTCGCGAAAGCGTTGGAAAACCTCCCTCGAAGTACCGACACCAGCCTGGCCGAACGGTTAAGCAAGTATTGTACGGTGAGATTGATCCTGACTAATTCTTCCTTTTTGGTTTGAGGAGGGATTCGAGAAACAGTGGGAGCCATCCTGTTTAGACAAACTAAAAAACCACTCTAAACTTGCAAGAGCATCATGCTGAGTGTTTCTTCTTCTCTCTCCTAATTGCAGCGACCATTCAACATGACTGGACTTAAGTTACTTCTAGATAAAAACATACTGACAGGGCCAAACTACAAAGATTGGCTCAGGAATGTCAAGATGGCAATCACTTACGACAAGCTGGGGTATCTTCTTACCACCAAAGCTCCCCCTGCCCCTGGTCCCACTTCCAGCGTCGCGGATAAGGAAATCCGTAAGAATTGGGAGATTGATAGCGCGAAGGCCAAGTGCCTCGTACTTGCCTCTATGGACAATGAACATCAGAGGAGGCACGAGAATATGGACTTGAAATCCATATTTCTTCATACAAAAGAACTGTATGGAGAGCAATCTCGTATCGCAAGATACGAAGCGTCGAAAAAGTTATTTTCGGCAAGGATGGCCGTCGGATCATCAGTAGCAGAGCACGTGCTTAAGATGATCGGCTACATTGAGGAACTCGCGGACCTAGGGACCACATTGGAGAGTGAGCTCTATACGGACTTAGTTCTCCAGTCCCTTCCTTCCGCTTACGCCCAGTTTATACTGAACTTCAACTTACAAGAAAAGGAAGTTGAACTTTCAGAGCTCCTCAACTTGCTGAGGAGCGCAGAGGGCACCCTACAGAAAGGTAGGGAAACATCCACTTTGTTTGTAGGAGGATCATCTTCTTCTAGGTCCAAGACGAAAGCCAAGGGAAAGAAGAAGAAAGCCCCCGCCAAACCAAGAGGCGGTGTTAGTAAAGTGGATACGAAGGGAAAAGCTAAAGCAACAAAGAAAGCGGGGAAGCTTGTGGATAAGGAAGAATGCTTCTATTGTCATAAGAAAGGACACTGGAAGAATGATTGCAGGGCCTGGAAGGCCAGAACACAGGAATTGAAGCAGGTTGCAGCTTCAGCTTCAGGTGTGTATGTTATTGAAAACTGTCTTTCAATAAACTCTACTTCCTGGGTATTGGATACCGGATCAGGATCTCATATCTGTAATTCTTTGCAGGCGTTGAGAAACCGTAGTGTTTTGAAAGCAGGTGACATGACCCTCAGAGTTGCAAACGGGGCTAGCATGGATGCTAAAGCTGTGGGGGACTATCACCTGGGAATGTCAGATGGACATGTTTTGGTTTTGCGTAATTGCTTTTTTGTACCCAACGCAACTTGTAATATCATTTCTGTATCTTTAGTTTCTAAAGAAGGTTATGAATTTGCGTTTGTAAGTAATGTTGTAAACATTCACCTTAATCAAGTTCTGATTGGGTCAGGTACATTGAGCAATGGTATATACGTATTAAACCAACCACAGATTTTCAATGTCCAGAATACACACAAAAGAAAGTCTCCGGAAGTAAATCAGACTTTCTTGTGGCATTGTAGACTGGGTCACATCAATGAGAGAAGGTTGACGAAGTTACATACAGAAGGATATTTGAATGCGTTCGAATATCAATCGTATGCCACTTGTCAATCCTGTCTCAAAGGAAAGATGACAAAGACCCCGTTCACTGGACACGGAGTAAGAGCGAGCGAGCTCTTGGGACTCGTACACAGCGACGTGTGCGGTCCAATGTCTATACATGCGCGAAGCGGTTATTCTTACTTCATTACTTTTACGGATGACTTTTCAAGGTACGGTTATGTCTTCTTGATGAAACATAAGTCCGAAGCCTTTGGAAAGTTCCAGGAATATAAGAATGAAGTAGAAAACCAGACCGGCAAAAGTATCAAGATCCTAAGATCGGATCGAGGTGGTGAATACTTAAGTGCCGAGTTCCTGGACTATTTAAAAGAGAACGGAATTCTCTCTCAGCTTACTCCTCCATACACTCCGCAACATAACGGTGTATCGGAGAGACGGAACCGCACCCTATTGGATATGGTACGGTCCATGATGAGTAACGCTGAGTTACCGCGATCATTCTGGGGGTATGCGCTAGAATCAGCTGTGTACCTTTTGAACCGAGTTCCCACTAAGACTGTGCCTACCACACCATATGAGATGTGGTGTGGGAAGAGGCCCCATCTTAATCATATTAAGACATGGGGAAGTCCAGCTTTTGTCAAAAAGAAGCATGCGGACAAGCTCGAGGCACGCTCAGTACAGTGCAAATTTGTGGGATATCCAAAGAACTCCAAGGGATATTTCTTCTACTGCGAAGAGGAACAAAAAGTTATTGTTTCTCGTCATGCCCACTTTCTAGAACACCAGTTCTTAGAAAAGGAAATAAGTGGGAGCGCATTAGAACTGGAGGAAATTCCAGAACCACAGACTATTACTGAAAGTTTAGTGGAACCAGAGGGTTCAAAAGAACAGGACATTCCTACGCCGCTCCGCAGGAGTAGTAGGCAGTCTCATCCGCCCGAGAGATACTACGGTTTTCTCATAGACGGGGATAGAGAGGATTGCATCATAGATTATGATGAGCCTACTAGCTTCCAGCAGGCCGTTCAGAGCGTTGACTCAGTAAAATGGCTGGATGCAATGCGGACCGAAATGGAGTCCATGTACACCAACAAAGTTTGGACGTTGGACATTGCTCCAGACGGGGTAAAACCCGTAGGATGCAAGTGGATCTTCAAAAGGAAGATTGGTGTAGATGGACAGGTTGAGACCTATAAAGCTAGACTTGTTGCAAAAGGTTTCCATCAAAGACCTGGCTTGGACTATGACGAAACCTTTTCTCCAGTGGCTATGCTGAAATCCATTCGGATCCTTCTTGCCATTGCTGCCTTCCACGATTATGAGATCTGGCAAATGGACGTAAAGACCGCTTTTCTAAATGGAAATTTAGAGGAGTGTGTCTATATGGACCAACCAGAGGGTTTCATTCAGAGTGGGAGCAGCGGAAAGGTGTGCAAGTTGCTTAAGTCCATCTATGGACTAAAGCAGGCATCGCGGAGTTGGAACATCTGTTTTGATGAGACGGTTAAGGAATTTGGATTTATCAAAAATCCAGATGAACCATGCATCTATTGTAGATTTGTAGGGAGAACTGTAGTATTCCTCGTTTTGTACGTGGATGACATTCTCTTAATAGGAGATGACATTCCTATGCTACAATCTGTCAAGGGGTTCTTGTCACACAGGTTCTCCATGAAAGACCTGGGTGATGCCTCATACATCCTGGGGATCCGGATCCATCGTGATAGATCCAAGAGGATATTAGGACTTTCACAGTCCAGGTACATCGACACCATACTGAAGAGATTCAGTATGGAAGATTCCAAGTGAGGTAACCTACCGGCTTGTCACGGGATCACCCTCTCTAAAGAGATGTCTCCCAAGACTGATTTGGAGAGGGATCGCATGTCTATTATACCCTACGCTTCTGCGGTAGGCTCTATAATGTATGCGATGTTGTGTACCAGACCGGATGTAGCTTATGCACTGAGTGTGGTAAGCCGGTATCAGTCAAACCCTGGGGAGAAACACTGGATAGCGGTAAAGAACATTCTCAAGTACCTGAGAAGGACTAAGGAGATGTTCTTGGTGTATGGCGGAAAAGACCTCCAGATCGAGGCCTTTGCTGACTCCAGCTTCCAGAGTGACAAGGATGATTCCAAGTCCATGTCGGGTTTTGTCTTTACCCTCAATGGAGGGGCGGTGTGTTGGAAGAGTTCCAAACAGGAAACCGTTGCAGACTCGACGATGGAAGCGGAATACATCGCTGCATCTGATGCCGCGAAAGAAGCTGTCTGGATGAGGAAGTTCTTGAAAGAGCTTCAGGTGGTTCCGTCCATTGTTGATCCAATACCTCTGTATTGCGACAACAACGGGGCTATAGCTTTAGCGAAGGAACCCAGGTCCCATCAGAGATCCAGACACATCTTGAGGCGGTATCACCTGATCAGGGAGATCGTGGATCTCCAGGAGATCGAGGTTCGGAGAGTCGCTTCAGAAGATAACACTGCAGATCCATTCACCAAGGCCTTACCCCAGACTCAGTTCGAGATGATAGGTCTTCGATACGCCAGTACATGGCCTTAGTGCAAGTGGGAGATTGTTAGTGTATATGCCCTAGAGGCCATTACTGTATCATACTAGTTTGTATATTACTTAATGGAAGCTTGGGATATTCACCTTGTATATACAATCTTGCTCAAAATAGTAGTATGCTACTTGGTTTGTTTCTACTTCAATGTGTACATGTGTTTATTTTAGTATATCGCCTATACACATTAGTGGAGCCCTTAGGATCTTTGCTTGATTACCAGCGTTGTGATGGCAGTCACACTAGTGGGGCTGGGTAATCTATAAGCACATCCTTATGCAGGTCCCTGGTCGCAGGACTATCGAGACAGGGCATCGATACTCCGGAGTAGACTAGCGCATGCGCTTCTCATCCCAGTGTGGGAGATGGTCTGTCCCACAGCCGTCGGTACGTCGTACTTGAGAGAGTATGCGGGTGCTCGTTGGGTTACGAGTACACTGGACAGGACTCGTCGGGAACTGACTAGTTGGTATTATGCCTATCGTCAGTTATCAGTTCCCAGGTGACATGAGTACAGCTTAGTCCGCTGACTTGACACTGTCACTTCGCCTCGAGTGTGTTCCCACTGTACTTTGATTACTACCCTACCACGGCTCAAAGGAGTCGTGCAAACAGGTGGTAGTTGGGTGCAGTCCCGAAGCACTTGGAGGCAGTGACGGTTAGACAGGATTCGTCTCTCCCGGTATTGGGGGTTGACATCGCGCTGTGTCTAGGAGAGCCATTACACGAGTAGTCCCTGGCCAGGGCAAACGAGATATACTGGTAGGCTTCCAGTGTTATCTCAGGGTGTTTTGGGCTTCACTCCGACACGACTTGTACCGCTATTGGGGGGCTGACGTTTACCGCCCCCTAGGCCCGCCATGCGATGTATCAGACGAACAGACCGGACTGTACGGAGAATGTCACATTCAGGCTCAGTAGGAGTTCAGATGGGTTTCGCCTCGTCAGTCTTCTTGTCGGCATCTACCTGGGGACCGTTACGCAGAGCTAGTGCCGCTTGCGGTCTGTGGTTAAACCCACTGCCAGCGTAGTGTCGAGTCTTTAGAGTCCCACACAGAAAGCTATTCGCCTTTAGGCAAAAGAGTAGAGGTCGCATGGTTTTGCGACAGGTCGCATGGTTTTGCGACAGGGTTCGGTCATATCCGTGCACTTGTGCACGTACAGTGTCCAGACAGTTTACACTAGCGGGCTTTGGTTTAAGCCAGATCCTAGTGTACCTTTTGGGATTGGATTTATCCAGTGTGTATTCGTGTTCCTCGGAATGCGGATGCGGGTGTGTATGCACAGTTGACGGAGAGACAGAGGCAGAGGATTCTCATTAGGGTTGTTGACCGTTGACAGTTGGCCATTGACTTTTTGCTCAACCCTAATGAGAATATGATATGTGATTAACAATTATATTAATTAAGTATTGTGGTGACATGGTTGTTGAGGGGTTGACTTTGTTGACTTGTTGACTTTGTTGACCGGTTGACTAGGTTGGACTAGTTGACCATCATGATGACTATGGCTATCATTTCATGGCAAAGACTTTTTACTTGCTTATTTCTTTTGTGAGAAATGAGTGCATGAAATGATTTAGCCATTTTGACTTGAACCATTTTACACAATACTTGATTATTATTTTTGTGATGATGGTTTTGGATTATGAGAGCAAAATGAGAAAAGTCTTCTCTCATTCTTTCATGCTCATTCTCTCTCTTGTTCTTGAGCTCTCATCTTCCTCCTCTTGCTCTTCCTCTCTTGATTCTATGGTTCACTTGTCTCATGAGTTGAGAACCAAGAACCATAGATAAAATCCCATACAAACTCTTCTCTACTCACACTAGTTCACAACGTTTAGCAAACCGAGTGAACTAGTTTCTTCAAAGTTCGAAGAAGGAGCCAAAGGTTGAAGCTTTCAGGTGGATCTATCTTCGGCGCAAGGAGACGACGGGGAGAAGCCGGTTCGGACGACCATCGAAGCTTGAAGATGAAGGAGTTCGAGAAAAAGAAAGGTATAACCCCCTAACCGAGTAGTTAGCAACTCGTAGTTAGGTTGTTAGTTAGATGTTTAACAAAGATCCGGGTTTTAGGTCCATGTTACCACCTCTAAGAAAATCGTTTTTCATCAAATTCCGCATGCCCGAAAGTACCGGGAGAGGTAGCATGGACTTACACTTTGGTTCTACCAAATCAGGAGCTGCAGTTTGTATAGCTAGAACTCTTTCCAGTTCTACCTCATGTCCACTAATTTCTTCACAAGAAATTCCCTTTCCCAAAGGTGGCATGCTGAGTAACAAAACATCTTTTGTTGCTCAGTTAGGTAGAAGATATTCCCTTACGTATGCTTGGGATATCCAACAAACTTCTACAGATCTGACTTTGCCTCGAGCTTGTCCGGATTTTGCCTTTTAGACATAGGCCGGACAACCCCAAATCTTAACAAACTTAAGATATGGGCTCTTCCCTTTCCATATCATATATGAAGTGATAGGCAACTGATTTGATCGGAACCCTATTCAATAGGTATGCAACTTCATAAGTGCAAAACTCCCTAAAAGGAAATAGGAAACTCAGTAGTACTCATCATAGAGCACACCATATCACATAGGGTGCTATTGCTCTGCCCCGATACACCGAGGTGCTGTGGTGTATACGGAGGAGTAATGCTGAGAGAGAATCTCATTCTTAGAATAGTCCAGGAATCCCGTGCTCAAGTATTCTCCTCCTTGATCACATCAAAGGACATAATACTTATACCCGTTGTTGGTTATCTACTTCTTAACTTATATTCTGTGAATATCTCAAAAGGTTCGGACTTGTGTTTCAACAGGAACATAGGTCTGAATCTCGAGAGATCATCAGAGAATTTAATGAAGTACAAAGAACCGGTCTTGGCATTTGTAGACAGGGGACCTTCATACATCATATGTATCATCCCAAGAGTTTACTAACTCTTTCTCTGTTTCCAATAAACAGAGCTATGGTCATCTAATCTTTGTGACATGACTGACAAGTTTTATAAGATGTAAATTCAAACTGATTTAAATATGCATCTAAATGTAACTTCAGCCAGTCGGGTCACATTGATATGACCTAGTCTACAATGCCTCAAGAAGGATTCGTTCATTTCTGAACTCTTCCTCTTGTGTGTGTTCTATATACTAAGAACTGTGGTTTGATTTAGAACGTCAATGCTTTTAGATAACGTGATATGATTTTATCCAACAATCATATCAACTCTTGATATAGAAAATGTTCAAAACATTATCCAACAATACAAAATTTTATCCTTCTTTACTAATAAAGAAACTGATATGATTTTGTATTATCAGGTTCGGTATCTAATAACATTTGTTCAGAATCAATGTATTCAGGTAATACAGGGTGACAGTGATCAACAGACCTGGCTGCAACACTTGCACCGTTTTCTGCCTCATGAAACTTATCACCCGTTCTCAGTTCTCTACCTTTCTGTAGCCCATGTAACAAATTACATATGCGGGATCCTGATCTGGTATCACATACCCAGGACGTAAAGGCCATTTGAGAAACAGTTCTCTGTAATGAACACACCCGAAGATGATGCATCGATATGAACTTTCTTCGTTTGGGCGGCATGGGAATTCTGGTAATCCCCAATTTCCTGCTCTGTCTTATAACAATTATAAGTTGGAGCGGGACCAACGTTCCCCAGCTCAGTATAACAAGCGGGTTCGGTCAATATATCCGTTTTATTATCTTGATTAAGGCGTGACATGGTCGCTACCAGGAGAGAGAGAGAAGAAAACACTCTGCGTGCGCTCTTGCAAGATTAGATTGGTTATTATTTTATCTAATCAGGATGGCTCCCACTGTTTTTATCAAATCTTCCTTCAAACCCTAAAAGGAAAGGCTAGCCGGGATTAATTACACGCTACAAGTTTGCCAATCTTTCAGCCAGGCCAGTGTCGGTACTTTGAGGGAGGTTCCCCGTGCTTTCGCACGGACCTAATTAAAGTAAACCTCGTTTTACCAGAGGCGTAACCCCGTTGACACCTTTCTAGACACCTACTTGATCGGCTAATTGTAATGTGTAAAACTCTCCCAGGAGTAACAATTACTCGCAGCGGGTATCGGGATCCAACTATCTCATAGAAGGTATGCAATCTCATTGCAAATTTCAACACTTGAAATTCCCGATAATTTTGCCCCTAGCACCCTATGACCTGACGGAGGTCAACAAACCATAGGCTACTAGTCAAGTTCAACCCGTCATTTCTTGATTGAATCAAACCCACTCGCACGACTCTTGACGGAGGTCAACAAGGCCGTACGACTACCCTAACCCAATCTGCATCATATGCATAAGCAGATAAATACTAGTTAGCTACCGCACACTACGCCTTAACGGAGGTCAACAAACGTAGCATGAATACTAAGTAGGACTTATCTGAAATGACGGAGGGCTACGACAGGTTTTTCTGAAAACCTATTGCGTAATGAACTTGATATCGTTGTAGAATCAAATAATTTTAAAATGGAGTGTTTTTGAGGCTTTTCTTGTTTTGCTAAAGGGGTCACTCCCGGTGAAGGGATCTGATTGTAATAAATTCTTATTGTGTAAATCAATTCAAATGATCCCCGGCAACGACGCCATTTGATTGATCGAAATTCTTGTTGTGTGTTTAAGAAAATGATCCCCGGCAACGGCGCCATTTGATTGATCATTTCTTTGTGTGTCGGTTTAAGAAAATTGAATAAAATTCACAATCAAAGAATTGTTTGACCGCAATCAACTACGGTGTCAGTTTTTAGATCGTAAGCGAGTGCGGATCGTCCACAGGGATTGTGCGATTCGTTTCTATGTTTGATTTTTTTGAATTGAAAAGTTAATCGAAAAGAAAAGAAAACATGATTCAAGATTTTATCGATTGATTCAAGTGTCACCAGTCTAATCAAGAATCAAGAAAATGATAAACAATCGAGAATTGGGTTTCGATGATTTTTCCAACCAAATATCAAGAATCTAAATGAGGCTTGTAGGAATCGATCGGATCTATAGATGTGATGTAATCTCAAGATATCGTATTCTTGTCCTTCGAAGAGTTGATACTAGATCGATGATGATCGACGAGAGTTAGGGATTTCTCGTGAAACTAGGGTTTCATCATTTATCCCTTGTTCTTTCGTCGATATCATTCACATTCTAGATTCTAGCAAATTCAAGAAACGATCGTAACTCCCCAACTTCGAGCGATAACAATCAAGAAAGCATCGCAGCGAAACTAGGTCGTCGATTCTTGAACTTGCTAGGGTTTAAAAAACTCGTAGGAATCAAGAATCGTTTTAAGATATGTTACATCATCATTCTATTGATCGTCTCGACTCCTCGACGAGCGGAGTATTACTCAAACATCACAACAAGAACTACAACTAGAAATTGAGATCGAATCATGATGCAAGAATTTAAAGAAAACAAGATAAAAGAATTTCACCTTTTATTTATATCAACAATTTCATTACAGTCGCTCAAGAACTACAAGAGGAAGAACTCGATTGTCGACTTGGCTTCGCTTTTCTCCGTGAGACGTGGATCGGCTTGGTCCACTTGCTCTGTTGAAGATCGGCTCCGCTCCTAAAAGGTTGAAGGGCTTTTTGCTTGATTTGGTACTTGGGATCTTGACTATTGATTGGAATTAGGGTTAGGGTTTCACACAAGTCTTGTCACTAGACTTGTGGAAGAAGATGAAGAAAGAGGTAAAGAGAGTGAATGGATCTAAATTCTATTAGATTGGATTTCTAAGTAAGTTTTAACCCTAGGTCTAGGCTTCTATTTATAGACTTCCCAAACCCTAGGTCTAGGTTTTGAAATACAATTCCCTCCAAAAGTTTGTTGAGGAGGTTCTAGAAATAGTTTGTTAGGAGTTTAGCTTAGGCTTTAAGCTAGGATTCTTTTAAGCTTAGAAACCCTAGTTTGCTGAACTGGCAGAAGTCTCTGGAGTCTTCTGGAAACCGAAGTACATTTCTGAGTTGTAGGCACTGGCAGAAGAATAATGCACCAAATTTGGGAAGCTAAATCCTTGGAACCACCGCGGATCCGCGGCGCAAGCAGGTTCCTGCCGCGGATCCGCGGCTCTTTGTGGGGCTTGGGCTTTGGGCTTTCTGGTGTGGTCTTGGGCTGATGTTTAGGGCTTTATCTGACATGTTGAATTGTATTTTTGCTTCTGGATTGCTACCAGATCTCAAAACTTGGAGTTGGTGTATTTTATCAGCTTCTTTTGATCCTGCAATTTCTTGCACAAATCTTGAAACAAGTGTTGCGCAATATAGGGATGATGCGATGCCATGAAATGCAGTCAATTTCCTTTATAGTGCCGGTTTTAGAGTCTAACGCATGCAATCTGATATTTAACAACTGATTTGCTAATATGTGCTATATGAATACCGAACACTTCTAGATGAGTGCAATAGATAGGGAAATTGCCGTGTAAAAAATGCAGTATTTTCGACTGATCAGGATCGTCGGCCCTTTCCTCATCGAATAAGGTGCAGGATATATCATATATACCGCTGTGCAAAGAAAAAACTATAGAAGCAATCAGAAGACAAACCGAGGGTTGTAGCATCTGCCAGTTATTGCTAAAGGGGTCACTCCCGGTGAAGGGATCTCGGCCCTTTCCTTATCGAATAAGGTGCAGGATGTTCTACAAGGAACACCGCGATGCAAAGCAAGAACTGTAGCTACCTGTTTTTGAAAATTCGATTCCACAACATCTTTTAGGTTTCTTTTATTTCATTAATCATATTAATGAAGTCTCATCATTTAAATCACCTAAACATCACAGATAAATACGACGTACACTTATGCCATCCGCATTCGCCTCGATGTCCCCTCGTGCACCGTTAGGTTAGGTAACTAACGACAGAGCGGGGCAGGGCTAGCGTGAGTGTAAAACATAAGTAACGTCTATATAATATATCTTATATATCATATACAGTATCTATCATCACATATCAAATGATCACATCAAAGATATAGCAGCAGAAGAAATATATGAAACATTGGATATACTAGGACGTCCGTGTTTTCAATACGAGCCTGTATAAAACACGGATTCCACGGTCGCGATGAATAGACAAA
Source organism: Agapanthus africanus (assembly GCA_030015575.1). NCBI lineage: Eukaryota > Viridiplantae > Streptophyta > Magnoliopsida > Asparagales > Amaryllidaceae > Agapanthus > Agapanthus africanus. The sequence continues at coordinate 493,618,724 of JASDDO010000019.1, read as the reverse complement.
CCCACACCCCTAGACCCCTACGAGAGCGGCAAGCAACCCTACCAATTCTAGAGTTAGGAGACCCAGACTCGACTCCTCGAGTTGGTCTCCCACTGGACTCCAGAACCCTGTTACTTGTGCCCTCCTCCTTGGGTCTATCCTAGTGCGGAAAAGTAAATAATATACAAAAGGTGATATCTTCCGCAAACTGGAAGTGCCCCAATAAAAGAATATTACATATAAATGAATTTTACATGAATGAAAACAAAAACTCTCATCTCACATAAAACCCCCGGCTATTCAAAACGCGACGATCCAATATAACATATCCAGCAACATATAACATCACATGTTATCAACGTAAGTATATGTGCGCATCCCAATTGTCGTTGACATATAGCAACGAAACCGGCGATATCACATATTACACTTACGGTCACAGAAAAGAAAGTGTAAAACTACAACAGTTGGAATCCGCAACCTCCTTAGACATCGCATGCCTAACCAAATGAATTCCTTAGACATGGCATGCCTAACAATTATAAACCCCGCATTTTAGTCTCTATATCGAAAACACTTTTCAATATCTAGTCGGGCAATTCAACAAGATTCCCGGCATTTTGATCGAATGCTCGTCGTAAACTTTAGTAGGCAGCCGCACCCCCGATGCCGTCGACGAAGTGCACTAAGGCGGAACACCGCTGCCGCGAGCACCCGGACGGATGCTTTCGGCGACGGGGTTCTCCTACAGTCACTTGGTCGGGGCTATGGGGTATGGCTGTCTATTAAGTTTACCCGGCGAGTATCCGCGTACGCTACGTGATTGCGACGGACTTTTGATCACATCAAAATTCCGTGGCAACCGATCAAGTGAGACTAAAGTGCTATGTTTATAACATCCAAATCAGTTATCTCATAACTACTTGTGGATTGCAAATATTGTATCACATTCCAGATAAATAGAAAATGTTAAACTTTCCGATCGAACGATCAAACACCCAAGTTTTCCTGAAACAGATCAATACATGAAATAAGTTTAAAAACATCCACTTCATGCCACAGTACCAACGGTCCAGCCGTAAAAGGGTCAAGCCAACGCCTCACATATGGCATGCCGTACTGCCCCAAACCCTAAGGTTCAAAGGGCAGTCAAGACGGTCACATAATCGAGTTAAGATTTGTTGTCTTCTAGAGGGTCCATCGCATTACTTGCACTACTTAGAACATTTTCAAACTACGGAAAAATCCAACACTTGGAAATTTCCCGGCAGGGGAAAAATTGGGTATTTTTATCTGGTCGAACCTTTTAACATATTCTAAATTATCCGGAAAAACACATAGACAAAACTAGACAATCCGATCGAATCTACGAACTCCCAATACAACCCAGAAAACTCAACTCTTGAGTGCAAATTAAAAATTCCCAGAAAACACAGGAATACAATTAAGACATTACTGTGCAAACAGTGATGAAAGAAGTGACCAGACGGCCGCGGAACCGCCGCACGAGCCATGCTCGTGCCGCGGTTCCGCGACGCTTTAATCGATTTACGCACTCATTTTGCACAGTAACTCATAAAAAAAGCCTGCTGATTTTTCTGCATATTTTTAATTTGGAAAAATCAACATTTTCAAAAAATGTACAGAGAAGGGTTTGAGTTAGGGTTTCGGGGTTCGATCGGATTTCTAATATCGTCTACACTTCGCCTAAAGCTCTAGCTTGGCTCTGATACCACTGTAGGGTTCCTAGGCACACTAAGGAGGTTCCACAAGGCATCAACCATGCCAAACAAAAATTTTTCGGTGCCAAGAAACCCTAATATAGATCAATAACTAGAAGTTAAGGCAAAAAGAAATGCAAGCAAACAACTTTGCTACTAAGTGAATGGATATACAACCTTTGTAGATCCGGTCCACCACTTCTTTAGCTCCGTGTTGACATCCCTCCACTGCGATCATCGGAATCCCGGACTCTAGCGTCGGTTTCATCGGAGAAATGGGCGGGCTAGGTCGTTGACTTCGATACCGAAGATGATCTACGTCGAAGAGACTCAAACTCAAGCTATTTCTTCATTTGGTCAAAAACTTTGTGAAGAGAACACCCTATACTACATGGCAAGTAGTAGAGGATGAAGAAATAGGAAGTGGGTTCACTTTGGAATTGGATTTCTCACTCTTTTTATCATGGCACCATTGGAGCTCTCAAGCTTTTGTGAGCTTGATGAAGATGAAGAAGAAGAAAAGAATCATATGAATTATCATCCAAATGAAACTTATCCAAATGAATAATGGCACCATGGTTGAGTTAAGCCCTCATGCTTAACTCATGTAGAGAATTAACCATAGCATAAGGTTAAGGGTTGGGTTAGCTAATATCTTAAACAAATGACAAAGAGAGTTGACTTTGTCAATGTTTATCAAGCTTCTTGAAGCTTGATAACTTTGACCAAAGTCACACTCTTTTGTTATATGCTTAGGAAATTAGTAAACCCTAATCTAACCTTGATTTGGTTCAAGTCTCATACACACAAGTTGTTTGTATCATCAAGCATGATACAAACATGTACACTTGCATATATCACATATAAACAATGTGCACATTCAAGTGAGAAAATCAATCTTAAGTGAACCAATACTAGTTAATGTAAAGTAATATATCAAATATATAATTATACATTAAATCATTAAATCAACACTTGATTTAACGATCCGGTCATATCGCATATAACCGACTAATATCAAGTGTATCAATGTATCGAATCAACACTTGATTCGGTAACCCGGCTATATCACATATAACCGACCGATGATACAAATCACGAGAATAGAATACATTATCACATACTGGTATTATTCTCGGTCCCGCACATATCTCATATGCGCTCCTATTTCGTTTCGCTTGAGCCAAGAAACCCCTGTGTAGAACTCTAAAGACTCGTCAATACGCTGGCAGCAGGTGATGATCATATCAAACACCCACAAGCCACAAGTGGTCTGCTAAACGTAACGGCCACCCGGGTATTGAGCGATCAGAAGATCAACGAGCAAGCCCGCTCACACTTCTGTGAATCCAACGAGTAACACTACCGTACAGTCCGGTCTCTTCGTCTGATGTGTCGCATATCTCGTCTAGGGGTGGTAAACGTCAGACCCCAATAACCCGATAAGTCGTGTCGATATGAGGCTCATAACGGGTCGAGAAACTACTGGTAACACTTACCAGTAAATCCCTAAAGTAGCCTTGGCCAAGGACTTCCTGTTATAGCCAATCGAGCATAGCGCAACATCAACTCCCTATACCGGGAGAGACGAAACCCCTCCTATCGCTCATTGCCTCCATGTGATTCGGGACTGTACCCAAAAACCACCGTTTTGCACGCCCTCTTGGACGTAGTAAGGTGGAAATCAAAGCACAGTGGGAATCACACAAGACTCTATGACGATCTCGGGTCTACAGACTAACCTGCACCAGTGTCACCAGAGAACTGCCATCTGACGTAAGGTATAATACCATCTGGGAGTTCTCGGCGAGTCCGTCCAGTGTATCCAGTCTCCACTGAGCACCCGTATATCATCTCTGATGTCAAACACCAATGGATATGGGATCATCCATCGCCCATCTATATGGGTCGAGAAGCTACACGCTAGTCTACTCTGATATATCGATGCCCCATCTCGATACACCCACGACTAGGGACTTTGAAGGATGTACTTATGGACTACCATGTCCCCACTACTATGAATCGCATCATAGTCCAGGTAGTCAAGTACACATCCTAAGGGCTTTACCAACATGTAACAGAGAGACAATCAGCATACACGTTAAGATAAAGAGTAACCAGATAGAATACTATCATATGGAGCAAGAAAGTCATCCCTATATATGTCCAAGCATCCACTACAATATACATCCTATGTATAGTAATGGCCTCTAGGGCATACATATAACTAACATAACCCAGATCTGCCATTAAAGATAAACTAACATATTGTAAAGATGGTAGAATTGTTATACCGAATGATCCGAGTCCTTCGGTCTTTAACCATCATCCCACGCTTTGTTGCGGCGGCTTCGATCTTCTGAAACTCCAGTCTCGTCATCCAGGTGGCACCACGTCGACGGATCTTTAAACGGGCTCCCGCCTCTGAACCGAGGCAACTCGGTCGTCAAGTTTGCCAAAAGAGACGTCCAAGATGTTGTAGAGAATGAGTAGAACACTTTGTCTCGTTACGTCTAAGGCTATGGACGAACGGTTAATGAAGTTGCCAATTGGAATCGGGTAAATGGAAATTTGGTTATGAAACTTCCATACACTCAACTATCATTATCTTTTCTCTCAAATCAAAATGAACAAAACCATAATCCTCACAATGAGGGGCCGGCCACTATATAGAAGAGGGAGGGTGAGTGTAGGAGAGGGGAGGGTGAGTGTAAGCAAAAGATCAAGGAGAATATATCTTAAGCACTAAAAGAAAAGGATGACTCAAAAGAACACCTAGTATAAACACAATTAAAGCACCATTAATGAACAAATGAGTCACAAGCCTAATCACCACTTCTAGAACCTTCTAGAACTCTGACTCACCTCATGACTCACCCAATTAAAGAAAAGATAAATCCGTATTTAACCGAATGTTAAATACGGCTAATAGAAAACTGGAAACTGGCAACTTCCAAAAGTGATCCTGAAACGAATTTCAGGATAACCCCGTAACAGTATAAACATACCCGCATTTGTATTATGACCGAATACAAATGCATCTGAGACAAAGATATTATATTTACACAGTATAATACTGGGATCCGGCTTAAACCAAAGCCTACCAGTATTATCTGCCCGAAAAATGACACGTGCGAAAACGCAATTGCATTTTCCGAACCTTGCCATAATACCATACGGCATCTACAACGTTTCGCTCGAACTTGGGAAAGTATCTGTGGGGGACTCTAATGACTCATCAATACACTGGCACTGGGTATAACCACTAGCACGTCAGAGGTACAAGCTGTACGTAACGGTTTGCCTATGTATTGATTGGACGGGAAGCTGACGAGCGAACTCATCTATAAACCCTACTGAGCCTGACAGTGACAATATCCATACAGTCCGGTCCATTCGTCTATGAGTATCGCATATTAGGCCTAGGGGGTCGGTAAACGTCAGACCCCCAATAGCTGGATAAGTCGTGTCAGAGAGTAGCCCAGAACACCCTGAGATACTACTGGTATACCTACCAGTATATCTCGATTACCCTGGCCAGGGATTTCGTATAATGGCTCTCCTAAACACAGCGCGATTTTACCCCCAATACCGGGAGAGACGAATCCCCGAAGATCTGCTCACTGCCTCCATGTGGCTCGGGACTGTACCCAAAATATACCTGTTTGCACGACTCCTTTGACCCGTGGTAGGGTATAAATCAAAGTACAGTGGGAACTCACACGAGACAAATGACGACCTCAGGTCGATGAACTAACCTGTACACATGTCACCAGGGAACTGCTATCTGACGATATGTATAATACCAACTAGCATGTTCCCGGCGAGTCCTGTCCGGTGTACTCATAACCCAATGAGTATCTGTATACATCTTAGGTGATCCAACTGACATCAGTGGCTTGTGAGACCGGCCACCACCCCTCGTCGGGGTCTCAAATGTTTACACTAGTCTACTCTGGAGTATCGATGTCCTGTCTCGAAACTCCCACGACTAGGGACATTTTAAGGATGTGCTTATAGACCCCAGCTCCCACATATATGATCGCCATCATACTGCTGGTAGTCAAGCAAGAATCTTATGGGCTCTATCAACATCTACATGATGATAAAGACAAACCAGATAGCATACTATCATCTTGAGTAAGACTGTTTTATCGGTATAGGTCCTCCTTCAATCATTGCAATCACGTACCTCCGATCCAATAATTGACTTAGAGGGCACTTATATCCAACACATAGAAGCAAGCGCGAGGCACTTGGCCGTGTTGCAATCAATATCCCATATTTTTCGGATCTCCCTATCCGAAACAGATGATTCAGGTCCTGGGACGGGTGGGGCTTTGGTAGTGAGGACATATGATACTTTATCATATGCGAGTGCAATGTTCAAGTTCCTCTTCCATTCTTTATAATTCGGCCCAGTCAGTTTGTTTTTCTCTAGTTGAAGCTTAAGTGCCGTCATTGGTATCTGCCATTAGGAGAGAGAAAAGAATACACTCAGCGAAATGCTCTTGCAAAGAATTAGATTGGTTATTATTATATCTAATCGATATCTCCCACTACTTTAATCAAATTTTCTTTCAAAACCTGAAAAGAAAACTAGCCAGGATTAATTACATTCTACACTTTCGCTAACCGGTCAGCCAGGCCAGTGTCGGTACTTTGAGGGAGGTTCCTCGTGCTTTTGCATGGACCTAATTAAAGTAAACCTCGTTTTCCCAGAGGTCAAATCCCGTTAACACCTTTCTAGACACCTACTAGATTAGCTAATTGTAAAGTGCAAAATTCTCCTAGAAGCAACACTTACTCACAGTGGGATCGGGATCCAACTATCATATAGATGGTATGCAATCTCATTGCAAATTTCAACACTTGAAATTCCCAATATGGTTTTTACCCCTAGTTACTTATGACCTTGGCTATGGTCAAAATATCATAAGTACTAGTCAAGTTCTACCCGTCATTTCGAGATTAACTAGACCCACCCATATGACCCTTGACTATGATCAACATAATCACATGAATGTCCTAACTGATCGCATCATATGCTTTGTAGGAAGACATCACTTAGCTACCGTACACTACGCCTTGACTATAATCAAAATACGCAGCACGAATACTAAGTACTCTGCTTCCTAAAATGACGGAGGGTTGCGGATGGTTTTTTTGAAAACCTATAATGCTTTGAACTTGATCTCGTTGTAGAATCAAAACAGTTTTAGAAAAGGAGTGGCTTAAGCTCCGCATCTTTTGAAACTTGCATTTTTCATAAAAAAGCCGAGTGGGTTTCAAATCTGATTCTACAACATCTTTTAGGCTTCTTTTACTTTACATTAATCTCATTAATGTAATCCCATCATTTAAGTTCCTAAGCCATCACAGAAAAGAAACGAAAATAGAACGTACACTTATGCCATCCGCATTCGCCACAGTGTCCCGTTAGGTTACCTAACTAACGGCATAGCGGGGCGGGACTAGTGCGGGTGTAAAATATAAGCAACGTTTATTATATATCATATATATAATAATAATCCATTTGTCTCAGATACTAAGTAATCACATTACAGAATATCAACAGCAGAAGCACATATGAAAATAAAAGGATATCTAGGACGTCCGTATTTTGTATTTAGCCAACAATAGAAAATACGGATTCCACGGTCGCGATGAATAGCCAAGCCCACACCCTAGACCCCTACGAGAGCGGAAAGTGATCCTGCCAATTCTAGAGTTTAGGAGACCCGGTCTCGACTCCTCGAGATGGCCTCCCACTGAACCCTAGAACCCGGTCACTTGTGCTCCCCTCCTTGGGTCTATCGTAATGCGGAAACGTAAATAATATACAATGATGGAAACATCTTCCTCAGCCCGGAAGTGCCCCAAATAAAAGAATATTACATACAATTGATTTATACATGAATGAAAATAAAACTCTCATCTCACATAAAACCCCTGGCTATTCAATCGCGACAATCCTGCACATCATATCTCAGCAACACATAATATCTCATATCATCAATGTAAGCAAGTATGCGTCTCCCGATTGTCGTTGATGTATAGCAACGAAGCCGGCGATACCCCACATACTACGCTTACGGTCACAGAAAATAAAGTGTAAAACTACAACATTTGGAATCCACAATCTCTTTAGACATCGTAAATCCGAAATATCACATACTTCGCATTTCATGCCTAACTATATGAATTCCACATATTGTATCACATTCCAGATAAATAGACAGTATTAAACTTTCCGATCGAATAATCAAATACCCAAGATTTCCTAAATAGCTCAACACTTGAGCGGAGTTCAAAAATCCCAGAACATGTCACAGTAGCAGTGGTCCAGCCGTAGAAGGGTCAAGCCAACGCCTCACATGTGGCACGCCGTACTGCCCCAAACCCTAAGCTTTAGAGGCGGTTCAGACGGTCACATAATCGAGTTAAGGTTTGTGTTCTTCTAGAGGGTCCACTACGTTACTTGCACGTATTTCCGAAAGATTTAAACTCGAGAAAAATTCAACACTTGAAAGTTTTTCGTGCCGGGAAAAAGTGAGTTAATAATATCCGTTCAAACTTTTTAATACTTTCTAAATTACCCGAAAACAGCACGAAATTAAATTTTCCGATCGAATCAACGAATCCAAAATAATCCCCAGAACACTCAACACTTGAGTCAGATTAAAAATACCCAAAAATATGTATAAGCAGCTACGGACATTACTGTGCAAAAATGATGCCATAATGATTCTGTACGGCCGCGGATCCGCGGCCCAAGCGAGGTATGGCCGCGGTTCCGCGGCGGTATGTACGGATAATGGTGTTGTTTTTTTTACAGTTATGCTTATATTTCCCTGCTGAATTTTTTAAGTATTTTTAATTCAGAAAAATCACAGTTTTAAAAAATGTCCAGAGAAGGGTATAATTCCGTATTTCGTGTTTCGATCGGAGTTTTAACTTCGCCTAAAGCTCTAGCTTGTCTCTGATACCATTGTTGGGTTTACCTAGCACCTCATCAAGGGTTTAGAAGCATCACATATGCCAAAATCAAATTTTTAAGGTGCTAAGTTAACTTGCAAAGAATCATAACTAGAAATTTAGGGTTCCTTTTGACTAAGCATCACTTGCAAAAGAAAAAGTATCACTAAGAGTAGAGATTACAACCTTTGTAGACCTCCCTTGGTGACTTCTTGGCTCTTTGAGGGTTTGGAACGGTTCGATGGAAGCCTTCCTTGTCCACGAAGATCCACCCGAAGTCCCTTTACCCAAAGCTCCTTGCTTTACTTGGTATGTGAATGAAGTAGAGCAAACACCCTACACAAATGGGCTAGATGTGTGTAGTATGATGATGTGGTTTGTATTCTATAATCAAAACCTTTTCTTTTTATCAACTTTACTCAAAGAAATTTTTAAGAGAGGAAGAAGAAGATGGTGGCTAAGCTTGAGCTCAAAAGAAAAATGATATGAGTGAATAATTGAAATGAGAAAAGAATAATCCATATTAATCCTTCTCACTTAAACCATGGTTAGCAATTATCTAGATCTTTTTCATTGAGTTAAAAAGGCAAAAGGATAATTAACTCAAGGTTAAAAAGTGGTTGAAGCATGGTCAAAGATGATAAACATTAACCATGAGTGAATTATCCTTTCCATTATTCAAAATGATAAATAAATAGATAATTACTACAATATGAGTCTTGCATTGCCACCAAATATGTATCAACAACCATGATACAATGTATGTATGTATGTGTCCATGCACATCATCATGTGTGTAGGGTTCCTAGGCACACTCATAAGGTTCTACAAGGCATCAACCATGCCAAAATCAAATTTTTATATGTGCCGAACAACCCTAATCAAGATCGTTTACTAGAGGTAAGGCGAAAACAAGCAAGTGAACTACTTTACTACTAAGTGAAAGGGATTACAACCTTTTTAGATCCGGTCCTTCACTTCTAAAGCTCCGTGTTGACGTCCCTTCGCTGCGATCATCGGGATCCGGGACCCTAGCGATGGTTTCTTTGGAGAAATGAGCGGGCTAGGTCGTTGACTTCGAGGCCGAAGATGATCTACGTCGAGGAGACTCAAGCTTAAGCTCCATCTTCACTTGGTCATGAACTTTGTGAAGAGAACACCCTATACTACATGGCAAGTGGTAGAGGATGAAGAAATAGGAAGTGGGTTTACTTTAGATTTAGATTTCTCACTCTAAATCTTCATTTGATATTTTTCTAGAAAGCTATTTTCACTTGAAGAAGATGAAAAAGAAAGAAAAGAATATGAATAATAGAATTAATTAAAAATGAATAATCAAGTGAAGTATATCATAATGCAACCATGGGTGAGTTTGACCTTTGTAGAGACTAAACTAGAGTTTAAGTTAATGGTTAGGTTAGTGAAAATGTCATGTAAAACAAAATGGTGGACTTTGTCTAAGATGCTTGAAAACTTCATGAAGCTTCAAGCAAAGACAAAGAAAACCACCATTTTTGAAATACTAAATAATTAAAAACCTTAACCATTAACCTAAACATGGTGTAAGTCATACACACACCTAAGTTTGCATGTATCATCAAACATGATACAAATAAGTGCACAAATATATATCACATATACAACTTATGCACATCAAGTGAGAAAAATCAATCTTAAGTGAACCAACAGTAGTTAATGTAAAGTAATATATCAAATATATAATTATACATTAAATTATTAAATCAATACTTATTTAATGATCCGGTCATATCGCATATAACCGACTAATATCAAGTGTATCAATGTATCGAATCAACACTTGATTCGGTAAACCGGCTATATCACATATAACCGATCAATGATACAAATCGCGAGAATAGAATACAGTATCACATACTGGTATTATTCTCGGTCCCGCACATATCTCATATGCGCTCCTATTTCATTTCGCTTGAGCCAGGAAACCTCTGTGTAGGACTCTAAAGACTCGTCAATATGCCGGCAGTAGGTGGTGATCATATCAATCACCCACAAGCCGCAAGCGGTCTGCTAAACGTAACGGCCACCCGGGTATTGAGCGATCAAAAGATCAACGAGCAAGCCTGCTCACACTCCTGCGAATCCAACCAGTAACACTTACCGCACAGTCCGGTCTGTTCGTCTGATATGTCGCATATCTCGCCTAGGGGTGGTAAACGTCAGACCCCCAGTAGCTTGATAAGTCATGCCGATGTAAGGTCTATAACAAGCATGAAACTATTGATAACACTTACCAGTAAATCAGTGCAACCCTGGTCAGAGATTTCCAGTTATGGCCAGTCGAGTATAGCGCAACATCAACCCCCAATACCGGGAGAGACGAATCCCCTCCTATCGCTCATTGCCTCCATGTGAATCGGGACTGTACCCAAAAACCACCTGTTTGCACGACTCAGTAGAGCCGTGGTAGGGTGGAAATCAAAGCACAGTGGGAGACACACAAGACTCTATGACGATCTCGGGTCAACAGACTAAGCTGTACCAGTGTCACCAGAGAACTGCCATCTGACGTAAGGTATAATACCATCTGGGAGTTCCCGGCGAGTCCGTTCAGTGTACCCAGTCTCCACTGAGCACCCGCATACCATCTCTGATGTCAAACACCAATGGATATGGGATCATCCATCGCCCATCACATGGGTCGAGAAGATATACGCTAGTCTACTCTGGAATATCGATGCCCCGTCTCGATATTCCCACGACTAGAAACATTGAAGGATGTACTCATGGACTACCCAGGCCCCACCAGTATGATCTTCATCATAGTCCTGGAAGTCGAGTACACATCCTAAGGGCTTTATCAACATGTAACAGAGAGACAATAAGTATACATGTTAAGATAAAGAGTAACCAGATAGCGTACTATCATGTCGAGCAAGAAAGTCCTACCTATATATGTCCCAGCATCCACTACAATATACATCTCATGTACAGTAATGGCCTCTAGGGCATACATATAACTAACAATCTCCCACTTGCACTAGGGCCATCTGTAGCAGTGGTTGTAGTATCTCATACCCAACCATCCCATAATAGTCTCTCTCTGGGAAAAGGCCTTTGTGAGTGGATCCGCCGTGTTGTCCTCTGAGTCTACTCTCCTAACCTCGATCACGCTGGAGATCAACTATCTCCATGATCAGGTGATACTGTCTCAGAATATGTCTTGGTCACTGATGGGACCGGGGTTCCTGGGCCAAAGCCACACTTCCATTGTCACACAATGGTTGGAACCTAGTTCATCTCATGAACTAATATACACCCAAACTTCCTCTTTGGTAGTATCTTTGATAGCGATGTCACAAGCCTTTATCGTCTAGTTTGTCACGGTATCTTAGCTTGGAACTCTTCCAACATACCGTCCCTCCATGGAGGGTAAAGACAATGCCTGCGACTGATATTCAGTCGTCCTTATCACCCTGGAACCTTTCCAGTGATTCTCCCCAGGATCCATTGATACCATCTTACTACACCTAGTGAGAATCCTAAAATCCATTTAGATCTATCTCATAGATCCAAAACCCAGGATTTAGGAGGTATCACTTTGATCCTATATGGAGAATCCATATGATAAGAGGAGATTGACCGAGCGTAGCATAGGAAACTCTTTTCCTATCAAGAGTATGTTGTTCACGTACAATACGAGGATGGCCACCTTACTCTCTACTACCTTTTTGTATGTACAAGGTTCATCTACCATTTTGATGAAGTCAAACACTTTGACCACCGCATCAAAACAGATGTTCCAACTCCGCGATGCCTGCTTTATTCTGTAAAGCAACTTGCACACGTTTCCGCTGCTTCCACTATCTACGAAGCCCTCTGGTTGTGTACTTATAGACGCTCTCTTCTAAATCAATATTTAGAAAAGCAGTCATGACACCCAACCACCAGATATCGTAATCATGGTATGTAGCAATGGCAAGTAGGATCCGGATGGACTTAAGCACAGCCACTGGAAAAGGTTTCATCATTATCCATGCCTGGTCGATGACGAAAACCTTCAACAAGTCTAGCTTTGAAAGTCTCAACTTTTCCATCTACACCAAGTAATCTTCTCAAGATATACTTGCTCCTGATGGGGATTTAACCCTTCATATGAAGCAGCCAAAGTCCATACTTTGTTGGTGTACATGGATTCCATTTCAGATCGCTAAGCATCCAGCCATTCTTACAGAGTCCCTACTCTTGATGGCCTGCTCGAAACTAGTTGGGTCGTCATCTCATGATGCAATCCTCGCTCCCACTGTCATCGAGAAACCGAAGTATCTCTCAGGCGGATGAGGAACCCTGCTAGATCGGCGGAGATGCAGAGGTTCGTCGGAATCTATTGAATCCTTTGGTTCTACCAAATCATCTGCTGTAGTTTGTCTAGCTGGAACTCCTTCCAGTTCTACCTTATGACCACTAATTTCTTCATAAGAAATTCCCTTTCACAAAGGTGGTATGTTGAGAAACAAAACATATTTTGTTCCTCTGTTAGGTAGAAGATATTCCCTTGCGAATACTTAGGATATCCAACAAACTTCTACAGAACTGACTTTGCCTCGAGCTTGTCCGGATTTTGCTTTCAGACATAGGCCGGACAGTTCCAAATCTTAACAAACTTAAGATATGGGCTCTTCCCATTCCATATCGTATATGAAGTGGTAGGAAATGGATTTGATTGGAACCCAATTCAATAGGTATGCAGCTTCTCAAGTGCACAACCCTCAAAAGGAAATAGGTAACTCAGTAGTACTCATCATAGAGCGCACTATATCTCATAGGGTGCGATTGCTCCGCCCCGATACACTGTTGTGCTGTGGTGTATTCAGAGGAGTAATGCTGAGAGAGAATCTCATTCTCTTTTAGAATAGTCCAAGAATTCCATGCACAAGTATTCTCCTCCCTGATCTTATCATAGGACATAATACTTCTACCCGGTTTTTGGTTCTCTACTTCTGACTTATATTCTTTGAATTTCTCAAAAGCTTCAGATATGTATTTCAACAGGAACATGTGTCCGAATCTTAAGAGATCATCAGTGAATGTAAGGAAGTTCAAAGAACCAGTTCTGGCATATGTAGACTGGGGACCTTTGTACATCATTATGTATCAGTCCCAAGAGTTCATTAAATCTTTCTCTGTTTCGAGTAAACAGAGCTATGGTCATCTTATCTTTGTGACATGACTGGAAAGTTTCATAAGATGTAAATTTAAACTGATTTAAATATGCATCTAAATGTAACTTAGCTAGTCGGGTCGCATTGATATGACCTAGTCTACAATGCCATAAGAAGAATTCGTTCATTTCTGAACTCTTCCTCTCGTGTGTGTTCTGTATACTAAGAACTGTGGTCTGATTTAGAATGTTTATGCTTTTAGATAACGTGCCTGAACCGATCAACTCTTGATATAGGATATGTGCAAAACATTATCCAACAATACAAAATTATATCCTTCTTTAGTAAATAAAGAGACCGATATGATGTTGTATATCAGGTTCGGTATCTAATAACATTCGTTCAGAATCAGTGTATTCTGGTAATACAGGGTGATAGTGACCAACAGACTTGGCTGCAACACTTGCACCGTTTTCTGTCTCATAAAACTTATCACCCGTTCTCAGTTCTCTACCTTTCTGTAGCCCCATGTAACAGATTACATATCTGAGATCCTGATCCGGTATCAAATACCCAGGACGCAGAGAATACTGAGAAACAGTTCTTTGTAATGAACGCACCCGAAGGAGATGCATCTCATGCACTTTCTTCGTTTGGGCGGCATGGGAATCCTGGTATTCCCCTATTTCCTGCTCGGTCTTATAACAATTATTAGTTGGAGCGGGACCAACGTTCCCCAGCTCAGTATAATAAGCGGGTTCGGTCAATACATCCATATTATTATCTTGATTAAGGCGTGACGTGGTCGCTACCTGGAGAGAGAGAGAAAAAAACACTCTGCGTGCGCTCTTACAAGATTAGATTGGTTATATATTTTATCTAATCAGGATGGCTCCCACTGTTATTATCAAATCTTCCTTCAAACCCTAAAAGGAAAGACTAGCCGGGATTAATTACACTCTACAAGTTCGCCAATCTTTCAGCCAGGTCAGTGCCGATACTTTGAGGGAGGTTCCCCGTGCTTTCGCACGGACCTAATTAAAGTAAACCTCGTTTTCCCAAGGGCGTAACCCCGTTGACACCTTTCTAGACACCTACTTGATCGGCTAATTGTAAAGTGCAAAACTCTCCCAGGAGTAACAATTACTCGCAGTGGGTATCGGGATCCAACTATCATATAGAAGGTATGCAATCTTATTGCAAATTTCAACACTTGAAACTCCCGATAAAGGTTTTTACCCCTGGCACTTATGACCTTAACTATGGTCAACAAATCATAAGCACTAGTCAAGTTCTACCCGTCATTTCATGATTAATTAGACCCACCCACATGACCCTTAACTAAGGTCAACAAAGTCACGCGACTGTCCTAACTAATCCCATCATATGCGGTGTAGGAAGACATCACTTAGCTACCGTACACTGTGCCTTGACTATGGTCAACAAACATAGCATGAATACTAAGTACTCTACTTCCTAAAATGACAGAGGGTTGCGGATGGTTTTTAAGAAAACCTTTAACGCTTTGAACTTGATCTCGTTGCGGAATCAAATGGTTTTAAAAATGGAGTGCTTTTGAGGCTTTTGCTAGTTTCGCTAAAGAGGTCACTCCCGGTGAAGGGATCTCGGCTCTTTCCTCGTCTAATGAGGTGCAGGATATTCACAATACCACTATGCAAAGCAAGAACTATAAAAGCAGTCAAAAGACAAACCGAAGGTTGTAGCATTTGCTAATTATTGCTAAAGAGGTCACTCCCGGTGAAGGGATCGTCGGCTCTTTCCTCATCGAATAAGGTGCTGGATGTTCTGCAAGGAACACCGCTATGCAAAGCAACAACTAGAACTACCTAATTTTTGAAATTCGATTCCTCAACATCATTTAGGTTTATTTTCTTTCATTAATCTCATTAATGAATGTCCCATCATTTAAGTCCACCTAAACATCACAGATAAATATAACGTACGCTTATACCATCCGCATTCGCCTCGATGTCCCATCTGCACCATTAGGTTAGGTAACTAACGGCAGAGCGGGGCAGGGCTAGTGCAGGTGTAAAACATAAGCAACGTCTATATAATATATCATATATACTGTATACAATATCTATCTGAACAAATCACATGATCACAACACAGATAACGCAGCAGAAAATATCATATGAAATATTGGATATACTAGGACGTCCGTGTTTTATTTTGAGCCTGTATAAAACACGGATTCCACGGTCGTGATGAATAGCCAATCCCACACCCCTAGACCCCTACGAGAGCAGCAAGCAACCCTACCAATTCTAGAGTTAGGAGACCCGGACTCGACTCCTCGAGATGGTCTCCCACTGGACCCTAGAACCCGGTTACTTGTGCTCCCCTCCTTGGGTCTATCCTAATGCGGAAAAGTAAATAATATACAATGGTGAAATCATCCTCAACCCGGAAGTGCCCCAATAAAAGAATATTACATACAATGAATTTTACATGAATGAAAATGAAAAACACCCGTCTCACATAAAAACCCCGGCTATTCAAACACGACGATCCTGTTAGTGTATATGCCTTAGGGGCCATTATTGTATCATACTAGGTTGTATATTACTTAATGGAAGCTTGGGATATTCACAATTGTATATAACAGTCTTGCTAAACATGGTAGTATGCTACTTGGTTTGAGTCTACTTTAATATGTGCATATGTTTCTTGTAACGTATCACTTATACATATTAGTAGAGCCCATAGGATCTTTGCTTGATTACCAGCGTTGTGATGGCAGTCACACTAGTGGGGGCTGGGTAGTCTGTAAGCAGTATCCTATATAGGTCCCTGGTCGTTGGATTATCGAGATAGGGCATCGATATTCCGGAGTAGACTAAGTGTGTATGCTTCTCATCCCAGTTGGGGAGATGGTCTGTCCCACAGCCATCAGTACGTCGTACTGGAGATATTATGCAGGTGCTCGTTAGGTTACGGGTACACCGGACAGGACTCGCAAGGGAACTGATTGGTTGGTATTATACCCATCGTCAGTTAACAGTTCCTAGGTGACATGAGTACAGCATAGTCCGCAGACTTGACACTGCTACTTCGCCTCGAGTGTGTCCCACTGTTCTTAGATTGCTACCCTACCACGGCTCAAAGGAGTCGTGCAAACAGGTAGCAGTTGGGTGCAGTCCCGAGCACTTGGAGGCAGTGGCGGTTAGATAGGATTCGTCTCTCCCGGTATTGGGAGATGATATCGCACTGTGTCAGAGAGCCATTACCCAAAGTCCCTGGCCAGGGCAAGCGAGATATACTGGTAGGTTCCAGTAGCTTCTCAGGGTGTAATGGATTTCTCTCCAACACGACTTATGCAGCTATTAGGGGACTGACGCTTGCCGCCCCCTAGGCTTGATATGCGATAGTCTTAGACGAACAGACCGGACTGTACGAAGATTGTCACATCAGGCTTAGTGGGAGTTCGGATGATTTTCCTCATCGGCCTTCTTATCGACATCTACCTGGGGACCGTTACGTACAGCTAGTACCGCTTGCGGTCTGTGGTTAAACCCACTGCCAGCGTAGTGTCGAGTCTATAGAGTCCCACACAGAGAGTTTCCCTGCTCCAGGCGAAACGATATAGAGGTCGTATGGTTTTACGACAAGGGTTCGGACACATACGTGTGTTTACGCACGTACGACTTTTCGGACAGTTTTTACTAACCGGCTTTGGTTTAAGCCAGATTCTAGTATCGGGTTATTGGATTTATACAGTCTAAAGTTTTTCCATGTTTTCACGGATTGGAGGGGCGTTCTCGTAATTTTTCGGGAAGGTTCTAGAAGAGTGGTGACTAAGGGGTTAAGGTGGCATGAGCATTAATTGCTTAATGACTCATTTGTGTGATTCATCCTTTGCATTAAATGATCCATTAATGAATTAATGAGTCATATGATGAATCACACTAGATGAATGAATCTAACCATGATGATAAATGATTTATATTATTTATTTGATTAATTGTTATGGTTGATATATTCATATGAGTTCATTATTCATTTCATTATCATCTTCACCTTCTCTCTCTTCAAGCTCACTCTCTCTTCAAACCCTAACCCTAGTCTCTCATGTGTTGAGATCAAGGGTTAGCTAGACTAATACATCCATAATCTCACTCTATATCCCCTAGGTAGCTTAGATTAGCACTTTAAGCAACCTAGTTATCTCAAGTTTGAGATTAAGCTTGGCGTAGGAGCTTTCGGGTGGATCGTCTTTGATTCGAGGAGGCCGTTGAGGTGCCGATGTTCCAAGGAGCCCACGAGAAGTGGAGGACCGCGATGAAGACCCGAAGGACAAGTAACGTGAGGTATAACTTCATATCCGAGTAGTTAAACCTCTAGTAGTTTGTTAGCAATGGTTTAGATAACGATTCATGCGCTCAAGTCCGTGTTACGAAGCTTTGATAATCGTTTTTCATATATTCCGCCTCCCCGCAAGTTCGTGGGGTGCGTGACATGGACTTACAGTGGTATCAGAGCCAACTAAACCATTACTAGCTTGTTAGCAACTGATTAGAAGTTCGATCGACGGAAAACACGAAAACAAAAAAATCGAAAACCCTAAGTTTCTGTTAATTTTAAACTTGTCTGAAAAAATATTTGACATACCTTAAAATTCACAGCCGGGAAATATATGAGTTATGGGAAAATACGAGCCAGTGACTCGGTAAAACGGCCGCGGATCCGCGGCAATAGAGAGCTTCTGCCGCGGATCCGCCGCCGAGTCAACGCCGAGTTGACTCGGAGTTTCACAGTAATTCATAATTTTTGGTTTTTTGTCTTCCTGTATATACTGTTTCTACCCAGGTTGCTTCAGTACAGGTTTGCTTTTGGGGTAGACACGGAATATGGTATTCGATCGATGTTCTAAGATATTTGCTAATTGGGTTTTTATCTGTAATGTTTAATGTGTTCGTAAACCTCCCCTAACTGCTAGTATGTCGGTTGGCAGGGGGTTGCACATTTCTGAAATGTTTACTGTTTGTGTATATGAACTGTGTTGGACTGTTGTGATGATTAGCCGGGGTTTGAGATGGGTTTAATATTCATTCATTCAATGTAAATGTAATTTGATGTATTATTCTTTTGCGGGGCACATCCAGGTTGCGGTTGTAGCCACCGTTGTATTATTTCTTTTTACTGTTTTTGCTCCTAGGAAAGACCCAAGGTGGGGTACACAAACTACCGGGTACGTTGAAGTGTTTAGTGGCCTACTCACGTTGTTGTGGGAGACCGCTTCACTTCGGGTACTTGGCGGGTAGTTTGCCGTACCCGTAGGGGTCTAGGGTGGGGTAATGGCTATTCATCACAACTATGTAATCCGTCTTTTATTGCAGGCTCAAAGCAAATGCGGATTGCTAGTAAATCCAATAAAGTTCATCTGTAATCTGGAATGCTTATTATTGCGTCTGATGAATGTACAATATCTATATATGATAGCTATTAGAAGTCACTTATGTTTTACACCCGCGCTAGCCCAGCCCCCGCTCTGTCGTTAGTTAAGTAATCTAACGGGTGATGACGGGACCCAGGGCGAATGCGGATGGCATAAGAGGACGTGGTATTTTCGTTGTTTTCTGCAATGATAGGATAAATGATGGGACGCATTATTATAATGCAAAGAAAATAAACCAAAGTTGAATCGTTGGAACAAATTTAAAAGAAACCACTCGGTTATTTTAAAAGATCAGAATTTTTAATTGCGGAGATTTAACCACTCCTTTTAAAAAGTATCAGGTTCCTTCGATTATATCAAGTTCACTACGTTCACGGTTTTTCCAAAACCAGTCGTAGCCCTCCGTCATTTCAGTTAAATATTCAGTAGTATTCAAGCTATGTATTTTGACCTTCGCCAAGGCATAGTGATTGGTAGCTGCTGGATATTTATCTGTAGCATAGATAGATGCGTTGGTTTAGGACAGTCATACTACTATTTTGGCCTTCGTCAAGGGTATGTACGGGTGGGTTCAAATTAACCTGGACAATGACGGGTAGAACTTGACATGTGACTTATGATATGTTGGCTTTCGTCAAGGTCATAAGAGCATGGGGCAAAAATCTATATCGGGAATTTCTAAAGAAACTGAAATTTGCAGAAAGAGCATACCATTTGGAGTTTGATGAATGTTGGTAGGATTCCTTCAACATTATCATACAATGATATTTTGGATCCCGATCCTACTGTGAGTATATATACTACTTATCAGGAGATTCGTTACTTAACGATCAATGCTATAAACCAAGTAGGTGCCTAGAAAGGTGTCAGCGGGGTTACGCCCCCAGAGAAAAGAGGTTATTTAATTAAGGAACTTTGCGAAAGCGTTGGAAAACCTCACTCGAAGTATCGACACTGGCCTGGCTGAACGGTTAAGCAAGTATTGTACGGTGAGAATAGTCCTGGCTAGTTCTTCCTTTTTGGTTTGAGGAGGGATTTGAGAAACAGTAGGAGCCATCCTGTTTAGATAAACTTAAAACCAATCTAAACTTGCAACAACATCATACTAAAGTGTTTTCTTCTCTCTCTTTTAATTGCAGCGACCTTGTGACCACACATAGGTTACATCTAGATAATAATTTGACTGAATCTGACCTATATGACTGGCAGAAGTCTGTCCAGATGTCCATTGCCTATGACAAGCTGGACCACCCTATTGAGGGACATTCCTATTGTTATGGGATCGGGCATTGGCAGAATGATTGCAGGGCTTTAGAAGCCAGTAGCAAGGATACGAAGCATGTTGTGGCTTCAACTTCGGGTGTGTTTATGAAAGAGAACTGTATGTCAGTTAACCCTGTAGGGTTCCTAGGCACTCTCAAGAGGTCTCACAAGGCATCGACCATGCCAATTTCAAATTTTAACGGTGCCGAGAAACCCTAGAACGGATCGTTGGCTAGAATTCTAGGCGAAAAAGAAACTAGTTAACAAATTAACTGCAAGAACGGAAATACAACCTTTGTAGATCCGGTGCTCCACCTCCATAGCTCCGCAACGAAGTCCCCTCGCTGTCCAAATGAATTCCCGGGCTCTAGCGTCGGCTTCGTCGGAGAAATGGCGAGCTAGGTCGTCGATGTCCATGCCGAAGATGATCTATGTCGAGGCATCGCTAGATCAAGCTCCAACTTCACCAAGTCTAGAAAACTTGTGAAGGAAACACACTCTACTACTTGGCAAGAGGTAGAGGATGAAGAAATAGGAAGTGGGTTCACTTTAGAATTGGATTTCTCACTCTTTTTCTCACTTTGCCATTAAAGCTTTCAAGCTTTTTCTTGAAGTGAAGAAGAAGAAGAAGATGAAGAATATGATAAGTTCTTAGAAAATAGAAAATAAAAGAATACTTATCATAATCTTAACCTTAGTTAAGTGTAGAGAATTGACTAAGGTTGGGTTGATTGGTTAGGGTTAAGGATGAGAACAAAAAGGTCATCAAGTCAAAGCTTCATGAAGCTTCAACTAAAAACAAATGAAGCCATCATTCATTTATCTTTCAATTTATTCAAAACGAATAAATAAATAAGATAAATGAATAAGTAAAACCCTAATCAACAACTTAACCTTGGTTTAATTCTTTACACTTAACCAAAAAGCATGTATCATCAAACATGATACAATCATGTGTACAAAAGTATATCACATATACAATGTGCACAAACCGAGTGAGAAAATCCATTTAAAAGTGAACCGATACTAGTTAATGCAAAGTAATATATCAAATATATAATTATACATTAAATCATTAAATCAACACTTGATTTAACGATCCGGTCATATCGCATATAACCGACTAGTATCAAATGTATCGGCTTATCGAATCAACCCTCGATTCGATAACTAGGTTATATCGCATATAACCATTCGATACATTCATCGCGAGAATGAAATACGGTATCACATACACGCATTATTCTCGGTCCTGCACATATCTCATATGCGCTCCTATTTCGTTTCACTTGAGCCAGGAAACCTCTGTGTAGGACTCTAAAGGCTCGTCAATACGCCGGCAGCAGATGATGATCATATCAAGCACCCACAAGCCGCAAGCGGTCTGCTAAACGTAACGGCCACCCGGGTATTGAGCGATCAGAAGATCGACGAGCAAGCCCGCTCACACTCCAGTGAATCCAACCAGTAACACTACCGTACAGTCTGGTCTGATCGTCTGATATGTCGCATATCTTGCCTAGGGATGGTAAATGTCAGACCCCAATAGCTCGATAAGTCGTGTCGATATGAGGTCTATAACAATTCGAGAAACTACTGGTAACACTTACCAGTAAATCTCAGCAACCCTGGCCAGGGATTTCCGGTTATAGCCAATCGAACACAGCGCAACATCAACTCCCTATACCGGGAGAGACGAATCCCCTCCTATCGCTCATTGCCTCCATGCGACTCGGGACTGTACCCAAAAACCACCGTTTTGCATGTCCTCTTGGACGTGGTAAGATGGAAATCAAAGCACAGTGGGAACCACACAAGACTCTATGACGATCTCAGGTCAACAGACTACTCTGTACCAGTGTCACCAGAGAACTGCCATCTGACGTAAGGTATAATACCATCTGGGAGTTCTCGGCGAGTCCGTCCAGTGTACCCAGTCTCCACTGAGCACCCGTATATCATCTCTGATGTCAAACACCATTGGATATGGGATCATCCATCGCCCATCTGTATGGGTCGAGAAGGTATACGCTAGTCTACTCTGGTATATCGATGCCCCGTCTCGATACACCCACGACTAGGGACTTTGAAGGATGTACTTATGGACTACCATGTCCCCACTAGTATGATCCGCATGATAGTCCAGGTAGTCAAGTACACATCCTAAGTGCTTTACCAACATGTAACAGAGAGACAAACAGTATACACGTTAAGGTAAAGAGTAACCAGATAGCATACTATCATGTCGAGCAAGAAAGTCCTCCCTATATATGTCCCAGCATCCACTACAATATACATCCTATGTACAGTAATGGCCTCTAGGGCATACATATAACTAACAATCTCCCACTTGCACTAGGGCCATCTGTAGCAGTGGTTGGAGTATCTCATACTCAACCATCCCATAAAAATCTCTCTCTGGGAACAGGCCTTTGTGAGTGGATCCGCTGTGTTGTCCTCTGAGTCTACTCTCCTAACCTCGATCCCTTTGAGATCGAACATCTCCATGATCAGGTGACACTGCCTTAGAATATGTCTGGATCACTGATGGGACGGACGTTCCTTGGCATAAGCCACAACACCATTGTCTCACAATGGTTGGAACCTAGTTCATCTCATGAACCACTGTACACCCAAACAGCATCTTTGGTAGCATCTTAAGTAGCGATGTATCCTGCCTTTATCGTCTAGTATGCCACGGTATCTAGCTTGGAACTCTTCCAACATACCGTCCCTTTACTGAGGGTAAAGACAATGCCTGTGACTGACATTCAGTCATCTTTATCACCCTGGAACCATTCCAGTGATTCTCCCCAGGATCGATTGATACCATCTCACTACAACTAGTGAGAATCCTAACATCCAATTAGATCTATCTCATAGATCCAAAACCCAGGATTTAGGAGGTATCACTTTGATCCTATATGGAGAATCATTGTGATAAGCGGAGATTGACCGAGCGTAGCATAGGAAACTCCTTTCTTATCAAGAGCATGTCATCCACGTACTCTACGAGGATCATCACCATACTCCCTACTACCTTTTTGTATATACAAGGTTCATCTACCATTTTGATGATGTCAAACTTTTTGACTAACACATCAAAACAGATGTTCCAACTCTGCGATACCTGCTTTATCCTATAAAGCATCTTGTACACGTTTCCGCTGCTCCCACTGTCTACGAAGCCCTCTGGCTGTGTACTTATAGACGCCCTCTTCTAAAACTTCATTTAGAAAAGCTGTCATGACACCCAACCACCAGATATCGTAGTCATGGTATGTAGCCGTGGCAAGTAGGATCTGGATGGACTTAAGCATAGCTACTTGAAAAGGTTTCATCATTATCCACGCTTGGTCGATGACGAAAAGCTTTAACAAGTCTAGCTTTGAAAGTCTCAACTTTTCCATATACACCAAGTAATCTTCTCAAGATATACTTGCTCCTGATGGGGATTTAACCCTTCAGATATAGCAACCAAAGTCCATACTTTGTTGGTGTATCAGGATTCCATCTCAGATCGCTAAGCATCCAGTCATTCTTACAGAGTCCCACTCTCGATGGCCAGCTCAAAGCTAGTTGGGTCATCATCTCATGATGCAATCCTCGCTCCCACTGTCATAGAGAAACAGAAGTATCTCTCAGGTGGGTGAGGAACCCTACTAGATCGGCGGAGAGGCTGAGGTTCGTTGGTATCTACTGAATCCTTTGGTTTTATCAAATCATCTGCTGTCGTTTGTATGGCTGGAACATTTCCAGTTCTACATAACAGATCTTGCCTCGAGCTTGTCCGGATTTTGCTTTTAGACATAGGCCGGGCAACCCCAAATCTTAACTAGCTTAAGACATGGGCTCTTCCCTTATCATATCAAATATGAAGTGGTAGGCAACTGATTTGATTTGAACCCTATTCAATAGGTATGCAGCTTTTCAAGTGCATAACTCCCAAAAGGAAATAGGTAACTCAGTAGTACTCATCATAGAGCACACCATATCACATAGGGTGCTATTGCTTCGCCCCGATATACCATCGTGCTATGGTGTATACGGAGGAGTAATGCTGAGAGAGAATCTCATTCTCCTTTTAGAATAGTCCAGGATTTCCGTGCTCAAGTATTCTCCTCCTTGATCTCATCATAGGACATAATACTTATACCCGTATTTTTGTTCTCTACTTCTCGCTTATATTCTGTGAATATCTCAAAAGGTTCGGACTCATGTTTCAACAGGAACATAGATCTGAATCTCGAAAGATCATCAGAGAATGTAATGAAGTACAAAGGACCAATCTTGGCATGTGTAGACAGGGGACCTACATACATCAACATGTATCATCCTAAAAGTTTACTAACTCTTTCTCTGTTTCCAATAAACAGAGCTATGGTCATCTTATCTTTGTGACATGACTGGCAAGTTTCACAAGATGTAAATTCAAACTAATTTAAATATGCATCTACATGTAACTTCAGCCAGTCGGGTCGCATTGATATGACCTAGTCTACAATGCCTCAAGAAGGATCCGTTCATTTCTGAACTTTTCCTCTTGTGTGTGTTCTGTTTACAAAAAACTGTAGTTTGATTTAGAACATCAATGCTTTTAGATAACGTGCCTGAACCGATCAACTTTTGATATAGGAAATGTTCAAAACATTATCCAACAATACAAAATTTTATCATTTCTTTAGTAATAAAAAGAGCGATATGATTTTGTATATCAGGTTCGGTATCTAATAACATTCGTTCAGAATCAATGTATTTGTAATACAGGGTGACAGTGACCAACAGACTTGGCTGCAACACTTGCCCCGTTTTCTGCCTCATGAAACTTATCACCCGTTCTCAGTTCTCTACCTTTCTGTAGCTCTATGTAACAGATTACATATCTGGGATCCTGATCTGGTATCACATACTCAGGACGTAAAGGATACTGAGAAACAGTTCTCTGTAACGAACACACCCGAAGATGATGCATCATCATGCACTCTCTTCGTTTGGGCGGCACGGGAATTCTGGTAATCCCCTATTTCCTGCTCTGTCTTATAACAATTATAAGTTGGAGCGGGACCAACGTTCCCCAGCTCAGTATAACAAGCGGGTTCGGTCAATAATCCGTATTATTATCTTGATTAAGGCGTGATATGGTCGCTACCTGGAGAGAGAGAGAAGAAAACACTCAGCGTGCGCTCTTGCAAGAATAGATTGGTTATTATTTTATCTAATCAGGATGGCTCCCACTGCTTTTTATCAAATCTTCCTTCAAACCCTAAAAGGAAAGACTAGCCGGGATTAATTACACACTACAAGTTCGCCAATCTTTCAGCCAGGCCAGTGTCGGTACTTTGAGGGAGGTCCCCCGTGCTTTCGCACGAACCTAATTAATGTAAACCTCGTTTTCCCAGAGGCGTAACCCCGTTGACACCTTTCTAGACACCTACTTGATCGGCTAATTGTAATGTATAAAACTCTCCCAGGAGTAACTCTTACTCGCAGCGGGTATCGGGATCCAACTATCTCATAGAAGGTATGCAATCTCATTGCAAATTTCAACACTTGAAATTCCTGATAATATTTTTCCCCTAACCTCCTATGACCTTGACAAAGGCCAACAAACCATAGGATGCTAGTCAAGTTCAACCCGTCATTTCCTGATTGAATTAAACCCACCCGCACGGCCCTTGACAAAGGCCAACAAGGTCGCACGACTACCCTAACTCAATCTGCATCATATGCATAAGCAGATAAGCACCAGTTAGCTACCGCACACTGCGCCTTGACAAAGGCCAACAAACGCAGCACGAATACTAACTACTACTTATCTGAAATGACGGAGGGCTACGACAGGTTTTTCTGAAAACCTATTGCGTAATGAACTTGATATCGTTGTAGAATCAAATGATTTTAAAAATGGAGTGCTTTTGAGGCTTTTGTAGTTTTGCTAAAGGAGTCACTCCCGGTGAAGGGATCGTCGGTCCTTTCCTCGTCGAATGAGGTGCGGGATATATCATATATATCGCTGTGCAAAGCAAAAACTCTTAAAAGCAATCAAAAGACAAACCGAGTGTGTAGCATCTGCCAGTTATTGCTAAAGGAGTCACTCCCGGTGAAGGGATCTCGGTCCTTTCCTCATCGAATAAGGTGCAGGATATATCACATATACCGCTATGCAAAGCAAGAACTGTAGCTACCTGTTTTATTTTGAAATTCGATTCTACAACATCTTAGGTTTCTTTTATTTCATTAATCACATTAATGAAGTCCCATCATTTAAGTACCTAAACATCACAGATAAATACGACGTACACTTATGCCATCCGCATTCGCCTCGACGTCCCCTCGTGCACCGTTAGGTTAGGTAACTAACGGCAGAGCGGGGCAGGGCTAGCGCG
This sequence comes from Agapanthus africanus, assembly GCA_030015575.1. Taxonomy (NCBI): domain Eukaryota; kingdom Viridiplantae; phylum Streptophyta; class Magnoliopsida; order Asparagales; family Amaryllidaceae; genus Agapanthus; species Agapanthus africanus. Next base: position 493,591,834 of record JASDDO010000019.1, on the reverse strand, counting down.
GGTGTAAAACATAAGTAACGCCTATATAATATATCATATATACTATATACAGTATCCATCTCAGAACATCACATGATCACATCACAGATATCGCAGCAGAAGAATCATATGAAATATTAGATATACTAGGACGTCCGTGTTTTCAATACGAGCCAGTATAAAACACGGATTCCACGGTCGTGATGAATAGCCAAACCCACACCCCTAGACCCCTACGAGAGCGGCAAGCAACCCCACCAATTCTGTAGTTAGGAGACCCGGACTCGACTCCTCGAGTTGGTCTCCCACTGGACTCCAGAACCCGGTTACTTGTGCCCTCCTCCTTGGGTCTATCCTAGTGCGGAAAAGTAAATAATATACAAAGGGTGACATCTTCCACAACCTGGAAGTGCCCCAATAAAAAGAATATTACATACAAGTTTTTACATGAATGAAAATGAAAAACACTCATCTCACATAAAACCCCCCGGCTATTCAAACACGACGATCCAATATAACATATCCAGCAACACATAACATCACATGTCATCAACGTAAGTAAATATGCGCATCCCAATTGTCGTTGACATATAGCAACGAAACCGGCGATATCACATATTACACTTACGGTCACAGAAAAGAAAGTGTAAAACTACAACAGTTGGAATCCGCAACCTGTTTAGACATCGCATGCCTAATCAAATGAATTACTTAGACATCGCATGCCTAACAATTATAAACCCCGCATTTTAGTCTCATTATCGAAAACACTTTTCAATATCAAGTCGGGCAATTCAACAAGATTCCCGACATCCTGATCGAATGCTCGTCGCAAACTTCAGTAGACGGCTGCACCCCCGATACCGTCGACGAAGTGCACCAAGGCGGAACACCGCTGCCGGGAGCACCCGAACGGATGCTTTCGGCGACGGGGTTCTCCTACAGTCACTTGGTCGGGGCTATGGAGTGAGGCTGTCTATTAAGTTTATCCGGCGAGTATCCGCGTACGCTATGTGATTGCGACGGACTTTTGATCACATCAAAATTCCGTGGCAACCGATCAAGTGAGACTAAAGTGCTATGTTTATAACATTCATTCAGTTATCTCATAACTACTTGTGAATTCCAATTATTGTATCCCATTCCAGATAAACAGAAAATGTTAAACTTTCCGATCGAACAGTCAAACACCCAAGTTTTCCCAAAACAGATCAACATATGAAATAAGTCTAACAACATTCAGTTCGTGCCTCAGTACCAACGGTCCAGCCGTAGAAGGGTCAAGCCAACGCCTCACATGTGGCACGCCGTACTGTCCCAAACCCTAAGGTTCAAAGGGCAGTTCAAGACGGTCACATAATCGAGTTAAGGTTTGTTGTCTTCTAGAGGGACCATCGCATTACTTGCACTACTTAGAACGTCATTAAACTACGGAAAAATCCAACACTTGGAAATTTCCCGACAGGGGAAAAATTGGGTATTTATATCCGGTCGAACTTTTTAACATATTCTAAAATTTATCCGGAAAGCCACATAGACAAAATCTGATACTCCGATCGAAACACCGAATCCCCAAATCAACCCAGAAAATTCAACTCTGGAAAAAATATTAAAAATTCCCAGGAAAACCAGCACACAAAACTAAGAATTACTGTGCAGAATTAGATGCACAAAACGACAAAATAGCCGCGGAACCGCCGCACAAGCCAGTTTGTGCCGCGGTTCCACCGCGCTACAGTGGAATTATGGACACGTGTTGCACAGTTATTCTTAGGATTCCCTGCTGATTTTTCTGCATATTTTTATTTTCGAAAAATCCCAGATTTTAGAAAAAGGACAGAGAGCATTTTCCGGGTTGGGTTTTCGGTTCGTTCGGACTTCAAATTCCGTCTAGACTTCGCCTAAGGCTCTAGCTAGGCTCTGATACCACTTTGAGGGTTCCTAGGCACTCTCAAGAGGTCTCACAAGGCATCAACCATGCCAATTTCAAATTTTAACGGTGCCGAGAAACCCTAGAACGGATCGTTGGCTAGAATTCTAGGCGAAAAAGAAACTAGTTAACAAATTAACTGCAAGAACGGAAATACAACCTTTGTAGATCCGGTGCTCCTCCTCCATAGCTCCGCAACGAAGTCCCCTCGCTGTCCAAATGAATTCCCGGGCTCTAGCGTCGGCTTCGTCGAAGAAATGGCGAGCTAGGTGGTCGATGTCCATGCCGAAGATGATCTACGTCGAGGCATCGCTAGATCAAGCTCCAACTTCACCAAGTCTAGAAAACTTGTGAAGGAAACACACTCTACTACTTGGCAAGAGGTAGAGGATGAAGAAATAGGAAGTGGGTTCACTTTAGAATTGGATTTCTCACTCTTTTTCTCACTTTGCCATTAAAGCTTTCAAGCTTTTTCTTGAAGTGAAGAAGAAGAAGAAGATGAAGAATATGATAAGTTCTTAGAAAATAGAAAATAAAAGAATACTTATCATAATCTTAACCTTAGTTAAGTGTAGAGAATTGACTAAGGTTGGGTTGATTGGTTAGGGTTAAGGATGAGAACAAAAAGGTCATCAAGTCAAAGCTTCATGAAGCTTCAACTAAAAACAAATGAAGCCACCATTCATTTATCTTTCAATTTATTCAAAACGAATAAATAAATAAGATAAATGAATAAGTAAAACCCTAATCAACAACTTAACCTTGGTTTAATTCTTTACACTTAACCAAAAAGCATGTATCATCAAACATGATACAGTCATGTGTACAAAAGTATATCACATATACAATGTGCACAAACCGAGTGAGAAAATCCATTTAAAAGTGAACCGATACTAGTTAATGCAAAGTAATATATCAAATATATAATTATACATTAAATCATTAAATCAACACTTGATTTAACGATCCGGTCATATCGCATATAACCGACTAGTATCAAATGTATCGGCTTATCGAATCAACCCTCGATTCGATAACTAGGTTATATCGCATATAACCATTCGATACATTCATCGCGAGAATGAAATACGGTATCACATACACGCATTATTCTCGGTCCCGTACATATCTCATATGCGCTCCTATTTCGTTTCGCTTGAGCCAGGAAACCTCTGTGTAGGACTCTAAAGGCTCGTCAATACGCCGGCAGCAGATGATGATCATATCAAGCACCCACAAGCCGCAAGCGGTCTGCTAAACGTAACGGCCACCCGGGTATTGAGAGATCAGAAGATCGACGAGCAAGCCTACTCACACTCCAGTGAATCCAACCAGTAACACTACCGTACAGTCCGGTCTGATCGTCTGATATGTCGCATATCTTGCCTAGGGGTGGTAAACGTCAGACCCCAATAGCTCGATAAGTCGTGTCGATATGAGGTCTATAACAATTCGAGAAACTACTGGTAACACTTACCAGTAAATCTCAGCAACCCTGGCCAGGGATTTCCGGTTATAGCCAATCGAACACAGCGCAACATCAACTCCCTATACCGGGAGAGACGAATCCCCTCCTATCGCTCATTGCCTCCATGTGACTCGGGACTGTACCCAAAAACCACCGTTTTGCACGCCCTCTTGGACGTGGTAAGATGGAAATCAAAGCACAGTGGGAACCACACAAGACTCTATGACGATCTCGGGTCAACAGACTACTCTGTACCAGTGTCACCAGAGAACTGCCATCTGACGTAAGGTATAATACCATCTGGGAGTTCTCGGCGAGTCCGTCCAGTGTACCCAGTCTCCACTGAGCACCCGTATATCATCTCTGATGTCAAACACCAATGGATATGGGATCATCCATCGCCCATCTGTATGGGTCGAGAAGGTATACGCTAGTCTACTCTGGTATATCGATGCCCCGTCTCGATACACCCACGACTAGGGACTTTGAAGGATGTACTTATGGACTACCATGTCCCCACTAGTATGATCCGCATCATAGTCCAGGTAGTCAAGTACACATCCTAAGGTCTTTACCAACTTGTAACAGAGAGACAAACAGTATACACGTTAAGGTAAAGAGTAACCAGATAGCATACTATCATGTCGAGCAAGAAAGTCCTCCCTATATATGTCCCAGCATCCACTACAATATACATCCTATGTACAGTAATGGCCTCTAGGGCATACATATAACTAACAAACCCTACTTCCTGCGTATTGGATACCGGATCAGGAACTCACATCTGTAATTCATTACAGGCTCTGAGAAATCGTAGGGTTATCGGGATAGGTGATATGACCCTCACAGTTGCTAACGGAATGAGCATGGACGCTGAATCCGTAGGGGTGATCATCTTGGACTAACAACTGGGCAGATATTGATTCTGCGTAACTGTTTTTATGTACCAGGTACGACTTGTAATATCATATCTGTACCCTTACTTTCTAAGGATGGATATGATTTTACTTTTGCAAGAGATGTGGTTCACATCCACCTAAATCAAGTTTTGATTGGGTCAGGTACATTAGAAAACGGAATATACGTATTAAATCAAGCTCAGATTTTCAGTGTCCAGAACACACTTAAAAGAAAGTCTCCAGAAACAAATCAGGCTTTCTTATGGCATTGTAGACTGGGTCACATCAATGAGAGAAGATTAAAAAAGTTATATAGAGAGGGATACTTGGATCCATTCGAGTATCAGTCTTATGCCACTTGTGAATCTTGTCTCATTGGAAAGATGACAAAAACTCCGTTCACTGGACACGGAGAAAGAGCAAGCGAGCTCTTAGGACTCATACACAGTGATGTGTGTGGTCCAATGTCTACACATGCGCGAGGTGGTTATTCCTACTTTATTACTTTTACGGATGATTTCTCTAGGTATGGACATATCTTCTTGATGAAGCATAAATTCGAGGCCTTTGAGAAATTCCAGGAATACAAGAATGAAGTGGAAAAACAAACCGGCAAAAGTATCAAGACACTGAGATCTGATCGTGGTGGTGAATACTTCAGTGCCGAGTTCCTGGGTTACTTAAAAGAGAATGGAATTCTCTCTCAGCTTACTCCTCCATACACACCACAACACAACGGTGTATCAGAAAGGAGGAATCGAACCCTATTGGATATGGTTCGTTCCATGATGAGTAAGGCTGGGTTACCGCGATTTTTCTGGGGTTATGCACTAGAATCAGCTGCATATCTTTTGAACAAAGTTCCAACCAAAACTGTGCCTACCACAACATATCAGATGTGGAGTGGGAAGAAACCCTGTCTTCAGTCTTCAGTACCTAAAGACATGGGGATGTCCAACTTTTGTAAAAAAGCAGTATCCGGACAAGCTCGAGGCACGCTCAGTACTGTGTAAGTTTGTAGGATACCCAAAGAACTCCAGGGGGTATTTTTTCTATTACGCAGAGGAACAAAAGGTTTTTGTTTCTCGTAATGCCTATTTTCTAGAATATTAATTTTTAAAAAAGGAAACAAGTGGGAGCGAAATAGAACTGGAAGAAATTCCAGAAACACAAACTACTACTGAAGGTATGGTAGAACCAGAAGTTTCAGAAGAAAGGGACATCCCGACGCCACTCCGTAGGAGTAGTAGGCAATCTCATCCGCCCGAGAGATACTACGGTTTTCTCATAGACGGGGATATAGAGGATTGCACTATTGATTATGATGAGCCTACTAGCTTCCAGCAAGCCATTCAGAGCGTTGACTCAGTAAAATGGCTGGATGCAATGCGGACCGAAATGGAGTCCATGTACACTAACAAAGTATGGACTTTGGACATTGCTCCAGATGGGGTAAAACCCATAGGATGCAAATGGATCTTCAAAAAGAAGATTGGTGTAGATAGACAGGTTGAAACCTATAAGGCTAGACTTGTTGCAAAGGGTTTCCGTCAAAGACCTGGTTTGGATTATGACGAAACTTTTTCTCCTGTGGCTATGCTTAAATCTATTCGGGTCCTTCTTGCTAGTGCTGCCTTCCACGATTATGAAATCTGGCAGATGGACGTAAAGACGGCCTTTCTAAATGGTAATTTGGAAGAAAGCGTCTATATGGATCAGCCAGAAGGATTCATTCAGAGTGGGAGCAGCGGTAAAGTATGCAAGCTGCTTAAGTCCATTTATGGACTAAAGCAGGCATCGCGGAGTTGGAACATCTGTTTTGATGATGCTGTCAAAGAATTTGACTTTATCAAAAATCCAGATGAACCATGCATATACAGTAAGATTGTAGGGAGAGTTGTAGTATTCCTCGTCTTGTACGTGGATGACATTCTCCTAATAGGAAATGATATTCCTATGTTACAGTTAGTCAAAAGATTCTTGTCACATAAATTCTCCATGAAAGACCTGGGTGATGGCACCTATATTCTGGGGATCCGAATCTATCGTGATAGATCAAAAAGGATGTTGGGACTTTCGCAGTCCAGGTACATAGACACCATAGTGAAAAGATTCAGTATGGATGATTCTAAGCGCGGTAACCTACCGGCTTGTCACGGAATCACCCTCTCCAAAGAGATGTCTCCCAAGACTGATTTGGAAAGGGATCGCATGTCGATTATACCCTACGCTTCTGCGGTAGGCTCTATAATGTATGCGATGTTATGTACCAGACCAGATGTAGTATACGCATTGAGCGTAGTAAGCCGGTATCAAGCAAACCCAGGGAAGAAGCACTGGATAGCCGTGAAGAACATTCTCAAGTACCTGAGGAGGACTAAGGATATGTTCTTGGTGTATAGCGGAAAAGACCTCCAGATGGAGGCCTTTGCCGATTCCGGCTTCCAGAGTGACAAAGATGACTTCAAGTCCATGTCGGGTTATGTCTTTACCCTCAATGGAGGGGCGGTCTGTTGGAAGAGTTCCAAGCAGGAGACCGTTGCTGACTCAACAATGGAAGCGGAGTACATAGCTGCTTGCGATGCCGCAAAAGAAGCTGTCTGGATGAAGAAGTTCCTCACAGAACTTCAGGTGGTTCCTTCCAGTGTTGGTCTAATACCTCTGTATTGTGACAACAACGGCGCTATAGCTTTAGTGAAGGAACCCAGGTCCCATCAGAAGTCCAGACACATCTTAAGGCGGTATCACCTGATCAGGGAGATCATAGATCGCCGGGAGATCGAGGTGAAGAGAGTAAAGACGGAGGATAACATTGCTGATCCATTCACAAAGGCCATACCTCAGACGCAGTTTGAGAGGCTATTCGAGATGATAGGTCTACGATATGCTAGCTCATGGCCCTAGTGCAAGTGGGAGATTGTTAGTGTATATGCCCTAAGGGCCATTATTGTATCATACTAGGTTGTATATTACTTAATGGAAGCTTGGGATATTCACAGTTGTATATAACAGTCTTGCTAAACATGGTAGTATACTACTTGGTTTGAGTCTACTTTAATATGTGCATATGTTTCTTGTAACATATCACTTATACATATTAGTAGAGCCCATAGGATCTTTGCTTGATTACCAGCGTTGTGATGGCAGTCACACTAGTGGGGGCTGGGTAGTCTGTAAGCAACATCCTATACAGGTCCCTGGTCGTTGGATTATCGAGATAGGGCATCGATATTCCGGAGTAGACTAAGTGTGTACGCTTCTCATCCCAGTTGGGGAGATGGTCTGTCCCACAGCCATCAGTACGTCGTACTGGAGATAGTATGCAGGTGCTCGTTAGGTTACGGGTACACCAGACAGGACTCGCAAGGGAACTGATTGGTTGGTATTATACCCATCGTCAGTTAACAGTTCCCAGGTGACATGAGTACAGCATAGTTCGCAGACTTGACACTGCTACTTCGCCTCGAGTGTGTCCCACTGTTCTTAGATTGCTACCCTACCACGGCTCAAAGGAGTCGTGCAAACAGGTAGCAGTTGGGTGCAGTCCCGAGCACTTGGAGGCAGTGGCGGTTAGATAGGATTCGTCTCTCCCGGTATTGGGAGATGATATCGCGCTGTATCAGAGAGCCATTATGCAAAGTCCCTGGACAGGGCAAGCGAGATATACTGGTAGGTTCCAGTAGCTTCTCAGGGTGTAATGGATTTCGCTCCGACACGACTTATACAGCTATTAGGGGACTGACGCTTGCTGCCCCCTAGGCTTGATATGCGATAGTCTTAAGACGAACAGACCGGACTGTACGAAGATTTTCACATCAGGCTCAGTGGGAGTTCGGATGATTTTCCTCATCGGCCTTCTTATCGACATCTACCTGGGGACCATTACGTACAGCTAGTACCGCTTGCGGTCTATTGTTAAACCCACTGCCAGCGTAGTGTCGAGTCTTTGGAGTCCCACACAGAGAGTTTCCCTGCTCCAGGCGAAACGATATAGAGGTCGTATAGTTTTACGACAAGGGTTCGGACACATACGTGTGTTTACGCACGCACGACTTTTCGGACAGTTTTTACTAGCCGGCTTTGGTTTAAGCCAGATTCTAGTATCGGGTTATTGGATTTATACAGTCTAAAGTTTTTCCGTGTTTTCTCAGATTGGAGGGGCTGTTTCGCCCAATCAGAGCAAAGCTCTGTTAAAATTCAAAATTCAAAATTTTGAAGCAACGCTTCAAATCTCGGGCGCAACGCGCCACATGTCAGGCGCTGATATATCAGCGCAGCGCCCAAGAAGGCACGCCCAATCAGAGCAAAGCTCTATTTTTCTGAAGCAACGCTTCAGTTGCGCTGCGCTCTGCGTTGCGCGACACGTGTCAGCGCAGATGCGCTAGCGCAGTTGCGCTGCGCTCTGCGCTGCGCGACACGTGTCAGCGCAGATGCGCTAGCGCATCTGCGCTGAGCTCTGCGCTGCGCGACACGTGTCAGCGCAGTTGCGCTAGCACAGTTGCGCTGCGCGTTGCGCTGCGCAGTGCGCTGCGCGACACGTGTCACGCGCTGGGGCATCTGCGCCAAACAGAATTAAATTACCAAGAAATCTTTTCAGTTCTTGTTAAAACAAGCAGATTTTCTTCTGCAAAGCAGAAACCCTTAGATCAAAGATCTAACGATGGGGAAAATTCCCCAAATCACTCAGAGAAAGATCTCTTTAACAAATTTAACTAATTTATGAGCACTATAAAAAGGACCCCAGACCTTAATTCAAGGAGGGAGGAACATTTTTCTTTTAAAAAAAAAAGAGAAGAGAACTCTTGAGAACTCCTCAAGAACAACAGAAGGTAAAAACCTTTAGGAAAAAGAGAAAATTCTCTTATGGACAGATTATTGATCTGAGAACAAGATCAATAATTTTAAAATAAAAGAAAAAAAAAGTAATAATAGTGCTTTGCACTTTTTTTAATGAACCTCTGGTTCTTGAAACAAAAAAATTTTATTTTCTTTGATCTAAATTAGATCAAGAAATCAAATAGTGCTCTGCACTCCTATTCTTGAATCTAAAAGATTCTTAGTGCTTTGCACTTCCAAACTGCGCTGTTGCGCTCTTAAGAGAGCGCCACGTGTCAGCTACAAAACAACTTGCGCTACGCGCTCTTGAAATAGAGGTTTGCCCTCTGGAATTGGCGCACCTCACCAGAGCGCGCCACGTGTCAGCAGCGCAATAGCACAGCGCACTGCGCTATTGCGCTTGCGCTCGCTAGAGCGTGACACGTGTCACCACCATATGAGCTTGCGCTCATTACTTGGCGCAAAGCGCCTGACAAGCCACGTGGGGCACTGTCAGAGTACTTAATGCCCTGCATTATTAAAGAAAAGGGACAGAGCCCAATTAAAAGGCCTAACAGGCTCAATCAAATATGCTATGCAGTTTAAAAAGGGCAGAGCCCAAACAAAATAGATGCTCTGCATCATTTATAAAGGGCAGAGCCCAATCAAAACAAGAATAATGCAGTGCAATACTAAAACGGGGCAAAGTCCTAGAACAGGCCAAAGACAAAAAAAATATTGAAGCTGGACTTAGCCCGATTTTGGCCATAAGTCCTTAAATTAAATTGACTGGGCACGACTGCTCCCTAAATCAATTTACATCCGGTTCGAGGGTACATCTCCGAACTCCTCTGACACCTATCGTTGTAATTCCTCAACGACGTCAGAGAGGTGACGGGTCCCAACTACCACACATGAATATGGACTGCGGGGTCCTTAAACTCGTGGACCGAAATGTCCTTAAACTAATATCGGACCGAAACGTCCCTAAACTAATATCAGACCGAAACGTCCCTAAACTAATAACGGACCACTACGTCCCTAAACTGGCGTTGGACCGAAACGTCCCTAAACTAATATTGGACCGAAACGTCCCTAAACTAATAACGGACCGAAACGTCCCTAAACTAATATCAGACCGAAACGTCCCTAAACTAATATCAGACCGAAACGTCCTTAAACTAATATCCGACCGAAACGTCCTTAAACTAATATCGGACCGAAACGTCCCTAAACTAATATCGGACCGAAACGTCCCTAAACTAACGGTGGACCACCACGTCCCTAAAACTGGAATATGGACCACTACGTCCCTAAACTGGAACAATAGAGCCTCCTAATGCTCTTTTGCCGGATCTAAACGGTCCCGTTTAAGTTGATCTTAGCCCCAAATACGGCTAACGTATCCTTAAACACTCAAATGAACGATAAAATTCCAAATCGACCTTGGTTCAAGGGTACATCTCCGAACTCCTCTGACATCTGTCGTTGTAATCCTTCAACGACGTCAGAGAGGCGACGAGTCCCGACGGCCATATATTAAATAGATCACCACGTTAAGTTGATCTTAGTCTCAAACAGGACTAACGTATCCTTGACGAACGTTTAAGTTGATTTTAGCCGCAACGCGACTAATGCATCCTTAAACTAAAAACACCAAACCCAAATCTAAGCAAATACGGATTTGGACTAGTCCACGTCCTACGGGCGACGGTATTACTCAGTCTCCGTATACAATCCACGGGCAACCACAAACAAAACAAACACACACGACACGAAGTGAAATTCTGGAGAAGGAGAAAGTTGCTACCGGGATGCGGTAGCGTAATTAACTGCAGGGGCTTGCGCCTGCAGGGAAGAGCGTCCCCACAATCAAAACCCCCTCAAGCGAGGGGGAATCTGACGAAGTCTGCTACATCGGCCGCATCCGTGTAAACCTCCGATACACGGTGCCATAAATCAACTTGGCATCTTCGGAGAGGTGGACGGATAAAACCAAATATCATCTGCCCCGAATCTCAGCGTCAGGACATCGCGGTCCTGAGCGTCGTCCATTCGGAGGGGAACAGATTCTGGCACCCCCGGTGGGACCTTTTCCAATTTCCACTCCACACTTTGTGTGTCGTGTTCGCGAACGAATCGCGGTTTACTGTGGTTGCCTGTGGATTCAAGGTACTAAGATTTGGTGTCTTGCTCCGTGCAGAAAACAGAAGATCAATGGCTTCAAACTGCACTGCCTACAACTTCAATTCTCGCTCGGTCCTTGCTGGAGGAGTGACTTATGGGCCCCAAGCGGCCTCCCTTTTCAAAATGCCGGTGGAGCAGGTGGCTCAAACCACCACTGGACTATTTTTTGGGACCATGCTCCCACCAATGAGCTTCAACGCCCCAATGGCATTGCAAGAAGCACCAAAGAAGTCGGTCTTCGATCGACTTACCACTGCCGTGATCCCTCTCAACGGGTCGTCCAACTCCACTGCTTCAGTTTTTAACGGACTAAGCCAGAGCTCTAACAGGCTCATGAAGAAGCCTGCCATACCAGAAGGTGTTATCCCGAAGCGGATAGCCATTCCAACTCCCGTTCCTGGAAAAATCACCAAGGTTGCTTCCCATGTTCAGAAGTCCGCTTCTGACAAGTTGGCCGTCCCCGTTCATCGGACGTCGATCTTTAAAAAGCTGGTACCAGTATATTCTGACCAACACAGGGGGCATGAGGAGGTCACCCCTATAGCTGAAACAACTCCATCAGCACGACATGCCCGACGTCGCTACTGGCGCCGAGTGAGGAAGGCTGGGGGCAACTCCCCCTCTGGGATAACTCCGTCAGCTCCGATGGTGAGGATCGATGCTGCTGTTCCAACCAAGAACAGCTTTGAACTACTCAACAAGCTGCGCAGAAACTCTCCTACTGTGATGTTGAAACGAACTCCTTCACCTGTGGAGAATACTCCAGAGAAGAAGCTAGAGCAGCCCCCTCAACGGCTGTCCTCTAAAATTCACAAAGTCTGGCGACAGGTCCAAGAGTCGGTGATCGATCAAGACTGCCTCCGACGACAGAAAAAGATGAAGGTTCGGTAGGGGAAGGATTACTCTGTCAAACCACAAAAAGCAAAAGCTACTTGGGTGCCCACTACAACGGCTCCCTTAACTCCAATCACTCAAAAAAGGAGGCCACAAAAAGCCCCTGTGAACATGGCGAAGCATAAAAGCGCTGAACACAAACGCCCCAAATATGGGGGCATGGTGGTGCACACTGTTTATATGGTTTCTGGAAAGGAGGAAAGCCGCACTTCTACGGGCCACCGACCGCTCACCCGATCCGTGACGAAAGCCCAGGAGCAACAACAAAAGCTTCAGGAAATGATGACTACAATGGCTGCACTCACTGATCCAAAAGAAAGCTCTGAAACGTCTTCGGATGAGCGTCAAGAACAAGAAACCGACGCTGACTTTTTACGCAGAGTCCTCGAAAAGAGGGACAAAGAAGCTGCAGAGCAAGCGGCTAACATAAAACAGATGGCGCTCCTCTTCCAAGATATGGTAGGGATGATGTTACAGCCGGACCCTCTTGCTGAAGATCCTCCGATCGTCCTTGAAGACGACAGGGGAGAAACGTCAAATCCTCCGCCGGCTCTGTCAACAGCCAAGGAGGAGGCAATCTCCAAAGTTGACCTAGACGAATATATAGCTCAGCAGATCCGGGTTCATCAGGCGAATGAAGCGGCTGGGCAAATGGTTAGAACCGGACGACCGTATCCGGGCTGGTATGACCAAATCAGTTACCCGCCAGGATATACGATCCCTAAATTCCACGTATATAAAGGGACAGGGAATCTGCATCAGCATGTCGCTCAATTCAGGGCCTTATGCAGCAATACTGGAGGCGATGACAAATTGTTGCTACGTCAATTCATCGGCAGCTTAGCAGAAACAGCCTTTGAATGGTATTCGGAGCTACCTAACGACTCTGTCAAAACATTTGCAGAGATGGAACTGCTGTTTACACAAAGATTCGCGAGTGCTAGTGAACGCACCCCGATAACAGCACTAATAAATGCCAGGATAAGGCCAAGCGAAACGTGGGTTCAATACGCAACACGATGGCGGAACCTATGGTCGAAATGCGAACAACGCATAGAAGAGGCACCTGCGGTAGGCATGTTTGTGGGCACTCTCGATACGCAGGCGACCATTTCACAATTCATGATGTTCTTCAGGCCGACCACCTTCCAGGCCTTGATTGACAAATTAGCCCAAATAGACCAGATGGGCCATAGACCGTCTCCTCCAAAATCAGATTCCCGAGATGAGAAAGGAAAAGGGAAAGGGATCGTCGTCGCCAATGCTCAACAACAGTCGAGCAACTCAAAGCCGGTCGTTCGCCAAAACAACGCGCGTCCACGCCCATCCCTCGAAGAGAGGCTAGAACGTCCTTACTCGTTTCCTCAGAATAAAACGAGAAGACTGTTCGAGCTGGCCGTGCGCAACAGACTCATTAATCTGCCGAGTCCAAAGCGTCTGTCACAGCCAGGCGATGTTAATAATCCCAATTATTGCCCTTACCACCAAACGGTAAGTCACCCGATTGAGGATTGTTTCGTCTTTAAGGGATGGATCGAAGATCAGTACCTACAAGGCAAGTTCGCGCTGTCGGAAAACTGGAAGGTAAACCCACCACAGCCACACTCTCCAAAGAAAACGGACACGCCGGGGGCAACTTGTTCTTTCGTCGAGGATGAAAACGATGGAGAAAACTTATTGGATGAATCCGAAGACTACGTAGCGACTTGTCATGTGATTTCTCATTCACTGACGGATGATGAGGAGGCTCCTTGCGCTGAGAAATCAATGGCGAACCCTGAGCCAGAGATTCTACAGCCATCAGACGAGTTGATCGATGTCTTCCTAAATGAAATTCGTTTGAAAGCAAAAGCCAATCAAGAGCGTGAAATGGCCATACTGGAAAAAGCCAAGGCATTCCCGTCAAATCAAAAGCCATCCACTGCGGATAAAAACAAATACATGACGAGGAAAAGGTTCGCCAAAACTCTGTCAGTAGGAATGAAGCTACCGCCCTCTGAAGAAAATACTCTCGCTGAGGCAGAGATGCACCCTAACTTCTGTTTATATCATCAGAAGATCATACATCCTACCGAAGACTGCGAATCCTTTAACTGTTGGTGGCAAGGGTATGTCGCTCAAAAGCAACACTTCGACGGGACAAAGTGTGAAGCTTGTGGACATCGGAAAAATGCGATATATGAGCGCAAAAGAGTCGCCGACGATTGCCATATAGCCGACTCTAAGGCATCGCAAATTATCACCTTTGGAAGCAACTCTGACGAAGAAGCTATCCCCAACTCTTCCCTAGGGTAATCTATTTCAAAAATAAAGGAATTGAGAAGCTGCGAGAACGTTCAGCCATGCAATCGCATGCTACTTGGAAAAAATCCCGACCCCGCAAACAACGGAGCGAACAAAAAGGATAAAAGAAAAGGAAAAAAGGCCCTCGTCGCCAGCGCTCAACAACAATCAGGTGACCCTAGACCGGTTGCTTGCCAAAGCAACAAGCGGCAACCCCTCCAGGAAAAGTTGAAACGTCCTTATTCGTTTCCGCAAGATAAAACAAGGGGACTGTTCGAGCTGGCAGTGTGTGACAGACTCATCAATCTGTCGGGTCCAAAACGTCCATTGCGGCCAGGCGATGTTAATAATCCTAATTATTGCCCTTACCACCAAACAGTAGGTCACCTGATCGAAGACTGCTACGTCTTCAAAAACTGGGTTGAAGGCCAATACCAACAGGGCAAGTTTGCGCTGTCTGAGAACTGGAAGGTGAGTCCGCCACAACCGCACGCTCCGAAGAAGATGGATACGCCGGGGGCATCATGTTCATTCATGGAGAAGGACTCATAGACCAAAAATGTCAATAAACCAGATATTCGCCTCAAATACGGCGACAATGGACCGAAATGTCCTTAAACTAATAGCGGACCGAGACGTCCTTAAACTAATAGCAGACCGAAACGTCTTTAAACTAATACCGCAGCATCCTTAGGCTGACGAGATAAAAAAAAATAAAAAAAAAACAAAAAAAAAACGGTATGTCCATAAGCAAAAAGGGCACGGATGAAAACCCGAAAGGGCTCCGTGAGTAAAAACAGCAGGACTACCGGCGAGTGTTCGTGAAAACCCGAAAGGGCGCGACCTCGTAAAAAAAAAAGAAGAAGAAGAAAATAAAAAGAATAAAAGAAAAAAAAACGGTATGTCCATAAGCAAAACGGGCACGGATGAAAACCCGAGAGGGCTCCGTGAGTAAAAACAGCAGGACTACCGGCGAGTGTTTGTGAAAACCCAAAAGGGCGCAAGCTCGTCAAAAGACACTTACAGGGCCCCCTCGACCTTGTAAGGAGAAACCACCCGCGTGAGATCCTTACGACTCACAAGGGAGCAACACACTCAGGGATTCCCATGATTCCTAAGGAGAAAATACACTTGCGAGATCCTCACGACTCGTAAGGAGAACTCTCTTATGGGACCCTCACGGCTCATAGGATTTGAAAGTCTTAAGTTACAGAGACCTAAACCTGTGCTTAAGCAATCCCCACAACTTTCGATATTGCCCTACAAGTGGTCCTATATTGGCTCTTGTATACAATCCACGGGGGCGAATAAACAGTTCCCTAATCAAGTCCCATCCGAGACTAGGGATATGTTCGCTTGGTAAACAACCCTTGTAAATCCTCTCGATTTATGAGGAGAAAACCCTCCTGTAGGATCCTTACGACTTACCGAGGAACATACACTTAGGAATCCTCACGACTCCTAAGGAGAAAATACACCTACAAGATCCTCACGACTTGTAGGGAGAAATACCTTTGTGAAACCCTTACGGCTCATGAAGTCAAAAGCCTTAGTCAACAGGACCTTAACCCTGTTCGCTAAGCCACCTTTGTTTGACATCGACGGAGGCAGATGATGATTCGCTCCTGGCAATATCCCAGTTGTAGCGATACTGATGCCTAAATCGGTATCAAATTCCAAGTCCTTTCATGGCAGATGATGATTCGCTCCTGGCAATATTCCGGTTGTAGCGATGCTGATGCTGAGATTGGCACCAGATTCCAAGTTCTACGCTCGCGACAAAAATCAGCGTGCTGAAAATGCATATTAAATAGCCGAAATGATGGGGCAACTCGCAATAAAAAACAGCGAGTAAAAATAAAATAAACAGCCGAAATGATTGGGCAACTCGCAATAAAAAAAACAACGAGTAAAAATAAAATAAACAGCCGAAATGATTGGGCAACTCGCAATAAAAAGCAGCGAGTAAAAAGAAAAAATAGCCGAAATGATTAGGCACCGCGAAAAATAGCCGAAACGATTGGGCAATCACGACCTTCGCGATATAAAAGCTGAAATGATAGAGCATCGCGGAAAGAATAAAAAAAATGAAAGAATGAAACTTTTTGCCCTACAGGTAAAATCACATCGATCCCTGTATACAATCCAGGGGCACAGATAAGGAGGGAATCATACCTTCCCAACAGGCTCCATCAGAAAGCGAAGCCAAATCTCGACGGTTCATAGACAACCTAGAGACCATCTCGACATTTGTCGCAATATTACAGACACGATGTCAACAAATGAAGCAAACGAAGATCCCGAGCTTCAGGGTCTCGACGTCAACATCGACAACTTAGAGATCACCAACGGCGTTCCTTCGCAATCCAGCAGGGTGTATATGCAAAGTTAACAAAAGATCCCATGGTCGAAACAAAGCGGAGTGACGGCAAAATCCCAGCTCCACCTCAGCATTCGTCTCAATACACCAGACGCAGTGTGAGCAAATGAAGCGAAGGCCAAATTCCTAGCTTCAAGGTCTTAACGGCAAGTCATATAAGGCCTGAAAGACCACCGGAGATCATCTCACATGGAGTGGTCACCTCCTCGACGTTCGTCTCGATACAGCAGACGAAATGTCAACCCCAGCATTCTTCCTCCAACAGGGATTCGGACATGACAAAGCAAACGAAGCGAAGGCCACATTCCTAGCTTCAACGTCTTTACGGTAACTCACATAAAACCGGAAAGACAATCGGAGATCATCTCGCACCAGCACAGAGTGGTCACCACCTTGACGCTCGTCTCGATACAGCAGACGAAATGTCAACCCCAGCATTCTTCCTCCAACAGGGATTTGGACACACCAAAGCAAACGAAGCGAAGGACACATTCCTAGCTTCGACGTCTTGACGGTAACTCATATAAAACCGGAAAGACAATCGGAGATCATTTCGCACCAGCACAAAATGGTCACCACCTCGACGTCCATCTCAATACAGCAGACGAGATGTCACCCCAACGTTCGTCTCGACACAGCAGACGCAACGTCATCAAACAAACGGAGCCACGGCAAAATCCCTAGTTCCCACCGCAACATTCGTCTCGATACAGCAGACGTAATGCCAGCAAACGAAGCAAAAGCCAAATTCCTAGCTTCAGGGTCTTGACGGCAACTCACATAAAGCCCGAAAGACTATCGGAGATCATCCCCACACCAGCGCGGAGTGGTTATGACTCATCGGGGCTCACCAAAATAAGCCTAACCTCAAGTAAAAAGCGACATGGCAAATTCCTAACACTTGCTCTTCCGACGGTCAAACTGCCGAGGAGGATTGCTTGAAGACGTCTTGTCCAGCCCCCGAAGGGATCAGAGACACGGCAGTCGCAGGGCTACTCGAACAGCACGATTGCCTATCGAGGACTATATCAGCTTATGCGACGGTACGATGGCCAAAACCCTAAGTACCACCAACCTTAACGGGCTTCTGTCGTAAAGAGCAGAGGTTAAATGCGACGTTAAGATGTTCTTGCGAGAAACGCTCGATTCGTCTCGACTTGCGAAAAAAATTGTTGAGGCGGCTCGACTCGTGAGATAAAGCCTTAGGCAATGGGCATAAAAGAAGCCTGTTTCCTAAGCACTGGGACGCTGCAAGTTGGCCCAAAACGGTCTCTTGCATACCATCCACGGGTCTCACTCTCCAACATCGAACTTCGACAAGGAGGGAAATAACCGCTTACAAGTCCTCTCGACTCGTAAGAGAAAAAAATTCTCTTATAGGATCCTTACGACTTATAAGAGAAAACCACACTTAGGAATCCTCACGATTCCTAAGGAGAAAACCCACCTACGAGATCCTCTCGATCCGTAGGGAGAAAAGTCTCTATGAGACCTTCACGGCTTATAGAGTTGAAAAGTCTTAGACAGCAGATCTGGACCTGCGGCCTAAGCCATCGCTATTTCTTAAGAAAGTCAGGATACTCGTTCTGATCATCCGTCAACCATGGTTACTAAGGTGGCATGCTGATAATGAAAGAAAGAAAAGACGGAGAAAATGACATATTACAAAAAAAAGGGTGTATCTTTTATTCATAAACTTGATTGGGTACAGGATACATTATGTCAAAGAATGAAAAAGTATATATATACATTCTTTTATCTACAATTACAAACGATACAAAGGGGGATAGCTACTGAGGAGGAAGTGTCTTTAGTAAATCCATAAGTTGCTCTCGCACTTCCTTCAGCGCCTCCTCCTGAGCGGCTGCCGCGGCCACCTCCGCTTCCACCTGGGCTCGCTGCTGCAAGAAAGATGAAAGTTGCTCCTCCGCCACCTTCTGGGCTGCTTCCTGGCTGGGTGCAGCTCGCTCGACAACATCAAGGTGTTGCCTCAATGATAACCCTTCAGAAATACATTGCAGAAGGCCCTCAAAGACAACCTTCAGCCGTGCGGCGTTGGCCTCCACCCGAGCATGCAGTTGGGCAGACTTGCTCGAAGTCTCACCTCGCTCCTTACGTCTTGAAATGACTTCTTGTTCGAGGTGATGGAAGTAAGGAGCACTCTGCTCAATCCACGCTGTTCTTTGATTACTGGCAGCCAAGGCCTCGGGAGCGAGACGCAGCGACTCCAACCGATGCAGGAGGGCCTCGATCTCCCTGCAATGTGTAGGGTTGCTAGGCACGCGCACAAGGGTCTACGAGGCATCAACCATGCCCGATTTAAAAATTAGCTGTGCCGAACAACCCGAATACGGATCTTTAAACTAGAGATTAGGCGAAAACTAGCATGTTAACAACTTTAACACTAAGTGAGAGGGATTACAACCTTTGTAGATCCAGTCCTTCACTTCATATGCTCCGTGTTGTGGTCCCTTCACTGCGATCATCGGGTTCCGGACTCTCGAGAGGTTCCACGAAGAGAAAGATGCAACCTTTGCTTCCGATCTTCGATACTAAGATGATCTACCTTGAAGTTCCGTTAACACAAGCTAACACTCATGAAATGATGTGAACACCCTCATCTAAATGGCAAGGGAAGATGAGGATGATGAAGTAGGATTTTTTCTCTCTTTATTTATCTTTTTCTCATATTTATTCATCACTTTAAGAAAACTAGTAAGCTTTTTCTATGAAAGAATGAAGGAAGAAGAAGATGAATAATCATAATAGAATTCCTTTTGTGATGAATAGAAAAGAATCATATGATGAAAAATGCAACCATGGTTGACTAAACCATTGTAGAGAATTAACCAAGGGTTAGGGTTTGGGTTGGGTTAAGTATGAGTCATAGATAAAAATCTACACAAATATCTTTATCATGACAAAAGAAAAGCTTCTAGAATCAACTAGAAGTGTTAACCCTAATCATGTTTAAACTCCACAAAACATGTTGCATTAGTTATCATATCATGTTACAATATTATATATCACATATATAATATTTATCGTAGCAAAATAAAATAATACATTTAACATATATCACATATATATCAATGTATTACCCGAGTGAGAAAAAGAATCTTTTAGTGAGCAAATATTAGTTAATGTAATTTTAATATATCATATATATTATTATACATTAAATTATCGAATCAACACTTGATCCGACAATCCGGCTATATCGCATATAACCGACTAATATTTATCCATACCGATTCATCGAATCAACACTTGATTCGATGACCCGGCTGATATCAAATATCGCGAGAATAGAATACGGTATCTCATATCGTATTATCCTCGGTCCCGCACATATCACATATGTGCTCCTACTCCGTTTTGCCTGAGCCAAGAAACCTCTGTGTAGGACTCTATAGAATCGTCAATACGCCGGCAGTAGGTGATGATCATATCAAACACCCACAAGCTGCAAGCGGTCAGCTAAACGTAACAGCTACCCAGGTATTGAGCGCTCAGAAGATCAACAAGCAAGCCTGTACATTCTCCTGTGAATCCAAACAGTAACACTCCCGTACAGTCCGGTCTCGTCGTCTGATATGTCGCATATCTCGCCTAGGGGTGGTAAACGTCAGACCCCAGTAGCTCGATAAGTCGTGTCGATATGAGGTCTATAACAGTTCGAGAAACTACTGATAACACTTACCAGTAAATCTCAGCAACCCTGGCCAGGGATTTCCGGTTATAGCCAATCGAACACAGCACAACATCAACTCCCTATACCGGGAGAGACGAATCCCCTCCTATCGCTCATTGCCTCCATGTGATTCGGGACTGTACCCAAAAGCCACCTTTTTGCATGCCCTCTTGGACGTGGTATGATGGAAATCAAAGCACAGTGGGAATCACACAAGACTCTATGACGATCTCGGGTCAACAGACTACTCTGTACCAGTGTCACCGGAGAACTGCCATCTGACGTATGGTATAATACCATCTGGGAGTTCTCGGCGAGTCCGTCCAGTGTACCCAGTCTCCACTGAGCACCCGTACACCATCCTTGATGTCAAACATCGATGGATATGGGATCATCCATCGTCCATCATATGGGTCAAGATGCGTATACGCTAGTCTACTCTGGTGTATCGATGCCCTGTCTCGATACACCCTCGACTAGGAACAGTTATAGGATGTACTCGTCGACTACCGTGGCCCCACTAGTATGATCTCATCATAATCCCAGTAGTCGAGTACATATCCTAAGGGCTTTATCAACATGTAATACAGAGACAATCAGAGTACATGTTAAGATAAAGAACAACCAGATAGCTTACTATCATGTCGAGCAAGAAAGTCCTCCCTATATATATCCTAGCATCCACTACAATATACATCGTATGTACAGTAATGGCCTCTAGGGCATACATATAACTAACACAATAGTTAACCCAAGATGTGACGATGCCCTCATCATGAAAGTTCACGAGTATTGCTAGCATCGGGTTAACCATCATAGCGAAGTCGGCGGCAGATGTAGGAGTTTCAACGTCGAGTTCCTCGACGTAGTCACTCAACATGCGCAGACTATTCGCGGCGCCTTTTGAAGACAGACTCCTCAGATAAGGACCCGCCGGCATTATGATGCGAGATTCGAAGGGCGCCGAGATCGAAACGACAGCTGAAAAGAAACAAGATGTGATCAGATAACAGTTCTGAAAATAAAGAAGGAAGACTTTATCAATGTGATAGTTCCTATACCAGTTGAGACAGGTGGCAAGGTCGGGAGGGCTGGTGGCGCAGCTGATCTCTTATCCCCTCCTTCAATCTGTAGCACTGCAGTTGAGATGAGAAAAAGAGGTTAGAGGTAGTTTCATCAATAAAAAAAAAGGGGAGGATGGATGTCAACGGAAATCATACTCACCAACGCCACCAGACGAAGAAGCAATCTCGGATGGGAAAGAAAAGTGTGGGAGCAACATCTGATATACATGATCAAAAAGTACTCCTGAAAAGACACAACAGCACGACTTTAGTACATGCACTATACATCTGAAAGATAAGACTAATAAGTTGCAAACCCATACCTTCCAACATCTTAGACGGTATGAGAGAGGGTTGGGAGGTAACCACCGCCAAGGCAGTCGTTGAAGGCGCTCCTTCAAGCAGTGGGGCATCGGCGCTGGCTGCACCTGTGTTACAAGAAAAGTGAACTTGTCAGAAAGGATTGTAAAATAAAAATGACAGTAACCTAAGGTTTACCTGAGGAGCTCCCGGCCGAAACAGAAGCGACTCCCTCCTCTATCGACATAAGGCCACCGCCCGTAGCCTCATCACCCGACTCGATGGGGACCGTCGTCGTGCTAGCGCGACCAGGAGACGGCAGGAGATCGTAAGCAGGGAGGGCAATAATTAGAGCGTTGCCGGATTCTTGGAAGGAAGCGGCTGACTCTTCCCCAAGAGTCATACCCATCTCGCCCGCAACTTCTTCGAGCTCCGCCGTCTCCATCGGCTCATCCACTGTCACCACGAGGTCGCCGGCCTCAAGCGCCTCGTCCACCACCAGCCTCGGTTCAGTTATAATGATCATATCATCTGCCACCACTTCAGGTTCGACATCAATGACCTTCTCGGCGGTAGGCCCCTCGACCTCCACTTCAGGCTCCAAAGCCACAGCGACATTGCCCACCGTCGGCTCGAGTTCGGCAGGTACCGCCTCCTATGCTTCTTTGGGATCAACGGTTTCCGCCTCCCCCTCGATCGTACTCGGCCTTGCAAGATAAGGAATATAAGGACCAATGACATTAAAAACCCTTATAACAAAAACTCTGAGAGAAATATTACCTGAAGCGGATTTACCGTCTGCGCTCCGAACTGCGCGCGCCACCTCTCTGCGGGCAGTGGATAAGGCAACAGGAGCCTCTTCAGATGGAGTATCAGCATGAGGGGCGGTGCTGGGGCCCGCTCCCGCAGCCAAGGCAGCCCGACGCGCCTTCGCCTCACGCCTTTGCCGCTTCCTTTCCTCCCGGGCTGTCGCGATGGATCTTAGTGATGCCTCCTTCAAGGCGTCGTCATCCTCGTTCAGGGATGCCTCCAGAGCCTTTAAGGCATCCTTCATCGGCTCTTCAAGACGAACCTCCTGCGGTGGCCCAGAGGAAGCGGGAACATCGGCAGCTGGTAAAACATCTGCGTCGCTTGGTGGGAACGGCATTGAGGTTTCTGCAATAAAAAGAGAAAGGTTAGATCGACCATAACACGAGGGAGATGGAGACTTTGATGGATTAAAACTTACTAAGGCCCATAGACGCTCTAAGACGTTCCTCCTCCTGGAAAGTCTTCAAAGAAGCGGCGATAGCTTCTTCATCAGTGATGCCTGTTGAAAGAAAGGAAAGAAAAGCGTTAATCAAGGGCGATAAGGAAGATATGTTGTTGTAATAAGGAAAATGTGACTAGTAACTACCTGATTGCGCAAGCTTAGCTAGCCATGCATCACGCCTCGCCAGCCATGCCGAAGCTTTGAGAGCAGTCTCCAAGTCTGTATCGTCCGGCGGTGGCATCACTAACCCTGCGTTAGTCCCATATTCGAGCAGACCTTCAGCATAGGGAGCATGGGGTTCCTGGCCGAATACGACATCTGCAGCGAAGAGAGACTTCTTTTTCTTTTGCCCTCTGACCCTAGGCTCACGGGGGATCGACTTCCGCTTGGCAGCCACTTTGGGACGACGGGTCCCGATGTCCGCACCAACGCCAGACTCCGGCGAGGGTACAACCACTGTCTCCACTGGAGCACAGGGTGCGGGAGGTGCATCTGCGATATCAAGGAGCGGCAACTCACGTGGAAGACTTTGCGCACGCAATGGTCTGCCCCCGGCATCTTTGAAAGGAGGAACCACCGGGGTCCTAGGCACTAAAGGAGCGTTACGATTGGTGCCGGGAGGTGCTTCTTTACGGTCGATCAGCACTCGCCTCTCCTCCTTTATAACGGCCCCCGTCGCATGATTGTACCACTCTTTATATACGTTAAGGAGTCGTGGAGTGCAGGCTGGCGCACTAATAAAGAAACGAGAACCTGTGTTCAAGCGCATGAAGTGATGTAACGCGTTCTCCATCCCTTCTTCATTAGCAGCAGGTTCCAGTAAGAAAGCTTCCAAGGGTACCCCTTGATCATAACCCAGTTTTTGCGCAAAACGATGCGGGTTATATCTCATAAAGATCGCTGCACCGCCCTGCCTAAAGACTAGGAAGCCCGGTCTGATAGAATACAAGTGGAGGGTCTCCCGGGCCGTCAATACTGAAGCTCCATCCTTAAAGGAGTCCTGTAATGGTTGCGCCGCAGTGGCGGACGCTTTTCCAATGGTTAATACCTTATCAATGAAGGACATCCCGACTCCAACGGTGTGAGGGCGGAGCAATAAGCCTCTAGCATTCCGTGGTGAAGGGGTCACGATTGATGCGCCAATCAATTGAATAATACGAGGGAAACCACACCTGTCAAAGAACGAAGGCCTTTTATGCATTCCAAATACACCCGCCGTATGTAGCTCGAGCCATGACATAAAGTAGTGCATCGGGAAGACCACGTGCAATGCCCCGGGCTCGTTGGCATCCGCGGCTCGGCTGAGACCATGATACAAGTGCGCTAAGCCGGCAATCCCCACGGCCACCTTTATCCCGATGACCATGCGGTGGGCTGGATAAAAGACAGAGGGCCGCATGCGATGAGAGTGCATTGGGATCGCGAACCAACTCAGCCACAGCCCGAGAAATCCTAAGAAAAAGGCCTCCTCGTCCATCCCAGGGGCTGCAATTTCCGCGAAAGATATGGTAGGGAAGTCTGGGAGGAAGAAAGCCTTTTGGTCTATCTCCTTCGTCGGCAGGTTATCCAAACCTAGACCAAAAGGATCATCCAGGATAGCAGATTTGGCGGCTCCTGGCGAAATGACGCTCGGACGGAGGAAGCGAGCAATGAAGTCCTCAAAATTAACTCCTCGGCTCCCGTGTTCGATGAAGAGGGACTCGTAGATGTTCAACACCTTCATCAGGCTCGGAAATTGGTGTTGAACGGCATTTTCCGGCGTAATCCCCCTTACCATCGGCTTAGCACCGAAGACGTACTCATCTGTCGGGAGCAGCTCTTCATAGTGTTCCCCCATGACCGGTAGGCCGGATACCTCCGCGAATTCCTCCAAAGAAATGGACACTTCCCGATCCATGGCAAGGAAAGTGTGGGTGGGAATATTCCATTGCTCCAAGAAAGCCTTAAACCACCAGGTGGGGAGCGAGGGATACTGGAAAAGAGAGACGTAGACCGCGGTGTACAGTCCGAGTCTTATCAACTGCGACTTCTTCGTCGGCAGGATGTATCGGGCCCACGGCAGATAGCCAATCGGGTGACGGGGAATCAAACCAAGGTTATATGATTGCCCCCAAGGCCGCGCTTCTCCCTGACAAATATGGCGTCCTAGGATATCCAAGACCATGGGACGCTGAACCGGAACCGCATCCATAGCGGGATGAAGAAAGCTGTTCGCGGTCCAGTCTATCATCTCCACGGCATACTGCACTGAAGGTGAGGTAGCGTAGTGAATTGCCGTGATGGGTTCTGACGGCACCGCGCAGGTGAAGCTCCGCCGGCCCATGATGATCTGATTGTACCACGACCCTCAAAGATGGAGACTCTTGTATTCAGGGTCGTACTCCTTGATCATAGCCAGGACTTCACGGTCCAGGGGCGCCTCGGGAAATCCCTCCTCCGAGCGGACGAACGGGAATGAAGTGTCTTCAGACATGATCGCTGCAAAAGAACAAATTCAGCCGTTAGTGTTGCGATTCCAACGTTTGGCGTCTAAAAAAAAGGTGCATTAATTAAATTAGATTAAATGTAACTTAATTAATTACACCACACAGCAGTGCAGTGAGTAGGGGACCAAAGGAGGACCCACAAAATCTGGATGACAATACGTCAGTTAACAAGATAACCTCATCATTAGATGAGATTGTCAGTTGGTCCCCAGGAAAACATTCCCATTTATAAAAAAGGGGGGAGGGGGGGGGGAAGAATCCCTAGAGACAAGGAGAAAATCTCCTCTTTCAGAGCAAAGCTCTGTCACAGAGTGACACTTGTCAAACTCTGGTCCCAGGGAAATAAGATTCCTTAAAGGAGCATGGCTCTGTGATAATAATGGAAAAGATCCATCAGAAGATCTTAATACTTAAAATTTTTCTTTTAAAAATTTTTGGGACCTTGGAAAACCCATGAAAACTTATGATAAGTTCTTCACTTGGCAGATCTAAAAGATCCACACTTGATCTATGAGCAAAGCTCTGTTCATGGGTTAAAACCCATGAATAAGATCCCTGTAGATCTATAAGTTTTGAGAGCAAAACTCTGTTTATGAAACCCCAATGGGGATCCCTTTGGATCGAAAGATCTGTGAGAGCAAAGCTCTTTGGTTAAGACTAAGTTAAATTAATTTGATTTAATTTTTTACCTAATGTTTCTGACTTTAGAAATGAGCAAAGCTCTGAAGTTCTTGAGTGAGAGCAAAGCTCTGGAAAACAAAAATCTTAAAACGGTAAGATTTTTCTAAGGGCCAGAGGTCCTATTTATAAGGCGCTTGCTCCCCTTGAGCTCACCCCTTGATCCAACGATCAAGAGTTTGCCACCGCTGCACTCACGTATGCGCCACGTGAGCGCAACGGTGGGGGGGCATTTGTTTAGCCCAATCAGAGCAAAGCTCTGTTAAAATTCAAAATTCAAAATTTTGAAATAACGCTTCAAATCTCGGGCGCAACGCGCCACATGTCAGGCGCTGATATGTCAGCGCAGCGCCCAAGAAGGCGCGCCCAATCAGAGCAAAGCTCTATTTTTCTGATGCGCTAGCGCAGTTGCGCTGCGCTCTACGCTGCGCGACACGTGTCAGCGCAGATGCGCTAGCGCAGTTGCGCTGCACTCTGCGCTGCGCGACACGTGTCAGCGCAGTTGCGCTAGCACAGTTGCGCTGCGCAGTGCGCTGCGCGACACGTGTCATGCGCTGGGGCATCTGCGCCAAACAGAATTAAATTTCCAAGAAATCTTTTCAGTTCTTATTAAAACAAGAAGATTTTCTTCTGCAAAGCAGAAGCCCTTAGATCAAAGATCCAACGGTGGGGAAAATTCCCCAAATCACTCAGAGAAAAATCTCTTTAACAAATTTAACTAATTTATGAGCACTATAAAAAGGACCCCAGACCTTAATTCAACGAGGGAGGAACATTTTTCTTTTAAAAAAAAAAGAGAAGAGAACTCTTGAGAACTCCTCAAGAACAACAGAAGGTAAAAACCTTTAGGAAAAAGAGAAAATTCTCTTATGGACAGATTATTGATCTGAGAACAAGATCAATAACTTTAAAATAAAAGAAAAAAAAGTAATAATAGTGCTTTGCACTTTCTTTTTTATGAACCTCTGGTTCTTGAAACAAAAAAAATTTATTTTCTTTGATCTAAATTAGATCAAGAAATCAAATAGTGCTCTGCACTCCTGTTCTTGAATCTAAAAGATTCTTAGTGCTTTGCACTTCCAAACTGCGCTGTTGCGCTCTTGAGAGAGCGCCACGTGTCAGCTACAAAACAACTTGCGCTACGCGCTCTTGAAATAGAGCTTTGCTCTCTGGAATTGGCGCAACTCACCAGAGCGCGCCACGTGTCAGCAGCGCAACAGCACAACGCATTAGCGCAGCGCACTGCGCTTGCGCTCGCTAGAGCGTGACACGTGTCACCACCATATGAGCTTGCGCTCATTACTTGGCGCAAAGCGCCTGACAAGCCACGTGGGGCACTGTCAGAGTACTTAATGCCCTGCATTATTAAAGAAAAGGGACAGAGCCCAATTAAAAGGCCTAACAGGCTCAATCAAATATGCTATGCAGTTTAAAAAGGGCAGAGCCCAAACAAAATAGATGCTCTGCATCATTTATAAAGGGCAGAGCCCAATCAAAACAAGAATAATGCAGTGCATTACTAAAAAGGGGCAAAGCCCCAGAACAGGCCAAAGACAAAAAAAATATTGAAGCTGGACTTAGCCCAATTTTGGCCATAAGTCCTTAAATTAAATTGACTGGGCACGACTGCTCCCTAAATCAATTTACATCCGGTTCGAGGGTACATCTCCGAACTCCTCTGACACCTATCGTTGTAATTCCTCAACGACGTCAGAGAGGTGACGGGTCCCAACTACCACACATGAATATGGACTGCGGGGTCCTTAAACTCGTGGACCGAAATGTCCTTAAACTAATATTGGACCGAAATGTCCTTAAACTAATATCGGACCGAAACGTCCCTAAACAAATATCGGACCGAAACGTCCCTAAACTAATATCGGACCGAAACGTCCCTAAACTAATAACGGACCACTACGTCCCTAAACTGGCGTTGGACCGAAACGTCCCTAAACTAATATTGGACCGAAACGTCCCTAAACTAATAACGGACCATTACGTCCCTAAACTGGCGTTGGACCGAAACGTCCCTAAACTAATATTGGACCGAAACGTCCTTAAAATAATATCGGACCGAAACGTCCTTAAACTAATGTCGGACCGAAACGTCCCTAAACTAACGGTGGACCACCACGTCCCTAAAACTGGAATATGGACCACTACGTCCCTAAACTGGAACAATAGAGCCTCCTAATGCTCTTTTGCCGGATCTAAACGGTCCCGTTTAAGTTGATCTTAGCCCCAAATACGGCTAACGTATCCTTCAACACTCAAATGAACGATAAAATTCCAAATCGACCTTGGTTCAAGGGTACATCTACGAACTCCTCTAACATCTGTCGTTGTAATCCTTCAACGACGTCAGAGAGGCGACGAGTCCCGACGGCCATATATTAAATGGATCACCACGTTAAGTTGATCTTAGTCTCAAACAGGACTAACGTATCCTTGACGAACGTTTAAGTTGATTTTAGCCGCAACGCGACTAATGCATCCTTAAACTAAAAACACCAAACCTAAATCTAAGCAAACACGGATTTGGACTAGTCCACGTCCTACGGGCGACGGTATTACTCAGTCTCCGTATACAATCCACGGGCAACCACAAACAAAACAAACACACACGACACGAAGTGAAATTCTGGAGAAGGAGAAAGTTGCTACCGCGATGCGGTAGCGTAATTAACAGCAGGGGCTTGCGCCTGCAGGGAAGAGCGTCCCCACAATCAAAAACCCCTCAAGCGAGGGGGAATCTGACGAAGTCTGCTACATCGGCCGCATCCGTCTAAACCTCCTATACACGGTGCCATAAATCAACTTGGCATCTTCGGAGAGGTGGACGGATAAAACCAAATAGCATCTGCCCCGAATCTCAGCGTCAGGACATCGCGGTCCTGAGCGCCGTCCATTCGGAGGGGAACAGGGGCGTTCTCGTAATTTGTAGGGATGGTTCTAGAAGAGTGGTGACTAAGAGGTTAAGGTGGCATGAGCATTAATTGCTTAATGACTCATTTGTGTGATTCATCCTTTACATTAAATGATTCATTAATGAATTAATGAGTCATATGATGAATCACACTAGATGAATGAATCTAATCATGATGATAAATGATTTATGTTATTTATTTGATTAATTGTTATGGTTGATATATTCATATGAGTTCATTATTCATTTCATTATCATCTTCACCTTCTCTCTCCTCAAGCTCACTCTCTCTTCAAACCCTAACCCTAGCCTCTCATGTGTTGAGATCAAGGGTTAGCTAGACTAATACATCCATAACCTCACTCTATATCCCCTAGGTAGCTTAGATTAGCACTTTAAGCAACCTAGTTATCTCAAGTTTGAGATTAAGCTTGGCGTAGGAGCTTTCGGGTGGATCGTCTTTGATTCGAGGAGGCCGTTAAGGTGCCGATGTTCCAAGGAGCCCACCGGGAGTGGAGGACCGCGATGAAGACCCGAAGGACAAGTAACGTGAGGTATAACTTCATATCCGAGTAGTTAAACCTCTAGTAGTTTGTTAGCAATGGTTTAGATAACGATTCATGCGCTCAAGTCCGTGTTACGAAGCTTTGATAATCGTTTTTCATATATTCCGCCTCCCCGCAAGTTCGTGGGGTGCGTGACATGGACTTACAGATCCAATATAACATATCCAGCAACACATAACATCTCATGTCATCAACATAAGTAAATATGCCCATCCCAATTGTCGTTGACATATAGCAACGAAACCGGCGATATCACATATTACACTTACGGTTGCAGAAAAGAAAGTGTAAAACTACAACAGTTGGAATCCGCAACCTTTTTAGACATCGCATGCTTAACAATTATAAACCCCGCATTTTAGTCTCAGAATCGAAAACACTTTTCAATATCAAGTCGGGCAATTCAACAAGATTCCCGACATCCTGAACGAATGCTCGTCGCAAACTTTAGTAGACGGCCGCACCCCCGATACCGTCGACGAAGTGCACTAAGGCGGAACACCGCTGCCGCGAGCACCCGAACGGATGCTTTTTGGCGACGGGGTTCTCCTACAGTCACTTGGTCGGGGCTATGAGGTGTAACTGTCTATTAAGTTTACCCGGCGAGTATCCGCGTATGCAACGTGATTTCGACGGACTTTTGATCACATCAAAATTCCGTGGCAACCTATCAAGTGAGACTAAACTGCTAGATTTATAACATTCAAAATAGTTATCTCATAACTACTTGTGGATTCCAAATATTGTATCACATTTCAGATAAATAGACAGTGTTAAACTTTCCGATCGAATAATCAAACACCCAAGTTTTCCCGAAAAGCTCAACACTTGAAATAAGTTTAAAAACATTCACTTCATGCCACAGTACCAACGGTCCAGCCGTAGAAGGGTCAAGCCAACGCCTCACATGTGGCACACCGTACTGCCCCAAACCCTAAGGTTCAAAAGGCAGTTCAAGACAGTCACATAATCGAGTTAAGGTTTGTTGTCTTCTAGAGGGTCCATCGCGTTACTTGCACTACTTAGAACGTTCTTAAACTACAGAAAAATCCAACACTTGGAAATTTTCCGGCAAGGGAAAAAAATGAGATATTGATATCCGGTCGAACATTTTAACACGTTCTAAACTACCCGGAAAAACACATAGACGAAGTTAAAGTTTCCGATCGAATCATCGAGTCCCCAATACAACCCAGAAAACTCAACTCTTGAGTATAAATTAAAAATACCCAGAAAACACAGGAATCACAGAAGGAGATTACTTTGCAAACCACGTGCCAAGATGCACCTTTATGGCCGCGGAACCGCCGTACAAGCCAGGGTGAGGCCGCGGTTCCACGGCGCATTGGTCGATTTGGGGGCACGTGCTGCACAATAATTCCTAGAAAACCATGCTGATTTTTTTGAGTATTTTTAATTAGGAAAAATCCACAGTTTCAAAAAATGTACAGAGAAGGGTATCGATTAGGGTTTCGGGGTTCGATCAGGTTTCTAACTTCGTCTACACATCGCCTAAAGCTCTAGTTAGGCTCTGATACCACTATAGGGTTCCTAGGCACACTCATGAGGTTCTACAAGGTATCAACCATGCCAAAATCAAATTTTTATATGTGCCGAACAACCCTAATCAAGATCGTTTACTAGAGGTAAGGCGAAAACAAGCAAGTGAACTACTTTACTACTAAGTTAAAGGGATTACAACCTTTGTAGATCCGGTCCTTTACTTCTAAAGCTCTGTGTTGACGTCCCTTCGCTGCGATCATCGGGATCCTGGACCCTAGCGATGGTTTCTTCGGAGAAATGAGCGGGCTAGGTCGTTGACTTCGAGGCCGAAGATGATCTACGTCGAGGAGACTCAAGCTCAAGCTCCATCTTCACTTGGTCATGAACTTTGTGAAGAGAACACCCTATACTACATGGCAAGTGGTAGAGGATGAAGAAATAGGAAGTGGGTTTATTTTAGATTTGGATTTCTCACTCTAAATCTTCATTTGATATTTTTCTAGAAAGCTTTCTTCACTTGAAGAAGATGAAGAAGAAAGAAAAGAATATGAATAATAGAATTAATTAAAAATGAATAATAAAGTGAAGTATATCATAATGCAACCATGGGTGAGTTTGACTTTTGTAGAGACTAAACTAGAGTTTAAGTTAATGGTTAGGTTAGTGAAAATGTCATGTAAAACAAAATGGTGGACTTTATCAAAGATGCTTGAAAGCTGATTGTTAGAGATTCTGCGTATTCAAGTTTAGTTAATTACCGCAATCAAGACGGTTTCGCTTGTAGCTAGCCGGTTGAGTACGGGTCGTCCGCAGGGTGATGGGAATCTTTTTCTATGTGCTTTAACGAGTTAAGTCCAGCTTTCCAGATTTTTGTTGTGATTAATTAGGTGTTAAAGTGATATGTAAAGAGAGCTTGTTAAGGTTAGGATTAGGTTAGTTTGAGTTAGGAGTCTCCCACATCTTTCGTTGCCCCTCTTAATATCGGCGTTACGGTAATCGGCAACAACGGGGATTAGCACGACTAGGAAGGAACTTGCGAGTATAAGCTAGGCTTTCCAACGCATAAGTTCTTCCTTTTGGTGCTTGTCCGTCCGTTCTTGGCTCTTAGCCATAAGCTCCGGTTAATTCAACCACAACCGGTCTCACTACGGAATCACCGCTATCATGTAGGATAGGGTGCCGTAAGGAGCGGATTGTGGTTCAATTAACGGGAGTCGAATTAAGTTGTTGGGCAAGGAAAGAGTGAGAGAGATTTCCTTCTCTCAAACTTCCCTTATCCTACCCTAACAAGTATGAAACTACTCACACATCATAATGAAAAGAAAACAAAACAAAAGAGGAAGATAGAAAGAAAGAGATTAGAAGATAACAACTAGCTATTTGCGACCTCACCTTGGCAAGGATCAAGCGTGAGCATCATGGTTGTTTTAAGGATAAAGAAAAAGAGAAAAGAAAGAAACAACAAGAAATAACAACAACTAAGTTAACAAATTAAAATTACAAGCAATTATAAAAGAGCAAGACAAGATATAATAGCAAAAGAGTCTTCTTTATTCATCATTCTTCACTCACAAAGCTCACTACAAGTTTTAATGGAGAAGAGATGAGAAGAGGAAGAAGAAACACAATTAAACCTAGAAAATAAAATACAAGATTATGCACCCCTTTCTTCATAAGGATCTGGGGTATTTATAGGCTGGAAAATGAAAACCTAGGGCAAAATTCTGCCTCTATACAAAAAGTCCAAACTACCCCTGAAATACGACCTTCTGACTCGCCAGTATGGCCGCGGATCCGCGGCCTAAGCATGCTTAGGCCGCGGTTCCGCGGCCTACTTAGGGAATTGGGTCACCAATTTTGGTGACATCTCCTGGATTGTAATGTGCTTCAGTATGGTATATGATTTTTCTCATAATTTCTTCACGATTTTTCCAGAATTTCTGTTGAGCAAAAGGTGATTTGATGTGTATCTTTTTGTCATGATTTCCTCGAGCTCCGTGTAGATTTCTTGGATCTTGTGTTGCAATTGAGCCTTGTGCATGAAAATGACATTGATTTGACATTTCGTCTCTTAAACTGGTGTGTGGCAACAGACGGATAAAGAGCGGAGATCCGTGTTTTATCTGTGGTTGGCAGGAACCCGGATTTTGTCGTGTTTTCCATGAATTTCACCGTTTTAGAACCGAGAACCTGTATCCTGCAATTGACTAGCAAACACGGCTCAAGAGTATCTACCGATATGCAATGTGATAAAAATTGGGCGGTATGAAAATGCAAAAATCTGATATGAACAAATACCCCCAAACTTATCTTTTGCTCGTCCCGAGCAAAGCCAATTTATTCACAAAAAATTTCCTAACCTCACTTTCGCAGGGAACGCGATTGCACTGAGCATGTGCAACAAGCCGTTAAACCTCTAGGTGTCCCTAGTAGGAGGAGTGTTGTCTTCTGAGGGTTTTCAGCGGATACTACCCACAAAATCCGGTCAAGTTGGTTTTGTAAAATAACTAAGATTCAAATCCTAAGGTTTTTTTTCAGAAAATAACAATTCTATTATCCTAAGTCTAGACTATCGAACCTTTATTTTTCACACCTCGCTTCTTATTTAACTACAGCTTTTATATGTCTTTACGTGCAGTGCAAATAGTGTCGTTAAGTTCCCGAAAAGGTCGAATAAAGTCATTATGTCACACAATAAAGCCCAGATAACAATTTTAAAAGGATCACATGAGTTTTATAAAGAGTTAAGCATTTTTCAAGTTTCGTTTTCCAGTAAGGTTTCAACTCCAGAATTTCTATCTTCCTTAACAAGAAACTAGGTCTTATTTTTCACTCCACCTTTTTCTTGTTTTCATTTCATACACACCTCTGTGAACGTGCAATAGTCTTTATCATAGAATAAAACCTTCATATCTCCGCTAAAATTTTTATAAAAGCCTGTCTTTTATCAAGATTATTCTCACACAAAGAACCGTTAGGAATTTTAACTCGGAGAGAACACTTGCTTGACTTTGTTTTAATCTGGACTTTCTAGGCTTCTTAGCGAGCTTTGGGCCAATGCACCCAAACCAGTTGGTTTTAGGGCATTAGGTGTAGAAACACCCCAGCGGACTTAATTACTCAAGTTACCTAGGTCCAAAAACAAAAGACAGTTTGGCGTGAAAATCAGATGATTTAATACGAACGGAGATATAACCGGCAGTTCAGTTATTTTTTTCGGATAAAAGACGTGTTTAGTGGGTTTGGTGTGTAATCATTCCAATCAAGTTCCAGATGGGTTATTTTTCAGACTTAGTTCCAATTATGGCATCAATAACATTCCTTCATATTCGCTTTGCTTCATAAACTATTCTTGACATTACTTATTTCAGAACAAACCTATTTGATCCTCATAAAATCATTTATCTTTTAAAAGTTCTTAAACATAAAAGACTTGTCATCTAATTTCCAAAAACTCACGACACGTGTAGTGTGATGTAAAGACGTATATCAGCTATAGTTAACTTTAAAGGAGAGTTATTTTTCAGGTTTTCAAAATCTAAACATAAGATTTATTTATTCTTATTTTATCAAACAAAACCGTCGAAATGTTGAATCAGAGTTCTTCCACAAGCTAACTTGACAGAAAAGTTTTTATATTTTTAGAAAATTTTCAGATTTTTATGGATTTTATGGATTTTAATATGCAGATGCAAAATATACATATGAATGCGAAGGTAAGAAATGCGTACCGAGCGTACCCCCAAACTTAAACTGGACAGTGTCCTCACTGTCATTGCATGAAGAGATCATTTGAAGGGTCAAAAATGTCGGTTAGCGATACACAATTTTTATTTGTTTTTGTTTTTAAAGAAAAGAAAAAGAATATACATAAATATATACAAAATGGTTTGTACATACCCCCAAACTTATTTGAAACAGTGTCCACTGTTCTTGGCTGGATAACCGAAGTTTGGTGGTAGGCAGAGGAAGATTATGCAGGGTAAACCGGCTCCTGTAAGAACAGGAGCTCCTCTGTTGGTTCGGCGCTAAGGTAAGGTTTTAGTCGGTGTCCGTTCACTTTGAAAAATGAACCGTCCTTTGGATTTTCCAAATCCACAGCGCCATGCGGATATACATTCCGCACAAAATACGGCCCTTTCCAGCGAGATCTGAGCTTTCCAGGATGGAAGTGAAGTCGGGTGTCGTAAAGCAGTACCTGCTGACCAGGTACGAAGGTTTTGCGCAAAAGGTGCTTATCGTGAAACAACTTCGTTCGATTCTTAACGACAACCGCGTTATCGTAAGCCTCGTCCCTAAGCTCGCTCGGTTCGTTCAACTGCAGCTTCCGATGGCTGCCCGCATCTTCGAGAGACAGATTCAATTCTTTTATCGCCCAAAATGCGCGATGCACTATTTCGACAGGTAGGTGGCAGGCTTTTCCGTACACAAGCTGATAGGGAGACATGCCAAGGTCGGTCTTATAAGCGGTTCGAAAGGCCCAAAGGGCATCAGTGAGTTTCAGCGACCAATCCTTACGGTTTTTGGAAACCGTCTTCTCCAGTATCTGCTTGATTTGCCGATTTGACACTTCGGCCTGCCCGCAGGTTTGGGGGTGGTAGGGCGTGGATAGCTTATGATTAATGGAGTATTTCCGCATCAAGGCCTCGAAAGTCTTGTTGCAGAAATGACTTCCATTGTCGCTAATGATCGCTCGGGGGTGCCCAAACCGGGAGAAAATGTTTTCTTTAAGGAACCTAACGACAACCTTGTTGTCGTTAGTCCGGCTGGGCACAGCCTCGACCCATTTAGAGACGTAATCAACAGCGAGAAGGATGTACAAGTTCCCAAAAGAGCTAGGAAACGGCCCCATGAAATCTATCCCCCAAACATCGAAAATCTCCACAACCAAGATCGGTTGGAGCGGCATCTCGTTCCTCCGGGATATCCGGCCCATGTGTTGGCACCGGGAGCAAGTCTTGCAATAGTCATGAGCGTCTTTGAAGAGTTGTGGCCAGTAGAAACCACATTGCAAGATCTTCTCAGCTGTCTTTCTGGGGCCAAAATGCCCGCCACACGCTTGATCATGGCAAAATGACAGCACACTCTTGAATTCCTCGTCAGGGACACACCGACGAATAATCTGGTCGGGACAGTACTTGAACAGATAGGGTTCGTCCCAGTAAAAGTGTTTTACTTGGGATAAGAAGCGAAGTCTGTCCTGACTTGACCATTCAGTTGGTAGTAATCCTGTGGCCAAATAGTTCACAATATCTGCGAACCAGGGTTCGCAAGATACTGTCAAGAGTTGTTCATCCGGGAAAACGTCGTTGATCGGAATTGGAAGTGAAGGCGAAGAAGGAAGTCGTGAGAGATGGTCGGCAACTACGTTTTCACATCCTCGTTTGTCCTTAATAACAAGGTCAAACTCTTGAAGCAAGAGGATCCAACGTATTAACCGAGATTTTGCATCTTTCTTCGCAAAAAGATGGTGCAGAGCAGAATGGTCTGTGTAGACAATGACTGGAGAGCCGATGAGGTAGGGCCTGAACTTTTCTAAAGCAAATACAACAGCCAAGAATTCCTTCTCAGTTGTTGTATAATTGAGTTGGGCGTCGTTCAGGGTTCGGCTCGCATAATAGATTACGTGCGGCATCTTGTTGATGTGTTGTCCAAGGACAGCACCAATGGCAAAGTCGGATGCATCGCACATAATCTCAAATGGGTGCGTCCAGTCAGGGGAAGAAAGAACGGGAGCAGAAGTGAGTGAGCATTTCAATGACTCGAATGCAGTCAGACAGCTCGAGTTGAAGTCGAATGGCGTATCCTTGGCCAGCAAAAGAGTCAAGGGCCTAGCAATCTTGCTAAAGTCCTTGATGAACCGTCTATAGAAACCGGCATGGCCAAGGAAGGCTCGGATATCTCTGACGCAATGGGGAGGAGGTAGATTG
Organism: Agapanthus africanus; assembly: GCA_030015575.1. Taxonomy (NCBI): domain Eukaryota; kingdom Viridiplantae; phylum Streptophyta; class Magnoliopsida; order Asparagales; family Amaryllidaceae; genus Agapanthus; species Agapanthus africanus. The sequence goes on along the minus strand of JASDDO010000019.1, from coordinate 493,554,600 downwards.
GAAATGACCTCAATCTTTGCTTTGTCAACCTCTATGCCATTTTGCGAGATGATATGTCCTAAGACAATACCTTCGCTCACCATGAAGTGGCACTTCTCCCAATTCAAAGTGAGAGTCTTGTCCTTACATCGGGTAAGGACAGCGTCAAGATGCAGCAAACACTCGTTGAAGGAATCGCCGAAGATGGAGAAATCATCCATGAAGATCTCCAGAAATTTTTCCACCATGTCTGAGAAAATTCCCATCATACACCGCTAGAAGGTAGCGGGCGCATTGCATAACCCAAAGGGCATGCGACGATATGCAAACGTGCTGAAAGGACAAGTGAAAGTGGTCTTGTCCTGGTCTTTTTCGGCGATGGGAATTTGATTATAGCCAGAGTAGCCATCAAGAAAGCAGTAGTACTCGTGTCCGGCCAATCGTTCAAGCATCTGGTCAATGAAAGGTAGCGGAAAGTGGTCTTTCCGCGTTGCGGCGTTGAGTTTTCTGTAATCAATGCACACTCGCCACCCAGTTTGGGTGCGAGTAGGGATTAACTCGTTCGCCTCGTTGGTTATGACCGTGATGCCCGACTTCTTGGGGACAACGTGGATGGGGCTAACCCACTGGCTATCAGAGATAGGGTAAATGATACCACTATCTAGACATTTTACGATCTCCTTCTTCACAGCCTCTTTCATGACTGGATTGAGCCGTCTTTGTGGATCCCGGGCTGGTTTGGCATCATCCATCAAATGAATGTGATGCTCAACGATTAGGGGACTAATCCCCTTGATGTCCGCCATGGACCAGCCAAAAGCTTGCCTGTTGCTGTGCAAGAGTGCAAGAAGGGCTTTCTCTTGCTCTGGAGCTAGAGAAGCCGAGATGATGACAGGGAGGGTCTCGTTCTCACCTAAGTAAGCGTACTTAAGGTGAGACGGCAAAGGCTTGAGTTCGAGCGTCGGAGGTGAAACGATTGAAGGCAAGATTGGTGCAGAGGTCTCGAACTCAAAGGACTCCAGCAAAGGTTCAAAACGAGTGTAAGCGACCGAGTCGGATGGTTCAGGTAACTCATTCGAAAATTCGAAGGATTCAAACTCGGGTTGTGAGCGGCTAAGATCGTTCAAGAACGTGAAACACTCGTAGTCGTTGTCGGGCGCAGAAACAGCAGCAGGTTCGAGGAGGAACGCACTAGTGGCGTCAAGATTATCGTGATCAAACAGAAACTCCTCGAATTCACATTCTTCTGGGGTGATCTCCTGGATCGAGCAGACGTCCAGTATATGAGCATTAGGTTCGGCGGGCTGATTCCCCAACCTAAAAATGCTGAGTTCAATCATCATGTTTCCAAAAGAGAGGTTCATCGAACCATTGCGACAATTGATCACAGCATTTGAGGTTGCAAGAAATGGGCGACCGAGTATCACCGGAATTTGATTCCGGGGGTTAGCTACAGGCTGTGTGTCTAATACAATGAAGTCAACGGGGAATATGAAGTCCCCGACTTTTATTAACACATCCTCTAGCTCACCCCTAGGATGGGTGATCGATCGGTCGGCCATTTGGAGAGTGCAGTGCGTGGGTTTCAGCTCTCCGACGCCTAATTGCTCGTATACTGAATACGGAAGCAGGTTAACACTGGCACCAAGATCTAATAGTGCGCGGTTGATGTTCTTATCCCCAATAGTAATAGAAATCGTAGGACAGCCTGGGTCCTTCCGTTTTTGTGGTAAAGATTGGGTAAGGGCATCACTCACAGCACTAGCCAAGAAAAGTTTCTTGGGTACCTGAGACTTCCTCTTTTTCGTGCACAAGGCCTTTAAGATTTTCGCGTAGGACGGGACTTGTGGGACAGCATCTAAAAGAGGAATGTTAATGTGAACCTGCTTAAATAACTCCAGAATCTTCTCCATTTGAGGATTTTGTTTATTAGATCTCAACCGGTTTGGAAATGGGATATTTTTAAAATTGGTTGAGTCTAATGCTTGTGGAGGAGATTGTGGAGTTGGAACGGATCCCAGAACAGGTGTTTTCGTGGAGTGAGAAGTGGGTCCATTCAAAGCAGAAGAAGAGGAAGGAGAGCCTAGTGAAGAACGGAGAATAGGCTCAGAAGACGAAGAAGCAGGAGATGAAGAAGAAGAAGTAGAAGAAGAAGCGGCCGGGGTGTCATCATTGATCCGTGTGCCGATGTTGTTTTGCAGCATCCTTCCAGATCTCAATGTGGTCACGGCACTCACATTATGATTCTGTTGTTCAAGAGCAACATGTACATTCTGTGGGTGACCGGGATTTGGGAGTGGCTGGGACGGGAGCTTCCCCTTCTCTCGCTCGCTTAAGGCCGCATTCAGTTGTGCAATCTGGGCCTCGATGGTTTTGATGCTTTGCCCGTGAGCGGCAGTGTGTTGCACTAAGGACTGAATGGAAGACTGGATGTTGGCAGTGGATTGAGTCGATTGTTTAACGAACGCCTCCAGACTTCGTTCGAGCAAGGAAACCTTATCGTTGTTTGACGGAACAAAGTTGTTTGGTGGAAAAGAATTGTTGGGTGCAAAGTTGTTCGTCTGATTTTGGAAAGGTTGGGGTTGGAAGGGTTGCTGAAACTGCTGTTGAGTTTGTTGTTGCGCTTGTTGTTGCGGCGGAGGGGCCCTTTGGAAATTGTTGCCTTGGAATTGATTCTGATTCTGATTCCAGGCGAAATTGGGGTGGTTCCTCCAACTGGGATTGTAGGTGGAAGAGTATGGATCATTCCTCGGTCTTTGCTGGAATGCAGCATTAACCTGATCCTGTCCTTGCGATGGTGGATTGTAAGGACACTCTTCGGTTAAGTGAGAAGGATCGGAACAACAAGCGCAGATGGTACGAAGGGGAAGAACAGGGGTAGGAGCAGGAGAAGAGAATTTGCTCTCTATCGCTTCAAGTTTTCTCGTTATTGCGGCCATTTCAGCTTTCATCGCAATAGAGACGTCAAGTTGGTGAATTCCTACCCTAGACTGAACGGTAGAAGTGGAGGTAGAAGAAGAAGCAGTCGGTCTGGTGCTCTCCCATTGTAGCTTTTGCTCCGCAAGGTCATCAAAGAATTGCCACGCTTCCTCGTCAGATTTCGATAGGAAGTGGCCCTGACAGATGGTTTCCAACAACTGCTTCGTTGCTGGGTTCAGGCCCTCGTATAAGGTTTGGCAAAGTTGCCATTTCTCTATACCGTGGTGAGGACACTGAACAAGAAGGTCTTTGTACCGGTCAAAGCACTTCCAGAAGGGTTCAGAAGGAAGCTGAGAGACTTGGTTGTGTCACGGCCCGCAGGGTACGGAACGTGACTGGCACTTAAGTTTACGAAACGTCTAAAGGCGTCCGTAAAATAAGTAAGCCAAAAGCCCAGAAAACAAAACCAATTAAGCAAAAGAGTGAAGAAAACCCAACATTTGAAAGCAAGTTTATCAAATAAGTCATGTGAAACACTTTTTAAAAACAATACCAACTTTTCCCGAAAATTTCGGCAGAGTCTCCTTTGTAAATACTGGCCCCCAAAATGGGTACAACATAAATAAACATGAATCCAACAAAATAGGGCATCCCCAAGCGGGAGCTAGCTCTTCACCATAAGGCGGTCACAAATCCCACGCAATGTAAATGACAACAAGCATAATAAAGCATAAGGAAGCATGAAAAAGTAGCATGTCGGCTCAAGTGAGCTCGACCCCAAAATACAGCATAAAATCCACAAACCTCACAGTCTCATCTCTAGGTCAATATACAATAATCTGGTAGAAACAGTAGATGGAGTACACTAGATACAAGAATAAACAAGGTGGTACAAAAATAATAACATAACCCACCTATGAGCAAATCTCGAGCCCAAGCAAAAGAGGCAAAAGAACAAGTGCGCCCGCCGCTACTGAACTGACGGAGCGGACCTGCAAAGGACTGTGGCACAACGGGGGTGAGTTGCCAACTCGTGAGTAATAAATAACATCTACAAAGGCTATCGTATGCATACACACAAGCATCCTAGCATCTAAAATACAGGTATGACTGGATGCACTAGCAGGTGTGTATATCATATCAGTGTGCTAATATGTATGCAACATGAATATCTGAGGTCTCAATATGTATATATAAGAAATATTTATTCTCTTTTTGTTTTTGAAACTCTTTTAGAATGCCAGCATAATGTCAATGAATCGACGAAAATCGGTGTCCAGCAACGACACCCAAAAGCTGTCTCAAATCTCATAAATGTATCTCTGGCCTCAGCCGTCCGGCTGACCCATCTCAAATATCAATATCTCATCATCTAGCGGCCACGGTCGGTATCCTCTGGATATCCGCCGTCCCAAACAGTCACCGGTAGGTAATCCGTCCCCTGCCAGGCTCAACGTCATCACCACATTCCTCTTGCCCCGGGGTACCTTACCGGGCCCACCATGTACCCGTGCCGGTTCCTCCACTCCTCGACACGGATTTCCAAAGCCACAGCAAACTCATGGTGGACGACACTTACATCACTAGAAAACCGCAATTTACATGTTTTAAAAATATCATAAGTTTGGAAATTTTGCGGCTTTCCCCCGAAATCCAGCAATATCATAAAATCTCAAGAAATCCTCATAAGTGCATATATCAGTGATAATGAATGCATATGATATCAATAATCAAGTTGCGATGTGTGATTAATGGATTAAGCATGAACAATTAATATGATGAAGTACATGCACATGAATAGCAATTCTACGGTTTCATTTTAAGGAATTAAAGGCAATAGCACCAGTTTAAGTATCAATTAGTAAAAGGTTTAAATTTAAATGTTATCTAGTGTGGTGGCATGGCAATTACCAGGGTGTGTGTGTAAACATGAATAGTGCTCGTGCTGCATATAAAAACCTGGTAATGGTGCATGTGTCCTACAATTGAGTTTGCGTATATGGGTATAACATATTGATCTAATTGCAGCAATTATCATGCCAGTATTATTATTCTAATGTCACAAGTGGTTATCCAGTTTACTATTTTATTTTCAGTTTACTAATTCTATCGGGCGACTTGCGCCATCCAAACGATCGTCCCCCGTAGATGTTAAATCTACTCACCGGGATCCCTGGCTAGCTGTGTCCAATCACCGCCTTTCCCTTTCGCGCCGCGTCTGACGTTTCCGCGACCGAACCTGGAATTTACATCATTACCAATTATAAGGTTACATATCAAGAACGACGCAAACCCCAACGAAACTACTAAAGTTCGCTAGCTAGGTACAACGTGCACAAAGTGCACGGAACACACGCGAAAATCGCAAAAACTGCCAAAAACGCCGATTTGGGTCACCCGGCAAAACTAAAACCCGACTACCCAAAAACCGCACTCACGCATCCTAAAAGTCGTAGGACAAGCCATTACAATCATCAAGATATCAAAAATAATTCATCACATAACTTATATAAAAATCTAGTAAGCATTTGCATTCCAATTTGATGCAAACATCGACAATTTAGCGACAAAGTCAACACCACCCAACACCAACATCCAAACTAACCAAATAGCTAGCCAATACACTAATTTTAAACCATCAACCATGCTTAAAAAAACTAATTTCCATAAACAAAACCTTCTCTTGATTTTTGTAATTAGCAAACATAAACCAAACTATATATGAAAAACCTTAATTTAACACTAGATTTTTGCCTAATAAGCAAGTTAACCACTTAGATTAAGGTTAGCAAAACACTAGATAGCAAATTAGGTTTAATCAATTAAATAATGCTTTCTAAAACTTAATCAACTCACTAATCAAGTTTCAAATATCAATTCCATACAAAAACCTTCTCTTGAAAATTTAAAACAACAATTTACAACTAAAATCAACTTCTAAAATTACCTAAATTAGCATAATTAAAGACTACATAACAAGGTAACCATATAGATTAGTTCACTAACAACTAGATTAACTAATAAACAACTTAATTAATTATCATGGCTTCAAAACCCTAATTTAACAAACTACTCTTTTAAACTAGATTAGAAATAAGCTAACTTTTAACACTAACCATACAATTAAAGGAATTTTTAGCAAAAGAAAGCAACTTGATGAGAATTATACCTCTTGATCTATGGATCAAGCAAGAAAATTTGCTCCAATTGATGGCCTCAACACCAAGGTCCAAGCAAGAATGGCTAAGGATAATGATAGCATAAGGATTTTTGTTTGGATTTTTGAATTAAATCATGGATTTTGATGTATTTCTTGAAGAAATTGAAGAAAAATGAAAAGAAAAGAGAGGAAGAAGAGGGTGTGCAGGAATTTCGGCCAGAATGAGGTATGGGGGAGGGTGTGGGCAAGTGGGGAAAGTCATGGTCAAGTCCACAAAAGTCAATGTATCATACATTATCCATTTTAATTAAAATAATACCATAAACTATCAAATTAACTCAAGAAAGAAACCAAGAAGAGAGAGGCCAGAAATTTCTGGTCTCACACAAGGTGGGGCTGTCCTAGGGCTGAGGAAAAAGAGAGAGGGGTTTTACAAAAGAAATTTTATGCAAAAAGGCCCCCTACAACTCAAAAATTGCAAGTTTTAGCTCAAAATTCAATAAATTCGTTTCAAATCACAAAAATTTGTTAAAAATCAAAATAAATTACTAAAATTTCATGTTATCACTAGATTATAATTATCATAATTTTAGAGATTAAAATTAGCCCGGAAAAATTTGTATTTATCGCTTATTTAATGTATTTTCTTACCGGCTTAAAATAATATTAAAAAATTGAAAAATAGGGAAAATTTTTTAAATGACCAAAATTTCATAAATAACTCATTAGCTACTAAAAACAAGAAATTACCTATCCATTTAAGGTATAATTAGCCCTAAACTGCAAAATATCGAGAAAGACGGTTTTCGGAAAAATACCGAATTTTTCACCGAATTTCAGGAAAACACCAAAACGACTTTTCAAGACGCTACAATCTTCCCCCCTTAAAGAAATTCGGTCCCCGAATTTAAAATATAGCTACGATTACCTTCAAAGAGATGGGGATATTTCTTCCTCATCTCGCCCTCGGTCTCCCAGGTAACCTCCTCGCTGCTCGGGCTACGCCAAAGGACCTTGACGGTTGGTATAATCTTCGACCTCAACTTCTTCACCTGCCGATCCAGGATGGCCACCGGCTGCTCTGCAAAAGAAAGGTCGCGCTCTAGCTGGACTGTCGGGTGCTGAATCGCATGCGAAGGGTCGTGAAGGTACTTGCGGAGTATCGAAACATGGAAGACGGGGTGAACATCGGGAAAGCTGGGAGGAAGAGCCAAACGATATGCAACTGCGCCGACACGCTCGAGGATCTCGAAGGGACCTACGAATCTAGGGCTAAGCTTTCCCTTTTGCCCAAAACGCATCACGCCCTTCATCGGAGAGACCCTCAGAAAAACATGGTCGCCAACTGTGAACTCTAACCTGCGACGGCGCCTGTCTGCATAGGATTTCTGCCTGCTCTGAGCCGCTCTCATCCGGTCTCGAATCAACTGTATCTTCGCTGTCGTCTCCTCAACAAGCTGCGGCCCCAAAATGCTGCTCTCGCTGAGCTCTGTCCAACAAACGGGCGATCTGCATCTCCTCCCATACAATGCCTCGAAAGGTGCCATCTGAATAGTATCCTGGAAGCTGTTGTTGTAGGAGAACTCCACTAGAGGTAAATGACGATCCCAGCTACCACCAAAGTCTAAAACGCACGCTCTGAGCATGTTCTCGAGAGTCTGAATGGTCCGCTCTGACTGTCCGTCTGTCTGCGGATGAAACGCTGTGCTGAAGCTCAAACGAGTGCCCAAAGCCTCCTGAAGTTTCTGCCAAAGTCGGCTGGTGAACTGAGTGCCTCGATCTGACACGATACAAGTCGGTACGCCATGTAGTCGCACGATCTCGTCAATATAGAGCTGAGCATACTGAGCGAAGCTGAAAGTCGTCTTCACTGGAAGGAAGTGGGCCGCTTTCGTCAATCTATCCACGATCACCCAGATGGAGTCGTACCCTCGACTGGTCCTGGATAGACCCACAACGAAATCCATCGAAATCTGCTCCCATTTCCACTCTGGAATGGGTAACGGCTGTAGCTCTCCCGCGGACCTCTGGTGCTCGGCCTTGACTTGCTGACAAGTCAGGCATCTTGAAACGAACTCCGCAATGTCCCTCTTCATCCCGTCCCACCAGTAGGTCTCTCTCATATCATGGTACATCTTGGTGGAACCGGGGTGGACACTATACACTGATCGGTGTGCCTCCTCAAGAATGTCGCGCCGCAATCCATCAGCATCTGGTACGCACAGTCTAGATCCATATCGTAAAATCCCCTGATCGTCAATCACGAACTCGGAAAATCTGCCCTGTCCCATCTGTACCATGATCTCTGAGCAACGGTCGTCACTGCGCTGTGCCTCATATATACGGTCAAGCAACTGTGGGCGTGCACGAACATGCGCGAGCTGTCCCCCTGTCTGAGTGAACTCGAACTCAACCCGGCTGTCGCATAACATCTGCCAATCTGCTGACGACTGCCTCTGCACTGCGCGCAAAAAGGATAGACTACCCCCGGGCCTCCTACTCAACGCATCTGCCACCACATTCGCCTTGCCTGGGTGATATAAGATCTCGCAGTCGTAGTCTTTCACCAACTCCATCCAACGACGCTGTCTGAGGTTCAGGTCTCGCTGCTGAAATATGTACTTTAAGCTCTTATGATCGGTGAATATCTGATACGACTCGCCGTATAGGTAATGTCGCCAAATCTTCAGTGCAAAGACCACTGCAGCCATCTCCAAATCATGAGTGGGGTAGTTCTGTTCATGCTTCTTCAACTGCCGAGAAGCATAAGCGATCACCCGGCCATGCTGCATCAAAACGCATCCTAATCCCACTCGCGAAGCATCACAGTAGACAACAAATCCGCCTGATCCCGAAGGCAAAGATAATACCGGCGCCGTAGTCAAACGAGTCCGTAGCTGCTGAAAACTGCGCTCGCACTCCTCTGTCCAAACGAAAGGAACTCCCTTCCGGGTCAAACCGGTCAACGGTACAGCTATACGGGAGAAGTCCTGAACAAAACGCCTGTAGTAGCCCGCCAAGCCTAGAAAACTACGGATCTCAGTAACCGATGTAGGTCGGGGCCACTGCTGAACAGCCTCAATCTTCTTCGGGTCCACACAAATGCCGTCTCTCGTAACCACGTGACCCAAGAATCCGACGCTGTCCAGCCAGAAAGCACACTTGGAGAACTTCGCGAACAGCTGGTGCTCCCTCAGAGTCTGTAACGTAATCCGCAAGTGCTGCTCGTGCTCCTCTCTGCTCCGGGAGTACACCAAGATATCGTCGATAAACACGATGATGAACAAGTCAAGATACGGCCTGAATGTACGGTTCATCAAATCCATGAATGCTGCTGGGGCGTTGGTGAGTCCGAACGACATCACCAAAAACTCGTAGTGGCCATAGCGTGTACGGAAAGCTGTCCTCGGTATATCCTCCTGTCGAACTCGCAGCTGATGGTATCCTGATCGCAAGTCGATCCTCGAAAAATACCCCGCACCCTGAAGCTGGTCGAACAAATCATCAATGCGCGGCAACGGATATCTGTTCCGAACGGTAACTTTGTTCAGCTGGCGGTAGTCGATACATAAGCGCAAACTTCCATCCTTCTTCTTGACAAACAGGACCGGAGCACCCCACGGAGAAACACTCGGTCGAATAAGCCCCTTGTCCAACAAATCCTGCAACTGATCCTTCAGCTCTCGAAGCTCTGCCGGGGCCATCCGATAAGGCGGTATAGAGATAGGCCCCGAACCGGAAATCAAATCAATGCAGAACTCAACATCGCGCTCAGGCGGTAGCCCAGGTAGCTCATCAGGGAAAACATCCGGGAACTCACAAACTACCGGGACCCGGTCCAACGGAACCTCTGCAGCTCGAGTATCACAAACAAACGCTAAGAATCCCTGACATCCCTTCCGCAAGAGCTGACCAGCGCGAAGAGACGAAATTAAGCTGGGAAGGGCGACACTGCGGTCTCCCTGAATAACAAGGACTGGCTCTCCCGGAAAGCTAAATCTGACTGCCTTCTCACGGTAGTCCACCGAAGTATAACAAGTGGCTAGCCAATCCATGCCCAGAAGCACATCAAAGTCCAACATATCGAGGAGTATCAAATCAACTGATGAATCCCTCTCCCCGATACGAACGGAACACAAACGAAATACAAACCGAGCGACAAACGACTCACCTACCGGAGTAACAACAACAAGCGGCTGATCTAACGACGACGACTCACGGCCCAACAACGGTGCAAAGTGTGTAGAGACGTACGAATGTGTGGAACCTGGGTCGAATAATACCCGCGCGTCGAAAGAACAAACTGGCAAAGTACCTGTCACAACGGCATTGGATGCCTGCGCATCCTGCGGTGTCAAAGCAAATACTCGGGCCTGTCCTCCACCGATAGCGGGCTGACCTCGACCTCGGCCTCTGCCTCCTCGTCCTCTCTGAACAGGACCGCCGCATCCACGGCCTTTCGGTGCACCTAACTGGCGTGTAGTATCGCCTGGGGTAGGAAGTAGGGCTCTCTGAGGAGGGGGTGGTGATGGTGGTAGGGTCACGTGCGGAACTGTCGCTGCTCCCTGTCGTCTCACCGGACAGTCTCTGACAAGATGGTGCAAACTCCCGCACCCAAAACATCCTGGTGACGGCTGCTGCCCCTGGGGATAAGAACCATATAACTGTCCCCGCCCAAATCCTCTGCCAGGCCTATCTCTCGGAAAGAATCTGGCGCGCTGCCTCTGAGGCGGTACATCGGTGCACATCCTCTTCGGCCCAGAAACGGCCGAAGTCTGTGATATGCGTGCCTCCATCCGCAATGCCGTATCCCTAGCAGCTGAATAAGTGTCGTAGTGCTGGGCGCCAATGGCAAGATATAGCTGGGCATCAAGTCCCTGTACGAACCTCTTCACCATCTTCTCCTCGGTATCCACCAAATACTGAGCATATCGGGATAACTGTGTAAACTGGATGTCATACTCAGACACCGTCATCCCAGGTGTCTTGACTAAGGCCTCGAAGCTGCGAGCTCTGGCGTCACGAACGCTCTCTGGAAGGAAACGGGCTAGAAAGACCGCTGTAAACTCGGCCCAAGTCATAGGCGGTAGATCTGCAGCTCGACCTCTCAAGACTGACTCCCACCATGTCTGCGCGAGACCCTCTAGTCGGAAACTCGCAAGCTCTACCCATCGATCATCCGAACATCTCAGCGAACGGCAGATCCTGGCTAAACTGTCAAGGAACGTCTGTGGGTCCTCCGCTGTCTCGGTGCCGGTGAATACTGGAGGTCTCAGCCTCATGAAATCCTGTAGTGAAACCGGAATGGCCACGGTGGTAGTAGTAGGAGCAGGTATCATGGTCGTCTGTGATGTAGTAGGTACGTCATCCGGCCTCGGTGTACGACTGGCTGCAACTAGGGATCCTACCATCTGACGTAGCTCCTGCATGCCTCCCATCATCTGTCGCAACTCCTCCATACCGGTCTCGAGCCTATCCATACGGCCTGGGGAAGGTGGATCGGTCTGTCCCTGCGGCGTAGGCATACCACCCTGCTCAGTCCTAGTCTCGGACGAGCCAGCTCGAATCTCGTCTCTGGCGGCAGCCCTCTGTGCCCTCGTAGCCTTCGGCGGCATAGTGGCTGTTACAGAATAACGGATAGTAAGGACAGTGCAATAGGATCATAGGATACACGGAATTGAAGAAGGAATTTTTCAAGCAAGTATATCCTAAAGTCACTTAGGCGGAGTACCGTATCGTAAGTATGCCGCGGACATACGCACGCTACGTTACCCTGCTTAAGTCACTTACTCCATCTACCAAGGGTCATCCTACACTCACAAAGGTAAAACCTATCGCTCTGATACCAACTTTGTCACGGCCCGCAGGGTACGGAACGTGACTGGCACTTAAGTTTACGAAACGTCTAAAGGCGTCCGTAAAATAAGTAAGCCAAAAGCCCAGAAAACAAAACCAATTAAGCAAAAGAGTGAAGAAAACCCAACATTTGAAAGCAAGTTTATCAAATAAGTCATGTGAAACACTTTTTAAAAACAATACCAACTTTTCCCGAAAATTTCGGCAGAGTCTCCTTTGTAAATACTGGCCCCCAAAATGGGTACAACATAAATAAACATGAATCCAACAAAATAGGGCATCCCCAAGCGGGAGCTAGCTCTTCACCATAAGGCGGTCACAAATCCCACGCAATGTAAATGACAACAAGCATAATAAAGCATAAGGAAGCATGAAAAAGTAGCATGTCGGCTCAAGTGAGCTCGACCCCAAAATACAGCATAAAATCCACAAACCTCACAGTCTCATCTCTAGGTCAATATACAATAATCTGGTAGAAACAGTAGATGGAGTACACTAGATACAAGAATAAACAAGGTGGTACAAAAATAATAACATAACCCACCTATGAGCAAATCTCGAGCCCAAGCAAAAGAGGCAAAAGAACAAGTGCGCCCGCCGCTACTGAACTGACGGAGCGGACCTGCAAAGGACTGTGGCACAACGGGGGTGAGTTGCCAACTCGTGAGTAATAAATAACATCTACAAAGGCTATCGTATGCATACACACAAGCATCCTAGCATCTAAAATACAGGTATGACTGGATGCACTAGCAGGTGTGTATATCATATCAGTGTGCTAATATGTATGCAACATGAATATCTGAGGTCTCAATATGTATATATAAGAAATATTTATTCTCTTTTTGTTTTTGAAACTCTTTTAGAATGCCAGCATAATGTCAATGAATCGACGAAAATCGGTGTCCAGCAACGACACCCAAAAGCTGTCTCAAATCTCATAAATGTATCTCTGGCCTCAGCCGTCCGGCTGACCCATCTCAAATATCAATATCTCATCATCTAGCGGCCACGGTCGGTATCCTCTGGATATCCGCCGTCCCAAACAGTCACCGGTAGGTAATCCGTCCCCTGCCAGGCTCAACGTCATCACCACATTCCTCTTGCCCCGGGGTACCTTACCGGGCCCACCATGTACCCGTGCCGGTTCCTCCACTCCTCGACACGGATTTCCAAAGCCACAGCAAACTCATGGTGGACGACACTTACATCACTAGAAAACCGCAATTTACATGTTTTAAAAATATCATAAGTTTGGAAATTTTGCGGCTTTCCCCCGAAATCCAGCAATATCATAAAATCTCAAGAAATCCTCATAAGTGCATATATCAGTGATAATGAATGCATATGATATCAATAATCAAGTTGCGATGTGTGATTAATGGATTAAGCATGAACAATTAATATGATGAAGTACATGCACATGAATAGCAATTCTACGGTTTCATTTTAAGGAATTAAAGGCAATAGCACCAGTTTAAGTATCAATTAGTAAAAGGTTTAAATTTAAATGTTATCTAGTGTGGTGGCATGGCAATTACCAGGGTGTGTGTGTAAACATGAATAGTGCTCGTGCTGCATATAAAAACCTGGTAATGGTGCATGTGTCCTACAATTGAGTTTGCGTATATGGGTATAACATATTGATCTAATTGCAGCAATTATCATGCCAGTATTATTATTCTAATGTCACAAGTGGTTATCCAGTTTACTATTTTATTTTCAGTTTACTAATTCTATCGGGCGACTTGCGCCATCCAAACGATCGTCCCCCGTAGATGTTAAATCTACTCACCGGGATCCCTGGCTAGCTGTGTCCAATCACCGCCTTTCCCTTTCGCGCCGCGTCTGACGTTTCCGCGACCGAACCTGGAATTTACATCATTACCAATTATAAGGTTACATATCAAGAACGACGCAAACCCCAACGAAACTACTAAAGTTCGCTAGCTAGGTACAACGTGCACAAAGTGCACGGAACACACGCGAAAATCGCAAAAACTGCCAAAAACGCCGATTTGGGTCACCCGGCAAAACTAAAACCCGACTACCCAAAAACCGCACTCACGCATCCTAAAAGTCGTAGGACAAGCCATTACAATCATCAAGATATCAAAAATAATTCATCACATAACTTATATAAAAATCTAGTAAGCATTTGCATTCCAATTTGATGCAAACATCGACAATTTAGCGACAAAGTCAACACCACCCAACACCAACATCCAAACTAACCAAATAGCTAGCCAATACACTAATTTTAAACCATCAACCATGCTTAAAAAAACTAATTTCCATAAACAAAACCTTCTCTTGATTTTTGTAATTAGCAAACATAAACCAAACTATATATGAAAAACCTTAATTTAACACTAGATTTTTGCCTAATAAGCAAGTTAACCACTTAGATTAAGGTTAGCAAAACACTAGATAGCAAATTAGGTTTAATCAATTAAATAATGCTTTCTAAAACTTAATCAACTCACTAATCAAGTTTCAAATATCAATTCCATACAAAAACCTTCTCTTGAAAATTTAAAACAACAATTTACAACTAAAATCAACTTCTAAAATTACCTAAATTAGCATAATTAAAGACTACATAACAAGGTAACCATATAGATTAGTTCACTAACAACTAGATTAACTAATAAACAACTTAATTAATTATCATGGCTTCAAAACCCTAATTTAACAAACTACTCTTTTAAACTAGATTAGAAATAAGCTAACTTTTAACACTAACCATACAATTAAAGGAATTTTTAGCAAAAGAAAGCAACTTGATGAGAATTATACCTCTTGATCTATGGATCAAGCAAGAAAATTTGCTCCAATTGATGGCCTCAACACCAAGGTCCAAGCAAGAATGGCTAAGGATAATGATAGCATAAGGATTTTTGTTTGGATTTTTGAATTAAATCATGGATTTTGATGTATTTCTTGAAGAAATTGAAGAAAAATGAAAAGAAAAGAGAGGAAGAAGAGGGTGTGCAGGAATTTCGGCCAGAATGAGGTATGGGGGAGGGTGTGGGCAAGTGGGGAAAGTCATGGTCAAGTCCACAAAAGTCAATGTATCATACATTATCCATTTTAATTAAAATAATACCATAAACTATCAAATTAACTCAAGAAAGAAACCAAGAAGAGAGAGGCCAGAAATTTCTGGTCTCACACAAGGTGGGGCTGTCCTAGGGCTGAGGAAAAAGAGAGAGGGGTTTTACAAAAGAAATTTTATGCAAAAAGGCCCCCTACAACTCAAAAATTGCAAGTTTTAGCTCAAAATTCAATAAATTCGTTTCAAATCACAAAAATTTGTTAAAAATCAAAATAAATTACTAAAATTTCATGTTATCACTAGATTATAATTATCATAATTTTAGAGATTAAAATTAGCCCGGAAAAATTTGTATTTATCGCTTATTTAATGTATTTTCTTACCGGCTTAAAATAATATTAAAAAATTGAAAAATAGGGAAAATTTTTTAAATGACCAAAATTTCATAAATAACTCATTAGCTACTAAAAACAAGAAATTACCTATCCATTTAAGGTATAATTAGCCCTAAACTGCAAAATATCGAGAAAGACGGTTTTCGGAAAAATACCGAATTTTTCACCGAATTTCAGGAAAACACCAAAACGACTTTTCAAGACGCTACAGGTTGATTTCATTTCGAATCCTTGCGGTTTTATGATTCGGATAAAATTTCTTTAGAAACGCTTTTACAAACTCGTCCCAACTGGTTATGGAGTGGGAAGCGGTGCTATACAGCCGTTTTTCAGCAAGATCGCATAAAGTGAACGGAATGACCCGTAGACGTATAGCATCGTCCGACAGCTGGGTGGTTTTCATCATGGCACAGACGTTTTGAAATTTGTTGATGAAGATATAGGCATCTTCAGATTCAAGCCCATGAAATCGTGGAAGCATGTTGATGAAGTGGGGCTTAATTTCAAAATTATCCCCATTGGCCGGTGGAAGAGAAAGGCAGGTGGGAAGTGCAGAACGGGTGGGATAGAAACGATCCTGGAGCGCGATTCGCTGCGGCGCTACAACAGGCGGTGGTGGTGGGTTATTGGTCTCTGTAGGAGGTGGAGCCAATCCAGGGGTAGTCAAAGAGATGTTCGGATTAAATCCTGACATCGCGGAAGAAGAGGTTGGTGAAGGTGAAGGTGAAGATGTATGAACAGAATTTCGGTCAACGTCGGAGTTGGCCGGCAAAGGTAAAGGTGAAAGAGGAGTGGACGGAGTTTCGACGTCTGAGTCGATCGCGTAGTCGGTAGCGACTAACGTAACGCGGACTAGGCGGGCGCTTGTGTCCCGAGTCCAAGCGGACATACACTAAACGAGTTTAGTATAGTCAAAGCGGAGAAGGTGAGGGTAAGAAAACGTCAATGGAGAAAGGCGATGGGTGGTGTGTGAAAAATGGATTTTGGCGACAAAGGGCAAGTTTTTATAAAAGTTTTTGATTTTTTCCCTTTTTTTTTTAGAAAGAGCTTTACAGAAATATGTACGGACTTACGGCTTTAAGCAATCACAAACAAGATATGCACAATCACACCTAGATCTAGGGTCACCTAGGTCTGCTAGACCTGCTCCAGAACTTGATTGTCGAAGTAAAACTGTGTCGAGAAACGGGCTTAAGATACACTGATCACGAGGCCAGGTAAGTGCAGAGATAAGGGGAGGTTTTCCAACGCTTTCGCGAAGTTCCTTAATTAAGTAACCCTTTCTCTTTTGGCGGTTGCGCCGTTAACACTTTCCTAGACACCCCGTAAACAATATACCGTTAAGCGAGGTTCTAAACACGGTTTAACTTCTCTTAATGAGCGCGAAGTCCTTAGGGCTGCAGTCTAGTATTTTTTAATTACAATGGACAGTGCATATGCTTTTGTGATTTTTGGGGTCCTGGGAAGGGTGATGAAATCCCCACCCAATCTGAATTGGTTTCAAGCCCCTTAAGTCCGTATTAAAGAATGCAAAGCGGTAACAAATCAACTGCAAACAATTTTTATTTTTAGCGCGGTGATTAGTGTCAAAGATATGAGTTTACCGCAATCAGAAACGGCGTCGCTTCGCAGCTAGCCGGTGAGACGGGTAAATTCCTTTTATGTGTTTTAACGAGTTGATTCTATTTGTCGTTTTGATTGGTTTATAAAAATCTATAAAAACTAGATCTAATTAATCTAATTAAGAGTCTTGCTAGGGTTAGGCTTAGGGGAAGTTTTGGAGATTAATGTTTCCTTCACCGCTTTCAATGCCTTCTTTTTTTAGATCTATTAGATGTTACGTTAATTATCAATAAAGTGGATATGAATCTTTTGGGAAGATGTTTCTTCCTCTAGATTTGTATCCTTCCTTTGTTGATAATTACCCTAACCCCCATGGAAAACGCACGCAACCGGCCCTTTATACTACGGTTCACCGTTACCTCGAGGGGTAGGGTGCCGTAGGGAGCGGATGTGTGCGTATGCATGGAGTTCTAACTCTAAAGTGAAGATGGCATTGAAAGGGGTGAGAGATCTCATCTCTCAACCCTTTCGCTAAGGCTAACCCTAACAAGCGAGGAGACTACTCGCTCATTAGGGGATGATAACTTATACTAGAAAATAAAAGCAAGGAAATAAATTACCTACAGATTTGATGGCTCCCTCCAAGTAGAAGACAGAATAGATCTGAATGTCACTCCCAGAAATTCTGAACTTTATTTATTGAAAAGAGGCATAGGGTTTTACAATTTAAGATTACAATTTATAAGTAAACAGGAGAATTAGGGTTTCAGAGTCTGGCACATGCGCAATTACCGATTTGCCCCCTAAGAATCCCAACACCCACACCGACGCACCGTCTCAGATAAAATTGTACCGACATGCGCAGTAGATGGCCGCGGATCCGCGGCATTTATTGGCTTGGGCCGCGGATCCGCGGCCCTTTAGTGGTCTTGGGCCTCCAACTTTCTGTGGTTGGCTTTTATTCTCTTGGGCTTCTTAGTTTCATTGTTCTTTTCTCTGTTGGGCTTCTTAGTGTTCTCCAGATCTTTAGTGAAAGCTTGTTCGTATCTTTTGACCATTCACTTGACATTCTGGACCTTGCACTGTTCTTCGACTAGACTTGTTTAGGACCCGTCTACTTGTTGGTCAAAAGTCCCTTTTCTGTTGTTTTGTGTCTTTTTCACTGTATTTGCTCCAGAGACCTGTATCCTGTAACATGCAACAAACGTGCGTCAAGAGTACCTGTTTACTGATAAAACGGATAAGAATAGGGGAATGAAAAATGTAATATTATGGTCTGAACAAATACCCCCAAACTTACCTTTTTGCTCGTCCTCGAGCAAACTTATTATTTTTTTCACTAAACTCCTAACCGCACTTTCGCAGGGAAACGCGATTGCACTGAGCACGTGCAACAAGCCGTTAAATCTCTAGGTGTCCCTAGTAGGAGGAGTGTTGTCTCCTGAGGGTTTTCAGCGGATACTACCCACAAAATCCTATCAATTCGGCCCATTAACTTTTGTTTTTCAATTAGGTTTTCTAACTAGGAATTCTATTATCATCGTCCCGCAAATTATCCACCCATATTCTTCACACTTCCTCATCATTTAACTTAAGATTATATATGTTATGTAGACCTACTTAGCTTTCGGCATCTCTTAAGTCTTCCTTCTAGGGTTTCATCTCCACTTAGGAATTTCTTCCAACTCTATTAAAGATACAAGTTCTATCTTTCATCCCTCTCTCTTATCTAAATTCCAATGACATACCCCTACGTGTGTGTATAGATAACCCCTACACTTGGAAATTCAAATCAAGCAATCGTACTCTCGTCCATTGTCCAAAGTACTAATTAGTTGGTGAATTTAAATGAAATTTGCTTACACATCCTTCATGCGACCCTTAATACTTCTTGAGGTACTAACGACCGATTACAAAATGCGTTTGCACTTTAAAGCGTACTTCCTAGTCTTTGCAACACCCAAGGCTTTAGCAGTGACTCCCAAACCAGTTGGTCTAAGGCACTAGGTGATGAAGCACCCTCGCTAAATATTCTTCTATTTTTACAGCCTTAAGTAATCACAAAAACCAGTGTTCATTTTTTTCTTTATTCACTCTTTTTTTCTTTCTTTTTATTGTCATTGTACTAAGGACTTTAGACAAGAGCATTTCAAGGTCTCTTCTACTATTCCAAGTTTCAAGGTGCGTGAATGTGCAAATTGTAGGGTATACATTTTCAGAATTTAGACTTAAGTTAGGAACTATTTTTCAAACTTATACTCTAATAAGAACATCAATACTCTTCCCTTGTTTCGACTTATCCCAAAAAGTGAACCTAAAATTTGCCTATTTCTAACTAAACTACAAGGCATATACTTTCTGCGGTTAAACTTTAAGGAATGTTATCTTTAGGGTTTTTAATTCACTAAGTCTAAGATCTAGTTGATCCTAGCCAGTTAACCTATTTGTCAAACTCAAGTCAATTAGCCAAAATTGAATACAATAATTTTTATAATTTTTGAAATTTTTCAAAATTTTTATGGGTTTTCAAATAAGTATGCAAATGCAAAAATATGTACAAATGAATGCGAAGGAAGAAGACGTACCGAGCATACCCCCAAACTTGAACTTGACAGTGTCCTCACTGTCATGCTAAACCAAGAGGGTCAAAATACCGATACTCCCCAGTTTATTTATTTATAATAATTTTTTTTTTTATGTTTTGAATTTTTTTTTATAGAAAAAGAAAACAAAAGGATATATACATATATACAACAAGATTCCCCCCAAAGTTAAGCTTGGCCTTACACAAGCCAAATGTTAGCACCAACCATTCAAAAATCTTATCATGGTAATGGTAGAGTTGGTGCAAGAATGGGATGGAAAGAAAAGAGATGGAAAGAAAAGAGATGAAAAGCACGCGAGACCGTGTGGAAAGAAGAATGGTAGAATCTGGTCTCGGTGGGGGAGAAGAAAGACGGAAAGAAGAAAGATGTGGAGTGCGATCTTGAGGGTGTAAATTGAGTGAATAAATTAGCGCAATTTGTGATGACCGATGTGTTAAAAGCGATTGCGCTAACCTACCAACTCGTCGTGCAATGGGGTCAAATCCCTCAAGATTCGCAAGAAAACATGGGTACGCCGAACTTGGTATAGGAGATGAAAGCGTAACGGTCATTTGTTCGGTCGGAACAATAGGAAGGAGGGAGGGTGATATAACAGTCAAAGGTTCAGGAGGCTGAATTGGAAAATCCGACACATCAATTAAAAATGGTTCAACCTCGATATTATCCTCAAGACTCTCCTCAATATTTAATCCATCTATGCCATTATCATCAAAATCTAGACGCATATGCGATTCGGGGGAAACATTTAATAACTCAGGATGATGATTTGAACATAAAATTTCTATTAAATCGACAGGTTCATCATCCGAAATATTTCCGGCGTCTATATCCTCAATCAAGTGAAAATCAATTTCTTTAGACACTTCATCCACAGCATGGATATTTATCAATGTAGGTTCTAGAGTGGAGGTGTAAAGATCGAAAGGATTAGGTGCGGTTTCACTCGAAAGGGGTTCCTCACAATTTGGCAAATCAAACACTACAAAATCGCACAACTCATTTTTATTTTCAACTGGTGAATCATTTGGAACAATCGATGGAAAACCGGAGTTGTGGGCTTCAATTGGGTAAGGGTAGGTTTGATTTGAAAATCCTCTCTCATTCTCACTCTGTCCAACTGCCGCCTTATACATTGAAAAATTCGGAGCTAGCGGGACACTAGCTACCGGTTCACTAGGCTGCATAAGGGCGGCCATGGATGCTTCCACATTCCTCATTATTTTATTTGTTGCAGCAATATATGCTTCCAACGACTCTTCCAAACTAGACTTAGGTGGTGAGGGGGTTTCAGTAAAAGATTCAAGATTAGTTGGGTATGTGAAACTCCCTAATGGCTGTGTCGAAACAGCGTCTAGTGAAGGTGGGAAGGTCGGGTATGACTGGTAGGAAGTGGGTGGTAAGACAGGAGTAGGGTCAACATATGGATAAGAAGATGAATAAATGTGCGGATCCCTAAAACTAGATGAGTGGAGAGGGGTGAAAGATCGACTGCGAGATTGAGCAATATGCTCAGCAATGGACATCGGCCTAGGAGTGACAGAAGGACTTGAAGAAGTGGTATCAACATATGTAGGTTGTAAAGGTTGACTCGGTTGACACGAAATGGGTTGAAAAGTCAAACTATTTCTCCTAGACGCCTCTATTTGATCTTTCAACGAAATTTTTGGCAAGGAGGGATCGTTTTTAAATTGACCAAAACAATTGACGAACGACGCAAAGTTAGGTTCGGGATACCAAAATTCGGCAAGAGATTTATGATGTGGGGTACCCATGATAGAAGAGTGCAAGGATTTCTTAGTGACAAAATTTTTGCAAGTTTTTAAAAGATTTTTCTCTTTATTTTTTTTTATTGGAGAGTTTTGCAATAAGGTTTTAGAAAATGGGACTCGTGACACAAATGTATCAACCACACATGCACAATCAGGCCTAGATCTAGGGTCGCCTAGGTCTACTAGACAGCTCCTAACTAGGGCTAGAAATAGACCTCGAACCGCCTCTTCACGGACAAGTACGGCCAGGTAAGTGGGAAGGAACCACCACTACAGTAGGCCTAATTAATAACCACTAGCCTAGACAATGCAAAGTCGGTTAGGATAAACGGCCGATGCCTACCCTAGTCCTTTTCCTATTGAGCTCGCTGTCCTTAGGTCTGAGTCTAATCTTTTTTAATTAAAGGTGGTCGATGCAAAATGCTTTAGGTGTTTTCTGGGGTCCTGGGAAGGGTGATGAAATCCCCACCCAATCTGAGTTTGGTCAATTAGCCCCTTAGAGTCCGGTTAAATTATGCAAAACAAATAAAATTTCACTTGCAATCAAAAATTTTAGCGCGGCGCAAAGAAACCTGCAGAAAATCTGTTATTTAGAAGGGGGGAAAGACTTTTTACGCAAAGAATTCCTGCAGAAATTTTTTACAGTGGAGATATGGAGGTTACAGAGGAGAGGGAGAGAAAAAAAACCACACAAATTTTTAGGGCTGACGTGGCAATGCAAGCGCAGAACCGCGGCCGTGGACCCTTATTTGCGGCGGAAGCGCGGCTGAGAAGAGGGATCGGGCTTTGGAAATTTTTGTACTGTTCTGCGCTTACAATTTCTCTCTGTTCTTATGCTCCTTCTTCTGTTTTGACCTTCTGTAAAACTCCAGATCCAAAAGTCTTTGCTGTTCCTGCAAGATTCAAATAGCAAACCCTTCAAACAGATCAAAGTTGATAATTTTTTTGTATTTTTTTTTATATTTTCAGATTTTTATAATTTTTAAAATTTATATCAACCCGAAAATTCACAAAAAGAAAGATTACGCCGTCCCCGGCAACGACGCCATTTGATTAGTGTCAAAGATATGAGTTTACCGCAATCAGAAACGGCGTCGCTTCACAGCTAGCCGGTGAGTGCGGGTCGATCCACAGAGACGGGTAAATTCCTTTTATGTGTTTTAACGAGTTGATTCTATTTGTCGTTTTGATTGGTTTATAAAAATCTATAAAAACTAGATCTAATTAATCTAATTAAGAGTCTTGTTAGGGTTAGGCTTAGGGGAAGTTTTGGAGATTAATGTTTTCTTCACCGCTTTCAATGCCTTCTTTTTTTAGATCTATTAGATGTTACGTTAATTATCAATAAAGTGGATACGAATCTTTTGGGAAGATGTTTCTTCCTCTAGATTTGTATCCTTCCTTTGTTGATAATTACCCTAACCCCCATGGAAAACGCGCGCAACCGGCCCTTTATACTACGGTTCACCGTTACCTCGAGGGGTAGGGTGCCGTAGGGAGCGGATGTGTGCGTATGCATGGAGTTCTAACTCTAAAGTGAAGATGGCATTGAAAGGGGTGAGAGATCTCATCTCTCAACCCTTTCGCTAAGGCTAACCCTAACAAGCGAGGAGACTACTCGCTCATTAGGGGATGATAACTTATACTAGAAAATAAAAGCAAGGAAATAAATTACCTACAGATTTGATGGCTCCCTCCAAGTAGAAGACAGAATAGATCTGAATGTCACTCCCAGAAATTCTGAACTTTATTTATTGAAAAGAGGCATAGGGTTTTACAATTTAAGATTACAATTTATAAGTAAACAGGAGAATTAGGGTTTCAGAGTCTCGCACATGCGCAATTACTGATTTGCCCCCTAAGAATCCCAACACCCACACCGACGCACCGTCTCAGATAAAATTGCACCGACATGCGCAGTAGATGGCCGCGGATCCGCGGCATTTGTTGGCTTGGGCCGCGGATCCGCGGCATTTGTTGGCTTGGGCCGCGGATCCGCGGCCCTTTAGTGGTCTTGGGCCTCCAACTTTCTGTGGTTGGCTTTTATTCTCTTGGGCTTCTTAGTTTGATTGTTCTTTTCTCTGTTGGGCTTCTTAGTGTTCTCCAGATCTTTAGTGAAAGCTTGTTCGTATCTTTTGACCGTTCACTTGACATTCTGAACCTTGCACTGTTCTTCGACTAGACTTGTTTAGGACCCGTCTACTTGTTGGTCAAAAGTCCCTTTTCTGTTGTTTTGTGTCTTTTTCACTGTATTTGCTCCAGAGACCTGTATCCTGTAACATGCAACAAACGTGCGTCAAGAGTACCTGTTTACTGATAAAACGGATAAGAATAGGGGAATGAAAAATGTAATATTATGGTCTGAACACGCGGCGCAAAGAATCCTGCACAAGAACAGTTTATTGGAAGGGGGAGAAGAGTTTGCGCAAAGAAATCTGCAGAAAACATAGTTTATTGGAGTCCAGAGGAGTGGGAGAGAGGAGAAAGACTTACAGAAAGAAAATGGTACCCTGATTCCACCAAGTGGCCGCGGTTCCGCGGCCTAAGCTTGCTTATGCCGCGGTTCTGGGGAATTGGGACTTCAGTTTTCTGGTTTGGGCTGTTTTGGGTGTCCTCTGCTGTTTTTAAGACCCTGAATATGGATTTGCTCACTGGAACTGCTCCAGAATCTTAAAGTAGACCGTTTGCTTCGTTTTGTCCGTCGCGGTGTAGCCGCGAAATGTGGGTCTATCTTCCCACGTCTTTGGCACTGAACTTGAACTCCGTATATTCTACGTCATGGCCACTGAACTCGAACTTCGTATTTTCCTGCACACTTGCACAAAAACTAATCAAAAATAACAAGATGATTTTTTTACAACGTATATTTTTTTGTTTTGTTTTTCGGTTATATTTATATTCACAAGTTAACCCGAAATTACAAAAAGAAATAAACTACCGTCTCCCCGGCAACGGCGCCATTTGATTGTTAGAGATTCTGCGTGTTCAAGTTTAGTTAATTACCGCAATCAAGACGGTTTCGCTTGTAGCTAGCCGGTTGAGTACGGGTCGTCCGCAGGGAGATGGGAATCTTTTTCTATGTGCTTTAACGAGTTAAGTCCAGCTTTCCAGATTTTTGTTGTGATTAATTAGGTGTTAAAGTGATATGTAAAGAGAGCTTGTTAGGGTTAGGATTAGGTTAGTTTGAGTTAGGAGTCTCCCACATCTTTCGTTGCCCCTCTTAATATCGGCGTTACGGTAATCGGCAACAACGGGGATTAGCACGACTAGGAAGGAACTTGCGAGTATAAGCTAGGCTTTCCAACGCATAAGTTCTTCCTTTTGGTGCTTGTCCGTCCGTTCTTGGCTCTTAGCCATAACCTCCGGTTAATTCAACCACAACCGGTCTCACTACGGAATCACCGCTATCATGTAGGATAGGGTGCCGTAAGGAGCGGATTGCGGTTCAATTAACGGGAGTCGAATTAAGTTGTAGGGCAAGGAAAGAGTGAGAGAGATTTCCTTCTCTCAAACTTCCCTTATCCTACCCTAACAAGTATGAAACTACTCACACATCATAATGAAAAGAAAACAAAACAAAAGAGGAAGATAGAAAGAAAGAGATTAGAAGATAACAACTAGCTATTTGCGACCTCACCTTGGCAAGGATCAAGCGTGAGCATCATGGTTGTTTTAAGGATAAAGAAAAAGAGAAAAGAAAGAAACAACAAGAAATAACAACAACTAAGTTAACAAATTAAAATTACAAGCAATTATAAAAGAGCAAGACAAGATATAATAGCAAAGGAGTCTTCTTTATTCATCATTCTTCACTCACAAAGCTCACTACAAGTTTTAATGGAGAAGAGATGAGAAGAGGAAGAAGAAACACAATTAAACCTAGAAAATAAAATACAAGATTATGCACCCCTTTCTTCACAAGGATCTGGGGTATTTATAGGATGGAAAATGAAAACCTAGGGCAAAATTCTGCCTCTATACAAAAAGTCCAAACTACCCCTGAAATACGACCTTCTGACTCGCCAGTATGGCCGCGGATCCGCGGCCTAAGCATGCTTAGGCCGCGGTTCCGCGGCCTACTTAGGGAATTGGGTCACCAATTTTGGTGACATCTCCTGGATTGTAATGTGCTTCAGTATGGTATATGATTTTTCTCATAATTTCTTCACGATTTTTCCAGAATTTCTGTTGAGCAAAAGGTGATTTGATGTGTATCTTTTTGTCATGATTTCCTCGAGCTCCGTGTAGATTTCTTGGATCTTGTGCTTCCATTGAGCCTTGTGCATGAAAATGACATTGATTTGACATTTCGTCTCTTAAACTGGTGTGTGGCAACAGACGGATAAAGAGCGGAGATCCATGTTTTATCTGTGGTCGGCAGGAACCCGGATTTTGTCGTGTTTTCCATGAATTTCACCGTTTTAGAACCGAGAACCTGTATCCTGCAATTGACTAGCAAACACGGCTCAAGAGTATCTACCGATATGCAATGTGATAAAAATTGGGCGATATGAAAATGCAAAAATCTGATATGAACAAAAGCTTAATGAAGCTTCAAGCAAAGCCAAAGAAAACCACCATTTTTGAATTACTAAATAATTAAAAACCTTAACCATTAACCTAAACATGGTGTAAGTCATACACACACCCAAGTTTGCATGTATCATCAAACATGATACAAACAAGTGCACAAATATATATCACATATACAACTTGTGCACATCAAGTGAGAAAAATCAATCTTAAGTGAACCAATAGTAGTTAATGTAAAGTAATATATCAAATATATAATTATACATTAAATCATTAAATCAATACTTGATTTAATGATCCGGTCATATCGCATATAACCGACTAATATCAAGTGTATCAATGTATCGAATCAACACTTGATTCGGTAACCCGGCTATATCACATATAACCGATCAATGATACAAATCGCGAGAATAGAATACGGTATCACATACTGGTATTATTCTTGGTCCCACACATATCTCATATGCGCTCCTATTTCGTTTTGCTTGAGCCAGGAAACCTCTGTGTAGGACTCTAAAGACTCGTCAATACGCCGGCAGTAGGTGGTGATCATATTAATCACCCACAAGCCGCAAGCGGTCTGCTAAACGTAACGGCCACCCGGGTATTGAGCGATCAGAAGATCAACGAGCAAGCCTGCTCACACTCCTGCGAATCCAACCAGTAACACTTACCGCACAGTCCGGTCTGTTCGCCTGATATGTCGCATATCTCGCCTCGGGGTGGTAAACGTCAGACCCCCAGTAGCTTGATAAGTCATGCCGATGTAAGGTCCATAACAAGCATGAAACTACTGATAACACTTACCAGTAAATCAGTGCAATCCTGGCCAGGAATTTCCAGTTATGGCCAGTAGAGCATAGCGCAACATCAACCCCCAATACCGAGAGAGATGAATCCCCTCCTATCGCTCATTGCCTCCTTGTGAATCGGGACTGTACCCAAAAAACACCTGTTTGCACGACTTAGTAGAGCCGTGGTAGGGTGGAAATCAAAGCACAGTGGGAGACACACAAGACTCTATGACATCTCGGGTCAACAGACTAAGCTGTACCAGTGTCACCAGAGAACTGCCATCTGACGTAAGGTATAATACCATCTGGGAGTTCTCGGCCAGTCCGTTCAGTGTACCCAGTCTCCACTGAGCACCCGCATACCATCTCTGATGTCAAACACTAATGGATATGGGATCATCCATCGCCCATCACATGGGTCGAGAAGATATACGCTAGTCTACTCTGGAATATCGATGCACCGTCTTGATATTCCCACGACTAGGAACATTGAAGGATGCACTCATGGACTACCTAGGCCCCACTAGTATGATCTTCATCATAGTCCTGGAAGTCGAGTACACATCTTAAGGGCTTTATCAACATGTAACAGAGAGACAATAAGTATACATGTTAAGATAAAGAGCAACTAGATAGCGTACTATCATGTCGAGCAAGAAAGTCCTACCTATATATGTCCCAGCATCGACTAAAATATACATCTCATGTACAGTAATGGCCTCTAGGGCATACATATAACTAACAATGTGCATACATGCATGCATACAAAAATAGAAAAAGGGTTTAATTAAAGAATTAATCTAAAAGTCATTTGTTAAATCAACACTTGATTTTGCAAACCGGTCATATCATATACGACCCAACCAATAGAAAATGCCTGATTAATATACGGTATCACATATCCATATTTAATCGGGTCCTCGCTCATATCTCATATGCACACCACATCTTTTCGCCTGAGTTAGGAAACTTCATTGTGGGACTCTAAGACTCGTCAATACGCCGGCAGTAGGTGATGATCATATCAAACACCCACAAGCCGCAAGCGGTCAGCTAAACGTAACTGCCACCCGGGTATTGAGCGATCAGAAGAAAACCAGCAAAGCTGTCAAAACTCCCGTCGAGCCAACTGGCAACACTTACCGTACAGTCCGGTCTCTTCATCAGATATGTTGCATATCGAGTCTAGGGATGGAATCGTCGACCCCAATAACTCAATAAGTCATGCTGGTGTATGGCTCATAACAGATCGAGAAACTACTGATAACGCTTATCAGTAAATCTCAGCAGCCCTGGCCAGGGACTTCCTGTTATCGCCAATCGAGCATAGCACAACATTAACTCCCAATACCGGGAGAGACGAAACCCCTCCTATCGCTTATTGCCTCCATGTGCCTCGGGACCGTACCCAAAGTCCACCTGTTTGCACGACTCAATAGAGCCGTGGTAGGGTGGATATTAAACTGCAGTGGGATGACACACAAGACTCTATAACGATCTTGGGTCTACAGACTAACCTGTACCAGTGTCACCTGAGAACTGCTATCCGACGATAGATATAATACCATATAGGAGTTCTCTGTGAGTCCGTTCAGTGTACCCAGTCTCCACTGAGGAGTAGCATATACTCACAGTAGGATCGGGATCCAAATATCATCGTGTGACGAAACTGAAGGAATCCTACCAGAATCATCACACTCCAAATGGTATGCAACACTAGCAAGTTTCAGTTCTTTTGAAACTCCCGATGTGGATTTTTTCCCCATGCTTTTATGACCTTGACTTTGGCCAAAATATCATAAGTCACATGTCAAGTTCTACCCGTCATTCTCCAGGTTAATTTGGATCCACCCGTACCTACCCTTGACTTTGGCCAAAATGGCAGTACGACTGTCCCAAACCAACGCATCTATCTATGCTACACATGAATACCCAATAGCTACCAATCACTATGCCTTGACTTTGTCCAACATGCATAGCTTGAATACTATTGAATATTCATGTGAAACGACGGAGGGCTACGAATGGTTTTGGCGAAACCGTGAACGTAGTGAACTTGATATAATCGATGGAACGAGATAGCTTTTAAAAGGAGTGGCTCAAACTCCGCATTTAAAAGTTGGTTTTGAAAAGAATCGAGTGGTTTTTCGAAAGTGTTCCAACGACTTTTACTTGGTTTATTTTCTTGCATTAGTTCTTTTAATGCGTGATATTCTTGCATTAGTTCTTTTAATGCGTCCCATCATTTAATCCTACCATTGCAGAAAACAACCAAAATATGACGTACGCTTATGCCATTCGCATTCGCCACGTGGCCCCGTCATTACCCGTTAGGTTACTTAACTAACGACAGAGCGGGGGCTGGGCTAGCACGGCTGTAAAACATAAGCTACGCCTAAATAATATCATATATAGATATATTGCAATGATATCCATTTCAGATCACAGATGAACACATTGGATATACTAGGAACCCGCAATTTGTACGAGCCTGTAACGAAAAGCAGATTACACGGTCGCGGTGAATAGCCAATACCCCACCCAAGACCCCTACGGGTGCGGCAAACTACTCGCCAAGTACCCGAAGCGAAGCAACCTCCCTCAACTCCGTGAGTAGGACACTCGGCACTTCGGCATACCCGGTAGTTTGTGCACCCACTTCATGGGTCTATCCTTGGAGCAAAAACAGTAAAAAGAAATTATACAATGACGGCTACAACCCCGACCCGGTTGTGCGGCCATACAAATAATTATTACATCAATTTACAAATTTACATGAATTGAAAGAAAAGAAAACTCTCGTCTCACAACCCCCGGCTATTCACCCGCGACAATCCAATGAATTCATATACACATTCCAGCAACATTACAGATCACAGATTTGTATAACCCCCACTAATCGACATATAGCGATTAGCAGACGTTCAATACAAATATCACATCACAGATAAAAACCCGTCAGCTTAAGTCTTTAGAAGTTCGATCAAAAATACGGATTTTTAGGCCCCAAACACAAAATTTTCGCTCTGGAAAATCTGGGCTGAAAAGACATATTTCAAAAATCCCAAAATACCCCATTGAATATACTGTAGCAAAGAAGATCCAGAGAGGAGCCAATACGGCCGCGGAACCGCGGCAATAGCAAGCTATTGCCGCGTTTCCGCGGTGCTTTGATGAGATCAGAGGAACGTCTTTCTACAATATACTCTAAAAACCCTGAGTCGATTTTTGAAGCATGATTTATTACTTTTACAGTACTTTGAAAATCGACAGCAAGCATGAATTTCGGGTTCATTTCGGGACTTTTTCTCCGATCGAATTTCTAGCTACTATGCTAACATGTTAGATAGAGTTTAACTAGGCTCTGATACCACTGTAAGTCCATGCTACCTCTCCCGGTACTTTCGGGCATGCGGAATTTGGTGAAAAACAATTTTCTAGAGGCGGTAACATGGACTCAAAACCGGATCTTTGTTAAACATCTAACTAACAACCTAACTAGGAGATGTTAACTACTCGGTTAGGAGGTTATACCTTTCTTTCTTGAACTCCTTCGTCTTCAAGCCTCGATGGTTGTCCGGATCGGCTTCACCCCGTCGTCTCCTTGCGCCGAAGATCGATCCACCTGAAAGCTTCTACCTTTGGCTTCTTCTTCGAACTTTGAAGAAACTAGTTCACTCGGTTTGCTAAACCTTGTGAACTAGAGTGAGTAGAGGAGAGTGTGTTGGGATTTTTCTCTATGGTTCTTGGTTCTCAACACATGAGACAAGTGAACCATAGACTAAAGAGAGGGAGAGCAAGAGGAAGAAGATGAGAGCTCAAGAACACAAGAGAGAGAAATGAATGAAAGAAAGAGCAAGACTTTTCTCTCTTGGCTCTCATAATCCAAAACCATCATAACCAATAATAGCAATCAAGTATAAGTGATGGTTTAAGCTACAATAGCCATATCATTTCATGCACTCATTTTGCACAAAAGATCAAGCAAGCAAAAGTCTTTGCCATGAAATGATAGCCATTGTCATCATGATGGTCAACTAGTCCAACCTAGTCAACCGGTCAACAAAGTCAACAAGCCAACAAAGTCAACCCCTCAACAACCATGTCACTATAATACTTAATTAATATTATTGTTAATTACATATCATATTCTCATTAGGGTTGAGCAAAAAGTCAATAGTCAACAGTCAACGGTCAACAACCCTAATGAGAATCCTCTGCCTCTGTCTCTTCGTCAACTGTGCATACACACCCGCATCCGCGTTCCGAGGAACACGAATACACACTGGATAAAACCAATCCTAAAATGTACACTAGGATCTGGCTTAAACCAAAGCCCGCTAGTGTTAACTGTCCGGACACTGTACGTGCACAAGTGCACGGATGTGACCGGACCCTGTCGCAAAACCATGCGACCTGTCGCAAAACCATGCGACCTCTACTCTTTTGCCTAAAGGCAAATAGCTTTCTGTGTGGGACTCTAAAGACTCGACACTACGCTGGCAGTGGGTTTAACCACAGACCGCAAGCGGCACTAGCTGTGCGTAACGGTCCCCAGGTAGATGCCGACAACAAGACTGACGAGGTGAAACCCATCTGAACTCCTAATGAGTCTGACTGTGACAGTCTCCGTACAGTCCGGTCTGTTCGTCTGAAACATCGCATGGCGGGCTTAGGGGGCGGTAAACGTCAGTCCCCTAATAGCGGTACAAGTCGTGTCGGAGTGAAGTCCAATACACCCTGAGATAACACTGGAAGCCTACCAGTATATCTCGCTTGCCCTGGCCAGGGACTACTCATGTAATGGCTCTCCCAGACACAGCGCGATGTCAACCCCCAATACCGGGAGAGACGAATCCTGTCTAACCGTCACTGCCTCCAAGTGCTTCGGGACTGCACCCAACTCCTACCTGTTTGCACGACTCCTTTGAGCCGTGGTAGGGTAGTAATCAAAGTACAGTGGGAACACACTCGAGGCGAAGTGACAGTGTCAAGTCAGTGGACTAAGCTGTACTCATGTCACCTGGGAACTGATAACTGACGATAGGTATAATACCAACCGGCCAGTTCCCGACAAGTCCTGTCCAGTGTACTCATAACCTAACGAGCACCCGCATACTATCTCCAGCACGACGTACTAACGGCTGTGGGACAGACCGTCTCCCACACTGGGACGAGAAGCGCATGCGCTAGTCTACTCCAGAGTATCGATGCCCTGTCTCGATAGTCCTGCGACTAGGGACCTGCATAAGGATGTGCTTATAGATTACCCAGCCCCCACTAGTGTGACTGCCATCACAACGCTGGTTATCAAGCAAAGATCCTAAGGGCTACACTAATGTGTATAGGTGATATACTAAAATAAACACAAGTACACATTGAAGTAGAAACAAACCAAGTAGCATACTACTATTTTGAGCAAGATTGTATATACAAGGTGAATATCCCAAGCTTCCATTAAGTAATATACAAACTAGTATGATACAGTAATGGCCTCTAGGGCATATACACTAACAATCTCCCACTTGCACTAAGGCCATGTACTGGCGTATCGAAGACCTATCATCTCGATCAGCCGCTCGAACTGAGTCTGGGGAAAGGCCTTGGTGAATGGATCTGCAGTGTTATCTTCTGAAGCAACCCTCCGAACCTCGATCTCCTGGCGATCCACGATCTCCCTGATCAGGTGATACCGCCTCAAGATGTGTCTGGATCTCTGATGGGACCTGGGTTCCTTCGCTAAAGCTATAGCCCCGTTGTTGTCGCAATACAGAGGTATTGGATCAACAATGGACGGAACCACCTGAAGTTCTTTCAAGAACTTCCTCATCCAGACGGCTTCTTTTGCGGCATCAGATGCAGCTATGTATTCCGCTTCCATAGTCGAGTCAGCAACGGTTTCCTGTTTGGAACTCTTCCAACACACCGCCCCTCCATTGAGGGTAAAGACAAAACCCGACATGGACTTGGAATCATCCTTGTCACTCTGGAAGCTGGAGTCAGCAAAGGCTTCGATCTGGAGGTCTTTTCCGCCATACACCAAGAACATCTCCTTAGTCCTTCTCAGGTACTTGAGAATGTTCTTTACCGCTATCCAGTGTTTCTCCCCAGGGTTTGACTGATACCGGCTTACCACACTCAGTGCATAAGCTACATCCGGTCTGGTACACAACATCACATACATTATAGATCCTACCGCAGAAGCGTAGGGTAAAATAGACATGCGATCCCTCTCCAAATCAGTCTTGGGAGTCATCTCTTTAGAGAGGATGATCCCGTGACAAGCCGGTAGGTTACCGCGCTTGGAATCTTCCATACTGAATCTTTTCAGTATGGTGTCGATGTACCTGGACTGTGAAAGTCCTAATATCCTCTTGGATCTATCACGATGGATCCGGATCCCCAGGATGTATGAGGCATCACCCAGGACTTTCATGGAGAACCTGTGTGACAAGAACCCCTTGACAGATTGTAGCATAGGAATGTCATTTCCTATTAAGAGAATGTCATCCACGTATAAAACGAGGAATACTACAGTTCTCGCTACAAATCTACTATAGATGCATGGTTCATCTGGATTTTTGATAAATCCAAATTCCTTGACCGTCTCATCAAAACAGATGTTCCAACTCCGCGATGCCTGCTTTAGTCCATAGATGGACTTAAGCAACTTGCACACCTTTCCGCTGCTCCCACTCTGAATGAAACCCTCTGGTTGGTCCATATAGACACACTCCTCTAAATTTCCATTTAGAAAAGCGGTCTTTCCGTCCATTTGCCAGATCTCATAATCGTGGAAGGCAGCAATGGCAAGAAGGATCCGAATGGATTTCAGCATAGCCACTGGAGAAAAGGTTTCATCATAGTCCAAGCCAGGTCTTTGATGGAAACCCTTTGCAACAAGTCTAGCTTTATAGGTCTCAACCTGTCCATCTACACCAATCTTCCTTTTGAAGATCCACTTGCATCCTACGGGTTTTACCCCGTCTGGAGCAATGTCCAACGTCCATACTTTGTTGGTGTACATGGACTCCATTTCGGTCCGCATTGCATCCAGCCATTTTACCGAGTCAACGCTCTGAACGGCCTGCTGGAAGCTAGTAGGCTCATCATAATCTATGATGCAATCCTCTCTATCCCCGTCTATGAGAAAACTGTAGTATCTCTCGGGCGGATGAGACTGCCTACTACTCTTACGGAGCGGCGTAGGAATGTCCTGTTCTTTTGAACTCTCTGGTTCCTCTAAGCTTTTAGTAATAGCTCGTGGTTCTGGAATTTCTTCCAGTTCTACTGCGCTCCCACTAATTTCCTTTTCTAAGAACTGGTGTTCTAGAAAGTGGGCATGACGAGAAACAAAAACCTTTTGTTCCTCTTCGCAATAGAAGAAATATCCCTTGGAGTTCTTTGGATATCCCACGAACTTGCACTGTACTGAGCGTGCCTCGAGCTTGTCCGCATGCTGCTTTTTGATAAAAGCTGGACTTCCCCATGTCTTAATGTGATTAAGATAGGGTCTCTTCCCACACCACATCTCATATGGTGTAGTAGGCACAGTCTTAGTGGGAACTCGGTTCAAAAGGTATGCAGCTGATTCTAGCGCATACCCCCAGAATGATCGCGGTAACTCAGCGTTACTCATCATGGACCGTACCATATCCAATAGGGTTCGATTCCGTCTCTCCGATACACCGTTATGTTGCGGAGTGTATGGAGGAGTAAGCTGAGAGAGAATTCCGTTCTCTTTTAAATAGTCCAGGAACTCGGCACTTAAGTATTCTCCACCTCGATCCGATCTTAGAATCTTGATCTTTTGCCGGTTTGTTTTTCTACTTCATTCTTATATTCCTGGAATTTTCCAAAGGCTTCGGACTTATGTTTCATTAAGAAGACATAACCGTACCTTGAAAAGTCATCCGTAAAAGTAATGAAGTAAGAATAACCGCTTCGCGCATGTGTAGACATTGGACCACACACGTCGCTGTGTACGAGTCCCAAGAGCTCGCTCGCTCTTACTCCGTGTCCAGTGAACGGAGTCTTTGTCATCTTTCCTTTGAGACAGGATTGACAAGTGGCATACGATTGATATTCGAACGAGTCCAAATATCCTTCTGTATGTAACTTCGTTAACCTTCTCTCATTGATGTGACCCAGTCTACAATGCCACAAGAAAGTCTGATTGATTTCCGGAGATTTTCTTTTGTGTGTATTCGGACATTGAAAATTTGCGGTTGGTTTAATACGTATATGCCATTGCTTAATGTACCTGACCCAATCAGAACTTGATTAAGGTGAATGTTTACAACATTACTTACAAACGCAAATTCATAACCTTCTTTAGAAGTCAAAGATACAGAAATGATATTACAAGTTGCGTTGGGTACAAAATAGCAATTACGAAAAACCAAAACATGTCCATCTGACAACCCCAGGTGACAGTCCCCCACGGCCTTAGCATCCATGCTAGCTCCGTTTGCAACTTTGAGGGTCATGTCACCTGCCTTCAAAACCCTACGGTTTCTCAACGCCTGCAAAGAATTACAGATATGAGATCCTGATCCGGTATCCAATACCCAGGAAGTAGAGTTTATTGAAAGACAGTTTTCAATAACATACACACCTGAAGCTGAAGCCGCAACCTGCTTCAGATCCTGTGTTCTGTCCTTCCAAGCCCAGCAATCATTTTTCCAGTGTCCCTTCTTATGACAATAGAAGCATTCTTCCTTATCCACAAGCTTTCCCACTTTCTTTATTGCTTTTGCCTTTCCCTTCGTATCCACTTTACTAACACCGCCCCTTGGTTTGGCGGGGGCTTTCTTCTTCTTTCCCTTGGCTTTTGCCTTGGACCTAGAAGAGGAAGATCCTCCTACAAACAAAGTGGATGTTTCCCTACCTTTCTGTAGGGTGCCCTCTGCGCTCCTCAGCATGTTGAGGAGTTCTGAAAGTTCAACTTCCTTTTCTTGTAAGTTGAAGTTCAGGATAAACTGGGCGTAAGTGGAAGGAAGGGACTGGAGAATCAAGTCCGTATAGAGCTCATTCTCCAACGTGGTCCCAAGGTCCGCGAGCTCTTCTATCTAGCCAATCATCTTAAGCACGTGTTCCGCTACCGATGATCCGACGGCCAACCTTGCCGAAAATAACTTCTTCGACACTTCGTATCTTGCGATACGAGACTGCTCTCCATACAGTTCTTTTGTATGGAGAAATATGGATTCGAGGTCCATATTCTCGTGCCTCCTCTGATGTTCGTTGTCCATAGAGGCAAGCACGAGGCACTTGGCTTTCGCGCAATCGATTTCCCAGGTCTTACGGATTTCTTTATCCGCGACGCTGGTTTTGGGACCTGGGACAGGGGGAGCTTTGGTGGTAAGAAGATACCCCAGCTTGTCGTAAGTGATTGCCATCTAGACATTCCTGAGCCAATCTTTGTAGTTTGGCCCTGTCAGTATATTTTTATCTAGGAGTAACTTAAGTCCAGTCATGTCGATTGGTCGCTGCAATTAGGAGAGAGAAGAAACACTCAGCATGATGCTCTTGCAAGTTTAGAATGGTTTTTAGTTTGTCTAAACAGGATGGCTCCCACTGTTTCTCGAATCCCTCTTCAAACCAAAAAGGAAGAATTAGTCAGGATCAATCTCACCGTACAATTCTTGCTTAACCGTTCAGCCAGCCCAGTGTCGGTACTTCGAGGGAGGTTTTCCAACGCTTTCGTGAAGTTCCTTAATTAAATAACCTCTTTTCCCTGGGGGCGTAGCCGCGCTAACACCTTTCTAGACACCTACTTGGTTTATAACATTGATCGTTAAGTGAGAAATTTCCCGAGGAGTAGCATATACTCACAGTAGGATCGGGATCCAAATATCATCGTGTGACGAAACTGAAGGAATCCTACCAGAATCATCACACTCCAAATGGTATGCAACACTAGCAAGTTTCAGTTCTTTTGAAACTCCCGATGTGGATTTTTGCCCCATGCTCTTATGACCTTGACTTTGGCCAAAATATCATAAGTCACATGTCAAGTTCTACCCGTCATTCTCCAGGTTAATTTGGATCCACCCGTACCTACCCTTGACTTTGGCCAAAATGGCAGTACGACTGTCCCAAACCAACGCATCTATCTATGCTACACATGAATACCCAATAGCTACCAATCACTATGCCTTGACTTTGGCCAACATGCATAGCTTGAATACTATTGAATATTCATGTGAAACGACGGAGGGCTACGAATGGTTTTGGCGAAACCGTGAACGTAGTGAACTTGATATAATCGATGGAACGAGATAGCTTTTAAAAGGAGTGGCTCAAACTCCGCATTTAAAAGTTGGTTTTGAAAAGAACCGAGTGGTTTTTCGAAAGTGTTCCAACGACTTTTACTTGGTTTATTTTCTTGCATTAGTTCTTTTAATGCGTGATATTCTTGCATTAGTTCTTTTAATGCGTCCCATCATTTAATCCTACCATTGCAGAAAACAACCAAAATATGACGTACGCTTATGCCATTCGCATTCGCCACGTGGCTCCGTCATTACCCGTTAGGTTACTTAACTAACGACAGAGCGGGGGCTGGGCTAGCGCGGCTGTAAAACATAAGCTACGCCTAAATAATATCATATATAGATATATTGCAATGATAGCCATTTCAGATCACAGATGAACACATTGGATATACTAAGAACCCGCAATTCGTACGAGCCTGTAACGAAAATCAGATTACACGGTCGCGGTGAATAGCCAATACCCCACCCAAGACCCCTACGGGTGCGGCAAACTACCCGCCAAGTATCCGAAGCGAAGCAACCTCCCTCAACTCCGTCAGTAGGCCACTCGGCACTTCGGCATACCCGGTAGTTTGTGCACCCACTCCATGGGTCTATCCTTGGAGCAAAAACAGTAAAAAGAAATTATACAATGACGGCTACAACCCCGACACGGTTGTGCGGCCATACAAATAATTATTACATCAATTTACAAATTTACATGAATTGAAAGAAAAGAAAACTCTCATCTCACAACCCCCGGCTATTCACCCGCGACAATCCAATGAATTCATATACACATTCCAGCAACATTACAGATCACAGATTTGTATAACCCCCACTAATCGACATATAGCGATTAGCAGACGTTCAATACAAATATCACATCACAGATAAAAACCCGTCAGCTTAAGTCTTTAGAAGTTCGATCAAAAATACGGATTTTTAGGCCCCAAACACAAAATTTTCGCTCTGGAAAATCTGGGCTGAAAAGACATATTTCAAAAATCCCAAAATACCCCACTGAATATACTGTAGCAAAGAAGATCCAGAGAGGAGCCAATACGGCCGCGGAACCGCGGCAATAGCAAGCTATTGCTGCGTTTCCGCGGTGCTTTAATGAGATCAGAGGAACGTCTTTCTACAGTATACTCTAAAAACCCTGAGTCGATTTTTGAAGCATGATTTATTACTTTTACAGTACTTTGAAAATCGACAGCAAGCATGAATTTCGGGTTCATTTCGGGACTTTTTCTCCGATCGAATTTCTAGCTACTATGCTAACATGTTAGATAGAGTTTAACTAGGCTCTGATACCACTGTAAGTCCATGCTACCTCTCCCGGTACTTTCGGGCATGCTGAATTTGGTGAAAAACAATTTTCTAGAGGCGGTAACATGGACTCAAAACCGGATCTTTGTTAAACATCTAACTAACAACCTAACTAGGAGTTGTTAACTACTCGGTTAGGGGGTTATACCTTTCTTTCTTGAACTCCTTCGTCTTCAAGCCTCGATGGTTGTCCGGATCAGCTTCACCCCGTCGTCTCCTTGCGCCGAAGATCGATCCACCTGAAAGCTTCTACCTTTGGCTTCTTCTTCGAACTTTGAAGAAACTAGTTCACTCGGTTTGCTAAACCTTGTGAACTAGTGTGAGTAGAGGAGAGTGTGTTGGGATTTTTCTCTATGGTTCTTGGTTCTCAACACATGAGACAAGTGAACCATAGACTAAAGAGAGGGAGAGCAAGAGGAAGAAGATGAGAGCTCAAGAACACAAGAGAGAGAAAGGAAATGAAAGAAAGAGCAAGACTTTTCTCTCTTGGCTCTCATAATCCAAAACCATCATAACTAATAATAGCAATAAAGTATAAGTGATGGTTTAAGCTACAATAGCCATATCATTTCATGCACTCATTTTGCACAAGAGATCAAGCAAGCAAAAGTCTTTGCCATGAAATGATAGCCATTGTTATCATGATGGTCAACTAGTCCAACCTAGTCAACCGGTCAACAAAGTCAACAAGCCAACAAAGTCAACCCCTCAACAACCATGTCACTATAATACTTAATTAATATTATTGTTAATTACATATCATATTCTCATTAGGGTTGAGCAAAAAGTCAATAGTCAACAGTCAACGGTCAGCAACCCTAATGAGAATCCTCTGCCTCTGTCTCTTAGTCAACTGTGCATACATACCCGCATCCGCGTTCCGAGGAACACGAATACACACTGGATAAAACTAATCCCAAAACGTACACTAGGATCT
Organism: Agapanthus africanus; assembly: GCA_030015575.1. NCBI lineage: Eukaryota > Viridiplantae > Streptophyta > Magnoliopsida > Asparagales > Amaryllidaceae > Agapanthus > Agapanthus africanus. Next base: position 493,515,437 of record JASDDO010000019.1, on the reverse strand, counting down.
GGCTTAAACCAAAGCCCGCTAGTGTTAACTGTCCGGACACTGTACGTGGACAAGTGCACGGATGTGACCGGACCCTGTCGCAAAACCATGCGACCTGTCGCAAAACCATGCGACCTCTACTCTTTTGCCTAAAGGCGAATAGCTTTCTGTGTGGGACTCTAAAGACTCGACACTACGCTGGCAGTGGGTTTAACCACAGACCGCAAGCGGCACTAGCTGTGCGTAACGGTCCCCAGGTAGATGCCGACAAGAAGACTGACGAGGTGAAACCCATCTGAACTCCTAATGAGTCTGACTGTGACAGTCTCCGTACAGTCCGGTCAGTTCGTCTGATACATCGCATGGCGGGCCTAGGGGGCGGTAAACGTCAGTCCCCTAATAGCGGTACAAGTCGTGTCGGAGTGAAGTCCAATACACCCTGAGATAACACTGGAAGCCTACTAGTATATCTCGCTTGCCCTGGCCAGGGACTACTCTTGTAATGGCTCTCCTAGACACAGCGCGATGTCAACCCCCAATACCGGGAGAGACAAATCCTGTTTAACCGTCACTGCCTCCAAGTGCTTCGAGACTGCACCCAACTACTACCTGTTTGCACGACTCCTTTGAGCCGTGGTAGGGTAGTAATCAAAGTACAGTGGGAACACACTCGAGGTGAAGTGACAGTGTCAAGTCAGCGGACTAAGCTGTACTCATGTTACCTGGGAACTGATAACTGACGATAGGTATAATACCAACCGGTCAGTTCCCGACGAATCCTGTCCAGTGTACTCGTAACCTAACGAGCACCCGCATACTATCTCCAGCACGACGTACTAACGGCTGTGGGACAGACCGTCTCCCACACTGGGACGAGAAGCGCATGCGCTAGTCCACTCCGGAGTATTGATGCCCTGTCTCGATAGTCCTGCGACTAGGGACCTGCATAAGGATGTGCTTATAGATTACCCAGCCCCCACTAGTGTGACTGCCATCACAACGCTGGTAATCAAGCAAAGATCCTAATGGCTCCACTAATGTGTATAGGTGATATACTAAAATAAACACAAGTACACATTGAAGTAGAAACAAACCAAGTAGCATACTACTATTTTGAGCAAGATTGTATATACAAGGTGAATATCCCAAGCTTCCATTAAGTAATATACAAATTAGTATGATACAGTAATGGCCTCTAGGGCATATACACTAACATACATGTCCAAGCATCCACTATACATATAATGGCCTCTAGGGCATACATATATCTAACAATGTTCACAATCAATGGAGGGAACATGATGAATCAGAAAATCTGAATCATCCAATAAAATATATTTATCCTTAAAGATATCCTCAAAATTCTCCGCAAAATCAAGATCATCCATACATTCATCATCAACATCCAGATGCATATGGGGTTCGGGAAAAACCGTTAATGGTTCGGGATGATGCCCATACGGATGTGAAAGGACATGATGAATTGGTGAGAAAAACTCATCATAAATTGTGGGTTCATCATCCAAAATATTCCCAGTATCGATATCCTCAATCAAGTGAAAGTCTAATTTCTCTGACACCTCATCAAAAGCATGGTTTTCGATCAATTGTTTTTCTAGAGTAGAGGTGTAGAGATCAAAGGGAGTGGTTGTGGTTTCACTTGAAATGGACCCTTCACAATCGGGTAAATCAAACACTACGTAGTCGCATAACTCATCAAACATTCTATCTTCGATTGGTGAATTATCTAGATTACTTGATAGACTTTCGAAACTGGAGCTGTGGAATTCAACTGGGAATGGATAGGTTTGATTATGAAGGGTAGGTTGCTCACTTTCACTACTCAAATCATCAAATTGTCCTATCTCCTCATCATACATTGTAAAATTGGGAGCTAGTTGGAAACTAGCTGCCGGTTCGTTAGGTTGTATGAGTGCGGCCATGGATACATTCAATTCTTCTATCTGGCGGCGCGAAGCTACCCGAAATTCTTCCAATGTGCGTTCAAGACTAGACATAGGTTGAGAAGGGGTTTCGATGAAAGATTCAAATTTGTTCCGATACGCGAAACTCCCAAATTGATGTTCAGAAGAAATTTCTACGGAAGGTGTGAAAGTCGTGTAGGATTGATCGGAATCGAATGGTTGCGTGGAATGGGTAGGATTAGGATCAACTTCTTGATAGGAAGATGGTTGGAAATTTTGTCCTAAAGAATTCGGAGTGGTGAAAGGCGTGAAAGATCGGTTACGAGATTGTTCAATACATGAAAGTATGTCTTAGCACCTCTACTAGGTTTCTACGAGCATCAAGTATGCAATTTTAAAAAATCTAGAGTGCTAAGCAATACTAACCTAGAATCTAACTAGAGAATTAGGGTTAAGAAGAAAGAATACAAGTTCTAAACTAAGTGATGGAGGTTTACAACCTTTGTAGACCGGTCCTTCACTTCTATAGCTCCAAGTAGTAGTCCCTAGAACTCTTCTTTGACCCCACTTGAAGAAAGGTTGAGCTTGCTTGAAGTCTTCGAAGCCGAAGATGATCCACCTTGAAGTTTCTCTAACTCAAACTCCCTATTCACTAATCAAAGTATTAGTGAAGCAAACAACATATACTAAAGGGCTAGGATAGTGTAGGTTGATGAAGTAGGAATTTTGCTCACTAGAAATTATTTTCTCTTTTCTTTTTCCAACTCACGAAAAACCCTAGAGGAGAAAAATGAAGAAGAGATGAGGATGGACTTGGATGAGAGAGTGAACCATGTGCTAGAGATAAGGTTGGGATGAATAAATATCTAAGAGTAAAAAAAAATGAGGAGATGAGTCATGGCTTCTCAATGCTTCTACAAGCATCCAAAGCCATGACTCATTTTCCAACATTTCTATTTTTCTTAAAACAAAAATTATCCCAATAATCTTTAGACTCTAGTGTGATTCCAATACACCCATGTTCTATGTATCATCAACCATGATACATATCCAAAATACATATTTAAATATATATCATATATATATAAATGTATATAAAGAGAATAAAATCTTAAGTGAGCAATAATATTTGTTAATATATATATATCAAATATATAAATATATATCAAATTATTAAATCAACACTTGATTCAATAATCCGGTTATATCATATATAACCGACTAATATCATATATTTATGTATATCACATTATTAAATCAACACTTGATTCAATAATCCGGTCATATCATATATAACCGACTAATATTCAATATTAGATATTAAATCAACACTTGAATCAATAATCCGGTCATATCATATATAACCGTCCAATATCAAATACATATATATTTATATAAATCAAATCATTGAATCAACATTTGATTCAATAATCCGGTTATATTATATATAACCTAACCGATATCATATATCGCGAGATTAGAATACGGTATCACATACTCGTATTTAATCATGCTCCCGCACATATCTCCATATGTGCCCTACTTTGTTTTGCTTTAGCTAGGAAACCTCTGTGTGGGACTCTAAAGACTCGTCAATACGCCAACAGTAGGTAATTATCACATAAAATACCAATAAGCCGTCAGCGGTACTGGCTGGACGTAACGGCTGCCCAGGTATTGAGCGAATAAAAGATCAATAAGGAAACTTGTCCAAACTCCCGTAAAGACTATAAGAAACACTTACCGTACAGTCCGGTCTCTTCGTCTGATATGTCGCATATCGAGTTTGGGGTGGAATCGTCAGACCCCCATTAACTTGATAAGTCATGCCGATGTGTGGCCTATAACCTTTCGAGAAACTACTGATAACACTTACCAGTAAATCTCATCAGCCCTAGCCGGGGACTTGCTGTTATAGCCAATCGAGCATAGCGCAACATCAACTCCTAATACCGGGAGAAACGAAACCCCTCCTATCGCTCACTGCCTCCATGTGACTCGGGATTGTACCCAAAATCTACCTATTTGCACGACCCCTTTGAGTCGTGGTAGGGAGGAAATCAAAGCACAATGGGAACCACATAAGATACTATGACGATCTCGGGTCTACAGACTAACCTGTACAAGTATCACCAGAGAACTGCTATCTGACGATAGGTATGGTACAATCTAGGAGTTCTCGGCGAGTCCTGTACGGTGTACCCATTCTCTAATGAGCACCTATGTACAATCTTTGATGTCAAACACCAATGGTTATGGGATCAACCATCACCCCATACAGGGTCAAAAAATATACACACTAGTCTACTCTGGAATATCGATGCCTTGTTTCGATACTCCCTCGACTAGAAACTTTTAAAGGATGCGACTGCGGACTACAAAATCCCCACTAGTATGATCTGCATCATGGTCCTAGTAGTCAAGCCTATATCCTAAGGGCTTTATCAACATGTATCAGAGAGACGGTATAATAATACAAGTGTACATGTTATGATAAAGAGCAACCAGACAACTTACTATCATGTCGAGCAAGAAAGTCCTCTATATATATATGTCCAAGCATCCACTATATCATACAATAATGGCCTCGAGGGCATACATATTCCCAACAATATGTTCAGTAATGGACATCGGTTTAAGAGTCGCCACGTTACCCTCAAGAGGGGTATTAACATAAGAAGGGGTAAAAGTTTGAAAAGGTTGATAAGACGTGGATTGTGGTGTCCAAGTGGTGTTCCTAAAAGCGTCCATCTGATCTTTCAAAGAAATTTTTGGTATGAATGGATTGGTTGATATTCTACCAAAACAAGAGCCATATGAAATAATATCTGGTTGAGGGTACCAAAGTTCGGCAAGAGTTGGTCGGTGTAGGGTACCCATGATACGAAAAGAAGAGGGGATGAAAAAGGAGGTGAAGGTGTTTTTTGTTTTTTTTGTTAGTTATTAAAAAAATGAAATAAAATATACACAAAAAGGTAAAACAAAAACAATCACGACACAATACCACACACCTAATCGATCTAGGGTTCACCTAGGTCAACTAGACCTGCTCAAGAACTTGATTATCGAAGTAAAACTGTGTCAAGAAACGGGCTCAAGATATACTGATTACGAGGCTACGTAAGTGCAGAGATAAGGGGAGGTTTTCTGTCACGGCCCGAAATGGCACGTGGCTGGCACTTGAATCATATGAAGTCTATAGAACCCCATCTAATTCAAGTAAGCCAAAATCCCAGAAATCTTCATTTTAAGGAAGAAGTGAAGAAAACTGGTTTTAAAACAAGTGGTTTTAATAACATAAACCGAAGTAATGCATTTTTAAAATCTCAAGTCTTTTCTGAAAATTTCGGCAGAGTTTCCTTTGTAAATACTGGCCCCAAAGGGGTATAACATGCATAATACGAATAAAGGCATCCCTAAGCGGGAGCTAGCTCTTCGCCCATTGGCGGTCACAACCACGCAAGCAATATAATATACAACGCCGAAAGGGCGAGGATCAAAACTCAAAAGGAAAATCAATAGCATCTATAAAACCCATAATAATACAACCGCGACTCTAAGGTCGAAATAATATACACTGGTCTTCTAAGTCTATAAAATAATACAAGTCTGGTTGATGGAGTTTACTAGATACAACTGAAATATAATAAAAGGTACAATGGTGGTCACGATGCGAGTGAACCCACCTACCAAAGCAATAACCCGGAAAGAAGCAGTGTGCCAACAAAGCCGCCAAGGAAACATGTACGGCAAAACCTGCAAGAAACTATGGCACAACGGGGGTGAGTTGCCAACTCGTGAGTAGAAAACATCACAGAGCAGAAATCGCATGTATGACTCTATCCTAGGTCATACCATAATATCCATATAATATATATAACCTGAAACATCTGATAATGGCCAGGGTAAACATCTATACATAAGTGTAATACCAAGTGCTTGTGTCAGTGCCTCAGGTAGCAACATATCAATATGATGTATGGATGTAATGTAATGAAAACAGAATACATCATGAATGAGAAAACTGTTTTCTTTATTTAGTGAGATTTCTGTATGCATAAAACGAGGTATCATCAATGAAATCAACATAGAATCAGTGTCAAGTATCGACACAAAACATGTATCTCAATATCTCAATATCTCAGGCTCCGGCAATCCGGACTGCCCCGTATCCTCAAATCTCAATATCTAGGGCTACGGCTATCCAAACTGGCCTATACTCCGATCGTTATTCTCCAGATATCCGTCGAGTTACAATAAAATCACCGGTCGGTAGTGCTCCCCTGCCGGCTCAACGCCATCATCTGCGACCATCTTGCCCCGGGGTACCGCATCGGGTCCACCATGCACCCACAGACGGTTCTTCTTCCTCCTCGAATCGGGTGTATGATATCGCTCAAGGGCCGAGAAAACACATGGTGGACATATCTCAAATTATATCATGAGAAAACCGCAATTTTATCTTTAAAAATGATAATCAGTTTATAAAATCCTTGCGGTTTCTCCAAATCCATAAATCTCATGGAAATTCGAAATCAACAAATCACAATGTCAATAGACAGTGAATACTGGCATAAAGCTCCATAATAACTCATGACAAACGAATATATAAATGCATGAAGTATCTCAATAATAAATGCAATGTCTAATCTAGCACAGTAATGATATATCGGAACTATCAGCTAGCAAGCGATATCGATGAATCAATATTTTGCTAAAGTGCACGTGACATGGCAATTACCGATGATTATGTGTGTGAGCCGGCAAGTAAGTGTTCCTAGACATACGCATCATCGGTAATGGTGCTGGTGTCCTGATAACATGGGTTCAATATAACAATAAAACATATTTAAACATGCAATGCGATGCGAATAGCATGAATATGCGGAAAATGAATAATAAGCGCAACAATATGGAATCTACATTAATATACACGAGTCATACCGTTTGGCAATGAAATAGTACGAATCGTAGTATTTAGAAAATAGGGCTACAGTATTTTTAAGAAAAGGTACGTCCTTTGAAATATGCGTAGTATCCCTTGGCATGTCCTTAAAATACTCACGATTCGTTAGTTTTGGAAATAGGTATGACTCGAGCCCAGTCTAACATCTACTAAGTAAACTACAGGACTAAACTATCAGACTAGTCGAAAGGTAAGGAAAACCATCTAAGTCTGAGTCGATATCTATATATATATCTAGTAGTCGGTGATCCCGCCTCAATAGTATCACGTACGAAACAATATATATAATATGACATCCTCGAGTCAAGAGTGCGGATCTATCATCATAATTATAGCTCGTATGGTAAATCCATCGTACGGCATTCCAAATCTGGGTACGGGTCAAATATCGCATTATCTCATTATTCATCAGGTATCCTTATCATCATATCCTGTATTAGGGGTACTAATCTAAAGTCTAGTACAAACTGATACCATCTACATATATATATACGTGTGTATGAAAATACATCGCCTAAAGACCCGCTATAACAACATGTCATATCTCATAATACGAACCGAATCATATCACCGATCTCATGGCTGTTAGTTATATGTATGCCCTAGAGGCCATTACTGTACATGTGATGTATATTATAGTGGATGCTTGGACATATATAGGGAGGACTTTCTTGCTCGACATGATAGTATGCTATCTGGTTACACTTTATCTTAACATGTACTCTGATTGTCTCTATGTTACATGTTGATAAAGCCCTTAGGATGAGTACTTGACTACCATGACTATGATGCGGATCATACTAGTGAGGACAGTGTAGTCGCCAAGTACATCCTTCAAATGTTCCTAGTCGTGGGAGTACCGAGACAGGGCATCGATACTCCAGAGTAGACTTGCGTATGCGCTTCTTGACCCATATGATGGGCGATGGATGATCTCATATCCATTGGTGTTTGACATCAGAGAAGGTATACGGGTGCTCAGTGGAGACTGGGTACACTGGACGGACTCGCCGAGAACTCCCAGATGGTATTATACCTCACGTTAGATGGCAGTTCTCTGGTGACACTGGTACAGGTTAGTCTGTAGACCCGAGATCGTCATAGAGTCTTGTGTGATTCCCACTGTGCTTTGATTTCCATCATACCACGTACAAGAGGGCGTGCAAAAAGGTGGCTTTTGGGTACAGTCCCGAATCACATGGAGACAATGAGCGATAGGAGGGGATTCGTCTCTCCCGGTATAGGGAGTTGATGTTGTGCTGTGTTCGATTGGCTATAACTGGATATCCCTGGCCAGGGTTGCTGAGATTTACTGGTAAGTGTTATCAGTAGTTTCTCGAACTGTTATAGACCTCATATCGACACGACTTATCAAGCTATTGGGGTCTGACGTTTTCCACCCCTAGGCGAGATATGCGACATATCAGACGAAGAGACCGGACTGTATGGGAGTGTTACTGACTGGATTCACAGGAGAATGTACAGGCTTGCTTGTTGATCTTCCGAGTGCTCAATACCTGGGTTGCTGTTACGTTTAGCTGACCGCTTACAGCTTTTGGGTGTTTGATATGATCATCACCTACTGCCGGCGTATTGACGATTCTTTAGAGTCCTACACAGAGGTTTCTTGACTCAGAAAAAACGGAGTAGGAGCACATATATGATATCTGCGGGACTGAGAACAATACGTGTATGCGATACCGTATTAGATTCTTGCGATATGAGATATCAGCCGGGTATATGTGATATAGCTGGGTCATCGGATCAAGTGTTGATTCGATGAATTGATACAGATTATATTAGTCGGTTATTTGTAAAATAGCCGGATTGTTGGATCAAGTGTTGATTCGATAATTTAATGTATAATTATATATTTGATATATTAAATTACATTAACTAATATAAGCTCACTAAAAGATTCTTTTTCTCACTCGGGTAATACGTTGATATGTATGCGATATATGTTAATTGTATTATTTTATTTTGTTACAATAAATATTGTATATGTGATATATAATATTATAACATGTTAGGGTTATAAATGCAACATGATTTATGGAGTTTAATTGTGGTTAGGGTTTGGATTAGGGTTAAGCAAGCATGAAGCTTTCAAGAAGCTTCTTGAAGCTTTGACTTTGACTTTGACTTGGATATTTTGTGATATTTTGTGATATTTGCTTAACCCAACCCAACCCTTTAACCCTAGTTATGTCTCTACAATGGTTAGCCTTCTCAATATCTACCATGGTTGCATTTCTAACCACACACTAGAGTTTCATTATTCATCACAAAAGGATTCTTCTTCTTCTTCCTTGAGTTCTTGATGGAAAAGCTTACTAGCTTTTTCATTAGTGATGAAAATGAGTGAGTTAATGAAAACAAATGAGAGCTAAAATCCTACTTCATCATCCTAATCTATCCTAGCCATTTAGATTAGGGTGTTCACTTCATTTAGTGAGTGAGAGCTTGTGTTATAGAAACTTCAAGGTAGATCATCTTTGTTATCGAAGATCGGAAGCAAGCTTGCATCTTTCTCTTCGTGGAGCCTCTCGAGAGTCCGGAACTTGATGATCACAGCGAAGGGACCACAACACGGAGCTTATGAAGTGAAGGACCGGACCACAAAGGTTGTAATCCCAAACTCTTAGATGTTAAAGTGTTTAACATGCTTTGTTTCGCCTAATCTCTAGTCTAAGATCTTGGTTTAGGGTTGTTCGGCACGGCTAAATTTTAAATCGGGCATGGTTGATGCCTTATAGACCCTTGTGCGTGTGCCTAGTAACCCTACAGTGGCACCATTCCAAATCTCATCGACTCATCTCCAAGTACTATATACTATCCTCATTATCCATGTATATGTGTATATATATATATATATACTCACAAACATATATGTGTGTATATATATATATATCCCTATATACGCACAAGTAAAATAAAATGTATGTGTGTGCGCGTGCGTGTATGTAAACCTTAGTCTAGGGTTCGCGACTAAGAAAATAACTAACGACACTATCATCCAAATACGCTAAAAAGTAACCCAAGATCTCCTAAAATCGTACTTGCAAATTATCCAAGTTTCACATAACACATAATCATATATAACTATAAATTATCATAGGCTACACTACGAACTGAGGGGGTGCTATACGCCATCCACCCGACTTCCCCCGTAGATATATATCTACTCACCTGATCCTTGCTTGCTGAAGTCGATGTCGCCATCCTCTTCTTCATCATCCAAAGTCCACGTGAGGGTACCTACATATCACACATAGTATCGTAAACCAAAATCGCGCACAAAAACCAAATCGCCACGCGTACCACACATAGGTTAAAACCTATGATCTATGCATGCACGAATAACCAAACAACTATCGACGATCGACGTATAAACGTGAATCGACCGAGATAAAATAAAAATACAAAGTTCAGGTTATAAACAAGCACGAAACCAAAACAGAATCTCAGAAAACATGCTCCAGATTTTACCCTAGGTGAAATTAGCCAATTTTGCATATGTGAGGGGACTAGTTTACTGCAATTGGAGCCATGGACCAAACCTGGGGCCTAACCAAATAAGCCAGGAAGCAAATTGCGGCTTCTAGGATTAAATTTGCGGCCTCAGTGAAGGGGTTTGGGCTCGGGTCACTGTGGTAGCTTCTAGGTTTCCTACTTGTATCACAGTCTTTGCTAAATAATTCCTAGGGTCCCTAGGTGTTAGCAGATCTCTAAATAACCTCACAATTTCCACAATTTCCCGATATCGGGGATTCTAAGTTTGTGAATTGGGGTTCTAGTCTCTGTTTTGTTTCGATATACAATCACTAGAGGGGTTTGTGGCCTCTACTAAACCTCAATTACACTATCACAACTCAACCAAATCCCTAACCTCATCTTGGAATTTTCCAAGCTCACAAAACTATGCAATATCAATTCTAAACTTAAATAGATGTTAAAGGAAATGAAATACAATTCTAATGGTGAAGGAAATACCTCATTTGTCAACTCAAGAAAATTCTTAAGTTCCCCAAGTCTTCAAAATCCAATTTTTCTTGGTCCAAAGTGCTTGTAATGAGCTTGTGCACATTTTTAATGAAAGGGAGATGAAGTTTTGATGTGGTTTTGGGGTTGTTTGTGAGGATGAAGAGGAGGTGGAGGGAGTGGGCTGCCATAGTGAGGAGAGGGAGAAGAATGATGAAGAGAAGAAGTGAGGAGAATGAGTCATTACCAAGGTTGACCCCTCACCTTCTCTCTCTCTCTCTCGCCCATACCCAATTCTTTAACCTTATCCTTTTTCTTTTCTTTTCTTTTCTTTTCTCATTTTAAAATCAACCATGCATGAAAAATAAAGAAAAGCCATGGTATAAAAAATGTAACAATGTGTAATATGACATGGTGCATGTCATGTGCACAAATCAAGCTTCATGCACGATTAGTGACATTTAATCGCGATTAGCATTAAAATGGAATATAATTAATCATAAATAATTTATAATTTGCTTAAATCATATAAAACACCCTCATTTCAGAAATTCCTATAATTTTCCAAATATTTTCCAATTTATTGGTAATTAATTGTACCGCATTATCAAAATATTCATAATATTAATTATTTAATTATATAATTTCCCAAAAATAATATTTTATTTTTCTGAAATGTTACAATCTTCCCCCTTTTAACGAAATTTGGTCCCCGAATTTAAATTTAAACCCCTCAAATACTAAAACATTTCAGTAAAAAGATCAAGTCGTCGGGGCTCTGAATTCATAAATACATAAATCACATCATAGCGCAATGCATGCGCATGAAAACGAGTATATAAACCAAAATCAAAACTCCGTCAAGGATCCCGCAATCATCGGAATTATGGTGAAGACACCAATGTCAAAGCCCAATACGAAAACCAACATGATATACATCAAACTATACATGTACGCATCGTTAAAACATCTGAAAGAAATGCATGCCAAACTCTTTTCCAATCAATGTGCAATGCGCGTATCGCGGCACAGTGGCGGACGTCTATTGTAAGAAAATAACTATATATATATATATATATCCTTCTTTTAACATACACGCCCCGCCGTTTTGAAAACAATTTAGAAGGGTTCCCTTGTAAAATTTTTCGTGTCATCCAGGACACGTGGGTAAATACTGAGACTATACCTCCTTTTTGAAAATCCCTTTGATAACTATCAATGCATGCAAAAAATAATATTCAGGTACTGTCCTCGGACTAGTCCTGCTCAGCTACTATACCATATAGTAGGTATCATAAAACATACTGCTCCAAAAGAAACCAATCCTAAAATGCGTACAAGAATGCCCCGTGCGTCTGGTGCGCACGGAAATCGAAATCAATAAATGTGTCATACATGTGCACAGAAACAAAATCTAAGTGCAACGGTTGTGCACGAAAACACCTGTCAAGGGCAACGGTGTGTGCCTGACAACAAAATCAGGTGCATCTGATATGCACGAAGAATCCTGATCTAGTGCATCTGGCGTGCACCAAAATCGCATCAAGCGCGTCAAGTATGCGCAAGAATCCCAGTCAAGTGCACAAGGTGCACGAAAACAAATATCGAGTATCACAATCGAAATCGACGGTATACAGCACATCTTAATCCAAATCTGGTATACCGTGGTATAAAATCTCACAACCATGTGCATCAGCGTGCACAAAATCGAATCAAATTACTAAAAGTTTATAAAAACTATGCCGAAAGCATAAGTCAAATCATATGCATACCATAGGAATGAAATCAAAATCAACATCTCGAATGACATCAAACCGAAGTCTAGTGCAACTGTGGTGCACAAAATCTCAATCATGCAAATAAATCGTCCAAAATATCGAAATCAAAGGTGGAGGAAATAGTCCCGCTCTGGCACATCCTCTAAAAATCTCTGGCCAACTGTCATGGTCACTCATAACATGTCTCGTCGACGATGCCGAACTCTGGCCTATTGGGTGTTCGTAATATGACCGATCCTGGGTCCAAGTCTTCTCGTATAGTATTCCAGAAAGATCTTGTCGGAGTCTCTCCCGAATCTCGTTTCTGCCGAACTGCCCGGAAGTTTTCACCCTTTACTAACTCTGTTTCTTGTTCCGGAACGGCTGCATACTCATCGCGACTCCTTCTGGAAGATATATCCATATACAATGCCTCTGCATGCGTATCACATCTCTGATGTCAGCGGAGTGGAACGTCATCTCATCAAGATCTCGTACGAACCTCTCACTCCACTTTTCTCTAATGTCGACTGATTCGGACTCGTCACTTCGTGGCTGCATGGACTGCGCTCCAACGACTATACTCATATCTGGAGTCTCCCAAGCAATGTATCCCATCACATGATATCCGAACGACGTCGAACATTTTGATCGATTAAACAAAGTTCCATAATCCCCAAGAGCTCAACATCTTGAGTACAGTTTAATAATATCGAGTACATGCCACAGTACCTATAGACCAGCCGTAGAAGGGTAAACCCAAGCCTTATTAATGGCACCGCGGAACTGCTGCAAACCCTAAGGTTTCAAAGCGTTCTCATGGTCATTATATCGAGTTAGGGTTTCATTCTTCTAGAGGGTCCACGGAATTACTTGCATGTTTTTCCGAATACTTTAAACTTGGAAAATGGGTTTCTGACATTCGATCGTCTTCTATCGACTCTCAACGTACCTGTGTGAAGTCGTCTAAAGCTGGAATCAATCAATCTGATGACCTCGCTGTAAGTCCACGTTGCCCACCCCGGTGCTTGCGGGGAGGCGGAAACGGTATAAAAAGCGGATTTTTATCGAACTAGGCAACATGGACTATCAAAAGGAGGATCTTTGGTAAACTAAAACTAACTACAAGCTAACTAGTTTTAGCTACTTGGAAGAAAGGTTATACCTAGGGCTTTATGTCCTTCTCTCCTTGGAAGAAAGGTTATACCTAGTGCTTCGGGATTGCACCCAACTACTGCCTATTTGCACGACTCCTTTGAGCCGTGGTAGGGTAGTAATCAAAGTACAGTGGGAACACACTCGATGCGAAGTGACAGTGTCAAGTCAGCGGACTAAGCTGTACTCATGTCACCTGGGAACTGATAACTGACGATAGGTATAATACCAACCAACAGTTCCCAACGAGTCCTGTCCAGTGTACTCGTAACCTAACGAGCACCCGCATACCATCTCAAGTACGACGTACTGACGGCTGTGGGACAGACTGTCTCCTACGCTGGGATGAGAAGCGCATACGCTAGTCTACTCCGGAGTATCGATGCCCTGTCTCGATAGTCCTACGACTAGGGACCTGTATAAGGATGTGCTTATGGATACCCAGCCCTTACGAGTGTGAGTGCCATCACAACGCTGGTAATCAAGCAAAAGATCCTAAGGGCTCTACTAATATGTATAGGTGATATAATATAAGAAACACATGTACACATTAAAGCAGAGACAAACCATGTAGCATACTACCATTTCAAGCAAGATTGTCTATACAACTGTGAATATCCCAAGCTTCCATCAAGTAATATACATACTTGTATGATACAGTAATGGCCTCTAGGGCATATACACTAATAATCTCCCACTTGCACTAAGGCCATGTACCGGCGTATCGAAGACCTATCATCTCGATCAGCCGCTCGAACTGAGTCTGGGGTAAGGCCTTCGTGAATGGATCTGCAGTGTTATGTTCTGAAGTAACCCTCCGAACCTCAATCTCCTGGCGATCCACGATCTCCCTGATTAGGTGATACCGCCTCAAGATGTGTCTGGATTTCTGATGGGACCTGGGTTCCTTCGCCAAAGCTATAGCCCTATTGTTGTCGCAATACAGAGGTATTGGATCAACAATGGACGGAACCACCTGAAGTTCTTTCAAGAACTTCCTCATCCAGACGGCTTCTTTTGCGGCATCAGATGCAGCGATGTATTCCGCTTCCATAGTCAAGTCAGCAACGGTTTCCTGTTTGGAGCTCTTCCAACACACCGCCCCTCCATTGAGGATAAAGACAAAACCCGATATGGACTTGGAATCATCCTTGTCACTCTGGAAGCTGGAGTCAGCAAAGGTCTCAATCTGGAGGTCTTTTCCGCCATACACAAAGAACATCTCCTTAGTCCTTCTCAGGTACTTGAGAATGTTCTTTACCGCTATCCAGTGTTTCTCCCCGGGGTTTGACTGATACCTGCTTACCACACTCAGTGCATAAGCCACATCTGGTCTGATACACAACATCGCATACATTATAGAGCCTACCGCAGAAGCGTAGGGTATAATAGACATGCGATCCCTCTCCAAATCAGTCTTGGGAGACATCTCTTTTGAGAGGGTGATCCCGTGACAAGCCGGTAGATTACCGCGCTTGGAATCTTCCATACTGAATCTTTTCAGTATGGTGTCGATGTACCTGGACTGTGAGAGTCCTAATATCCTCTTGGATCTGTCACGGTAGATCCGGATACCCAGAATGTATGAGGCATCACCCAGGTCTTTCATGGAGAACCTGTGTGACAAGAACCCTTTGACAGATTGTAGCATAGGAATGTCATTTCCTATTAAGAGAATGTCATCCACGTTTAAAACGAGGAATACTACAGTTCTCTCTACAAATCTACTATAGATGCATGGTTCATCTGGATTTTTGATAAAGCCAAATTCCTTGACCGTCTCATCAAAACAGATGTTCCAACTCCGCGATGCCTGCTTTAGTCCATAAATGGACTTAAGCAACTTGCACACCTTTCCGCTGCTCCCACTCTGAATGAAACCCTCAGGCTGGTCCATATAGACACACTCCTCTAAATTTCCATTTAGAAAAGCGGTCTTTACGTCCATCTGCCAAATCTCATAATCGTGGAAGGCAGCAATGGCAAGAAGGATCCGAATGGATTTCAGCATAGCTACTGGAGAAAAGGTTTCGTCATAGTCCAAACCAGGTCTTTGACGAAAACCCATTGCAACAAGTCTAGCTTTATAGGTCTCGACCTGTCCATCTACACCAATCTTCCTTTTGAAGATCCACTTGCATCCTACGGGTTTTACCCCATCTGGAGCAATGTCCAACTCCAAACTTTGTTGGTGTACATGGACTCCATTTCGGTCCGTATTGCATCCAGCTATTTTACCGAGTCAATGCTCTGAATGGCTTGCTGGAAGCTAGTAGGTTCATCACAATCTATGATGCAATCTTCTCTATCCCCGTCTATGAGAAAACCGTAGTATCTCTCGGGCGGATGAGACTGCCTACTACTTCTGCGGAGTGGCGTGGGAATGTCCTGATCTTTCGAACCCTCTGGTTCTACTAAGCTTTCAGTAATAGGTCGTGGTTCTGGAATTTCTTCCAGTTCTATTGCGCTCCCACTAATTTCCTTTTCCAAGAACTGGTGTTCTAGAAATTGGGCATGGCGAGAAACAAAAACCTTTTGTTCCTCTTCGCAATAGAAGAAATATCCCTTGGAGTTCTTTGGATATCCCACAAACTTGCACTGTACTGAGCGTGCCTCGAGCTTGTCCGCATGCTGCTTTTTAACAAAAGCTGGACATCCCCATGTCTTAATGTGATTAAGATAGGGTCTCTTCCCACACCACATCTGATATGGTGTAGTAGGCACAGTCTTAGTTGGAACTTGGTTCAAAAGGTATGCAGCTGATTCTAGCGCATATCCCCAGAACGATCGCGGCAACTCAGCGTTACTCATCATGGACCGTACCATATCAAATAGGGTTCGGTTCCGTCTCTTCGATACACCGTTATGTTGCGGAGTGTATGGAGGAGTAAGCTGAGAGAGAATTCCATTCTCTTTTAAGTAATCCAGGAACCCGGCACTCAAGTATTCACCACCTCGATCAGATCTTAGTGCCTTGATACTTTTGCCTATTTATTTTTCTACTTCATTCTTGTATTCCTGGAATTTTTCAAAGGCCTCGGATTTATGTTTCATTAAGAAGACATATCCGTACCTTGAAAAGTCATCCGTAAAAGTAATGAAGTAAGAATAACCGCTTCGTGCATGCGTAGACATTGGACCACACACGTCGCTGTGTACGAGTCCCAAGAGCTCGCTCGCTCTTACTCCGTGTCCAGTGAACGGAGTCTTTGTCATCTTTCCTTTGAGACAGGATTGACAAGTTGCATATGATTGATATTCGAACGGATCCAAATATCCTTCTGTATGTAACTTAGTCAACCTTCTCTCATTGATGTGACCCAGTCTACAATGCCATAAGAAAGTCTTATTGATTTCTGGAGACTTTCTTTTGTGTGTATTCTGGACATTGAAAATCTGTGGTTGGTTTAATACGTATATACCGTTGTTTAATGTACCTGACCCAATCAAAACTTGATTAAGGTGAATGTTCACTATATTACTTACAAATGCAAATTCATAACCTTCTTTAGATAATAAAGATACAGAAATGATATTACAAGTTGCATTTGGTACAAAAAAACAACTACGCAAAATCAAAAAGTGTCCATCTGACAATCCCAGGTGATAGTCCCCCACGGCCTCAGCATCCATGCTAGCTCCGTTTGCAACTCTGAGGGTCATATCACCTGCCTTCAAAACCCTACGCTTTCTCAACGCCTGCAAAGAATTACAGGTATGAGATCCTGATCTGGTATCCAATACCCAGGAAGTAGAGTTTATTGATAGACAGTTTTCAATAACATACACACCTGAAGCTGAAGCCGCAACTTGCATCAGATCCCGGGTTCTGGCCTTCCAAGCCTTGCAATCCTGTTTCCAGTATCCACTTTTGTGACAGTTGAAGCATTCTTCCTTTCCCACCAGCTTTCCCGCTACCTTTGTTGCTTTTCCCTTTCCCTTCGTATCCACATTACTGACACCGCCCCTTGGTTTGGCGGGGGCTTTCTTCTTCTTTCCCTTGGCTTTCGCCCTGGACCTAGAAGAGGAAGATCCTCCTACAAACAAAATGGATGTCTCCCTACCTTTCTGTAGGGTGCCCTCAGCACTCCTCAACATGTTCAGAAGTTCGGAAAGTTCAACCTCCTTTCCTTGCATGTTGAAGTTTAGGATAAACTGGGCGTAAGTGGAAGGAAGGGACTGGAGAATCAAATCAGTGTAGAGTTCATTCTCCAACGTGGTCCCAAGGTCCGCGAGCTCCTCTATGTAGCCAATCATTTTAAGCACGTGTTCCGCTACCGATGATCCGATGGCCAATCTTGCCGAAAATAGCTTCTTCGACACTTCGTATCTGGCGATACGAGACTGCTCTCCATACAGTTCTTTTGTATGGAGAAATATGGACTCTAGGTCCATATTCTCATGCCTCCTCTGATGTTCGTTGTCCATCGAGGCAAGCACGAGGCATTTGGCCTTCGCGCAATCGATCTCCCATGTCTTACGGATTTCTACATCCGCGACGCTGGAGGTGGGACCTGAGACAGGGGGAGCTTTGGTGGTAAGGATATACCCCAACTTGTCGTAAGTGATTGCCATCTTGACATTCCTGAGCCAATCTTTGTAGTTTGGCCCTGTCAGTATGTTTTTATCTAGTAATAACTTAAGTCCGGTCATGTTGAATGGTCGCTGCAATTAGGAGAGAGAAAAGAAACACTTTAGCATGATGCTCTTGCAAGTTTAGAGTGGTTTTTAGTTTGTCTAAACAGGATGGCTCCCACTGTCTCTCGAATCCCTCCTCAAACCATAAAAGAAGAATTAGTCGGGATCAATCTCACCGTACAATACTTGCTTAACCGTTCAGCCAGGCCAGTGTCAGTACTTCGAGGGAGGTTTTCCAACGCTTTCGCGAAGTTCCTTAATTAAGTAACCTCTTTTCCCTGTGGGCGTAGCCCCGCTAACACCTTTCTAGACACCTACTAGGTTTATAGCATTGATCGTTAAGTGAGAGATTTCCCGAGGAGTAGCATATACTCACAGTAGGATCGGGATCCAAATATCATCGCGTGATAAAACCGAAGGAATCCTACCAGAATTATCATACTCCAAATGGTATGCAGCGCTAGCAAATTTCAGTACTTATGAAACTCCCGATGTGGATTTTTGCCCCATGCTCTTATGACCTTGACATTGGCCAAAATATCATAAGTCACATGTCAAGTTCTACCTGTCATTCTCCTGGTTAATTTCGACCCACCCGTACCTACCCTTGACTTTGGCCAAAATGGCAGCACGACTGTCCCAAACCAACACATCTACCTATGCTGCATATGAATACCCAATAGCTACCAATCACTATGCCTTGACTTTGGCCAACATACATAGCTTGAATACTTTTTGACCATTCATGTGGAATGACGGAGGGCTACGAATGGTTTTGGCGAAACCGTGAGCGTAGTGAACTTGATATAATCGATGGAACGAGATAGCTTTTAAAAGGTGTGGTTCAAGCTCCGCATTTAAAAGTTTAGTTTTGAAAATAACCGAGTGGTTTTCAAAGTGTTCCAACGACTTTTACTTGGTTTATTTTCTTGCATTAATTTTAATGCGTCCCATCTTTTAATTCTACCATTGCAGAAAACAACCAAAATATGGTGTACGCTTATGCCATCCGCATTCGCCACGGGGCCCCGTCATCACCCGTTAGGTTACTTAACTAAAGACAGAGCGGGGGCTGGACTAGCGCGGATGCAAAACATAAAACACCTAAATAGTTATCATATATAGGTATATAGCAATGATAGCCATTACAGATCACAGATGAACACTTTGGATATACTAGGAATCCGCGATTCGTTCGAGCCTGCAACGAAAAGCGGATTACACGGTCGCGATGAATAGCCAATACCCCACCCAAGACCCCTACGGGTGCGGCAAACTACCCGCCAAGTACCCGAAGCGAAGCAACCTCCCTCAACGACGTGAGTAGGCCACTCGGCACTTCGAGATACCCGGTAGTTTGTGCACCCCACCATGGGTCTATCCTAGGAGCAAAAACAGTAAAAAGAAATTATACAATGACGGCTACAACCCTGACCCGGTTGTGCGACCAAACAAATAATATTACATCAATTTACATATTACATGAATGAAAGAAAAAAGAAACTCTCATCTCACATCCACCCCGGCTATTCATCCGCTACAATCCACCGAGTTCATATACACAAACCAACAAGCATTACAGATCACAGATATGCATAACCCACACTAATCGTCGTATAGCGATTAGCAGACGTTAAATACATATAAACATCACAGATATAACCCAATAGTCAAAGTATAGTGAAGTTCGATCAAAAATACGAATTTATAGCCACCCCAAATACAAATTTCTATTCTGGAAAATCTGGGCAGAAATAAAATATCTTAAAAATCACAAAACCATATCAGAAGAACACTGCACCAAACTCGGTCCAGAACCGAGTCAACTCGGCCGCGGTTCCACGACAAGAAGCATGTTCTTGCCGCGGAAACGCGGCGCTTTGAGCGGTTCACTGGATCGTCTTTGGTGAGTTTCTTAACAAAACCCTGAGCCAATTTTTGAAGTATGATTTATTATTTTTAGAGAAAAAAAAAATCAACAGAAACTTAGGGTTTTGAAATTTTAGTTTTGCGATTTTTACCGATCGAACTTCTATACACTTTACTACCTAGCTAGTTTATGTTTAGTTAGGCTCTGATACCACTGTAAGTCCACGTTGCCCACCCCGGTGCTTGCGGGGAGGCGGAAACGGTATAAAAAGCGGATTTTTATCGAACTAGGCAACATGGACTATCAAAAGGAGGATCTTTGCTAAACAAAAACTAACTACAAGCTAACTAGTTTTAGCTACATGGAAGAAAGGTTATACCTAGGGCTTTATGTCCTTCTCTCCTTGCTCCTTTGGTGTGAAAGATGTGATCTTCTTGTCGCCTTCTCTAGTCGAAGAAGGATCCACCCGAGAGCCTCAACCTTTGGCTTCAACTTCAAGCTAGAAGTAACTAAGATGCTAGAAGTGCTAATCCTAGAACCTTAGAAGAGAGTAGAGAGTATTTTAGAATGGTTTATCTCAAGCTCAAGTGTTTCTCAACTCATGAAAGGGGAGAGCTAGAGAGAGAGGAAGAGGAGGAGAGAGAATCTATATGATAGAATGAGGAGAATAATGAACCATTCTCACATATATGTGTGAATTATGTAAATTAGATAATTAGCTAGATAATTGTCATGGTTAATCAAGACTTGACCATTATCATTTCACATTAAATGCAAATTGCAAGGATCAAAGAGCATCTTTTATATGGAATGATGATGGTCAACATGTCAACCTAAGTCAACAAGTCAAGATAGTCTAATGGTCAACAACCCTAACCATGCACAATTATATTTAACTAATATCAATTATTCATAATACACACATAAGTGTTAGGGTTAAGAAAATGACAATGGTCATTAACCCTAATCAAAGTCCTCTCCCTCTGTCTCAGTCAACTGTGCATACGCACTCGTATTCGTGATCCGAGGAACACGAATACAATGAGATAAAACCAATCCCAAATCATATACTAGGATCTGGCTTAATCCAAAGCCCGCTAGTATAAGCTGTCCGGACAGCAAACGTGCACAAGTGCGCGGATATGAACGAACCCTGTCGCAAAACCATGCGACCTCTACTTATTTTGCCTAAAGGCGAATAACTCTCTGTGTGGGACTCTAAAGATTCGACACTACGCTGGCAGTGGGTTTAACCACAGACCGCAAGCGGCACTAGCTGTACGTAACGGTCCCCAGGTAGATGCCGATAAGAAGACTGACGAGGTGAACCCATCTGAACTCCTACTGAGCCTGAATGTGACAGTCTCCGTACAGTCCGGTCTGTTCGTCTGATACATCGCATGGCGGGCCTAGGGGATGGTAAACGTCAGTCCCCTAATAGAGGTACAAGTCGTGTCGGAGTGTAGCCCAGAACACCATGAGATAACACTGGAAACCTACCAGTATATCTCGCTTGCCCTGGCCAGGGACTACTTGTGTAATGGCTCTCCTGGACACAGCGCGATGTCAACCCCCAATACCGGGAGAGACGAATCCTGTCTAACCGTCACTGCCTCCAAGTGCTTCGGGACTGCACCCAACTACTACCTGTTGTTAGTGTATATGCCCTAGAGGCCATTACTGTATCATACTAGTTTGTATATTACTTAATGGAAGCTTGGGATATTCACCTTGTATATACAATCTTGCTCAAAATAGTAGTATGCTACTTGGTTTGTTTCTACTTCAATGTGTACATGTGTTTATTTTAGTATATCGCCTATACACATTAGTGGAGCCCTTAGGATCTTTGCTTGATTACCAGCGTTGTGATGGCAGTCACACTAGTGGGGCTGGGTAATCTATAAGCACATCCTTATGCAGGTCCCTGGTCGCAGGACTATCGAGACAGGGCATCGATACTCCGGAGTAGACTAGCGCATGCGCTTCTCATCCCAGTGTGGGAGACGGTCTGTCCCACAGCCGTTGGTACGTCGTACTTGAGAGAGTATGCGGGTGCTCGTTGGGTTATGAGTACACTGGACAGGACTCGTCGGGAACTGACTAGTTGGTATTATGCCTATCGTCAGTTATCAGTTCCCAGGTGACATGAGTACAGCTTAGTCCGCTGACTTGACACTGTCACTTCGCCTCGAGTGTGTTCCCACTGTACTTTGATTACTACCCTACCACGGCTCAAAGGAGTCGTGCAAACAGGTGGTAGTTGGGTGCAGCCCCGAAGCACTTGGAGGCAGTGACGGTTAGACAGGATTCGTCTCTCCCGGTATTGGGGGTTGACATCGCGCTGTGTCTAGGAGAGCCATTACACGAGTAGTCCCTGGCCAGGGCAAACGAGATATACTGGTAGGCTTCCAGTGTTATCTCAGGGTGTTTTGGGCTTCACTCCGACACGACTTGTACCGCTATTGGGGGACTGACGTTTACCGCCCCCTAGGCCCGCCATACGATGTATCAGACGAACAAACCGGACTGTACGGAGAATGTCACATTCAGACTCAGTAGGAGTTCAGATGGGTTTCGCCTCGTCAGTCTTCTTGTCGGCATCTACCTGGGGACCGTTACGCACAGCTAGTGCCGCTTGCGGTCTGTGGTTAAACACACTGCCAGCGTAGTGTCGAGTCTTTAGAGTCCCACACAGAAAGCTATTCGCCTTTAGGCAAAAGAGTAGAGGTTGCATGGTTTTGCGACAGGTCGCATGGTTTTGAGACAGGGTTCGGTCACATCCGTGCACTTATGCACGTACAGTGTCCGGACAGTTTACACTAGCAGGCTTTGGTTTAAGCCAGATCCTAGTGTACCTTTTGGGATTGGATTTATCCAGTGTGTATTCGTGTTCCTCGGAACGCGGATGCGGGTGTGTATGCACAGTTGACGGAGAGACAGAGGCAGAGAATTCTCATTAGGGTTGTTGACCGTTGACAGTTGACCATTGACTTTTTGCTCAACCCTAATGAGAATATGATATGTGATTAACAATTATATTAATTAAGTATTGTGGTGACATGGTTGTTGAGGGGTTGACTTGGTTGACTTTGTTGACTTGTTGACTTTGTTGACCGGTTGACTAGGTTGGACTAGTTGACCATCATGATGACTATGGCTATCATTTCATGGCAAAGACTATTTACTTGCTTATTTCTTTTGTGAGAAATGAGTGCATGAAATGATTTAGCCATTTTGACTTGAACCATTTTACACAATACTTGATTATTATTTTTGTGATGATGGTTTTGGATTATGAGAGCAAAATGAGAAAGGTCTTCTCTCATTCTTTCATGCTCATTCTCTCTCTTGTTCTTGAGCTCTCATCTTCCTCCTCTTGCTCTCCCTCTCTTGATTCTATGGTTCACTTGTCTCATGAGTTGAGAACCAAGAACCATAGATAAAATCCCATACAAACTCTTCTCTACTCACACTAGTTCACAAGGTTTAGCAAACCGAGTGAACTAGTTTCTTCAAAGTTCGAAGAAGGAGCCAAAGGTTGAAGCTTTCAGGCGGATCTATCTTCGGCGCAAGGAGACGACGGGGAGAAGCCGGTTCGGACGACCATCGAAGCTTGAAGACGAAGGAGTTCGAGAAAAAGAAAGGTATAACCCCCTAACCGAGTAGTTAGCAACTCGTAGTTAGGTTGTTAGTTAGATGTTTAACAAAGATCCGGGTTTTAGGTCCATGTTACCACCTCTAAGAAAATCGTTTTTCATCAAATTCCGCATGCCCGAAAGTACCGGGAGAGGTAGCATGGACTTACAGTGGTATCAGAGCCTAGTTAAACTCTATCTAACATGTTAGCAAAGTAGGTAGAAGATCGATCAAAGAAAAGTCGCAAAACGAACCCAAAACTGTCAAGTTTCTGCCGAAATTTTTTCTGTTCAAAAGTTGATAATTTTCATCTTAAAAATCGGCTCAGGCTTTTGTGTGATCACCCACCAAATTTGGTCCAACGATCGAGTCAAAGCGCCGCGGAAACGCGGCGGGAGCACGCTCCCGCCGCGGATCCGCGGCCGAGTTGACTCGGCCGAGGTCCAAGTTTGGTGCAGTGTTTTTCTGGGGTTGTTTTGGGATTTTTGGAATATATATTTTCTGCCCAGATTTTCCAGAACGAAAATTTTATTTTTGGGGTCCTGAAAATCCGTATTTTGATCGAACTTCTAAAAGACTTAAGCTGACGGGTTTTTCTGTGATGTGATATTTGTATTGAACGTCTGCAAATCGCTATATGTCGATTAGTGGGGGTTATACAAATCTGTGATCTGTAATGTTATTAGAATGTGTATATGAATATGTTGGATTGTCGCGGGTGAATAGCCGGGGGTTGTGAGACGAGAGTTTTCTTTTCTTTCAATTTATGTAAATTTGTAAATTGATGTAATAATTATTTGTATGGCCGCACAACCGGGTCGGGGTTGTAGCCGTCATTGTATAATTTCTTTTTACTGTTTTTGCTCCTAGGATAGACCCATGGAGGGGGTGCACAAACTACCGGGTATGCCGAAGTGCCGAGTGGCCTACTCACGGAGTTGAGGGAGGTTGCTTCGCTTCGGGTACTTGGCGGGTAGTTTGCCGCACCCGTTGGGGTCTTGGGTGGGGTTTTGGCTATTCACCGCGACCGTGTAATCTGCTTTTTGTTACAGGCTCGTACGAATTGCGGATTCCTAGTATATCCAATGTGTTCATCTGTGATCTGAAATGGCTATCATTGCAATATATCTATATATGATATTATTTAGGCGTTGCTTATGTTAGTTATATGTATGCCCTAGAGGCCATTACTGTACATTGGATGTATATTGTAGTGGATGCTGGGACATATCTAGGGAGGACTTTCTTGCTCGACATGATAGTATGCTATCTGGTTGCTCTTTACCTTAACGTGTACACTGTTTGTCTCTCTGTTACATGTTGGTAAAGCCCTTAGGATGTGTACTTGACTACCTGGACTATGATGCGGATCATACTAGTGGGGACAGGGTAGTCCATAAGTACATCCTTCAAAGTCCCTAGTCGTGGGTGTATCGAGACGGGGCATCGATATACCAGTGTAGACTAGCGTATACCTTCTCGACCCATACAGATGGGCGATGGATGATCCCATATCCATTGGTGTTTGACATCAAAGATGATATACGGGTGCTCAGTAGAGACTGGGTACACTGGACGGACTCGCCGAGAACTCCCAGATGGTATTATACCTTACGTCAGATGGCAGTTCTCTGGTGACACTGGTACAGAGTAGTCTGTTGACTCGAGATCGTCATAGAGTCTTGTGTGGTTTCCACTGTGCTTTGATTTCCATCTTACCACGTCCAAGAGGGCGTGCAAAACGGTGGTTTTTGGGTACAGTCCCGAGTCACATGGAGGCAATGAGCGATAGGAGGGGATCCATCTCTCCCGGTATAGGGAGTTGATGTTGCGCTGTGTTCGATTGGCTATAACCTGAAATCCCTGGCCAGGGTTGCTGAGATTTACTGGTAAGTGTTATCAGTAGTTTCTCGAATTGTTATAGACCTCATATCGACACGACTTATCGAGCTATTGGGGTCTGACGTTACCACCCCTAGGCGAGATATGCGACATATCAGACGATCAGACCGGACTGTACGGTAGTGTTACTGGTTGGATTCACTGGAGTGTAAGCGGGCTTGCTCGTCGATCTTCAGATCGCTCAATACCCGGGTGGCCGTTACGTTTAGCAGACCGCTTGCGGCTTGTGGGTGTTTGATATGATCATCATCTGCTGCCGGCGTATTGACGAGTCTTTAGAGTCCTACACAGAGGTTTCCTGGCTCAAGCGAAACGAAATAGGAGCGCATATGAGATATGTGCGGGACCGAGAATAATCCGTGTATGTGATACCGTATTCTATTCTCGCGATGAATGTATCGAATGGTTATATGCGATATAACCTAGTTATCGAATCGAGGGTTGATTCGATAAGCCGATACATTGGATATTAGTCGGTTATATGTGATATGACCGGATCGTTAAATCAAGTGTTGATTTAATGATTTAATGTATAATTATATATTTGATATATTACTTTGCATTAACTAGCATCGGTTCACTTTAAATGAATTTTCTCACTCGGATATGCACATTGTATATGTGATATACTTTTGTGCACTTGATTGTGTCATGTTTGATGATATATGTTAACTTGGATTTGTGTGAAGATTAAACCATGGTTGTGAGAGTGGTTAGGGTTTTGTTTATTCTCTTATTATCTATTTATTTATTTATATATTCATTTTGGAAAGTTTTAAGGACGGTGGCTTGTTTTGTTTTTTATGTTGAAGCTTCTTGAAGCTTTGATCAAGTCAACCATTCTTATCTCATCCTTAACCCTAACCATTCCCACTAACCCTAGTTTAGTCTCTACACTTTACCATGGTTACTATTATGATAAGAATTGATTTTCTTTTCTATTCAATTAACTTATCATAATTCTTTCTTCATCTTCTTCATCTTCTTTAAAGAAGAAAAGCTTGATTCATCAATGGTGATTGATGAAAATGAGTGAGAAATCCAATTCTAAAGTCTACCCACTTCCTATTTCTTCATCCTCTACTTCTTGCCAAGTGGTAGAGTGTGTTTCCTTCACAAGTTTTTTAAAGCTTGATGAAGGTGGAGCTTGATCTAGCGATGCCTCGACGTAGATCATCTTCGGCACGTCGTCGATGACCTAGCCCGCTCTTTCTCCGATGAAGCCGACGCTAGAGCCCGGGAATTCACTAGGACATCGAGGGGACTTCGTTGCGGAGCTATGGAGGTGGAGCACCGGATCTACAAAGGTTGTATTTCCATATTCTTGTAGTTAAGTGTTAACTAGTTTACTTTTCGCCTAGATTTCTAGCCAACGATCCGTAGTCGGGTTTCTCAGCACCTAGAATTTTTGAAATTGGCATGGTTGATGCCTTGTGAGACCTCTTGAGAGTGCCTAGGAACCCTACAGTGGTATCAGAGCCTAGCTAGAGCCTTAGGCGAAGTCTAGACGGAGTTTGAAGTCCGATCGAATCAAAACCCAAACCCTAATATTGCTCTCTGTCCTTTTTTCAAAAACGTGGATTTTTTCAGATTAAAAATTGCTAAAAAATTCAGCAGGGAAATCTAAGAATTACGGCGTAAAAAGTTTCTCATGAACAGTACAACGTGCGGCGGAACCGCGGCAGAAGCTTGGCTTCTGCGGCGGTTCCGCGGCCATATGATGACATCATCAATTCCTATTTGCACAGTAACTCTTATTTTATTATGCTGGATTTTCTGGGAATTTTTAATAATTATTCAAGAGTTGAATTTTTCTGGGGTTGTTTTGGGGATTGGGTGTTTCGATCGGGATATCAGATTTTGTCTATGTGGCTTTCCGGATAAATTTTTGAATATGTTAAAAAGTTCGACCGGATATAAATCCCTAATTTTTCCCCTGCCGGGAAATTTCCAATTGTTGGATTTTTCCGTAGTTTAACGACGTTCTAAGTAGTGCAAGTAACGCGATGGTCCCTCTAGAAGACAACAAACCTTAACTCGATTATGTGACCATCTTGAACTGCCCTTTGAACCTTCGGATTTGGGGCAGTACGCGTGCCACATGTGAGGCGTTGGCTTGACCCTTCTACGGATGGACCGTTGGTACTGAGGCACGAACTGAATGTTGTTAGACTTGTTTCATGTGTTGATCTGTATCGGGAAAACTTGGGTGTTCGATTGTTCGATCGGAAAGTTTAACATTTTCTAATTATCTGGAATGTGATACAATAATTGGAATTCACAAGAAGTTATGAGATAACTGAATGAATGTTATAAACATAGCATTTTAGTCTCACTTGATCGGTTGCCACGGAATTTTGATGTGATCAAAAGTCCGTCGCAATCACGTAGCGTACGCGGATACTCGCCGGGTATACTTAATAGACAGCCTCACTCCATAGCCCCGACCAAGTGATGTAGGAGAACCCCGTTGCCGAAAGCATCTGTTCGGGTGCTCGCGGTAGCGGTGTTCCGCCTTGGTGCACTTCGTCGACGGTATCGGGGGTGCGGCCGCCTACTGAAGTTTGCGACGAGCATTCGATCAGGATGTCTTGTTGAATTGCCCGACTTGATATTGAAAAGATTTTTCGATTATGAGACTAAAATGCGGGGTTTATAATTGTTAGGCATGCGATGTCTAATTAATTCATTTGATTAGGCATGCGATGTCTAAACAGGTTGCGGATTCCAACTGTTGTAGTTTTACACTTTCTTTTCTGTGACCGTAAGTGTAATATGTGATATCTCCGGTTTCGTTGCTATATATCAACGACAATTGGGATGGACATATTTACTTACGTTGATGACATGTGATGTTATGTGTTGCTGGATATGTTATATTGGATCGTCGTGTTTGAATAGCCAGGGGTTTTTATGTGAGATGAGTGTTTTTCATTTTCATTCATGTAAAAACTTGTATGTAATATTCTTTTATTGGGGCACTTCCAGGTTGCGGAAGTTGTCACCCTTTGTATATTATTTACTTTTCTGCACTAGGATAGACCCAAGGAAGGGAGCACAAGTAACCGGGTTCTGGAGTCCAGTGGGAGACCAACTCGAGGAGTCGAGTCCGGGTCTCCTAACTCTAGAATTGGTAGGGTTGCTTGCCGCTCTCGTAGGGGTCTAGGGGTGTGGGTTTGGCTATTCATCACGACCGTGGAATCCGTGTTTTATACTGGCTCGTATTGAAAACACGGATGTCCTAGTATATCCAATATTTCATATGATTCTTCTGCTGCGATATCTGTGATGTGATCATGTGATGTTCTGTGATAGATACAGTATTTAGTATATATGATATATTATATAGGCGTTACTTATGTTTTACTCCCGCGCTAGCCCTGCCCCGCTCTGCCGTTAGTTACCTAACCTAACGGTGCACGAGGGGACATCGAGGCGAATGCGGATGGCATAAGTGTACATCGTATTTTTCTGTGATGTTTAGGTATTTAAATGATGGGACTTCGTTAATGTGATTAATGAAATAAAAGAAACCTAAAGATGTTGTAGAATCAAATTTCAAAATAAAGCAGGTAGCTACAGTTCTTGCTTTGCACAGAGGTATATATGATATATCCTGCACCTTATTCGATGAGGAAAGGACCGAGATCCCTTCACCGGGAGTGACTCCTTTAGTAATAACTGGCAGATGCTACACACTCGGTTTGTCTTTTGATTGCTTTTAAGAGTTTTTTCTTTGCACAGTGATATATATGATATATCCCGCACCTCATTCGACGAGGAAAGGACCGAAGATCCCTTCACCGGGAGTGACTCCTTTAGCAAAACTAGAAAAGCCTCAAAAACACTCCATTTTAAAATCATTTGATTCTACAACGATATAAAGTTCATTACGCAAAAGGTTTTCTGAAAAACCTGACGTAGCCCTCCGTCATTTCAGATAAGTCCTAGTTAGTATTCGTGCTGCGTTTGTTGACTCAGTCAAGGCGTAGTGTGCGGTAGCTGATTAGTGCTTATCTGCAAAGCATATGATGCGATTGGATTAGGGTAGTCGTGCGGCCTTGTTGACTAAGTCAAGGGTCGTGCGGGTGGGTTTAATTCAATCGAGAAATGACGGGTTGAACTTTACTTATGGTCTATGATTTGTTGACTCAGTCAAGGTCATAGATCGCTTGGGGCAAAATATTATCGGGAATTTCAAGTGTTGAAATTTGCAATGAGATTGCATACCTTCTATGAGATAGTTGGATCCCGATACCCGCTGCGAGTAATTGTTACTCCTGGGAGAGTTTTACACATTACAATTAGCCGATCAAGTAGGTGTCTAGAAAGGTGTCAACGGGGTTACGCCTCTGGGAAATCGAGGTTTACATTAATTAGGTTCGTGCGAAAGCACGGGGGACCTCCCTCAAAGTACCAACACTGGCCTGGCTGAAAGATTGGCGAACTTGTAGTGTGTAATTAATCCCGGCTAGTCTTTCCTTTTAGGGTTTGAAGGAAGATTTGATAAAAAGCAGTGGGAGCCATCCTGATTAGATAAAATAAAAACCAATCTATTCTTGCAAGAGCGCACGCTGAGTGTTTTCTTCTCTCTCTCTCCAGGTAGCGACCATATCACGCCTTAATCAAGATAATAATACGGAATATTGACCGAACCCGCTTGTTATACTGAGCTGGGGAACGTTGGTCCCGCTCCAACTTATAATTGTTATAAGACAGAGCAGGAAATTGGGGATTACCAGAATTCCCTTGCCGCCCAAACGAAGAGAGTGCATGCTGATGCATCATCTTCGGGTGTGTTCATTATGCAGAACTGTTTCTCAGTGTCCTTTACGTCCTGGGTATATGATACCGGATCAGGATCCCGCATATGTAATATGTTACATAGGGCTACAGGAAGGTAGAGAACTGAGAACGGGTGATAAGTTTCATGAGGCAGAAAACGGGGCAAGTGTTGCAGCCAAGTCTGTTGGTCACTGTCACCCTGTATTCCAAATACATTGATTCTGAACGAATGTTATTAGATACCGAACCTGATATACAAAATCATATCTATCTCTTTATTAGTAAAGAAATGATAAAATTTTGTATTGTTGGATAATGTTTTGAACATTTCCTATATCAAAAGTTGATCGGTTCAGGCACGTTATCTAAAAGCATTGATGTTCTAAATCAAACTATAGTTCATAGTATACAGAACACACACAAGAGGAAGAGTTCAGAAATGAACGAATCCTTCTTGAGGCATTGTAGAATAGGTCATATCAATGCGACCCGACTAGCTGAAGTTACTTGTAGATGCATATTTAAATCAGTTTGAATTTACATCTTTTGAAACTTGCCAGTCATGTCACAAAGATATAATGACCATAGCTCCGTTTACTGGAAACAGAGAAAGAGTTAGTAAACTCTTGGGATGATACATGTTGATGTATGTAAGGTCCCCTGTCTACACATGCCAAGACCGGTTCTTTGTACTTCATTACATTCTCTGTTAATCTCTCAAGATTCAGACATATGTTCCTGTTGAAACACAAGTCCGAACCTTTTGAGATATTCACAGAATATGATTTAGAAGTAGAGAACCAAAACGGGTATAAGTATTATGTCCTTTGATGAGATCAAGGAGGAGAATACTTGAGCACGGAAATCCTGGATTATTCTAAAGGAGAATGAGATTCTCTCTCAGAATTACTCCTCCGTATACACCATAGCACGATAGTATATCGGGACGGAGCAGATACACCCTATTTGATATGGTGTGCTCTATGATGAGTGCTACTGAGTTACCTATTTCCTTTTAGGGAGTTATGCACTTGAGAAGCTGCATACCTATTGAATAGGGTTCCAATCAAATCGGTTGCCTACCATTTCATATATGATATGGAAAGGGAAGAGCCCATGTCTTAAGCTAGTTAAGATTTGGGGTTGTCCGGCCTATGTCTAAAAGCAAAATCGGGACAATCTCGAGGCAAGATCTGTTATGTAGAACTAGAAATGTTCCAGCTATACAAACTGCAGCTGATGATTTGATAGAACCAAAGGATTCAATAGTTACCAACGAACCTCAGCCTCTCCGCCGATCTAGTAGGGTTTCTCACCCACCTGAGAGATACTTCTGTTTCTCTATGACAGTGGGAGCGAAGATTGCATCATGAGATGATGACCCTACTAGCTTCGAGCTGGCCATCAGGAGTAAGAATCTGTAAGAATGGCTGGATGTTTATCGATCTGAGATGGAATCCTTATACACCAACAAAGTATGGACTTTGGTTGCTATATCTGAAGGGTTAAATCCCCATCAGGAGCAAGTATATCTTGAGAAGATTACTAGGTGTACATGGAAAGGTTGAGACTTTCAAAGCTAGACTTGTTAAAGGTTTGCATCATTGACCAGGTGTGGATCATGAGGAAACCTTTTTCTAAGGAGCTATGCTTAAGTCCATCCAGATCCTACTTGCCACGGCTACATACCATGACTACGATATTTGGCGGTTGGGTGCCATGACTGCTTTTCTAAATGATGTTTTAGAAGAGAACGTCTATAAGTACACAGCCAGAGGGCTTCGTAGACAGTGGGAGCAGCGGAAACGTGTACAAGATGCTTTATAGGATAAAGCAGGCATCGCGGAGTTGGAACATCCGTTTTGATGTATTAGTCAAAGAGTTTGACATCATCAAAATGGTAGATGAACCTTGTATAAACAAAAAGGTAGTAGGGAGTATAGTGACGATCCTCGTAGAGTACGTGGATGACATACTCTTGATAGGGAAGGAGTTTCCTATGCTACGCTCGGTCAATCTCCGGTTATCACAAGAATTCTCCATAATAGGATCAAAGTGATACCTCCTAAATCCTGGATTTTGGATCTATGCGATAGATCTAATTGGATGTTAGGATTCTCACTAGTTGTAGTGAGATGGTATCAACCGATCCTGGGGAGAATCACTGGAAAGGTTCCAGGGTGATAAAGACGACTGAATGTCAGTCATAGGCATTGTCTTTACCCTCAATCGAGGGACGGTGTGTTGGAAGAGTTCCAAGCTAGATACCGTGACATACTAGACGATAAAGGCAGGATACATCGCTACTAAAGATACTACCAAAGAGGCTGTTTGGGTGAATATTGGTTCATGAGATGAACTACGTTCCTACCATTGTGAGACAATGGAGTTGTGGCTTATGCCAAGGAACGACGGTCCCATCAGTGATCCAGACATATTCTAAGGCAGTATCACCTGATCATGGAGATGGTTGATCTCCAGGGTGATCGAGGTTAGGAGAGTAGACTCAGAGGACAATACAGCGGATCCACTCACAAAGGCCTGTTCCCAGAGAGAGATTTTTATGGGATGGTTGAGTATGAGATACTACAACCACTGCTACAGATGGCCCTAGTGCAAGTGGGAGATTGTTAGTTATATGTATGCCCTAGAGGCCATTACTGTACATTGCATGTATATTGTAGTGGATGCTGGGACATATATAGGGAGGACTTTCTTGCTCGACATGATAGTATGCTATCTGGTTGCTCTTTACCTTAACGTGTACACTGTTTGTCTCTCTGTTACATGTTGGTAAAGACCTTAGGATGTGTACTTGACTACCTGGACTATGATGCGGATCATACTAGTGGGGACAGGGTAGTCCATAAGTACATCCTTCAAAGTCCCTAGTCGTGGGTGTATCGAGACGGGGCATCGATATACCAGTGTAGACTAGCGTATACCTTCTCGACCCATACAGATGGGCGATGGATGATCCCATATCCATTGGTGTTTGACATCAAAGATGATATACGGGTGCTCAGTAGAGACTGGGTACACTGGACGGACTCGCCGAGAACTCCCAGATGGTATTATACCTTACGTCAGATGGCAGTTCTCTGGTGACACTGGTACAGAGTAGTCTGTTGACCCGAGATCGTCATAGAGTCTTGTGTGGTTCCCACTGTGCTTTGATTTCCATCTTACCACGTCCAAGTGGGCGTGCAAAACGGTGGTTTTTGGGTACAGTCCCGAGTCACATGGAGGCAATGAGCGATAGGAGGGGATCCATCTCTCCCGGTATAGGGAGTTGATGTTGCGCTGTGTTCGATTGGCTATAACCTGAAATCCCTGGCCAGGGTTGCTGAGATTTACTGGTAAGTGTTATCAGTAGTTTCTCGAATTGTTATAGACCTCATATCGACACGACTTATCGAGCTATTGGGGTCTGACGTTTACCACCCCTAGGCGAGATATGCGATATATCAGACGATCAGACCGGACTGTACGGTAGTGTTACTGGTTGGATTCACTGGAGTGTAAGCGGGCTTGCTCGTCGATCTTCAGATCGCTCAATACCTGGGTGGCCGTTACGTTTAGCAGACCGCTTGCGGCTTGTGGGTGTTTGATATGATCATCATCTGCTGCCGGCGTATTGACGAGTCTTTAGAGTCCTACACAGAGGTTTCCTGGCTCAACCGAAACGAAATAGGAGCGCATATGAGATATGTGCGGGACCGAGAATAATGCGTGTATGTGATACCGTATTCTATTCTCGCGATGAATGTATCGAATGGTTATATGCGATATAACCTAGTTATCGAATCGAGGGTTGATTCGATAAGCCGATACATTGGATATTAGTCGGTTATATGTGATATGACCGGATCGTTAAATCAAGTGTTGATTTAATGATTTAATGTATAATTATATATTTGATATATTACTTTGCATTAACTAGTATCGGTTCACTTTAAATGGATTTTCTCACTCGGATATGCACATTGTATATGTGATATACTTTTGTGCACTTGATTATGTCATGTTTGATGATACATGTTAACTTGGATTTGTGTGAAGATTAAACCATGGTTGTGAGAGTGGTTAGGGTTTTGTTTATTCTCTTATTATGTATTTATTTATTTATATATTCATTTTGGAAAGTTTTAAGGATGGTGGCTTGTTTTGTTTTTTATGTTGAAGCTTCTTGAAGCTTTGATCAAGTCAACTATTCTTATCTCATCCTTAACCCTAACCATTCCCACTAACCCTAGTTTAGTCTCTACACTTTACCATGGTTACTATTATGATAAGAATTGATTTTCTTTTCTATTCAATTAACTTATCATAATTCTTTCTTCATCTTCTTCATCTTCTTCAAAGAAGAAAAGCTTGATTCATCAATGGTGATTGATGAAAATGAGTGAGAAATCCAATTCTAAAGTCTACCCACTTCCTATTTCTTCATCCTCTACTTCTTGCCAAGTGGTAGAGTGTGTTTCCTTCACAAGTTTTTTAAAGCTTGATGAAGGTGGAGCTTGATCTAGCGATGCCTCGACGTAGATCATCTTCGGCACGTCGTCGATGACCTAGCCCGCTCTTTCTCCGATGAAGCCGACGCTAGAGCCCGGGAATTCACTAGGACAGCGAGGGGACTTCGTTGCGGAGCTATGGAGGTGGAGCACCGGATCTACAAAGGTTGTATTTCCGTATTCTTATAGTTCAGTGTTAACTAGTTTACTTTTCGCCTAGATTTCTAGCCAACGATCCGTAGTCGGGTTTCTCGGCACCTAGAATTTTTGAAATTGGCATGGTTGATGCCTTGTGAGACCTCTTGAGAGTGCCTAGGAACCCTACAGCTTATGTTTTACAGCCGCGCTAGCCCAGCCCCCGCTCTGTCGTTAGTTAAGTAACCTAACGGGTAATGACGGGGCCCTGTGGCGAATGCGAATGGCATAAGCGTACGCCATATTTTGGTTGTTTTCTGCAATGGTAGGATTAATTGATGGGACGCATTAAAAGAACTAATGCAAGAATATCACGCATCAAAAGAACTAATGCAAGAAAATAAACCAAGTTAAAATCGTTGGAACACTTTCGAAAAACCACTCGGTTCTTTTCAAAACTAACTTTTAAATGCGGAGCTTGAGCCACTCCTTTTAAAAGCTATCTCGTTCCATCGATTATATCAAGTTCACTACGTTCACGGTTTTGCCAAAACCATTCATAGCCCTCCGTCGTTTCACATGAATAGTCAATAGTATTCAAGCTGTGTATGTTGGCCAAAGTCAAGGCATAGTGATTGGTAGCTATTGGGTATTCATGTGTAGCATAGATAGATGCGTTAGTTTGGGACAGTCGTACTGCCATTTTGGCCAAAGTCAAGGGTAGGTACGGATGGATCCAAATTAACCTGGATAATGACGGGTAGAACTTGACATGTGACTTATGATATTTTGGCTAAAGTCAAGGTCATAAGAGCATGGGGCAAAAATCCACATCGGGAGTTTCATAAGTACTGAAACTTGCTAGATTTGCATACCACTTGGAGTGTGATGATTCTGGTAGGATTCCTTCAGTTTCGTCACGCGATGATATTTGGATCCCGATCCTACTGTGAGTATATGCTACTCCTCAGGAAATTTCTCACTTAACGATCAATGCTATAAACCAAGTAGGTGTCTAGAAATGTGTTAGCGGGGCTACGCCCCCAGGGAAAAGAGGTTATTTAATTAAGGAACTTCGCGAAAGAGTTGGAAAACCTCCCTCGAAGTACCGACACCAGCCTGGCCGAACGGTTAAGCAAGTATTGTACGGTGAGATTCATCCTGACTAATTCTTCCTTTTTGGTTTGAGGAGGGATTCGAGAAACAGTGGGAGCCATCCTGTTTAGACAAACTGAAAAACCACTCTAAACTTGCAAGAGCATCATGCTGAGTGTTTCTTCTTCTCTCTCCTAATTGCAGCGACCAATCAACATGACTTGACTTAAGTTACTTCTAGATAAAAACATACTGACAGGGCCAAACTACAAAGATTGGCTCATGAATGTCAAGATGGCAATCACTTACGACAAGCTGGGGTATCTTCTTACCACCAAAGCTCCCCTTGCCCCTGGTCCCACTTCCAGCGTCGCGGATAAGGAAATCCGTAAGACTTGGGAGATTGATAGCGCGAAGGCCAAGAGCCTCGTACTTGCCTCTATGGACAATGAACATCAGAGGAGGCACGAGAATATGGACTTGGAATCCATATTTCTTCATACAAAAGAACTGTATGGAGAGCAATCTCGTATCGCAACATACGAAGCGTCGAAAAAGTTATTTTCGGCAAGGATGGCCGTCGGATCATCAGTAGCAGAGCACGTGCTTAAGATGATCGGCTACATTGAGGAACTCGCGGACCTAGGGACCACATTGGAGAGTGAGCTCTATACGGACTTAGTTCTCCAGTCCCTTCCTTCCACTTACGCCCAGTTTATACTGAACTTCAACTTACAAGAAAAGGAAGTTGAACTTTCAGAGCTCCTCAACTTGCTGAGGAGCGCAGAGGGCACCCTACAGAAAGGTAGGGAAACATCCACTTTGTTTGTAGGAGGATCATCTTCTTCTAGGTCCAAGGCGAAAGCCAAGGGAAAGAAGAAGAAAGCCCCCGCCAAACCAAGAGGCGGTGTTAGTAAAGTGGATACGAAGGGAAAAGCTAAAGCAACAAAGAAAGCGGGGAAGCTTGTGGATAAGGAAGAATGCTTCTATTATCATAAGAAAGGACACTGAAAGAATGATTGCAGGGCCTGGAAGGCCAGAACACAGGAATTGAAGCAGGTTGCAGCTTCAGCTTCAGGTGTGTATGTTATTGAAAACTGTCTTTCAATAAACTTTACTTCCTGGGTATTGGATACCGGATCAGGATCTCATATCTGTAATTCTTTGCAGGCGTTGAGAAACCGTAGTGTTTTGAAAGCAGGTGACATGACCCTGAGAGTTGCGAACGGAGCTAGCATGGATGCTAAAGCCGTGGGGGACTATCACCTGGGAATGTCAGATGGACATGTTTTGGTTTTGCGTAATTGCTTTTTTGTACCCAACGCAACTTGTAATATCATTTCTGTATCTTTAGTTTCTAAAGAAGGTTATGAATTTGCGTTTGTAAGTAATGTTGTAAACATTCACCTTAATCAAGTTCTGATTGGGTCAGGTACATTGAGCAATGGTATATACGTATTAAACCAACCACAGATTTTCAATGTCCAGAATACACACAAAAGAAAGTCTCCGGAAGTAAATCAGACTTTCTTGTGGCATTGTAGACTGGGTCACATCAATGAGAGAAGGTTGACGAAGTTACATACAGAAGGATATTTGAATGCGTTCGAATATCAATCGTATGCCACTTGTCAATCCTGTCTCAAAGGAAAGATGACAAAGACTCCGTTCACTGGACACGGAGTAAGAGCGAGCGAGCTCTTGGGACTCGTACACAGCGACGTGTGCGGTTCAATGTCTACACATGCGCGAAACGGTTATTCTTACTTCATTACTTTTATGGATGACTTTTCAAGGTACGGTTATGTCTTCTTGATGAAACATAAGTCCGAAACCTTTGGAAAGTTCCAGGAATATAAGAATGAAGTAGAAAACCAGACCGGCAAAAGTATCAAGATCCTAAGATCGGATCGAGGTGGTGAATACTTAAGTGCCGAGTTCCTGGACTATTTAAAAGAGAACGGAATTCTCTCTCAGCTTACTCCTCCATACACTCCGCAACATAACGGTGTATTGGAGAGACGGAACCGCACCCTATTGGATATGGTACTGTCCATGATGAGTAACGCTGAGTTACCGCGATCATTCTAGGGGTATGCGCTAGAATCAGCTGCGTACCTTTTGAACCGAGTTCCCACTAAGACTGTGCCTACCACAACATATGAGATGTGGTGTGGGAAGAGGCCCCATCTTAATCATATTAAGACATGGGGAAGTCCAGCTTTTGTCAAAAAGCAGCATGCGGACAAGCTCGAGGCACGCTCAGTACAGTGCAAGTTTGTGGGATATCCAAAGAACTCCAAGGGATATTTCTTCTACTGCGAAGAGGAACAAAAAGTTATTGTTTCTCGTCATGCCCACTTTCTAGAACACCAGTTCTTAGAAAAGGAAATAAGTGGGAGCGCAGTAGAACTGGAGGAAATTCCAGAACCACAGACTATTACTGAAAGTTTAGTGGAACCAGAGGGTTCAAAAGAACAGGACATTCCTACGCCGCTCCGCAGGAGTAGTAGGCAGTCTCATCCGCCCGAGAGATACTACGGTTTTCTCATAGACGGGGATAGAGAGGATTGCATCATAGATTATGATGAGCCTACTAGCTTCCAGCAGGCCGTTCAGAGCGTTGACTCAGTAAAATGGCTGGATGCAATGCGGACCGAAATGGAGTCCATGTACACCAACAAAGTTTGGACGTTGGACATTGCTCCAGACGGGGTAAAACCCGTAGGATGCAAGTGGATCTTCAAAAGGAAGATTGGTGTAGATGGACAGGTTGAGACCTATAAAGCTAGACTTGTTGCAAAAGGTTTCCGTCAAAGACCTGGCTTGGACTATGACGAAACCTTTTCTCCAGTGGCTATGCTGAAATCCATTCGGATCCTTCTTGCCATTGCTGCCTTCCACGATTATGAGATCTGGCAAATGGACGTAAAGACCGCTTTTCTAAATGGAAATTTAGAGGAGTGTGTCTATATGGACCAACCAGAGGGTTTCATTCAGAGTGGGAGCAGCGGAAAGGTGTGCAAGTTGCTTAAGTCCATCTATGGACTAAAGCAGGCATCGCGGAGTTGGAACATTTGTTTTGATGAGACGGTCAAGGAATTTGGCTTTATCAAAAATCCAGATGAACCATGCATCTATTGTAGATTTGTAGCGAGAACTGTAGTATTCCTCGTTTTGTACGTGGATGACATTCTCTTAATAGGAGATGACATTCCTATGCTACAATCTGTCAAGGGGTTCTTGTCACACAGGTTCTCCATGAAAGACCTGGGTGATGCCTCATACATCCTGGGGATCCGGATCCATCGTGATAGATCCAAGAGGATATTAGGACTTTCACAGTCCAGGTACATCGACACCATACTGAAGAGATTCAGTATGGAAGATTCCAAGCGAGGTAACCTACCGGCTTGTCACGGGATCACCCTCTCTAAAGAGATATCTCCCAAGACTGATTTGGAGAGGGATCGCATGTCTATTATACCCAACGCTTCTGCGGTAGGCTCTATAATGTATGCGATGTTGTGTACCAGACCGGATGTAGCTTATGCACTGAGTGTGGTAAGCCGGTATCAGTCAAACCCTGGGAAGAAACACTGGATAGCGGTAAAGAACATTCTTAAGTACCTGAGAAGGACTAAGGAGATGTTCTTGGTGTATGGCGGAAAAGACCTCCAGATCGAGGCCTTTGCTGACTCCAGCTTCCAGAGTGACAAGGATGATTCCAAGTCCATGTCGGGTTTTGTCTTTACCCTGAATGGAGGGGCGGTATGTTGGAAGAGTTCCAAACAGGAAACCGTTGCAGACTCGACGATGGAAGCGGAATACATCGCTGCATCTGATGCCGCGAAAGAAGCTGTCTGGATGAGGAAGTTCTTGAAAGAGCTTCAGGTGGTTCCGTCCATTGTTGATCCAATACCTCTGTATTGCGACAACAACGGGGCTATAGCTTTAGCGAAGGAACCCAGGTCCCATCAGAGATCCAGACACATCTTGAGGCGGTATCACCTGATCAGGGAGATCGTGGATCCCCAGGAGATCGAGGTTCGGAGAGTCGCTTCAGAAGATAACACTGCAGATCCATTCACCAAGGCCTTACCCCAGACTCAGTTCGAGCGGCTGATCGAGATGATAGGTCTTCGATACGGCAGTACATGGCCTTAGTGCAAGTGGGAGATTGTTAGTGTATATGCCCTAGAGGCCATTACTGTATCATACTAGTTTGTATATTACTTAATGGAAGCTTGGGATATTCACCTTGTATATACAATCTTGCTCAAAATAGTAGTATGCTACTTGGTTTGTTTCTACTTCAATGTGTACATGTGTTTATTTTAGTATATCGCCTATACACATTAGTGGAGCCCTTAGGATCTTTGCTTGATTACCAGCGTTGTGATGGCAGTCACACTAGTGGGGCTGGGTAATCTATAAGCACATCCTTATGCAGGTCCCTGGTCGCAGGACTATCGAGACAGGGCATCGATACTCCGGAGTAGACTAGCGCATGCGCTTCTCATCCCAGTATGGGAGACGGTCTGTCCCACAGCCGTCGGTACTTCGTACTTGAGAAAGTACGCGGGTGCTCGTTGGGTTACGAGTACACTGGACAGGACTCGTCGGGAACTGACTCGTTGGTATTATGCCTATCGTCAGTTATCAGTTCCCAGGTGACATGAGTACAGCTTAGTCCACTGACTTGACACTGTCACTTCGCCTCGAGTGTGTTCCCACTGTACTTTGATTACTACCCTACCACGGCTCAAAGGAGTCGTGCAAACAGGTGGTAGTTGGGTGCAGTCCCGAAGCACTTGGAGGCAGTGACGGTTAGACAGGATTCGTCTCTCCCGGTATTGGGGGTTGACATCGCGCTGTGTCTAGGAGAGCCATTACACGAGTAGTCCCTGGCCAGGGCAAACGAGATATACTGGTAGGCTTCCAGTGTTATCTCAGGGTGTTTTGGGCTTCACTCCGACACGACTTGTACCGCTATTGAGGGACTGACGTTTACCGCCCCCTAGGCCCGCCATGCGATGTATCAGACGAACAGACCGGACTGTACGGAGAATGTCACATTCAGGCTCAGTAGGAGTTCAGATGGGTTTTGCCTCGTCAATCTTCTTGTCGGCATCTACCTGGGGACCGTTACGCACAGCTAGTGTCGCTTGCGGTCTGTGGTTAAACCCACTGCCAGCGTAGTGTCGAGTCTTTAGAGTCCCACACAGAAAGCTATTCGCCTTTAGGCAAAAGAGTAGAGGTCGCATGGTTTTGCGACAGGTCGCATGGTTTTGCGACAGGGTTCGGTCACATCCGTGCACTTGTGCACGTACAGTGTCCGGACAGTTTACACTAGCGGGCTTTGGTTTAAGCCAGATCCTAGTGTATCTTTTGGGATTGGATTTATCCAGTGTGTATTCGTGTTCCTCGGAACGCGGATGCGGGTGTGTATGCACAGTTGACGGAGAGACAGAGGCAGAGGATTCTCATTAGGGTTGTTGACCGTTGACAGTTGACCATTGACTTTTTGCTCAACCCTAATGAGAATATGATATGTGATTAACAATTATATTAATTAAGTATTGTGGTGACATGGTTGTTGAGGGGTTGACTTGGTTGACTTTGTTGACTTGTTGACTTTGTTGACCGGTTGACTAGGTTGGACTAGTTGACCATCATGATGACTATGGCTATCATTTCATGGCAAAGACTTTTTACTTGCTTATTTCTTTTGTGAGAAATGAGTGCATGAAATGATTTAGCCATTTTGACTTGAACCATTTTACACAATACTTGATTATTATTTTTGTGATGATGGTTTTGGATTATGAGAGCAAAATGAGAAAATTCTTCTCTCATTCTTTCATGCTCATTCTCTCTCTTGTTCTTGAGCTCTCATCTTCCTCCTCTTGCTCTCCCTCTCTTGATTCTATGGTTCACTTGTCTCATGAGTTGAGAACCAAGAACCATAGATAAAATCCCATACAAACTCTTCTCTACTCATACTAGTTCACAAGGTTTAGCAAACCGAGTGAACTAGTTTCTTCAAAGTTCGAAGAAGGAGCCAAAGGTTGAAGCTTTCAGGTGGATCTATCTTCGGCGCAAGGAGACGACGGGGAGAAGCCGGTTCGGACGACCATCGAAGCTTGAAGACGAAGGAGTTCGAGAAAAAGAAAGGTATAACCCCCTAACCGAGTAGTTAGCAACTCGTAGTTAGGTTGTTAGTTAGATGTTTAACAAAGATCTGGGTTTTAGGTCCATGTTACCACCTCTAAGAAAATCGTTTTTCATCAAATTCCGCATGCCCGAAAGTACCGGGAGAGGTAGCATGGACTTACACTTTGGTTCTACCAAATCAGGAGCTACAGTTTGTATCTAGAACTCTTTCCAGTTCTACCTCATGTCCACTAATTTCTTCACAAGAAATTCCCTTTCCCAAAGGTGGCATGCTGAGTAACAAAACATCTTTTGTTGCTCGGTTAGGTAGAAGATATTCCCTTACGTATGCTTGGGATATCCAACAAACTTCTACAGATCTGAATTTACCTCGAGCTTGTCCGGATTTTGCCTTTTAGACATAGGCCGGACAACCCCAAATCTTAACAAACTTAAGATATGGGCTCTTCCCTT
Source organism: Agapanthus africanus (assembly GCA_030015575.1). Classification (NCBI taxonomy): domain Eukaryota; kingdom Viridiplantae; phylum Streptophyta; class Magnoliopsida; order Asparagales; family Amaryllidaceae; genus Agapanthus; species Agapanthus africanus. Next base: position 493,472,463 of record JASDDO010000019.1, on the reverse strand, counting down.
TCCATATCATATATGAAGTGATAGGCAACTGATTTGATCGGAACCCTATTCAATAGGTATGCAACTTCATAAGTGCATAACTCCCTAAAAGGAAATAGGAAACTCAGTAGTACTCATCATAGAGCACACCATATCACATAGGGTGCTATTGCTCCGCCCCGATACACCGAGGTGCTATGGTGTATACGGAGGAGTAATGCTAAGAGAGAATCTCATTCTTAGAATAGTCCAGGAATCCCGTGCTCAAGTATTCTCCTCCTTGATCACATCAAAGGACATAATACTTATACCCGTTGTTGGTTATCTACTTCTTAACTTATATTCTGTGAATATCTCAAAAGGTTCGGACTTGTGTTTCAACAGGAACATAGGTCTGAATCTCGAGAGATCATCAGAGAATTTAATGAAGTACAAAGAACCGGTCTTGGCATTTGTAGACAGGGGACCTTCATACATCATATGTATCATCCTAAGAGTTTACTAACTCTTTCTCTATTTCCAATAAACAGAGCTATGGTCATCTAATCTTTGTGACATGACTGACAAGTTTTATAAGATGTAAATTCAAACTGATTTAAATATGCATCTAAATGTAACTTCAGCCAGTCGGGTCACATTGATATGACCTAGTCTACAATGCCTCAAGAAGGATTCGTTCATTTCTGAACTCTTCCTCTTGTGTGTGTTCTATATACTAAGAACTGTGGTTTGATTTAGAACGTCAATGCTTTTAGATAACGTGCCTGAACCGATCAACTCTTGATATAGAAAATGTTCAAAAAATTATCCAACAATACAAAATTTTATCCTTCTTTACTAATAAAGAAACTGATATGATTTTGTATTATCAGGTTCGGTATCTAATAACATTTGTTCAGAATCAATGTATTCAGGTAATACAGGGTGACAGTGATCAACAGACCTGGCTGCAACACTTGCACCGTTTTCTGCCTCATGAAACTTATCACCCGTTCTCAGTTCTCTACCTTTCTGTAGCCCATGTAACAAATTACATATGCGGGATCCTGATCTGGTATCACATACCCAGGACGTAAAGGACATTTGAGAAACAGTTCTCTGTAATGAACACACCCGAAGATGATGCATCGATATGAACTTTCTTCGTTTGGGCGGCATGGGAATTCTGGTAATCCCCAATTTCCTGCTCTGTCTTATAACAATTATAAGTTGGAGCGGGACCAACGTTCCCCATCTCAGTATAACAAGCGGGTTCGGTCAATATATCCATTTTATTATCTTGATTAAGGCGTGACATGGTCGCTACCAGGAGAGAGAGAGAGAAGAAAACACTCTGCGTGCGCTCTTGCAAGATTAGATTGGTTATTATTTTATCTAATCAGGATGGCTCCCACTGTTTTTATCAAATCTTCCTTCAAACCCTAAAAGGAAAGACTAGCCGGGATTAATTACATGCTACAAGTTTGCCAATCTTTCAGCCAGGCCAGTGTCGGTACTTTGAGGGAGGTTCCCCGTGCTTTCGCACGGACCTAATTAAAGTAAACCTCGTTTTACCAAAGGCGTAACCCCGTTGACACCTTTCTAGACACCTACTTGATCGGCTAATTGTAATGTGTAAAACTCTCCCAGGAGTAACAATTACTCGCAGCGGGTATCGGGATCCAACTATCTCATAGAAGGTATGCAATCTCATTGCAAATTTTAACACTTGAAATTCTCGATAATTTTGCCCCTAGCACCCTATGACCTTGACGGAGGTCAACAAACCATAGGCTACTAGTCAAGTTCAACCCGTCATTTCTTGATTGAATCAAACCCACTCGCACGACCCTTGACGGAGGTCAACAAGGCCGTACGACTACCCTAACCCAATCTGCATCATATGCATAAGCAGATAAATACTAGTTAGCTACCGCACACTACGCCTTGACGGAGGTCAACAAACGTAGCACGAATACTAAGTAGGACTTATCTGAAATGACGGAGGGCTACGACAGGTTTTTCTGAAAACCTATTGCGTAATGAACTTGATATCGTTGTAGAATCAAATAATTTTAAAATGGAGTGTTTTGAGGCTTTTCTAGTTTTGCTAAAGGGGTCACTCCCGGTGAAGGGATCTGATTGTAATAAATTTTTGTTGTGTAAATCAATTCAAATGATCCCCGGCAACGACGCCATTTGATTGATCGAAATTCTTGTTGTGTGTTTAAGAAAATGATCCCCGGCAACGGCGCCATTTGATTGATCATTTCTTTGTGTGTCAGTTTAAGAAAATTGAATAAAATTCACAATCAAAGAATTGTTTGACCGCAATCAACTACGGTGTCAGTTGTAGATCGTAAGCGAGTGCGGATCGTCCATAGGGATTGTGCGATTCGTTTCTATGTTTGATTTTTTTGAATTGAAAAGTTAATCGAAAAGAAAAGAAAACATGATTCAAGATTTTATCGATTGATTCAAGTGTCACCAGTCTAATCAAGAATCAAGAAAATGATAAACAATCGAGAATTGGGTTTCGATGATTTTTCCAACCAAATATCAAGAATCTAAATGAGGCTTGTAGGAATCGATCGGATCTATAGATGTGATGTAATCTCAAGATATCGTATTCTTGTCCTTCGAAGAGTTGATACTAAATCGATGATGATCGACGAGAGTTAAGGATTTCTCGTGAAACTAGGGTTTCATCATTTATCCCTTGTTCTTTCGTCGATATCATTCACATTCTAGCCTCTAGCAAATTCAAGAAACGATCGTAACTCCCCAACTTCGAGCGATAACAATCAAGAAAGCATCGCAGCGAAACTAGGTCGTCTATTCTTGAACTTGCTAGGGTTTAAAAAACTCGTAGGAATCAAGAATCGTTTTAAGATATGTTACATCATCATTCTATTGATCGTCTCGACTTCTCGACGAGCGGAGTATTACTCAAACATCACAACAAGAACTACAACTAGAAATTGAGATCGAATCATGATGCAAGAATTTAAAGAAAACAAGATAAAAGAATTTCACCTTTTATTTATATCAACAATTTCATTACAGTCGCTCAAGAACTACAAGAGGAAGAACTCGATTGTCGACTTGGCTTCGCTTTTCTCCGTGAGTCGTGGATCGGCTTGGACCACTTGCTCTGTTGAAGATCGGCTCCGCTCCTAAAAGGTTGAAGGGCTTCTTGCTTGATTTGGTACTCGGGATCTTGACTATTGATTGGAATTAGGGTTAGGATTTCACACAAGTCTTGTCACTAGACTTGTGGAAGAAGATGAAGAAAGAGGTAAAGAGAGTGAATGGATCTAAATTCTATTAGATTGGATTTCTAAGTAAGTTTTAACCCTAGGTCTAGGCTTCTATTTATAGACTTCCCAAACCCTAGGTCTAGGTTTTGAAATACAATTCCCTCCAAAAGTTTGTTGAGGAGGTTCTAGAAATAGTTTGTTAGGAGTTTAGCTTAGGCTTTAAGCTAGGATTATTTTAAGCTTAGAAACCCTAGTTTGCTGAACTGGCATAAGTCTCTGGAGTCTTCTGGAAACCGAAGTACATTTCTGGGCTGTAGGCACTGGCAGAAGAATAATGCACCAAATTTGGGAAGCTAAATCCTTGGAACCACCGCGGATCCGCGGCGCAAGCAGGTTCCTGCCGCGGATCCGCGGCTCTTTGTGGGGCTTGCGCTTTGGGCTTTCTGGTGTGGTCTTGGGCTGATGTTTAGGGCTTTATCTGACATGTTGAATTGTATTTTTTCTTCTGGATTGCTACCAGATCTCAAAACTTGGAGTTGGTGTATTTTATCAGCTTCTTTTGATCCTGCAATTTCTTGCACAAATCTTGAAACAAGTGTTGCGCAATATAGGGATGATGCGATGCCATGAAATGCAGTCAATTTCCTTTATAGTGCCGGTTTTAGAGTCTAACGCATGCAATCTGATATTTAACAACTGATTTGCTAATATGTGCTATATGAATACCGAACACTTCTTGATGAGTGCAATAGATAGGGAAATTGCCATGTAAAAAATGCAGTATTTTCGACTGATCAGGATCGTCGGCCCTTTCCTCATCGAATAAGGTGCAGGATATATCATATATACCGCTGTGCAAAGAAAAACCTATAGAAGCAATCAGAAGACAAACCGAGGGTTGTAGCATCTTCCAGTTATTGCTAAAGGGGTCACTCCCGGTGAAGGGATCTCGGCCCTTTCCTTATCGAATAAGGTGCAGGATGTTCTACAAGGAACACCGCGATGCAAAGCAAGAACTGTAGCTACCTGTTTTTGAAAATTCGATTCCACAACATCTTTTAGGTTTCTTTTATTTCATTAATCATATTAATGAAGTCCCATCATTTAAATCACCTAAACATCACAGATAAATATGACGTACACTTATGCCATCCGCATTCGCCTCGATGTCCCCTCGTGCACCATTAGGTTAGGTAACTAACGACAGAGCGGGGCAGGGCTAGCGTGAGTGTAAAGCATAAGTAACGTCTATATAATATATCTTATATATCATATACAGTATCTATTATCACATATCAAATGATCACATCAAAGATATAGCAGCAGAAGAAATATATGAAACATTGGATATACTAGGACGTCCGTGTTTTCAATACGAGCCTGTATAAAACACGGATTCCACGGTCGCGATGAATAGCCAAACCCACATCCCTAGACCCCTACGAGAGCGGCAAGCAACCCTACCAATTCTAGAGTTAGGAGACCCAGACTCGACTCCTCGAGTTGGTCTCCCACTGGACTCCAGAACCCGGTTACTTGTGCCCTCCTCCTTGGGTCTATCCTAGTGCGGAAAAGTAAATAATATACAAAAGGTGATATCTTCCGCAACCTGGAAGTGCCCCAATAAAAGAATATTACATACAAATGAATTTTACATGAATGAAAACAAAAACTCTCATCTCACATAAAACCCCCGGCTATTCAAAACGCGACGATCCAATATAACATATCCAGCAACATATAACATCACATGTTATCAATGTAAGTATATGTGCGCATCCCAATTGTCGTTGACATATAGCAACGAAACCGGCGATATCACATATTACACTTACGGTCACAGAAAAGAAAGTGTAAAACTACAATAGTTGGAATCCGCAACCTCCTTAGACATCGCATGCCTAACCAAATGAATTCCTTAGACATGGCATGCCTAACAATTATAAACCCCGCATTTTAGTCTCTATATCGAAAACACTTTTCAATATCTAGTCGGGCAATTCAACAAGATTCCCGGCATTTTAATCGAATGCTCGTCGTAAACTTTAGTAGGCAGCCGCACCCCCGATGCCGTCGACGAAGTGCACTAAGGCGGAACACCGCTGCCGCGAGCACCCGGACGGATGCTTTCGGCGACGGGGTTCTCCTACAGTCACTTGGTCGGCGCTATGGGGTATGGCTGTCTATTAAGTTTACCCGGCGAGTATCCGCGTACGCTACGTGATTGCGACGGACTTTTGATCACATCAAAATTCCGTGGTAACCGATCAAGTGAGACTAAAGTGCTATGTTTATAACATCCAAATCAGTTATCTCATAACTACTTGTGGATTGCAAATATTGTATCACATTCCAGATAAATAGAAAATGTTAAACTTTCCGATCGAACGATCAAACACCCAAGTTTTCCTGAAACAGATCAACACATGAAATAAGTTTAAAAACATCCACTTCATGCCACAGTACCAACGGTCCAGCCGTAGAAGGGTCAAGCCAACGCCTCACATATGGCATGCCGTACTGCCCCAAACCCTAAGGTTCAAAGGGCAGTTCAAGACGGTCACATAATCGAGTTAAGATTTGTTGTTTTCTAGAGGGTCCATCGCATTACTTGCACTACTTAGAACATTTTCAAACTACGGAAAAATCCAACACTTGGAAATTTCCCGGCAGGGGAAAAATTGGGTATTTTTATCTGGTCGAACCTTTTAACATATTCTAAATTATCCGGAAAAACACATAGACAAAACTAGACAATCCGATCGAATCTACGAACTCCCAATACAACCCAGAAAACTCAACTCTTGAGTGCAAATTAAAAATTCCCAGAAAACACAGGAATACAATTAAGACATTACTGTGCAAACAGTGATGAAAGAAGTGACCATACGGCCGCGGAACCGCCGCACGAGCCATGCTCGTGCCGCGGTTCCGCGACGCTTTAATCGATTTACGCACTCGTTTTGCACAGTAACTCATAAAAAAGCCTGCTGATTTTTCTGCATATTTTTAATTTGGAAAAATCAACATTTTCAAAAAATGTACAGAGAAGGGTTTGAGTTAGGGTTTCGGGGTTCGATCGGATTTCTAATATCGTCTACACTTCGCCTAAAGCTCTAGCTTGGCTCTGATACCACTGTAGGGTTCCTAGGCACACTAAGGAGGTTCCACAAAGCATCAACCATGCCAAACAAAATTTTTTCGGTGCCAAGAAACCCTAATATAGATCAATAACTAGAAGTTAAGGCGAAAAGAAATGCAAGCAAACAACTTTGCTACTAAGTGAATGGATATACAACCTTTGTAGATCCGGTCCACCACTTCTTTAGCTCCGTGTTGACATCCCTCTACTGCGATCATCGGAATCCCGAACTCTAGCGTCGGTTTCATCGGAGAAATGGGCGGGCTAGGTCGTTGACTTCGATGCCGAAGATGATCTACGTCGAAGAGACTCAAACTCAAGCTATTCCTTCATTTGGTCAAAAACTTTGTGAAGAGAACACCTTACACTACATGGGAAGTAGTAGAGGATTAAGAAATAGGAAGTGGGTTCACTTTGGAATTAGATTTCTCACTCTTTTTATCATGGCACCATTGGAGCTCTCAAGCTTTTGTGAGCTTGATGAAGATGATGAAGAAGAAAAGAATCATATGAATTATCATCCAAATGAAACTTATCCAAATGAATAATGGCACCATGGTTGAGTTAAGCCCTCATGCTTAACTCATGTAGAGAATTAACCATAGCATAAGGTTAAGGGTTGGGTTAGCTAATATCTTAAACAAATGACAAAGAGAGTTGACTTTGTCAATGTTTATCAAGCTTCTTGAAGCTTGATAACTTTGACCAAAGTCACACTCTTTTGTTATATGCTTAGGAAATTAGTAAACCCTAATCTAACCTTGATTTGGTTCAAGTCTCATACACACAAGTTGTTTGTATCATCAAGCATGATACAAACATGTACACTTGCATATATCAAATATAAACAATGTGCACATTCAAGTGAGAAAATCAATCTTAAGTGAACCAATACTAGTTAATGTAAAGTAATATATCAAATATATAATTATACATTAAATCATTAAATCAACACTTGATTTAACGATCCGGTCATATCGCATATAACCGACTAATATCAAGTGTATCAATGTATCGAATCAACACTTGATTCGGTAACCCGGCTATATCACATATAACCGACCGATGATACAAATCATGAGAATAGAATACATTATCACATACTGGTATTATTCTCGGTTCCGCACATATCTCATATGCGCTCCTATTTCGTTTCGCTTGAGCCAAGAAACCCCTGTGTAGAACTCTAAAGACTCGTCAATACGCTGGCAGCAGGTGATGATCATATCAAACACCCACAAGCCGCAAGCGGTCTGCTAAACGTAACGGCCACCCGGATATTGAGCGATCAGAAGATCAACGAGCAAGCCCGCTCACACTTCTGTGAATCCAACGAGTAACACTACCGTACAGTCCGGTCTCTTCGTCTGATGTGTCGCATATCTCGTCTAGGGGTGGTAAACGTCAGACCCCAATAACTCGATAAGTCGTGTCGATATGAGGCTCATAACAGGTCGAGAAACTACTGGTAACACTTACCAGTAAATCCCTGAAGTAGCCTTGGCCAAGGACTTCCTGTTATAGCCAATCGAGCATAGCGCAACATCAACTCCCTATACCGGGAGAGACGAAACCCCTCCTATCGCTCATTGCCTCCATGTGATTCGGGACTGTACCCAAAAACCACCGTTTTGCACGCCCTCTTGGACGTGGTAAGGTGGAAATCAAAGCACAGTGGGAATCACACAAGACTCTATGACGATCTCGGGTCTACAGACTAACCTGCACCAGTGTCACCAGAGAACTGCCATCTGACGTAAGGTATAATACCATCTGGGAGTTCTCGGCGAGTCCGTCCAGTGTACCCAGTCTCCACTGAGCACCCGTATATCATCTCTGATGTCAAACACCAATGGATATGGGATCATCTATCGCCCATCTATATGGGTCGAGAAGCTACACGCTAGTCTACTCTGGTATATCGATGCCCCGTCTCGATACACCCACGACTAGGGACTTTGAAGGATGTACTTATGGACTACCATGTCCCCACTAGTATGATCCGCATCATAGTCCAGGTAGTCAAGTACACATCCTAAGGGCTTTACCAACATGTAACAGAGAGACAATCAGCGTACACGTTAAGATAAAGAGTAACCAGATAGAATACTATCATATCGAGCAAGAAAGTCATCCCTATATATGTCCAAGCATCCACTACAATATACATCATATGTATAGTAATGGCCTCTAGGGCATACATATAACTAACATAACCCGGATCTGCCATTAAAGATAAACTAACATATTGTAAAGATGGTAGAATTGTTATACCGAATGATCCGAGTCCTTCGGTCTTTAACCATCATCCCACGCTTTGTTGCGGCGGCTTCGATCTTCTGAAACTCCAGTCTCGTCATCCAGGTGGCACCACGTCGACGGATCTTTAAACGGGCTCCCGCCTCTGAACCGAGGCAACTCGGTCCTCAAGTTTGCCAAAAGAGACGACCAAGATGTTGTAGAGAATGAGTAGAACACTTTGTCTCGTTACGTCCAAGGCTATGGACGAACGGTTAATGAAGTTGCCAATTGGAATCGGGTAAATGGAAATTGGGTTATGAAATTTCCATACACTCAACTATCGTTATCTTTTCTCTCAAATCAAAATGAACAAAACCATAATCCTCACAATGAGGGGCCGGCCACTATATAGAAGAGGGAGGGTGAGTGTAGGAGAGGGGAGGGTGAGTGTAAGCAAAAGATCAAGGAGAATATATCTTAAGCACTAAAAGAAAAGGATGACTCAAAAGAACACCTAGTATAAACACAATTAAAGCACCATTAATGAACAAATGAGTCACAAGCCTAATCACCACTTCTAGAACCTTCTAGAACTCTGACTCACCTCATGACTCACCCAATTAAAGAAAAGATAAATCCGTATTTAACCGAATGTTAAATACGGCTGATAGAAAACTGGAAACTGACAACTTCCAAAAGTGATCCTGAAACGAATTTCAGGATAACCCCGTAACAGTATAAACATACCCGCATTTGTATTATGACCGAATACAAATGCAACTGAGACAAAGATATTATATTTACACAGTATAATACTGGGATCCGGCTTAAACCAAAGCCTACCAGTATTATCTGCCCGAAAAATGACACGTGCGAAAACGCACGTGCATTTTCCGAACCTTGCCATAATACCATACGGCATCTACAATGTTTCGCTTGAACTTGGGAAAGTGTCTGTGGGGGACTCTAATGACTCATCAATACACTGGCACTGGGTATAACCACTAGCACGTCAGAGGTACAAGCTGTACGTAACGGTTTGCCTATGTATTGATTGGAAGGGAAGCTGACGAGCGAACTCATCTATAAACCCTACTGAGCCTGACAGTGACAATATCCATACAGTCCGGTCCATTCGTCTATGAGTATCGCATATTAGGCCTAGGGGGTCGGTAAACGTCAGACCCCCAATAGCTGCATAAGTCGTGTCAGAGAGTAGCCCAGAACACCCTGAGATACTACTGGTATACCTACCAGTATCGCATATTACAAGTTGTAAACATTCACCTTAATCAAGTTCTGATTGGGTCAGGTACATTGAGCAATGGTATATACATATTAAACCAACCACAGATTTTCAATGTCCAGAATACACACAAAAGAAAGTCTCCGGAAGTAAATCAGACTTTCTTGTGGCATTGTAGACTGGGTCACATCAATGAGAGAAGGTTGACGAAGTTACATACAGAAGGATATTTGAATGCGTTCGAATATCAATCGTATGCCACTTGTCAATCCTGTCTCAAAGGAAAGATGACAAAGACTCCGTTCACTGGACACGGAGTAAGAGCGAGCGAGCTCTTGGGACTCGTACACAGCGACGTGTGCGGTCCAATGTCTACACATGCGCGAAGCGGTTATTCTTACTTCATTACTTTTACGGATGACTTTTCAAGGTACGGTTATGTCTTCTTGATGAAACATAAGTCCGAAGCCTTTGGAGAGTTCCAGGAATATAAGAATGGAGTAGAAAACCAGACCGACAAAAGTATCAAGATCCTAAGATCGGATCGAGGTGGTGAATACTTAAGTGCCGAGTTCCTGGACTATTTAAAAGAGAACGGAATTCTCTCTCAGCTTACTCCTCTATACACTCCGCAACATAACGGTGTATAAGAGAGACGGAACCGCACCCTATTGGATATGGTATGGTCCATGATGAGTAACGTTGAGTTACCGCGATCATTCTGGGGGTATGCGCTAGAATCAGCTGCGTACCTTTTGAACCGAGTTCCCACTAAGACTGTGCCTACCACACCATATGAGATGTGGTGTGGGAAGAGGCCCCATCTTAATCACATTAAGACATGGGGAAGTCCAGCTTTTGTCAAAAAGCAGCATGCGGACAAGCTCGAGGCACGCTCAGTACAGTGCAAGTTTGTGGGATATCCAAAGAACTCCAAGGGATATTTCTTCTACTGCGAAGAGGAACAAAAAGTTATTGTTTCTCGTCATGCCCACTTTCTAGAACACCAGTTCTTAGAAAAGGAAATAAGTGGGAGCGCAGTAGAACTAGAGGAAATTCCAGAACCACAGACTATTACTGAAAGTTTAGTGGAACCAGAGGGTTCAAAAGAACAGGACATTCCTACGCCGCTCCACAGGAGTAGTAGGCAGTCTCATCCGCCCGAGAGATACTACGGTTTTCTCATAGACGGGGATAGAGAGGATTGCATCATAGATTATGATGAGCCTACTAGCTTCCAGCAGGCCATTCATAGCGTTGACTCAGTAAAATGGCTGGATGCAATGCGGACCAAAATGGAGTCCATGTACACCAACAAAGTTTGGACGTTGGACATTGCTCCTGACGGGGTAAAACCCGTAGGATGCAAGTGGATCTTCAAAAGGAAGATTGGTGTAGATGGACAGGTTGAGACCTATAAAGCTAGACTTGTTGCAAAAGGTTTCCGTCAAAGACCTGGCTTGGACTATGACGAAACCTTTTCTCCAGTGGCTATGCTGAAATCCATTCGGATCCTTCTTGCCATTGCTGCCTTCCACGATTATGAGATCTGGCAAATGGACGTAAAGACTGCTTTTCTAAATGGAAATTTAGAGGAGTGTGTCTATATGGACCAACCAGAGGGTTTCATTCAGAGTGGGAGCAGCGGAAAGTTATGCAAGTTGCTTAAGTCCATCTATGGACTAAAGCAGGCATCGCGGAGTTGGAACATCTGTTTTGATGAGACGGTCAAGGAATTTGGCTTTATCAAAAATCCAGATGAACCATGCATCTATTGTAGATTTGTAGCGAGAACTGTAGTATTCCTCGTTTTGTACGTGGATGACATTCTCTTAATAGGAGATGACATTCCTATGCTACAATCTGTCAAGGGGTTCTTGTCACACAGGTTCTCCATGAAAGACCTGGGTGATGCCTCATACATCCTGGGGATCCGGATCCATCGTGATAGATCCAAGAGGATATTAGGACTTTCACAGTCCAGGTACATCGACACCATACTGAAGAGATTCAGTATGGAAGATTCCAAGCGAGGTAACCTACCGGCTTGTCACGGGATCACCCTCTCTAAAGAGATGTCTACCAAGACTGATTTGGAGAGGGATCGCATGTCTATTATACCCTACGCTTCTGCGGTAGGCTCTATAATGTATGCGATGTTGTGTACCAGACCGGATGTGGCTTATGCACTGAGTGTGGTAAGCCGGTATCAGTCAAACCTTGGGGAGAAACACTGGATAGCGGTAAAGAACATTCTCAAGTACCTGAGAAGGACTAAGGAGATGTTCTTGGTGTATGGCGGAAAAGACCTCCAGATCGAGGCCTTTGTAGACTCCAGCTTCCAGAGTGACAAGGATGATTCCAAGTCCATGTCGGGTTTTGTCTTTACCCTCATTGGAGGGGCGGTGTGTTGGAAGAGTTCCAAACAGGAAACCGTTGCAGACTCGACGATGGAAGCGGAATACATCGCTGCATCTGATGCCGCGAAAGAAGCTGTCTGGATGAGGAAGTTCTTGAAAGAGCTTCAGGTGGTTCCGTCCATTGTTGATCCAATACCTCTGTATTGCGACAACAACGGGGCTATAGCTTTAGCGAAGGAACCCAGGTCCCATCAGAGATCCAGACACATCTTGAGGCGGTATCACCTGATCAGGGAGATCGTGGATCGCCAGGAGATCGAGGTTCGGAGAGTCGCTTCAGAAGATAACACTGCAGATCCATTCACCAAGGCCTTACCCCAGACTCAGTTCAAGCGGCTGATCGAGATGATAGGTCTTCGATATGCCAGTACATGGCCTTAGTGCAAGTGGGAGATTGTTAGTGTATATGCCCTAGAGGCCATTACTGTATCATACTAGTTTGTATATTACTTAATGGAAGCTTGGGATATTCACCTTGTATATACAATCTTGCTCAAAATAGTAGTATGCTACTTGGTTTGTTTCTACTTCAATGTGTACATGTGTTTATTTTAGTATATCGCCTATACACATTAGTGGAGCCCTTAGGATCTTTGCTTGATTACCAGCGTTGTGATGGCAGTCACACTAGTGGGGCTGGGTAATCTATAAGCACATCCTTATGCAGGTCCCTGGTCGCAGGACTATCGAGACAGGGCATCGATACTCCGGAGTAGACTAGCGCATGCGCTTCTCATCCCAGTGTGGGAGACGGTCTGTCCCACAGCCGTCGGTACGTCGTACTTGAGAGAGTATGCGGGTGCTCGTTGGGTTACGAGTACACTGGACAGGACTCGTCGGGAACTGACTAGTTGGTATTATGCCTATCGTCAGTTATCAGTTCCCAGGTGACATGAGTACAGCTTAGTCCGCTGACTTGACACTGTCACTTCGCCTCGAGTGTGTTCCCACTGTACTTTGATTACTACCCTACCACGGCTCAAAGGAGTCGTGCAAACAGGTGGTAGTTGGGTGCAGTCCCGAAGCACTTGGAGGCAGTGACGGTTAGACAGGATTCGTCTCTTCCGGTATTGGGGGTTGACATCGCGCTGTGTCTAGGAGAGCCATTACACGAGTAGTCCCTGGCCAGGGCAAACGAGATATACTGGTAGGCTTCCAGTGTTATCTCAGGGTGTTTTGGGCTTCACTCCGACACGACTTGTACCGCTATTGGGGGACTGACGTTTACCGCCCCCTAGGCCCGCCATGCGATGTATCAGACGAACAGACCGGACTGTACGGAGAATGTCACATTCAGGCTCAGTAGGAGTTCAGATGGGTTTCGCCTCGTCAGTCTTCTTGTCGGCATCTACCTGGGGACCGTTACGCACAGCTAGTGCCGCTTGCGGTCTGTGGTTAAACCCACTGCCAGCGTAGTGTCGAGTCTTTAGAGTCCCACACAGAAAGCTATTCGCCTTTAGGCAAAAGAGTAGAGGTCGCATGGTTTTGCGACAGGTCGCATGGTTTTGCAACAGGGTTCAGTCACATCCGTGCACTTGTGCACGTACAGTGTCCGGACAGTTTACATTAGCGGGCTTTGGTTTAAGCCAGATCCTAGTGTACCTTTTGGGATTGGATTTATCCAGTGTGTATTCTTGTTCCTCGGAACGCGGATGCGGGTGTGTATGCACAGTTGACGGAGAGGCAGAGGCAGAGGATTCTCATTAGGGTTGTTGACCGTTGACAGTTGACCATTGACTTTTTGCTCAACCCTAATGAGAATATGATATGTGATTAACAATTATATTAATTAAGTATTGTGGTGACATGGTTGTTGAGGGGTTGACTTGGTTGACTTTGTTGACTTGTTGACTTTGTTGACCGGTTGACTAGGTTGGACTAGTTGACCATCATGATGACCATGGCTATCATTTCATGGCAAAGACTTTTTACTTGCTTATTTTATTTTGTGAGAAATGAGTGCATGAAATGATTTAGCCATTTTGACTTGAACCATTTTACACAATACTTGATTATTATTTTTGTGATGATGGTTTTGGATTATGAGACCAAAATGAGAAAAGTCTTCTCTCATTCTTTCATGCTCATTCTCTCTCTTGTTCTTGAGCTCTCATCTTCCTCCTCTTGCTCTCCCTCTCTTGATTCTATGGTTCACTTGTCTCATGAGTTGAGAACCAAGAACCATAGATAAAATCCCATACAAACTCTTCTCTACTCACACTAGTTCACAAGGTTTAGCAAACTGAGTGAACTAGTTTCTTCAAAGTTCGAAGAAGGAGCCAAAGGTTGAAGCTTTCAGGTGGATCTATCTTCGGCGCAAGGAGACGACGGGGAGAAGCCGGTTCGGACGACCATCGAAGCTTGAAGACGAAGGAGTTCGAGAAAAAGAAAGGTATAACCCTCTAACCGAGTAGTTAGCAACTCGTAGTTAGGTTGTTAGTTAGATGTTTAATAAAGATCCGGGTTTTAGGTCCATGTTACCACCTCTAAGAAAATCGTTTTTCATCAAATTCCGCATGCCCGAAAGTACCGGGAGAGGTAGCATGGACTTACAGCTGTTTGCACGACTCCTTTGAGCCGTGGTAGGGAAGTAATCAAAGTACAGTGGGAACACACTCGAGGCGAAGTGACAGTGTCAAGTCAGCGGACTAAGCTGTACTCATGTCACCTGGGAACTGATAACTGACGATAGGTATAATACCAACCAACAGTTCCCGACGAGTCCTGTCCAGTGTACTCGTAACCTAACGAGCACCCGCATACTATCTCAAGTACGACGTACTGACGGCTGTGGGACAGACCATCTCCCACGCTGGGATGAGAAGCACATACGCTAGTCTACTCCGGAGTATCGATGCCCTGTCTCGATAGTCCTATGACTAGGGACCTGTATAAGGATGTGCTTATGGATTACCCAGCCCCCACGAGTGTGAGCGCCATCACAACGCTGGTAATCAAGCAAAAGATCTTAAGGGCTCTACTAATATGTATAGGTGATATAATAAAAGAAACACATGTACACATTAAAGCACAGACAAACCAAGTAGCATACTACCATTTCGAGCAAGACTGTCTATACAACTGTGAATATCCCAAGCTTCCATCAAGTAATATACATACTAGTATGATACAGTAATGGCCTCTAGGGCATATACACTAACACTCGCATTGGGGTAAGCAACGAATCACATGTCCTAGTCATTCCTCCTTGGGTGACTAGTGATCTTCTATCATATTTCTAAGTATAACTCATGCGGCATTAGCTTCAAACATCTGGGCGATATCTTGTCATTCGTAGCAACAACTGGCTCATTCGTCCGCACGTTGAACAGTGCCTCAATCATCAAGAATAATCGGTGCATTGACGGTCATCATATTCTGGCTGGCCTCTAGCAGTGGCCCAATCCTCTAGTGCTGATCTCCACGTCTGAGAAATCTTGTAAAAGTGATCCATCAAACGCTCATGGCGCGAAAACACAATAGGACGATACATCTATGCAATCGTGTGTCCCTGGAATCACGTCCTGGTCAGTCCTCGCCCGTTACGAGCTCGTGCTGACGCAACTCTAGCCGTAGCTCTCTCTGCCCGTATAATCGTGGCAGCAAAACCATAAACCAATATCGATGAGGATATATCGTAGGAATGAATATAATGTTGTGCAAGGAAATGTACATCCTAAGGATTCTTAAGCGGAGTAGCGTATCGTAAGTATACTGCGGAATATACACACGGTACGTCACTCTCCTTAAGTCACCTATTCCATCAACCAAGGTCAACCTACGCGACGAAAGTTCGGTTCTAATAACCCCTCGACCAAGTCTAAGTTCCGTAAGGTCAAGCCTAGGTTCCGAATATATACAAACGCCCTAGGCTCCGCATAGTCAAACATAAATTCGAACCAAGGTTAACCTAGCGCTCTGATACCAACTTTGTCACGACCCGAAATGGCACGTGACAGGCACTTGAATCATATGAAGTCTATAAGACCCCATCTAATTCAAGTAAGCCAAAATTCCAGAAATCTAAACCATTTTAAGGAAGAAGTGAAAAAAACTGGTTTTAATAACAGAAGCCGAAGTAATGCATTTTTAAAATCTCAAGTCTTTTCTAAAAATTTCGGCAGAGTTTCCTTTGTAAATACTGGCCCCAAAGGGGTACAACATGCATAATATGAATAAAAGCACCCCAAGCGGGAGCTAGCTCTTCGCCCATTGGCGGTCACACGCAAGTAATATAATATACAACGCCGAAAGGGCGATGATCAAAACTCAAAAGAAAACTTAATAGCATCTACAAAACCCATAATAATACAACCGCGACTCTAAGGTCGAAATAATATACACTGGTCTTCTGAGTATAAAAAATAATACAAGTCTGGTTGATGGAGTTTACTAGATACAACAGAAATATAATAAAAGGTACAATGGTGGTCACGATGCGAGTGAACCCACCTACCAAAGCAATCACCCGGAAAGAAGCAGTGTGCCAGCAAAGCCGCCAAGGAAACCTTACGACAAAACCTGCCAGAAACTATGGCACAACGGGGTGAGTTGCCAACCGTGAGTAGAAAACATCACAGAGCAGAAATCACATGTATGACTCTATCCTAGGTCATATCATAATATCCATATAATATATATAACCTGAAACATCTGATAATGGCCAGGGTAAACATCGATACATAAGTGTAATACCAAGTGCTCGTGTCAGTGCCTCAGGTAGCAACATATCAATATGATGTATGGATGCAATGTAATGAAAACAGAATACATCATGAATGAGAAAACTGTTTTCTTTATTTAGTGAGATTTCTGTATGTATAAAATGAGGTATCATCAATGAAATCAACATAGAATCAGTGTCAAGCATCGACACAAAACATGTATCTCAATATCTCAATATTTCAGGCCCCGGCAATCCGGACTGGCCCGTATCCTCAAATCTTAATATCTAGGGCTCCGGTTATCCGGAATGGCCCATACTCCGATCGATATCCTCCGAATATCCATCGAGTTACAATAAAATCGCCGGTCGGTAGTGCTCCACTGCCAGGCTCAGCGCCATCATCTGCGACCATCTTACCCCGGGGTACCGCACCGAGTCAACATGCACCCACAGAGGGTTCCTCCTCCTCCTCGAATCGGGTGTATGATATCTCTCAAGAGCCGAGAAAACTCATGGTGGACATATCTCAAATCATATAATGAGAAAACCGTAATTTTATCTTAAAAATGATAATCAGTTTATAAAATCCTTGCGGTTTCTCCAATTCCATAAATCTCATGGAAATTCGAAATCAACAAATCACAATGTCAATAGACAGTGAATAATGGCATAAAGCTCCATAATAACTCATGACAAACAAATATATAAATGCATGAAGTATCTCAATAATAAATGCAATGTCTAATCTAGCACAGTAATTATATATCAGAACTATCAGCTAGCAAGCGATATCGATGAATCAATATTTTGCTAAAATATACGTGACATGGCTATTACCGATGATGATGTGTATGAGCCGGCAAGTAAGTGTTCGTAGACATACACATCATCGGTAATGGTGCTGGTGTCCTAATAACATGGGTTCAATATAACAATAAAACATATTTAAACATGCAATGCGATGCGAATAGCAAGAATATGCGGAAAATGAATAATAAGTGCAACAATAAGGAATCTACATTATTATACACGAGTCATACCATTTAGCAATGAAATAGTATGAATCGTAGTGTTCAGAAAATAGGGCTATGGTGTTTTTAACAAAAGGTACTTCCTTTGAAATATCCGCAGTATCCATTGGCCTGTCTTTAAAATACTCACGATTCGTTAGTTTTGGAAATAGGTATGACTCGAGCCCAGTCTTACATCTACTAAGTAAACTACATGACTAAACTATCAGATTAGTCGAAAGGTAAGGAAGTCGTTATCTATATATATATCTAGTAGTCGGTGATCCCGCCTCAATAGTATCACGTACGATACAATATATATAATATGACATCCTCGAGTCAAGAGTGCGGATCCATCATCATAATTATAGCTCGTACGGTAAATCCATCGTACGGCATCCCAAATCTGGGTATGGGGCAAATATCGCATTATCTCATTATTCATCTGGTATCCTTATCATCATATCCTGTATTAGGGGTACTGATTTAAAGTCTAGTACAAACTGATACCATCTACATATATATATGCGTGTGTATGAAAACACATCGCCTAAAGACCTGCTATAACAACATGTCTTATCTCATAATACGAACCAAA
This sequence comes from Agapanthus africanus, assembly GCA_030015575.1. Taxonomy (NCBI): domain Eukaryota; kingdom Viridiplantae; phylum Streptophyta; class Magnoliopsida; order Asparagales; family Amaryllidaceae; genus Agapanthus; species Agapanthus africanus. Next base: position 493,453,922 of record JASDDO010000019.1, on the reverse strand, counting down.
TCATGTCACCGATCTCGTGGCACCATGCCCAATCTCATCGACTCATCTCCGAGTACCATATACTTGTTAGTTGTATGTATGCCCTAGAGGCCAGTATTGTACAGATGATGTATATTATATTGGATTCTTGGACATATATAGAGATGACTTTCTTGCTCGATATGATAGTATGCTATCTGGTTACTCTTTATCTTAACATGTACACTAGTCTCTTTATATTGTCTTATAGTTACATGTTGGTAAAGCCCTTAGGATTTGTACTTGACTACCTGGACTATGATGCAGATCATACTAGTGAGGATATGGTAGTCCATAAGTACATCCTTCAATGTCCCTAGTCGTGGGTGTATCGAGACGGGGCATCGATATACCAGAGTAGACTAGCGTATATGCTTCTCGACCCATGTGATGGGCGATGGATGATCCCATATCCATTGGTGTTTGACATCAGAGATGGTATACGGGTGCTCAGTGGAGACTGGGTACACTGACGGACTCGCCGAGAACTCCCAGATGGTATTATACCTCACGTCAGATGGCAGTTCTCAGGTGACACTTGTACAGGTTAGTCTGTAGACCCGAGATCGTCATAGAGTCTTGTGTGATTCCCACTGTGCTTTGATCTCCACCTTACCACGTCCATGAGGGCATGCAAAACGGTGGTCTTTGGGTACAGTCCCGAATCACATGGAGGCAATGAGCGATAGGAGGGGTTTCGTCTCTCCCGGTATTGGGGGTTGATGTTGCGCTGTGCTCGATTGGCCGTAACAGGGAAGTCCCTGGCCAGGGCTGATCAGAGATTTGCTGGTAAGTGTTACCAATAGTTTCTCGACCCGTTACGAGCCTCACATCGGCACGACTTATCGGGTTATTGGGGTCTGACGTTTACCACCCCTAGACTTGATATGCGACATATCAGACGAAGAGACCGGACTGTACGGTAAGTGTTACTGATCGGATTCGCAGGAGTGTGAGCGGGCTAGCTCGTCGATCTTCTGATCGCTTAATACCCGGGTGGCCGTTACGTTTAGCAGACCGCTTGCGGCTTGTGGGTGCTTGATATGATCATCATCTGCTACCGGCGTATTGACGAGTCTTTAGAGTCCTACACAGAGGTTTCCTAGCTCAAGCGAAACGAAATAGGAGTGCATATGAGATATGTGCGGGACCGAGAATAATGCGTGTATGTGATACCGTATTTGATTCTCGCGATTAATGTTTCGATTGGTTGTATATGATATAACCTAGTTATTGAATCGAAGATCGATTCGATAAATCGATACATTGAATACTAGTCGGTCGTGTGCGACATGACCGGATCATTGAGTCAAGTGTTGATTTATTGATTTAATGTATAATTATATATTTGATATATTACTTTGCATTAACTAGTATTGGTTCACTTTAAACGGATTTTTCTCACTTGATGCACATTGTATATGTGATATGCTTTTGTGCACATGATTGTATCATGTTTGATGATGCATGTTGACTTGACTATGTGTAAAAGAATTGAACCATGGTTATGAGAGTGGTTAGGGTTTATGATTTATTCACTTATTATTTAATCCATTCATTATTTATTAATTGGTTTTATGAAAATAAAATGGTTTCATTTATCATGAAGAATGGTGAAGCTTCATGAAGCTTTTACTAATGATGCTATTTTGTCTTCATACTTAAACCTAACCACTCCCACTAACCATGGTCAATTCTCTACACTTGACCATGGTTAGGATATGATAAATATCATTTTCTTTTCCTTTTTGATTAAGCTTTTTATCATATTCTATCATCTTCTTCATCTTCTTCTTCGAAAGAAAAGCTTGCTACTTTAATGGCAACTTGAGATCTAGTGAGAGAAATCCAAATCTAATGTGAACCCACCTCCTATTTCTTCATCCTCTACCTCTTGACAAGTGGTTTTGGGTGTTTTCTTCACAAGTTTCACTACTTAGTGAAGTCGGAGCTTGAACTAGTGCAACCTCGACGTAGATCGTCTTTGACACGAAGCCGACGAACTATTCCGCTCACTTCTCCGATGAAGCCGTCGCGAGAGTCCGAGGTTCGTGATGGACAGCGAGGGGACGACCACATGGAGCTAAGCAAGTGTATATCCGGATCTACAAAGGTTGTAGCATCTCAACTTTAGTTAAAGTGTTAACTAGTTTTTCTTTTCGCCTAAACATCTAGTCTAAGATCCGTAGTCTAGGGTTTCTCGGCACCATTTTTTTTAAATTGGCATGTTCGATGCCTTGTGAGACCTCACTAGAGTGCCTAGGAACCCTACAGTGGTATCAGAGCCTAGCTAGAGCCTTAGGCGAAGTCCCGACGGAGTTTGAAATCCGAACGAACCCGAAACCCATATTCAAAAATGCTCTCTGTCCAGATTTTAAAATTGTGGATTTTTCAAGATTAAAAATATCCAGAAAATCAAGCAGGCTTTATTATGAATTACTGTGAAAAACGGAGTACTAACGCCGTCATAACGCCGCGGAATCGCGGCCTAAGCCCACGTGGCGCGGCGGTTCCGCGGCAGTAATGTTGACTCTTTGACTCCTCTTTCCACAGTAATTGTTATATTTGACTCCTGTGTTTTCTGGATAATTTTAATATTTTATTCTACAGAAGAGTATTTTGGGGTTGCTTTGGGGATTCAATAGTTCGATCGGATTATCAAATATCGTCTATGTGTTTTTCCGGATATTTTTTAGAATATGTTAAAAAGTTCGACCGGATGTAAATACCCAATTTTTCCCCTGTCGGGAAATTTCCAAGTGTTGGATTTTTCCGTAGTTTAACGACGTTCTAAGTAGTGCAAGTAACGCGATGGACCCTCTAGAAGACAACAAACCTTAACTCGATTATGTGACCGTCTTGAACTGCCCTTTGAACCTTCGGGTTTGGGGCAGTACGACGTGCCACATGTGAGGCGTTGGCTTGACCCTTCTACGGCTGGACCGTCGGTACTGAGGCACGAACTGAATGTTGTTAGACTTGTTTCATGTGTTGAGCTGTATCGGGAAACCTTGGGTATTCGACTGTTCGATCGGAAAGTTTAACATTTTCTGTTTATCTGGAATGTGATACAATAATTGGAATTCACAAGTAGTTATGAGATAACTGAATGAATGTTATAAATCTAGCAATTTAGTCCCATATGATATTGAAAAGAGTTTTCGATAACAAGACTAAAATGCGGGATTTATATCTGTTAGGCATGCGATGTCTAAAGAGGTTGCGGATTCCAATTGTTGTAGTTTTACACTTTCTTTTCTGTGACCGTAAGTGTAGTATGTTCATATCGCCGGTTTCGTTGCTATACGTCAACGACAATTGGGGTATGCATACTTACTTACGTTGATGACATATGATGTTATGTGTTGCTGGATATGTTATATTGGATCGTCGTGTTTGAATAGCCGGGGGTTTTTATGTGAGATGGGTGTTTTTCATTTTCATTCATGTAAAAACTTGTATGTAATATTCTTTTATTTGGGGCACTTCCAGGTAGCGGAAGTTGTCACCCTTTGTATATTATTTACTTTTCCGCATTAGGATAGACCCATGGAGGGGAGCACAAGTAACCGGGTTCTGGGGTCCAGTGGGAGACCAACTCGAGGAGTCGAGTCCGGGTCTCCTAACCCTAGAATTGGCAGGGTTGCTTGCCGCTCTCGTAGGGGTCTAGGGGTGTGGGATTGGCTATTCATCACGACCGTGAAATCCGTGTTTTATACTGGCCCGTATTGAAAACACGGACGTCCTAGTATATCCAATATTTCATATGATTATTCTGCTGCGATATCTGTGATGTGATTCTGTGATGGATATAGTATATAGTATATATGATATATTATATAGACGTTACTTATGTTTTACACCCGCGCTAGCCCTGCCCTGCTCTGTCGTTAGTTACCTAACCTAACGGTGCACGAGGGGACATCGAGGCGAATGCGGATGGCATAAGTGTACGTCATATCTATCTGTGATGTTTAGGTATTTAAATGATGGGACTTCATTAATGTGATTAATGAAAGATAAGAAACCTAAGATGTTGTGGAATCGAATTTTAAAATAAAACAGGTAGCTACAGTTCTTGCTTTGCATAGCGGTATATATGATATACCCCGCACCTTATTCGATGAGGAAAGGACCGAGATCCCTTCACCAGGAGTGACTCCTTTAGCAATAACTGGCAGATGCTACACACTCGGTTTGCTTTTGACTGCTTTTGGGTTTTTGCTTTGCACAGCGATATATATGATATATCCCGCACCTCATTCGACGAGGAAAGGGCCGACGATCCCTTCACCGGGAGTGACCCCTTTAGCAAAACTAGAAAAGCCTCAAAATCACTCCATTTCAAAACTTCATTCGATTCTACAACGATATCAACTTCATTACGCTCATGGTTTTTTATGAAAGAACCCGCGTAGCCCTCCGTCATTTCAGATAGATATTATTTAGTATTCATGCTATGTTTGTTGACTTAGTCAAGGCATAGTGTATGGTAGCTAAATTATGTTTATCTGTAACAACATGAGATGTGATTGGATTAGAGCATTCGCACGGCCTTGTTGACTCAGTCAAGGGTCGTACGGGTGGGTTTAATTCAATCGGGAAATGTACGGGTTGAACTTGACTTGCGATCTATGGTTTGTTGACTTAGTCAAGGTCATAGATCGCTAGGGGCAAAAGCATTATCGGGAATTTCAAGTGTTGAAATTTGCAATGAGATTGCATACCTTCTATGAGATAGTTTGATCCCGATACCCACTGCGAGTAAGAGTTACTCCTGGGAGAGTTTTACACATTACAATTAGCCGATCAAGTAGGTGTCTAGAAAGGTGTTAACGAGGTTACGCCTCTGGGAAAACGAGGTTTACATTAATTAGGTTCGTGCGAAAGCACGGGGGACCTCCCTCAAAGTACCGACACTGGCCTGGCTGAAAGATTGACGAACCTGTAGTGTGTAATTAATCCCGGCTAGTCTTTCCTTTTAGGGTTTGAAGGAAGATTTGATAAAAAGCAGTGGGAGCCATCCTGATTAGATAAGATAATAACCAATCTGATCTTGCACGAGCTTACGCTAAAGTGTTTTCTTCTCTCTCTCTCCAGGTAGCGACCATTTCATGCCTTAATAAAGATAATAATATGGATGTATTGACCGAACCCGCATGTTATACTGTGCAGGGGAACGTTGGACCCGTTCTATCTTATAAATGTTATAAGACTGAACAGAAAACAGGAGAATATCTGGATTCTCACACCGCCCAAACGGAGAACATGCATGTTGATGCATCATCTTCGGGTGTGTTTGTCATTGAGAACTGTTTCTCAGTTCACCCTACGTCCTGGGTATTAGATACCGGGTCAGGATCCCACATATGTAAGATGTTACATGGGCTGCGAAAAGGTAGAGAACTGAGAAAAGGTGATCATTCCGTTCATGTAGGGAATGGGGCAAATGTTGCAGCCAAAGCAGTTGGCATATATCACCTGGTATTACCAAATGGTGATACACTAGTCCTGAATGAGTGCTATTATATACCGAACATGATGTGCAACATTATATCAGTTTCTTTATTAAGTAAAGAAGGATATAATTTTGTAGTAAAGGATAATGTTATGAACATATTCCTGGATCAAAAGTTGATTGCATCAGGCTCGCTACATAATAGCATATTCATTCTCAATCAAAATACAGTCTTTAATATACAAAACACACACAAAAGGAAAAGCTCAGAAATGAACGAATCCTTCTTGTGGCACTGTAGACTTGGCCATATCAATGAGACACAACTAGCTAAGTTGCATAAGAATGGATATTTGAATTCATTCGAATTATCATCTTATGACACTTGCCATTCATGTCTCAAAGGAAAAATGACCAAAACTCCGTTTACGGGACACGGAGAAAGAGTTACTGAACTCTTGGGACTGGTGCATAGTGATGTATGCGGTCCAATGTCTACACACGCCAGAAATGGTTCTTCCTACTTCATTACATTCACTGACGATCTCTCTAGATACGGGCATGTGTTCCTGTTGAAACACAAGTCTGAAGCTTTTCAGAAATTCAAAGAATATAAGCACGAGGTAGAGAACCAAACGGGCAAAAGTATTAAGGTTCTTCGATCTGATCGAGGAGGTGAATACTTAAGCAGTGAATTCCTGGATTATCTAAAAGAGAATGGGATTCTCTCTCAGCTTACTCCTCCTTATACACCACAGCACAACGGTGTATCGGAACGAAGGAATCGCACCCTATTAGATATGGTGCGTTCAATGATGAGTAATGCTGAGTTACCTATTTCCTTTTGGGGGTATGCGCTTGAGACAGCCATATACCTATTGAATCTGGTTCCGTCTAAATCTGTACCTACCACACTATATGAGATATGGAGTGGGAAGAGACCATATTTTAAACGAATTAAGATATGGGGTTGTCCGGCCTATGTCAAAAAACAAAATCCGGACAAACTCGAGGCACGATCAGTCCTTTGCAAGTTTGTGGGATATCCTAAGAATTCTTAAGGATATTTTTTCTACCAACCTGAGGAACAAAGAGTCTTTGTTGCTCAACATGCCACCTTTTTGGAAAGGGAATTTCTTGCAAAAGAAATTAATGGCAAAGAGGTAGAGCTGGAAGAGGTTCCCGCACCACAAACTGCAACTAACGATTTGGTAGAACCAGAGGATTCAGTAGTACCCGATGAACCCCAGCCTCTCCGCCGATCTAGTAGGGTTCCTCGCCAACCTGAGAGATACTATGGTTTTCTCATTGATGGTGGCAGTGAGGATTGCATCATGGAGGATGATGACCCAACTAGCTTCGAGCAGGCCATCACGAGTGGGGACTCAGTGAAATGGCTGGATGCTATGCGGTCCGAGATGGAATCCATGTACACCAACAAAGTATGGACTTTGGACGTTGCTCCTGAAGGGGTAAAACCCATTGGGAGCAAGTGGATCTTCAAGAAGAAACTTGGTGTAGATGGGAAAGTGGAGACTTTCAAAGCTAGACTTGTAGCAAAGGGTTTTCGTCAAAGGCCAGGTGTGGACTATGACGAGACCTTTTCTCCAGTGGCTATACTTAAATCCATCCGGATCATGCTTGCCATCGCTGCTTATCATGATTACGAAATCTGGCAAATGGATGTTAAGACCGCTTTTCTAAATGGTGATTTAGAAGAGTGCGTGTACATGACTCAGCCAGAGGGCTTCGTAGACAGTGGGAGCAGCGGGAAGGTGTGTAAGCTGCTTAAATCCATTTATGGATTAAAGCAAGTATCGCGGAGTTGGAACATCTGCTTTGACGTCGTTATCAAAGAGTTTGATTTCGTCAAAAATCCAGATGAACCATGTATCTACAAGAAGGTGGCAAAGAGTAAGGTGGTCTTCCTCGTATTGTACGTGGACGACATACTCTTGATAGGAAATGATATTCCTATGCTGCAATCGGTCAAGCTCTTCTTATCACAAAGATTCTCAATGAAAGATCTTGGTGATGCCTCCTGCATATTGGGAATCAGGATCTATAGAGATAGATCCAAACGGATTTTGGGATTGTCCCAATCCAGGTACATTGACACCATACTAAAGAGGTTTAGTATGGAAGAGTCCAAGCGTGGGAACATGCCCACGATCTCTGGAGTCACTCTCTCCAAAGAGATGTCTCCCAAGACTGATTTGGAGAGAGCTCGCATGCAAGGGATACGCTATGCTTCGGCAGTAGGCTCTATCATGTATGCGATGCTATGTACCAGACCCGATGTAGCATACTCACTAAGTATAGTGACCATGTATCAAGCTGATCCTGGAGAGAGTCACTGGACAGCTGTGAAGAGCATTCTCAAGTACTTGCGAAGGACTAGAGATATGTTCTTGGTGTATGGTAACGGAGAACTCCAAGTAGAGTCCTTTACCGATTCGAGCTTCCAGAGTGATAAGGACGACTCTAAGTCGCAGTCGAGCTTTGTCTTTACCCTTTACGGAGGGGCGGTTAGCTGGAAGAGTTCCAAGCAGGAAACCGTGGCAGACTCGACAATGGAGGCTGAATACATCGCTGCCAACGATGCTGCTAAAGAGGCTGTCTGGATCAAGAAGTTCATTACTGAACTTGGAGTGGTTCCATCCATTGAGCATCCAATACCTTTGTATTGCGATAACAATGGAGCAGTGGCTTTGGCCAAGGAACCCAGGTCCCATCAGCGATCCAGGCATATTCTGAGGCGGTATCACCTGATCCGGGAGATAGTTGATCGCCGGGAGATCGAGGTTAGGAGGGTTGACACGAAGAACAACACGGCGGATCCACTCACGAAGGCCATTCCCCAGATACAGTTTGAGAGACTCTTCGGGTTGCTCGGTATGAGATACTACAGCAGCTGGCCTTAGTGCAAGTGGGAGATTGTTAGTTGTATGTATGCCCTAGAGGCCAGTATTGTACAGATGATGTATATTATATTGGATGCTTGGACATATATAGAGATGACTTTCTTGCTCGATATGATAGTATGCTATCTGGTTACTCTTTATCTTAACATGTACACTAGTCTCTTTATACTGTCTTATAGTTACATGTTGGTAAAGCCCTTAGGATTTGTACTTGACTACCTGGACTATGATGCAGATCATACTAGTGGGGACATGGTAGTCCATAAGTACATCCTTCAAGGTCCCTAGTCGTGGGTGTATCGAGACGGGGCATCGATATACCAGAGTAGACTAGCGTATACGCTTCTCGACCCATGTGATGGGCGATGGATGATCCCATATCCATTGGTGTTTGACATCAGAGATGGTATACGGGTGCTCAGTGGAGACTGGGTACACTGGACGGACTCACCGAGAACTCCCAGATGGTATTATACCTCACGTCAGATGGCAGTTCTCAGGTGACACTTGTACAGGTTAGTCTGTAGACCTGAGATCGTCATAGAGTCTTGTGTGATTCCCACTGTGCTTTGATCTCCACCTTACCACGTCCATGAGGGCGTGCAAAACGGTGGTCTTTGGGTACAGTCCCGAGTCACATGGAGGCAATGATCGATAGGAGGGGTTTCGTCTCTCCCGGTATTGGGGGTTGATGTTGCGCTGTGCTCGATTGGCCGTAACAGGGAAGTCCCTGGCCAGGGCTGATCAGAGATTTGCTGGTAAGTGTTACCAGTAGTTTCTCGACCCGTTACGAGCCTCACATCGGCACGACTTATCGGGTTATTGGGGTTTGACGTTTACCACCCCTAGACTTGATATGCGACATATCAGACGAAGAGACCGGACTGTACGGTAAGTGTTACTGATCGGATTCGCAGGAGTGTGAGCGGGCTAGCTCGTCGATCTTCTGATCGCTCAATACCCGGGTGGCCGTTACGTTTAGCAGACCGCTTGCGGCTTGTGGGTGCTTGATATGATCATCATCTGCTACCGGCGTATTGACGAGTCTTTAGAGTCCTACACAGAGGTTTCCTAGCTCAAGCGAAACGAAATAGGAGTGCATATGAGATATGTGCGGGACCGAGAATAATGCGTGTATGTGATACCGTATTTGATTCTCGCGATTAATGTTTCGATTGGTTGTATATGATATAACCTAGTTATCGAATCGAAGATCGATTCGATAAATCGATACATTGAATACTAGTCGGTCGTGTGCGACATGACCGGATCATTGAGTCAAGTGTTGATTTAATGATTTAATGTATAATTATATATTTGATATATTACTTTGCATTAACTAGTATTGGTTCACTTTAAACGGATTTTTCTCACTTGATGCACATTGTATATGTGATATGCTTTTGTGCACATGATTGTATCATGTTTGATGATGCATGTTGACTTGACTATGTGTAAAAGAATTGAACCATGGTTATGAGAGTGGTTAGGGTTTATGATTTATTCACTTATTATTTAATCCATTCATTATTTATTAATTGGTTTTATGAAAATAAAATGGTTTCATTTATCATGAAGAATGGTGAAGCTTCATGAAGCTTTTACTAATGATGCTATTTTGTCTTCATACTTAAACCTAACCACTCCCACTAACCATGGTCAATTCTCTACACTTGACCATGGTTAGGATATGATAAATATCATTTTCTTTTCCTTTTTGATTAAGCTTTTTATCATATTCTATCATCTTCTTCATCTTCTTCTTCAAAAGAAAAGCTTGCTACTTTAATGGCAACTTGAGATCTAGTGAGAGAAATCCAAATCTAATGTGAACCCACCTCCTATTTCTTCATCCTCTACCTCTTGCCAAGTGGTTTTGGGTGTTTTCTTCACAAGCTTCACTACTTGGTGAAGTCGGAGCTTGAACTAGTGCAACATCGACGTAGATCGTCTTTGACACGAAGCCGACGAACTATTCCGCTCACTTCTCCGATGAAGCCGTCGCGAGAGTCCGAGGTTCGTGATGGACAGCGAGGGGACGACCACATGGAGCTAAGCAAGTGGATATCCGGATCTACAAAGGTTGTAGCATCTCAACTTTAGTTAAAGTGTTAACTAGTTTTTCTTTTCGCCTAAACATCTAGTCTAAGATCCGTAGTCTAGGGTTTCTCGGCACCATTTTTTTTAAATTGGCATGTTCGATGCCTTGTGAGACCTCACTAGAGTGCCTAGGAACCCTACAATACTAACCTCATTAATCATGTATATGTATACACACACACACACACACATATATACATACTCACAAACATATATGTATGCATATATATATATCTATATCCCCATATACACACAAGTAAAATAACATGCATGCGTGTGTGTTTGTGCGTGTATGTTAACCTTAGTCTAGGGTTCGCAACTAAGAAAATAACTAACGACGCTATCATCCAAATACGCTAAAAAGTAACCCAAGATCTCATAAAATCGTACTTACTAATTATCCAAGTTTCACATAACACATAATCATATATAACTATAAAATATCATAGGCTACACTACGAACTGTGGGGGTGCTATACGCCATCCACCCGATTTCCCTCGTAGATATATATCTACTCACCTGATCCTTGCTTGCCGAAGTCATTGTCGCCATCCTCTTCTTCATTATCCGAAGTCCACGTGAGGGTACCTATATATCACACATAGTATCGTAAACCGAAATCGCGCACGAAAACGAAATCGGTACGCGTACCACACATAGGTTAAAACCTATGATCTATGCATGCACGAATAACCAAACAACAATCGACGATCGACGTATAAATGTGAATCGACCGAGATAAAACACAAATACAAAGTTCAGGTTATAAACAAGCACGAAACCAAAACAGAATCTCAGAAAACATGCTCCAAATTTTACCCTAGGTGAAATTAGCCAATTTTGCATATGTGGGGGGTCTAGTTTACTGCAATTGGAGCCATGGACCAAACCTGGGGCCTAACCAAATAAGCCAGGCCGCAAATTGCGGCTTCTAGGATTATATTTGTGGCCTCAGTGAAGGGGTTTGGGCTCGGGTCTCTATGGTAGCTTCTAGGTTGCCTTCTTGTATCACAGTCTTTGCTAAATAATTCCTATGGTCCCCGGGTGTTAGCAGACCTCTAAATAGCCTCACAATTTCCCGATATCGGGGATTCTAAGTTTGTGAATTGGGGTTCTAGTCTCTGTTTTGTTTCGATATACAATCACTACAGGAGTTTGTGACCTCTACTAAACCTTAATTACACTATCACAACTCAACCAAATCCCTAACCTCATCTTGGAATTTTCCAAGCTCACAAAACTATGCAATATCGATTCTAAACTTAAATAGATGTTAAAGGAAATGAAATACAATTCTAATGGTGAAGGAAATACCTCATTTGGCAACTCAAGAAAATTCTTGAGTTTCCCCAAGTCTTCAAAATCCATTTTTTCTTGGTCCAACGTGCTTGTAATGAGCTTGTGCACATTTTTAATGAAAGGGAGATGAAGTTTTGATGTGGTTTTGGGGTTGTTTGTGAGGATGAAGAGGAGGTGGAGGGAGTTGGCTGCCATGGTGAGGAGAGGGAGAAGAATGATGAAGAGAAGAAGTGAGGAGAATGAGTCATTACCAAGGTTGATCCCTCACCCCCCCTCTCTCTTGCCCATACCCAATTCTTTAACCTTATCCCTTTTCTTTTCTCTTCTCTTCTTTTCTTTTCTCTTCTTTTCTTTTCTCTTCTCATTTTAAAATCAACCATGCATGAAAAATAAAGAAAAGCCATGGTAGAAAAAATGTAACAATGTGTAATATGACATGGTGCATGTCATGTGCACAAATCAAGCTTAATGCACGATTAGTGACATTTAATCGCGATTAGCATTAAAATGGAATATAATTAATCATAAAGAATTTATAATTTTCTTAAATCATATAAAACACCCTCATTTCAGAAATTCCTATAATTTTCCAAATATTTCCCAATTTATTGGTAATTAATTGTACCGCATTATCAAAATATTCATAATATTTATTATTTAATTATATAATTTCCCAAAAATAATATTTTATTTTTCTGAAATGTTACATTTTCCAACGCTTTCGTGAAGTTTCTTAATTAATATAACCTTTTCTCTTTTGGCAACTGAGCTGTGAACACTTTTCCTAGACACCCCGTGAATGATATAACGTTAAGCAATGTTCTAAACACGGTTAACTTCTCCTAATGAGCGCGAAGTCCCTAAAGGCTTAAAGTCTAGTTTCTTTTAAACTTTTGTGCGGGTGAGATATGCTTGGTTTCGTGATTTGTGGGCCACGGAAAAGGTGATGAAATCCTTTACCGTATGTTGTGGGGTTCGCTTGCCCTTAAGCCCGTATTAAATGGATGCAATGCGCAATTCGATAAAATGTTGTTCAAAATATCAAACAATCGTTTTTTAAGTGTAAGCACGACGCTGCAATAAATACGGGTTAGTCAATTTAGCTTTTGGCGGCGAACATGCAAATAATTATGCAAAGATAGAATAGTGGACGCATCGGATTTGAGAAAGAAGGAGTTAGGAAATACGTACCGATATGTTTTGGGTTAAGAAACCCCCGTTGAATTGAATTCGATTAGCTTGGAAAGTTTGCTTGCGCGGGTCAAACTACCCGAATTTTTGGCACTAAACTTCACTATTGCCTTGGCTTTGAATGTATACTTTGCTCCGCACGATCGCCATTCGCAATTCCTTAAAATTTGAAAATGCCGGAAAACGAATATTTAGTGCGATAAAGCGATATAAGTGCCCAAACTCCTGCACATACAAAGTTATGAAAATAAAACTATAGAAATGGGATAATAATAGAACAATGGAGTCTACGGCAAAAGCTTATGCAAACAGAGGACCTTGGACCGCCGGTAGCGGGAAACTTGATGAGACCGACGATCGAATTGTGGAATTGGTGCTCCAAATTTCTTCTGTGTACTCCCTGTTCTTCTAGTGTCCCAATTTTATAGTTTAATTTTTTCAATTAATCTATTAGTGTTAGTGTCACGCCCCGCTTTCCAGTAGACGGAAACGGTGACGTGGCAGGCCGCAACGTATTTACTAGGAAATAAATACGTTAAGCGTAATTAAGCAATATATAAAAATGAACAAGAATAACAAGAGTAAAAATAAACAGCAACTTTATTTACATTCAACTTTACATACAATTGTTTGAAATGAAAAGATACAATGATATAAAGCAAATGCCTAAACAATGGCATACTGAAAATAAGTGTAAGAAGAACTAGTAGTCCGGCTGAGCTGTAATCAGGTCCAAGTCCTCCTGGCTCAGCTATATCTCCTCAGAGTCCGGTCCTCCTGATGAACATTCCAAAGAAAGAAACAGAAAGAAATTTCATCAGCGAACTAACGATCGGTAAGTCCCAAAAGAAGAAAGAGAAGATAGTATATTAAATGAAATGAACAGGTAAGGTGTATATGGATGATTACTGGTATATTATAACGTGATTGTTTGTAGTTTGGTAAAAAAAAGGTATTCATGTATACGAGATGAGTCCATCTTACCCCGTAGACTATGGTAACATGCAGTACAATGCCCTGTCATAACCTACAGGACAACGGTACGAGAATTCATGTAGGTGTCTTTTAAGTGACCTCTCGTGCCACGATATACGTTCCGTACCAATCTACCCTTTTATCCCCGCGTAATGTATTGTATAGATTATGTTTATAAGTCTTGCCAAAACCATGGATACAAAATGTTCAGGTATTCATGTTCAGGATGTAATCATGTATTCAAGTAGTCATGTCAAGTTCAAGTCAAGTTATAATCATGGTTCGGTCAAGTCAAGTCAAGTATACATGTTTGCTATTGATGTTTGAATTCAAGTATTCATGTTCATGATCAAGTATTCTTGTTTGAATTTGGATTCAGGTTTGAATTGGACTCAGACTGAGTCAGATACTTGTACTGATTTAACTCTGGAATTCTTAGGTTCAGGAGTCATCGGCAACTGCTGCACATGGACGGCAGGATTTATGTCTTTTTCCAAGACAATTGCTATTGATGACTCATGTTAAGTTTTCTAACCTGAATAGGCAAGCACTCACTTTCTCCGGCTCCCTGGGCTCAAGAGAATTGATCCCGCTTAAACCAATATTTACTAAAATTCTTAAATAGTGTTTTGTATATCTTAAGGGGGTTTTATGAAAAATATATTAATATGGATTAAAATAAAATCTCGAGGGAGTTTTGTATTACTTAGGGTTTTCATGAGCAGGTGTTTTAAGTATTGAGGTATTTTGATGATGGATACCTAGCTTGTAAAAGTTTATGGGATTTTAGTGAAAAATAGTCTTTTTAGTAACTTGTTGGTATTTTATTGACATTTTTTTCCTTTCATTTTCATAAAATTATGGTTTCATAATATAATGAAAATATGGATTTATAATTTTATATAAATTTTAATTTTAAAAATATTTAATTTTATTTTAGAAAATTCGTTTTTCTTAAAAACCGTATTTATATCCTTTCGAGATCGAATACTCTGTGAGGAGTGCTGCATCTCGTTCTAATATCCCCAAGATGTGCGATAATCCACACCATCCATTAGCGGGTCCCCTAACAAGGGTTGTAGATGCAAAATTGTAAGGAATATGAAACACCGTTTAAAAGAAACCCGGTTTTAAAGTAGGTGGTATTTTATTGTAAAGCTTATACTTCGAAACAAATCTTCATACAAATTAGGCATCGTGGTATGAAATAAGAGTGTACGTGTAGAGTAGGTCGTTACCCCGTGAAGTTTTTCTAAAGGTATAGTTTTAACAAAACTAAAAGAAGTGATATCAAAGTTCATGGTATTTTAATGAAAAAGTTTAAGTATGGATGTTTCACATGAAATTCTTGGTTAAAATTGATTCTAAACATTAGTATTTAGGGTTACAAGTATTGTGTAAAAATTTAGTTGATCAAAGTATAGAAGGAGTTTCTAGGGTTTAGAAAAAAGATATCGGTATTAACTCCACTTACTGATATACGTTTGAAAATTGAATTTCAATGAAGAGAAAGAGAGATTGGGAGGGACTTACGATTTAGAAATGTCAAGAAGTGGTTAACGAAGAAAAGGAAGGCCTCGTGGCGTCGCGGGAGCTGCGGAACAGACTTTGATCTTCGTCGGAAGAAGCTTGCTCTCTAACTCCACTTTACTCCACTTGTACCTAGAAACTTTTTAGAGAGTTTTGGCTAGAATTTTCAGAATGGTGCTGAGCCAAGATAAGGGGTGGTATTTATAGTGGAGAATTAGGGTTTGGGAATTAAAATTGTGGATTAAAAACATTAAAATGGTGTTAAATTGTGAAATGTAAGGTCTCTGTTTGATTGCACGAAAATCAAACAGTGCAGAGGAGTTAAGAGGAGGTGAAGAGTCATGTGTGCAAAGCACGGAGCTCACTGGGTGTATCTAAACGTCGCAGCCGGCCCCTAGGCCAATTTGGCCTGTCGATCTTGAGGCACTGGCCTCGAGATTCGTGCCATCCGATTAAATCTCTGTTTACTCTATTTTCCACATGTTTGATTTTTCTGAACTTTTCATTTCCCGTGTATTGCACGCGAAATATTTTGGGCTTCCAAAAAGTTAAAAAGAAAAATCAGAAAAAAATAATTGTGTCTGATGGAAATCGAACACAGGGGCTATGTCACAGCAGTGGAGAGGCTTTACCAGTGAGCTACAAGGTGTTTCTTGCTTTTATTTAATAAAAATGACTTATAACTCAAACTCAGGCTGTAAAACTCATTTCTTGTATATTAACAGAGAAATTTCCGTACAAAGATTTCAGAGTCGTTACAGTTAGCAGGTCAAAATAATAGAGAACAAAATGTCAAAACGGTTATTTTTTTTTTGAATTTTTTTCGATTTTTAGTTTGTTTTCAGAATACCGGTTAGTGTTATAAATAAGAATATACAGAGGTTAACCCGAAATCACAAGAATAAAAACGTTATCGTCTCCCCGGCAACGACGCCATTTGATCGGAAGAGATTTTACGTGTCATATTTTAAGTTCTAAAGTAACCGTAATCAAGACGGTGTCGCGCGTAGCTAGCCGTGATGAGTACGGGTCATCCGCAGGGAGATGGTGCGTTTTAGGTTCTTGTTCTCATAAGTTAAGCCAAAGGTCTGAATAATTCGATTCTAACCTATGTGTTTTGTATATATGCAACGAAACGCTTGTTAGGGATATAGATAAATTAGTTTAAGTTAGGAAAATCCGTATGCTTTACTTTGTGCCTCTCTAGACTATAGACGCTAAGATAATCGGCAACAACGTGGATTAGGGTGATTAAGCATTGTTTTTGCGAAATCCGACTTATTAACCCTTGTCCTTCCATTCTTGTCTCTTAACTTTTTCCTCCGGCCAAACCACACGCAACCGGTCACGTTTAGAAATCACCGCTACCATGGTAGGGTAGGGTGCCTAACGGAGCACTTGCGTGAGCTTTGGACGGAGTTCAATAGGTAAGTTAAAGGGAAAATGATAGCATAAAGAAAAAACTAAGTTAAATATCAGCTCTCATTCCCTAACAAGATCAACTATTCACAAGAGATCACAAACATCAAAAGAAAACACAAGAGAGAAGACATCAAAGAAAACAACATTGCAAGTAAGTAAATGCAAGAAAATTAAGTGCAGGAAAGTAAAGTCAAGAAGATACTAGAAACATTGTGCACAAGTGAAATCTTCATTTAAAGTTCAATATCCAAGATACAAGCAATGAGTTCAATAACCCAAACCTAAACTTGCAAGCTCAATAAAGAGGTTGCAAGATCAGGAGAGGGCAAGGAACTCAAAATTACTTACTGCTATATACAAAGAGTTAACCAAAATTACAAAATGTAAGAATGAAAAATGGTATGAAGTGGTCTAAGTATGGCTCTCAAGCTTGCTCTCTGTTATGGTATATATAGGCACTTCATCAACAAAAACAAACAATATAATTGTGATGATGTGACAACTTGGAATGACCAGAAGAAAAATGGAATCAAAATAAGGAGGTGGGGCCGCCGGTGGCGGGAAATTGGACCGTTCTGGCGGGTTTTCTTCAAGTGGCGGGGCCCGTCTTCTTGTGGCGATCTTATGTTCTCTCCATGATCTCACTAGTAATGTTTGATTCTTCTATATCAACTTGAGCTGTAATCTGAAGATTTGGAGGGAAATGCAACTTTAAATCACATCAACACTTTATCCATCACCCCAAGCCCACTTGCTTTAAACAACTTGCCAACTTGTGTTCATGTCATCATCATGGCCACCCACCATAGTTCATGCATCAAAAAGGTTGTGTTCATACTTGTATCATGTTTGTTCATTCTTGATAAAAATGTGTACACTTGAATTGTTTTGCAAAATCTTCTTGAATAATGATCGGTATTCCATTCCGGTTGCAGTGTCGGCTCACAAATGTTATATCTGTGCATTTGAGTATGTTTCCAGTGTGTTGTTATGAATACCTGTAATCTGTACTTATTGAGCAGATATGGATTAATCGTGCCGATATATCACAAAATTGATAATGAATGAGCGGTATTGAAATGCAGTTTTTCGTGATGAACATGCACAGCGTGACATCGACTCCCTATATCGAGAGAGCTGAATCCCCTTTTGACCGCTCACTGCCTCCATGTGCTTCGGGACTATACCTAATAAAAACCTGCATATACGGCTCTTTAAAGCCGTGGTTGTTAGGAATATGTATGCCCTATAGGCCATTATTGATGATATAGTGGATGCTTGGACATATATATAGAGGACTTTCTTGCTCGACATGATAGTATGCTATCAGGTTACCTTTATCTTAACATGTAGACTGGTATTTATACTGTCTGTCTCTTACATGTTGATAAAGCCGTTAGGATATGTACTTGACTACCAGGACTATGATGAGATCATACTAGTGGGGCCAGGGTGGTCCAAAAGTGTAGGGTTCCTAGGCACACTAGTGAAGGTTCATAAAGCATCAAATATGCCCGAATAAAATTCTACATGTGCCGAACAACCCAAAGACGGGATCTTTGCTAGATTATTAGGGTTTAGCATGCAAGATAACAACTTTTTATCTAAGTGTGAGGGATTACAACCTTTGTAGTCCGCTCCTTCGCTTCACAAGCTCCGAGTAGATGTCCCTTTGCCGCGATCCACGATCTCCCGGACTCAAGAGAGGCTCCATGACTCGAACGATCCATGCTAGCTTGAAGTGTTCCGATTCTCCGATGATCTACGTCGAAGTTGCAAAAACCCAAGCTTTCTCACTCTATAGAGATGAACACCCTAATCTAATGGGCTAGATTAGATGAGGATGATGGAGTAGTATTTATGCTATCTTTTTATTTCACTTTCTCACAATAAATCATCACATAAGGAATTTCTAGTGAGCTCTCTCTTTTAAAAACCAAAGAGAGAAGAAGATGAAAAAGAAAGAATAATCCTTTTGTGATGAATAGAACTAAAGAATATATGATTGATTATTGAACCATGGTCAAGGATGAAAGGCTAAAACTTTGTAGAGAATAAACTAGAGTTAGGGTTTGGTTAGGTTAAGGATAAGTATCAACCATAATATCTTAACCAGGACAAAAGGAAAAGCTTCTAGAATGTGCAAGAAGAAGCTAACCCTAATCAAACCCTAATCCCATTTAATCATCCTTAAACATGTTTAATAATAAATCATATCATGTCACAATAATATATATCACATATATATTATATATTTGCAACAAAAGAAAATAATACATTTAACATATATCGCATATATATCAATGTATTAATCCGGTGAGAAAATGAAATAATAAAGCGAGCCAATATTAGATAATGTAATACAATATATCATATATATTATTATACATTAAATCATCGAATTAACACTTGATCCAACGATCCGGCTATATCGAATATAACCGGCTAATATATCATGTACCGATTCATCGAATCAACACTTGATCCGATGTCCCGATTCATATCTAAATATCACGAGAATATAATACGGTATCTCATATCGCATTATCCTCGGTCCTGCACATATCACATATGTGCCTCTACTCCGTTTCTCCTGAGCCAAGAAACTTCTGTGTAGGACTCTAAAGAATCGTCAATACGCCGGTAGCAGGTGATGATCATATCAAACACCCACAAGCTGCAAGCGGTCAGCTAAACGTAACAGCCACCCAGGTATTGAGCGATCAGAAGATCAACAAGCTAGCATGTCCGTTCTCCTGTGAATCCAATCAGTAACACTCCCGTACAGTCCGGTCTGTTCGTCTGATATGTCACATATCAAGTCTAGGGGTGGTATACGTCATACCCCAGTAACCGATAAGTCATGTCGATATGAGGCTCATAACAGGTCGAGAAACTACTGGTAACACTTACCAGTATATCTCTACATCAGCCCTGGCCAGGGACTTCCAGTTATAGCCAATCGAACACAGCACAACATCAACTCCCTATACCGGGAGAGACGAATCCCCTCCTATCGCTCATTGCCTCCATGTGATTCGGGACTGTACCCAAAAGCCATCGTTTTGCACGCCCTCTTGGACGTGGTAAGGTGGAAATCAAAGCACAGTGGGAATCACACAAGACACTATGACGATCTCGGGTCTACAGACTACCCTGTACCAGTGTCACCGGAGAACTGCCATCTGACGTGTGGTATATCACCAACTGGGAGTTCTCGGCGAGTCCGTCCAGTGTACCCAGTCTCCACTGAGCATCCGTACACCATCCTTGATGTCAAACACCGATGGATATGGGATCATCCATCGCCCATCATATGGGTCAAGATGCGTATACGCTAGTCTACTCTGGTGTATCGATGCCCTGTCTCGATATACCCTCGACTAGGAACATTTATAGGATGTACTCATCGACTACCATGGCCCCACTAGTATGATCTCATCATAATCCCAGTAGTCGAGTACATATCCTAAGGGCTTTATCAACATGTGAGAGAAAGACAGTAAACCAATACAAGTTAACATGTTAAGATAAAGTGAAACCAAATAGCATACTATCATGACGAGAAAGAAAGTCCACTCTGTATATATCCAAGCATCCATCATAATATACATCATATGTACAACAATGGCCTCTAGGGCATATACATAACTAACAAAAAGCACATCCTTTAATCAGTTCCTAGTCGAGGGAATATCGAGACTAGGGCATCGATATTCCAGAGTAGACTAGTGTGTACGTTTCTTGTCCCTTAGAGGGCGAGGGATGATCCCACAGCCATTGGTGTGTGACATCAAAGATTGTACACAGTTGCTCATTAAAGAACTGTAAGTCCACGGTAGCGCCTCGGCCGTCTAACAGACGCCAAATACGGAACAAAAACATTTTACAACTGGCGCTATCACGTACGATAACTCGGATCTGCCATTAAAGCTAAACTAACAAACTACAAAATGGGTAGAAATGTTATACCGAACGATCCGAGTCCTTCGGTCTTCAACCATCATCCCACGCTTTGTTGCGGCTGCTCCGATCTCCTGAATCTCCAGTCTTCTCGTCCAGGTGGCACCACGTCGACGGATCTTTAAACGGGCTCCCGCCTCTGAACCGAGGCAACTCGGTCGTCAAGTTTGCTAAAAGAGACGACCAAGATGATGTAGAGAATGAGTAGAACACTTTGTCTCGTTACGTCCAAAGCCATGGACGAACGGTTAATGAAGTTGCCTTTTTGGATCGAATGGAAATGAGAAATGGATCACATCTAATTTCTATCAACCAAAACTATCATAATCTTTTTCAATCCACCATGAACCCCACCAAATGAATGGCCGGCCAAATATATAGAAGGAGGGAGGTGAGTGTAGGAGCAAGTGGTGACCATTAGAAAAGCTTCTCACAAAAGATCAAGAGGAAATATCTAAGCAAGAACAAAAAAACATTAATGAAAAGGTGACTCACTAATTACACATCATCATTCAATTAATGCAAAATGGTGACTCACTAATCTAGTCACCAAAACAAGAAGCTTCCACTAATGACTCATCTCATGACTCATCCTCAAGAAGAAAAGATAAATCCGCATTTAACCGAATGTCAAATACGGGTGATAGAAAACTGGAAACTGGCAACTTCCAAAAGTGATCCTGAAACGAATTTCAGGATAACCCCGTATCAGTATAAACATACCCGCATTTGTATTACGACCGAATACAAATGCAACTTAGACAAAGATATTATATCTACACAGCATAATACGCGGACCGGCTTAAACCAAAGCCGACCAGTATTATCTGCCCGAAATATGACACGTGCGAAAACGCACGTGCATTTTCTGAACCCTGCCATAAAACCTTACGGCCTCGACAACGTTTCGCCCGAACTTGGGAAAGTGTCTGTGGGGGACTCTAATGACTCATCAACACACTGGCAATGGGTATAACCACTAGCACGTCAGAGGTACAAGCTGTACGTAACGGTTTCCTATGTATTGATTGGAAGGGAAGCTGATGAGCAAACTCATCCATAAACCCTACTGAGCCTAACAGTGACAATATACATACGGTCCGGTCCGTTCGTCTAAACAGTATCACATATCGAGTCTAGGGTGGTGGATAAAATCAGACCCCTAATAATGCGATAAATCGTGTCGGCATGAAGCCCATCACCTACTGAGATGCTACAGATCCAAATCAGTAATTCTCCATTACCTCGGCCGAGGATTTCCAGTGATGGCCACCCGTGCACTGTGCGACATCAACCCCCAATACCGGGAGGGACGAATCCCCGACGATCCGCTCACTGCCTCCATGTGGCTCGGGACTGTACCCAAAAAATACCTGTTTGCACGTCTCCTTTAAGCGTGGTAGGGTATAAATCAAAGCACAGTGGAAACTCACACGAGACAAATGACGATCTCAGGTCGACAAACTAACCTGTACACATGTCACCAGGGAACTGCTATCTGACGATATGTATAATACCAACTAGCATGTTCCCGGCGAGTCCTGTCCGGTGTACTCATAACCCAATGAGCACCTATATACATCTTAGGTGATCCAACTGACACCAGTGGCTTGTGAGACCGGCCACCGCCCCTCGTCGGGGTCTCGACTATATACACTAGTCTACTCTGGAGTATCGATGCCCTGTCTTGAAACTCCCACGACTAGGGACACTTTAAGGATGTGCTTACAGACCCCAGCTCCCACGTATATGATCGCCATCATACTGCTGGCAGTCAAGCAAGAATCCTATTGGCCTTATCAATATGCAATAGCGAACTAAAGCATGTATACAATGATAAAGACAAACCAGATAGCATACTATCATCTCGAGCAAGACTGTCATATCGGTATAGGTCCTGCCTCAATCATTGTAATCACGTACCTGCGATCCAATAATTGACTTTGAGGGCACTATCTCCAACAATCTCCCATTTGCACTTAAGGCTAATTATTGCGATGTCGCATACTCACAGCCCGTGTGATACCAAACATCCAACTCTTCTACTAATCAGTTTCACAAAGCTTGTTTGTAAAACTCTTGTGTTCGAGAAATAGCCTCAGTGATTGGATCCGCCATGATGTTTCTTTCTATGTCTCTTTTAATCTCAAGTTCGCGGAGAAAGCCATCTCCCGAATCGAGTAATTCCTGTCTTCGAATATCTCTGAATATCTGATGGGACCTAGTTCATAAATAAACTCCAAATCATAACTTCTTAGACTTTATTGATAACAGAACCTAATCAGTATCCAGCACCATGCGTCCCACTGTATCCTCTTGGACCACCTGTCCATAATACTGTCCCTCGTCAGAGGAAAAAATATAACTCTGACAATCACTCTGTCATCCATGTCACCTTTGAAGCCTGGAATGATAACCGTCTCCCGAAGGAGGCTGCTGTCATCAAATCCGTAGAACAAGCACTTATGTTCTAAAACTGCTTCCTTATGTTTCTTCAGGATTGGATTAATATAAACTTATCGCATCAAGTGAAAAAACAACATTTGGTGTGGTACTTGACATCTCATGATTGACTCAATTGCCCAAGCAAGTGATCTGCCAATCCTGCACATCCCTCTCTCCTTTAGTCTGTAAGACACTTTTAGAGAGGGTGACTCCATCACCTGCAGGTACACTACCATGCCAGGAGTCATCTATTCTAAAATACTATTAGAATACTGTCAAAGTACCCACATTGGGAAACTATCCATATCTTGATCTAAAACCATAGATCTAGAAACCAGAATGTCTAATATTATATCCATATCCTTTGTGGAGAAACAACTATGTGACGACCAAAGTACAACCGATTGTAGTATAGGAATTTTACTTCCTACTCCGCGTATGTCATCCAAATACCAGGACATCACACCCTACTACCTCCTTAACAGATCCAACCCCTATTCTGATGAAGTCAAACCCATTACCGTCTCATCAAAATTAGATAATCTATCTCCACTATAACTGCTGAAGTCTATAAATAGACATAAGCTACTTGCCCACTATGCTTCCGCTGCTCCCACTGACCACAACAACCCTCTGGCAGAATAATATATACGTGCACTTCTAAAACTAGTTTAGAACGATGCTATACATATCCTCCTGCCGGGTCTCATAGTCTGGAACAACAGTAGTGTCAAGTCTGGGTAAACAAGAACCTCCCTGTCACCGTCCTCAAGGTTACCGAAGTACCTCTCGAGTGTCTGAGGTTACCCACCATATCTACGGAGTGGCTATTGGAATGTCAAACCTGATTGAATATATAGGTCCTATTAAATTTTCCGTAATCGTTTGCGGTTCTGGAATCTCTTCCAGTTCTACCATACTCCCACTACTGTTTTCTAAAAAAGTCCATTTTAATAAAACTGTGGCGAGTCAAGAACAATATCACTATGGATCTTCCAGATGGTAGAAATGTCAACCCTCGTCAAAGCCAGGGTCAACCCATAAACTGCCATTACAGAAACGTGCCTTGAGTTATCCAGTGTCTGGTTTTAAGCATAAGCTGGACAACTCCCCTTATCTTAACATCGTTTAAGATATGAACCATTCTATATACAATATAGAAATAGAGGCACTAATTTAATTGGAACTAGATTCAAATCATGCAGCTGTCTCCAGTGCATATCTGCTTAATGGAGAGAGGGTTATCAACATTACTCAACTTAGGAATCCATCCAATTATGAGTAACCCGAAAGAGAAACAAGTTTCTCAAAATCATTACTATCTACTGAATACCAATCACAAGAATCTACATCTTCGATTTCTTTGAAGAATCCCGATACTTGCGATACCTGGTTCTCTACTTTATTCTTATACCCGCAACTTCTCAAAACTTAGACATCGTATTTCTATGAAACACTTGTCTAAAAACTAGAGAAGTCACAAGTAAACAGAACATAGTATGAGGACCTACCCATTTGTTCTTACGGACACTAGACAACATACAATACTCTGTATAAGTCCGCTGAGTTGAATAACTCAAAACCTGTGCATCGTAGGTTGAAAACTGTACCCAGGCGATTTCCTCAAATATCACCAATTACAACGAATTCCGATATAATGAGGATGATCACCTAATTCCCAATAACTTACTCCCACTCATCATCTGTAAAACCATATAGATATGAGAATGAAACCTGGTAAATACATACCCTTGGAGTAAGTATCTAATTGGGAAATCAGTTTTCCATTAACAATGCACCGAAACATGAAAATGTTTCTTAGGGGTATCCTGGTATTCTTAGTAATGCCTCTTCCATAATCCAATTCATGACTATAACCGTATATTTCTTTGCCATCTCTCCAAATCCCTTTATTTGTCTTTAGTCGTTACCTTCTGTACACCATCGTTAGGCTAAATGGTTTTCTTCCTTCCCTACCGTTCGGCACCAGCCTATGGTTTGGAAGAAGACTATCCGGTAAGCATAATAGGTGTACTCTCCTAATCCTAGGAGTACTCGCAACTTGAGAGAAGGTGATGATAAAAGACAACTGAATAATACCTTATTCTATTTCTCCCGAACTGGGGAAAAAGAAGCAAAGGTGAAATAGGAGTGGCGATGAAGTACGCGGTTTGGTCGTAAATGATAGCAGTCGCAATTTACTTTGCCCTCCCTTTCTAATCCCTTTATCTTGTCTTTACATATTACCTTCTGCACACCCTACTTAGGCTAATTGGTTTTCTTCCTTCCCTACCTTTCGGCACCAGCCTATGGTTTGGAATAAGACAATCCAATAAGCGTAATAGGTTTACTCTCCTAAACCACGGAGCCCTCGCAACCTGAGAGAAGGTGATAATAAAAGACAACTGAATAAACCAATTCTATTTCTCCTGAACCTGGATCCATCCTCGAAGAAGTCCCTTCGAGTTTGTAAGTCGATGTGCAACACCCCACGACTTGCGGGGAGGCGGAAATATGAAAAACGATCTTGTTCTTGAAGCATACATCGACTAACCGAAGATCTTTGCTAAACGATAATTAACAACTACCATAGAAGTTCTTAGCTACTATGTAAAGAGATTATACCTAGTGATACGTGTCCTTCGTCTTTATGATCTCTACGTCCTCCTCGGCCTCCTCCAAGTGATAGATGATCCACCCGAGAACCCTAATCCAAGCTTCACCTCAAATCTTGAGGTAACTAAGTTTCTCTAGTTGCTAATCAAAGGAACTTAGATCATATAGAGTTAGGTTATGGGATGTTTATTCTTTTCTAATCCTTGTTCTCAACTCATGAATGGTAGGATTAGAGCTTGAAGAAAGAGTGAGCTTGAGGAGAGAGAAGGTGAACTAGAATTATGAAAATGAAATTGTATCTCACTTGATGTATGAAGCATAATGAATAATTCAATAAATGAATAATAAGAGATTATTCATCATGCTACATAAATGTATTATGAGTGATTCACTATGTGAGTCATTAAGCATTTAATAATGCATTAATGACATAGTGAATCACACATTATGAGTCACAA
Organism: Agapanthus africanus; assembly: GCA_030015575.1. Lineage (NCBI taxonomy): Eukaryota > Viridiplantae > Streptophyta > Magnoliopsida > Asparagales > Amaryllidaceae > Agapanthus > Agapanthus africanus. The sequence goes on along the minus strand of JASDDO010000019.1, from coordinate 493,427,522 downwards.
TAACATTAATGACAATGCCACCTAAACCCCTCAAGTCACCATAATTCTAGAAGCTTCCCGGAAATTACGAGAATGCCCCTCCCATCCGTGAAAACACGGAAAAACTTTAGACTGTATAAATCCAATAACCTGATACTAGAATCTGGCTTAAACCAAAGCCGTCTAGTAAAAATTGTCCGAATGTCGTACGTGCGTTTAAACACGTATTCGTCCGAACCCTTCTCGTAAAACCGTACGACCTCTATATCGTTTCGCCTGGAGTTGGGAAAACTCTGTGTGGGACTCTAAAGACTCGACTACTATGCTGGCAGTGGTTTAACCACAGACCGTAGGCGACACTAGCTGTACGTAACGGTCCCCAGGTAGATGTCGATAAGAAGGCCGATGAGGAAACCCATCCGAACTCCTACTGAGCCTGTCCGTGACAATATCCATGCAGTCCGGTCTGTTCGTCTAAGAGTATCGCATGTATAGTCTAGGGAGGTGGTAAACGTCAGACCCCTAATAACCGTACAAGTCGTGTCGGTATGGCTCAATCACCATCCGAGAATCTACTGATCAATCTATCAGTAATTCTCAATCAGCCCTGGCCAGAGACTTATGGTAATGACCAACCGATCACCGTGCGATATCAACTCCCTATACCGGGAGAGACGAATCCCTAACAGTCACTCACTGCCTCCACGTGGCTCGGAACTGTGCCCAACTAAAACCTGTTTGCACGACTCCTTTGAACCGTGGTAGGGTAGTAATCAAAGCACAGTAGGAACTCACACGAGACAAATGACGACCTTAAGTCAACGGACTATCTGCATACATGTCACCTGAGAACTGCTATCTGACGTTAGGTATAAATACCATCCAGTCAGTTCTCGGCGAGTCCTGTCCGGTGTACTCACACCCAGTGAGCATCTGTATACAATCTTAGGTGCACTCCACCAATGGCTGCGGGACCAATCTATCGCCCCTCCTCAGGGTCTAGATATGTATACACCAGTCTACTCCGGAGTATCGATGCCCAGTCTCGATACTCCTGGGACCAGGGACATCTAAGAATGTGCCTATTGACTATCCATCTCCCACTAGTATGACTGCCATCACAACGCCGGTAGTCAGGCAAACACCCTATGGGCTTTATCAACATGTTTATATATATATGAATACTACGAAAAATATATCATATGTAAAGATAAAGACAAACCAAATAGTGTACTATCATATTAAGCAAGACTGTCATGTACATACATATCCCTAGCATCCTATACAATGAAGGCCTTTAGGGCATATATATCCAACAATCTTCCACTTGCACTAAGGCCTATAATTGGCGCAATGAGTACCCACTGTCTGCACTAGATCCAGTTGTTGGCGTACCGCATGCCCAACATCTCAAACAGCCTCTCGAACTGGACTTGAGAGATGGCCTTGGTGAATGGATCTGCCGTGTTGTCTTTTGTGTCCACTCTCCGTACCTCGATCTCCCGACGATCAACGATCTCCCTGATCAGGTGAAAACGCCATAACATATGCCTGGATTTCTGATGGGACCTCGGTTCCTTCGCTAATGCTACAGCCCCATTGTTATCACAATACAAAGGTATTGGATTGGCAATGGACGGAACCACCTGAAGTTCAGAGATGAACTTCCTCATCCAGACAGCCTCTTTTGCGGCTTCACTAGCAGCTATATACTCAGCCTCCATAGTTGAGTCTGCGACGGTATCCTGTTTGGAACTCTTCCAACATACCGCCCTTCCATTGAGGGTAAACACAAAACCCGAAATGGATTTAGAATCATCTTTGTCACTTTGGAAGCCGGAGTCGGTAAAAGCCTCTACCTGGAGGTCCCTATTACCATAAATCAAGAACATCTCCTTAGTCCTTCTCAGGCACTTGAGAATGTTCTTTACTGCTATCCAATGCTTCTCACCTGGGTCAGACTGATACCTGCTTACCACACCAAGTGCATAAGCTACATCTGGTCTTGTACATAACATCGCATACATTATAGATCCTACTGCCGAAGCATAGGGTATAATGCCCATGCGAGCCCTCTCTTCATCAGTCTTTGGAGATATCTCTTTTGAGAGGGTGATCCCGTGACAAGCGGGCATATTACCGCACTTGGAATCTTCCATACTAAATATCTTTAGTATAGTGTCAATATACCTGGACTGTGAAAGTCCCAACATTCTATTAGATCTATCACGATAGATCTTAATGCCTAAAATGTAGGTTGCATCACCCAAGTCTTTCTTGGAGAATTTCTGTGACAAGAAGAGCTTTACTGATTGTAGCATAGGGACATCATTCCCTATTTGTAGTATGTCGTCGACGTATAAAATGAGGAAGACTACTGCTCCTTCTACAATCTTCCTATAAATACATGGTTCATCTACATTTTTGATAAAGTCAAATTCTTTGACTGTCTCATCAAAGCAGATGTTCCAACTTCGCGATACTTGCTTTAATCCATAGATGGATTTAAGCAACCTGCACACTCTTCCGCTGCTCCCACTGTCTAAGAAACCTTCTGGTTGATCCATTTAAACACTCTCTTCTAAATGTCCATTTAGAAAAGCTGTTTTTACATCCATTTGCTAGATTTCATAGTCATGGAAGGCAGCAATGGCAAGCAGGATCCGAATGGATTTAAGCATAGCTACAGGTGAAAAGGTTTCATCATAGTCCAATCCTGGTCTTTGACGAAAACCTTTTGCAACAAGTCTAGCTTTGTAGGTTTCCACTTGTCCAAGTGCACCAATCTTCTTTTTGAAGATCCATTTGCATCCAACTGTTTCACCCCAGGAGGAGCAACTCCTAAAGTCCATACTTTATTGGTGTACATAGATTCTATTTCGGATCTCATAGCATCCAGCCACTTTACCGAGTCAATACTCGTGATAGCCTGCTGAAAACTAGTAGGCTCATCATCATCGATGATGCAATCCTCTCGATCCCCATCTAGAAGAAAACCATAGTATCTCTCAGGAGGATGAGAAAGCCTACTAGATCTGCGGAGCGGCGTTGGTTCGTCATGTTCTATTGAAATCTGAGGTTCTTCTAAGTCCTCGGTAGCAGTTTGAGGTTCTGGAATTTCTTCCAGCTCTACCGCGCTCCCACTAATTTCTTTTGCAAGAAATTCGCTTTCTAAGAAGACAATATGGCGAGCGACAAACACCTTTTGTTCTTCAGTGTGGTAGACCATGTACCCCCTTGAATGTTTGGGGTATCCTACAAACTTGCACAAAACCGATCGTGCCTCGAGCTTGTCCGGTCTATGCTTTTTAACATAAGCCGGACACCCCCATATCTTGATATACTTAAGATATAGTCTCTTCTCGCTCCACATTTCATATGGAGTGGTAGGTACAGACTTAGTTGGAACTCTATTCAATAAGTATGCTGCTGATTCTAGAGCAAATCCCAAGAAGGAAAGTGGCAACTCAGCACTACTCATCATTGAACGCACCATATCTAATAGCGTGCGATTCGTCCTTTCTGATACACCATTATGCTGAGGTGTATAAGGCGGAGTAAGCTGAGAGAGAATTCCATTCTCTTTTAAGCATTCAAGGAAACTGGTACTTAAGTATTCTCCACCTCGATCAGATCGAAGTGTCTTGATGCTTTTACCAGTTTGTTTCTCTACTTCCTTTTTATACTCCTTAAACTTCTCAAAGGCCTCGGATTTATGTTTCATTAAGAACACATGTCCATACCTAGAGAAGTCATCAGTAAAAGTGATGAAGTAGGAGTGAATGCTTCTCGCATGTGTAGACATTGGACCACATACATCACTGTGTACAAGTCCCAAGAGTTCTTTGGCTCTTGCTCCGTGTCCGGTGAACAGAGATTTGGTCATTTTTCTTTTGATACATGATTGACAAGTTGCATATGATGAATATTCAAACGGATCAAGATATCCATCTTTATGTAACTTAGTCAACCTTGTTTCGTTTATATGACCAAGTCTACAATGCCATAAGAAGGCTTGATTTGAATCTGGAGCCTTTCTTTTAAGTGTGTTTTGAATATTGAAAATTCGAGGTTGATTATGTATGTATATGTCGTTTTCCAGTGTGCCATACCCAATCAGTTCTTGATTTAGGAGAATGTTCATGACATTTCTTTCAAGCGCAAAATTATATCTTTCATTAGATAGCAAAGATACTGATATAATATTACATAACATACTGGGAAAACAAAAATAGCTGTACAACACCAAAATGTACCCACTAGTCAACCCTAGGTGATATTCCCCCATTGCAATAGCATCTACATGCATTCCATTGCCCATCCAGAGAGTCATATCACCTGTCCCCAGTACTCTACTATTTCTCAGATCCTGCAATGAATTACAGATGTGAGAACCAGAACCGGTATCAAGTACCCATGATGTAGAGTTTACTGAAAGACAATTTTCGATTACGAACACACCTGAAGCAGAAGCAACAGCTTGCTTCTTGTCCTTGGCTTTGAAGGCTATACAGTCCTTCTTCCAGTGCCCTTGCTTGTGACAATAAAAGCATTCGTTTATATCCGCTTTCACCCTTCCTGCCTTGTTCGTTTCCTGCACCTTCTTGACCCCCCTTCGGTTTGGTGGCTTTCATCTTCTTCTTCCCTTTAGCTTTCGCTTTAGATTTAGAAGAGGATAATTGGCCAACATACAGAATGGGGGTCTTCTCCTTTTTCAAGGAGGTCTCTGCTACCCTCAACATGTTGAGGAGCTTTGGAAGATCAGCTTCCATTTCGTGCATGTTGAAGCTAAGCACGAACTGACAGAAGGTGTGGGGAAGGGACTGCAAAATCAAGTCGATATACAAATCATTCTCTAGCACGCATCCCAGGTTTGCGAGTTCCTCAATGAAGCTGATCATTTTGAGGACGTGCTCTCCTACAGGCGATCCTGGAGCTAACCTCATCTGGAAGAGTTTCCTTGAGGTCTCGTACCTCGCGATACGGGAGTGCTCTCCATATAATTCCTTGACATGGAGAAAGATGGATATAATATCCATAATCTCGTGCTGTTTCTGGAGTTCATTGTTCATGGACGCCAGCACTATACACTTAGCTCGCTCACAATCTAGATCCCAGGTTTTGCGAACTTCCTTGTCCACAACTGAGGAATCTGGTCCAGGGATAAGGGGAGGAACAGCGGTGGTAACATATGCTACTTTGTCATAAGTCAGTGCAATGTTGACGTTCCTTAGCTAATCTTTATAGTTCTGCCCGGTCAATATATTTTTTTTCCAGTAATAGTTTTTGTCCTGTCATGGTAGCTGCTAGAGAGAGAGAGAAAAGAAAACACTCAGCATATGCTTCTTGCAAGTTTAGATTGGTTATTAGTTTATCTAAACAGGATGGCTCCCACTGTTCCCTCAAATCCTTCTTCAAAACCTAAAAGAAGAACTAGTCAGGATTTAATCATACGTCACAATACTTGCTTAACCTTTCAGCCAGGCAGGTGTTGGTACTTCGAGAGAGGTTTTCCAACGCTTTCGCGAAGTTCCTTAATTAAATAATCTCTTTTTCCTGGAGGCGTAGCCCCTCTAACACCTTTCCGGACACCTACTTGGTTTATAGCATTGTTTGTTAAGTGAGAAAGTTTCCCGAGAGTAATCCAACTCATCAGTGGGATCGGGATCCAACTATCATTGCATGATGTACTAGATGGAAGCCACTCTAGTCACCATACTTTAGAAGGTATGCTAAATCTGCAAGTTTCCTTTATGTTTGAAACTCCCGATATGATTTTTACCCCAAGCTCTTATGACCTTGACGTAGGCCAACAAATCATAAGACGCAAGTCAAGTTCTACCCGTCGTTGTCCTTGTTAATTTAGGTACATCGTACATGCCCTTGACGTAGGCCAACAAGGCTATACGTCTGTCCTATACTAATGCATCTATCTGTGGAACAAATAAGCAAACCACACTGCTACCATCCACTATGCCTTGACGTAGGCCAACAAGCATAGCATGAATACGATGTGCTGTCTATTTGAAACGACAGAGAGTTACAGCTGGTTTTTGACAAAAAACCGTTAACGTAGTGAACTTGATATGATCGAAGGAAGCATGATAGCATTTATTAAAAGGAGTGGTTTAAACTCAGCATTTAAAATTTGCTTTTTGAAGAAAACCGAGTGGTTTTAGAAATTGTTCCAACGATTCAGTTTAGGTTTTATTTTTCTTTGCATTAAAATAATGCGTCCCATCTTTAACCTATCATTACAGATAACAACGAAAATACAACGTCCTCTTATGCCATCCGCATTCGCCATGGGGTCTCGTCATCACCCGTTAGGTTACTTAACTAACAGCAGAGCGGGGGCTGGGCTAGTGCGGGTGTAAAACATAAGTGACGTCTAAATAGCTATCATATATAGATATTGTACATTCGTCAGACGCAATAATAGGCATTCCAGATCACAGATAAACTTTATTGGATATGCAAGCAATCCGCGTTTCTTTTGAGCCTGTAAGAAAAGACGGATTACACAGTTGTGATGAATAGCCATTACCCCACCCCAGACCCCTACGGGTACGGCAAACTACCCGCCAAGTACCCGAAGCAAAGCGGTCTCCCTCAACAACGTGAGTAGGCCACTAAGCACTTCGAAATACCCGGTAGTTTGTGCACCCCACCTTGGGTCTATCCTAAGAGCAAAAAACAGAATAAAGAAATAATACAACAGTGGCAACAACCGCAACCTGGATGTGCCCCGCAAAATAATATTACAATTTATTACAATCACATCGAATGAATTAAAACAATAACCCATCACAAAACCCCGGCTAATCATCACAACAGTCTAATAAAGTTCATAATCACAAAAAGTTAAAACATTACAGATATGTGCAACACCCTGCCAACCGACATACTAGCAGTTAGGGGAGGTTTACGAACACATAATACAGTTCACAGATATAATCAAACAAGCAAATATCGTATAATTTTGATCGATCAAACCCATTAGATTCTGCTCCAAAACATCTCTGTAAACCTGAGATCTGAGCAAAAAATAAACCATACCAGAAAAGACAAAATATCATAGAAGATGCACAGGGAAAAACTGGGTTGAATCGGCCTCAACTCGGTCGCGGATCTGCGGCAGATCGGTGGGATCGGCCGCGGTTCCGCGGCTGTATGGCCGATTCAGGAACCCATTTTTTTCCAGTGTTCTTATAATTTCTTGTAGGTTGTTCTGGAGGAACCTGAAAAAATTTTAGGTTAAATTTTAAAAACGACAGAAACTATGTGATATCGGGGTATTTTCCGGTTCGTTTAGCGTTCGAAATTCATACGACTTTGCAAGTGAGTTAATTATTCTTTAGTGAGGCTCAGATACCACTGTAAGTCAATATGCAAAACCCCACAAGTTGCGGGGAGGCGGAAATATGAAAAACGATCTTGTTCTTGAAGCAGACATCGACTAACCGAAGATCTTTGCTAAACGATAATTAACAACTACCATAGAAGTTCTTAGCTACTATGTAAAGAGATTATACCTAGTGATACGTGTCCTTCATCTTTATGATCTCTACGTCCTCCTCGGCCTCCTCCAAGTGATAGATGATCCACCCGAGAACCCTAATCCAAGCTTCACCTCAAAACTTGAGGTAACTAAGTTTCTCTAGTTAATAATCAAAGGAACTTAGATCATATAGAGTTAGGTTATGGGATGTTTAGTCTTTTCTAATCCTTGTTTTCAACTCATGAGTGGTAGGATTAGAGCTTGAAGAAAGAGTGAGCTTGAGGAGAGAGAAGGTGAACTAGAATTATGAAAATGAAATTGTTTCTCACTTGATATATGAAGCATAATGAATAATTCAATAAATGAATAATAAGAGATTATTCATCATGCTACATAAATGTATTATGAGTGATTCACTATGTGAGCCATTAAGCATTTAATAATGCATTAATGACATAGTGAATAACACATTTTGAGTCACAATAACATTAATGACAATGCCACCTAAACCCCTCAAGTCTCCATGCTTCTAGAAGCTTCCCGGAAATTACGAGAACGCCCCTACCATCCGTGAAAATATGGAAAAACTTTAGACTGTATAAATCTAATAACCTGATGCTAGAATCTGGTTTAAACCAAAGTCGTCTAGTAAAAACTCTCCGAATGTCGTACGTGCGTTTAAACACGTATTCGTCCGAACCCTTGTCGTAAAACCGTACGACCTCTATATCGTTTCGCCTGGAGTTGGGAAAACTCTGTGTGGGACTCTAAAGACTCGACTACTACGCTGGCAGTGGGTTTAACCACAGACCGCAAGCGGCACTAGCTGTACGTAACGGTCCCCAGGTAGATGTCGATAAGAAGGCCGATGAGGAAACCTATCCGAACTCCTACTGAGCCTGTCCGTGACAATATCCGTGCAGTCCGGTCTGTTCGTCTAAGAGTATCGCATGTATGGTCTAGGGAGGTGGTAAACGTCAGACCCCTAATAACCGTACAAATCGTGTCGGTATGGCTCAATCACCATCAGAGAATCTACTGATCAATCTATCAGTAATTCTCAATCAGCCCTGGCCAGGGACTTATGGTAATGACCAACCGATCACCGTGCGATATCAACTCCCTATACCGGGAGAGACGAATCCCTAACAGTCACTCACTGCCTCCACGTGGCTCGGGACTGTGCCCAACTAAAACCTGTTTGCATGACTCCTTTGAACCGTGGTAGGGTAGTAATCAAAGCACAGTGGGAACTCACACGAGACAAATGACGACCTTAAGTCAACGGACTATCTGCACATATGTCTCCTAAGAACTGCTATCTGACGTTAGGTATAAATACCATCCAGTCAGTTCTCGGCGAGTCCTGTCCGGTGTACTCACACCCAGTGAGCATCTGTATACAATCTTAGGTGCACTCCACCAATGGCTGCGGGACCAATCCATCGCCCATCCTCAGGGTCTAGATATGTATACACCAGTCTACTCCAGAGTATCGATGCCCAGTCTCGATACTCCTGCGACCAGGGAAATCTAAGGATGTGCCAATTGACTATCCAGCTCCCACTAGTATGACTGCCATCACAATGCCGGTAGTCAGGCAAACACCCTATGGGCTTTATCAACATGTATATATATATGAATACTACGCAAAATATATCATATGTTATGATAAAGACAAACCAAATAGCGTACTATCGTATTAAGAAAGACTGTCATGTACATACATATCCCTAGCATCCTATACAATGAAGGCCTCTAGGACATATATATCCAACAATCTCCCACTTGCATTAAGGCCTATAATTGGCGCAATGAGTACCCACTGTCTGCACTAGATCCAGTTGTTGGCGTACCGCATGCCCAACATCTCAAACAACCTCTCGAACTGGACTTGAGGGATGGCCTTGGTGAATGGATTTGCCGTGTTGTCTTTTGTGTCCACTCTCCATACCTCGATCTCTCTGATCAGGTGAAAACGCCTTAAGATATGCCTAGATTTTTGATAGGACCTCGGTTCCTTCGCTAATGCTACAGCCCCATTGTTATCACAATACAAAGGTATTGGATTAGCAATGGACAGAACCACCTGAAGTTCAGAGATGAACTTCTTCATCCAGACAACCTCTTTTGTGGCTTCACTAGCAGCTATATACTCAGCCTCCATAGTTGAGTCTGCGACGGTATCCTGTTTGGAACTCTTCCAACATACCGCCCTTCCATTGAGGGTAAACACAAAACCCGAAATGGATTTAGAATCATCTTTCTCACTTTGGAAGCCGGAGTCAGCAAAAGCCTATACCTGGAGGTCCCCATTACCGTAAATCAAGAACATCTCCTTAGTCCTTCTCAGGTACTTGAGAATTTTCTTTACTGCTATCAAATGCTTCTCACCTGGGTCAGACTGATACCAGCTTACTACACCAAGTGCGTAAGCTACATCTGGTCTTGTACATAACATCGCATACATTATAGATCCTATTGCCGAAGCATAGGGTATAGTGCCCATGCGGGCCCTCTCTTCATCAGTCTTTGAAGACATCTCTTTTGAGAGGGTGATCCCGTGACAAGCGGGCATATTACCGCGCTTGGAATCTTCCATACTAAATTTCTTTAGTATAGTGTCAATATACCTGGACTGTGAAAGTCCCAACATTCTATTAGATCTATCACAATAGATCTTAATGCCTAAAATGTAGGTTGCATCACCCAAGTCTTTCATGGAGAATTTCTATGACTGTAGGGTGTTTTTCGTCACCCCATTGAGATGGGAATACGCGAGCGCTTGTCAGGCGTACTACAGATTCCCCCTGCCTAGGGTAGGCCGGGGGTTTAATGATTGTGGGGATCCGAATCTCCGGCAGCCGCGGACTAAGCTGCCGTTAATTACCCATTGCCTTTGGGGCGAGGGAACCTCCGATTAACGGGTTAAACTGGTCATGCGAACTCAATGTGCAGTGTGCGTGTGTTTTGAAAGGGGGTTTTGGATATATCGGGAGCCACGCAGAGTTTTTACGGGGGTCCCGCTACCCGGATAGCGGGCTGGGGGTCAAGGGGGCTAGCAGCCCCCTTGCGGGGTGCGGGGCAGCGCCCCGTTAGAAATTTTTTTCTAACAGGGACAGTGTCGTGGAATACGTGTATGTATAAATTTGTATACATATGTATATATGTATGTATGTACACAAAAAGAGGGGGAAAAGACATCCAAGGGATGCGCAGGTGCGCAAGCGCGCGCGCCACGTGTCGGCACGCGGACGCCTTGCGCACTTGCGCAGGTGCGCAAGCGCGCGCGCCACGTGTCGGCACACGGGCGCCTTGCGCACTTGCGCAGGTGCGCAAGCGCGCGCGCCACGTGTCGGCACGCGGGCGCCTTGCGCACTTGCGCAGGTGCACGCGCCACGTGTCGGCACGCGGGCGCCTTGCGCACTTGCGCAGGTGCGCAAGCGCATGCGCCACGTGTCGGCACGCGGGCGCCTTGCGCACTTGCGCAGGCGCGCAGGTGCGCAAGCGCACGCGCCACGTGTTGGCACGCTGGCGCCTTGCGCACTTGCGCTGCGCGCCGGAGAGGCACAAGAGGCTTTTAGCCTAAAAAGATTTCTCTGAAGAGAAATCAAAGAGGAGTTAGACTCCTGAGTGTTTTTTTTTTTGTTGGGTTTAGTGAAAGGGGTGCTCCTTCTTCCTCCTCTGTTAGCTGGATCTTGAAGATCAAGAGATGTGGGATTTTTAAAAATCTCTTCCTTTTGAGATTTAATGGAAGATCTGAGTTCCTCTTGATGGGTTTTGTGGTGAGAAACTAATTTGTTTTATAAAAAGGAGAGTAGAACTCTTGATTTAATTCAAGAAAAAGAAGAAGGTCTTGGAACCTTGAAGAAGGAGAAAGAGATCTCAGATCTAGAAATTTCTGGAGAGAGAAAAAGTTTTTGAGATATTTTCATTATCTTTGCCTTTATAGGCCATACATTTTACACATAGCCCCTTGGGCTTCACAAAATGGCATTTTGCCTATTTCATGGCTCATGTGCCATTTCTTTTTGCACATAAGCCATGGGCTTTACAAGAATTTGGCTTTATGCCCATTTTCTTACATTTATCCATAAAATAAAATAAAAGAAAATGCAACAAGATTATTTATTACAAAAATTTTATCTTGGCGTGGAGGAGGCCGGCCGCTTCATGTTCGGGCTCGACTCGGGCATGGGCCCACTGGGTCTGGGCTTGGGCCCACTTGGCTTGGGGTTGACTTGGATTTTGACTTGGTCAACCGGGGTGTAAATTTTTACCCCAACAAATTGCCCCCCATCAATAAATGCACACCACATATGTGGGTCGTGTGCATGAAATTGATGGATCTTCTTTCGCGTGGAGGCGACTTGATTTGGTTCCCACCTTTTGGGAAGCTGGCACTGCCCTTTTTACGACATGGACGGTCGGTTCTGCCCTTTTAGCGACGTGGACGGTCGGTTCTGCCCTTTTTGCGACGTGGACGGTCGGTGCTGCCCTTTTAGCGACGTGGACGGTCGGTGCTGCCCTTTTAGCGACGTGGACGGTCGGTTCTGCCCTTTTTGGCGACTTGGACGGTCGGTGCTGCCCTTTTAGCGACGTGGACGGTCGATGCTGCCCTTTTAGCGACGTGGACGGTCGGTTCTGCCCTTTTTGCGACTTGGACGGTCGGTGCTGCCCTTTTAGCGACGTGGACGGTCGGTGCTGCCATTTTAGCGACGTGGAAGGTCGATGCTGCCATTTTAGCGACGTGGACGGTCGGTGCTGCCCTTTTTGCGACTTGGACGGTCGGTGCTGCCCTTTTAGCGACGTGGACGGTCGATGCTTGATTTGACTTGCTCTGCTTCTTGCAGTGTCAGGGGTAGACTTGACTTGCTCCGCTTCTTGCGGTGTCGAGATTGGATTCTGACTTGCTCCGCTTTCTGTGGCGTCGGAGTGGAAGTTGACTTGTTGATTTTGATTTGGGTTGACATCAGCATCGCTATACTGGAATATGGTACCAGGAGCGAATCATCATCTGTCATGGAGAGGATTTTGGGATTTTGGTTTTTGTTTGGCATCTGCATTGCTGCACTGGAATAATGCCAGGAGCAACTCATCATTTGCCCCGAGAGGATTTGGGAGAAATTAGGATTGTTTTACGCCCGTGGATTGTATACGGTTTTGCAGGATGTATGATCCAGACCGTAGGGCCGGAAAAATTTCGGGACTTTGTCGGCGTCTGCATCGCTGCACTGGAATATGGTACCAGGAGCGACTCATCATTCGCCACTTGGGGATTGGGGGAGCGATGGCTTAGGAGACAGGTTTAGATCCCTACCACCTAAGACTTTTCAATTTTATGGGCCGTGATGGTCCCATAACGGTATTTTCTCCCTGCGAGTCGTAAGGATCCCGCAGGTGTATGTTCTCCTTAGGAGTCGTGGGGACTCCTAAGTGTGTTTTTCCTTCGTGAGTCGTAAGGATCGCACGAAGGTTTGTTCTCCTTATGTATCGTGAGGACACATGAGTGGGTCTTCTCAATAGAGCATAATTCCAAAGGCGGAGACCAGCCGTGTGACTGGTGATTACGGTGGGGCCTGAGGGTGATGAGAATTATTTGAGCCCGTGGATTGTATACGGTAGTCAATTTGGGGACCAACCGTAGGGCCGGGAGAATTTTGAGAAATTGGATTTTGGTTGGCGTCTGCATCGCTGCACTGGAATATGGTACCAGGAGCGACTCATCATTCGCCGTTTGGGGACTTAGAATTTGGATCTTGTTTGGCATCAGCATTGCTGCACTGGAATAATGCCAGGAGCAACTCATCATTTGCCTTGGGAGGACTTGGGATTTGGGTTTTTGGTCGGCATCAGCACCGCTAACACTGAAGCGAAATGCCAGGAGCGACTCATCATTTGCCTTTGCCCGTTGGGGAACGATGGCTTAAGAGATAGGTTTGGGTCCCTACCACCCAAGGCTTTTCAATTTTATGGGCCGTGAGGGTCCCATAAAAGCATTTTCTCCCTACGAGTCGTAAGGATCCCGCAGGTGTATTTTCTCCTTAGGAATCGTGAGGATTCCTAAGTGTGTTGCTCCTTTGTGAGTCGTAAGGATCTCACGCAGGGGTTTTCTCCTCGCAAGGTCGAGAGGGCTTTGCGAGTGTATTTCATCTCTTTTCACGAGTTTGCGCCCTTTCGGGTTTTCACAGACTCGCCGGTAGTCCTGCTGTTTTTACTCACGGAGCCCTTTCGGGTTTTCATCCGTGCCCGTTTTGCTTGTGGACATACCGTTTATTTCTTCTTCTTTTTTTTTCTTTTTTTTTTTCTTTTTTTTTCTTTTTTTTTTTTTGGCCGCTGGTGGGACTTTAAAGTAGTCTCACCGGCAGGATTTGGGAGAAATAGGGGTCATTTACGCCCGTGGATTGTATACGGTTTTGCAAGATGTCTGATCCAGACCGTAGGGCTGATGTGCTCAATTCGCCTGCGACTTGGAGCATTCATGTGTAGTATTTCTTGAGATATCGTCCATTGATGGGTGGCATGGGCCTTTCTCCCTCTGCACTTATTAGTTGGTAGGATCCTCCGTCGAACACTTTCTCGATGACGTATGGTCCTTCCCAGTTTGGCTCGAATTTTCCCTTGGCATGTCGATTGGGGATGATCGGTCTTTTGAGGACCAACACTAATTCACCTTTCTTGAAAGCTCGGAGACGGGTTATCTTGTCATAGGCCCGTGACATTTGGGCTCGGTATAGCTCCAGATTTTGCTGCACCGCGAGCCTCTTTTCTTCGAGGGCATCGAGTTCTTCAAGTCGAAGGAGCACGTTTTCTTCCTCCGTCAACTCATGTTGGACGGCCATTCTCAAGCTTGGGACTTCGACTTCGAGGGGGAGGACCGCTTCCACTCCGAAGAGCAATGAGTATGGAGTGGACTGTGTTGGAGTACGGTGCGTGGTACGATATGCCCACAACGCCTCGTGAAGTTTGAGATTCCAGTCTCTCTTGTTGGCTGAAGCATTTTTCCTCAGGAGCTTGCATAGAGTCTTATTGAAGGCTTCGGCTAGCCCGTTGGCTCTTGGATTATAGATGGAGGAATATCTCCAGTCTATCTTGTGCTGAGTAGCGAACCTTGAGACATTGAAGCTCTTGAAAGAAGGCCCGTTGTCAGAAATGATTCTTCTTGGTGTACCGAAGCGGTATAGAATATTATGCTGGAGAATGTCAGAATATCTTTTGTCTTGACTTCTTTTAGCGGGAGAGCTTCAGCCCATCTGGAGAAGTAGTCTGTCGCGGCCAGTATGAACCGGTGGCCTTTAGATGACGGAGGATCAATTGGGCCAACAATGTCGGTGCCCCAGACTTCGAAGGGCCACGACGCCACTGTAGGATGCAATGGATTGGGATGCTTGTGAATAAAATCACCGTGAATTTGGCAGACATAACATTTCCTTGCATGCTCTCCGCAATCCCGTATCATGGTGGGCCAGTAATACCCAAGCCGTTTGATTTGAAGTCGCATCTTGGGACCAGATTGGTGAGCACCGCAAACGCCCGAGTGGACATCTTTCATGACCTTTTGGGCTTCGGCCAATGACAGGCACCTGAGCCAGAGTTGGTCATATGACCTGCGGTATAACGTGTCATTTACAAACACGTATCGGAGAGCTCTTTTCTTCAGCTGGATCCTCGTAGATTTTTCTTCGGGCAGCTTGTCGTATCGGAGGTACTCTATGAAGGGTTCTCTCCAATCGGGCTCATCTTGGATGATCGAAGCTTCTTCGGCAGGACTGCTCTCCTGTTCCGCGCTTTCCTCTTCTCGTAGAGAGACTGGAGGTAGAATTTGTCGGCTCCTGACTGTGATCAGAATTTCGTCCATGTCAGGATCAGCCAGCTCCTTGGCTAGGCGAGCGAGTATATCGGCTTTTCCGTTCAATGCTCTAGGGACTCTTGTTAGTTCGATATGAGTGAACCGTTTCATGAGTTCCACCACCCGGCTTCTGTACCGAGCCAACTCGGGTTTGTATATCTTATAGTCGCCGCTTACTTGGTTGACGACAAGCTGGGAATCACCGTAAACCCGTAGCCGAAGGATTTCCATTTCTATGGCGAGCTCCAAACCAGCTATCAGAGCTTCATACTCGGCCTCATTGTTTGTGCGAGGCTCGGTGAGAGCAAAAGAACGCTGTAGGGTTCCCATTGATGGTGTGATAAACACCAATCCTATCCATGCTTTTATCTCCGGGACGCTTGATTTACTGGAGGTTCTTATCGATGAGGCCCCATCGAAGTAGAGCTCCCAACATGGCTCGTCATTCTCGAAATGCAGCACTTGTTCGTCGGGTAACTCACAATTTAGTGGCGACCCTTCTGGTATGGGATGAGCAGCGAGAAAGTCTGCAAGAGCTTGCCCTTTTACTGCTTTCTGAGGAGTGTAAACTATGTCAAACTCAAGTAGCATGACAGCCCATCTTGCCATTCTGCCGGCTAGGCTTGCTTTGGTCATCAAGTGTTTGAGCGGGTCGACCTTGGAGATCAGCATAACCCGATGAGCGAGCAGATAGTGCCTCAGCTTCTTCACAGCAAATATCAGAGCCAGGCATTGCTTTTCGATTGGGGAGTAGTTGTGTTCCGCCCCGACTAGAGTTCGACTGAGGTAGTAGAGGGCATTTTCTTTTCCCTCCTCGTTGTTCTGAGCAAGGAGCTCACCAAGTGACTCATCTAGCGCGGCAGTGTAGAGAATCAGCGGTTTATTTGGAATGGGAGCGGCCAACACTGGAGGGTGCAACAACTACTGTTTGATACTTTCGAACGCTTCTTGACACTCGGCATCCCAGATAAAAGGAGCTCCTTTCTTCATGAGCTTTGAGAAGGGCCTACATCTCCCCGATAAATTTGAGATAAACCTCCGTATATAAGCAAGCTTGCCTTGAAAAGATCTTAGCTGCGTCAGACTCTTCGGAGGAGGCATCTCCATGATGGCCTTTATCTTTGATGGGTCAACTTCGATCCCTCGATGTCGAACTATGAAGCCCAGGAATTTTCCCGATGACACGCCAAAAGCGCATTTCAGAGGATTCATCTTCAGATCAAATTCCCTCAGTCTGGTGAGAACGGTCCTAAGATCCTGGATATGATCGGCCTTGGTTTCAGTCTTAACGACCAGATCATCAACATAACATTCGACGACTTTATGAATTAGGTCATCGAAGATATTGGTCATTGCCCTTTGATATGTAGCACCTGCGTTCTTCAGTCCGAACGGCATCACCTTGTAGCAATATATTCCGATCGGAGTTCGAAATGCTGTGTGCTTCTCATCCTCAGGCGACATCTTGATCTGATTATATCCAGACGAGCCATCCATAAAAGTGAACAGCTCGTAATTTGAGGTGTCATCGACCATCATCTTCATGACCGGTAGCGGGAAGTCGTCTTTAGGACATGCCTTGTTGAGGTCCCTGAAATCGACACAAACTCGGATCTGCCCATTTTTCTTCTTCACTGGGACTATGCATGCGATCCAGTCTGCATATTTCTCTTCCCTGATAAAGCCGGCATCGATGAGTTTCTTGGTTTCCTCGATGACCTTTTCTTCCAACTCCCTTCTCATTCTTCGAGGAGCTTGTTTGACTGGCTTAGCATCAGGAGATATAGCCAGCTTATGCACGGCTACCTCAGGAGAAAGGCCAGGCATTTCTTTGTACGTCCACGCGAAGCAGTCGACGAACTCACGCAGCAGGGCAATTATCTGCTCTTTCATTTCCTCCGACAAGAGTGAGCTGATGTAGGTCGGCCTTGGATTATCGGGCGTTCCTAAGTCAATCTCGGCTAGCTCATCAAAGGTTGCTTGTCCGCCATCTTCGAGCTCTTGAGGAGCTTCTTCTGGCTCGGCTATCTCGTCATCATCATTTGATCTTTCGCTGGCTTCACCAACATGGATCATGTAGCACACTTTGGAATCAGGTTGAATGTAGCCTATGCCCCGTCTATCTGGAATTCGTCCATCGATGAGTGCTCGGACCTGGGGCGGATACCATAGCCCTTCGTAAAACTTTGCTTCGGACTCCGTTTGATATAACCGGCATCCGCACTTCTTAAAGTATTCCCGCATCTTGGGCGCATAGTATCTGGGATTGAGGACGGCTCTTATGCCTCTCTCATAGGGAAGGCACGCGACAGAAAGATCGTCCGGGTGCACAACGGGGTTTGACTTGTAAAACAGGATGCCCTTCTGTCCATTTTTCTTCCCGGGCACGTAGAAAGTTTTCAGCTGGTCCACGGTAGAGACTGACAATGCGTCGAGCTCTTTGCACATCCGTTCCGGCACCCTTGTGATAGCCAGGGACCCTTCTGCGACTTCGAAGGTCTCTCGTAGTTTCGCTTGCTGCATGGGGGGTCGATCTGCACAGCTGTCGCACGGCAGGTCCTCTTCTTCTGACTCTTCAGTGTCACTGCCAAGATGAGGGCGGACCTTGCTGCTAGATAGGCCTTCAGTAACAGATTCGTCCGTATCGCTGCCGAAATGAGGGCGAGTTTGGCGGAAGGACGGGCTTCCAGCGTCGGACTCATCAGTGTCGCTGCCGAAATGCGGGCGTACTTAGGTATTTTTGCTTTTGAAAGTGATAGCCGGCGCAGATTTGCTTTTGAGTCTTGGGGCCGTTCTATCCTCAGTCAGTTGTGGCTTAGCATTTTGGTGGTTCGTAAAGTACCGAGAATCTTCATAGCGGACTTCATGCACACCGAACGGTTGGATGTCTCCGTCAATGCGTCTTTCTTCGCCATTTTTAGTATACTTCATGCATTGATGGAGAGTTGACGGAATGATGCCGTAATCGTGGAGCCACGGCCGCCCCAGAAGAATCTTATAAGACGTGTCGGCGTCGATCACGTATATCTTAGCTTCAGTTTGCAGATCCCCGAATTTGATTGGCAAAGCTATAGACCCCAGAACTTGCTGGCAATTTTGGTTGAAGCCTTGAATGACAATCCTTTCCCTTGACAGGTGTCGGACGTCCATTGACAAACTCTTCAGAGTTCGCAAGTTCATGATGTTCACTGAGGACCCCGGATCAATCAATATGCGATTAATTCGATCTCCGTCGCTGTACCCGGTCACGTAAAGCGGCCGATTATGCTCAGCCGTTCCCAGTAGCAAGTCTTCATCCTTAAATGTGACTGCGGCGGCATGCAAAGCGTGCTGGGCTTCTTTCATGTTAATTTCCGCAAAGTGAGCCTGATACCGCTCGGGGTTTTGTAGAGCGTGAATGAGAACGTCTCTAAGCTCCTTAGATAGGACCAAGGCGTCGTAGATGCTCAGGAGAGATGGAAGCTTCCGGAGATGTGCCAAGACATTATAGTCCACCGAGGAAGGATTTATGTTTTCGTCGGCCGGTTCTCTGCCATTTTCTTCATTAGCGACTTGTTTTTCCTTCCCTTTTGGGGCGTTGCCCGGATTTTGCGGTAGAGCTCTGCCGCTTCTGAGCTGGATTTGATTGGCCTTTGTGGTGAGCTCCTCGTCCTCTTCGGGAAAACAGAGATCATCCTCGGAGTCGCTGCCAAGATGGATGGCATAGCAGGTCACTATTGGGATCTCTTCATTGATGTCTTCTTCTAACTCCTCCAGAATTTCAGCCGCTTGTATAGGGAAGAACTCCTTCAATTGAATCAATGTTCTTTCCTTTTGTTCATATTCTTCGAGGGAATCGATATATTTTTGAATGGTTGATCTCCCTGCAGACTCTTTTTCGCGCCGAGCTGCACTTTTCTTCTTCTTGAGCTTCTTGGATTTTGAGCCTGAAGGAGCCGCATTGGCAGCTGGACTGGTAGGCTTCTTCTGTCCTTCCCATTCCATCCTGGGCTCTTTCTGAATCAGCTTTAGCATCTTCTTTGTCTTATTAGATATGTGCGTACTCCACGGAGGCTGCGATGAGTCGGTTTCGTTTGTCGGGGCAGCGGGTTCAGCTGTCTGCTCCCAGAAGGCTTCAACTTCTGTCTGTATAAAGTTGGCGGTCGCAACTTGATTGTTCACCAACACGCTTTTGGACAGCTCGATCTCTCCAGCCTTGTACTGCTTCTCGACCCAGTCTTTGAAGATATAGCAATCCTCGATCGCATGGCTCACTACTCGGTGGTACGGGCAATACAGAGGATTGTCGGTCATTTTTGCTTCTTGGGGTCTTTTCGACTCCGGCAATTGGAGGCCGTTGTTCAAGACATCTTTAAATATCTTGCGGACTTTGTCCCTCCTGAAAGAGTAAACCTTGTTCTTTTTCTCCTCTAGGGAAGGCCCATCTCCTCCCAGCAACGGCTTTCGCGACCGGTTGGTTTTGGATTCGCCCGCCCTTCGCTTTTCTTCATTGTCGGACGCATTGAAGACATTGGTACTGCTGGAACTCCCGCTTCTACGGTTGTCGTCCCGCTTGCTTTTCCAGGTTTTGTCTCTCTGAGAGTCCGGCGGGGACTCTTGCTTCGAGCGTTCTAGCATTTGAACTTTCTTGGTTAGCTCCTGAAATGTCTTGAGGCCCGCTGTACACAAGAATGGGACCATCCAATTGCTGAGGTTCCCAATGAGAAGGCTGACGGACTGGTCCTGCTCCAGCGGCGGTTCGCATTTGACTGTGAGATTACGCCATCGGGCGATAAAGTCGGTGTTGCTTTCATTCTTCCCCGGCTTAGTCCTCACAAGGTTGGCAATGGAGATTTTATCACTGACACTCATGAACCTTTGCCGAAACAGGGACTCCATTTGGGCAAAGGTAATGACGGACCCGTCCGGTATACTCGCATACCAGTCGAAGGCGACGCCGGTCAGGCTGTTGACAAACTGACGAAGAAGGAGCGCGTCATTGCCCCCTGTATTTCCGCACGATGCTTTGAAGTGGGCGACGTGCTGGTTTGCATTCCCCGTTCCATCAAATCTTCCGAACTTAGGAATGACGTAGCCGCTTGGAAACTCAATCAGATCGTACTGCGCGGGATATGGCCGCCCACTACTGCCGATTTCTTTCTGAGCTTCAGCTTCAGCCACCAATGTTTTAACCTTGCTGGTGACCAAATCCATTATCCGATCCTGTGTTAGCGGGATGGTGCTATCTGGGGCCAAGGCATCCCCAGAAGCGGAATGTAGCCGGCTTTCATTTGGCTCGACCAGTCTTGGTCCCAAAGGAACAGGCATTGGCTGCCTCGGATTGTCCTCACCCGGCTGATTAGTAGCGGCTTGCGCTTGATTAGGAGGCGCTCGAGCAATTTGAGCCGTAAGCTGCATCACCACATTCGTTAAGTCGTCAATCTTCGAATAGAGCTTGGCCATCTCTTTATCTTTGCTCCTGAGCTGTTTTCGAAGCTCTTGAAGCAGCTCTTGCTCCGCAGTCCTGGGACGGAAAGTCGGCTCTTCCTCGCTGTCCGAGCTTGACTCTGCATGGACCGAGGGGTCTTTCTGCCTATCATCCTCATCGAGAGGGTTTTCTTCATCCAGCAGGGGCGGCTGTTCTTGGGCGGCGGCAACCACATTCAGGCTAGATTGGGCTTGGGATGTGGTGGCCCCGTCCTTGCTTTTGCTGCGAAGGTTGTCGCTGGGGCGCCCGCCCGCCATATAGACCGTATGGATGATATATCCGGCCGTCTCTCTATCATTGGCAGCTGATTTCACGGCTCGCTGTCTTGACCCCCTTGTTTCGGTAGATGGTAGTCGATTGAAGGCGGCCGGCCTAACCAGGTTCTTGAATGGTGCTGGCGCTTCTTTTCTGGGTTTGCCCCGCTGCTTTCGCGCGGCACAGAGTGCTTGATATACTCTTGAAGAGACAGTGTCATACTTTTTCTGTTGGGGCCGGGACACGTCTCTTTGTGGCACTGTTCGGACCGCTGTCTTCTTGATTCTGGCGGTCATGGCGTTTTTCTGAACCCACTTCAGAGGCTCGAAGGAATTGCTGATTCTTACGTCCGACTCGGCCGTCGTCGCCGAGCAACCCTGCACTTGGAACTTCACACGATTCCATTTGGCCGAAGCCTTGGCCCTCTTGTTGGCTCGATACCTGAGCCGCTTCTGCCTTAACTTTTCTGTTCTAAGCACCTGGCAGACTTCGGCTCTTCGGGAAGACACCGCAGACCGGGCGATGAAAGGCCTTGGAGATACGCTCGATTGTGCATTTGTTGGAGTCATCTCCTGAGCTCGTCCACAACATTTGATGTTGCCCTTCGCACCGGAAGTCTTGCCCCCAGCTAGAGCGTCAGGGAATCGTTCAGACACCATCTTAAGTTTCGGTTGTGGTGCCTTAGCAATCACAACATTCGGCCTCTTGCCCCTTGGGACTGGCTTGGCCACCCGTTCCGCCGGGATTTCCACCAGATGAGCGCTTCCGGCAGGGTAGATGATGACGGAGCCAAACTGGTGGGGAGGTTCCTCCCACTGTCGACTGAGGCTTGCAGGGAGAACCACACGAGCGTTGATCTTGACCACGTACGGAATCGGGGTCACGTTGGAAGCTGAATTCGTCTGGGGAGACATTGCCGTCGAAGGTTGATTGCTGCACAGAAAAGAAAACATTATTTCAGTATAGGCAATCGATATGTATATGGATTGAGTTCGCATGAACGTGAGTTCGCATGAACGTTTAACCCGAAATATAGGAGGAGAGATTGGTCCCACCGGGCGTGCCAGAATCTGTAGGGTGTTTTTCGTCACCCCATTGAGATGGGAATACGCGAGCGCTTGTCAGGCGTACTACAGATTCCCCCTGCCTAGGGTAGGCCGGGGGTTTAATGATTGTGGGGATCCGAATCTCCGGCAGCCGCGGACTAAGCTGCCGTTAATTACCCATTGCCTTTGGGGCGAGGGAACCTCCGATTAACGGGTTAAACTGGTCATGCGAACTCAATGTGCAGTGTGCGTGTGTTTTGAAAGGGGGTTTTGGATATATCGGGAGCCACGCAGAGTTTTTACGGGGGTCCCGCTACCCGGATAGCGGGCTGGGGGTCAAGGGGGCTAGCAGCCCCCTTGCGGGGTGCGGGGCAGCGCCCCGTTAGAAATTTTTTTCTAACAGGGACAGTGTCGTGGAGTACGTGTATGTATAAATTTGTATACATATGTATATATGTATGTATGTACACAAAAAGAGGGGGAAAAGACATCCAAGGGATGCGCAGGTGCGCAAGCGCGTGCGCCACGTGTCGGCACGCGGGCGCCTTGCGCACTTGCGCAGGTGCGCAAGCGCGCGCGCCACGTGTCGGCACGCGGGCGCCTTGCGCACTTGCGCAGGTGCGCAAGCGCGCGAGCCACGTGTCGGCATGCGGGCGCCTTGCGCACTTGCGCAGGTGCACGCGCCACGTGTCGGCACGCGGGCGCCTTGCGCACTTGCGCAGGTGCGCAAGCGCGCGCGCCACGTGTCGGCACGCGGGCGCCTTGCGCACTTGCGCAGGCGCGCAGGTGCGCAAGCGCGCGCACCACGTGTCGGCACGCTGGCGCCTTGCGCACTTGCGCTGCGCGCCGGAGAGGCACAAGAGGCTTTTAGCCTAAAAAGATTTCTCTGAAGAGAAATCAAAGAGGAGTTAGACTCCTGAGTGTTTTTTTTTTTGTTGGGTTTAGTGAAAGGGGTGCTCCTTCTTCCTCCTCTGTTAGCTGGATCTTGAAGATCAAGAGATGTGGGATTTTTAAAAATCTCTTCCTTTTGAGATTTAATGGAAGATCTGAGTTCCCCTTGATGGGTTTTGTGGTGAGAAACTAATTTGTTTTATAAAAAGGAGAGTAGAACTCTTGATTTAATTCAAGAAAAAGAAGAAGGTCTTGGAACCTTGAAGAAGGAGAAAGAGATCTCAGATCTAGAAATTTCTGGAGAGAGATAAAGTTTTTGAGATATTTTCATTATCTTTGCCTTTATAGGCCATACATTTTACACATAGCCCCTTGGGCTTCACAAAATGGCATTTTGCCTATTTCATGGCTCATGTGCCATTTCTTTTTGCACATAAGCCATGGGCTTTACAAGAATTTGGCTTTATGCCCATTTTCTTACATTTATCCATAAAATAAAATAAAAGAAAATGCAACAAGATTATTTATTACAAAAATTTTATCTTGGCGTGGAGGAGGCCGGCCGCTTCATGTTCGGGCTCGACTCGGGCATGGGCCCACTGGGTCTGGGCTTGGGCCCACTTGGCTTGGGGTTGACTTGGATTTTGACTTGGTCAACCGGGGTGTAAATTTTTACCCCAACAATGACAAGAAGAGCTTTACTGATTGTAGCATAGGGACATCATTCCCTATCAGTAGTATGTCGTCGACGTATAAAATGAGGAAGACTACTGCTCCTTCTACAATCATCGTATAAATACATGGTTCATCTACATTTTTGATAAAGTTAAATTCTTTGACTGTCTCATCAAAGCGGGTGTTCCAACTTCGCGATACTTGCTTTAATCCATAGATGGATTTAAACAACCTGCACACTCTTCCGCTGCTCCCACTGTCTAAGAAACCTTCTGGTTGATCCATGTAAACACTCTCTTCTAAATGTCCATTTAGAAAAGCTGTTTTTACATCCATTTGCCATATTTCATAGTCATGGAAGGCAGCAATGGCAAGCAGGATCCGAATGGATTTAAGCATAGCTACAGGTGAAAAGGTTTCATCATAGTCCAATCCTGGTCTTTGACGAAAACCTTTTGCAACGAGTCTAGATTTATAGGTTTCTACTTGTCCAAGCGCACCAATCTTCTTTTTGAAGATCCATTTGCATCCAACTGGTTTCACCCCAGGAGGAGCAACTTATAAAGTCCATACTTTAATGGTGTATACGGATTCCATTTCGGATCTCATAGCATCCAGCCACTTCACCGAGTCAATACTCGTGATAGCCTGCTGAAAACTAGTAGGCTCATCATCATCGATGATGCAATCCTCTCGATCCCCATCTAGAAGAAAACTATAGTATCTCTCAGGAGGATGAGAAAGCCTATTAGATCTGCGGAGCGGCGTTGGTTCGTCATGTTCTATTGAAATCTGAGGTTCTTCTAAGTCCTCGGTAGCAGTTTGAGGTTCTGGAATTTCTTCCAGCTCTACCGCGCTCCCACTAATTTCTCTTGCAAGAAATTCGCTTTCTAAGAAGACAATGTGGCGAGCGATAAACACCTTTTGTTCTTTAGTGTGGTAGACCATGTACCCCCTTGAATGTTTGGGGTATCCTACAAACTTGCACAAAACCGATCGTGCCTCGAGCTTGTCCGGTCTATGCTTTTTAACATATGCCGGACACCCCCATATCTTGATATACTTAAGATATGGTCTCTTCCGGCTCCACATTTCATATGGAGTGGTAGGCACAGACTTAGTTGGAACTCTATTCAATAAGTATGCTGCTGATTCTAGAGCAAATCCCCAGAAGGAAAGTGGCAACTCAGCACTACTCATCATTGAACGCACCATATCTAATAGCGTGCGATTCGTCCTTTCTGATACACCATTATGCTGAGGTATATAAGGCGGAGTAAGCTGAGAGAGAATTCCATTCTCTTTTAAGCATTCAAGGAAACTGGTACTTAAGTATTCTCCACCTCGATCAGATCGAAGTGTCTTGATGCTTTTACCAGTTTGTTTCTCTACTTCCTTTTTATACTCCTTAAACTTCTCGAAGGCCTTGGATTTATGTTTCATTAAGAACACATGTCCATACCTAGAGAAGTCATCAGTAAAAGTGATGAAGTAGGAGTGACCGCTTCTCGCATGTGTAGACATTGGACCACATACATCACTGTGTACAAGTCCCAAGAGTTCTGTGGCTCTTGCTCCGTGTCCGGTGAACGGAGATTTGGTCATTTTTCCTTTGATACATGATTGACAAGTTGCATATGATGAATATTCAAACGGATCTTGATATCCATATTTATGTAACTTAGTCAACCTTGTTTCGTTTATATGACCAAGTCTACAATGCCATAGGAAGGCTTGATTTGAATCTGGAGCCTTTCTTTTAAGTGTGTTTTGAATATTGAAAATTCGAGGTTGATTAAGTATGTATATGCCGTTTTCCAGTGTGCCATACCCAATCAGTTCTCGATTTAGGAGAATGTTCATGACATTTCTTTCAAGCGCAAAATTATATCCTTCATTTGATAACAAAGATACTGATATAATATTACATAACATACCGGGAATACAAAAACAGCTGTACAACACCAAAATGTTCCCACTAGTCAACCTTAGGTGATATTCCCCTATTGCAATAGCATCTACATGCATTCCATTGCCCATCCGGAGAGTTATATCTCCTGTCCCCAGTACTCTACTATTTCTCAGATCCTGTAATGAATTACAGATGTGAGAACCAGAACCGGTATCAAGTACCCATGATGTAGAGTTTTCTGAAAGACAATTTTCGATTACGAACACACCTGAAGCAGAAGCAACAGCTTGCTTCTTGTCCTTGGCATTGAAGGCTAGACAGTCCTTCTTCCAGTGCCCTTGCTTGTGACAATAAAAGCATTCGTTTATATCTGCTTTCACCCTTCCTGCCTTGTTCGTTTCCTGCACCTTCTTGACCCCACCCTTCGGTTTGGTGGCTTTCAACTTCTTCTTCCCTTTAGCTTTCGCTTTAGATTTAGAAGAGGATGATTGGCCAACATACAGAACGGGGGTCTTCTCCTTTTTCAAGGAGGTCTCTGCTACCCTCAACATGTTGAGGAGCTTTGGAAGATCAGCTTCCATTTCGTGCATGTTGAAGCTAAGCACGAACTGAGAGAAGGTGTAGGGAAGGGACTGCAAAATCAAGTCGATATACAAATCATTCTCTAGCATGCATCCCAGGTTTGCGAGTTCCTCAATAAGGCTGATCATTTTGGGGACGTGCTCTCCTACAGGCGATCCTGGAGCTAACCTCATCTGGAAGAGTTTCCTTGAGGTCTCGTACCTCACGATACGGGAGTGCTCTCCATATAATTCCTTGACATGGAGAAAGATGGATATAATATCCATACTCTCGTGCTGTTTCTGGAGTTCATTGTTCATGGACGCCAGTACGATACACTTAGCTCGCTCACAATCTAGATCCCAGGTTTTGCGAACTTCCTTGTCCACAACTGAGGAATCTGGTCCAGGGATAAGGGAGGGAACAGCGGTGGTAACATATGCTACTTTGTCATAAGTCAGTGCAATGTTGACGTTCCTTAGCCAATCTTTATAGTTCTGCCCGGTCAATATATTTTTTTCAAGTAATAGTTTTAGTCCTGTCATGGTAGCTGCTAGAGAGAGAGAAAAGAAAACACTCAGCATATGCTTCTTGCAAGTTTAGATTAGTTATTAGTTTATCTCAACAGGATGGCTCCCACTGTTCCCTCAAATCCTTCTTCAAAACCTAAAAGAAGAACTAGTCAGGATTTAATCATACGTCACAATACTTGCTTAACCTTTCAGCCAGGCCGGTGTTGGTACTTCGAGGGAGGTTTTCCAACGCTTTCGCGAAGTTCCTTAATTAAATAACCTCTTTTCCCTGGAGGCGTAGCCCCTCTAACACCTTTCCGGACACCTACTTGGTTTATAGCATTGATTGTTAAGTGAGAAAGTTTCCCGAGAGTAATCCTACTCATCAGTAGGATCGGGATCCAACTATCATTGCATGATGTACTAGATGGAAGCCACTCTATCACCACACTTCAGAAGGTATGCTAAATCTGCAAGTTTTCTTTATGTTTGAAACTCCCGATATGATTTTTGCCCCAAGCTCTTATGATCTTGACGTAGGCCAACAAATCGTAAGACGCAAGTCAAGTTCTACCCGTCGTTGTCCTTATTAATTTAGGTACATCGTACATGCCCTTGACGTAGGCCAACAAGGTTGTACGTCTTCCCTATACTAATGCATCTATCTGTGCAACAAATAAGCAAACCACACTGCTACCATCCACTATGCTTTGACGTAGGCCAACAGGCATAGCATGAATACGATGTGCTGTCTATTTGAAACGACGGAGGGTTACGGCTGGTTTTTGACAAAAAACCATTAACGTAGTGAACTTGATATGATCGAAGGAACCATGATAGCGTTTATTAAAAGGAGTGGTTTAAGCTCCGCATTTAAAATTTGCTTTTTGAAGAAAACCGAGTGGTTTTAGAAATTGTTCCAACGATTCAGTTTAGATTTTATTTTTCTTTGCATTAAAATAATGCGTCCCATCTTTAACCTATCATTACAGATAACAACGAAAATACAACGTCCTCTTATGCCATCCGCATTCGCCACTGGGTCCCGTCATCACCCGTTAGGTTACTTAACTAACGGCAGAGCGGGGGCTGGGCTAGTGCGGGTGTAAAACATAAGTGACGTCTAAATAGCTATCATATATAGATATTGTACATTCGTCAGACGCAATAATAGGCATTCCAGATCACAGATAAACTTTATTGGCTATGCAAGCAATCCGCGTTTCTTTTGGGCCTGTAAGAAAAGACGGATTACACAGTTGTGATGAATAGCCATTACCCCACCCCAGACCCCTACGGTTACGGCAAACTACCCGCCAAGTACCCGAAGTAAAGCGGTCTCCCTCAACAACGTGAGTAGGCTACTAAGTACTTCGAAATATCCGGTAGTTTGTGCACCCCACCTTGGGTCTATCCTAGGAGCAAAAAATAGTAGAAAGAAATAATACAACGGTGGCAACAATCGCAACCTGGATATGCCCCGCAAAATAATATTACAATTTATTACAATGACATCGAATGTATTAATACAATAACCCATCACAAAACCCCGGCTAATCATCACAACAGTCCAATAGAGTTCATAATCACAAACAGTTAAAACATTACAGATATGTGCAACCCCCTGCCAACCGACATACTAGCAGTTAGGGGAGGTTTACGAACACATAATACAGTTCACAGATATAATCAAACAAGCAAACATCGTATAATTTCGATCGATCAAACCCATTTGATTCTGCTCCAAAACATCTCTGTAAACCTGAGATCTGAGCAAAAAATAAACCATACCAGAAAAGACAAAATATCACAGAAGATGCATAGGGAAAAACTGGGTTGAATCGGCCTCAACTCGGCCGCGGATCCGCAGCGGATAGGTGGGATCGGCCGCGGTTCCGCGGCTGTATGGCCAATTCAGGAACCCATTTTTTTCCAGTGTTCTTATAATTTCTTGTAGGTTGTTCTGGAGGAACCTGAAAAAATTTTAGGCCTCATTTTAAAAACGACAGAAACTATGTGATATCGGGGTATTTTCCTGTTCGTTTTGCGTTCGAAATTCATATGACTTTGCAAGTGAGTTAATTATTGTTTAGAGAGGTTCTGATACCACTGTAAGTCGATGTGCAACACCCCACGAGTTGCGGGGAGACGGAAATATGAAAAACGATCTTGTTCTTGAAGCATACATCGACTAACCGAAGATCTTTGCTAAACGATAATTAACAACTACCATAGAAGTTCTTAGCTACTATGTAAAGAGATTATACCTAGTGATACGTGTCCTTCATCTTTACGATCTCTACGTCCTCCTCGGCCTCCTCCAAGTGATAGATGATCCACCCGAGAACCCTAATCCAAGCTTCACCTCAAAACTTGAGGTAACTAAGTTTCTCTAGTTGCTAATCAAAGGAACTTAGATCATATAGAGTTAGGTTATGGGATGTTTAGTCTTTTCTAATCCTTGTTCTCAACTCATGAGTGGTAGGATTTGAGCTTGAAGAAAGAGTGAGCTTGAGGAGAGAGAAGGTGAACTAGAATTATGAAAATGAAATTGTTTCTCACTTGATATATGAAGCTTAATGAATAATTCAATAAATGAATAATAAGAGATTATTCATCATGCTACATAAATGTATTATGAGTGATTCAATATGTGAGTCATTAATCATTTAATAATGCATTAATGACATAGTGAATCACACATTATGAGTCACAATAACATTAATGGCAATGCCACCTAAACCCCTCAAGTCATCATGCTTCTAGAAGCTTCCCGGAAATTACGAGAACACCCCTCCCATCCGTGAAAACACGGAAAAACTTTAGACTGTATAAATCCAATAACCTGATACTAGAATCTGGCTTAAACCAAAGCCGTCTAGTAAAAACTGTCCAAATGTCGTACGTGCGTTTAAACACGTATTCGTCCGAACCCTTGTCGTAAAACCGTACGACCTCTATATCGTTTCGCCTGGAGTTGGGTAAACTCTGTGTGGGACTCTAAAGACTCGACTACTACGCTGGCAGTGGATTTAACCACAGACCGCAAGCGGCTCTAACTGTACGTAACGGTCCCCAGGTAGATGTCGATAAGAAGGCCGATGAGGAAACCATCCGAACTCCTACTGAGCCAGTCCGTGACAATATCCGTGCAGTCCGGTCTGTTCGTCTAAGAGTATCTCATGTATGGTCTAGGGAGGTGGTAAACGTCAGACCCCTAATAACCGTACAAGTCGTGTCGGTATGGCTCAATCACCATCCGAGAATCTACTGATCAATCTATCAGTAATTCTCAATCAGCCCTGGCCAGGGACTTATGGTAATGACCAACCGATCACCGTACGATATCAACTCCCTATACCGGGAGAGACGGATCCCTAACAGTCACTCACTGCCTCCAAGTGGCTCGGGACAGTGCCCAACTAAAACCTGTTTGCACGACTCTTTTGAACCGTGGTAGGGTAGTAATCAAAGCACAGTGGGAACTCACACGAGACAAATGACGACCTTAAGTCAACGGACTATCTGCACACATGTCACCTGAGAACTGCTATCTGACGTTAGGTATAAATACCATCCAGTCAGTTCTCGGCGAGTCCTGTCCGGTGTACTCACACCCAGTGAGCATCTGTATACAATCTTAGGTGCACTCCACCAATGGCCGCGGGACCAATCCATTGCCCCTCCTTAGGGTCTAGATATGTATACACCAGTCTACTCCGGAGTATCGATGCCCAGTCTCGATACTCCTGCGACCAGGGACATCTAAGGATGTGCCTATTGACTATCCAGCTCTTACTAGTATGACTGCCATCACAACGCCGGTAGTCAGGTAAACACCCTATGGGCTTTATCAACATGTATATATATATGAATACTACGCAAAATATATCATATGTTAAAATAAAGACAAACCAAATAGCGTACTATCATATTAAGCAAGACTGTCATGTACATACATATCCCTAGCATCCTATACAATGAAGGCCTCTAGGGCATATATATCCAACAGAGTTCGTATATAACCATACGATGGATCTATCCAATGGAAGTGGATGTCCGTAGTAATACGGGGTGTTCTGAGAAATACAAAGGGTAAAAGAAGGTGCGGCAATGACTTATGCAAGTTTAGACAATCCAAAAGCCAGTATTTTAAGAAGATTCGGTCAACATGGTCACTGAGTCATAGTCTAGGGTCGGTCAATGATCGCTGCCAAAGAGAGAGAGAAAAGAAACACTCTGCGTGCACTCTAACCTAGATCAGAATGGTTATCACTTTATCTAATCAGGAAACCTCCCACTGTAATCTCAAATTCTCCTCCAAACCTGAAAGAAGAATTAGTCGGGATCACCCGAAGAGTAAACTAACTCATCAGTGAGAATCGGGATCCAACTATCATCGCATGATAACTTGATGGAAGCTACTCAAGTTATCACACTCCAGAAGGTATGCGCATGCCTGGCAAGTTTCCTGTATGTTTGAAACTCCCGATGTGATTTTTGCCTCATGCTCTTATGACCTTGACTTTAGTCAACAAATCATAAGTCACATGTCAAGTTCTACCCGTCATTATCCAGGTTGATTTGAACCCACCCGTACATACCCTTGAATTTAGTCAACAAGGTAATACGACTGTCCCAAACCAACGCATCTATCTATGCAACAGATGAATACCCAGCAACTACCAAACACTATGCCTTGACTTTAGTCAACAAACATAGCTTGAATACTACTGACCATCCATAAGATACGACGGAGGGCTACGACTGGTTTTTGGCGAAAAACCTTTAACGTAATGAACTTGATCTCGTTGAAGGAACCTGATAGCTTTTTATAAAAATATAGTGGCGAAAACCTTTTGCTAAAGAGGTCACTCCCGGTGAAGGGATCTCGGCTCTTTCCTCGTGGAATGAGGTGCAGGACATTCCAACTGAATACCGCGATGCAAAGCAACTTGTAATCGACTATATTGAAGTTATTACCCTGACGTAAACTTCTGCCCAAGGGGTCATGATTGAATGATTTCCGATTGTGTGTGTAAATCAAATGATCCCCGGCAACGGCGCCTTTTGATTGATCGATTTTCCGTTGTGTGTCGGTATTTAGAAAATTGTATATAGAAATCACAACCAAAAATATTTTGACCGCAATAAATAACGGTGTCGAATGTAGCGCGTTAGTAAGTGCGGATCGTCCATAGGGATTGTGAGATTCGTTCGTATTTGTTTTGTTTGAATTGAAAATTTAATAGAAAAGAAAAGAAAACGATTCAAGATTTATATCAATGAATTTCAAGAATCAACTAGATCTAATCAAGAATCAAGAAAGCATTAAAAATCAAGAATCACGAAGTGATAGAATTCCAATCGATTTAAGTTTCAAGAATTGAAGTGAAGCTCGTAGGAGTCGATTAAATCTATAGATGTGAAGAAGATTAGCAATTACCTTTTCTTATCCATTAACGAATTGATGCTAGATCGATAAGGATTTATCGAGGATTAAGGATCTTGCGAAGAATTAGGGTTTCCTCATCTTATCCTTTGTCCTTTCGATGAATCTCATTCACAAGATAGCTTCTAGGAAATCAAAAGATCGATCGTTGATCTCTAGTTCCGTGCGAAAATAATCAAGAAAGCATTTCGCCTCGAAACTAGATTATCGATCATTCGATTTTCAAGAATTTACAAACGTTATAGGACTTAAGAAAATGTTTAAAGATTCGTCAACTTAATCATTTATTGATTTGTTTTGACTCCTCCACGAGCGGAGTTTACTCAAGCATCATCACAAAGAAC
The DNA here is from genome assembly GCA_030015575.1 of Agapanthus africanus. Classification (NCBI taxonomy): domain Eukaryota; kingdom Viridiplantae; phylum Streptophyta; class Magnoliopsida; order Asparagales; family Amaryllidaceae; genus Agapanthus; species Agapanthus africanus. The sequence continues at coordinate 493,395,078 of JASDDO010000019.1, read as the reverse complement.
ACATTCAAGAATCTAGATTGAATCATAATGCTTGAATTTAAAGAAAGCAAGATAAAAGAATTTCACGTTTATTTATTCAAAAAATTCGTTACAACTCTCTTGAATTTACAAAAGGAAGGAACTAGATCGTCGAATTTGGCGTCGCTTCGGCTCCTTGAGTCGCGGATCGGCTTGATCGAGCCGGACATCCAGCAATGAGGTGCCGAACAGCTTCACTTGCTCTGATGAAGTCCGGCTTCGCTTCTAAAGGCTTTGAAGAATTCTTGCTTCGATTGAACTCAAAGATCTTGAACTTTTGGCTTTTTGATTGGATTAAGGTTAGGGTTTGAGGCACAAGTCTTGTCACTCAACTTGTGGGGAGAATTGTTGAACAACTTTTCAAGTGAGGTCTAGGGTCCTTTTTATAGGTTTAGAAATGATTAGCTTCCTTAAGAAGCTTGGATTAGGTTAGCTTCCCTTGTAAGCTAGTTAGTTAGGTAGAAGCCTCTAGAACTAGTTAGTTAGGGTTTAGCTTCCACCTTAAGCTAGGAGGTTAGGGAGAAGGTTCTAGGCTTTAAGGTAGTTAAGGTGAAGCTTGCTTTGGAAGCTAGGACATCATTAGCTTGTACAAGGAACCCTTTGCTGATCTGGCAGAAGCTTCTAGGGTTATCTGGAAATTGCAGAGGTTTAATGAAGTTCTGGACTTGAGGGAAGACTTCTGCAGCTGAAATGGGGTGATGTGGCAGTCACGTGACCGCGGATCCACGGCGCAAGCTGGCTCCTGCCGCGGATCCGTGGCACAATAGAAGCTTTAGGGCTTGACAGTTCATGCACTGTTTTCTTCTGTCTTCAGGTGTATTTTATGATATATTGATTCCCTGAATTCCTTCTAGATCATTTCCAGATTTCAAATCCTTGAGTTGGCGTAATCTTTAACAGCACTGTTATACAAATTTGGCCATTCTTCTGGAATTTCCTGCACAGACTTCGAAACAAGTGTTGCGCTACACAAGAATGATGCGATGCCATGATAAACAGTCAATTTCCCTTAAAGTGCCGGTTTTAAAGTATAACACATGCAATCTGGTATTTTACAGATGTTTTGCTAAAATGTGCAATATGAATACCGAACACTTCTAGATGAGTGCAAATGATAGGGAAATTGATGTGTTAAAAATGCAGTATTTTCGACTGATCAAATTCTCCCAAACTTATTTTCGGTCGTCTCGAGCGAACTGTTTTATTAAAAAGAGAAGGAGAAAATAACGAAAGAGAAAAACTAACTAGCACACTTTCGTCGGCAACACGATTGCACTGAGCACGTGCAACAAGCCTTTAAACCTCTAGGTGTCCCTAGTAGGAGGAGTGTTGTCTCCTGAGGGTTTTCAGCGGATTGCATCCACAAAATACAATAATAAAAGAAAGATCATGAATATTACATTTAAAGACAAGAATTGTAAAATAAATGTAACGCCTTGAAAATCGTTCTGGTGAAATTTCGGAAAATCGGGAAAATAAGGGGGTTTTCTGTAAAAATGTCAAAATACAAATATCTTTATTTTAAAATTTAATATAAATATTCTAGCTATATAATTGCTAGTATTTGGTGTTTATTGAGCCACTGGTGAGATTTCAAAATTTCTGAAAATTTTTCCGAAATTAATTATTTTAATATTATTTTAAGCCGTCACTAATAAATTTAATTCGGGAAAATTACAAACCGGAATGAGTTGAAACAAATTTTTTGCATTATAATACATTAAACAAAATTTTAACAAGTGGTTTTTGAATTAAAATAGGATTGTTAACCGGTATTAGAAAATATCGAAGAAAAAGGCTTTTTTTTCGGTGAAATTAGTGCAAATGAAGTGCGGTATAACTTTTATCTTTTCCCAAACAAAACCACACTCTCTTTTACCCACCTCACACTTTTTGAGCTGATCTTGGCTGCCCCTCTTTCTCTTGTGTCTTCAAGTAGGTTCTAGAGATTAGATTTTTGGAAAATAAATAAAAGAAAATGAATAAAAGTGAAAAGACTTAAAGAAGGAAATTAATGAAAGAACTTTCTACACTAGCCTACACTCTTTTCCTTCCCTCCCTCTCCTCATGTGTGGCCGGCCCTCCCTATGGCAGCCCCTCCCATTTCACCACCTCATTTCCACTTCAAATCTTCATTAAAATCCATGAAAAATCAATACAAATCTCACAAAATTCCTAAATAAACCTTTACCCTTTATTCTTGACTTCAATTAGCTTGAAGATTAGGAGCAAGAGAAAGATTTTGAAGATCAAGTTGCATGTTTAACTCATGATTTTGAGGAATAATCTTTAACCCATGGTTACTTGCTATTTAATTATTTCAACTTAGTTAATTATGACATTTAATTATGATTCTAATTGCTAAAATGAAATTTCAAGAAAGGGTTTAAACTAAGTTTAGGGTTTTTATAACTTGCTCATGGTTGTAATGTATGGTTTAATAATTTAAGTCATGCAAATTCTAGTTCAATTGTTAAATTGTAAAATGTTACTTTAAAATTGTTTTAATTAGGATCTTTTTGTAAACTAGATTTTTGCAAACCATGTAAATAAGTTAGATAAAATTAGAATTAGGGTTTTTATTGTTAGATTGTAGTGTTGATGTGTAGATTAACTTGTTAAGTGAGGGTTAGACATAATCCAGTTACTAGTTGCAAAATTTTAGTTTAAAAATTAATGCTAATTATGCTAGTTTCTTTTTTATTTGCAAACTAGGTTTTGAGGAAATTGGCTAAGTAATTGAGATCAAATACCAATTAGGGTTTTTATGACATTATGAACATTTTAAATTGTAGTTTAATAATTTAGTTCGTGCAAAACCAAGTTTAGTTGTGGAATTGTGAAATTTGTTGTGAACGTGTTAAAATTTGATAAAATTGCAAACTAGAAATTTTGGTTTGATACAAATTGATGGGATTAAATTATAGAAATGGTTTTTATGACTTCGTTATGTTGTTTAATGAATATTATGACCATTAGTTTCATTTAAACATCAAGTTTTGAAGTAAAACGGTAAATTGGCATTTTCGGGTTTTACGAAATCGGGCGATTTGATGGATTTTTGTGTTTCGATGAATTAAATCATGTTTTATAATATAAGTAATGTGTTTTAAAACTACAAGTTGTTTGTTGATGTTATCTCGATCCATCGGAGTTTGTACGCCGATATCGAGCGGTATTTGGTTCTTTTACGTGGACGGGACATAGGTTTTAACCTATGCTTGTTCCTTGTATCGTTTGACTTTTGTATGTGATTCGGTTTACGATGCTATTTATATGTTTACGTCTAGGTACCCCCACGTGGACTGCGGGCGATGAAGAGGAGGATGGCGACACTGTCTTCGGCAGATATGGACCAGGTGAGTAGATGCATATCTACGGGGGGAAGTCGGGTGGATGGCGTTTAGCACCCCCGCAACGTAGAATAGGAATAGTACTTATTGACATTAGGAAACCAGACGTGACCCTAGTAGGACCCTAGTATTGACCCTAGGCTGGACTAGACCGATTTAGGAAAACCATATCAGAGGATGAGTACCTTGGGAGAGATTCGTAGGTTTCAGATAGGAACACACCCACGCACACACTGAAACTCGACATGGGGTACGTGTATGTGGATATATATAGAACTAGGTATAGGTATATACATATATGTACAACACGTATAGGTGATTCATTGATGTGATATGATATCCGAGGTATGATGAAACAGTATAACTGGGCTTGATGTCGTGATTCTTGACTATACAGTCGAAATAAGTGTTAGCGGATCATTAGAGAATGAGATAATGAACATGAATATATAAGTTATAAGGAGTGGTGGTGATATTGATGTACATGGGACGCTAGAACAGTACCCGGACTGTAACTTGTGACTGATTACGATATGATATATGTATAACTTGATTACGACATTATATTGGTGTGACCTGATGCCGATATCATATAAGTATGACTTAATCACAATATGATACATATGACATTATACGAATGAGGAGACACCTAGGAGATACTTGACCGTACCCCGATATTGGGATGCCGTATGATGGATTTTACCGTACGAGGCTTAGATTTGATGATTGATCCGCACTCTTGATTCGAGGAAGCCGTACTACGTACGTGACGCTATTGAGGCGGGATCGCCGACTATTAGAGATATTGATTCAGACCTTAGGTAGACTCTAGTTTCTTACTGACTAGTCTATTAGGTTTAGTTCCTTAGGATGTTAGATGGACACTGGTTTAGGTTAGACTCACATAGTGGTGGTTGTACTCGTATCTCGCAGAGGAGTGGATAATGCACATCTGTATTTACATTCATACTGTAATCATCATGGTGCATGTTCTTTTATATGTTGCTATAATCAGTATAAACTTTACCTGTTAGGACACCAGCACCATTACCGATGATGCGCATATTCCACGCACATTTATTTGCCGGCTCACACACATCATCATCGGTAATTGCTATGTCACGTACACTTTAGATCATATTATCTTTTATTGATAGAATCAGTTAACAACTAAACCGATATAATATTGTGATCACTCTATGATGTTAAGTATAAGACATGATACTCATTACTTAGACATTCATGCATTCATATTTTCGTGTTATCATGCAGTATTATGGGCATATGCCGACACTTATCATATAGTTACTCATGATTTTCTTGAGGATTTCAGTATTGCTGCGATTTCTGGATTTTTGGGGAAAACCGCAAGAATTTAACAAAACCTTATATTTATCATTTTCAAAACAAAGTTGCGGTTTTCTCGTGATGTATGCGTCGTCCACCATGAGTTTTCATGTTTTCTGTTGGATTTCGAGACCCGATTCGAGGAGTGGATGAACCGTCTCGGGTACATGGTGGGCCCGGTATGGTACCCCGGGGTAAGAAGATTGAGTTGTAGACGATGAGCCTGGCAGGGGAAGGCTACCTACCGGTGATGTCTGGCGCGGCGGATATCCGGAGGATACCGACCGTTGTCGTGGGATTTGATGATATGGGCCGATCCGGACTGACGGAGCCCGACATATTGAGACTTGAGGTTACATGTGTTGTGTCGATGCTTGACACGGATTTCCATGGATTTCATTGTTGAGATTTCAGATGCTTATACACACCTTACTATGATAACAGCTAAAGGTTCTCATACATATATATCTGGATTGCAGGATTTGTTACTTTACATTCATGGTGCATGCATTTCATTTCATATGACATAGTACTATATGAGGCACGGACACGACACGGAGTATTTGCACTTATACGTAGTATTACCCTGCTATTACTAGATGTTTGGGATATAGTAGTGTATTATTATGACCTAGGATAGCGTCGTGCATTCGATTTCTTTTCGTAGATGTCTTCTACTCACGAGTTGGCAACTCACCCCCGTTGTGCCAAATTCTTTACAGGTGCGATGTACAGGTTTCCCTTGGCAGTTGCTGGCACATCATTTTCATTTCGGGTAATTTGCACGGTAGGTTGGTTCATTTGTATCTGAACCGCCGTTGTATTTTTATTATTTCATTTGTATCTAGAAAGCTCCATCAACCATATTTGTATTACTTGATAAGTTTATTGGACCGGTTGTTTATTTCGACCTTAGAGTCGCGCATGTGTTATTCTGATCTGGTGGTTTTTGTTTTCTTTTGAGATTTGAGCCTCTCCCTTTTGCGTTGTATATTATTGTGATTGTTGTGGTTGTCTCCGCCTGTTGGCGTTGAGCTAGCACCCGTTTGGGGATGCTTTTTATTGTTTATTCATATTATACTTGTTGTACCCGTTTGGGGGCCAGTTTTTACAGAGGAGACTCTACCGAAATTTTTGGTAAAATTTGCTGATGTTTTTATACTTGTTTTCTTTTCTTTTCTTCTTTTTCTTCTTTTATGGTTTAGATTTCTGGGCTTCGGCTTACTTAGGTCACGTGGCGCCTCTAGACGCTTCGTAATCTAAGTGCCGGTCACGTTCCGTACTTTCGGGTTGTGACAATAAAAGCCTTGAAAGTTAGGGTTTCCAACTAAGCTAGCTTTTTGGTTGTCATGAGCCCTATCTTAATAGTCATGAAAAGATGTCAGAAATCACGTCCTCCCTCAATAAAACATCGTCGTATTCTTCATTCCTATCTTTCTTCCAAATATCGATCATATCACCCTACGTGTGTGTAATAAACATTCCTACACCCGGAGAATTCAATTCAAGCTATCATACTCTTGCCTATCAGCCTCAGTACTTAATGAATATTTAGATGAAATTGCTCACACACTTTTCATGCGACCGTTAATACTTCTTGAGGTACTAACCGACCGATTACTCATGTGCTTGCTTATTTGGTGTTTTTCCTCGTCTTGCACCACTTAAGGATTAGCAGTGACTCCCAGACCAGTTGGCCTTAGGGCACTAGGTGAAGAGGCACTCTCGCTATATTTTTTATTGCTGCCTTGGCGATAACAAAACCAGTGTCCATTTTTTTCCCACCATTTTATATCTTCTTCATTTTTTTTATTTCCTTCATACATCGGCTTTTATACAAGAGCATTTCAAGGTATCCTCTACTATCCCGGGCTTCAAGACGTGTGTAAGTGCGTATAGTAGGGTATCAACGTTCAAAATGTTTGGCTTCCAGAATAGAAACTATTTTTCAGACTTATTTTTATCCTCAGATTAGTGACTTCCTTCATCTTACTAACCCTTCGGACAACGGCTCATAACTACTTATTACTAGTTCGTATAAGAAAACTTTTAATTTTCTTGGTTTTCTTAAATTTTTCTAATCTCATGGATGTAATTTTTCACTATCTAATCTTTTATTATCTTATTTATGTACAAAAATGTTAAATATTAAATATTTTTATATTTTGAAAAAAAATTTAAATTTTTTTTATGGGTTTTTGAAAATTTAAATTTTTATGGGTTTTTGAAAATTTAAATTTTCATAGGTTTTTAAAAAAATGTTTTGTGCTTATGCAAAGTGATATGCAAATGATGCGAGAATAAGCACAAACCTCCCCCAAACTTGTTTTCAACAGTGTCCTCACTGTTGCCAACCGCTATATTTACAAAACCTGTAAGCCTGGGAGGAATTTATTAGTGTGGGCAAAATACATAATTGAAGAACCTCCCCCAAACTTATTCTTTTCACTCACCTCCATTCAAAAGATGATGCAGTGATATGCAGGACATGGAGGTGAGACGGAGGAATATTAATCAAGATAAAATGGCTCCTCTAAGAACAGGAGCTCCTCCGTGGGGTCAGTGGAAAAATACGGCTTTAGTCTATGTCTATTCACTTTGAAAAATGTGCTGTTTTTAACATTTTCAACCTCTACTGCCCCGTGCGGGTATACAGACCGCACAACAAAAGGTCCCTTCCACCGAGATCGAAGCTTACCCGCGTGAAGGTGTAGTCGTGAATCATAAAGAAGGACATGCTGACCAGGTGTAAATGTTTTCCTCAAAATGTTTTTATCGTGAAAAACCTTGGTCCTATTCTTTACGATTACAGCGTTATCATAAGCTTCATCGCGGAGTTCGCTTAGCTCATTTAATTGCAGCTTCCGAAAGTTGCAGGCTTGGTTTAAGTCACAGTTGATTTTCTTAATAGCCCACAATACTTTATGCTCAATCTCGACTGGCAAATGACATGCCTTCCCAGACACTAACCTATATGGAGACATCCCTAGGTCGGTTTTAAATGCAGTTCGGAATGCCCAAAGAGCATCCGTCAGTTTGGTCGACCAATCTTTTCTATTCTTAGCAACAGTCTTCTCCAGGATTTGTTTGATCTGTCTATTTGAAATTTCAGCCTGCCCGCTCGTTTGGGGATGATAGGGTGTAGAAAGTCTGTGGTTGATTGCGTATTTCCGCATCAGAGTCTCGAAAGACCTGTTGCAGAAATGTGTCCCGTTATCGCTAATGATAGCGCGTGGGTGTCCAAATCGCGAAAAGATATTTTCTTTTAAGAACTTAATGACAACTTTCTTGTCATTAGTCCGACATGGAATGGCTTCTACCCATTTCGAGACATAATCAACCGCAAGCAGTATGTACAAATTCCCAAAGGAGTTGGGAAAGGGACCCATAAAGTCAATGCCCCAAACATCAAAAATTTCAACCACTAAGATGGGTTGCTGAGGCATTTCATTTCTCCGGGAAATTCTACCCGTGTACTGACACTGTGTGCAGGTTTTGCAATAATCAAATGCGTCCTTGAATAAGGTCGGCCAATAAAAACCGCATTGCAAAACCTTCTCCGCCGTCTTTTTAGGACCGAAGTGACCCCCACAGGCCTGATCATGACTAAAAGATAGAACACTCTTGAACTCCTCATTCGGGACACACCGGCGAATGATCTGATCAGGACAATACTTAAACAGATATGGATCGTCCCAGTAAAAGTGTTTTACTTGGGATAGAAAACGATGTTTGTCCTGTTTTGACCAATCGCTGGGTATCAGTCCCATGACAAGATAGTTCACAATATCCCTGAACCAAGGTTTCTCGGATACGTTCAAGAGTTGTTCGTCTGGGAAAGAATCATTGATCGGCAGGCTCACGGGGGAAGAAGAGATGCGTGAAAGATGGTCGGCTACAACGTTTTCACATCCTTTCTTATCTTTGATAACAAGATCAAATTCTTGTAATAGAAGAATCCAACGTATTAGCCTACCTTTAGCATCCTTCTTTGCCAGAAGATGTTTCAAGGCGGAGTGGTTAGTGTACACAACTATTGGTGAGCCAATCAAGTAAGGCCTGAATTTTTCTAATGCAAATACAACCGCCAAAAGTTCTTTTTCGGTAGTTGTATAGTTAATTTGAGCATCATTCAGGGTCTTACTCGCATAATAGATCACGCATGGCATCTTTTCAATGTGCTGTCCTAAGACTGCACCAACTGCAAAATCTGATGCATCACAAATAAGCTCAAAGGGGTAGTCCCAATTTGGAGACGATAGAACGGGGGCTGTAGTGAGGGAGTGTTTGAGTGAGTCGAATGCTGCCTCACAATCCGAGTCAAAGTGGAAGGTCGTATCCTTGGCCAAGAGAAGAGTTAAGGGTCTAGAAATTTTGCTAAAATCCTTAATGAATCTCCTATAAAAGCCCGCATGATCAAGAAATGATCGGATATCCTTGACGCTTTTGGGATGAGGAAGGTTTTGAATGACATCTATCTTAGCTCTGTCAACCTCAATGCCTTTCTGTGAAATAACATGTCCAAGCACAATTCCCTCTTGGACCATGAAATGGCATTTTCCCCAATTCAAGGTTAAGTTCTTCTCTTTGCAACGAGTAAGAACCGTGTCAAGATTCGATAGGCAATCAGAAAAAGAGTCTCCAAAAGTCGAGAAATCGTCCATAAAAATCTCCAAAAAATTCTCGACCATGTCAGAGAATATCCCCATCATACACCGCTGAAATGTAGCGGGAGCATTGCATAACCCAAAGGGCATGCGTCTATAAGCAAAGGTACCAAAAGGAAAAGTAAAAGTGGTTTTATCTTGATCCTTTTTGGCAATGGGGACCTGATTATAGCTAGAGTATCCGTCCATAAAACAATAATACTCACGTCCAGCTAAGCGTTCCAGCATCTAATCAATGAAAGGTAGAGGAAAGTGGTCTTTCCTCGTGGCGGCATTGAGTTTTCTGTAATCAATACATACACGCCACCCAGTTTGGGCGCGTGTCTGAATTAACTCATTTGCCTCATTGGTAATAACAGTGATGCCAGATTTCTTAGGGACGACATGTATAGGACTCACCCATTGGCTATCGGAGATTGGGTATATAATTCCATTATCAAGGCATTTGACGATCTCTTTCATCACCGCTTCCTTCATGACGGGATTTAACCGTCTCTGTGGTTCTCGGGTTGGTCTGGCATCATCCATTACATGTATATGATGTTCTACTATCAAGGGACTAATCCCTTTGATGTCCACCATGGTCCAACCAAACGCCTCCCTATTAGATCTCAATACCGATAAAAGTGCATTCTCTTGCTCTGATGCTAGAGAAGCGGATATGATAACCGGTAAAGACTCATTCTCACCTAAATATGCATATTTAAGATGAGAAGGTAAAATTTTGAGATCTAATGCTGGTGGAGAAATAATAGAAGGTAGAATCATCGAGTGATTTTCAGAGTCACAAAGAAGCTCATAGCCTGTGAAAGATACAGACTCGGATGGTGATAAGTCAGGAGTGTCGGACTCAAGTATGGGAAAGGTGTCCTCACTAAGATCATGTACAAGATCAAACAGTGATGTGGTAGTGTCGTCGAGATCTGTAAAGCAAAGTTCATCAACTCCGCAACTTTCGGGAGCAATCTCGTGGACAGAGCACACATCAAGGATATGAGCAGAGGGTTCTGATGGCTGACTTCCAACTTTGTAGATGTTTAGTTCTATGGTCATATTTCCAAATGATAAGTTCATTGAACCATTTCTACAGTTAAGGACAGCATTAGAAGTGGCAAGGAATGGTCGACCCAAAATCACCGGAATTTGGCTCCGGAGGTTTGCTACAGGTTATGTATCGAGAACAATGAAGTTTACAGGGAATACAAATTCCCCGACCTTTATCAACACATCCTCTAGTTCACCTCTAGGTTTGGTGATTGAACGGTCTGCCATTTGGAGAGTGCAGTGAGCTGGTTTCAACTCTCCAATCCCTAGCTGCTCATAGACAGAATATGGAAGTAGGTTAACACTTGCGCCAAGGTTTAAAAGAGCACGGTTGATGTTTTTACCCCCAATAGAAATCGATATCGTAGGACATCCTAGGTCCTTACATTTCTTTGGTAGCTGTGGGATAAAAGCAGTGCTAATGTTATTAGACATGAAGACCTTCTTTGGCACTTGAGTCTTCCTCTTCTTAGTGCACAAGTCCTTAAGAATTTTCGCATAAGCGGGGACTTGTTGAATAGCATCTAGGAGAGGGATGTTGATGTTAACCTTTTTGAACATTTCCATAATTTTCTTCATATGTGGACTCGATTTGTTACCTCTTAACCGATTCGGGTAAGGAGCTTTAGCAATAAGCGCTGGGTCCATCATAGGAGAAGGAAGTGGGGGTAGACGTGATCCCAAAAGAGGAGTGGGGATCGTCTGTGGAGAACTAGAAGAGGTATGCTGAGGTGTCGAGCCTAGAGGGAAATGGAGAATAGGCTCGTGAGAAGGCGATGGGGTAGAAGAATAAGGATCAGAAGTAGAAGTATGTGTGTGAGGAAAGGTCTCAGCCGGGGTGTTATTGATAGGATTTTCAATATCAATAATTTTTTCCCCGACATGGTTATTCTGCACTCTTCCTAATCTCAACGTTGTGATGGCATTTACATTGTAATGCCCAGGATTCGGTAGGGGTTGAGACGGAAGTTTCCCTTTTTCTCTCGCACTCATTTCGGCTTGAAGTCGTGCAATTTCAGCTTCCATCGATCTGATACTCTCAGCTTGGGACGCTGAGTTTTTCTTTATCTCACTGACGGAAGACCTAACCTCAGCCGACACCTCTATGAAATTTGACAAGAGTGATTTCATGGTTTGAGTGAATTGAGAGAATTCGTCAGAACAGGTCATAGGATTAGACGGTGCAGGAGTGTTGACCTGGTTTTGAAAATTTTGTGACTGGTAGGGGTGCTGAGTGAGTTGAAGTGGTTGCTGTTGTGGTGGAAGAGCCCTTTGGAAATTATTTTTTCTTGGAACCGTGTTTTGAGATTGTTGTTGTTGGTTCCAAGCAAAATTCGGGTGATTCCTCCAACCCTGATTGTACGTGGAAGAATATGGATCGTTTCTAGGTCTTTGAAATGCGGCAGTGATATGCTCGTGACCTTGAAACGGAGAGTTTAATGGACATTCTTCCGTTAAGTGAGAAGGATTAGAACAGCACCCACATACAGTTTTGGGGAGCGATATCGGATTTAGGGGGGCTGCTAAAAATTTGTGCTCTATAGCCTCGAGCTTCTTTTGCATTGCTTCCATTTCAGCTCGAACACCTATGGACACATCAATTTGGTGTACGCCCCCACTAGACGATGACTGGGTTCCACTCTCCCACTGTAAGGATTTTACAGCGAACTCTTCTAAAAATTTCCAAGCTTCCCCATCATCCTTGGTCATAAAGGTGCCTTGACACATGTTTTCAAGGCTTTGTTTAGTGGTAGGGTTAATGCCCTCATAAATGATTCGGCAAAGATCCCATCTCGGGATGCCGTGATGTGGACATTGAACCAAAAGATCCTTGAAGCGTTCAAAGCATTTCGAGAATGGTTCAGTCGAAAGCTGGGTGAATTGATTTAGTTCGCTACGGATTCGAACTGTCTTTTGCATAGGGTAGAATTTCTTAAGGAATGCCGCAACGAATTCTTCCCAATTCGTAATGGAATGTGCGGTAGTGTTATACAACCACTTCTCGGCTATATCGCACAAGATAAATGGAAGAAGACGTAGACGCATAGCATCCAGAGAAAGTTGTGACGTACCCATCATTGCGCATACGTTTTCAAATTTGGTGATAAAGACGTATGCATCTTCAGTCTCGAGACCGTGGAATTTGGGTAGAAGGTTGATGTATTGGGGTTTAATCTCAAAATTATCCCCGTTACCTGGTGGAATGGATAAGCAGGTCGAATGAGGACCTCGCAAAGGATAGCACCTCTCTTGGAAAGAGATTCGGGGTGGATTCTGCGCACCAACGGACGGCGGCAGATTAGTGGTAAAGAAATTCGATGGAGACGGATCCATCGATTTGGATGTGGTAGTGGGTAAAGAAGAAGTAAATGGAGAAATACCGACTTCGGAGTCGATCAAGGGAACGCGGACTAAACAGACACTAGAATCCCGTGTCCAGCCTATCTTGCACTAAAAAGGGTTAGTACAAGTGGCAGCATGACTTATAATTAGGGGAAATGAATGAACGCGGTGTTTGTTTTGAAAAATGATACGGATTTTTGAAAAAATGATGCGATCATAACAAATGCAACAAGCAAAATCCTAATTCTAGGGGTCACCTAGGTCAAAGCTCTAGACCGCTCCTAACTGCCAAAAGACAAGTCGCAGGATAAATCCTCCACTGCCTCTTTGTCTCTCCTGTGGCCAGGTAAGTGCCAGGTAAGTGGGAGGTTCTCCACTACGTAAGTAGTGGGCCTAATTAAGTAACCACTAGCCTTCGACACATTTGCCTTAGACACCACAAAAGAAACGCGGATAAGCAATGAATTACCCACGGCCTTCTCTTGTCCTAAGTGAGTGTGACGGTCCTTAGAGTCATCTCTAAATATTTTTTAGTTAATGAGGGTAAATGCGGATGCAAGTTCATGATTTTTGGGGCTTAGGAAGGGTAATGAACTCCCCACCTAATCTGGATTTGGCCGTGCCCCTTAATGTCCGTATTAATATGCAAACAACCACAAAACAAAAAACACGCATAATTTATTTTGCTTTTTGCGGCACTGCGAATTTTCGCAAAGAAGCCTGCAGCAAATTTGTTAATTGGAGCAGATTTAGGAAGGAGATAAGAAAGATAGAGGTTACCTGGAAAAAAATGGTATAGAGATGCTTCAAATGAACCGCGGTTCCACCGCAGATTCCTCCTTAGACCGCGGTTCCTCCGCAGTTTGCACTGTTCCCTGCACGAAAATTTAACAGATAGCTACTGTTCACCACCTAAGCTCTTTGGAATTCTCCAAATATTTTTCCAATTACACAGCAAGCTACAGATTTCCTTGCAACAAACCACAACAAATCGTTTAGTGTTTTGCACGAATTTTGATCTTAAAATTGTACTGGAATAAATCTTTCAATTCAAATTTCAATAAAGAACGAATTAGCGCATGATCCTCGGCAACGGCGCCATTTGATTGAATGATTTCCGATTGTGTGTGTAAATCAAATGATCCCCACCAACGGCGCCATTTGATTGATCAATTTTTCGTTGTGTGTCGGTATTTAGAAAATTGTATATAGAAATCATAACCAAAAATATTTTGACCGCAATCAATAACGGTATCGAATGTAGCGCGTTAGTAAGTGTGGATCGTCCACAGGGATTGTGAGATTCGTTCGTATTTGTTTTGTTTGAATTAAAAATTTAATAGAAAAGAAAAGAAAACGATTCAAGATTTATATCAATGAATTTCAAGAATCAACTAGATCTAATCAAGAATCAAGAAAGCATTAAAAATCAAGAATCACGAAGTGATAGAATTCCAATCGATTTAAGTTTCAAGAATTGAAGTGAAGCTCGTAGGAGTCGATTAAATCTATAGATGTGAAGAAGATTAGCAATTACCTTTTCTTATCCATTAACGAATTGATGCTAGATCGATGACGATTTATCGAGGATTAAGGATCTTGCGAAGAATTAGGATTTCCTCATCTTATCCTTTGTCCTTTCGATGAATCTCATTCACAAGATAGCTTCTAAGAAATCAAATGATCGATCGTTGATCTCTAGTTCCGTGCAAAAATAATCAAGAAAGCATTTCACCTCGAAACTAGATCATCGATCATTCGATTTTCAAGAATTTACAAACATTATAAGACTTAAGAAAATGTTTAAAGATTCGTCAACTTCATCATCTATTGATTTGTTTTGACTCCTCCACGAGCGGAGTTTACTCAAGCATCATCACAAAGAACACATTCAAGAATCTAGATTGAATCATAATGCTTGAATTTAAAGAAAGCAAGATAAAAGAATTTCACCTTTATTTATTCGAAAAATTCGTTACAACTCTCTTGAATTTACAAAAGGAAGGAACTAGATCGTCGAATTTGGCGTCGCTTCGGCTCCTTGAGTCGCGGATCGGCTTGATCACTTGCTCTGATGAAGTACGGCTTTGCTTCTAAAGGCTTTGAAGAATTCTTGCTTCGATTGAACTCAAAGATCTTGAACTTTTGGCTTTTTGATTGGATTAGGGTTAGGGTTTGAGGCACAAGTCTTGTCACTCAACTTGTGGGGAGAATTGTTGAACAACTTTTCAAGTGAGGCCTAGGGTCCTTTTTATAGGTTTCGGAATGATTAGCTTCCTTAAGAAGCTTGGATTAGGTTAGCTTCCCTTGTAAGCTAGTTAGTTAGGTAGAAGCCTCTAGAACTATTTAGTTAGGGTTTAGCTTCCACCATAAGCTAGGAGGTTAGGGAGAAGGTTCTAGGCTTTAAGGTAGTTAAGGTGAAGCTTGCTTTGGAAGATAGGACATCATTAGCTTGTACAAGGAACCCTTTGCTGATCTGGCAGAAGCTTCTAGGGTTATCTGGAAATTGCAGAGGTTTAATGAAGTTCCGGACTTGAGGGAAGACTTCTGCAGCTGAAATGGGGTGATGTGGCAGTCACGTGACAGCGGATCCATGGCGCAGGCTGGCTCCTGCCGCGGATCCGCGGCACAATAGAAGCTTTAGGGCTTGAAACTTCATGCACTGTCTTCTTCTGTCTTCAGGTGTATTTTATGATATATTGATTCCCTGAATTCCTTCTAGATCATTTCCAGATTTCAAATCCTTGAGTTGGCGTATTCTTTAACAGCATTGTTATACAAATTTGGCCATTCTTCTGGAATTTCCTGCACAGACTTCGAAACAAGTGTTGCGCTACACAAGAATGATGCGATGCCATGATAAACAGTCAATTTCCCTTAAAGTGCCGGTTTTAAAGTATAACACATGCAATCTGGTATTTTACAGGTGTTTTGCTAATATGTGCAATATGAATACCGAACACTTCTAGATGAGTGCAAATGATAGGGAAATTGACGTGTTAAAAATGCAGTATTTTCGACTGATCAGGTCACTCCCGGTGAAGGGATCTCGACCCTTGCCTCGTCGAATGAGGTGCTGGATATTCTAACTGAATATCACTGTGCAAAACAAAAGGAAACGTCTTTGTAATAACACTTTTTAAAATTTGTTCCAACAACATCAAATATAGGTTTGTTTTTCTTGCATTGATAAGAATCAACGCAGTCCCATCAATTAATCACACCAGAAAAGAACAAAAATAAAATGTACGTATATGCCATCCGCATTCATCACTGGGTCCCGTCATCAGCCGTTAGGTTACTTAACTAACGACAGAGCGGGGGCTGGACTGGCACGGGTGTAAAACATATACAACATCTAATAGTATATATACCAATATACAATAATCGCTCCAGGTGTGATAATATGCAACATTACAGAAAAGTAATAAGCATCACAGAACAATATAGATAATCTGGGATCCCCGGGTTTCACAGAGCCGCTGCTGAAACCCGACGTTCCCTGGTCGTGTTGATAGCTTGTGCAATGAAACCTAGACCCTTACGGGTGCGGCAAGTTACCCGCCAAAACCTGAAGCGAGGTAGTCCCCACAACATAGTGAATGGAACACCCGGCACTTCACGGAATCCGGTAAATTGAGCACCCCTCCTTGGGTCAACCTGTACCCCCTACGAGTGCGGCGAACAGTTTGCCAATTCTAGAGTGAGGCCCCTCTGCCTCTCAAAGCCATGAGATACGGACCCGTTGCCCTCCAGAACCCGGCTATCCATGCACTCCGTCGCGGGGTAAACCTAGTACAAAAATAAAAATATGTACAATGGGTGCATCGACCTCAGCCCGGTCTTGCCCAAAAAGAATATTATACAACAGGCAGTGATGGCAGTCCACATGTTGGACGCTCGCCCCGCAATATCAAATGTACAAATAAATCCAAACTGCACTATCATTGCACCCTGCTATCCACCACGACAAATCCGCAATATCACAGCACAACACAAAACATCAACACGAATGTCACGTTCGCAAACCCGTCTAAAAGAACTATAGTAATTAGACGCGGTTTACCGATCAAATGACATTCCCGGTCTGAGATATGAAGTAAGTACTGCATGCTAACAAGTTTAAAATTTCGATCGACAAAATTTCCCGAAGTGGGCCCCACGTACATCTGTTGTACAATAACAAAATCTGGGTCCAAAAGAACAGTACCAGAAACCACAATTTATCATGTAGAAACAACAGAAGAAACATGGTCCACTAAGACACCAATACGGCCGCGGTTCCACGGTCAAAGCAAGGCTTTGACCGCGTTTCCGCGGCGGTTTGGTCAACTCAGTGGGTCGTTTTTCTTCTGGTTCCTTAAAAAAGCCTTCTTAATTTTCTGGTATATGCAAAATAATTTTTAGACCCTTTTAAAAATCGACAGAAACATTAACATGGAATTTTGCGGTTTTCGAAAATTCGTTCAATCGATGTTTTAATCGCGTTAGCACAAGCTAGTATAGCTTAATGGTGAGGCTCTGATACCACTGTAAGTCCACGGTAGCACCCCGGCCGTCTAACAGACGCCAAATGCGGAACAAAAACTTTTTACAACTGGCGCTATCGCGTACTATAACCCGGATCTTCCATTAAAGCTAAACTAACAAACTACAAAATGGGTAGAAATGTTATACCGAACGATCCGAGTCCTTCGGTCTTCAACCATCATCCCACGCTTTATTGCGGCTGCTCTGATCTCCTGAATCTCCAGTCTTCTCGTCCAGGTGGCACCACGTCGACGGATCTTTAAACGGGCTCCCGCCTTTGAACCGAGGCAACTCGGTCGTCAAGTTTGCTAAAAGAGACGACCAAGATGATGTAGAGAATGAGTAGAACACTTTGTCTCGTTACGTCCAAAGCCATGGACGAACGGTTAATGAAGTTGCCCTTTTGGATCGAATGGAAATGAGAAACGGATCACATCTAATTTCTATCAACCAAAACTATCATAATCTTTTTCAATCCACCATGAACCCCACCAAATGAATGGCCGGCCAAATATATAGAAGGAGGGAGGTGAGTGTAGGAGCAAGTGGTGACCATTAGAAAAACTTCTCACAAAAGATCAAGAGGAAATATCTAAGCAAGAACAGAAAAACATTAATGAAAAGGTGACTCACTAATTACACCTCATCATTCAATTAATGCAAAATGGTGACTCACTAATCTAGTCACCAAAACAAGAAGCTTCCACTAATGACTCACCTCATGACTCGCGCTCAAGAAGAAAAGATAAATCCGCATTTAACCGATTGTCAAATACGGGTGATAGAAAACTGGAAACTGGCAACTTCCAAAAGTGATCCTGAAACGAATTTCAGGATAACCCTGTATCAGTATAAACAT
The DNA here is from genome assembly GCA_030015575.1 of Agapanthus africanus. Classification (NCBI taxonomy): domain Eukaryota; kingdom Viridiplantae; phylum Streptophyta; class Magnoliopsida; order Asparagales; family Amaryllidaceae; genus Agapanthus; species Agapanthus africanus. The sequence goes on along the minus strand of JASDDO010000019.1, from coordinate 493,376,917 downwards.
ACCCGCATTTGTATTACGACCGAATACAAATACAACTGAGACAAAGATATTATATCTACACAGCATAATACTCGGATCCGGCTTAAACCAAAGCCGACCAGTATTATCTGCCCGAAATATGACACGTGCGAAAACGTACGTGCATTTTCCGAACCCTCCCATAAAACCATACGGCCTCTACAACGTTTCGCCCGAACTTGGGAAAGTGTCTGTGGGGGACTCTAATGACTCATCAACACACTGGCACTGGGTATAACCACGAGCACGTCAGAGGTACAAGCTGTACGTAACGGTTGCCTATGTATTGATTGGAAGGGAAGCTGACGAGCGAACTCATCCATAAACCCTACTGAGCCTAACAGTGACAATATACATACATTCCGGTCCGTTCATCTAAAGAGTATCGCATATCGAGCCTAGGGGGTGGATAAAATCAGACCCCTAATAACGTGATAAACATGTCGGCATGAAGCCCATCACCTACTGAGAAACTACTAAACCAAATCAGTAATTCTCCATTACCTCGGCCGAGGATTTCCAGTGATCGCCACCCGTGCACTGTGCGACATCAACCCCCAATACCGGGAGAGACGAATCCCCGACGATCCGCTCACTGCCTCCATGTGGTTCGGGACTGTACCCAAAAAATACCTGTTTGCACGTCTCCTTTGAGCGTGGTAGGGTATAAATCAAAGCACAGTGGGAACTAACACGAGAAAAATGACGATCTCAGGTCGACAAACTAACCTATACACATGTCCCCAGGGAACTGCTATCTGACGATATGTATAATACCAACTAGCATGTTTCCGGCGAGTCCTGTCCGGTATACTCATAACCCAATGAGCACCTGTATACATCTTAGGTTGTCCAACTGACACCAGTGGCTTGTGAGACCGGCCACCGCCCCTCGTCGGGGTCTCGACTGTATACACTAGTCTACTCTGGAGTATCGATGCCCTGTCTCGAAACTCCCACGACTAGAGACACTTTAAGGATGTGCTTACAGACCCCAGCTCCCACGTATATGATCGCCATCATACTGCTGGCAGTCAAGCAAGAATCCTACGGGCTCTATCAACATGCAATAGCGAACTAAAGTATGTATACAATGATAAAGACAAACCAGAAAGCATACTATCATCTCGAGCAAGACTGTCATATCGGTATAGGTCCTGCCTCAATCATTGTAATCACGTACCTGCGATCCAATAATTGACTTTGAGGGCACTATCTCCAACAAGAATGTGTAGGGTTACTAGGCACTCTAACAAGGTTCTACAAGGCATCAACCATGCCCGATTAAAATTTTAGCCGTGCCGAATAACTTTAAACAAGATCTTTGCTAGATAATTAGGGTAACACATGCTAGAAAATAACAATTATCTCTAAGTGAATACGAAATACAACCTTTGTAGATCGGTCCTTCACTTCTTAAGCTCCTTGTAGTAGTCCCTTCGCTGCGATCATCATGCTCCCGGACTCTCGGACGGCTCCATGAGAAGAGGGCAACGGTTTTGCTTGAAGTCTTCGAGGCCGAAGATGATCTACGTCGAGGGAATACGAACTCAAGCTTCTACTTCACTAACTAGAGAATTAGTGAAGCAAACACCCTAAACTAAAGTGCTAGTCTAGTAGAGGATGATGAAATAGAAAATGGGTACACTTTAGAATTTCTTTTCTCACTTTCTATCTCTCTCTTTATCAAATCCTAGAATGAAATTGAAGGAAGAAGAAGATGAGCTCAAAATGAGAATGAAAACTAATCAAGAGAGAGTTAGCTAACCATGGGTAAGTGAGTATCATATACTAACTCATGTAGAGACATAATCATGGCTAATTATAGTGGTTAGGTTAATTAATATCTTAAGTAAAACAAAACTAGTGAACTAAGTCAATACAACCATAAGCTTCATGAAGCTTCATGCATATGAGCTCATTATCCATTTGTTTTTAGAATTACTTTAAATATAAAAACCTAACCAATATAATTATAATGGTGTATGTCTCATACACCCATGTATTGTGTATCAAAAACCATGATACAAAATGAACACAAATTAATATATATCACATAAATATTATGTTGTGCACAAGTGAGAAAAACAAATGCTTAAGTGAACCAATATTAGTTAATGTAAATTAGTATATCACATATACAATTATACACTAAATTATTAAATCAACACTTGACTTAATAATCCGGTTATATCTCATATTACCGACTAACACAAAATGTACCAACTTATCGAATCAACACTTGATTCGATAACCCGGCTATATCTCATATAACCGGCCGATACAATAGTCGCGAGAATAGAATACGGTATCACATATACGCATTATTCTCGGTCCCGCACATATCACATATGCGCTCCTATTTCGTTTTGCCTGAGCCAGTAAAACCTCTATGTAGGACTCTAAAGACTCGTCAATACGCCGGCAGTAGGTGATGATTATATCAAGCACCAACAATCCGTCAGCGGTACTAGCTGGACGTAACGGCTACCCGGGTATTGAGCGATCAGAAGATCAGCAAGCAAGCCCGCTCTAACTCCTGCAAAAAGCCTGACAGTGACACTACCGTACAGTCTAGTCTCCTCGTCTGATATGTCGCATATCAAGTCTAGGGGTGGTAAACGTCAGAACCCAATAACCGATAAGTCATGCCGATATGAGGCTCATAACGGGTCGAGAAACTACTGGTAACACTTACCAGTAATTCTCTAAACCGGCCTTGGCCAGGGACTTCCCTGTTATGGCCAATCGAGCATAGCGCAACATCTACCCCAATACCGGGAGAGACGAAACCCCTCCTATCGCTCATTGCCTCCATGTGACTCGGGACTGTACCCAAAAACCACCGTTTTGCATGCTCTCTTGGACGTGGTAAGGTGGAAATCAAAGCACAGTGGGAATAACACAAGACTCTATGATGATCTCGGGTCTACAGACTAACCTGTACCAGTGTCACCAGAGAACTGCCATCTGACATAAGGTATAATACCATCTGAGATTTCTCGGCGAGTCCGTCCAGTGTACCCAGTCTACACTGAGCACCCGTATATCATCTCTGATGTCAAACACCAATGGATATAGGATCATCCATTGCCCATCTACATGGGTCGAGAAGGTATACGCTAGTCTACTCTGGTATATCGATGCCCCGTCTTGATACACCCACGACTAGGGACCTTGAAGGATGTACTTATGGACTACCATGTCCCCACTAGTTTGATTCGCATCATAGTCCAGGTAGTCAAGTACACATCCTAAGGGCTTTACCAATATGTGACAGAGAGACAATCAGTGTACACGTTAAGGTGAAGAGTAACCAGATAGCATACTATCACGTCGAGCAAGAAAGTCCTCTCTATATATGTCCAAGCATCCACTACGATATACATCTCATGTATAGTAATGGCCTCTAGGGCATACATATAACTAACAATCTCCCACTTGCACTTGGGCCATCTGATAACAGTGGTTGTAGTATCTCATACTCAACCATCCCATAAAAGTCTCTCTCTAAGAAAATGCCTTTGTGAGTGGATCTGCCGTGTTGTCCTTTGAGTCTACTCTCCTGACCTCGATCCCCTGGAGATCAACCATCTCCATGATCTGGTGACACTGCCTTAGAATATGTCTGGATCACTGATGGGACAGGCGTTCCTAGGCATAAGCCATAACTCCATTGTCACACAATGGTAGGAACGAAGTTCATTTCATGAACTAATATACATCCAGACTGCCTCTTTGGTAGTATCTTTGGTAGCGATGTATCCAGCCTTTATCGTCTAGTATGCCACGGTATCTAGCTTGGAACTCTTCCAACATACCGTCCCTTTACTGAGGGTAAAGACAATGCCTGTGACTGACTTTCAGTCTTCCTTATCACCCTGGAACCCTTCCAGTGATTCTCCCTAGGATCGTTTGATACCATCTCACTACAACTAGTGAGTATCCTAACATCCAATTAGATCTATCTCATAGATCCAAAACCCAGGATTTAGTAGGTATCATTTTGATCCTATGTGGAGAATCATTATGATAAGCGGAGATTGACCGAGCGTAGCATAGGAAACTCCTTCCCAATAAAGAGTATGTCATCCACGTACTCTACGAGGATCGCCACCATACTCCCTACTACCTTTTTGTCTATACAAGGTTCATCTACCATTTTGATGATGTCAAACTCTTTGACTAACTCATCAAAACAGATGTTCCAACTCCGCGATGCTTGCTTTATCACATAAAACATCTTGCATACGTTTCCGCTGCTCCCACTGTCTGCGAAGCCCTCTGGCTGTGTACTTATAGACGCTCTCTTCCAAATCATCATTTAAATAAGCAGTCATGACACCCAACCGCCAGATATCGTAGTCATGGTATGTAGCCTATGGCAAGTAGGATCTGGATGGACTTAAGAATAGCTACTTAGAAAAGGTATCATAATCCATACCTGGTCAATGATGCAAACCTTTAACAAGTCTAGCTTTGAAAGTCTCAACTTTTCCATGTACACCAAGTAATCTTCTCAAGATATACTTGCTCCTGATGGGGATTTAACCCTTCAGATAAAGCAACCAAAGTCCATACTTTGTTGGTGTATAAGGATTCCATCTCAGATCGGTAAGCATCCAGCCATTCTTTTAGAGTCCCACTCCTGATGGCCAGCTCGAAACTAGTTGGAATCATCTCATGATGTATTCCTCGCTCCCACTGTCATAGAGAAACCGAAGTATCTCTCAGGTGGGTGAGGAACCCTACTAGATCGGCGGAGAGGCTGAGGTTCGTTAGAAACTATTGAATTCTTTGGTTCTACCAAATCATCAGCTGCAGTTTGTATAGCCGGAACTCCTTCCAGTTCTACCTCATGTCCACTAATTTCTTCACAAGAAATTCTCTTTCACAAAGGTGGTATATTGAGAAACAAAACATCTTTTGTTCCTCGGTTTGGTAGAAGATATTCCCTTGCGTATGCTTAGGATATCCAACAAACTTCCACAGAACTGACTTTGCCTCGAGATTGTCCGGATTTCGCTTTTAGACATAGGCCGGACAACCCCAAATCTTAACAAACTTAAGATATGGGCTCTTCCCTTTCCATATCTCATATGAAGTGGTAGGCAACTGATTTGATCAGAACCCTTTTCAATATGCAACTTCACAAGTGCATAACTCCCTAAAAGAAATAGGTAACTCAGTAGTACTCATCATAGAGCACACCTTATCACATAGGGTGTGATTGCTCCGCCCCGATACAACGACGTGCTGTGGTGTATGCGGAGGAATAATGCTGAGAGAGAATCTCATTCTCCTTTAGTATAATTCAGGAATTCCGTGCTCAAGTATTCTCCTCCTTGATCACATCAAAGGACATAATACTTATACCCGTTTTGGTTCTCTACTTCTAACTTATATTCTGTGAATATCTCAAAAGCTTCGGACTTGTGTTTCAACAGGAACATATGTCTGAAGCTTGAGAGATCATCAGAGAATGTAATAAAGTACAAAGAACCGGTCTTGGCATGTGTAGACAGGGGACCTTCATACATCAACATGTATCATCCCAAGAGTTCACTAACTCTTTCTCTGTTTCCTAAAAACAGAGCTATAGTCATCTTATCTCTGTGACATGACCGGCAAGTTTCACAAGATGTAAATTCAAACTAATTTAAATATGCATCTATATGTAACTTCAGCTAGTCGGGTCACATTGATATAACCTAGTCTACAATACCTCAAGAAGGATTAGTTCATTTCTGAACTCTTCCTCTTGTGTGTGTTCTATATACTAAGAACTGTAGTTTGATTTAGAACGTCAATGCTTTTAGATAACGTGTCTGAACCGATCAACTCTTGATATAGGAAATGTTCAAAACATTATCCAACAATACAAAATTATATCCTTCTTCACTAATAAAGAGACTGATATGATGTTGTATATCAGGTTCGGTATCTAATGACATTCGTTCAGAATCAATGTATTCTGGTAATACAGGATGATAGCGACCAACAGACTTGGCTGCAACACTTGCACCGTTTCTATCTCATGAAACTTATCACCCGTTCTCTGTTCTCTACCTATCTATAGCCCATGTAACAGATTACATATGCGGGATCCTGATCCGGTATCTCATACCCAGGACGTAAAGGATACTAAGAAACAGTTCTCTATAATGGACACACCCGAAAATGATGCATCAACATGCACTTTCTTCGTTTGGGCGGCACGGGAATTCTGGTAATCCCCTATTTCCTGCTCTGTCTTATAACAATTATAAGTTGGAGCGGGACCAACTTTCCCCAGCTCAGTATAACAAGCGGGTTCGGTCAATACATCTGTATTATTATCTTGATTAAGGCATGTAGGGTTCCTAAGCACACTAATGAGATCTCACAAGGCATCAACCATGCCAAATTCAAATTTTACAAGTGCCGAGAAACCCTAATACGGATCGTTAACTAGAATTTTAGACGGAAAAAGAAACTAGTTAACAACTTAACTAATAGAAAGAGGCTACAACCTTTGTAGATCCGGTTCTCCACCACCATGGCTCCGTGATGAAGTCCCCTCGCTGTCCATAACGGATCTCGGACTCTAGCGTCGGCTTCATCGGAGAAATGGGCGGGCTAGGTCGTCGACTTCGATGCCGAAGATGATCTACGTCGAGGCATCAAAAGATCAAGCTCCCACTTCACCAAGTCATGAAACTTGTGAAGAAAACACCCTATACTACTTGGCAAGAGGTAGAGGATGAAGAAATAGGAAGTGGGTTCACTTTAGAATTGGATTTCTCACTCATTTGCTCAAGTTGCCATTGAAGCTATCAAGCTTTTTCTTCTTGAAGAAGAAGAAGAAGAAGATAATATATGATAAGTTATAATAAAATAGAAAAGAAAATGAATTCTTATCATATACAAACCATGGTTAAGTGTAGAGAATGAATCATGGTTAAGTGGAATGGTTAGGGTTAAGCATGAGACAAAAGTGGTCAAACTTTCAACACTTCATGAAGCTTCATGAAAGATACAAAGAAAGCCACCATATCAATTTATCCTTTTAATTTCCAAAAAGAATAAATAAATAAATGAATGAATAAGCAAAACCCTAATCATCAATTTAACCATGGTTTAGTTCTTTACACTTAACCAAATAAGCATGTATCATCAAACATGATACAATCATGTGCACAAAAGTATATCACATATACAACTTGCACAATTCAAGTGAGAAAATCCATTTAAAGTGAACCAATACTAGTTAATGCAAAGTAATATATCAAATATATAATTATACATTAAATCATTAAATCAACACTTGATTTAACGATCCGGTCATATCGCATATAACCGACTAGTATCCTATGTATCGGCTTACCGAATCAATCCTTGATTCGATAACTAGGTTATATCGCATACAACCTTTCGATACATTCATCGCGAGAATGGAATACGGTATCACATACACGCATTATTCTCGGTCCTGCACATATCTCATATGCGCTCCTATTTTGTTTCGCTTGAGCCAGGAAACCTCTGTGTAGGACTCTAAAGACTCGTCAATACGCCGGCAGCAGGTGATGATCATATCAAACACCCACAAGCTGCAAGCGGTCTGCTAAACGTAACGGCCATCCGGGTATTGAGCGATCAGAAGATCGACGAGCAAGCCCACTCACACTCCTGTGAATCCAACCAGTAACACTTACCGTACAGTCAGGTCTGTCCGTCTGATATGTCGCATATCTCGCCTAGGGGTGGTAAACGTCAGACCCCAATAGCTCGATAAGTCGTGTCGATATGAGGTCTATAACAGTTCGAGAAACTACAGGTAACACTTACCAGTAAATCTCAGCAACCCTGGCCAGGGATTTCCGGTTATAGCCAATCGAACACAGCGCAACATCAACTCCCTATACCGGGAGAGACGAATCCCCTCCTATCGCTCATTGCCTCCATGTGAATCGGGACTGTACCCAAAAACCACCGTTTTGCACGCCCTCTTGGACGTGGTAAGGTGGAAATCAAAGCACAGTGGGAACCACACAAGACTCTATGACGATCTCGGGTCAACAGACTACTCTGTACCAGTGTCACCAGAGAACTGCCATCTGACGTAAGGTATAATACCATCTGGGAGTTCTCGGCGAGTCCGTCCAGTGTACCCAGTCTTCACTGAGCACCCGTATATCATCTCTGATGTCAAACACCAATGGATATGGGATCATCCATCGCCCATCTGTATGGGTCGAGAAGGTATACGCTAGTCTACTCTGGTATATCGATGCCCCGTCTCGATACACCCACGACTAGGAACCTTGAAGGATGTACTTATGGACTACCATGTCCCCACTAGTATGATCCGCATCATAGTCCAGGTAGTCAAGTACACATCCTAAGGGCTTTACCAACATGTAACAGAGAGACAATCAGTGTACACGTTAAGGTAAAGATCAACCAGATAGCATACTATCATGTCGAGCAAGAAAGTCCTTCCTATATATGTCCAAGCATCCACTACAATATACATCCTATGTATAGTAATGGCCTCTAGGGCATACATATAACTAACAATCTCCCACTTGCACTAGGGCCATCTGATAGCAGTGGTTGTAGTATCTCATACTCAACCATCCTATAATAGTCTCTCTCTGGGAAAAGGCCTTTGTGAGTGGATCCGCCGTGTTGTCCTCTGAGTCTACTCTCCTAACCTCGATCACCCTGGAGATCAACCATCTCCATGATCAGGTGATACTGTCTTAGAATATGTCTGGATCACTGATGGGACGGGTGTTCCTTGGCATAAGCCACAACTCCATTGTCACACAATAGGAGGAACTAAGTTCATCTCATGAACAAATATACATCCAGACTGCCTCTTTGGTAGCATCTTAAGTAGCGATGTATCCAGCCTTTATCGTCTAGTATGCCACGGTATCTAGCTTGGAACTCTTCCAACATACCGTCCCTTTACTGAGGGTAAAGACAATGCCTGCGACTGATTTTCAGTCGTCCTTATCACCTTGGAACCCTTCCAGTGATTCTCCCCAGGATCGGTTGATACCATCTCACTACAACTAGTGAGAATCCTAACATCCAATTAGATCTATCTCATAGATCCAAAACTCAAGATTTAGGAGGTATCACTTTGATCCTATATGGAGAATCATTGTGATAAGCGGAGATTGACCGAGCGTAGCATAGGAAACTCCTTTCTTATCAAGAGTATGTTATCCACGTACTCTACGAGGATCATCACCATACTCCCTACTACCTTTTTGTATATACAAGGTTCATCTACCATTTTGATGACGTCAAACTGTTTGACTACTACATCAAAACAGATGTTCCAACTCCGCGATACCTGCTTTATCCTATAAAGCATCTTGTACACGTTTCCGCCGCTCCCACTGTCTACGAAGCCCTCTGGCTATGTACTTATAGACGCACTCTTCTAAAACACCATCTAGAAAAGCAGTCATGGCACCCAACCGCCAGATATCATAGTCATGGTATGTAGCCGTGGCAAGTAGGATCTGGATGGACTTAAGCATAGCCACTGGAAAAGGTTTCATCATTATCCATGCCTGGTTGATGACGAAAGCCTTTAACAAGTCTTGCTTTGAAAGTCTCAACTTTTCCACCTACACCAAGTAATCTTCTCAAGATATACTTGCTCCTGATGGGGATTTAACCCTTCAGATATTGCATCCAAAGTCCATACTTTGTTGGTGTATAAGGATTCCATCTCAGATCGCTAAGCATCCAGCCATTCTAACAGAGTCTCACTCCTGATGGCCAGCTCGAAACTAGTTGGGTTATCATCTCATGATTCAATCCTCGCTCCCACTGTCATAGAGAAACCGAAGTATCATTCAGGTGGGTGTGAAACCTTACTAGATCGGCGGAGAGGCTGAGGTTCGTTGGTATCAGCTGAATCCTTTGGTTGTACCAAATCATCTGATGTAGTTTGCATAGCTGGAACCTTTCCAGTTCTACATAACAGACCTTGCCTCGAGCTTGTCCGGATTATGCTTTTAGACATAGCCCGGACAACCCCAAATCTTAACCAACTTAAGATATGGGCTCTTCCCTTATCATATCATATATGAAATGGTAGGCAACTGATTTGATTGGAACCCAATTCAGTAGGTATGCAGCTGATTAATCCAAAAATTTATATTTACCGCAATCAAGAACGGCGTCGCTTCGCAGCTAGCCGGTGAGTACGGGTCGATCCACAGAGACGGGTAAATTTCTTTAGTGTGTTTTAACGAGTTGATTCGATTTGTCGTTTTGGTTGGTTTATGAAAATCTATAAAAACGGATCTAATTTATCTAATTAAAAGTCTTGCTAGGGTTAGGCTTAGGGGAAGTTTTGGAGATTAATGTTTCCTTCACCGCTTTCAATGCCTTCTTTTTAGATCTATTAGATGTTACGTTAATTATCAATAAAGTGGATACGAATCTTTTGGGAAGATGTTTCTTCCTCTAGATTTGTATCCTTCCTTTGTTGATAATTAACCTAACCCCCATGGAAAACGCGCGCAACCGGCCCTTTATACTACAGTTTACCGTTACCTCGAGGGGTAGGGTGCCGTAGGGAGTGGATGTGTGCGTATGCATGGAGTTCTAACTCTAAAGTGAAGATGGCATTGAAAGGGGTGAGAGATCTCATCTCTCAACCCTTTCGCTAAGGCTAACCCTAACAAGCGAGGAGACTACTCGCTCATTAGGGGATGATAAATTATACTAGAAAATAAAAGCAAGGAAATAAATTACCTACAGATTTGATGGCTCCCTCCAAGTAGAAGACAGAATAGATCTGAATGTCACTCCCAGAAATTCTGAATTTTATTTATTGAAAAGAGGCATACATTTTACAGATCTAAAATTACAATTTATAAGCAAACAGGAGAATTAGGGTTTCAGAGTCTCGTAGATGTGCAATTACAGATTTAACCCCTGAAAATCCCAACACCCGAACCGTCGCACCGACACAAGAAGTCGGTGGCGACACGTGCATTAGATGGCCGCGGATCCGCGGCGCCAGCATGGTTTTGGCCGCGGATCCGCGGCCAAACTAATGAGTCAGGCTCTGTACTTTTATGGGCTTTCTTATGGGTTTCTTGGCTTTCTGTTTCTATGTGTATTTTCTCTGTTGGGCTTCTAGGCCTTTTTCCAGATCTTCAGTGAAAACTTGTTCGTGTCTTTTGACCGTTCACTTGACATTTTTGGACCTTGTATTGTTCTTCGACTAGGCTTGACCAGGGTCCGTCTAATTGTTGGTCAAAAGTCCCTTTTCTGCTGTTTTGTGTCTTTTTCACTGTAGTTGCTCCAGAAACCTGTATCCTGTAATATGCAACAAACGATCGTCAAAAGCATCTGTTTACTTATAAAATGCACGAAAGTGGGGCGTATGAATTGCAGTATTATGATGTGAACAAATACCCCCAAACTTACCTTTTGCTCGTCCTCGAGCAAGCTTATTATTTTATTCACTAAAATCCTAACCGCACTTTCGCAGGGAAACGCGATTGCACTGAGTACGTGCAACAAGCCGTTAAACCTCTAGGTGTCCCTAGTAGGAGGAGTGTTGTCTCCTGAGGGTTTTCAGCGGATTACACCCACAAAATCCTATCAACTCGGCCCATTGACTTTTGTTCTCCAATTAGGTTTTCTAACAAGGAATTCTATTATCTTTTGACTTGTAAATTATCCACCCATATTTTTCATGCTTTCTTATCATTCAACTTAAGATTATATATATCCTGCAGACTTACTTAGCTTTCAGCATTTCCTAAGTTTTCCTTCTAGGGTTCCACCTCCACTTAGGAATTTTTATCAATTCTACTAAAGATACAAGTTCTATTCTTCATTCCTTTCTCTCATCTAAACACCAATCACATACCCCTACGTGTGTGTATAAGTCACCCCTACACTTGGAAATTCAAATTAAGCAATCAACCCCTTGTCCTTTGTCCAAAGTACTAATTAGTTGGTGAATTTAAATGAAATTTGCTTACACATCCTTCATGCGACCGTTGATACTTCTTGAGGTACCAACGACCGATTACAAAATGCGCTTGCACTTTAAAGCGTACTTCCTAGTCTTTGCAACACCCAAGGCTTTAGCAGTGACTCCCAAACCAGTTGGTCTAAGGCACTAGGTGATGAAGCACCCTCGCTAAATATTTTTCTGTCTTTACAGCCTTAAGTAATCACAAAAACCAGTGTCCATTTTTTTTTCTTTATTCACTTTTTTTTTCTTTTTATTTTCATTGTACTAAGGACTTTAGACAAGAGCATTTCAAGGTCTCTTCTACTATTCCAAGTTTCAAGGTGCGTGAATGTGCAAATTGTAGGGTATACATTTTCAGAATTTAGACTCAAGCTAGGAACTATTTTTCTAACTTATACTCTAATAAGAACATCAATACTCTTCCTTTGTTTCGACTTAGCCCAAGAAGTGAACCCAAAATTTGCCTATTTCTAAATAAACTACAAAGGCATATACTTTCTACCGTTAAACTTTAAGGAATGTTATTTTTAGGGTTTTTAATTCAGTAAGTCTAAGATCTAGTTGTTCCTAGCTAGTTAACCTATCTGTCAAACTCTAGTCAATTAGCCAAAATTGAATACAATAATTTTTATAATTTTTGAATTTTTTCAATTTTTATGGGTTTTCAAATAGGTATGCAAATGCAAAAATATGTACAAATGAATGCGAAGGAAGAAGACGTACCGAGCATACCCCCAAACTTGAACTTGACAGTGTCCTCACTGTCATGCTAAACCAAGAGGGTCAAAATACCGATACTCCCCTGTTTATTTATTTATAATAATTTTTTTTTTTTATGTTTTGAATTTTTTTTATTTTTTATAGAAAAAGAAAACAAAAGGATATATACATATATACAACAAGATTCCCCCCAAAGTTAGGCTTGGCCTTACACAAGCCAAATGTTAGCACCAACCATTCAAAAATCTTATCATGGTAATGGTAGAGTTGGTGCAAGAATGGGATGGAAAGAAAAGAGATGAAAAGCACGCGAGACCGTGTGGTAGAATATGGTCTCGGTGGGGGAGAAGAAAGACGGAAAGAAGAAAGAAGTGGAGTGCGATCTTGAGGGTGTAAATTGAGTGAATAAATTAGCGCAATTTGTGATGACCGATGTGTTAAAAGCGATTGCGCTAACCTACCAACTCGTCGTGCAATGGGGTCAAATCCCTCAAGATTCGCAAGAAAACATGGGTACGCCGAACTTGGTATAGGAGATGAAAGCGTAACGGTCATTTGTTCGGTCGGAACAATAGGAAGGAGAGAGGGTGATATAACAGTCAAAGGTTCAGGAGGCTGAGTTGGAAAATCCGACACATCAAATAAAAATGGTTCAACCTCGATATTATCCTCAAGACTCTCCTCAATATTTAATCCATCTATGCCATTATCATCAAAATCTAGACGCATATGAGATTCGGGGGAAACATTTAATAACTCAGGATGATGATTTGAACATAAAATTTCTATTAAATCGACAGGTTCATCATCCGAAATATCCCCGGCGTCTATATCCTCAATCAAGTGAAAATCAATTTCTTTAGACACTTCATCCACAGCATGGATATTTATCAATGTAGGTTCTAGAGTGGAGGTGTAAAGATCGAAAGGATTAGGTGCGGTTTCACTCGAAAGGGGTTCCTCACAATTTGGCAAATCAAACACTACAAAATCGCACAACTCATTTTTATTTTCAACCGGTGAATCATTTGGAACAATCGATGGAAAACCGGAGTTGTGGGCTTCAATTGGGTAAGGGTAGGTTTGATTTGAAAATCCTCTCTCATTCTCACTCTGTCCAACTGCCGCCTTATACATTGAAAAATTCGGAGCTAGCGGGACACTAGCTACCGATTCACTAGGTTGCATAAGGGCGGCCATGGATGCTTCCACATTCCTCATTATTTTATTTTTTGCAGCAATATATGCTTCCAACGACTCTTCCAAACTAGACTTAGGTGGTGAGGGGGTTTCAGTAAAAGATTCAAAATTAGTTGGGTATGTGAAACTCCCTAATGGCTGTGTCGAAACAGCGTCTAGTGAAGGTGGGAAGGTCGGGTATGACTGGTAGGAAGTGGGTGGTAAGACAAGAGTAGGGTCAACATATGGATAAGAAGGTGAATAATCGTGCGGATCCCTAAAACTAGATGAGTGGAGAGGGGTGAAAGATCGACTGCGAGATTGAGCAATATGCTCAGCAATGGACATCGGCCTAGGAGTGACAGAAGGACTTGAAGAAGTGGTATCAATATATGTAGGTTGTAAAGGTTGACTCGGTTGACACGAAGTGGGTTGAAAAGTCAAACTATTTCTCCTAGACGCCTCTATTTGATCTTTCAACGAAATTTTTGGCAAGGAGGGATCGTTTTTAAATTGACCGAAACAATTGACGAACGACGCAAAGTTAGGTTCGGGATACCAAGACTCGGCAAGAGATTTATGATGTGGGGTACCCATGATAGAAGAGTGCAAGGATTTCTTAGCGACAAAATTTTTGCAAGTTTTTAAAAGATTTTTCTTTATTTTTTTTTATTGGAGAGTTTTGCAATAATGTTTTAGAAAATGGACTCGTGACACAACTGAATCAACCACACATGCACAATCAGGCCTAGATCTAGGGTCGCCTAGGTCTACTAGACAGCTCCTAACTAGGGCTAGAAATAGACCTCAAACCGCCTCTTCACGGACAAATACGGCCAGGTAAGTGGGAAGGAACCACCACTACAGCGGGCCTAATTAATAACCACTAGCCTAGACACCGTAATGTCGGTTAGGATAAACGGCCGATGCCTACCCTAGTCCTTTTCCTATTGAGCTCGCTGTCCTTAGGTCTGAGTCTAATCTTTTTTAATTAATTGTGGTCGATGCAAAATGCTTTAGGTGTTTTCTGGGGTCTTGGGAAGGGTGAAGAAATCCCCACCCAATCTGAGTTTGGTCAAATAGCCCCTTAGAGTCCGGTTAAATTATGCAAAACAAATAAAATTTCACTTGCATTCAATTTTAGCGCGGCGCAAAGAAACCTGCAGAAAATCTGTTATTTAGAAGGGGGTAGAAGATTTTTTAGCGCAAAGAACCCTGCAGAAAATTTTTACAGATAGAGATATGGAGGTTGACAGAGGGGAGAAGGAGAAATCAAACCAGCAAAATTTGGTGCGCTGACGTGGCAAGGGGAGCGCGGATCCGCGGCGGGAGGCCCCTAATGCGGCGGAAATGCGGTCGTCTGGTGGGATCGCGCTCTGGAAAAATTTGTGCTGCTCTGTACTGATAGTTCCTCTCTGTTTTTATGTATCAATTTTTGTTTTGCCCTCTGTAAATTTCCAGATCCTCAATTCTTCGCTGTTCCTGCAAGATTCAAAAGATACACCCTTCAAACAGATCAAAGTTGATAATTTTTTTTTTATTTTTATATTTTCCAGATTTTTATAATTTTTTTAAATTTATATCAACCCGAAAATTCACAAAAAAGAAATATTACGCCGTCCCCGGCAACGGCGCCATTTGGTTGATTGTCAAAAACTGTATTTACCGCAATCAAGAACGGCGTCGCTTCGCAGCTAGCCGGTGAGTACGGGTCGATCCACAGAGACGGGTAAATTTCTTTAGTGTGTTTTAACGAGTTGATTCGATTTGTCGTTTTGGTTGGTTTATGAAAATCTATAAAAACGGATCTAATTTATCTAATTAAAAGTCTTGCTAGGGTTAGGCTTAGGGGAAGTTTTGGAGATTAATGTTTCCTTCACCGCTTTCAATGCCTTCTTTTTAGATCTATTAGATGTTACGTTAATTATCAATAAAGTGGATACGAATCTTTTGGGAAGATGTTTCTTCCTCTAGATTTGTATCCTTCCTTTGTTGATAATTAACCTAACCCCCATGGAAAATGCGCGCAACCGGCCCTTTATACTACGGTTCACCGTTACCTCGAGGGGTAGGGTGCCGTAGGGAGCGGATGTGTGCGTATGCATGGAGTTCTAACTCTAAAGTGAAGATGGCATTGAAAGGGGTGAGAGATCTCATCTCTCAACCCTTTCGCTAAGGCTAACCCTAACAAGCGAGGAGACTACTCGCTCATTAGAGGATGATAAATTATACTAGAAAATAAAAGCAAGGAAATAAATTACCTACAGATTTGATGGCTCCCTCCAAGTAGAAGACAGAATAGATCTGAATGTCACTCCCAGAAATTCTGAATTTTATTTATTGAAAAGAGGCATACATTTTACAGATCTAAAATTACAATTTATAAGCAAACAGGAGAATTAGGGTTTCAGAGTCTCGTAGATGTGCAATTACAGATTTAACCCCTGAAAATCCCAACACCCGAACCGTCGCACCGACACAAGGAGTCGGTGGCGACACGTGCATTAGATGGCCGCGGATCCGCGGCGCCAGCATGGTTTTGGCCGCGGATCCGTGGCCAAACTAATGAGTCAGGCTCTGTACTTTTGTGGGCTTTCTTATGGGTTTCTTGGCTTTCTGTTTCTATGTGTATTTTCTCTGTTGGGCTTCTAGGTCTTTTTCCAGATCTTCAGTGAAAACTTGTTCGTGTCTTTTGACCGTTCACTTGACATTTTTGGACCTTGTATTGTTCTTCGACTAGGCTTGACCAGGGTCCGTCTAATTGTTGGTCAAAAGTCCCTTTTCTGCTGTTTTGTGTCTTTTTCACTGTAGTTGCTCCAGAAACCTGTATCCTGTAATATGCAACAAACGATCGTCAAAAGCATCTGTTTACTTATAAAATGCACGAAAGTGGGGCGTATGAATTGCAGTATTATGATGTGAACAGCAGCTTCTCAAGTGCATAACTCCCAAAAGGAAAAGGAAACACAGTAGTACTCATCATAGAGCACACCATATCACATAGGGTGCAACTGCTCCACCCCGATATACCATCGTGCTATGGTGTATACGGAGGAGTAATGCTGAGAGAGAATCTCATTCTCCTTTAGAATAGTCCAGGAATTCCGTACTCAAGTATTCTCCTCCTTGATCTCATCAAAGGACATAATACTTATACCCTCATTTTGGTTCACTAATTCTAACTTATATTCCGTGAATATCTCAAAAGGTTCGGACTTATGTTTCAACAGGAAAATATGTCTGAATCTTGAGAGATTATCAGAGAATGCAACGAAGTACAAAGAACTAGTCCTGGCATATGTAGACAGGGGACCTTATATACATCAACATGTATCATCCCAACAGTTTAGTAACTCTTTCTCTGTTTCCAGTAAACAGAGCTATGGTCATCGTATCTTTGTGACACGACTGGCAAGTTTCACAAGATGTAAATTCAAACTGATTTAAATATGCATCTATATGTAACTTCAGCTAGTCTGGTCGCATTGATATGACCTAGTCTACAATACCTCAAGAAGGATTCGTTCATTTCTGAACTCTTCCTCTTATGTGTGTTCCGTATACTTAGAACCGTAGTTTGATTTAGAACATCAATGCTTTTAGATAACGTGCCTGAACCGATCAACTTTTGATATAGGAAATGTTCAAAACATAATCCGACAATACAAAATTTTATCGTTTCTTTACTAATAAAGAGACTGATATGATTTTGTATATCAGGTTCGGTATCTAATAACATTCATTCAGAATCAATGTATTGATAGTACAGGGTGACAGTGACCAACAGACTTGGCTGCAACACTTGCCCCGTTTTCTGCCTCATGAAACTTATCACCCGTTCTCAGTTCTTTACCTTTCTGTAGCCCTATGTAACATATTACATATCTGGAATCCTGATCCGGTATCAAATACCCAGGACGTAGAGAATAGAGAAACGGTTCTGTACAAAGAACACACCCGAAGATGATGCATCAACATGCTCTCTCCTCGTTTGGGTGGCACGGGAATTCTGGAAATCCCCTATTTCCTGCTCTGTCTTATAACAATTATAAGTTGGAGCGGGACCAACGTTCCCCAGCTCAGTATAACAAGCGGGTTCGGTCAATACTTCCGTATTATTATCTTGATTAAGGCATGATATGGTCGCTACCTGGAGAGAGAGAGAAGAAAACACTCAGCATGCGCTCTTGCAAGAATAGATTGGTTATTATTTTATCTAATCAGGATGGCTCCCACTGTTTTTTATCAAATCTTCCTTCAAACCCTAAAAGGAAAGACTAGCTGTTCATCACAAAATACTGCATTTTATACCGTCCATTCTTACGCTCGGTTGTTTATAGGTAGGTGCTTTTGATCTGTGTTTGTTACATATTTACAGAGTACAGGTTTTCAGTCCAAATATTGCAAATCAAGACAAAATCTCCACAGTTACACAAAATACAGAACATCTGTCACTGCAGATAAAAGCCGGGTTCCGGTCATCCATATCCGTCCAGTGCCGAGTACCAGTTCCAGAGACAAGACATATGACAGTGGTCATTCGTGTCTCGGACAAGCACAGAGCACGAGGGGGGCAGCACAAGAATCAATGGGTGCGCGGAGCTCAAGAGAGATAAAGTCAAAAGTGAAGAAAAGATAACAATCTTGGACTATGAATTCTGCTGATATTCTGGAAGAAATTATCAGAAAATACATATACCAGACAAGAGGGGACAGAAGACCAGGGAGGTACACAGAAGACCACACCCTAACACGACTATAGGGGCGCGGATCCGCGGCCGTAGGGGGGCATAGGCGGCGGATCCGCGGCCGTACAGTCGCCGCAGGCAGAGAATTTTGGGGGGTATTTTGGGTGTTTCATTTTATGTCTTCTGGTTGCCCTAGAACTCCATTCTCCAGCCTATAAATACAGCAGACCTGAGCTTAACCAAGGGAGCTTTTCTTTAGTCTCTTTTTTGTGTAATTTTGTTCTTCTTCTTCCTCTTCTTCATTCTTTCTCCATTAAAATTGTAGTGAGAGTTTTTTGAGTGGAAGATTAATGAAGATGAGGGTTTTTTATCTTTCTTGTTAGTTTGCTCCCCCTTGAGATTCTTGCTTTCTCTTGCTCATTCAACATCTTCATTGAGCTTGAATGGGTAAGGGTTAGTTATTGATCTCAAGGGTCGTATTTTCTCACGGGACTAGTTCTTCACTTCACATGCGTTCTCTACCCTTCCCTTGATCTTGCAACCTCTTCATTGAGCTTGCAAGTTTAAGGGTTGGCTATTGAGCACATGCTTGGCTTGGGTTCTACTTCCGTGTTCTTTTTATTTGCTTATTTTTTACTTGCATTTTTCATTCTTGCTTTTATTACTTGCAATTTTATTCCTTGCACTTAATTATTTGTAATCTTTTCTTTTCTTTGTTCTTTTCTTTTTGTTCTCTTTTATTCATTTTGTGAATGATGTAATTATTATTGTTAAGAATAAATACGGTATTATAAGTTAACATTTCTTTGCCAATTCCTTTTCCCGTTATTTTCCATTTGAACTTCGCCCAAACCATACGCAAGCGCTCCGTTAGGCACCCTATCCTGACAAGGTAACGGTGATTCCTAACCGCGACCGGTTGCCTTCGGTTTGGCCGGAGGCGAAGGCAAGAGACAAGAACGGAAGGACAAGGGTAAATAAGCCGGATTCCACGAATACCGCGCTTAAATCCCCTAATCCACGTTGTTGCCAATTGCTTAGCTTCAATTGGTCAAGACTCGGCTCAAAGGTTTTGAATACGGATTTCTTAGCTTACAATCTCGTATCTTTTCTTAACAACTTTATACTTGCAAATAAACACATAGGTTAGATCAAACAAACATACAGATTCTTTATTGACTCGTCTAAAACAAGAAGGTAAGATACCACCATCTCCCTGTGGACCGACCCGTGCTCAACCGGCTAGCTGCAAAGCGACACCGTCCTGATCGCGGTTACACTTTAAATCTTTGAACATCCGACACGCCAAAAGCGTGCGATCAAATGGCGCCATTGCCGGGGAGACGGTAGCGTATTTTTTTTCTTGTTATTCGGGTTAATATTCTTTTTGTATATAAAAAAAAAAAATCTTTTTGTTTTTTTTTTATCATTTTTGTGGGCAAGTGTGCAGAATTTTGCGTATTTGCAAACTGCAATTGTGGGGAGCAAAGTGTACATTCAAGGCTAAGGTGTTTACGAAGTACAGTGCCAAAGATCCGGATAGTTTGACCCGCGCAAGCGAACTTTTCAAGCTTACCGGATTTGATTCAACGGGGGTTTCCTAACCCAAAACTTAACGGTATGTATTTTACTAACACCTTCTTCTCAAATCCGACGCTTCTAATATACTATTCTTTGCAGGATTCTTTGCAAGTTCGGTAGCAAACGCTAAAAATTGACTAACCTGTATTTGTTGCAGCGCCGCGCTTAAACTAAAAAACGATTGTTTGATTCTTTATAGAATTTTTTGAATTGCGCATTGCATACGTTAATACGGACTTAAGGGCAAGCGAACCCCACAATATACGGTAAAGGATTTCATCACCTTTTCCGTGGCCCACAAATCACGAACTTGAGCATAACGATTACCCGCACAAATTTTAAAAGAAATTAGACTTTAAGCCTTAAGGACTTCGCGCTCACTAGGAGAAGTTAACTGTGTTTAGAACCTTGCTTAACGGTATATTGTTTACGGGGTGTCTAGGAAAGTGTTAACGGCGAAACCGCCAAAAGAGAAAGGGTTATTTAATTAAGGAACTTCGCGAAAGCGTTGGAAAACCTCCCCTTATCTCTGCACTTACCTGGCCTCGTGATCAGTGTATCTTGAGCCTATTTCTCGACACAGTTTTACTTCGACAATCAAGTTCTGAAGCAGGTCTAGTTGACCTAGGTGAACCCTAGAACGTTTAAGTGTGTGGTATTTTTTGTGTCGTGATTATTTTTGTCCATATTTCTTTTGTGTATATTTCATTCTTTTTCTAACAACTAACTAAAAAAAAAAATTCTATAAAAAAAAAAAATCACATTCTTTTCCCTCCCTTTTCTCTTCTTTCCTTTTCTCATCATATCATGGGTACTCCACCTCGCAAAACTCTTGCCGAACTTTGGTACCCACAACCAGACATTACTTCTTACGGTGCTTGCTTTGGCCGAACATCGAACGACCCCTCCATGCCAAAAATTTCTTTGAAAGATCGGATAGACGCGTCTAGGACGAACAACTGGACCCCGTAATCCACTTCATATCAACCGTTTCAAACATTCACACCTTCTTGCGTTGATACCCCTTTTGAAAATCCAGTTGTAACCCCGAGACCTATGTCTATTGCTGAACGTATTGAACAATCTCGTAGCCGATCTTTCACTCCTTTCACCACTACAAATTCTTGGGATCAACAATTCCATTCACCTTCTTATCCCAATGTTGATCCCACTCCTGTCCAGCCATTCAATTCCTACCAATCCTACCCTACTTTTGCACCTTCCCTAGACATTGCTTTAGAACAGCCTTTTGGGAGTTTTCAGTATCCAAACAACTTTGAATCTTTTACTGAAACCCCTTCACAACCAATGTCTAGTCTAGAACAGTCGTTGGAAGACTTTAGGGTAGCGTCAAGCCAACAGATGATGGATTTGAATGCGTCCTTGGCCGCCCTCATGCAACCTACTGATCCGGTAGCTAGTTTTCAACTAGCTCCAACTTTTTCAATGTATGATAAGGCGGCAGGACAGGATGTGAATTTGAGTGGAGAGAGTGAGATGTACCCCCTTCCAAATCAAACCTACCCGTCCCAAATTGAATCCCACAACTCCTGTTTTGAAAGTCTATCGAGTATCCCACATGATTTATCAATTGAAGATAGAATGATGAATGAGTTGTGCGACTTCGTAGTATTTGATTTGCCAGATTGTGAAGGGTCCCTTCCAAGTGAAACCATACCTAATCCTTTTGACCTCTACACCTATATCTTAGAACCAGAATCAATTAATATCCATGCTTTTGATGAGGTGTCAGAGAATTTTGATTTTCACTTGATTAAGGATATTGACGCTGGGGATATTTTGGATGATGAACCCGTAGATTTGGCTGAGTTTGTCTCTTCAAATCATCATCCCGAGTCATTAAATATTTTTCCTGAACCCCATATGCGTCTGGACTTTGAAGAAAAATGCATGGATGAGATAAATTTTGAGGAGAATTTTGAGTATATTTATGAGGATGAAACAGTTCTAGATGATGAGTCGGATTTTCCAATTCATCCTGTTCCTTTC
Source organism: Agapanthus africanus (assembly GCA_030015575.1). NCBI lineage: Eukaryota > Viridiplantae > Streptophyta > Magnoliopsida > Asparagales > Amaryllidaceae > Agapanthus > Agapanthus africanus. The sequence continues at coordinate 493,354,711 of JASDDO010000019.1, read as the reverse complement.
ATTGACTGTGTACACCCTCCCGAAACTTTAACCGATACCCTTCCTCAACCACTTCCCTCCATCATGTCCGTCGTTCCGACCTTGCAAGAACCCGTATCATTTTCATTTCATATGTCTGGTTTACTAAGTTCGGCGTACCCATGGTTTCTCACGAACCTTGAGGGATTTGACCCAATCTCTCGACGGGTAAATATATTAGCACAATCTCTTTTTACACATCGCTCATCACAAATTGTGCTAATCTATTTACTCCATTTGCACCCTCAAGTTCGTACTCCACTTCTTTTTCCCTTCCGCCATTCTTCTTCTCATCTACCGAGACCGCATTCCACTTCTCTGCACAAGCGGTCTCGCGTATTTTCCATCTCTTTCCTCTTCACCTTCTTTCACCAACCACTGCTTTACCATGATCAAATCTTTGAATGGTTGGTGTTAACTTTTGGCCTGTGTAAGGCCTTGTATAGATGGATACTGTTCTTTCCCCCCTAATCCTGAATTTCAACGCTTAACAGTGGAAACACTGTTTTACTTAAGTTTGGGGGGGACATTTTTTTTGTATATATTTTTGGTTTTCTTTGTTGTATATAATTTGTTTTTAGGGAGCGCCGGCAATTTTGACCCTCTTGGTGTAGCCTGACAGTGAGGGCACTGTCAAGTTTAAGTTTGGGGGTGTGCTCGGTAAGCTTTCTTCCTTCGCATTCATTTGTATATTTTGCATTTGCATACCTTATTAAAAACCCACAAAAATCAAAAAAAATTCTAAAAACATAAAAACTTTTCTGTCAAGTTAGCTAGTGGGAGGACTCTGATTCAACATTTCGACGGTTTTGTTTGATAAAATAAGAATAACTAAATCTTATGTTTAGATTTTGAAAACCTGAAAAATAACTCTCCTTTGAAGTTAACTATAGCTAATATACGTCTTTACATCACACTACACGTGTCGTGAGTCTTGGAAATTAGATGACAAGTCTTTTATGATTAAAAACTTTTAAACAGATAAATGATTTTCTGAGGATCAAATAGGTTTGTTCTGAAATAAGTAATGTCAAGAATAGTTTATGAAGTAAAGCGAATATAAAGGAATGTTATTGATGCCGTAATTGGAGCTAAGTCTGAAAAATAACCCATCTAAAACTTGATTGGAATGAGTACACACCAAACCCACTAAACACGTCTTTTATCCAAAAAATATTTGAACCGCCGGTTATACCTCCGTTCGTATTAAATCATCTGATTTTCACGACAAAACTGTCTTTTGTTTTCTGGACCTAGGTAACTTGAGTAATTAAGTCCGCTGGGGTGTTTCTACACCCAATGCCCTAAAACCAACTGGTTTGGGTGCATTGGCCCAAAGCTCGCTAAGAAGCCTAGAAAGTCCAGTTTTAAAACAAAGTCAAGCAAGTGTTCTCTCCGAGTTAAAATTCCTAACGGTTCTTTGTGTGAGAATAATCTTGATAAAAGACAGGCTTTTATAAAAAAATTTAACGGAGATATGAAGGTTTTATTCTATGATAAAGACTATTGCACGTTCACAGAGGTGTGTATGAAATAAAAACAAGAAAAAGGTGGAGTGAAGAATAAGACCTAGTTTCCTGTTAGGGAAGATAGAAATTCTGAAGTTGAAACTTTACTGGAAAACGAAACTTGAAAAATGCTTAACTCTTTATAAAACTTATGTGATCCTTTTAAAATTGTTATCTGGGCTTTATTGTGTGACATAATGACTTTATTCGACCTTTCGGGAACTTAACGACACTATTTGCACTGCACGTAAAGACATATAAAATCTGTAGTTAAATAAGAAGTGAGGTGTGAAAAATAAAGGTTCGATAGTCTAGACTTAGGATCATAGAATTGTTATTTTCTGAAACAAAACTTTAGGGGTTTGAATCTTAGTTATTTTACAAAACTAGCTTGACCGGATTTTGTGGGTAGTATCCGCTGAAAACCCTCAGGAGACAGCACTCCTCCTACTAGGGACACCTAGAGGTTTAACGGCTTGTTGCACATGCTTAGTGCAATCGCGTTCCCTGCGAAAGTGCGGTTAGGATTTTCTTTTTTGTGAATAATTGGTTTTGCTCGGGACGAGCAAAAGTTAAGTTTGGGGGTATTTGTTCATCACAAAATACTGCATTTTATACCGTCCATTCTTACGCTCGGTTGTTTATAGGTAGGTGCTTTTGATCTGTGTTTGTTACATATTTACAGAGTACAGGTTTTCAGTCCAAATATTGCAAATCAAGACAAAATCTCCACAGTTACACCAAATACAGAACATCTGTCACTGCAGATAAAAGCCGGGTTCCGGTCATCCATATCCGTCCAGTGCCGAGTACCAGTTCCAGAGACAAGACATATGACAGTGGTCATTCGTGTCTCGGACAAGCACAGAGCACGAGGGGGGCAGCACAAGAATCAATGGGTGCGCGGAGCTCAAGAGAGATAAAGTCAAAAGTTAAGAAAAGATAACAATCTTGGACTATGAATTCTGCTGATATTCTGGAAGAAATTATCAGAAAATACATATACCAGACAAGAGGGGACAGAAGACCAGGGAGGTACACAGAAGACCACACCCTAACACGACTATAGGGGCGCGGATCCGCGGCCGTAGGGGGGAATAGGCGGCGGATCCGCGGCCGTACAGTCGCCGCAGGCAGAGAATTTTGGGGGGTATTTTGGGTGTTTCATTTTATGTCTTCTGGTTGCCCTAGAACTCCATTCTCCAGCCTATAAATACAGCAGACCTGAGCTTAACCAAGGGAGCTTTTCTTTAGTCTCTTTTTTGTGTAATTTTGTTCTTGTTCTTCCTCTTCTTCATTCTTTCTCCATTAAAATTGTAGTGAGAGCTTTTTGAGTGGAAGATTAATGAAGATGAGGGTTTTTTATCTTTCTTGTTAGTTTGCTCCCCCTTGAGATTCTTGCTTTCTCTTGCTCATTCAACCTCTTCATTGAGCTTGAATGGGTAAGGGTTAGTTATTGATCTCAAGGGTCGTATTTTCTCACGGGACTAGTTCTTCACTTCACATGCGTTCTCTACCCTTCCCTTGATCTTGCAACCTCTTCATTGAGCTTGCAAGTTTAAGGGTTGGCTATTGAGCACATGCTTGGCTTGGGTTCTACTTCCGTGTTCTTTTTATTTGCTTATTTTTTACTTGCATTTTTCATTCTTGCTTTTATTACTTGCAATTTTATTCCTTGCACTTAATTATTTGTAATCTTTTCTTTTCTTTGTTCTTTTCTTTTTGTTCTCTTTTATTCATTTTGTGAATGATGTAATTATTATTGTTAAGAATAAATACGGTATTATAAGTTAACATTTCTTTGCCAATTCCTTTTCCCGTTATTTTCCATTTGAACTTCGCCCAAACCATACGCAAGCGCTCCGTTAGGCACCCTACCCTGACAAGGTAACGGTGATTCCTAACCGCGACCGGTTGCGTTCGGTTTGGCCGGAGGCTAAGGTAAGAGACAAGAACGGAAGGACAAGGGTAAATAAGCCGGATTCCACGAATACCGCGCTTAAATCCCCTAATCCACGTTGTTGCCAATTGCTTAGCTTCAATTGGTCAAGACTCGGCTCAAAGGTTTTGAGTACGGATTTCTTAGCTTACAATCTCGTATCTTTTCTTAACAACTTTATACTTGCAAATAAACACATAGGTTAGATCAAACAAACATACAGATTCTTTATTGACTCGTCTAAAACAAGAAGGTAAGATACCACCATCTCCCTGTGGACCGACCCATGCTCAACCGGCTAGCTGCAAAGCGACACCGTCCTGATCGCGGTTACACTTTAAATCTTTGAACATCCGACACGCCAAAAGCGTGCGATCACTAGCCGGGATTAATTACACACTACAAGTTTGCCAATCTTTCAGCCAGGCCAGTGTCGGTACTTTGAGGGAGGTCCCCCGTGCTTTCACACGAACTTAATTAATGTAAACCTCGTTTTTCCAGAGGCGTAACCCCGTTGACACCTTTCTAGACACCTGCTTGATCGGCTAGTTGCAATGTATAAAACTCTCCCAGGAGTAACTCTTACTCACAGCGGGTATCGGGATCCAACTATCTCATAGAAGGTATGCAATCTCATTGCAAATTTCAACACTTGAAATTCCCGATAATATTTTGCCCCTAACCTCCTATGACCTTGACAAAGGCCAACAAACCATAGGATGCTAGTCAAGTTCAACCCGTCATTTCCTGATTGAATTAAACCCACCCGCACGACCCTTGACAAAGGCCAACAAGGTCGCACGACTACCCTAACCCAATCTGCATCATATGCATAAGCAGATAAGCACCAGTTAGCTACCGCACACTGCGCCTTGACAAAGGCCAACAAACGCAGCACGAATACTAACTACTACTTATCTGAAATGACGGAGGGCCACAACAGGTTTTTCTGAAAACCTATTGCGTAATGAACTTGATATCGTTGTAGAATCAAATGATTTTTAAAATGGAGTGTTTTTGAGGCTTTTCTAGTTTTGCTAAAGGAGTCACTCCCGGTGAAGGGATCGTCGGTCCTTTCCTCGTCGAATGAGGTGCGGGATATATCATATATATCACTGTGCAAAGCAAAAACTCTTAAAAGAAATCAAAATACAAACCGAGTGTGTAGCATCTGCCAGTTATTGCTAAAGGAGTCACTCCCGGTGAAGGGATCTCGGTCCTTTCCTCATCGAATAAGGTGCAGGATATATCATATATACCGCTGTGCAAAGCAAGAACTGTAGCTACCTGTTTTATTTTTGAAATTCGATTCTACAACATCTTTAGGTTTCTTTTACTTTCATTAATCACATTAATGAAGTCCCATCATTTATGTACCTAAACATCACAGATAAATACGACGTACACTTATGCCATCCGCATTCGCCTCGATGTCCCCTCGTGCACCGTTAGGTTAGGTAACTAACGACAGAGCGGGGCAGGGCTAGCGTGAGTGCAAAACATAAGTAACGTCTATATAATATATCATATATATACTATATAAAGTATCCATCACAGAACATATCACATGATCACATCACAGATATCGCAGCAGAAGAAACATATGAAATATTGGATATACTAGGACGTCCGTGTTTTCAATACGAGCCAGTATAAAACACAGATTCCACGGTCGTGATGAATAGCCAAACCCACACCCTTAGACCCCTACGAGAGCGGCAAGCAACCCTAACAATTCTAGAGTTAGGAGACCCGGACTCGACTCCTCGAGTTGGTCTCCTACTGGACTCCAGAACCCGGTTACTTGTGCTCCCCTCCTTGGGTCTATCCTAGTGCGGAAAAGTAAATAATATACAAAGGGTGACATCTTCCACAACCTGGAAGTGCCCCAATAAAAGAATATTACATACAAGTTTTTACATGAATGAAAATGAAAAACACTCATCTCACATAAAAACCCCCGGCTATTCAAACACGACGATCCAATATAACATATCCAGCAACACATAACATCACATGTCATCAACGTAAGTAAATGTGCGCATCCCAATTGTCGTTGACATATAGCAACGAAACCGGCGATATCACATATTACACTTACGGTCACAGAAAAGAAAGTGTAAAACTACAACAGTTGGAATCCGCAACCTCTTTAGACATCGCATGCCTAATCAAATGAATTCCTTAGACATCGCATGCCTAACAATTATAAACCCCGCATTTTAGTCTCAAAATCGAAAACTCTTTTCAATATCAAGTCGGGCAATTCAACAAGATTCCCGACATCCTGATCGAATGCTCGTCGTAAACTTTAGTGGACGGCCGCGCCCCCGACGCCGTCGACAAAGTGCACCAAGGCGGAACACCACTGAGCACCTGAACGGATGCTTTCGGCGACGGGGTTCTCCTACAGTCACTTGGTCGGGGCTATGGAGCGAGGCTGTCTATTAAGTTTACCCGGCGAGTATCCGTGTACGCTACGTGATTGCGACGGACTTTCGATCGCATCAAAATTCCGTGGCAACCGATCAAGTGAGACTAAAATGCTATGTTTATAACATTCAAATCAGTTATCTCATAACTACTTGTGGATTCCAAGTATTGTATCACATTCCGAATAAGATAGAAAATGTTAAACTTTCCGATCAAACAATCGAACACCCAAGTTTTCCCGAAACAGCTCAACTCATGAAATAAGTTCAAAGACATTCACTTCGTGCCTCAGTACCAACGGTCCAGCCGTAGAAGGGTCAAGCCAACGCCTCACATGTGGCACGCCGTACTGTCCTAAACCCGAAGGTTCAAAGGGCAGTTCAAGACGGTCACATAATCGAGTTAAGGTTTGTTGTCTTCTAGAGGGACCATCACGTTACTTGCACTACTTAGAACGTCTTTAAACCTCGGAAAAATCCAACACTTGGAAATTTTCCGGCAGGGGAAAAGTTGGGTATTTATATCCGGTCGAACTTTTTAACATATTCTAAAATATCCGGAAAGCCACAAAGACAAAGTCTGATAATCCGATCGAATCATCGAATCCCCAAAACAACCCCAGAAAATTCAACCCTTGAATAAATATTAAAAATTCCCATAAAACTCAGCACTGTGAAAGAGGAATTACTGTGCAAAAATGGAAGGCTGACGTCACCAGAGAGCCGCGGAACCGCCGCAGAAGCTAGGCTTCTGCCGCGGTTCCGCCGCATGTTTGAGGTATCATTGGTCAAATTTTGCACCGTAATTCTTATAATTCCCTGCTGAATTTTTTAAGCATTTTTAATCTGGGAAAAACCCAGTTTTTAAAAAATGCACAGAGAGCCGTTTTCGGGTTAGGGTTTTGGTTCGATCGGACTTCAAACTCCGTCTACGCTTCGCCTAAGGCTCTAGCTAGGCTCTGATACCACTGTAGGGTTCCTAGGCACACTAATGAGGTCTCACAAGGCATCAACCATGCCAAATTCAAATTTTACAAGTGCCGAGAAACCCTAATACGGATCGTTAACTAGAATTTTAGGCGGAAAAAGAAACTAGTTAACAACTTAACTAATAGAAAGAGGCTACAACCTTTGTAGATCCGGTTCTCCACCACCATGGCTCCGTGATGAAGTCCCCTCGCTGTCCATAACGGATCCCGGACTCTAGCGTCGGCTTCATCGGAGAAATGGGCGGGCTAGGTCGTCGACTTCGATGCCGAAGATGATCTACGTCGAGGAATCAAAAGATCAAGCTCCCACTTCACCAAGTCATGAAACTTGTGAAGAAAACACCCTATACTACTTGGCAAGAGGTAGAGGATGAAGAAATAGGAAGTGGGTTCACTTTAGAATTGGATTTCTTACTCATTTGCTCAAGTTGCCATTGAAGCTATCAAGCTTTTTTTCTTGAAGAAGAAGAAGAAGAAGAAGATAATATATGATAAGTTATAATAAAATAGAAAAGAAAATGAATTCTTATCATATACAAACCATGGTTAAGTGTAGAGATCATGGTTAAGTGGAATGGTTAGGGTTAAGCATGAGACAAAAGTGGTCAAACTTTCAACACTTCATGAAGCTTCATGAAAGATACAAAGAAAGCCACCATATCAATTTATCCTTTTAATTTCCAAAAATAATAAATGAATAAATGAATGAATAAGCAAAACCCTAATCATCAATTTAACCATGGTTTAGTTCTTTACACTTAACCAAATAAGCATGTATCATCAAACATGATACAATCATGTGCACAAAAGTATATCACATATACAACTTGCACAATTCAAGTGAGAAAATCCATTTAAAGTGAACCAATACTAGTTAATGCAAAGTAATATATCAAATATATAATTATACATTAAATCATTAAATCAACACTTGATTTAACGATCCGGTCATATCGCATATAACCGATTAGTATCCTATGTATCGGCTTACGGAATCAATCCTTGATTCGATAACTAGGTTATATCGCATACAACCTTTCGATACATTCATCACGAGAATGGAATACGGTATCACATACACGCATTATTCTCGGTCCTGCACATATCTCATATGCGCTCCTATTTCGTTTCGCTTGAGCCAGGAAACCTCTGTGTAGGACTCTAAAGACTCGTCAATACGCCGGCAGCAGGTGATGATCATATCAAACACCTACAAGCCGCAAGCGGTCTGCTAAACGTAACGGCCACCCGGGTATTGAGCGATCAGAAGATCGACGAGCAAGCCCGCTCACACTCCTGTGAATCCAACCAGTAACACTTACCGTACAGTCCGGTCTGTCCGTCTGATATGTCGCATATCTCGCCTAAGGGTGGTAAACGTCAGACCCCAATAGCTCGATAAGTCGTGTCGATATGAGGTCTATAACAGTTCGAGAAACTACAGGTAACACTTACCAGTAAATCTCAGCAACCCTGGCCAGGGATTTCCGGTTATAGCCAATCGAACACAGCGCAACATCAACTCCCTATACCGGGAGAGACAAATCCCCTCCTATCGCTCATTGCCTCCATGTGAGTCGGGACTGTACCCAAAAACCACCGTTTTGCACGCCCTCTTGGACGTGGTAAGGTGGAAATCAAAGCACAGTGGGAACCACACAAGACTCTATGACGATCTCGGGTCAACAGACTACTCTGTACCAGTGTCACCAGAGAACTGCCATCTGACGTAAGGTATAATACCATCTGGGAGTTCTCGGTGAGTCCGTCCAGTGTAACCAGTCTTCACTGAGCACCCGTATATCATCTTTGATGTCAAACACCAATGGATATGGGATCATCCATCGCCCATCTGTATGGGTCGAGAAGGTATACGCTAGTCTACTCTGGTATATCGATGCCCCGTCTCGATACACCCACGACTAGGGACCTTGAAGGATGTACTTATGGACTACCATGTCCCCACTAGTATGATCCGCATCATAGTCCAGGTAGTCAAGTACACATCCTAAGGGCTTTACCAACATGTAACAGAGAGACAATCAGTGTACACGTTAAGGTAAAGATCAACCAGATAGCATATTATCATGTCGAGCAAGAAAGTCCTTCCTATATATGTCCAAGCATCCACTACAATATACATCCTATGTATAGTAATGGCCTCTAGGGCATACATATAACTAACAAGGCATGATATGGTCGCTACCTGGAGAGAGAGAGAAGAAAACACTCTGCGTGCGCTCTTGCAAGATCAGATTGGTTATTATTTTATCTAATCAGGATGGCTCCCACTGTTTTTATCAAATCTTCCTTCAAACCCTAAAAGGAAAGACTAGCCGGGATTAATTACACCCTACAACTTCGCCAATCTTTCAGCCAGGCCATTGTAGGTACTTTGAGGGAGGTTCCCCGTGCTTTCGCACGGACCTAATTAAAGTAAACCTCGTTCATAGGCGTAACCCCGTTGACACCTTTCTAGACACCTACTTGATCGGCTAATTGTAATGTGTAAAACTCTCCCAGGAGTAACAATTACTCGCAGTGGGTATCGGGATCCAACTATCTCATAGAAGGTATGCAATCTCATTGCAAATTTCAACACTTGAAATTTCCAATAATTTTTCCTCTAGCACCCTATGACCTTGACGGAGGTCAACAAACCATAGGCTACTAGTCAAGTTCAACCCGTCATTTCTTGATTGAATCAAACCCACCCGCACGACCCTTGACGGAGGTCAACAAGGTTGTACGACTATCCTAATCCAATCTGCATCATATGCATAAGCAGATAAATACTAGTTAGCTACCGCACACTATGCCTTGAAGGAGGTCAACAAACGTAGCACGAATACTAAGTAGGACTTATCTGAAATGACGGAGGGCTACGACAGGTTTTTCTGAAAACCTATTGCGTAATGAACTTGATATCGTTGTAGTATCAAATGATTTTAAAATGGAGTGTTTTTGAGGCTTTTACTAGTTTCGCTAAAGAGGTCACTCCCGGTGAAGGGATCTCGGCTCTTTCCTTATGGAATAAGGTGCAGGATATATCATATATAGCGCTATGCAAAGCAATAACTCCAAAAGAAATCAGAAGACAAACCGAGGGGTGCAGCATCTGCCAGTCATTGCTAAAGGGGTCACTCCCGGTGAAGGGATCTCGGCCCTTTCCTTATCGAATAAGGTGCAGGATGTTCTACAAGGAACACCGCGATGCAAAGCAAGAACTGTAGCTACCTGTTTTTCAAAATTCGATTCCACAACATATTTTAGGTTTTTTTTCTTTCATTAATCACATTAATGAAGTCCCATCATTTACGTCACCTAAACATCACAGATAAATACGACGTACACTTATGCCATCCGCATTCGCCTCGATGTCCCCTCGTGCACCGTTAGGTTAGGTAACTAACGGCAGAGCGGGGCAGGGCTAGCGCGGGTGTAAAACATAAGTAACGTCTATATAATATATCATATATACTATATACAGTATCTATCACAACATATCAAATGATCACATCACAGATATCGCAGCAGAAGAAACATATGAAACATTGGATATACTAGGACGTCCGTGTTTTATTTTGAGCCTCTATAAAACACGGATTCCACGGTCACGATGATTAGCCAAAACCCACACCCCTAGACCCCTACGAGAGCGGCAAGCAACCCTTCCAACTCTAGAGTTAGAAGACCCGGACTCGGCTCCTCAAGTTGGTCTCCCACTGGACTCCAGAACCCGGTTACTTGTGCTCTCCTCCTTGGGTCTAACCTAGTGCGGAAAAGTAAATAATATACAAATGGTGAGATCAACCTCATCCCGGAAGTGCCCCAATAAAAGAATATTACATACAATGAATTTTACATGAATAAAAATAAAAACCCTCATCTCACATAAAACCCCCAGCTATTCAAAACGCGACGATCCAATATAACATATCCAGCAACATATAACATCACATGTCATCAACGTAAGTAAATATGCGTATCCTAATTGTCGTTGACGTATAGCAACAAAACCGGCGATATCACATATTACACTTACGGTCGCAGAAAAGAAAGTGTAAAACTACAACAGTTGGAATCCGCAACCTCCTTAGACATCGCATGCCTAACAATTATAAACCCGACATTTTAGTCTCTATATCGAAAACACTTTTCAATATCTAGTTGGGCAATTCAACAAGATTCCCGATATACTGATCGAATGCTCGTCGCAAACTTTAGTAGACGGCCGCACCCCCGGATGCCGTCGACGAAGTGCACTAAGGCGGAACACCGCTGCCGCGAGCACCCGAACGGATGCTTTTGGCGACGGGGTTCTCCTATAGTCACTTGGTCGGGGCTGTCTATTAATTTTACCCTGTGAGTATCCGCGTACCCTACGTGATTGCGACGGACTTTTGATCGCATCAAAATTCCGTGGCGACCAATCATTTGAGACTAAACTACTATGTTTATAACATCCAAATTAGTTATCTCATAACTACTTGTGGATTCCAAATATTGTATCACATTCCAGATAAATATACAATGTTAAACTTTCCGATCGAATAATCAAACACCCAAGATTTCCCAAATAGTTCTCAACACTTGAAGGGAGTTTAAAAACATCCATCACATGCCACAGTACCAATGGTCCAGCCGTAGAAGGGTCAAGCCAACGCCTCACATGTGGCACGCCGTACTGCCCCAAACCCAAAGGTTCAAAAGGCAGTTCAAGACGGTCACATAATCGAGTTAAGGTTTGTTGTCTTCTAGAGGGTCCATTGCGTAACTTGCACGATTTAGACGTTCTTAAACTACGGAAAAAATCCAACACTTGGAAATTTCCCGGGTCGGGAAAAAGTGAGTTATTGATATCCGTTCGAACTTTTTAATACTTTCTAAATATCAGGAAAACATAACGAATTAAATTTTCCGATCGAATCAGCGAATACAAAATAAACCCCAGATCACTCAACACTTGAGTCAGATAAAAAAATACCCATAAAATATAAGGAATAGTTACAGAAATTACGGCACAAAACTCTGTCCAAAGTTCACTTTTACTGCCGCGGAACCGCCGCCTAGAGTGGGGTGGGACCGCGGTTCCACGGCGGCTGTACGGAAATAGGGGCTCGAATTTTGTGGTAATTCTTAGAATTCCCTGCAGAATTTTTTAGGTATTTTTAATTCTGAAAATAACACAGTTTTAAAAAATGTACAGAGAGGGGGTTAAATTGTCGTTTCCGGGTTCGATCGAGGTTTTAACTTCGTATACACGTCGCCTAATGCTCTAGCTAGGCTCTCATACCACTGTAGGGTTACTAGGCACTCTAACAAGGTTCTACAAGGTATCAACCATGCCCAATTAAAATTTTAGCCGTGCCGAATAACTCTAACCAAGATTTTTGCTAGATAATTAGGGTAACACATGCTAGAAAATAACAATTATCTCTAAGTGAATACAAAATACAACCTTTGTAGATCGGTCCTTCACTTCTTAAGCTCCTTGTAGTCGTCCCTTCGCTGCGATCATCATGCTCCCGGACTCTCGGACGGCTCCATGAGAAGAGGGCAACGGTTTTGCTTGAAGTCTTCGAGGCCGAAGATGATCTACGTCGAGGGAATACGAACTCAAGCTTCTACTTCACTAGCTAGAGAATTAGTGAAGCAAACACCCTAAACTAAAGTGCTAGTCTAGTAGAGGATGATGAAATAGGAAATGGGTACACTTTAGAATTTCTTTTCTCACTTTATATTTCTCTCTTTATCAAACCCTAGAATGAAATTGAAGGAAGAAGAAGATGGGCTCAAAATGAGACTGCAAACTAATCAAGAGAGAGTTAGCTAACCATGGGTGAGTGGGTATCATATACTAACTCATGTAGAGACGTAACCATGGCTAATTATAGTGGCTAGGTTAATTAATATCTTAAGTAAAACAAAACTAGTGGACTAAGTCAATGCAACCATAAGCTTCATGAAGCTTCATGCATGTGAGCTCATTATCCATTTGTTTTTAGAATTACTTTAAATATAAAAACCTAACCAATATAATTATAATGGTGTATGTCTCATACACCCATGTATTGTGTATCAACAACCATGATATAAAATGAACACAAATTAATATATATCACATATATATTAAGTTGTGCATAAGTGAGAAAAACAAATGCTTAAGTGAACCAATGTTAGTTAATGTAAATTAGTATATCACATATACAATTATACACTAAATTATTAAATCAACACTTGACTTAATAATCCGGTTATATCTCATATTACCGACTAACACAAAATGTACCAACTTATCGAATCAACACTTGATTCGATAACCTGGCTATATCTCATATAACCGGCCGATACAATAGTCGCGAGAATAGAATACGATATTACATACACGCATTATTCTCGGTCCCGCAAATATCACATATGCGCTCCTATTTCGTTTTGCCTGAGCTAGTAAAACCTCTATGTAGGATTCTAAAGACTCGTCAATACGCCGGCAGTAGGTGATGATCATATCAAGCACCCACAAGCCGTTAGCGGAACTAGCTGGACGTAATGGCTACCCGGGTATTGAGCGATCAGAAGATCAACAAGCAAGCCCGCTCCAACTCCTGCAAAAAGCCTGACAGTGACACTACCGTACAGTCCGGTCTCCTCGTCTGATATGTCGCAAATCAAGTCTAGGGGTGGTAAACGTCAGACCCCAATAACCGATAATTCATGCCGATATGAGGCTTATAACGGGTTGAGAAACTACTGTTAACACTTACCAGTAAATCTCTAAACCAGCCCTGGCCAGGGACTTCCTTGTTATGGCCAATCGAGCATAGCGCAACATCAACCCCTAATACCGGGAGAGACGAAACCCCTCCTATCGCTCATTGCCTCCATGTGACTCGGGACTGTACCCAAAAACCACCGTTTTACACGCCCTCTTGGACGTGGTAAGGTGGAAATCAAAGCACAGTGGGAATCACACAAGACCCTATGACGATCTCGGGTCTACAGACTAACCTGTACCAGTGTCACCAGAGAACTGCCATCTGACATAAGGTATAATACCATCTGGGAGTTCTCGGCGAGTCCGTCCAGTGTACCCAGTCTACACTGAGCATCCGTATATCATCTCTGATGACAAACACCAATGGATATGGGATCATCCATCGCCCATCTACATGGGTCGAGAAGGTATACGCTAGTCTACTCTGGTATATCGATGCCCCGTCTCGATACAACCACGACTAGGGACCTTGAAGGATGTACTTATGGACTACCATGTCCCCACTAGTATGATCCACATCATAGTCCAGGTAGTCAAGTACACATCCTAAGGGCTTTACCAACATGTGACAGAGAGACAATCAGTGTACACGTTAAGGTAAAGAGTAACCCGATAGCATATTATCATGTCGAGCAAGAAAGTCCTCCCTATATATGTCCAAGCATCCACTACGATATACATCTCATGTATAGTAATGGCCTCTAGGGCATACATATAACTAACAGAATGGGTACACCGAACGGACTCGCCGAGGACTCCTATGTGGTAGTATACCTATCGTCAGATAACAGTCCTCTGGTGACACTGGTACAGGTTAGTCTGTAGACCCGAGATCGTTATAGAGTCTTGTACGGCTCCCACTGTGCTTTGATTTCCTCCCTAACACGCTCAAAGGAGACGTGCAAACAGGTGGATTTTGGGTACAGCCCCGAGTCGCATGGAGGCAATGAGTGATAGGAGGGGTTTCGTCTCTCCCGGTATTGGGGGTTGATGTTGCGCTATGCTCGATTGGCTATAACTGGAAGTCCCTAGCCAAGGCTGCTTATGAGATTTACAGATAAGTGTTATCAGTAGTTTCTCGAACCGTTATAGGCCAGACATCTGCATTACTTATCACGTTACTGGGGTCTGACGTTTACCACCCCTATACATGATATGCGACATATCAGACGAAGAGACCGGACTGTACGGTAGTGTTACTGATAGGCTTCATGGAGACTATGGACAAGCTTGCTTGTTGATCTTCATATCGCTCAATACCCCGGTAGCCGTTACGTCCAGCTAGTACCGCTGACGGCTTGTGGGTGAATGACGTGATCATCACCTACTGCTGGCGTATGGACGGGTCTTTATAGTCCCACACAGAAGTTCCCTGGTTCAAGCGAAACGAAGTAAGACACATATGTGATATTTGTGTGGACCTGATTAAATACGTGTATGTGATACAGTATTGTAATCTGGCATTTATTTGTTATCGGTTCGGTTATATTTGATATAACTAGATTATCGAATCAAGTGTTGATTTGATAATGTGATATTCAGATAAATGATATTAGTCGGTCATATGTGATAAAACCGAATTATTAAATCAAGTGCTGATTTAATAATATGATATATACCATATGTAATATAATTATATCTTAACTAATATCATTAGCTCACTAAATATTATCTTATATGTGTGTGTGTGTGTGTGTGTGTGTGTGTGTAGCATGGCATGATTTCTATTTTTGAGAAAAATAGAAATGAGGTGGAAAATGAGAGCATGGTTACAAGCATGGGATTTATATTTGTTTATTCATCTTGACTCACTATTCAAGCATGATTGCAATTTTATATTGCAAAATTCCATTCTTGAATGAGTGGGGGTCAAGGGTTGCCATTCATTCTTAGTTCATTCTCAACACTTAGCCATTTTCTTGAGTTGCTCCCATGGTTGCTCTCTAGCTTCTTTTTCTTCCTGAATTGCTATAGTTCAAGCTTCAACCCTCACATGTGATGTGAACCATGAAGCTTGAACACAAACTTGTGAGCTTTTAACATCCCCTACTTCACCATCCTACACTTGACTAGCGATCGAGTGTAGCGTGTTTACTACGCTAAAGAGTTTAGCGTAGAGGTAGCTTGAGTTGGAGGGACTTCGCGTGGATCATCTTCGGCACGAAGGTCATCGGAGGAAGTTCGTCCAAAGCCTTATGTAGAGCCTAATGGAGTCGAGAGACTACTACACGGAGCATGTGAAGTGAAGGACTTGATCTTCAAGGATATAGCCTTCTTTCACTTAGCTAGTTTTGTGATGATATCAATCTATACCCTAATATTCTAGCAAAAATCTTGTATAGTCTAACTTAGCACCTAATAAAAATTAAAATTTGGCATGCTTGATGCTACTAAAACCTCATGGTGGTGCTAGGGTCGACTTTCATGGTATCAGAGCCAAGCTAGAATATTAAGGTAGACTATCATAGCTTGTAGCGACGTTAGAAATCCGCCGTTTTTGTCGCGCAAAAACTACCGATAAAAGCAGTTTCCAAAATGACGTTTTGAGTTTTTTGCACACCCCGCGGGCTCACGGTTTGAACCGAGAAGCCGCAGGGCGGAGCATGCACACCCCGGGGACACCCGGGGGGACCAAAGGCCGGACCCACACCACAAGACTACCACAAGGTGGCCTTAGGGGTGGGTGGCCCGAGAGCACCCTAACTGGGTGCTCTCGGGTCTGCCTTCCCCAGGGGCCACTTTGAGGTGGCCCCTGGGGGTGGGTACCCCTCTGAGGCCCCCATTCGATAGTTAATTTTGGGATCTTCGCCTCCGTGAAGATTCGGGCGGGTTTCGAGTTCATTTCGACTCCCGGATTGGCTTAAAACGATCGGTTTTGGAACTTTAGCTCACTGGATTTTTCATGTCTTGGAAAAATTGGTTTAGTTTGCTAATTGCGTGTGGAATTCTAATGTCACGGTTACTTTACAAACTTTGTGATGTGTGATACAATTATTTGAATCCGGATTAGTTAGTTTTATGAAAACTAGTTAGTATATTGTAAACCTAGCCGTTTAGTCTCAATTGATCGATTGCCACGAAGTTTTGATTCGGATCAAAACTCCGTCGCAATTGCGTATTGTACTTGATCACTAAGTCGGGAATCTTGTTGAATTATCAGACAACCAATTGAAAAGGGTTTTCAATTTGAGACTAAAATGCAAGTTTTATAAGTTAGGCATGAAATCCGGAATATGAGATATTCCCGATTTATGATGTCTAAGGATATTGCAGATTCTAATTATTGTAGTTTTCTGTTTTCTTTTCTGCGACCGTAAATCTAATATGTGGGGTATCCCAATCTCGTTGCTATATGTCAACAAGTTTTATGGATACACATATTTTCTTACGTTGATGATATGTGATATCATGTGTTGCTGTTGATATGATTTATTGGATCGTCGTGAAAGAATAGCCGGGGGGTTCTATGTGAGATGAGAGTTTTTATTTTCATTCATGTAAAATCTTTATGTAATATTCTTTTATTGAGCCACTTCCGGGTTGAGGGTGATATCACCATTGTTGTATATTATTTACTTTTCCGCATTAGGATAGACCCAAGGCGGGGAGCACAAGTAACCGGGTTCTAGAGTCCAGTGGGAGACCATCTTAAGGAGTTTAGACTGGGTCTCCTAACTCTAGAATTGACAGTGTTACTTGCCGCTCTCGTAGGGGTCTAGGGATGTGGGTTTGGCTATTCATCACGACCGTGGAATCCGTGTTTTACATTACTGGCTAAATTTAAAACACGGACATGCTAGTATATCCAATGTTTCATATGTTGCTTCTGCTGCTTGATTCTGTGATGTTGATCATATAAATGCGTGAGACGAATGTAATATTATATATATGATATATAATAAACGTTGCTTATGTTTTGCACCCGCGCTAGTCCAGCCCCCACTCTGCCGGTAGTTAAGTAAACTAACGGTGCATGACGGGGCCCTATGGCGAATGCGGATGGCATAAGCGTACGTTCTATTTTCGTTTCATTTTTCTGTAATGTTTAGGAAACATTAATTGATAGGACTTCATTAATGAGATTAATGAAAAGAAAGAAACCTAAAGATGTTGTAGAATCAAGTTTTCAAAAAGGGTAGCTCTAGTTTTTCTTTGCACAGTGGTATTCTTTGATGAGTATCCAGCACCTCATTCGATGAGGAAAGAGCCGAGATCCCTTCACCAGGAGTGAACTCTTTAGCGAAACTAGCAAATGCTACAACCCACTCGGTTTTGTCTTTTGACTGCTTCTTTAGTTCTTTCTTTGCATAGTGGTATTCATGAATATCCAACACCTCATTTGATGAGGAAAGAGCCGAGATCCCTTCACCGGGAGTGACCTCTTTAGTGAAGCAAGCAAAAGCCTAAAAAACACTCCTTTTCTAAATTACTAGATTCTACAACGATATTAAGTTCATTACGCTCATGGTTTTCTTAAAATCCTGCGTAGCCCTTCGTCATTTCAGATAAGTACTATTTAGTATTCATGCTACGTTTGTTGGCCAGCGTCAAGGCGTAGTGTGCGGTAGATGATTAGTACTTATCTGCGGTATGAGATGCGATTGGATTAGGGTAGTCGTACGACTTTGTTGGCCAGTGTCAAGGGTCGTGCGGATGGGTTTAATTCAATCAAGAAATGAACGGGTTGAACTTGACTAGCGGCCTATGATTTGTTGGCCAACATCAAGGTCATAGGAAGCTAGGGGTAAAAACCATTATCGGGAATTTCAAGTGTTGAAATTTGCAATGAGATTGAATACCTTCTATATGATAGTTGGATCCCGATACCCACTGCGATTAAGAGTTACTTCTGGGAGACTTTTGCACTTTACAATTAGCCGATCAAGTAGGTGTCTGGAAAAATGTCAACGGGGTTATGCCTCTAGGGAAACGAGGTTTATTTTAATTAGGTCCGTGTGAAAGCACGGGGAACCTCCCTCGGAGTACCGATACTTGCCTGGCTGAACGATTGGCGAACCTGTAGGGTGTAATTAATCCCGGCTAATCTTACCTTTTAGGGTTTGAAGGAAGATTTGATAAAAACAGTGGGAGCCATCTTGATTAGATAAAATACCCAATCTAATCTTGCAAAGAGTGCATACAAAGTGATTATCCTTCTCTCTCTCTCTCCTGGTAGCGACCAATGAAATGGCTTAATCAAGATAATAATATGGATATTTTGACCGAACCTACTTATTATACCGGGCTAGGTTCCGCTCTGCTTTATGATTGCCATAAGTCTGAGCAAGGAATAGGGGAATATTCGGATTCCCACGCCACCCAAACGAATAATAAACATGTTGATGCATTGTCTTCGGGTGTGTTCGTTACCAAGAACTGTTTCTCGGTTTACTCTACGTCCTGGGTATTGGATACCGGATGAGGATCCCACACATGTAATTTGTTACATGGGCTATAGAAAGGTGGAAAACTGGGAAAGGGTGATATGTCTCTAGTAGTAGGGAATTGTGCAATTGTTGCAGCCAAAGCAGTTGGTAGATATCACCTAGTGTTACCAACTGGTAATACATTGATTCTAAGTGACTGTTATATCATACCAATTATATTGTGAATATTTTCCTAAATCCAGTGTTGATTTGGTAACGTATGTTGTATAATAGTGTATACGTTCTGAATCAAACTACAGTTCTAAACGTACACAACACACACAAGAGGAACAATTTAGAAATGAACGAAGTCTTCTTTAGGCATTATAGACTAGGTCATATCGATGAAACAAGACTAGCTAAAGTTTCATAAGGATGCATATTTGAATCTGTTCGAATTTACATCTTATGAAACTTTCCAGTCATGTCTCAAAGACCAAGGTGACCAAATCTCCGTTTACTGGAAACAGAGAAAGAGCTACTGAACTCTTGGACAGATACATGGTGATGTATGTGGTCCTATGTCTACACATGCCAGGGATGGTTCCGCGTACTTTATTATATTCACCGATGTTCTCTCAAGATACGGACATGTGTTCTTGTTGAAACACAAAACAGAATCTTTTGAGAATATCAAGGAAGATAAGTACGAAGTAGAGAACCAGATGGGTAAAGGTATTCAAATCCTTCGATATGGTCGGGGAGAAGAATACTGGAGCACGGAATTCCGAGACTATTCAAAAGAGAATGAGATTCTTTCTTAGTTTACTCCTCCGTATACACCACATCACAATGGTATATCGGGGTGGAGGAATCGCACCCTATGAGATATGGCACGCTCTATGATGAGTACTGCTGAGTTGCCTATTTCCTTTCAGGGACATGCACTTGAAAAGATGCATACCTATTGAATAGAGTTCCGATCAAATCCCTTTCCTACCACTTCATATGAGATATGGAATGAGAAGATACCATCTCTTAAACGAGTTAAGATATGGGGTTGTCTGGCCTATGTTGAAAAACAAATCCGGACAAGCTCGAGACAAGGTCAGTTCTGTGCAAGTTTGTAGGATATCCCAAACGTTCGCAAGGGTATATCTTCTACCACACTGAGGAACAAAAGGTGTTTTGTTTCTCGACATGCCACCTTTTTAGAAAAGGAATTCTTGATGAAGAAATTAGTGGAGATGAGGTAGAACTGGAAGAAGTTCCAGCTACACAAACTATAACTGACGATTTGGTGGAACCGGAGGATTCAATAGTCCCCGACGAACTGCAGCTACTCCGCAGATCTAGTTGGCTTCCTCATCCACCTGGGAGATACTACAGTTTTCTCGTAGATGGTAGGAGCGAGGATTGCATCATAGAGATGATGACCCAACTAGTTTCGAGCAGGCCATCACAAGTGGAGACTATATGAAATGGCTGGATGCTTTGCGATCTGAGATGGAATCCATGTACACCAACAAAGTATTGACTTTGGATGTTGCTCCTGAAGGGGTAAAACCTATCGAGAGCAAGAGGATCTTTGAGAAAGATAATTTGGTGTAGATAGAAAAGTTGAGACTTTCAAAGCTATGTTTAAGTCCATCAGGATCCTACTTGCCATTGCTGCATACCATGACCATGAAATCTGGCAGACTGCACGTCAAAACCGCTTTTCTAAATGGTGATTTAGAAGAGAGCGTATATGACACTGCCAGAGGGCTTCGTAGACAGTAGGAGCAGCGGAAGCATGTGCAAGCTGCTTAAATCCATCTACGGGTTAAAGCAAGGTATCGCGGAGATGGAACATCTGTTTTAATGAAGCTGTCAGAGAGTTTGACTTCATCAAAAAGGTAGATGAACCATGTATAAATAAGAAGGTTGTAGAGAGTATGGTTGTCTTCCTCGTATTGTACGTGAATGACATACTCTTGATAGGAAACGATGTTCCTATGATACACTCGGTCAAGCTCCTCTTATCACACAGGTTCTCCATGAAAGATATAACTGATGCCTCCTACATCCTGGGGATATAGATCTATAGAGATAGATCTAAATGGATTTGGGATTGTCCCAATCCAGGTACATAGACACCATGCTAAAGGGGTTTAGTATGGATGATTCTAAGCGTGGTAATGTACCCGCTTGTTCAAGAATCACTCTCTCCAAAGAGATGTCTCTCGAGACTGATTTGGAGAGGGCTCACATACAAGGAATGCCTTATGCTTTGGCAGATGGGTCAATCATGTATGCGATGTTATGTACCAGACCAGATGTAGATTAATCACTAGGTATAGTGAATAAGTATCGAAAAGATCTTTGGGAAAACCACTGGACAGCTGAAGAACATTCTCAAGTGCTTGAGATGGACTAAAAAGATGTTCTTAGTGTATAGTAACGGTGAACTCCAGATGTAGTCCTTTACCGATTCGAGCTTCCAGAGTGACAAGAGCGACTGAAAGTCAGTCTCGGGTTTTGTCTTCACCCTCAGTGGAGGGACGGTATGTTGGAAGGGTTCTAAGCTATATACCATAGCAGACTCTTTGATAGAGGCTAATTACTTCGCTACCAACGATTGCTGCCAAAGAGGTTGTCTGGATGAAAAAGTTCATGTGATGAACTTTGTTCCTACCATTGAGCATCCAATACCTGTGTATTGTGATGACAATAGAGTTGTGGCTTTGGCGTAGGAACCCTGGTCCCGTTAGCGATCCAGACAAATTCTAAGATAGTATGACCTGATCAGGGAGATAGTTGATCTCCGGGAGATCGAGGTCAGGAGAGTTGACACAGAGGATAACACAGCGGATCCACTCACCGAGGCCATTCCCCAGATGCTATTCGAGAGACTTTTGGGACGTTGGGTATGAGATACTACAACAACTGGCCTTAGTGCAAGTGGGAGATTGTTAGGAATATGTATGCCCTAGAGGCCATTATTGATGATATAGTGGATGCTTGGACATATATATAGAGGACTTTCTTGCTCGACATAATAGTATGCTATCAGGTTACGTTTATCTTAACATATAGACTGGTATTTATACTGTCTATCTCTTACATGTTGATAAAGCCCTTAGGATATGTACTTGACTACCAGGACTAAGATGAGATCATACTAGTGGGGCCAGGGTGGTCCAAAAGTACATCTTTTAATCAGTTCCTAGTCGAGGGAATATTGAGACTAGGGTATCGATATTCCAGAGTAGACTAGTGTATACGTTTCTTGTCCCTTAGAGGGCGATGGCTGATCCTACAGCCATTGGTGTGTGACATCAAAGATTGTACACAGGTGCTCATTAGAGAATGGGTACACCGAGCGGACTCGCCGAGGACTCCTATGTGGTAGTATACCTATCGTCAGATAGCATCCTCTGGTGACACTGGTACAGGTTAGTCTGTAGACCCGAGATCGTCATAGAGTCTTATACGGCTCCCACTGTGCTTTGATTTCCTCCCTACCACGCTCAAAGGAGACGTGCAAACAGGTGGATTTTGGGTACAGTCCCGAATCGCATGGAGGCAATGAGCGATAGAAGGGGTTTCGTCTCTCCCAGTATTGGGGGTTGATGTTGCGCTATGCTCGATTGGTTATAACTGAAAGTCCCTGGCTAGGGATGCTTTTAAGATTTACTGATAAGTGTTATCAGTAGTTTATCCTAAGGGCTTTATCAACATGTAAGAGACAGACAGTATAAATACCAGTCTACATGTTAAGATAAAGGTAACCTGATAGCATACTATCATGTCGAGCAAGAAAGTCCTCTATATATATGTCCAAGCATCCACTATATCATCAATAATGGCCTCTAGGACTATGATGAGATCATACTAGTAGGGCCAGGGTGGTCCAAAAGTACATCCTTTAATCAGTTCCTAGTCGAGGGAATATCGAGACTAGGGCATCGATATTCCATAGTAGACTAGTGTGTACGTTTCTTGTCCCTTACAGGGCGATGGATGATCCCACAGCCATTGGTGTGTGACATCAAAGATTGCATACAGTTGCTCATTAGAGAATGGGTACACTGAACGGACTCGCCGAGGACTCCTATGTGGTAGTATACCTATCGTCAGATAGCAGTCCTCTGGTGACACTAGTACAGGTTAGTCTGTAGACCCGAGATCGTCATAGAGTCTTGTACGGCTCCCACTGTGCTTTGATTTCCTCCCTACTACGCTCAAAGGAGACGTGCAAACATGTGGATTTTGGGTACAGTCCTGAGTCGCATGGAGGCAATGAGCGATAGGAGGGGTTTCGTCTCTCCCGGTATTGGGGGTTGATGTTGCGCTATACTCGATTGGCTATAACTGGAAGTCCCTGGCCAACGCTGCTTATGAGATTTACTGATAAATGTTATCAGTAGTTTCTCGAACTGTTATAGGCCAGACATCAGCATGACTTATCACGTTACTGGGGTCTGACGTTTACCACCCCTATACATGATATGTGACATATCAGACAAAGAGACCAGACTGTACGGTAGCGTTACTGATAAGCTTCATAGAGACTATGGACAAGCTTGCTTTTTGATCTTCATATCGCTCAATACCCGGGTAGCCGTTACGTCCAGCTAGTACCGCTTATGGCTTGTGGGTGACTGATGTGATCATCACCTACTCTGGCGTATTGACGAGTCTTTAGAGTCCCACACCGAAGTTCCCTGGTTCAAGCGAAACTAAGTAGGACACATATGTGATATGTGTGTGGGCCTGATTAAATACGTGTATGTGATATAGTATTGTAATATGGTAGTTATCTTTTATCAGTTCGGTTATATGTGATATAACCAAATCGTCGAATCATGTGTTGATTTGATAATGTGATATTTAGATAAATGATATTAGTCGGTCATATGTGATATAACCAGATTATTAAATCTAGTGTTGATTTAATAATGTGATATATATTATATGTGATATAATTATATCTTAACTAATATCATTAGCTCACTAAATATTTTCTTATATGTATTAATATATATATATATATGATATATATATATATATATATAAATATATATATGTAGCATGTTATGATTTCTATTTTTGAGAAAAATAAAAATGAGGTGGAAAATGATAGCATGGTTGCAGCATGAGATTTATATTTTTATATTCATCTTGACTCACTATTCAAGCATGGTTGCAATTTTATATTGCAAAATTCCATTCTTGAATGAGTGGGGGTCAAGGGTTGCCATTCATTCTTAGCTCATTCTCAACACTTAGCCATTTTCTTGAGTTGCTCCCATGGTTGCTCTCTAGCTTCTTCTTCTTCCTCAATTGTTATAGTTCAAGCTTCAACCCTCACATGTGATGTGAACCATGAAGCTTGAACACAAACTTGTGAGCTTTTAACATCCCCTACTTCACCATCCTACACTTGACTAGCAATCGAGTGTAGCGTGTTTACTACGCTAAAGAGTTTAGTGTAGAGATAGCTTGAGTTAGAGGGACTTCACGTGGATCATCTTCGGCACGAAGGTCATCGGAGGAAGTTCATCCAAAGCCTCAAGTGGAGCCTAGTGGAGTCGCGGGACTACTATACGGAGCATTTGAAGTGAAGGACTTGATCTTCAAGGGTATAACCTTCTTTCACTTAGCTAGTTTTGTGATGATATCAATCTAAACCCTAATATTCTAGCAATGATCTTCTATAGTCTAACTTAGCACCTAATAAAAATTAAAATTTGGCATGCTTGATGCTACTAAAACCTCATGGTGGTGCTAGGGTCTACTTTCAGTGGTTAGGTAGAAGTCAAAGTATATTGGAAATACACACAAGTCACTATGACGATCTCAGGTTAAAAAACTGCCTTGTACCATTGTCACCAGATAATTGCTATCTGACAATAGGTATAATACAACCTACGAGTTCTCGGTGCGTCCATTCGGTGTACTCATTCTCCAATGAGCATTTGTATACAATTTTCGGTGTCAAATACCAATAGCCATGGAACCAGCCACCCCCCGTCGGGGTCAAGAAACTTATACACTGTTAGTTTGCTATGCACATTTTGTTACAATTTAAAACATAGCGAAAGCAATAATTTTGAAATTCAAGAGAGCAATACCAAGCAAACAAAGAATCATGAGCAAAGACTACAACTTGGTGCAAACCAAGAGAGCTATTCTAAAGGTTTTTTGTGCTACAACCTTTGTAGCGCATTAGCCATCTCTCCTTGAACTCCGGCTTTTTTCCACTAGGTCCAGAACAAGCTCGCCCGGTGATCTCCTCGCCAAAGATGATCCACCTTGAGATAACTCCAATACATGCTTTAGTGTCAAATGATCATATCATAATGAAGCAACTCACTAATCAAACTTGCTAAGAATGATTAGTAAGTGATGTAGAATTATTTTGCTCACTAATTTCTTCTCATTTCTTTTCACTCCTCACTTAAGAAAAACTCAAAAGAGAGGATGAAGGCATAGAATGGTTAAGGGTTCAACCATGAGAACTAAAGATATGTATGCTTATTTTTCAAAGTAAAACAAGAATGAGTCATATGTTTTAGCACAAAACTAAGGAATGACTCATTTTCTTTTATTCATAAAAATAAATAAATATTTTTGTTCTAATCTTTAATCCTCTATGATTCTTATTTATTCAACTTGTATGTGTAAACACACATGACAAAGTGTATAAATAATATTTATATCAAATATAAATATTATTAAAAAGAAGAAATAATAAACTGAACATGATATTAGTTTAATATATATCTATACCATATATAAATATATATCTAATTACTAAATCAACACTTGATTTAACAATCCGGTTATATCATATATGAACCGGCTAATATCATTAAATATCCGATTAAAATACGTGTATCACATACACATGTTTAATCGAACTCCTGCACGTATCCTTATACGTGCTCTATATCGTTTCGCCTGTGCTGGGAAACCTCTATGTGGGACTCTAAAGACTCGATAATACGCTGGCAGTAGCTTAGGATCATATCCATAGCCCACAAGCATGTCAGCGATACTAGCTGCATGTAACGACTACCTAGGTATTGACCGAAAGAAGGTCAACGAGCAAGCTTATCCGAACCCTGCAAAGTCTATCAGTGACAATCACCGTACAGTCCAGTTTCTTAATCTAAGAGTGTCGCATACCGGGTCTGGGAGGTGGAAACCGTTAGACTCCCAATAACCCGATAAGTCGTGTCGATCATAAACTCATAATGTAACATTTCAAAAAAATAAAATATTATTTTTGGGAATTTTTATAATGTAATATTATTTTATTGAATATTTTAATATTTCGGTATTATTAAATATAAATAAATGGGAAAAATTTTGGAAAAATTATAGAAGATTCTAAAATGGGGTATTTTATGGAATTATGTCATTTTTAAGCTTTTATGGTTAATTATATGCTAATTTAGTGTTAATCGCGATTAAAAATCGCTAATTGGATTTTTGGCATTTTTTTGCAAAAATGTGCACATATCATTTTTCCACACTTGTTATATGTTTTGGGGTATGGATGCTTAGGGTTTGCCATTGGGTGAGAAGGAAAAGAAAAAGAAAAGAAAAGATAAAGGTATCATGATTATGAGAGAGAGAGAGTAGAATAGGTCAACTTTCATTAAACCATGCCTCCCCCATCATTTCATCACCTCATTTCTCTCTCCTTCTCCATGAGAGCTGCTGCTGCTCATGCTCCTCTTCTCACTTCCCTCCTCTTCAATCCCCAAAAACATCTTGAATCCAACCCCGAAACCCCATTTCCTCTTCACAAAACATGCTCACAAGCTCGAGAGGATCGCAATTGACTAAGAAAGAGGGGATCTTGAGGACTTTGAGCAACTCAAGAATTTTCTTGAGTTGCCAAAGAAGGTAATTTCTGGACCCTACAGTAGTATTTCAATTTCCTTGTGCATCTATGCTAGTTTCATATCGATATTGTGTTGTTTGTGGACTTTGGAGAATTCAAGTTAGGGTTTAGGGTGGATCTGAAATAAAAAGTGAAATTGAGGCTTGTGGTGACCTTAGAACCCCTGGTGTGATATTGTTTTAGACCCAAAACTGGAACTGAAACCAGAATACAGATTTATGAGACGATGTCGGTGAAAAACTGTGAATCCGTGATCGTATTTAGGAATCTGCTATCACTCCGAGAACCCAAAAATAAAATTGAGTTGACAGTGAGATGTGCAGGCACCCTGAAACAACCACACCAAACCCTAGCCCCCAACTCCAATTCCCGGCCGCAAATTTATCCATTCTGGCCGCAATTTGCGGCCAGACCATGGTGGATTTGCCTCGTTTTTGTTTTGGTGCCCCCTTACCAGTAGTTTAGACCCCTGGCACATGTAGATTTGTCTAATTTGACCTAGGGTGGAATCTGAAGCCTATTTCCTTAGTTGCTGTTTTGGATTCGTATTTCCGTATTCCGTATTTTTAATTCTGAATTTGTGTATTGCGTTTTACCTCGAATACTTGGCGTTTGTACGACGATATCGAGGATTGATTGATGGTTTTGAAGGCGTGCCCGTAGGTTCTAACCTATAGACCCCTTATCGTATCATTTTGGGTTTCGTGTGCCATTTTAGATATGATTTGGTTTTAATGCGCATTACGATACTTTGACGTGTAGGTATCCCATGAAGACTTCAGGACGACAAGCAAGAGCATGGTGACATCGACAAATGAAGACGCAAGGTGAGTAGATTATATCTACAGGGGGAAGTCGGGTAGATGGCATATAGCACCCCCGCGGTCCGTAGTATATATACTATATATTTATGATAGTTAAAGTGTGTCATGGATATTGTGTTAGGTGTATTATGGATAGTTTAGGGTTAATAGTAACTAGAGTAGTTCATAGTCGCGAACCCTAGAATAGATTTATACCTACACGCACACCCTTGCATATTCATTATACTTTCACTGTGTTTGATGGATAGTGGATGACTTTGGAGTTGAGTCGATAATATTGGGCTTTGTGCCACGAGATCGGTGATTTGATATGATTCGTATTTGGGATACGACATGTGATCTCTAGTAGGCCTTTGGACGTGTGCTTACACACGCAGTGATAGATGGTATCGATTGTACTAGACTTAGATCAGTACCCAGATTATATGATATAAGGATAGTGATACCTGATATGTGGTGAGATAATGTGATCTTGACCCATACCCAGCTATTGGGATGCCGTACGACGATTTATCGTACGAGCCTATATTGATGATAGATCCGCACTCATGACTCGAGGATGTCTTACGATATACTGTATCGTACGCGATATTATTGAGGCGGGATCACCGACTATTATATCTATATATATATCGACTCAGATTTAGGTGGTTTCCATACCCCTCCCAATTGACTTGATACTTAGATCTGTAGTTTGCATAGTAGATGTTAGACTAGACCCGAGTCATACCTATTTCAAAAACTACGAATCAGGAATATCTTAAAGACAAGTAAAGGGATTCTACGGGTATTTTCAAAGACGTATCTTTCTTAAAAACACCGTAGCCCTTATTTTACTAAAAATCCTGATTCATCTTATTTCAAATGGCATAACTGTATGACATATACATACGGATGTAGATTCTTTACTGTTGCGTTGATTATTCGATTTCCGCATATTCATGCCATTCACATCGCTTTGCATGTGTTTATTGCTATATTACCATCATGCTGTTAGAACACCAGCACCATTATCGATGATGCATATGTTCCATGTACACTTGCTTGCCGGCTCACACACTTCATCATCGATAATTGCCATGTCACTACATCGTAGTATTATTGCATCAGGATATGACCTTGTATGTGCATACTATTATTCCATGTTGCATGATATCCTGTCATACTTGCATTTCATTTATATGTCACACACATCATGCTTTCTGATTATACGCATCAAGATATTCGTTTTCATGATATTTCTGGATTTGGGAACCGGGGATAATTTCAAAGGAAAGTATGTACTTATTCTAAAAACCAGGTTTCCTTGATATGATATTTGCGCTGTCACCATGAGATTTATCGGTTCTGATTTTGTACCCCGTACGAGGGGTGGGTGCTGTATGAGGGTACATGGTGGGGCCTGATATATGAGAGAGTGGGCTGACCCGGACTGACGGATGCCAAATATATGAGAGAGTGGGCTGTCACGGACTGACGGATGCCCGATATATGAGAGAGTGGGCTGACCCGGACTGACGGATGCCCGATATATGAGAGAGTGGGCTGACCCGGACTGACGGATGCCCGATATATGAGAGAGTGGGCTAACCCGGACAGACGGAAGCCCGATATATGAGGATTTACGTGCCGATGCTAGGCACAGGTTTCATGATGTTTTCCATGATTTTGATTATATCCTCATATTTACATGCATGATGCTTATTTTCATTGGGTGACGGGTGGACGGGATCCACGGTTATACAGACCTTGATCACATATATACTTTTATTACATTGATCATACTTCATTTGTGTATATAACAGGGTATGAGGGCGCTGTTATATATACCCTTACACCAATATTAGTGGAATGGGACGCTAATATATGTGTATTGATATTCATTTTGATACTTCATCATATTTATTTCATGCAGACATACCTTATATTTATGACATGTTATTACCTGAGGCATTGGCACGAGTATTTGGCACTACCTACATGTTTAGATGTTACATTGCCACCTTACCATGCTTCAGGCTTACCCTTTGAGGTTTATATATCTGATCGTATTGATCTAGGTGTATGTCATGCATTCGATTTCTGCTTATAGATGTTTTCTATTCAGGAGCTGGCAACTCACCCCCGTTGTGCCACAGTTCTTGTAGGTTTTTGCCGTACAGATTCCATAGCGGCATTTCTGGCACACTGCTTCCATATGGGTGACTTGCTTGGGTAGGTGGGTTCTTTTGTATCAGAACCGCCATTGTACCTGTACTATTCATTTGTATCTAGAAATTCCATCAACCAAAACTTGTATATTGTTTCAGACTTAGACACTAGCGATGTATTATTTCGATCTTAGAGTCGCGTGTAGCAGTATTACGGTTTTCATGTTATTATGAGTTTTCTTTTGAGTTTTGATCCTCGCCATTCGGTGTTGTATATTATATTGCTTGTGTGATTGTGACCGTCGATTGACGAAGAGCTAGCTCCCGCTTGGGGATGCCTTTTATCATTGCATATATATATTGTGCTTGTTGTACCCCGTTCGGGGCCAGTATTAACAAAGGAAACTCTGCCGAAATTTTTAGAAAAGATTATACATTTTAAAGAAAAATGCATTTTCGGCTTAGTTATTTAAAAACCTTGACTTCGAAACATGTTTTCTTCACTTCTTTAAACTAGTTTTCTTTATTTACTCCTTAAATTGATTTTAGATTTCTGGGCTTTTGGCTTACTTGGATAAGATGGGGTCCTATAGACTTCATATGATTCAAGTGCCAGTCACGAGCTATTTCGGGTCGTGACAAAGTTGGTATCAGAGCACTAGGTTGACCTTGGTTCGAGTCTAAGTTTGACTATGTGGAGCCTAGGGCGTCTATATATATACGGAACTTAGGCTTGACCTTACGGAACTTAGATTTAGTCGATGGGCTATTAGACCCGAACTTCCGTCGTGTAGGATGACCCTTGGTTGATGGAATATGTGACTAAAGTAGAGTGACGTACCGTGGGTATGTTCCGCGGCATACTAACGATACGTTACTCCGCTTAAGGAACTTTATGATGTACATATTTTCGAGATCAGTGATTGTCTTCATATCCATGATTATACATCCATTTGAGATCCTCGATTCTATTAGTTCTATGATCATACTTTCATTGATGCTATTCCTTCTTATGATCATGTATTCATTCTGGATCTGTTGTTTTCTTTCTTGCCATTGATCTGCTCTCTTCGATACTCGATTGAGGTTCCTGTCGCCATTGTTGAGTGCAGTTGAGCTGCTGCTAGTGTTATGGTCAGGGCGAGCTCGTCTGGTACGAAGGCTGACCATTGTGTTTTCTGCTGACATGGGAACGTCTCGAGTTAGTATTGATGATTGTGACCTCTTGTTGAGGCGAGTGCTTGGTTTTACACCGGATGATCGGGCCACTGTTAGAGTTTCCAGTTGAGAGAGGACTGTTGATGTACAACATACCTCAGAGAATATGATGTCGCCTACCGTGCAGACAGATGGACCAGCTGTTGC
This sequence comes from Agapanthus africanus, assembly GCA_030015575.1. Classification (NCBI taxonomy): domain Eukaryota; kingdom Viridiplantae; phylum Streptophyta; class Magnoliopsida; order Asparagales; family Amaryllidaceae; genus Agapanthus; species Agapanthus africanus. Next base: position 493,323,442 of record JASDDO010000019.1, on the reverse strand, counting down.
TGAGATTGATAGGATGTCGCTTCCGGAGCTTACGAGCTGAGATCGCCGGAGCTTCCAGGAAGATATGAGACAGATGATAGCTTGTCTACCCGATTTGAGAGACGAAGGTGATTCGTCCGATTTATGCGCCGAAGCAGGCCCAGTTGAGTTGAAGATTTCCAGTGTGGAGAGTCTTACTCAGATCTAGAGCAGACCGATGTTGAGATGACCACCAATGTATCGCCTGTCCTGGAGGATTGAGGCACTGTTCAGCGTACAGACGAGTGAGCCAGTTGTTGCAGCAAACGACGAGATATCACCCAGATGATTGGAGCTACTGCAGCGTGAGTATATACTTAGAGATATGTTGGAAGGTCGCTAGTCACCCGAGGATGAATGACTAGGACATGTGGTTCGTTCGCTTACCGATGCAAGGTCATCAGATAGATTGATTCCAGCTAGAGACGACTTCACGCAGATTCGTTGAGAGTCGATAGAGACGATCGAATGTCAGGAGCCCATTTTCTAAGTTTAAAGTATTCGGAAAGACATGCAAGTGATTCTATGGACCCTCTAGAAGAATGAAACCCTAACTCGACTAAATGACCGTGTGAAAGCCTTTGAACCTTAGGGTTTGCGGCAGTTCCGCGGCGCCATTAGTGAGGCTTGGCTTTGCCCTTCTAGGCACACTCATGAGGTTCCACAAGGCATCAACCATGCCAAATTCTAAAATTTATGTGCCGAGAAACCCTATTCAAGATCGTTAACTAGAGATTAGGCGAAAAAAACAAGCAAGCAAACTACTTTGCTACTAAGTGAAAGGGACTACAACCTTTGTAGATCCGGTCCTCCACTTCTTTAGCTCCGTGATGTCGTCCCTCCGCTGCTATCAACCGGATCCCGGACTCTAGCATTGGTTTCATCGGAGAAATGATCGGGCTAGGTCATTGACTTCGATGCCGAAGATGATCTACGTCGAGACGACTCAAACTCAAGCTCCATCTTCACTTGGTCATGAACCTTGTGTAGAAAACACCCTATACAACATGGCAAGTGGTAGAGGATGAAGATATAGGAAGTGGGTTCACTTTGGATTTGGATTTCTCACTTGATTTCAACACTTGAAATTTTTCAAGAAAGCTTTCTCCACTTCATGAAGAAGATGAAGAAGAAGCAAAAGAAAAGAATTATCTAAAAATGAATTAGCCAGTGAAGACTTATCATAATGCAACCATGGGTGAGTAAACTCATATAGAGAATAAACCAGGGTTTAGGTTGATGGTTAGGTTAAAGCATAAAACAAAATGGTTAGACTTTTCAAAGATTCTTAAAATGCTTCATGAAGCTTCAAGAATAAAAACAAAGAAAGCCACCATTTTATTTTTGCTAAAAATAAATAAATAAAATAAATAAATAAGTTAAAACCCTAACCATTAACCTAAACATGGTTTAAAGCATACACACACCAAAGTTTGCATGTATCATCAAGCATGATACAAACTAGTGCACACAAATATATCACATATACTACTTGTGCACATCAAGTGAGAAAATCAATCTTAAGTGAACAAATACTAGTTAATGTAAAGTAATATATCAAATATATAATTATACATTAAATCATTAAATCAACACTTGATTTAATGATCCGGTCATATCGCATATAACCAACTAATATCAAGTGTATCAATATATCGAATCAACATTTGATTCGGTAACCCGGCTATATCTCATATACCCGTCCGACGATACAAATCGCGAGAATAGAATTCAGTATCACATACTGGTATTATTCTCGGTCCCGCACATATCTCATATGCGCTCCTATTTCTTTTCGCTTGAGCCAGGAAACCTCTGTGTAGGACACTAAAGACTCGTCAATACACCGGCAGCAGGCGATGATCATATCAAACACCCATAAGCTGCAAGCGGTCTGCTAAACGTAACGGCCACCCGGGTATTGAGCGATCAGAAGATCAACGAGCAAGCCCGCTCACACTCCTGTGAATCCAACCAGTAACACTTACCGTACAGTCCGGTCTGTTCGTCTGATATGTCGCATATCTCGTCTAGGGGTGGTAAACGTCAGACCCCAATAACGCGATAAGTCGTGTCGATATGAGGCTCATAACGGGTCGAGAAACTACTGGTAACACTTACCAGTAAATCTCTAAAGCAGCCTTGGCCAAGGACTTCCTGTTATAGCCAATCGAGCACAGCGCAACATCAACTCCCTATACCGGGAGAGACGAAATCCCTTCTATCGCTCATTGCCTCCATGTGATTCGGGACTGTACCCAAAAACCACCGTTTTGCACGCCCTCTTGGACGTGGTAAGGTGAAAATCAAAGCACGGTGGGAATCACACAAGACTTTATGACGATCTCGGGTCTACAGACTAACCTGTACCAGTATCACCAGAGAACTGCCATCTGACGTAAGGTATAATACCATCTGGGAGTTCTCGGCGAGTCCGTCTAGTGTACCCAGTCTCCACTGAGCACCCGTATATCATCTCTGATGTCAAACACCAATGGATATGGGATCATCCATCGCCCATCTATATGGGTCGAGAAGCTACACGCTAGTCTACTCTGGTATTTCGATGCCCCCTCTCGATACACCCACGACTAGGGAACTTGAAGGATGTACTTATGGACTACCATGTCCCCACTAGTATGATCCGCATCTTAGTCCAGGTAGTCAAGTACACATCCTAAGGGCTTTACCAACATGTAACAGAGAGACAATCAGTGTACACGTTAAGGTAAAGAGTAACCAGATAGCATACTATCATGTCGAGCAAGAAAGTCATCCTTATATATGTCCAAGCATCCACTACAATATACATCCTATGTTTAGTAATGGCCTCTAGGGCATACATATAACTAACAATCTCCCACTTGCACTAGGGCCATCTGATAGCAGTGGTTGTAGTATCTCATACTCAACCATCCCATAAAAGTCTCTCTTTGGGAAAAGGCCTTTGTGAGTGGATCCGCCGCGTTATCCTCCGAGTCTTCTCTCCTAACCTCGATCCTCTGGAGATCAACCATCTCCACGATCAGGTGATACTGCCTATGTATATGTCTGGATCACTGATGGGACGGGCGTTCCTAGGCATAAGCCACAACTCCATTGTCACACAATGGGAGGAACGAAGTTCATCTCATGAACTAATATACACCCAGACTGCCTCTTTGGTAGCATCTTTGGTAGCGATGTATCCAGCCTTTATCGTCTAGTATGCCACGGTATCTAGCTCGGAACTCTTCCAACATACCGTCCCTCCACTGAGGGTAAAAACAATGCCTGCGACTGACATTTAGTCGTCCTTATCACCCTGGAACCTTTCCAGTGATTTTCCCCAGGATCAATTGATACCATTTCACTACAACTAGTGAGTATCCTAACATCCAATTAGATCTATCTCATAGATCTAAAACCCATGATTTAGTAGGTATCACTTTGATCCTATATAGAGAATCCTTATGATAAGCGGAGATTGACCGAGCGTAGCATAGGAAACTCCTTCCCAATCAAGAGTATGTCATCCACGTACTCTACGAGGATCATCACCATACTCCATACTATCTTTTTGTATATAGAAGGTTCATCTACCATTTTGATGAAGTCAAACTCTTTGACTAACTCATCAAAATAAATGTTCCAACTCCGCGATGCCTGCTTTATCACATAAAGCATCTTTCACACGTTTCCGTTGCTCCCACTGTCTACGAAGCCCTCTGACTGTGTACTTATAGAATCTCTCTTCTAAATCATTATTTAGAAAAGCAGTCATGACACCCAACCGCCAGATATCGTAGTCATGGTATGTAGCCGTGGTAAGTAGGATCTGGATGGACTTAAGCATAGACCCCAGAAAAGGTTTCATCATTAGCCACAACTGGTCCATGATGTGAACCTTTAACAAGTCTAGCTTTGAAAGTCTCAACTTTTCCATGTACACCAAGTAATCTTCTCAAGATATACTTGCTCCTGATGGGGATTTAACCCTTCAGATAAAGCAACCAAAGTCCATACTTTGTTGGTGTATATGGATTCCATCTCAGATCGATAAGCATCCAGCCATTCTTACAGAGTCTCACTCCTGACAGCCTGCTCGAAACTAGTTGGGTCATCATCTCATGATGCAATCCCCGCTGCCACTGTCATAGAGAAACCGAAGTATCTCTTAGGTGGGTGAGGAACCCTACTAGATCAGCGGAGAGGCTGAGATTCGTTGGAAACTGTTGAATCCTTCGGTTCTACCAAATCATCAGCTGCAGTTTGTATAGCTGGAATATTTCCAGTTCTACATAACAGACCTTTCCTCGAGCTTGTCCAGATTTTGCCTTTTAGACATAGGCCGGACAACCCCAAATCTTAACAAACTTAAGATGTGGGCACTTCCCTTTCCATATCACATATGATGTGGTAGACAACTGATTTGATTCGAACGCTATTCAACAGGTATGTAGCTTCTCAAGTGCATAACTCCCAAAAGGAAATAGGAAACTCAGTAGTACTCATCATAGAGCACACCATATTAAATAGGGTGCTATTGCTCCGCCCCGATATACCATTATGCCATGGTGTATACGAAGGAGTAATGCTGAGAGAGAATCTCATTCTCCTTTAGAATAGTCCAGGAATTCCGTGCTCAGGTATTCTCCTCCTTGATCACATCAAAGGACATAATACTTTTACCCGTTTTGGTTCTCTACTTCTAACTTATATTCTATGAATATCTCAAAAGTTTCGGACTTATGTTTCAACAGGAACATATGGCTGAATCTTGAGAGATCATCAGAGAATGTAATGAAGTACAAATAACCGGTCCTGGCATGTGTAGACAGGGGACCTTACATATATCAACATGTATCAATCCCAAGAGTTTACTAACTCTTTCTCTGTTTCCAGTAAACGGAGCTATGGTCATCTTATCTTTGTGACATGACTGGCAAGTTTCACAGGATGTAAATTCAAACTGATTTAAATATGCATCTATATGTAACTTCAGCTAGTCAGGTCGCATTGATATGACCTAGTCTACAATACCTCAAGAAGGATTCGTTCATTTCTGAACTCTTCCTCTTGTGTGTGTTCTATATACTAAGAACTGTGGTTTGATTTAGAACGTCAATGCTTTTAGATAACGTGCCTGAACCGATCAACTCTTGATATAGGAAATGTTCAAAATATTATCCAATCAATACAAAATTGTATCCTTCTTTATCTAAATAAAGAGACTGATATGATTTTGTATATCAGGTTCGGTATCTAATAACATTTGTTCAGAATCAATGTATTCTGGTAATACAGGGTGACAGTGACCAACAGACTTGGCTGCAACACTTGCACCATTTTCTGCCTCATGAAACTTATCACCCGTTCTCAGTTCCCTACCTTTCTGTAGCCCTATGTAATAGATTACATATCTGGGATCCTGATCCGGTATCAGATACCCAGGATGCAGAGGATACTGAGAAATAGTTCTATGTAATGAACACACTCGAAGATGATGCATCGGTATGCACTTTCTTTGTTTGGGTGGCATGGGAATTATGGTAATCCCTAATTTCCTGCTCTTTCTTATAACAATTATAAGTTGGAGTGGGACCAACGTTCCCCAGCTCAGTATAACAAGCGGGTTCGGTCAATACATCCATATTATTATCTTGATTAAGGCGTGACATGATCGCTACCTGGAGAGAGAGAGAAGAAAATACTCAGCGTATGCTCTTGCAAGATCAGATTGGTTATTTATTTTATGTAATCAGGATGGCTCCCACTGTTTTTATCAAATCTTCCTTCAAACCCTAAAAGGAAAGACTAGCCGGGATTAATTACACGCTACAAGTTCGCCAATCTTTCAGCCAGGCCAGTGTCGGTACTTTGAGGGAGGTTTCCCGTGCTTTCGCACGGACCTAATTAATGTAAACCTCGTTTTCCCATAGGTGTAACCCCGTTGACACCTTTCTAGACACCTACTTGATCGCTTAATTGTAATGTGTAAAACTCTCCCAGGAGTAACAATTACTCGCAGTGGGTATCGGGATCCAACTATCTCATAGAAGGTATGCAATCTTATTGCAAATTTCAACACTTGAAATTCCCGATAATTTTGCCCCTAACGTGCTATGACCTTGATGAAAGCCAACAAACCATAGCCCGCTAGTCAAGTTCAACCCGTACATTTCTTGACTGAATTAAACCCACCCGCACGACCCTTGACGAAAGCCAACAAAGCCGTACGACTACCCTAATCCAATCGCATCGTATGCAGCAGATAAGCAGCATATAGCTACCGAACACTACACCTTGACGAAAGCCAACAAATGTAGCACGAATACTATATACAACTTATCTGAAATGACGGAGGGCTACGACAGGTTTTTCTGAAAACCTATTGCGTAATGAACTTGATATCGTTGTAGAATCAAATGATTTTAAAATGGAGTGTTTTTTAGGCTTTTGCTAGTTTCGCTAAAGAGGTCACTCCCGGTGAAGGGATCGTCGGCTCTTTCCTCGTCGAATGAGGTGCAAGATATATCATATACATCACTGTGCAAAGCAAGAACTAGAAAAGCAATCAAAAGACAAACCGAGGGGTGTAGCATCTGCCAGTCATTGCTAAAGGGGTCACTTCCAGTGAAGGGATCTCGGCCCTTTCCTTATCGAATAAGGTGCAGGATGTTCTACAAGGAACACCGCGATGCAAAGCAAGAACTGTAGCTACCTGTTTTTGAAAATTCGATTCCACAACATCTTTTAGGTTTCTTTTCTTTCATTAATCACATTAATAAAGTCCTATCATTTAAATCACCTAAATATCACAGATAAATACGACGTACACTTATGCCATCCGCATTCGCCTTGATGTCCCCTAGTGCACCGTTAGGTTAGGTAACTAACGGCAGAGCGGGGCAGGGCTAGCGCGGGTGTAAAACATAAGTAACGTCTATATAATATATCATATATACTATATACTGTATCTATCACAACATATCAAAGGATCACATCACAGATATCGCAGCAGAAGAAACATATGAAATATTGGATATACTAGGACGTCCGTGTTTTCAATACGAGCCAGTATAAAACACGGATTCCACGGTCGTGATGAATAGCCAAACCCACACCCCTAGACCCCCACGTGAGAGGCAAGCAACCCTACCAATTCTAGAGTTAGGAGACCCGGACTCGACTCCTCGAGTTGGTCTCCCACTGGACTCTAGAACCCGGTTACTTGTGCTCTCCTCTTTGGGTCAATCCTAGTGCGGAAAAGTAAATAATATACAAATGGTGACAGCAACCTCAACTCGGAAGTGCCCCACTAAAAGAATATTACATACAATTAAATTTACATGAATGAAAATAAAAACTCTCATCTCACATAAAAAACCCCGGCTATTCATAACGCGACGATCCAATATAACATATCCAGCAACACAGAACATCAAATGTCATCAACGTAAGTAAATATGCGCATCCCAATTGTCGTTGACATATAGCAACGAAACCGGCGATATCACATATTACACTTACGGTCACAGAAAAGAAAGTGTAAAACTACAACAGTTGGAATCCGCAACCCCTTTAGACATCGCATGCCTAACCAAATAAATTCCTTAGACATCGCATGCCTAACAATTATAAACCCCGCATTTTAGTCTCATTATCGAAAACTCTTTTCAATATCAAGTCCGGCAATTCAGCAAGATTCCTGACATCCTGATCGAATGCTCGTCGCAAACTTTAGTAGACGGCCGCACCCCTGGTTTCCGTCGACGAAGTGCACCAAGGCGGAACACCGCTGCCGCGAGCACCCGAACGGATGCTTTCGGCGACGGGGTTCTCCTACAGTAATTTGGTCGGGGCTATGGGGCATGGCTGTCTATTAAGTTTACCCGGCGAGTATCCGCGTACGCAACGTGATTGCGACGGACTTTTGATCACATCAAAATTCCGTGGCAACCGATCAAGTGAGACTAAACTGCTAGATTTGTAACTTTCATTCAGTTATCTCATAACTACTTGTGGATTCCAAATATTGTATCACATTCCAGATAAATGGAAAATGTTAAACTTTCCGATCGAACAATCAAACACCCAAGTTTTCCCGAAACAGCTCAACACATGAAATAAGTTTAAAAACATTCACTTCATGCCACAGTACCAACGGTCCAGCCGTAGAAGGGTCAAGCCAACGCCTCACATGTGGCACGCCGTACTGCCCCAAACCCTAAGGTTCAAAGGGCAGTTCAAGACGGTCACATAATCGAGTTAAGGTTTGTTGTCTTCTAAAGGGTCCATCGCATTACTTGCACTACTTAGAACATTCTTAAACTACGGAAAAATCCAACACTTGGAAATTTCCCGGCTGGGGAAAAAGTGGGTATTTATATCCGGTCGAACTTTTTAATATGTTCTAAATTACCCGGAAAAACAAACAAAGTTAAATAAACCGATCGAATCACTGAATCCCCAAAACAACCCAGAAAATTCAACTGTTGAATATAAGTTAAAAATTCCCAGAAAACACAGCACTAACATAAAGAGATTACTGTGCAAACCACGTGGCAAAATTCACTAGTATGGCCGCGGAACCGCCGCACAAGCCAGGGTGGGGCCGCGGTTCCGCAGTGCTTTAGTCGAGTTGTGGTCACGTGCTGCACAGTAACTCTTACAAAACCCTGCTGAATTTTTTAACAATTTTTAATTAGGAAAAATCCACTGTTACAGAAAATGTATAGAGAGGGGTTGCGATTAGGGTTTCGGGGTTCGATCGGGGTTCTAACTTCGTCTACCCTTCGTTTGAAGCTCTAGCTAGGCTCTGATACCACTGTAGGGTTCCTAGGCACACTCATGAGGTTCCACAAGGCATCAACCATGCCAAATTCTAAAATTTATGTGCCGAGAAACCCTATTCAAGATCGTTAACTAGAGATTAGGCGAAAAAAACAAGCAAGCAAACTACTTTGCTACTAAGTGAAAGGGACTACAATCTTTGTAGATCCGGTCCTCCACTTCTTTAGCTCCGTGATGACGTCCCTCCGCTGCGATCAACCGGATCCCGGACTCTAGCGTTGGTTTCATCGGAGAAATGATCGGGCTAGGTCGTTGACTTCGATGCCGAAGATGATCTACGTCGAGGCGACTCAAACTCAAGCTCCATCTTCACTTGGTCATGAACCTTGTGAAGAAAACACCCTATACAACATGGAAAGTGGTAGAGGATGATGAAATAGGAAGTGGGTTCACTTTGGATTTGGATTTCTCACTTGATTTCAACACTTGAAATTTTCTAGCAAGGTTTTCTTTTCTTCATGAAGAAGAAGAAGAAGGAAAATGAAAAAGGATTAATCAAAATAATAAATCAAGTGAAGACTTATCATAATGCAACCATGGGTAAGTTAACTCATGTAGAGAGTAAACTAGGGTTTAGGTAATGGTTAGGTTAAAGGATAAAACAAAATGGTAGACTTTTTCAAAGATGCTTAAAAAGCTTCATGAAGTTTCAAGCATAAAACAAGAAAAGCCACCACCATTTTGTTTTTACAAAATGAATAAAGAAAATAAAACCCTAACCATTAACTAAACATGGTGTAAATCATACACATACCCAAGTTTGCATGTATCATCAATCATGATACAAACTAGTGCACAAACATAAATCACATATACAACTTGTGCACATTCAAGTGAGAAAATCAATCTTAAGTGAACAATACTAGTCAATGTAAAGTAATATATCAAATATATAATTATACATTAAAGTATTAAATCGACACTTGATTTAATGATCCGGTCATACTGCATATAACCGACTAATATCAAGTGTATCAATGTATCGAATCAACACTTGATTCGGTAACCCGGCTATATCTCATATAACCGTCCAATGATACAAATCGCGAGAATAGAATTCAGTATCACATACTGGTATTATTCTCGGTCCTGCACATATCTCATATGCGCTCCTATTTCGTTTCGCTTAAGCCATGAAACCTCTGTGTAGGACTCTAAAGACTCGTCAATACGCCGGCAGTAGGTGATGACCATATCAAACACCCACAAGCCGCAAGCCGTCTGCTAAACGTAACGGCCACCCGGGTATTGAGCGATCAGAAGATCAACGAGCAAGCCCGCTCATACTCCTGTGAATCCAACCAGTAACACTTACCGCACAGTCCGGTCTGTTCGTCTGATATGTCGCATATCTCGCCTAGGGGTGGTAAACGTCAGACCCCAGTAGCTTGATAAGTCATGCCGATGTAAGGTCCATAACAAGCATGAAACTACTGATAACACTTACCAGTAAATCAGTGCAACCCTGGCCAGGGATTTCCAGTTATGGCCAGTAGAGCATAGCGCAACATCAACCCCAATACCGGGAGAGACGAATCCCCTCCTATCGCTCATTGCCTCCATGTGAATCGGGACTGTACCCAAAAACCACCTGTTTGCACGTCTCAGTAGAGCCGTGGTAGGGTGGAAATCAAAGCACAGTGGGAGACACACAAGACTCTATGACGTTCTCGGGTCAACAGACTAAGCTGTACCAGTGTCACCAGAGAACTGCCATCTGACGTGAGGTATAATACCATCTGAGAGTTCTCGGCGAGTCCGTTCAGTATACCCAGTCACTACTGAGCACCCGCATACCATCTCTGATGTCAAACACCAATGGATATGGGATCATCCATCGCCCATCATATGGGTCGAGAAGATATACGCTAGTCTAATCTGGAATATCGATACCCCGTCTCGATATTCCCACGACTAGGAATATTGAAGGATGTACTCATGGACTACCCAGGGCCTACTAGTATGATCTGCATCATAGTCCTGGAAGTCGAGTACACATCCTAAGGGCTTTATCAACATGTAATAGAGAGACTGCAAGTATACATGTTAAGATAAAGAGCAACCAGATAGCATACTATCATGTCGAGCAAGAAAGTCATACCTATATATGTCCCAGCATCCACTACAATATACATCTCATGTACAGTAATGGCCTCTAGGGCATACATATAACTAACAATTGGGTTATAATTACACCGGACGGACTCTCCGGGAACATGTTAGTTGGTATTATACCTATTGTCAGATAGCAGTTCCCTGGTGACATGTGTGTATGTTAGTCTATCGACCTGAGATCGTCATTTGTCTCGTGTGAGTTCCTACTATACTTTGATTACTATCCTACCATGGCTCAAATGAGTCGTGCAAACATGTTTTAGTTGGGTACAGTCCCGAGTCACATGGAGGCAGTGAGCGGATCGTCAGGGGATTAGTCTCTCCCGGTATTAGGGGTTGATGTCGCGGAGTGCACGGGTGGCTATCACCAGAAATCCTTCGCCAAGGTAGTCGAGAATTACTGATTCGGATCAGTAGTTTCTTAGATAGTGATGGGCTTCATACTGACACTAAATGTCAAGTTATTAGAGGTCTGACTTTATCCAACCCCTAGACTCGATATGCGATACTCATAGACGAACGGATCGGACTGTACGGATATTGTCATTGTCTTACTCAGTAGGGGTTTCAGGATGAGTTTGCTCGTCGACCTCCCTTTCGCTCAATACCTGGGTAGCCGTTACGTACAGCTAGTGTCGCTGACGTACTTGTGGTTGAACCCACTGCCAGCGTATTGACGAGTCTTTAGAGTCCCACACAGAGGGTTTCTCTGCTTCGGGTGAAACGATGTAGAGGCCGTATGGTTTTATGGCAAGGTTCGATCACATACATGTACTTGTGCACAGATCATGATCGGACGGATAATGCTAGTGGGCTTTGGTTTAAGCCTGATCCTAGTATTATATTTTGTTAGATTATTTTCGTCTCTTTGTATTCGTATTCTTCGGAATACGGATGCGGGTATGTATATACGGTTGAGGGGTATTCTTGTAATTTATACAAGATTACTTTTAGAAAATTACACCTCATCATGGTTTAGACATTTTTGGATTAAGAGGTTATTGAGGTGTAGGAGGTGTTTATTGCATTTTTTAGGCATGGTTAATTAGTGACACATGATTACTATTCTAGCATGCTTAGGGTTTTTGTTTGTTGTGAGATTATGTTGACTTGAGATATTTTTTTTGACTAAGATATTTTGGAGACATGCACATTTGATAGCTCCATTATTTCTTATCACACTCACATAACAAACAAAAACAAAAAGCCATTATTCATTCCTTTTTCTCTTTCTTGAGTTGCTCTCAACACCTCATTCTCATAGCATCTTCTTCTTCCTTTAGCTCCACCCAAACCCTCTCATGAGTTGAGAATCCTTGGGTATCTTGAGACAAATTAATCCTTCATCACTCTCTACTTCATCTACAGTATCTAGAGTAGAGATCTAGGTTCCCTAGTTGCCTCGGATATGAGGTTGGAGCTCGTTGCATAGACTCTCGGGTGGATCATCTTCGATGGAGGGAGACCGGAGATCAAACTTGATCAAGGAAGCCGCTAGGAGCTTGGGACAGAGGTTGAAGACCGAAGGACTCGGATCGTTTGGTATAACCATTCTAACTCTTTTTCATGTTTTGTTATCTAGGGCTTATGGGTCGATCTGGGAATCGGGTTCCGTTAGCGCCGGTTTCTAAAAGTTTTTGTTCCGCATTTGGCCACGGATTGATGGCCGAGCGCTGGCGTAACCCAATAAGTGGGAGCAGTGGAAACGTGTGCAAGCTGCTTAAATCAATCTACGGATTAAAGCAGGCATCGCGGAGCTGGAACATCTGTTTTGATGAAGCTATCAAAGAGTTTGACTTCATCAAAAATATAGATGAACCATATATATACAAGAAGGTTGTAGAAAGTAAGCTTGTCTTCCTCGTATTGTACGTGGATGACATACTATTGATAGGAAACGATGTTCCTATGCTACACTTGGTCAAGCTCTTCTTATCACAAAAGTTCTCCATGAAAGATCTAGGTGATGCCTCCTACATCTTGGGGATAAAGATCTATAGAGATAGATCTAAACGGATGTTGGGATGGTCTCAATCCAGGTACATTGACATCATACTAAAGAGGTTTAGTATGGAAGATTCTAAGCATGGTAATTTACCCGCTTGCTCAGGAATCACTCTCTCTAAAGAGATGTCTCTCAAGACTGATTTGGAGAGGGCTCGCATGCAAGGGATACCCTATGCTTCGGCAGTCGGGTCAATCTTGTATGCGATGTTATGTACCAGACTGGATGTGGCTTAATCACTAGGTCTAGTGAGTAGGTATCAATCAGATCTAGGAGAGAAACACTAGACAGCTGTGAAGAACATTCTTAAGTACTTGAGAAGGACTAAAGAAATGCTCTTGGTGTATAGTAACGGAGAACTCCAGGTGGAGTACTT